>CM073511.1:34677500-37077500 GCA_037074495.1 Acacia confusa | reverse complement strand
ACCTCTAACACTTAAACAGGCACAAGATAACTCTCTCTTGAATCTGGTAACGTTGATCAACAATATGTTTTCATTATACATATAACTTAATGATTTCATGGTCATTATGGGATCATGTGTGTGCTTGCACTAGCTTCCCTTCTTAATATAAGATTTAGCCTATATATAGAACAATTTACGGAGGGGTTATGATATTGTTTATGGCCAAAACGAAATCTTAATTATATTTGCTTTTCCTCCTCGTCCGTGTACTAAAATTGTTGCACGTGGGAAATTAGTGTGGGATACACAGTGCTAAAATTAACAGTACATGTTTGTATTTGAGATCTGTAGAATATAAACACGGGCCGATGCATCCGCTTGAACAGTAGCTTCGAAGATGACGGGAAGGTGTCGGCTCTCTCTCTCTCCCCCCCCTCTCTGTAAATAATAATACAAGCTAGCTAGCTCCTCATAAATGAAACCAAACATATCATTTTCTTTTTGTCAAAACCAAGCATCATTTTAATCCATACTCGTCACTTTCCCAAAGAGCCTATTGGGTCATTTTGTCCCCCCCTCGGTTTATTTTATTTAACACTTTAATTTGTAGAATAATCATACTGCTATATAGGTGTATATCTATAGAGCATCATTGCGCGCGTGTCTGCTTGTGCAGAATATAGTTATCTGTTGGTATAAATAATGTAGTTTCCTGCCATTAGGATTCTCCCTACCCCCACAAAGGTTGTGTCACTACCTTACAACCTGTATTCATTTCCCTGTCTCTCTGACTCTCATGACGACAATGACTTATTATCATAATATCATCATCATCAAGTCTCTTTTGAATTTTCGTTTTTTAGCTCTCAAATAGATTCTCAAACAAAACGGGGGGAGAAAAAAAATCATTTTTTTAATATATATCTAATAATCCAATGGACATCCTCAAGCTACAGGTCCTTTTTGGTCTTTACAGATCACATTTAGTTTTCGTTTCTTTATATCTCTCATTTTTCTCTCCTGTGCAGGCTCCGGCGGAGATTTTCATAAAAAGCATACCAGAATTAGGGTTTCTGCTGGCAGATTGACTTTTGAGGTTCTTCTTTCAGACATGTTCAACTTCCAGGCATATCTTTGTCTTCCAGCTCCCCAAGCCCTAATTAATTGGGAAGCTCCGGCTTACTTAAGCCGGAGAATATGGGAGATCTGTTTTCTCTTCTCTTTCCAAAACTCTTAATTAGTTCATCATTTACAAAGGTATGTATGTATATATATATGTCCGCTGTTGTAGCTAATATTAATACATCATCCTTCATCTTCTGGCATTTCATCACAGAAGTAGGGTTTCCTTTGCTTGGTCAAAAGTGTTATGAGCCTTTCATATATTTTGCTTCTTGGAGCACCAATGTAATTATGAGATGGTTAATTATTCAGGAAAACCGTAGTTTAAATATTTTGTGAAGTCTTAAACTTACATTATATTAGTATGCTTAACTTTCTCAGTTATATATCTGGCTGGCTGATCGTTACAATATGTTTTTGCTGATACGCCGGCCTTCCAGTCTTCCTCTCCTCTTTTCTGTTTCAATTTTTCTTTTATTTATACCTCTTCTAGTTTTTCTTTTATACTATTTTCATGCTTAATTATTACAAGCGGTAGTTCTTGCAAATCTTACTTTGACTGGCTGCCACTTATTTCTGGAAGCTCTTCTTTAGGCTAATTAATTGGCTAGTAGTTTTATTACAACTCATGTTCATACCATCCAGGTTGAGACTAATGTTTAAAGCCATCGTTTTCGCATAATTAATATCTTTACCTAGTTGTGACAAAAAATCCGTCTTCGATAATCTTATTTCCATAAAATCCTCCCTCAAACGTTCCTAATTTGGGAATGAAGTTAATTAATTAATGCTCAGATAACTTTTCATACAAGAGAAAAAAATGCCTGTAAGATTACTATTTGAGCCTTGTCGATCAATTGACTTGGTAATTAAATTAAAATTGTTTGAATTTATCATATCATCTCTAGCTCTGACTTGAGATTACCTTATATGTTGACATGTTAATGAGAGGGGAAAAATAGGAGCTTCCTTCAGCCCAGCCATGGATGAAGAATGAAGGGTTGCTGAAGTAACTGCTGAGTCATTCATACACATACTCAGTAGGGATCAAACGGCATCGTTTTGGTACTGAGATTGTGAGAATGAAGCAGCAGATATTTTGCTTCCCTCTTTCTCTGTGCTTGGACTGAAGGGAGCTCCTTCTCTTCTTCTTTGTCCTCCTCTTCTCATCCCAAATCGCCAAAGGCACTCGAAAAGCCTTCGTAGACAGTCACTGCTACTTTGCAACTTGTAAGTATTATTGACCATAATATGTGTCCAATATCTAGCAATTCATTATGTAGGTTTATAATATATTCTTGTTGGCTTCTTTTTTTAAAAAATTAATTCTTTTAATTTGCTTATTATTTATAATTCAAAGTTAGATGTTAAAGTTTTATCACAGTATAACTACACACACTAAATGTATTATCTCTGTATATTTATTATAATGAATTATAGTACTATTTGAGGGTATTTTATGCTGATATTTTATGCTGATTTATATTTGATAAAAAGAAATTTTATCTCACATGTGCTGTATGTGTGTGTAGGGTTTAATTTGTAAATTAAGAATAACAAGTATAGAAACTAAATTAGAATATTCTTTGCAGGGAAGTTATATATATATATATATATATATATATATGATGAAAAACCTTTGACACACATGTATGAACAGCTTCAAAAGTGAACAATGAAGACGATGATTAGTAGAAAAATTTTGCATCGTAACTTGCGACTCAGGAAGCTGGGCGGCCGACGCAGGTAGCTGCTACAATTGGCGCTTTTACCTTTTCCGCAGATTTATACACTTTTTCTTGGGCACTTGCATGTTTAATTTTGGTCTGTCTACATACACCACTATTTGTGTCAAATGTACAGCACCACGAGTATTTGTATCAAATTCATTTGGCCTTAACTTCTGGTTCTGACAAACCTGTGTATACTGTTTTCTGCAGATCTCTATCTTGCCGACTAAACAATCACCAACGTATGTTTTGGACTTTATTTTCTACTCAAAATATGTGAGCCATTTGTTGCGCGTATTCAATATGATTATATATATATATATAGACAAGTTAAAGCACGTCCTTGTGGAATCAGATCGCAATTCATATACACACAGAGGGGCACGCACTCATAACTCTCTTAGCTCATTTTCTTTCATTTTCTGAGGCATGTTACTTAATGTAAGTGGAGATATCCACATGCGTTCTCCTCAGTTCCTTATATATTGAGTTGCAGGTTAATTATTAGTTAGTCACACTACTCCCTCCCTTCCTTTTTTCATAAGGAATAAAAACCTACTTTCACAAATCAATATCAAGAAAGTAAGTTAATTTAGTTAGAACTTAGAAGTTACGTTCTAAATATGTTACCGGACAGGAAACTTGTTTCTTATAGTGTCCTCAATGAAACTAACTAAAGTGGTTCATTTATTTCTGATAGAACATTTCTCTCCTTTTTGATAAAGGTATGAGTAGAAAATTACGATAAATACCATAAATAAAAATAAATTGTTCCTTATAAAAGAAAAGGAAAAGAGGACATTTATCAAAAAGTCGTCAAAGGCTTTCAACAGACACCGCCTCGAGAAGTTGTAGCAGCACAACTTTCACTGACGTTGAATATGGGTTCTCACCCAACAATGTGTGATTCTATCTTCTTTTGCGTACCTTAAAATATGATATGGCCTTGAAACAAGTGGTGCCTATCGGTACTGACAAATCAAATCCGGATACGCTCTGGATAAAGCTCAAGTCCCCATTCTCTTCAAGTGGGATTCTGAATTTGTGCCTCCGTGCGACTGTGTATACATAGAAAGTCCACACCCTCAAAAGAAGTGGAAAATGCAACAATAACATAATTAAAATAGACTCAAATATCCAGAGAGCAGGTCATAGATACGATAAATATAATGTTCGCTGTTCAGGTATAGCATGGAGAGAAATAGAGATTCAAGTTGCAATTAATTAACAAATTTGCACGTTCACAACTAAGAATGTGTACGTTTGGTGGGAAAAAATTAAGGATATATATATTATATGTAGGTGGAAAATGGAGAGGTGCAGACTAATTAAATGCAGAAAGTATTGATAGCTTCCCCCCCATATCATGTTAATGAATTATATATGTTGGAATCTGCAGGTTTATGGTTGCTTTGTTGCCACCATTGGCAGTCAATATATCTCTAAGCATATCATATATTATAATATTATGATTATATTATTAAAAAAAAATATTTTGAATAGTTGGAGATACTGTTGTTATGAATGATACTCTCCTTTAGGGCACTCATGATTCTGGCATGTATATATATGCCTCTAATCTATTAATTAAAAGTGTCTAATTCATTTTCATTTAATTTTAATATTTTACATGGTACCAAAGCATGGTGGCTTGATATCCAAATTGAGTAAGACAAGATGATGGAAGGCTTAGGCACATCTTACAACATCGACGCTTCTCAAGAGAATGGAGATAAGCAAGATAGCAAGCAGAAACCATTAAAGTGCAATCATTGTGGGAAACTACTGATTAAATGTGGCTTAAATAATTATTTATGTTAATGGAGGTTTTATTGAAATTTTAATCTATTTAATTTTGTAGATTGTGAGTTATATGAAATTATAAGTTATGATTTTAATTATGTAAATATTTGAAGAGTTGTTTAATAATTGAGTTATGCTCATATAAGTTAGAAAAAAGATTTAATTGGTCTATAGGATGTTGATGTTGATGATTTTATAACTATAGGTGTGACAGAGGTAAAACTTTAATTTATAAAATTTAGTGAATGATGTGAGAGGATGGAATAGAGGCCATCTAAGGATTTTAATGAGTGACTAGAGCTCATGAAAAGTGATCTATGACCTTGTGTGACAAGGTATCTTCTTACTAAGTACATGCTTTCTCAACTTAAACGCATATTGTCATGTAGATTGGGGACACTACCATGAGACACAACCTTTTACACTTGTTATTTTATCACCTTAGGTGGGTCTCCCATCTCGTGGGGTAGCAAAAGGCGACACATGGTTTCCTTTTCCTCAGCTGAAGCTACATGTATAATTAAAGAAGTTGTATGGTTACAAAGACTCCTTCGTGACCTTGAGGCGAGTCAACCATCTTCAACTCCACTATATTGTGATAATCAAGCCACCATTCATATTGTCAAGAATCCAGTCTTTCATGAAAGGATTAAGCTTGTTGAAACAGATTGCTACTTTGTCTGTGAACGACATCTCTCCATTAAAGATTAGAACAAAATATTAAATTGTTGACATCTTCACAAAGGTGCTTGGATTTGACCAATTTCAAGAACTTTATAGCAAGTTGGGTATTAAAGCTAGGAAAATGGGATAACTTAGCCCTTCAAAGCTTAATTGGACCCAAACAAGCTGGTCTATTTAGACTCAACTCTCATAAAAGGTGCTTATTTTGAAGCCTGACCAATGTACTCACTAGCCCAAGCTTAGCCTGCAGGCTTCATGCTCGTTTAACTTAAAAATATTTTCCATTTTCTTAAATAAATGTAATTAAAACACTAAATTTTTTAATTTAAGACAAATATTTTTAAAGTATTAAAAATTTTATCTTTTTTGATAAATAGAATAAGCGACTATTTGCCTTGGAATAAATTTTTTCATGAGATATAGACTCTACTTTCTCATTTTTCAATGTATGTTATTAGTTTTTTTTTGAAATAGTTTGCATAATATTCAAACTTTAAATACAATTAGCAAATTGTTCTCTTTATTGACCTTACATCAATAAAAAATTATTCTTTTAATATTTCATAAGGAAAAAATTCTTTGGGAAAATATTAAGAACCAAATGAAAGATTCTTAAAATTTGAGTAATTTTTTTTTAAAAAAATCAATTAAAATGCTTTTAACTAACTATAATAACATCAACAAGCTTCTCTTAGCTTTTTAATAAGAATATAATTAATTTTTCCTTTAAACTGTTAAAATAGCAAACACTATTTTATTTGAAAAACATTTTCAATTTTAAAAAATCATTTTTTTTCAAAGCAAAACTCAACTTGTAGTCATTTAATAAAATTAAAAAATTCTCACAACCCTACAGAACTTGCTCTTTTAGACTTGACTTCTTCCGAAAGCTCTAAATTATAAGTCAGGACCTTGATGAGCTCAGGCCTATACGGGCCAGCCCAACGAGCCTAGTCCGATTTCCTAGTTTTTTGGGCGTTTGTAATCTTCATGCGCAAACTTGAGGGAGAGTACTCCAATTTAATTTTATTTTGAATGTGAGTTGGAGATATGGTTTTAATATTTTGCAGTTTTCGTATGTATTTATAACTGCGAAACTTTCAGAGACCGACCAGATGCATGCATTGGCGAATTCATTTTTGGGTTTGAGGAATTTCGTTGTTCACAAGCACACAACTTATGAACATGCAGGTCATTAAAATCAACATTATTTTTATCATATACTCTCATGGTCTTATTTATAAGACACTTCCAATATATTTCACACAGCCTTTAAAATTCATTAAATATGCTAGAAAATTCAATAATTTTTCAATTTTATCTCTATTTAATATACATTATATCTCATGAAAACAAAATCCCAAAAAAAAAAAATGAATGGAAAAATTGCACAAAGGGTGCCTTGTCAATAAGACTCGCGCAAAACTCAACCTAATGTGCATATAATAATGGTAAAACCCCCATAATAAATTTTAAAAATAGGTCACTTCATAATTTTTAGGAGTTTTTTTTTTTGGTAAAAAGTAGAGGCCTTAGCCTTTGTATATTAATTCAGAATCAAAGGGGGAGTAAGTCCCATACAGTCGATATCTAACACAGTCCTCTTATGAGAAGGACAATAAGACATGGCGGAGGATTTTCAAAAGCCAGTTCGGCCGACGAATAGGCCCAATTTGAAACCGAAGACGGGTCAAACCCCAGACCTATAATTTCAAGCCCAATTGATACGCAGCCGGCTCAAACCGAGAAACTAGCTTTCGGCCTCTTTCATATTCTCCGAGGTAAACATGGATTAGTACAGTAATTTTGATTCTCTATATATATACATATATATATATATATGATTATTAGACTTCATCAGACAATGACTACAGCCGAGGCATGAACATCTTTCATTGGCAACATATTTTGGCTCCGAATACACGTGTATAACCAGTGCAGCTAAGTGCTGCCCCATACGTTTATTGGAAAATGCTACCCAGACATGAGCATAAATTAGGCAAAATCCTTCAATGTTGGCGGGTTCACAGCTTAGATATTGGACGTTTTTCATCAAACACAATCATCACCTTCCCAATAGCTTTTCTATCTCTGATAGCAGCGAAGGCGAGGTGGGCCTGCAAGGACAGATCATTGCTAAATCGTTGATTTTAAAGAATATATGCAAGGATATTTCTTGTATACAAAATCTTAGCTGATAACATATGTATATATATATAGAGAGAGAGTAATATTAAAACATATTGAAGGGGATGACAGAAACCAGCAAACCATTGCAACCGCCCAATATAGATTTTACACGCAACTGTCATATGCAGTTCACATTCATCAAGATAGAATAAAATCAAATCATTCAGTTGTTCGACCTCCTCTCCGATTCACCTTATTCATTAGGAGCTTCAGGAGCAATTCACTAAATTAAAAAATCAGGCAACCAAGTTTCTTTCTAGAGACAATTTCTCTCCAACCTGTAAAGTATGTTTCTTAGCACAACCAGGGAAGATCTAATAATGGCACGACTTGCAACATTTCCACAAATTAAAAGAACCAATATGCACAAAAGAAAAATCCCTGACCTCAGCGAGCGGGTAAGAATGAGAAATGTGGATAGAAATCAAGCCTCTTGCCAGCCAGGATAGTAGCTCCCTCACAGAATCTTCGAGAACACCTGGGCGATGTATTTTATAGCTACCCCAGTAAAGACCGTGCACTGTCCAATTCTATCACAACGACATTGAATATCAACAAATATAAGACATAACAGCCAAAACAGATGAAGGATCCAAATAATAAGCATTTCACAGAAACCAGAAAGAGGAAATAGTGCTATGGCAGGGGTTAATAGCTTTTCATTTGGAAAGTTTGACAGCTGGTTTTGTGCTGAGTTAGATCCATAAAATAATGTAACGTCTGTTCTCCACTGCCTTTTCACCACCATTGTTTGAAAGGAAAAGAAGATGGAAGAACCCAATAATGTGTGTGTACATAATTTTAAGTTTTCTGGCTACAACATCAAGAATGTGACTCAAGCAAACCAATTACATGGTAAATGTGAAACAAGAGAGAATTGCTTCACAAACTGTAATTTTCCCTCAAGCGACTATATTGGAAGAGGATAAGGGAGGAAATGAACAAAAGAAGATTAGATCAATTTCAATCAGTATAGTTAAACCCGACCGAACCAGTCAGCTCAGCTCAGAAACCGGTGAACTTGTCAGTAAACCAGTCCAGTTGGGCATTAACTAGGTTTAATATATATATATATAGGGTTAAGTAGTAAATCTGGCCCGAAAATATAAACATGAGAGCAATGTTACTCTGGAAGTTTTTTTGGGCTCAATATTGCCCCGAAAATCTAAAGAAGTAGCATTGCTGCCCTTTTCTGTTAAAAAGTTAACAGTCAACATCAATTTTTTAACGGTCAACATTAGTTGTTTAACGGAAAAGGGCAATATTGCTACGTTTTTTAACTTCCAGGACAAAATTGAACCTGAAAAAACTTTCAAGGCAACATTGCTCCTCGACGTATACTTTCGGAATGGATTTGCTACTTAACCCTATATGTGTGTGTGTGTGTTTAAAAAAAATGATTTTTACATATTTTTATTATAATTTCATATTAATAGCCCTAAACTCTTCACTTTTTCACTAGTTTGACCCGGGTTAGCTTTGGTTTGACCCACTTATCCTTGACCTAGTACCCCACCCAGTTGAGTGACTGGTCCGGTTTTAAATTTAATAACCTTGATTTTGATTGTAATTTGAGAGGAGTCAGGAGTGCTTCCCTTCAATATCTCAGGCTGATTTTTCCTCCAAGACTTGATATTAGAATTTAATCCAGTCAAAAAGTGATAGGCAAAAAGTCATCCAGTCAGCAATCAGTCCAAAAATTTTTTCCTGATGTACCTTGACAAGAGCTATATTAGAAGGGATGACAGGAATTTCTCCACTTGCGAACCCAATGATCAGAATGTGAGCTCCCCAGTTCAAAAGCTTCATAGTTTCTTTAGTAAGCTTGCCTCCAACTGGGTCATACAGGACATCAACCCCTTTGAGCTTCCGAGCCTTAAGAAACTCTTTGACGCTATGAGTGACATTTTGACAAGCCAAGTCCACCACATGATCAGTACTAAGTGATTTCAAGAGCTGCACCTTTTCACTTCCCCTGTTACCAGGTTGTGTTAGAAATGCTAAACTCCTAGAGATACTTAGTAAATGAGCTACTAATAGATGGAGAAAGGCTTGTCAATTGCTACTTTACCAACAACTAAAACAATTCACTACCTAGCGACTGCTATGACAATGGCACCACAAGCCTTTCCAATTTGTACGGCTGCAAGGCCTACGCCCCCTGCTGCTCCCAAAACAAGCAATACCTGCAGTTTCATGATCTATTTTAGTACACCATTGGACACAATATGCAACAACCAAAGCTGTAAAGAGAAATAGGTAATAGCATTAAATTGACTGAAACAGACCATAGGAAAAACCGAATTATGGGTATACATGCTGGATCAAAATATACATACAAACTCGCACTGACATATCATGACTAGTCTGGTCAACTAATCTTCAATAAATGGTTGAACCTATGAATTTTTCATGTTGAAGATAATCAGATACCTGACCGGAGGTCAATCCAGCTCTATGGACGAGTGCAACGTGTGAAGTACCGAAAGCCACTGGAAGAGCGCCGGCAGCAACCAGATCACAACCTTCTGGTACGCGAAACCTTAACAATGTTCAACAATTAAACACATGACGTAGAAGAGTTCTAAAATTAAAAATGAAATGGAGTGAAGGGCAAAAGGGAAATTTGGGCAGAATCTTACAGATGGCTCTGGTCTACAACGATCAATTCAGCAAAAGACCCAAGAGGAACGAAGGTACAGACAGGGTCTCCGACTCTGAGATTGGAAACTTTGGGGCCTACGGCGTCAACGAAGCCAGAAAAATCGGAACCTGGGATAAATGGCAATGGAGCCTTCTCTTGATACTTACCCAGTATCTGCAAATAATTTGCGAAATTCAAGCTGGTGGCTTTGATTCTAACCCTTACAGAAGTGGGAGAATCCAACTCAGGGATAGGGTGATTTTTGGATACAAATATTGGGCTAGAATTATCTTGTGCTGCCACAGTCGGGTCACCCAATTTCCTGCACAGAAGAGCTTCCATTTCTATTGGGTTCGGAGTTTCGCTCCTTGAAAATGATATCACAGACTGATGCATAATACTCGTATTAATATGCCGTTTAGTGTCTATACCGATAGAGCCAGGGAGTCTAAACAGTAAGCATCTCCGGCCTGACACGTCAGCCAAACGGCATTCTCAAAACATTAAAGTAAAAAAAAAAAAAAATATATATATATATATATATATATATATATATATATATATATATATATTTTAAAAAAAAACAGTAATAAAAGATAGATAATAAAGAAAATAGTTATATAATATTTTACTAATTAATAATAAGGATAATAGGTACAAAATATTTAGTAAATATTTAATTTAATATTTTTATTATTTTCTTAGAGATCTAAATAAAAATAAAAAGCAAAGCGATTATGAAAATGAAAGATGTATAATTTTTTTTGTTTGGAAATGAAAGATATATAATGGAGAAGATAATTACAAAACATTTTTTATATTAATGATGAGGGTGGTAGGTTTAAAATATTTAGTAAATATTTAATTTAATATTTTAATTATGCCCTTATACATGTAAATGATTTTTTACGTAACAACATAATAATAAATACTTAGCCTCTCATCTCATCCACGCATGGCACGGGGTTGAACTAGTTTTCTTAATATAACATAGAGAGTGTAAACTTTAATTGTGTTGCGGGTTAAATAGCAAATCCACTGTAAAAGTATACATCGAGGAGTCATATTGCCATGAAAGTTTTTTCAAACTCAATTTCGCTCCAGAAATCTAAAAGTGGGGCAATATTGACTTTTTCCGTTAAAAAATTAACAGTTAACGTAAATTTTTTAACCGTCAATGTTAGTTTTTTAACAGAAAGGGCAACATTGCTCCACTTTTAGATTTCTGAAACGAAATTAAACCTGTAAAAACTTACAGGGCAGCATTGCTCTCAAACGTGTATTTTCAGGACAGATTTGCTACTTAACCCATTGTGTTGCTGTATAATCTTTTTTTTTTAAAAAAAATGGGAAAATCATACTTAAGTCTCAAAGATCAGTAAAATCACAAAAAAAAAAAAAATCCTAAAACAGATTCTCCTATAAAAAAACTCTCTAAAGGACTACATTGATATTAATTATAGATGTGAAATTACTTTCTTACCTTCTTATTCTTCTTTAACAATTTCTGACTTGATTTGAATCTAAGTGCCAACGTACGTAATCGTTTCCCCATCATTATGTTTCTAAAGGTGCTCTTCCTATGCTTCAGAGAGCTTTCTCCAAGCTTGTTGATCTTGAAACAAACGTCGTTTCCGGTGAAAATTTACAGGTGCTGGAAAAACATTTCTAAACTCTCAGTTTTATGTGTTTTGTTTTTAATTTTTGAAAGTATGGAATCACCTAATTCTAATGAAAGAAAGTCAAAGTAATTGATCATAACGATGTTAAGTTAGTTTCGGTTTCTTAGATAACTATTAAATCAATTGAGCATTCCCAACAAGAATTCCTTATGGATTTAGATAACAATTCATTGTCTATTGATTCTTCTGCGTATTGTTTTGTTATCTCTGGACTCTTGGAAATAACGTAGTACAGTAATTGAATATTCCACAAAATGGAATGGATCATCGCTTAATAACTCTTGCATGTGCAAGTATGTGAGGAGATGAGGTCTGCTTTTTTGTTGGACTCATTAACTGTTTCATTGGAGGAGTGATCATTAAGCTTTTAATCCTGGCACCGTTTGACATCGCGAGTTACTTGTAATTAAATTGAATTCTAGTTCAATTTTGGTCCTTGTAGAAAGATGAGGAATAATCATAAATGTTCAAAAATTTTGTCACTGATGAAGTTTTTTTTTTTGGGGGGGGGGGGATTGTTGAGGTTAATTACCATCCTTTGTAAAATGTGTTCTCCATAATCTTTACATCCATTCAGTGTTTCATCTTCTTCTCTCTGATTTCTAACCTGCAAGCATATTGTTTTCACTTTTCAGCAATGCTTTCATTTAGTTTACAAGCGTCAAAGCAGTTCCAGCAACATCCACAAGATGATCCCGATATTGTCACATCACTTGAGCTCACCCACTTTTGACCAATTTTCTATGTCTGCTAAAGGACAAATTACTTGGATTGAGTTTGTGAGAGGTTATAATAAATGTTGTGCAAGGATGTCTGCATCTATGTCACTGAATATGCTTCTCAGAGTATTGCATTCAACTTTAGGAAGAGCCAATGTGCCTATCAACAAATGAAGAGGAAGAAAGGGACTGGGAGTAGTGATATCAAGTATCTAAAAATTTGATCATATTATGTAATTTGTAACAACAGACTCTAATGATAATATGTATTTTGAAAAGTTTATGTGCTTATATTGATAAATGCATGTCCCTATTTTGACAACTTATACATTCATAAGTTTATATACCTATTCTAAAAAAATTATAAAATGGCAAGTTTATGTGTCTATTTTTACAATTTTATGTGCCTGCTTTGACAAATTTATGTAACTATCTTTGACAACTTATAAAATAACAAGTTCTTTTGCCTACTGTAACTAGTTCATGTGCCTATTTTGACAGTTTATGTGTACCTATATTGATAGGTTATAAATTGGCGAGAGTGTGTGATTACTTTTACAAGTTTATGTAACTATTTTGACAAGTTTCTTACTTACTTTGACAACTTATAAAATGATAAGTTTATTTCTCTATTGTGACAGGTTAATGTGTATAATTTAACAAGTTTATGCAACTATTTTGACAAGTTTATATGCCTACTTTGACAATTTATAAAATTACAAGTTTGTTTTTCCATTATGACAAGTTAATGTGCGTAATTTGACAAGGTTATTTGGCTACTTTGACATATGTATACACTTTGACAACTTATAAAATGATAAGTTTATTTTCCAATTTTGATAAGTTTATGTACTATTTTGATAAGTGTATGTATCAATTTATTTTAATTAAAAACATGTCTCATTGACCTATGCATGTGCATATTTTGACAATACATAGAATGACGATTGACAAATACTTACACATAATTATATAACTTAATCAATGTGGACAATAAGGTAATTTCACATTCAGAATAATATCAATGAAGTCCTGAGAGCTTTTTGATAGGGGAATTACTTTGGGACTTTTTGTAATCTTTTTTTGGGGTCTTTGGGACCTTAGCATGATATTTTCTTTTTTAAAAAAAATGATCTTTTTTTGTCGCTTAGTTTTGTTGTTTTGCCGGCCTGAGATCCAGTGGCCTTATTGGGTTTTTTTTTTTTTTTCTTTTTTTAAAAGCCATAAGCCTGGTTAGTTAGCTGGAAATTCAATCAGCTAATTAACAGATTGTCTACGGTTTTGTTCCAGTAAATCAAATGGGATGTCAGTATGAATTGTCTGGATTAGATTTAGAATTAGACCTTCAGATTTAATTTAATTTAATTTTACTTGTATACTTTTTATCTTTCTTATATATAGAATATAAAATGAAAATAGAATTTTAGATGAAACATGGCCATTTCTTGTTTGTGCAGTTCTAACTCTGGCACTCTGTTGGTTCAGGGGGGGGGGAAAATCTAGCTTTGGCATTAACAAAGACTTGTAGTCAGTGCCAGAGGCATTAATAGAAACAAAAGCTTAGGCTTTATCATCCAACAGGAATAAAATGGTGTGTGCAGACAAATGACGAGGGTATTGCCATTTCCTCGGTGTCTGACTATTATTATTATTATTTTCTTAAAGTACGCCCTAGATCCTTTATATTTAAATTAAGTTCTATTTTAAATTTGAAGTTTAAAAAGTGTATTTTAAATTTTTTAAACTTAATATTGTTAATTTTACTTAATAAAAAATAGTGACTCACCAAATTAAATTAAGTGATAACTATACAATTAGTTAGGGAAAAATCAATTCAATTTTTGTGGCAAATAACTCGGGAAAAAAATCAACTGGGGAAAATCTCAACAGAACTAGGTAGAATCCTAACCCCTCTCGAGTGCATCTGTGCTTGCGGCTTCCCTATAGGTGATTAGAGTCAAAGGAGGCTCTGCCTTTGTTCACACATACCAGAAGCTCTGTTTTTGCTTCGCTCCACATGTCCTTGCCGTAATCCTCCTCCTCCTCCTCCTCACAAAAAGGTTATTGTTTCACAGGGTCTTTCTCTACATCATTTCCAGCATTTAAAACAAACGTCCATATTTCTTCATATATGACTGTCGTTTATGTTGTTGGGAAAAAAGAAACATTTCCACCCACTTTGCTTTTTCTTTGGACGCAGCAAGAATATGTGGAGTATGTGAAGGACGACAAGGGTTATGCCATTGATCAGGAAAATATATCTGAGAAAGCGGGGGATTGTGGGAAGGAAGATGATCCTCTCCTCATTGTTTTTTCGCCTTGATTGAGAAGAGGAGATAGATAATAAAATATTTTTTTAATTAATTAGACGGATATGATTAAAAAATTATGAGAGATAATGAAAAAATGATTATGAGAGATAATTAAATGCTCAATGTTGGAGCTCGCACATTCCCCACATACCTCCCATCACCATTTAATTTCACACTCGTTTTCGCCATCTTAGGATTTCTGCCCTCCCTGCTCTCTGGTTGCCAACAACAGGACAGTCGCTAGTGAGAGGGGTTTGGGTGGTTATTACCAGTGATTTTATTTTCTTTTATCTTTTTCTCACACAAGTTGAATTGCTTGTTTACGTAAAATCATCACTTTAATTGTCACCATTTTTTATTAAGTGAAACAAATTGACTAAAAGTGTACTTTACACTTGAAAAAATTGAAACTTGATGCATATTTAGCTTTTTTTTACTCTAATAAAAGTCAACATACAATACAAGTAATTATTGTTTCTGGATATTTAAAATTACAGTGTGGCATTGCATACGGATTGAGCCTAATTGTAGTGAATTGGGAAAAAAAGACGGAAGGCGGCCTATACTTTTCGGGGGCCTCAGGTTGATTGCTTTGTTTGCACTTTCACTGAAGATCAGATATTTCATCAACATGCTTTATGTATTAAAGATATGATTGGGAACACCTAATTGAGCTGATTGATTTAAACAAGCTGAAGCTGGTAAACTAACATCAATTAATTTTTAAGAGAAAGCAAGTAATATTTACAACAGAGGCCAGTCTGGTACTTGTTCAGGAAGGAGGATTCTTGGGTATGGTAACAGTATCATAAGCAAGAACCGGAGGAACATCAAATCCAGACATGAAGTCATCTCCAAATATGACAGCTCCCATTGCCAACCCTGGAGGTAGATTCTCAGGAGGATTAGCCGCACATGACGGTGACGGCAAAGAATCATTTTTGGGAAGAAACGTGGGAATATAGCCTACATTTGAAGGTGGGGGTGGTGGAGAAGGAGTTCTACGTCGTTTGTCACAGGGTGTCCCCTCATCCAGGTCTGTGTCAGAGTCTTTTGTAGGAAATTGCATCGGATAGGAGCAGGGAATGTTCGTCCGAGCTTCATTCTTTTGGGGGCGAGGTGAAGCCGGAGGCAAATGCTTCGAATACTTCTCCTCTGATCCATTTTCTGTAGTTTTCTTTCCTACATAACAAACCCAAAATACTTCAGATGTATTGAAACATTAAACCATTACTTTTGCTACCCAAAAATTACATGCCTCAATCTTGAATATTAATTTTATAGTTTAAAAAAAAAATCACTTGAATTGACCAGGGAAAAAAAAACAATTCTCAGATCACGTGATTGACGCATGCATCTTTACAAAGACCAAAAAGGCAAGTTTCCTGTCTAAAAAGGTATAGCCAGAAATTAGCCGGAAAACCTCTCCAATTTATACCTGGCTTCGAATTTTGCTCTGTCTTTTCCTCCAAAATACGAATTGAAATATCAATGAAGCCTCGTGGTTTGTCGGATTCCTTCTTTCGTAATTGGTAGCTCCGAACTTCCTCATTTCCCGGCCTTAAAGAAACCTCAGAATTTGGAACCGTCTTCGCTAAAAACTCTTTGATGATAACAGGTGCAGAGCCATGAATCTTTTCCGTGAGGAATATGGGGTCTATACTGTGAACTTCCACATTCAACACTAGATCTTGAATGTTGATATCTGACTCAGAGTCATCAACCAGAATGGCAAACTTGGTATTCCAAACAGGATTTTCACTCCCAGAAGCATCAACCTTGGTGCAGTATTTGAAGTCAGGATCAATCCATCCAACAGCAAACCATTGACGCTTCCAAAGCGAGGGTGAATGCCCGAGCCCATGAGCTGATGAGAGGCTTACCTCAACCCAGATTTTCCCCATAGAAGACTCATCGAAGAAAAACAAGATAATAAAGAGATCTTTGCCTCCAAAAATTCTTCCTTCGATGAGGTTTGAACAAGAAAAGAGAAAAAGAATATGCTTTACATGGTTCCAAAGCCTACTTTTCTTTTCTGCTGGGATAATCCAAGTCCTCATTAAACATTAGCGTTAAATGCCGCCTGCAACATGCATCACAAACAAGCAGAAATCTAGTATGACCACAAATAGAACCGGTTTTCTTCGTCCAAATGAGTTTTGGACCGTTTGGATTTTATTTTTTTACCTTTTTATTTTTAATAAAAAATAATTTTAATGGATAGAGAATCGCAAATAAAGTTAACATGTGAAACTACTATTTTTTTTTTAAAATGATTTTTTTCATGTAGAAAAAAAATTACATCTAGATCTCAACGGCCGACAAGCTCTCCTTACTCATCTAAAGGACAAGCTGGAAAATGGGAATATTAAATTGGTCACGTGCAAAAGAATTTGTACAGAGAAATTTAACCAGAACCTACAATTTTAACATATTTACATTGACCATGGGGCTTCTTCTTCCCGCAGTTACTCACTCCCAGTTCTCACGTCAAATGATAATTTTAATTTACACCTGTCAAGAAGAAGAAACAAAAATACAGATGCCAATTATTGAAAACTTTTCTCATTGAGCGGGTACTAATCTTGTCTTTGCTTCGTGCAGATTTCTTTCTGTTTGCGGTGAGGCTCCACTCATTACATGTTTGTCCTCGAAGATTACAATAGCTTTTGACCTATGCGTCTAACGTCGGATTCACCTTCCCGGGTCATTGATGATGTAGCTCTTGTGTACATCATGGTAGTAGAGCCCAAAATGTCTCCTCCAAATCCACATGCCTTAAAGAATAACCTGACAATAGATTTGCTCATAAACTGCAGTCCATAAGAGGAGAGGACAAGGTGCCCCAGAAGGATCAATTAAATACCTCTCATTCTCTGTACAAAGAGCTGCAATGTCATAAATGTCTCTATTTGTGAGCATCCTACAAAGAGGAAGTGGTGATATTAAGATTCCAGAAGATTTAAGAGTTTGATCGCCAGAGTAAAGAAAGAGAGAAGAAGTAGAGTGCCAAGAGACAACAAAAACTTGCTAAGTTAGGTGAAAACATCACCTTCTTTGCAGTTTTTGCAGAATCTAATACATATTCAAATCAAATAACTCAAAATATGGTAACTTGATGATTGATGAAATCAAGATACGAAGCTTATATTTTTGTGATTCAAATAATGACTAAACACTAACAATCGCTGCCACGCAATAAACTCAAAGTACTATGGTTGAAGCGTGACAACAAGCAGTCAAATATGCAGCAATAATTGAAAGCGCCTAATTTGTGAAGCAACTCAATCTCATGAATTATTCAGATTAACATTAAACAATTGTACAAAAGAGAGCAGCAATACCTAACAATCTTTTTAACTATCATTCGGCCAATGCCCAATCTCCGCAGGGAAGGAATGACCTGCAAAGTACTGAAGCATGATTATGCACGCATGTTGACTAAAATGATCGAATTGCCAAACAAATAACCGATTGGGAAGCACAAAATGCAGTTTCTTCAACGTTATGATCTATTGTGATATCAATTTATTTCGCTGTAACCATGTTTATTCATGGGGAGTCAGGAATTTTTACCATCACATCATAGATTGAAGCGGTGAGGCCACAATCAGAAATGGCACGGCCAAAGCCCACCAACTGACCGTCGTAGGGAGAAACCGGCGTCACGCTCTGCAAGAAATCCGTCACACCCATAATCGTCTTCGATAAATCCGCAGAGGAAGTGAAATCTCCCTCCCCATCATCAACAACAATATGGTGAGGTTTGCAGAAGACTGAGACAAGCACAGCGCTGTGAGACAGAGCAACACGGAGCTTATGGATATCGACGGATTCGACGCGGCCATGGGAGCCCACATAATTGGGGAACCGACTATAGCAAGAGTGGTTGCAATCGGCATAGAGTTGTTGAAGCTGGTGAGGATCAGCGTGTTTTGGGTCCGTGGAAAAGTAAATCGGAAAAGGCGGCCTCATTGCTGGGGCTAGCAGCTTTTTATCGACTTGTGAGGTTTGGGTGCTTCTTCTTCTGATCCATCTCAATTCCATGTACGCGGACTGAAAACCCTTCACCGGTTGTTTCTTTAACTGCATCTGAATCTTCATACGAACTGCAACTCTCGTCACTGCCATGTCCATCTGAACCTTCGTGACGGGGACGGGGGCGTTAGCGCCAAGCTGGAGGATAGAGAGGCGATTCGTTGCACTGCTCTCTCGTGAGGGGATGGTGGCGTCTCATCCCTTATCCGCCCCCACACCATGGTATGGATTGTGTCCGTTCATAATTTCCACCTGGACGCAGAAAATTTCCTTGAAAACTTGGAATTCCGCACGTTTTAAAAATTTTGAAAAATATGTTATAGTACTATTCATGTGATGCGTTAAATTTTTTGTATTATGTGTAGAAAATTACATCATACTGTAGTTTAATAATTCTGTAAAAAAAAGAAGAAGAAGTTCTTACTGTTACTTGTTTTAATCCGGATGTTTCCTTGAAAGGGGATCTGAATTTGATTCCCACTTTTTCAGGTTTGAGATGATGATTTCCTTCACATCATAATCTCAGCCCGCGTAAATTTCATGGTTTATAGTTTATATGGCCTTATCGTCGGCCGAAAAAGTTCCCAAGACCCCAACAATATGGATTTGATTGATGTGGGGAAAGTGGGTCAAATTGGTAGGCACTAATGATGTGGGCAGTCCATATAGACACTGCCCCGTTACTTCTTTCCCGCTTTTCTTTCATGTGAAAAACCATTCAATCTTTGACTTCATTCACATTAATCATATCCCTTTATTTACCTCCACTTAGCGGAGCTAGGATTTTAAATCTGTGTTTGCATAATTAGGGGGATTTAGAGGTTTAGAGGCAGCGCTCCCGAATTTTTTTTTTAGTTTAAGAAAAGTTTTAAAATTTATTAAAAAATAAAAAAATATAAATAAGAAAAGAAAAAAATTAATCTAACATAGAACAATAATAATCAAAAGTCAACTCAGCTATTACACAATAGGATATTGGGATTTCTGAGGCTAATGACCTCTCTGAAGGTCTCAACATGGACAGCATTCAATTAAACTTAGATGGTACTAATGAAATATTTGATTGCTCTCAAGATGTTGCTGGTTACCAAGTTGAGGATGGAGGATTGGATTGTCTCTTGATAGAAAAGAACATATCAGTTACAGAACCTAATCGCCTTTTTCAAAATGCCATGGAGGTTATAGCTTCTTTTATCATTCTCTCCTTCAAAAAGCAAGGCAATGTACTAGTGACGCAAGAAACTAATCGTCGCCAATCTGATTGTCTTAGGCATCATCAGCAGCAGTCCAGCAAGGTTGTGTGGGTTTTCAATCATCCAGGGAAGTTGGATCAGGTTCTATGATCCAGGGCAATACAAACTGCATATTCATGAATTCTAGCTGCGACGCAAAAGGAATCTGGGATTTCCTCTTGAGGATCACATGTCTATTTTTTTCATTTTAAGTCTGCACTTGCGGGCCTTTGCCCTACTGTGGCTCCGCCAGTGATGACATATGATATAATATTTGAACATCCACTTCCATATTCATGGGCGGCCAAGATTTATAGTATTCGTATCAATAATAAATCAAAATATCATCATTTTATTAATCTCTGATCTTAAACTACTCACTAATATAATATGGCCAAGAAAAAACTGCACGTTGCCCACACCCTGCGTCAAGGTCTAGAATGATCACTAGCTGCGCGCCGCCATAAATAGTACTCTAACTTAGTGATCAGCGAGCTTATTGTAAATTTTACATTTAGGGGAAATTAATATTTCATTCCCTATAAATTTAATTCGGTCATAACTTTGTAGTTTCTATACTACTCTAACCCATTGTGGTCTAACCCCTATAATTTTTAGGGAAAATTAAAATAAAAAACATAAAAAAATAATATTTATTATAAAGGATCATACAAATTGTAATTACTTAAAAATATTAAATATCATAATACAAATTTAAAATTACTAAACTACCCTTAACTAAACTTTCTTCATGATCTCTTGTATCCATAATTAAAAAATAACTAAAATCAAAACTAGAACGGTGCCATCATTCACGTGTTACATGAGTGTGTCTTTTCCTTCTTCTAATTTTTCACCCAAGTTTCATATTTATGTAATCAATAAATTATTTAAAAAACAATGATCAAACTCGTATTTTTAAATTTGTTTCTACCAAGTTCTATATTTATTTAATCAATATATCATTTATATTTTTTTAAAATTTTATTAACATTAAATGAATTTTTCTAACACACATAAATATTTTTCTAAAATAAAAATAAATCGTATAAAATTTATTGGTTGAACATATATAATAAATTCTAAAAGAACTTGAGTTTTATTAAAATTATATAATTTTTATTTTTAAATTTATGATTTCTTACAAAATTATAATTTTGACAAAACTAAATAATGCGTGATTTTTTTTTATACCCATAGATGTCTATGAAAGTAGTCAAAAATGAAAACTGAGAAAAAAAAAATCAATTTAGTGAAATTTTGAAATTTTTATTAGTTCTAAAAGCAAAACATGTGAGAGAATGCAAAAGATGTCATTAAAGGTATTTTAGTATTTTTATTTTTATATTTGGTCCTTATAAATAATTACAATTTTTATGGTGCTTATAAATAAATATATTTTCCTCTAGGTCCTTCATTCTAATTTTTATATATTACTCTCTATGGTCCTTAATATAATACATTTTTACCAAATTTAATAAGATTAAAAAAATTAGTTAGGTTTGTTAATATAATATGTATTATCTAGATAATACACACACGGGCATATAACTAGAAAGGATTGAATGCGCAAATCCACATGTATGAATCCAGAAAACGGCTTGGAGCTGCCCCTTACTAGCCTGGACCATGCTTAATTTTGGTCATAGCCAGATAAAAAACAATTGCATGGAAAAGGTATTTTCTTTATACTAATGCTATTTATATTTTTTAGTTAAAACATAATTTAGATATTATTTCAAATGCTTTGGAAATAATTAAAACCTATTTTTGAAAAATAGACTCACTGGAATATCTGAATAATTTGAAAAGCGACTTCCTCTTATAATTTTCGTATATCTAGCTGGATAATGAATATGCTGGCAGAGTGGCTGATTTTATAATTTGAGCGACTCTCAAAATTTTGATTATATATATATATATGCGCGTTCCAACAACCTCCAATTCAAAAGACATGAATTGAAAAGGGCTATATACGGAGATGCATGAACGAGTCAAATTGAGATGCATGCACAAGCAGGGTTTAGCTTTGTTCAAAGTAGTCAAGACACTTAGGACCAAGAAATGGCATTATAGGAGTGTACGATCTTCTGAATAATTGATGAAACACGCATGCATGTCCCTGTAATCTTCAAACACCTCTAAAAAAGTTGATGGGAATATGCCACCTAAGGTATGTACTATATTTATAATTTGAAGGCTTTAATTTCATTAATTACGTCCTCACCCCTATTCTCCTAATAAGTCCATAGCATTCCAGTCCACCGAGCATATTACACAAAAGTGAAGGTTGTGTTGTGTTTGTGCGGGTGTGAGCGTGACACGTAACAATTACCACTAAAAGACCATTTTAACTTTTTTTTTTTCGTAATTTCTACATCTTTTGATAGGAAATTAAACGTTTATATATGTGAGACGTAATAAGCTAGATTTACGGTGTCCTCAGTAAAAAAGAATATCTATGTAAGCGATGTAGTAAATTAGACTTATGGCATATCCAATTGAAGGGTCAACAGCCGTAAGCTTGGCAAAACCAGCGAAGAAGATGAGAGCAGTGTTGCAAATTTCAACGCTTCAGACCATTGATCATCACCTCCTTTATCCCATATCCACCTTCATCCTTCTCCGTTGACGGTGACTTTTGCCTCTTCATCTATTGTTATTGGTGACCACCACTACTCCACCATCTCCACGAAGAGAGCTTGAATTGATCTGGGAACATATCTCACGATAGCGGTTGAGATGGTGGTTTTATTGTTGGCTAGGGTTTGCGGTTGTGACTCTCTTAGAAGAAACCCCGTGTGTGAGCTTTGAAGTTTGTATTCGCTCCACCATTGTCACCCACCTTTATCGTCTGTCACCGTCAATAGGTAGAGAACACAGAGGCTCACGATACAACGGCTTGGAGAATTGTGCGAGGAGCATCAAAGAATCTCGACTTCGGGGAACCTATCTCTGCTAAATCTTCTATGGTTTCAACCAACTCCTCCTCCTTCGTCCTCTATTTTTTCCAGCGTACCGAGTCTCCAATGAAGCTATTATCTCTTGTTCCCTCTCTCTAATCGATGCCGACCAGATCAATGAAGGTGAAGCATAGCTCTCGCAAGGATAGGTACGACACTATGGTTGACGGTAGTAAACACAGAAGTAGAGGAATGACATGCTAGCTGAGAAAAGTGAGAGAAATGATGAAATAATCTACACCTACCATTACTAGAAAATCTATTTTTTGTGGTGGAATTTTTCCGTTATAAAACAATCATTTTTTGTCGTAAAATAATTTTACGGTGGAAAAGTGTCTGTCGCATAAAAAACCCTCGCAAATCAGTTTTGCAACGGAAAAAATGCATTTTCCCTCGCAAAGTTCAAATTTTTCCCCTCGCAAAATGAAAATTTTTGTGAAGGAAAAATTCAAATTTTGTGAAGGAAAAATTTTCTCTCGCAAATTTTGAATTTTGCGAGGGAAAATTCCTTGCAAAAATTTTCATTTTGCAAGGGAAAAACTTTCCCTCGCAAGATTCTAAATTATTTTAAAAAATAAAAAAAAAATCCGAAAAAACAAAAAAAAATCATAAAAAATGTGAAAAAATTAGAAAATAAAATAAATTGTATATCATAAAAATAAAATATAATGTTCCAAAATATTACGAGTCTACATTGCAAAAACAAAATATTACAAATATAATGTTCCAAAATAAACTAAAAAAACTCTAAACAGTAGCAATCTAGTCATCGTCATCACCAGGAGGCGGCCCCGTACCCTTGCCCTTCCATAGGGATTAGAGAAGTGCTCGCATCTCACTAAGCATCTGTCCTTGCTCTCTCACCGTCTGTTCTAATGCCTTTACCTTATTATTTTATGCAAAACCAGTATTACAAAGTCAATTTATTTGTCCTACTTCATTTAAATGAATGAGTGAGTAATGATTTGCGATAGATAGCAAAAGTATAAGTCTACCTTCAGGACCACTTCTACTACTGTCGTGTAATATATAAATAGATTTTATTCATTTGTGTTTTCATTTCTTCAACATTTTTACACATAAACCTTTAAAAAATTTCAATTTACTATCCAACTCATATACATCATACAGTAGAATCCAAAATAAATCCAATTTCATTCTATAGGTAGGCAAAATAAGAGTATCTTGTATAATTAATTCATATAAAATAATATTTGTATTTTTTTATCCCTTTCATTTTGATAATGTTTTCAAGGAATAATATAGCAATTTTTTTTTTAATTTCTTAACTATTGTATTGTTTTTAATTGAATAAACATGCAATTAAGATAACATTATTTTTTGCAACAAAATAAATGACGTAATACCATATTTTTATTTCAATTTAGAGAATTTAAAGACAATTAGTTTATATACACCATAATTATTAATTTTTATATCCTATAACAGATTTGTATATTGTTGGGATTGCCCAGAAAATCTTTCATTCAAAAATAACACTAACTACCTCAAATGTGCATAAGAACCTAAGGATTTTAGAGTAGATTGTCGGCAATTTCTTTAACCATATGCAAAACCTAAGGCTTCTATACATAGCTGGAGCAAGAATTTAAAAATTGAAATCATATATTGCACAAATGAACAAATCTATACAAGATTTGAAATCATTAAAAATAAATTACCCACATTAAGGATTCTACAAAAAATCATTAAAAATAAAACATACCCGTTGAAGTTCATAGCTTGAAGCGGAGAAAGAAGAGCAAGAAAGTCGGATAAGGGCTCAAGGCGGAGGTGGCTGAGCTCCGTGGGACGGTGGTCGGACTTGGTGAAGAGAGAAAGCTCCGACGAGGACGGATGAAGAAAGTTCCAATGAAGAATAAGCTTCAAATGTGCGAGAAAAAGAAGAAATAGGGGGGTTTTAAAAATTGATTTGCGACGGAACATGGCGTTCTGTCGCAAAACTGCACCGACAGTTTGCGACGGAACACCTTGTTCCATTGCAAACCACCGCATTTTGCGACGGAACAAGCGGTTCTGCCGCAAACTGTCGGTGGGAGGTGGAACAAATTTCTCCGTCGCAAATTGCGGTGGAAAAAGTTTTTCCGATGCAAATTGCGGTGGGAAAATTTGTTCCGCCGCAATTTTTTTGTTAGGAAACTACCAGTACCGGCGAAAATTGCAGCGGAAAAAAATTTTCCATCGCAAATTGCGGCGGAAAACGTTTTCCCTCGCAATTTGCGGTGGAAAAACCTTTTCCCTCGCAATTTGCGGCGGAATAATTTTCCCTCGCAAATTTTGTCACAAATTTATTGTTTTATAATAGTGTACCATGATTTTGGCGTCCCAATTTTAGTTGGGAAGCCCAAAATGTAACTTTAAGCATTCCAATTTTAAATTGGAGCTCTAAAAAAACCACTTTTAGTGTCTTAATTCTAAAAGGAATGGTTAATATATCAAAATTCTTGCTTTTAATTATAAAAATATTATCATCTTTATTTTTTACTTTCCTATTTTAAAAATGGACGTTTTTCAGAAAATAAAAATTTATTTTTTGTAGTAGTAAATGTTATACCATAAATAAATACAAACAAATATACAAATGTTCATGATAGTCAAAAGTAAGTGAGTGGAGAGAATGAGAGATCGTGGAGGACAGATCGATCACATACAAGCGATGTTATTCTGGCACGCCCCTCTATATGTGGAAGGAAGGGTTCATGCATGTGCATATCCTGCTTTCCCTTTCATCTGTCAAAATAGGCGGTGAACTGAACACAGTGCCCAGAAAATGGAATCCATATATAGCATCCCACACTCACGCGCGCCTCTTTTTATTTTATTCCGTAAAGACGACTGTGTTTAAATCTTAACTAATACTCCAGTTCAAAATCTAAGGTTTAAATTTGTAAAGGGTTCCCATCATATTTATGTCAAGAACGGGTTTTTCAGTAGAAAAAAAAAAAACATAAAAGGAGAAGCTTATGTAGTGTGCAAATATACATATCAACCTCGAAAGTGATCTGTACATATTCTTAAAATAAAAAAGTATGTAATTCAAATTAAATAGACTATATTTATTGTCGTTATTTTTCAAACGAACTGTGTAAACACACCCGGAAGAAGTGCCTCAGAAAAGGAAAATAAAAAGAAGAAGAAGAAAAGTAGTTGAGTAGTGGAGAGTATGCCAGAGCGTACGACAGAGGGAGCGATCGGAAATTGGGCGTATTCGAGACGAGCGGTCTTTTACAAAGGTTCAGTCTATTTCTGCCTTTGAAGTTTTTATTTTTGGTAATTTTATTTTGAAAGTGTAAAAAAGAGAATAATTTTATCTGGACAATTATCTTAGTTAATTTTGATAGTTAATTTATGTCATCTCCACATTTTTTTTAATGTTGTAGATTTACCCTAAAAATTTTGAATAAAAATTTGAAAAAAGACGAATTAGGTGACATAAATTTTTTAAGTAAATTTATACTTTAATAAAAATAATATGAATAATAAATAAATTGTCAATTCAACATATTTAATCAACCTTTAATTAAAATTCGTTAAGATTTTTTATATTTTTGGGACAAAATTACCTTTTAGAAAAAACTTCTGAAAAAAGATTGGCCCGTGAACGCTTTATAAAACGGAAAGCTACGCGTTTGAGCACCATTAGTGAGCTCCACACCCAATAGACAAGGTCACAAACCATCATATATCATGCACACCCACACACACGCTCCCAAATCTTCTTGAAGGTCCAGTTGCATTTAAAAAGCTTCCAGCACTCTTGGCTCCAGCTTGTGACACTGCATGCGATACAAGTTTCATCTGGTGAAGAAGGAAGGCGGAGAGATCGATGTGGACGGGGATAGGGTGGTGGTGGGTGGCCGTGGTGGTGGGGGTGTTGACCTCGATTGCGTGTGCATGTCGGAGTGTGTGGGGGAAATCGGAGAGGGTGAGGAGGAAGCTGCGTGCGCAGGGGATCAAAGGCCCTCCTCCTTCCCTCTTCTACGGCAATCTGCTCCTTATGCAGAAACTCCAGTCTCAGGCCAAGCCTTCCTCTCTCTCCGCCGACTATTCCCATCTATTCGTCGCCTACGACTACACCTCCAACCTCTTCCCTTACTTTGAGCACTGGCGACGACAATACGGTAAATTCATTCCTTCTTTTCTACTCTTCTTCTTCTTCGATGCATCTGTTGACTGATCGTGGCGGCGAAAAGCGATTATCGGTCGACCACAGTGGGTTCTCTGTGTGTTTTGATCAAGTTTAAGTGCCACTTTTCGATTCCGCATGAGTCAACTTTTGGGCATGATGAAAGCAGCAGTCTTTCCCAACATCACTTAGGAAAATGGGGATAGGAAACAGGGAAAGCAAGCCTAGGATCTTGACAATGATTAAAGATATATAGGTGCGACTTGCCAGTTGCAAGTGGCGGGGGCAAGGAATAATCATCACCCTACCCACAAATTCCCCCTTATTTTATTTTCTAGTTTAATTAAATTCACATGCATGCCTTATTTTTATTTATAATTTTATAATTAGAGTTCTTTACTAGCTTCTGAATCATATCAGTCCTTTCATTTTCTATGGATAAGTGGATGATTAGTTGATTTTTCGGATCAAAAGCTAAAATCAACTCTTGCCACCCCTTGCCAGCTTACTGGTAGGTACAGGGGGAGAGAGACACCGAGGGTTCTAACTTCCATGCTCCAACTCCAATCCTCTCTGTCTCCGTACCGGGAGAGAGAGACGGAGTTTTTAAATGGTCACAAGTCAATTATTTCTGTCTTTTTTGGGGGGAAAAATCAATAACTTAATACTCTTCATTAAAGATTTGTATAGTTCATTGATAGCGAAACTCATATAGTATAATAAATTTTTTTTGAGAAGTATTGTTGTTTTGAGAGAAAAAAAATGAACGAGTTTAAATACGATATGAGTGTTGGATATATGTTGATATAAATTATAAAAATAAATTACAAATAGCATGATTCATTCTTCCTTCTGATAGATACCGTGGGGGTGTTAATCATCTATAATAAATGTTTATTCATGATTTTTTAATCTTTTGCTTTGTAAATATCATTTGATGAAAAATACCTTACCAGGGACAATCATCAATATAATATGAATATTTTGTAAAAAAAGTGATAAAATTAGATGAATAGATTAGCATCATACATTGGAGAATAAAATAAAGCCCTGCCTATGATCTCACATAGTCACATGACTAGGATATGAGGAGTAAACAACATGGTTCATTCTCCTTAACCCAACAAAAAATAAAAACCTTAGCTGGGGTCAGAGAGGACACCATGTTGCATGTATTTTATTGGTGAGGTAGTACTATGTCAAATATCATATATAAGAATATATTCAATCACCTTTACAGCTGTGGGATTGCCATATTGGATAGTTAAATCGTAGCTTCGTAGGCAGCATCACCTTTGAAGTACTAGCTTGCCCATATTATTATTAATGGAGCAAGCTAGTGTCTAGAGCGTTACGGATCATTTCGGTCGGGACCCATCAAATAAATGGATCAGCGTCGTTAGGTCCCTGTCATTATTATCAGATTCTCCTCCACATGAAATTTTATATCTAATGGTAGATTTACGGGAAAATTAAGGATTATATTAGGTAACATGGATGGAGCACGTGCCATATGACTTGCAGGGCCACTGTACACGTATTCCACAGGGACGAAGCATCATCTTTTTGTGAACGAACCAGAGCTGGTGAGGGAGATGAACCAGTGCCTCACTTTGGATTTTGGAAAGCCCTCTGATGTAACCAACAGGCTAGCTCCCTTGCTTGGAAATGGCATTTTGAGAGCCAACGGGCTCAGCTGGGCACAACAGAGGAAGCTTGTTTCAGCTGAGTTCTTTATGAACAAAGTCAAGGTGCGTGATTGATTAGATTATCCTTAATCATCATTATTACTGTTGAATAATCCAATCTAGTTGACTGATTAATTTGCAACTAGGTTTACAACCAGAAAGAGAGGAAAATAAACTTTCCTATTAATGAAGACAAAGTTTTACACCTCATAATGTATATTGAGTCACTGGACAAATATATTTATATACTCTACTAACTAACTATAAAATGCTCTACCAATCAGAATGACACTAAATGACAGCAGAGCAAACGACATAGCAACAAACGACTAACTCTAACTAACTATAACCAACTATATATACAACACTATTATATACAATTCTAACACGCCCCCTTAAGTTTGGGGCGTAAAAATGTCAACAGTCCCTAACTTGCTTAATAGCTTCCATTGTATATCTCCTGAGACTGACTTAGTTAACAAATCTGCCTCTTGCTCATGAGACCGTACATGTACAAGGTCTATCACTTTCTCTTGCCACTTGTCTCAAATGAAGTGGCAATCCACCTCGATGTGTTTTGTTATTTCATGGAAGATCAGATTTGCAGCTATGTGTATTGCTGCCACACTATCACAATGGATCGGCACTGGTTTATTGTGATAAACTCTCAAATCACGTAGCAATCCTAGTCCCCATACAATCTCGGACGTAGCCATGCTAAGGGCTCTATATTCAGCTTCAGCAGAGGACTTTGACACCGTTGTTTGCTTCTTTGTCTTCCATATTACTAGAGATCCTCCAAATTTCAACAAGTATCCAGAAACTGAACGCCTTGTAATTCCACAAGAAGCCTAATCTGAATCACAAAAACATTCTAAGTTAGAATCTCCATGAGAGCTCAATTTTATACCAAGCCCAACGGTGCCCTTTAGGTATCTAAGAACATTACTGGCTGCTGCCATGTGCGTTTTAGTTGGTCGTTGCATGAATTGGCTAAGCGTCTGGACACAAAAACAAATGTCAGGTCTAGTCATAGTAAGGTAAATCAATTTACCAACCAACCGGCGATACTGTTCTGCATTTTTACATAGATCCTGAACCTTGTCTTTACCCTCTTGAAAAGGCATTAATTTCAAATTTTGTGCCATCGGAATGCTCAAGGGTTTGCATCCACTCATACCTGTGTTAGATAATAAATCTAATACAAATTTTTGTTGACATAAAACCACACTAGATTTAGATTTAGCTATTTCTATACCAAGGAATTATTTCATATATCCTAAATCTTTAATTTTAAAATTATCATGCAGCAAACCCTTAGCATAGTCAATGCCTTCTTCAGAGCTACCAGTAATCAATAAATCATCTACATACACTAAAACAAACACCACATGATCATTCCAATCCAAGGTAAAGAGTGAGTAATCATTTTTGCTTTGTATAAAGCCACCCTTAATAAGGGCTTGAGAAAGTTTTCGATTCCATTGGCGAGAAGCTTGTTTAAGTCCATAGAGGGACTTCTTTAGCTTACAAACCACATGCCCCCCCTTACTCTCAAATCCTTGAGGTAATCTCATATATACCTCTTCTTGAAGATCACCCTGCAAGAAAGCATTATGCACATCCATTTGATAAAGATTCCATGAATGCATTGCTGCCAATTTAAATACTAGCCTAACTGTAAGCATTTTAACAACAGGTGCAAAAGTCTCATGGTAGTCAATACCCTCTCTTTGACTATATCCTTTTGCAACTAATCTAGCCTTATATTTATCTATGCTACCATCAGAATTATATTTCACCTTATATACCCATTTACAACCAATCGGCTTCTTATCTTTGGGCAACTGTACTAACTCCCATGTCTGATTCTCTTCCAAAGCTTGCATCTCAGCTTTCATGGCCTTAACCCATCTAGGGTCAACAACCGCCTCTCTATAGCTGGGAGGTTCAGAAACCGTGTCAATACAAGACAAAAAAGCCAAATGATCAGGACAAATCGCATCATAAGAGACGAATTGATTTATTGGGTAAGAGCACTTTGATTTGGATCCTGGAACTGTATCAGATGCTAAAAGTGCACACACATAATCGCTAGACCAAATTGGTGGTCGTTTATCCCTTACAAGATGCGGTGGGTCTAGATTTTCTGGACATTTAGCAGTCTGATCAGTCAACTCCTGATCAGTTTGTTGCCCATATTCATCATGTGAAACATCACATTTGTCATTTATCGATTCGGATTGCATGCAAGGTGTTTCTAGTTCAAACCAGAACATTTCCCTTAACCTCAGATGTACTTTTTGTTGGTGAGAAGAGTATGTAGTTCTGAAAGGGAATATTTCTTCCACAAAATTGACATGTCTGCTCACAAATAGCATGTTAGATTTCAAGTTTAACAACAAATAACCTTTTTGATTCTCTGGATAACCTAAAAATGCATAAGGAATGGCACGAGGCTGAAGTTTGTCATGAACATTAAGATTTGTAGCATATGCAAGGGTCCCAAATACTTTCATGTGTTTAAGATCAGGTTTATGCCCATATATTCTTTCGAAAGGAGTTTGAAAATCAAGTACTTTAGAAGGTAGCCTATTAATCATATATGCGGCTGCTTTAATACACTCACCCCAATACTCAACCGGCAAGTTTGATTGCAACATTAGACTCATTGTAACTTGCATAATAGTCCTATGTTTACATTCTACAATTCCATTTTGTTGTGGAGTATATGGACATGTAGTTTCATGCACTATACCCTTTTCTTGAATAAATGCCTTAAAAGAATTACTTAGAAATTCACTTCCATTATCACTCCTAATTCTTTTAATTCTCATGTTAAACTATGTCATGGCATAAGCAACAAAATGACGAATATAGGTAATTGAATCAGATTTATGTCGCATTAAGAAGAGCCATATAGCTCTAAAATAATCATCCACTATCGTAAGAAAGTATGTAAATCCTTGATGCGTAGGTGTCCTATATGGACCCCACACATCTATATATATTAGTTCAAAACACTGAGTAGTTTTAATGCATGAGGAGGAAAATGGAAATTTAGTCTGCTTAGATTGAATGCATACATCACATCTGTGATTCAACAATTCAATATCATCAATTGCGAAACTCAAGTGTTTCATTACAGAAAGTGGGGCATGGCCTAATCTCCTATGCCACAAAAATATATCAGCATGTTTCAAACTATTATTGTGCTTTTGTGTAATGTGACTCTGTGCAACATTCAGTACATGTGCATTATGAGGAACTCTAAGGATGTATAGTCCATCTATCATTCTACCAGTCATCTTCGTCCTTCCATGTTGAAGGTCCTATAACACACAATGATCAGGAAAGAAAGAGGCTACACATTCTAACGCCTTAGTAACTTTAGAAACTGATATGAGATTAAATTTCAGCTTGGCAGAATATAACACGTCATTCAATGTAATATTGGGGGCTATATTAATTGACTCTATGTGTGTAACAGGTATTCTCTATCCATCTAATATCTTTATAGACTTAACAGGCCCATTATATACAACACATTTATTTAACAGAGAAATATCACTAACTAAATGTGTAGTTGCTCCTAAGTCTAGAATCCAATGAGAGTGGACAGAATTTCTAGAAGAGTTTTTAGCCAAACCTGTACCCGTCAATGCATGCACAGTTGATACAGTTCACTTAGCATCCTTCTGAAGCATGATCAGGAGATGCTCATACTATTCCTTAGACAGAGACGGTGACACTGTGGTTGTAGCATTGATATGCAGGTCTGGATCCCCACTGGTTTCGATTCCAAGCTGACTGGATTCCTTTTGCCTTGGCTTATTGCCTTTGAACCCAGGTGGGTATCCCACGAGTTGAAAACATTGCTCACGTAAGTGACCCTTTTTATTGCAATAGGTGCTTTCGATAGAAGGATCCCCACGACCCCTTCCTTTTCCACATCCCCTGCCTTTGCTTATCATGGCAATCCCCTTAGTTGAATATCCACGATCAGAGATGGCTTTTTGCGTCTCATCTTGTATCACCATCGAATAAGCTTCATTGACATAGGGTAATGGAGTCATGAGAAGAATCTGTCCTCTTGCCTGGTTGTAGGTGTCGTTTAATCCCATCAGAAACTGTAGTAGCTTTTGTTCTTGGATCAATTCAGAATATGCTTTAGAGGTATTACAGGTGCAAGATGGTAATGTGATGAGGGCCGACTGTTCTTCCCAAAGCTCTTTCAGTTTCGTGTAATAGGCAGAAACAGAGGAGGTGCCTTGGTGATGCAATGCAATCTCTCAGTGCAGGGCAAAGATTCGAGCCCCACTCTTTTTGTCAAATCGTTCTTGGAGATCAATCCACACCAGGTGTGCATTCTGAAAGAAAATTACACCGTTTGCCAGTTCTTTGGAAATGGAATTCAAAATCCACGATAACACAATAGCGTTGCATCTTTCCCATTGAGGTTGGAGACTTGCATCTTGATCTTCCTATCGGCAGGTTCCGTCGATAAGGCCCAATTTATGCTTGTCAAGTAGAGCAATGCGCATTGCACGACTCCATACAGTATAATTTTCGAATACAACCAGAGTGTGAGGAATGATTGACAAACCTTGCGTATCGGAGGGATGAAGATAAAGAGGGTGTGAGAAGGGGATGGACCCTGCGCTAACCTTTCCTGAGGCGTCCTTCTCAGCCATCAGAATCAGTGAGAGAAGCGTCGGTGGGTTGATTGGTGGCGGAAGCGATGATTCCGAGAGATTCAATCACGAAAGCTAGGGATCGTATTCTGGACTTCAACCTTACTGTTGCTCGTGTGATTGATTGTGCCGTCTCGGGTTGGGTTAATAACTCCAGGAGTCTTGATTAGAAACTGATATCTTGGGCCAGATCTTGGTCTTTCGCCCATATATCTCATTAATTCCACGGATCTTGTGAAAAGCAGCCTAGGTATCACAATGATGGAAGCCAGTCCATGGAGAACCTGGCTCTGATACCATGTTGAATAATCCAATCTAGTTGACTGATTAATTTGCAACTGGGTTTACAACCAGAAAGAGAGGAAAATAAACTTTCTTATTAATGAAGACAAAGTTTTACACCTCATAATGTATATTGAGTCACTGGACAAATATATATATATATACTCTACTAACTAACTATAAAATGCTCTACCAATCAGAATGACAGTAAATGATAGTAGAGCAAACGATAGAGCAGCAAATGACTAACTCTAACTAACTATAATCAACTATATATACAATAGTATTATATACAATTCTAACAATTACATACGAGGATATTATATAATATCCTACGCCGCCGTCACCTACTCACCTTTGTGGCTTTGTCTCCACTTCTGTGGTGTTGGATTGATTAGATTAGATTTTATATAGTAGAATATAATATCATAAGAGAGGATTGGAATTGACAACAAATTAATAATGATCCATCTTTTTCTCCGGCCGCCCGGGGACACTTCCCTCTATTAATAATGTTAGTTTTTTTAATCCATATGTAGATGACAGGTCCAATAATATATGTTATTTATATCACTAAAAAAATAATTCTGACGCGACATATTCAAGTTCTCTTGTTCCACTGATCTCGTGTTATTTTAATTTCTTTTCCGTGTGTGTGTATTAATAAATTCATTGGGTTTTCTTTTTATATCGTACATTAATATTTCTAATTTAATTTGTAAATACTGAATAGCACCACTCATTATATTTTATGTCGATCATTTTGAAACCTTTATTCGATCTACTTTAGATGCAAAAGTATTTTTTTTTAATACTTTCATGGATACCCCTCGCATTTTATACCTCGTTCTCTTGCATAAGAGACATGCCCATCAGTTCAATTCCTCTGTGTTATCTAACTAGAAATAGGTACTTTGTTTAAAATGTTGAATATAAGCACGTCTTAAATAAAACTGTTGGCATTTAGTGCGCAAGGTCCAATCCAATCCACTGAGAGGTTTTGCGTCTTCAATAACGTGTCAGTAGAGGGGACCTGTATCAAGTAGTATATATATTCATGTGAATTTAGTGATGTGAGATGACATTGTATTTATACAAACGTATGGGGCGTGCAGGGTATGGTGGGGCTTATGATAGAATCAGCGCAGCCGATGCTATCAAAATGGGAGCACTCCATTAAAGAGGCTGGTGAGGCCCAAGTTGAAGTCGCACAAGATTTGAGGAGTTTCTCCGCTGACGTCATCTCAAGAGTTTGTTTCGGCCATTCCTACTCTAAGGGAAAAGAGGTCTTCTCTAAGCTCAGAACCATGCAGAAGGCCGTGTCCAAGCAAGGTGGCTTCCTCTTCGGCCTCTCTGGCTTTCGGTGGGCCCACATATCTTCGTCTCTAACTTTTTTGTCCTTGTTATTAATGTATATAATAAATAGTTGGCGTACTCTAATTAGGCCAATTAAGTGTTCTGTGATGATTGGTGACGTGATAGGGGCATGGTTAATTTGTGGAGGAGGAAGGAAGACGAGATGAGCAAGTTGGAAAGAGAGGTGGAGTCGCTGATCTGGGAGTTAGTGGAGGAACGCAAGCGACAAGGGTCGTCGGAGAAGGATCTGATGCAGTTACTTCTGGAAGCAGCCGAGAGTGAGGAAGGTGTAGGCGACGACTTGTCCAAGAAATTCATAGTGGATAACTGCAAGAACATATACTTCGCTGGCCATGAAACCACCGCCGTCGCCGCCTCTTGGACCTTAATGCTTCTCGCTTTACACCCTCAGTGGCAGACTGCCATCGCACAGGAGGTTGCTCAGTTTTGCCCCGACGGCATCCCAAACGCAGATTCTCTCCCCAACCTAAAACAGGTAAGTGCATATATATATATACTAGCTTGTTTGGCTTTTCTATACATTGTATATATGTATTTCACTAGTTTAAAGTAAATGAACTGATTTTGATTGTACGAACATAGATGACGATGGTGATTCAAGAAGCTCTGCGTTTGTATCCACCGGCGGCGTTTGTGTCGAGGGAGGCATATGGGGACATTAAATTAGGGAACCTGTTGGTTCCAAAAGGAGTGTGTGTGTGGACTCTGATCCCAAGGTTGCATAGAGACCCAGACATATGGGGACCTGATGCCAATGAGTTCAAGCCAGAAAGGTTCAGCGACGGTGTCTCTAAAGCATGCAAGTTCCCACAAGCATACGTGCCCTTTGGAGTAGGCAATCGCTTGTGCTTGGGCAAAAACTTCGCTCTCGTTGAGTTGAAGGTGGTGCTTGCACTTATCCTCTCCCGTTTCTCCTTCTCTCTTTCGCCCACTTATAAGCACTCTCCAGCTTTCCGAATGATTATAGAGCCTGGACATGGCGTACATCTCCTCATTCACAGGATCTCATCACCTCTCTCTTCTCATGTGCCAACTGGCTAGAGCTGCCACGCCTTTTCCTTCCTCTCAAATTATCTCTAGCTTTCGTAGGCTTGTGGTGTGTAGCTATCTATATATTGGAGGTAACCCCTTTTGAGAAATATAATAGTCGAGAGCCCATGCGGGTGTACTGTGTTTCTTCATAGGGAAAAAAAAATCTCAACCTAACTCAAAACGAACGATATGTCGACTAAATAACAGTGCAAAGGAATACGTAAAGATTTTCCGGACTAATGAATAGTACATACCCATGGTTGTACGTAAAATACAAGTGTACGTACGTACGGCCTGCAACTCGTAGTGAATCAAGAAATGGTCACATTTCCACTTGCGAGTCTTGTGTCGGAGAAAAACTTAAATGACTACCCTTCTGATTGTGAGGCCATCTATAACATCATATGATTATTTTCACACGCCAAGGACGAGCTACGTTCTTTCTTGCATGAGGCCACGAAATTAAAGCTGCACGTTATGTAAAAAGAACCCTCTGACGTAGGCTCTGGCAAGGAGAGTTCCTGATAATTTCTTATTTTTACCGACGAAAAATTCAGGACCTAGCACGGGTCCAGCCCAATTATTTATGGGCCTGAGGTCAAGCCCAATTTAAAATGTTAATCAAGATCCTCCTTGACCAGCGGTATTAATCATCAACATCAGTATCTACACATTTTACGGGGAGCTGCATTTTATTACAATTTATGTTGTGGCGTGCCTGCTTAATACAAGTAGACAGGCCATTGTGAACATCCACAATGGGTTTATCGCCTCAGTTTTTCCCCCCCTAAAAATATGCTTGATACTTAAATACACACCAAAATATTAAACACAATTAATATTATTGTACTACCTCTAATCCTAAAGGACCACTTTTATATGTAATTAGGATGGAGAGAGTATTATATATATTATCAAATTTGTGACAGATTGCATTATTCTAAGCATCACAACTTTAAATTTTGTGACGCAGTTGGTCTTGATTAACAAATAATAAAGTAAATATGACCTTTTAAAATTTTTTTTAGGTAAAAGTGCAATTTTACACATAATCTTTACCCAGATGAGCGCCCAGCATTATAACCTTTTTTTGGGAGCAAAAGTATACATAACGTTACGTTTTGGGAGCGTCCAGTACCACAGGCCGTTAGTCAATCAACGTTGACCGGTAAGCCTGACGGAAATGAACAGTAATTCCGCTAAAATTACAATTTTGCCCATAATTTTAAATAATTTTTTTTAAAAAAAACACTAAAATAACTCTTCCCCGCCAGTGGGCCCCACCCCTGGCCACACCGCCGGCGGCGGCCGACCTCCCCATCGGCCAGCGACCGGCGGGCCACCTCCGGTGGCTTTTTTTTCTTAAATAATTTTTAAAAAAAAAACCACGCCAGCAGGGAATGAGGAGACCAACGATAATCACGCGAGAACAGCAAATCACGCAAGATCTAGAAACCATGCCTCTTCTGAATCCTCCCTCTCGTCTCGAACCACTCACTAACGGACCCCAGGATTTTCCTCATCGGACCGCTGGACCTCCATATATATATATTTATATATCTTGTTCCATTCCTCTTGAATTCAGCAACACACACACGGCCTTATATATATATCCCTTCCTTCTTTCTCATTCATTCCTGGTAACCATCTCATTTCGGCCAGAGAAAAGAAAGAGCAGCTTAGAGCGAGAGTTGCAGGCGAGAAAGAGAGAGAGAGACCGAGAGAGAGAGAGTGAAAGGCAAACTGAAACCCAACGTGCCCTGTTCCAGCTTCGCGAAACAGAGGAAGAGACCAGCGAGATTAAATCATTTGTTTCAGCCTGAACCAAAAGGTAACCCTTTGAGCTTTCCTTTCCTCCTTTGTTCCATCCGAGTTTTGACCTGTACAAACCGAAACTGAAACGTAAAACAAGGGGGGAGGGGGGCTGTTAGAAGCTTAAAAAAATACACACACACTTAAGTTGTTGTTTGTGTAGAGGGAGAAATGGAGAAGAAAAGAATGTTGTCATGATCTCTTCGGCTTGCTGTCATGAGCACCGAAATATATAATAATGCATAAGAATGAGGAAAAGAATGTTTGCTGTCATGGTCATGGATATTAATAATTTTAGTTGAAGTTGTAAAAATTTCTAGAATCTATATTATAGTAGTATAATTTAATAGGAATTATGAATTCTTGGCCATCGGTGAGGGGGAGATTATTTTAGTTTTTTGTTTTTATAAAAAAATTATTTAAAAAAAAAAGTCGCCGGAGTTGCCCGCCGAAGGGGGCCTCCGATCGCCGGCGGCGGCCGGCATTGGGGGGAGGGCAACCGCGGCCGGTGGTGTGGCTCACCGGCCAGGGAGGGGTTATTTTACTTTTTAAATTTTTTTTATTTAAAAAAGCTGCCGGAGGAGGTCGCCGTTGATCGCCGAAGGTGGGGGGAGGGCGGCCGCTACCAGCAGTGTAGCCGGTGGTGGGGCCCACCGGCGGGGAAGAGTTATTTTAGTGGTTTTTTAAAAAAAAATTATTTAAAACTAGAGGTAAAATGACAATTTTAACTTAAAACTTGGGGCAAAATTGTAATTTTAGCGGAGTTACTGTTCATTTCCGTCAGGTTTAACAGTCAACGTTAGTTGACTAATGGCCTGTAGTGCTGGACGCTTCCAAAACGTAACATTGTGTGTACTTTTGCTCCCAAAAAAAGTTATGGTGCTGAGCGCTCTTCTAGGTAAAGATTATGTGTAAAATTACACCTTTACCCAATTTTTTTCCACCAGTAAGTACCCTATGACCGCAATGAGTATTTAAAAATTGAAATAAACATATGATTTGAAAGATTATATGATTGATTAGATAAACGTCAAGTAAACGATGAAAGAGAATTTTTATATAATTTTTAGATCTTTATTGAATAATGCTTAAGATTTAAGAAAAAGATTATGAGACATTTTTTTTTAAAAAAGGGTAAAGGTGCAATTTTACACATAACCTTTATCTAGAGGAGCGCGCAGCACCATAACCTTTTTTTTTAAGCAAAAGTACACATAACGTTACGTTTTGGGAGCGTCCAGTGCCACGGGTCGTTAGTCAACCAACGTTGACCATTAAGTCTGACGGAAATGAACAATAACTTCGCTAAAATTACAATTTTGTCCCCAGTTTTAAGCTGAAATTACCATTTTGCCTTTAGTTTTAAATAATTTTTTGTTTTAAAAAAAAAAACACTAAAATAACTCCTCCCTCGTTGGTGGGCCCCACCGCAGGCCACACCACCCCCGGCAGCCGCCCTCCCCACCTCCGGCAGCCGGTGGCCACCTCCGGCGACCTCCTCCAGCAGTTTTTTTTTAAAAAATAATTTTAAAAAAATAAAATAACCCCTCTCTCGCCGGTGGGCCCCACCACCGGCCACACCGCCGCCGACGGCCACCCTCCCCACCTCCGCCGATCACCTCCGGCAACCGGCGGCTTTTTTTTTTTAATAATTTTTTTAAAAAACAAAAAATACTAAATTTTTTTTAATAATTTTTATATATATGAATTCATATGGTATGCAATAACATTTCCCTCTTATTCTGTACGTTATATATAAAAGCATGCATCTGTAGTTATACACAACACCTACATTTATATATCTAAATAATTAGATAGCATGGCGTCGAAATATATGAAGCAGAGACACCAAAAATGCAGCTGCAACAATAGAGTGTATATGTGTGTGTGTGTGTGTAAAACACCTATCAGTTCCTATCTGTTTATATGCTTGACTTACTCTGGAGACTAATGTATTTATTTTCATGCATCGGTTAAACAGAAATGTTGGCAGCAAGCTTATCAGTCAAACAAAAATGATGACAGTTGGCCACTATATACACAAACTATCACGCACACACAGCAAGCATTATGGCTTCAGCGTTTTCCCCTCTTTATGCTTCTTTGAACTCTTTTTTGTGCAGCAAACACCCACACACACACACACACACAATCAGCTTCATTCTCACGGTAACTCCACCGTACACCCACACAACCCGACATATATACACACTCAGACCCCACACACCAACTCACACAAACACTACATATACTCACACTCAGTCCTCTCTCGGTCTCTCCGCCCAAAACACACACTCACAAATAGCCTCATATGCTTCTCGGTCAAACAAGAAGAGAGGAAGAAGAAAATAACTTACCTAAGATTCTAGCTCCTTGCCTCCGTTTACCCCTGTTTCGGCTCTCCAAAACAGAACGCTTAGCTCCAGCTCTGTCTCAGTCTCTCTCTCACCTTCTTTAGGCTCTATTTTTCAGTGTTAAAAACAGGGCTCAGATTGTTCTTCACTTTCGATGCTTCCACGGTTTGCAGATGAAGGAGGAAGAATGGCAAAGCATGGTTTTATGATGGAATGAGGAACTGGTCCGTGATGAAAAATCAAGAGGTCCGTTGGTGAGTGGCTCGAGAAGCATGGAAAGTTCTGATGGTGTGTTGCTGTTTTTCTAATTTCTTGATGTCGTTTCTGCTTTTCCGTGAGGTTGAAGAAAGATAATGGATAATAGTTTTTTGTTTCTTAAAAAAATTATTAAAAAAAAAATCGCCAAAGGGGGTTGCCGGAGGTGGGGAGGGCGGCCGGCGGCGGCGGCGGTGTGGCCGGCAGTGGGGCCCACCGACGAGGGAGGAGTTATTTTAGTGTTTTTTTTAAAACAAAAAATTATTTAAAACTAGAGGCAAATTGGTAATTTCAGCTTAAAATTGGGGGCAAAATTGTAATTTTAGCGGAGTTACTGTTTATTTCCGTCATACTTAACAGTCAATGTTGGTTGACTAACGTCCCGTGGTACTGGACGCTCCCAAAACGTAACATTATGTGTACTTTTGCTCTAAAAAAAGATTATGGTGCTGGGCACTCCTCTAGATAAAAGTTATGGGTAAAATTACAGCTTTACTCTAAAAAAAACGAAGACATGTTACAAACATGTAAGAATTACAGTTTAATAGCGTAAGATTGAATATATTTTGTGTATTTGTATATATATACCAGTTGGCCTATATACATATATATTTGAGCAAGAAAGATTCTACCCACGCGCACGAGTAATATTGGTTTCCGGATGATTGAGAGATTTCTCTTGGACATTCTGCAATTTACAAATCTACCGCCCTTTTGACTCCGAAGCAGATTTTGAAGCGGGATCCGGCTCGAACCTAGAAGACGCCCCCCATTGAATCCTTCTCTGTTGGGGCCATCCCTTCACTCTCGTAGAGGAGTGAAATAGAGATACGGGTGGCTATGGTTTCTATAGCTTCTATGTGAAATCCTGATACATTGAATTTCGGCTTTCGGGAACGAAGGAATTAGGGTTTTAACAATCGAGGACTAGTTGCGTAGCAGATTCAGCTGCCGAAGTTTCTGTTCCCGAAATCACTTTATCAGTCGAATTGCTGGGGATGTATGAATTGGGGATTCAAATTTGCAGCCAGTTGTTTTGAGAGAGGCTTACATGGAAGGTGGGAGGAGGATTACGGCGAGTCCACGACCTTGCTGTGGTCGGAGGATTGTGGCGAAGAAGAGGCCACATCGAGGTGGGGGAGTTGACGGGTTTGTCAACAGCGTCAAGAAGCTTCAAAGGCGTGAAATCAGCTCAAAGCGCGATCGCGCTTTCAGTATGAGCGATTCTCAGGAAAGATTTCGCAATATTCGCTTGCAGGTTCCATTCTTAACTTTCTTCTTTGCTACTTAGTATCTTGCTTTCAGCTCGCTGGTTTTTCTTCCCCATTGTCCATCTTGAATCATTAGGCGTCCCCGTTAATATATTTTAGCCATGAATTATTGCAGACTCTTCCTCGTTTGTTTGAATCAACCCCCCCCCCTTTGTTTGATTGGCTTGTGCCTTTTATGCTTCACCGCTAGGAACTCCCTTAAAAAGCTCAAGTTCTTGAGTTTCTTTCGTTTTTATTGTTTACTCCTAGAATCTTTTGCAGCCGCTATAATGTAGAAAAGAAAATCGCTGGTCGCGTACGACTTGAAATTTAGGAAGCGCAGAAAAGTAATCCAAGTTATTCAAGATCATCCTCTCATTTTTCTTTCGGATAGTGTGTCACTACTATATCTATTCATTGTAACCGCGTACGAGGTTTCTGTTTCGGAAACTTTGATACTGGTCTGAAGTTGCTTCCTCGAATTAAGAATTCCTTTGGTGTATCCCCTAATCATACGAGTATTTGTAGGTTTTAGCTGTTAGGGATCAGCCTCGTGCTTGTGCTTGATTACTTTAGCATAAAGAAGAGGCATGTTACGAATGGGACTCTGGAACTAGAAAAGCAGTACAGCCGAAACTGTCATTGCTAAGTATATGTGAATTTGTTTGAAGTTTTGATGACGTGCTCATTTTGAGCAAACAAGGCTAGATGGGCTATGAAAAATTGATTCTCCTTATTATTGAATGTTAAGTGTTGAGCGTGATCTTGTTTATAGAAATACTTTTCTGCTCCTTTGTGCTGTATAACATTTGAAAGTTGAAACCCACTTTTTCCAAGCCATATAATGAGACACGTGGTTCTTTTTTATTCGTTGGATGCTGAACAATACCCTAGCTTTACTAGTGAGATGCCAGATGTGTACTTTAATATTCGTATACGTGCGCATCTTTTTTATCAATTTGTGAAGATTGATGGATCCTTCATAGGAAGAATATGATACGTACGATCCAAAAGGTCCTTCTTCGTTGGCTCTTCCGTTTTTGAGAAAAAGGTCAAAAATTATTGAGATTGTAGCAGCACGAGACATTGTTTTTGCTCTTGCGCAATCTGGTGTTTGTGCAGCATTTAGTCGAGGTAATAACTTGTATTTATGTGCTTTATAATATCTGAATTGGCTGTTCTGTTCTATATATGTCTCAAAGTATAAATTCATATTAAATATATTATTCGTTGGATGCAGAGACCAATCAAAGGATATGCTTCTTGAATGTGAGTCCTGATGAAGTTATCCGAAGTCTGTTTTATAATAAAAACAATGACTCACTTATCACGGTTTCTGTCTATGCGTCAGACAGTTACAGTTCTTTGAAATGTAGAAGCACAAGGATTGAGTATGTATAAAGCTCTAGTCTTTTTTGCTTTCTGTTCCCCCCGACGGACAAACACAAAGAAAAACTATAATGCGAAATAACTCAAGATGGACATACATGCACTTGGAAACTAAATTAAAAGAAGTAGAAATCAACAATTTATTGTTTGCTTGCTTGTGAATTGTGGTGATATTTCTATGTTGTCCAGATACATTGGGAGGGGAATGCCAGATGCTGGCTTTGCTCTTTTCGAATCTGAGTCTTTGAAGTGGCCAGGTTTTGTTGAGTTTGACGATGTAAATGGGAAAGTACTCACTTATTCTGCTCAGGATAGGTAATACTATATTCATGTAGCGTTGATTTTTCAGTTTTATGATATGATTTTCTTTTATAACATGCCTTATTGATTGGGATACTTGTACCTGTCCTTGTTTTCCCTCTACAGCATATACAAGGTGTTTGACCTCAAAAACTATACAATGTTGTATTCCATTTCTGATAAAAATGTCCAAGAGATTAAGATAAGGTAATTGTAATTCTCGTTACACGCTTGTGAAATTGTAGTTGCACTTGTACACCATACACTACATTATCATGTAGCTGGTCTAAGGCCATGCTCAAATGTATGAAACATGTATCAAATCCTCTTAGTTCTGGATAACATTGATGCGCCCCCCCCCCCCCCCCCCCTCCCAGTCTTGCTTTATCTTCACTTTGCTCTTGTTTGATTATTTTTCTTGATCAGTCCGGGGATCATGTTACTGATTTTTGCCAAAGCAAGTAGCCATGTCCCGCTTAAAATCCTTTCAATTGAAGATGCTTCTGTTTTGAAATCGTTCAACCATCTTCTCCATCGGAATAAGAAAGTGGATTTCATTGAACAGTTTAATGAAAAGCTTCTTGTCAAGCAAGAAAATGAGAACCTCCAAATTCTGGACGTAAGTTTCTTTCTACTTCTACATAACTGTATACATTAATGTCCCCAAAAAAAACTGTATACGTTAATTCTCATCTGGGTATCTGAATTTCAATGATCTCTAGGTGCGGACTTTTGAGCTAAAAGAAGTTAGCAGAAGTGAATTTATGACGCCATCTGCGTTCATATTTCTATATGAGAACCAATTGTTCTTGACCTTTCGAAATCGTACTGTGGCTGTGTGGAATTTCCGTGGACAACACGTAACTTCTTTTGAGGATCATACACTGTGGCATCCTGACTGCAATACTAATAATATATATATTACCAGTGACCAGGATCTCATCATATCATACTGCAAGGCTGATTCTGACGATCCATTGTCTGAAGGAACCGGTACTTCTTTGTTTTCTTGTATAGATTTTTTAAGATCCTGTTCCTTTTCTTCTTCTTTTTTTTTCCCTCTTCCATTAAGTACTACTAAAAAGTATTATAGTGTAGCGTTAACATACTATTTGAGTTACAATTTTTTTAAAGAGATATTGTCTTCGAAGTTGCATAGTTAAAATGATGTGCTTCTTGGATGCAGCAGGATCCATCAATGTTAGCAACATTTTGACTGGCAAGTGTCTGGCTAAAATCAGAACTAGCAATAGCTTTCCCACGGAAAATGAATGTGGTTGTGGCGACAGTTGTGCAATTAGTAGTTGTTGTTCAAAGAAGCGAAAGCATGTCTCCAGAATTCGGAGCACAGTCGCTGTAGCCTTGGAAGATATTACCGCACTCTTCTATGATGAAGAGCGCAATGAGATCTACACTGGCAATAGACACGGGTTGGTTCACGTTTGGTCTAACTGATCTATTATTGACTTTGTCCTTGTTTTGGTTTTTCCACGGCTGATTTGATTGACCTTTCCTGCCATTAGAACTTTCAGGAGCTGTAACCTATTTGGGGCTGTATTATTCTGCCACTTTGTAGTGCTTGTGCCTCCATATTGAGCGAGTTTGTTATGTAGGGTACAATAGGTCTGTGCCAAGTGTTGTCGGAAGCTGGTAACTCACCAGATGTTGCTTCTGCTGAAATCTATTGTACATTTTCATGAAGCAACTTCAATGGATTAAAGTGAAATACGAGTAGCGTTGATTGTGTTAACTTCCTTCTTAGGGAAAAAATCAATCTGTTCTACTTTGATCAAAACGGAAATTTGGATCTAATAAAATAAGGATCTTCTCTTTGTCGCCGTTCTGCAAGTGTCTAAACGTTTCTTTCATGGATTGATCGGAAAGTTGCAGTTCTCTGGTTTAGTTAAATATGAGGGGATATGAATTAGTATCCCCATCCGTCTGTCTTAGCTGAAATTTGCACTTATAATTGCCCCTCTTGAAAATTAGATATTCTAAGTGCAATACTAGATCTGACGTCAATAATTTATTTGAACTGGCGTGATTTTAAGCATTGATCTTGTTCAAGATAGCTCAAGACCAACTGAAGGGACATGTTTACCCGAAAATCTCCCCTCGCTGAAACTGCTCAAGCTGAAGACAAATGGCAACCATATGAAAAAAAGATGCTCTGAAGATAACGTCTCCTCTTTTCAAACATTTGCATAATCTCCTTGTCTTTTGGGTGTGTTTGGTTTCACATTAGCTTTGCTTGCTTCCAACGAGAATCCAAGCATAGAAAGCACTACACACACCAGAAAGGTTCAAGGTTTTGAGAACATAATAGCATATGAAATAAACTTCTTAATAAATTAAGGTATTGGCTCGTCAAATAGTTATTATTTCAAATTATTAACTTATAAGAACGGGTTATTTAAGTATTCACTGTTGAATTCTTTCACCGATGAAGTCACTGCACAGAAATCTGAATTCAAATGCTAACAAATACGATAATAAATTATCAATAGAAACAAAGTAACGGCATTGGTTTAAGATTGTAGTACCTCACATCTTCGTGCTCATTTTGCTGGAAAAGCTTTCCTTGAGTCCCTTCAGGCCCTCACTAATCAATTCTCAGTTTCTTTCTAAGGTACTGAAGATATGGGAATACCGAGTGTGCATGAAGTCCATAATAACGTGAGAAGATATCACATATTCGATTTATGCTTTCCAGTGCAGTTTTGTCACCCACGGAAATTTGAATGGAACAAAGCTTCACCAGCTCAAAACCAATGACAATATCATCCGGATTATATAGCTTTTCCAGAATCTGCCACCCGTAAATGAATCACATCAGGTTTAGTAACAGAAAGATAGATTTATTCATCACATAGATCAAAATTTAATTTAACATCTTAACATAGTTTAACATGATGTCGGACTGAAGCATGAATCATATCAAATTCCTCAAAAAGTGACCCAGAAAGATAAGTTCAGCGCACACACTACAAAATCAACGGACGGAATTGTCTATCCTGCAGGTCCGGATGAGTTCACCGCTCAGCCAAACTGATTGGATAGCATATAAATAAGCACCCTTTGATTAAAAGGAGTCAAAATATGAGATTCAAGGTCATGCACCAGACCCAGAACTGTATTCACAGCGAAGAGGACAGAGATCAGGAAATTATTCACTGAAAAAAAAAAATCAGCTAAAAAATGCTTCCATATGTGAACTGAATTCCAAATTTCATTATTATTCGAGCTTCAACAGTCGGCAACAGTTACTAGATGCCAGATAAATGCTAGCTGACACAACAAATTACACAAACAAAACAAAAGACAAACAAATCAACCAGTGAGATATAGGCAGTAATAAATTACCAGCAAAGATGCTTTACAATGGTCAAATGCTAATTGTAATTCTCCCACCGTACAAAAGGCCTGAGCAAGGCTGTCCTCTGCCTGCGTGCATTATGTTACATAGAATGAAACGAATTTTAGAATACTGAATGACAAACATATGACCTTGTTCATCTACCTCAGTTTATAACCTTCATTAGAGGCACTTTATCAGTTTATCTAAGTTTGATCACTCAAAATGGAGGTTAAATGCATCAAATTGAGATGTACCTCTGCAATATGCCTGTTGTAGGAATGCAAATATGACCTCAGCATACGAAGAGATTCTAATGCATCTGAAATAGTAGTATTTGAAATTTCTTTTGATGTTACTGCATCCTGCAATCTGTCAAATTCAGTATATGAATGATGGGAATAAAATGCACATATATTTGGAAGGCATGTAGACAGTGAACAGGTTTATGACTTTCAGTTTTACTTTGAAATGAGCACATGTAAAATTAACAGCCAGAGCATCAAGCTAAGCTTGAACTTGGGTTCTATTTTTATATTTCAGGCGAACAAGGAAAGATGTACATAAGGGACCCACAATGCATACCTTTTGATGCATATCCAAGCTTTATCAACTGCAGTGCTTGAAGACTCCAAATCACGGTAAGAACCACATCTCAAACAGTAACCTGGCTGGATATGAGCGTAGCCATCATTTTGGTTGAATAAACGAAGACAGATTTTATAAATGTCATCATTCTTATAAACCTGAAAGGAAGACCAAGATTAGGACATCAATGTCTTGCAAGTCCAACCTCCTCCAAAGCTCAAAAAAAAAAAAAAAACCATATATATACAGACCCAACTTTGGAGAGAATTAGGAGAGTAATTGCTCCTTATTATTCATACTACACTAGTACAAGCACAACAAAAAGCCTTACTTTGTCAGCACCAGGGAAGTGCTTAATTTTCCGCCTTTCCCAGTCAACTACTCTGCTGTCCAAGACTGCACCAGAACAATCTAGACTGACACAGTGAAAAGCATTGAGGACAATGTCAGATAGATTGAATTCTGAACAGGCACCACAGTGACATTGAAACGAGTACTCGTCTTTCAGAAAGGCTTGGCGATCTTTACTATCCCATAATCCAACCTGCAACAAATAACTCAAACAAACTGCATAAAGTACTTGTACAGACCATGTTAGATTGACAATAGTCACAATACCATTTTTTGTATCCTTTCTTTCTTATGCGTAACTAATTTTGCTAGGTAGGTATGTTTCAATCCACCAAAGTTATTACAACTTCAATCAGCATAGACAAGATCCAAAGGAATTCAAGCCAAAAGACAGATCATCAAATGAAAGACAGCTTTTAATTGACAGAATTAGTACCTGTGGACCATAGGATAATTCCAGCTGAGATCCAGCTGCTACAACTTCTGTTGTCCGTATACACAAGGTACGTGAAAGAAAATAAGCATGAACATTTGGTTGGCAAGAATGGTTGAACAAGCTGCCATCTTTGTAAATAGCTTTACCCACTCTGGCCTGAGAAGCAAGAGGCCATGACTCAGAATTACCATGTTCTAATTGTCTCAAAATGAAGTTGACATGTCATCAACACTAAAAGCAGTCAGACAAGTAAATTGCAAGCCACGCAGACAAAAGAAGGAAAAACATTGAAGTTCATCTCAGTTTATATACCTGTTCCACATTACTCGTCAAGTATCCACTGGCTAGAGATTTTCCAAACTGATCATGTAGTCCATGAGCATCTATAGATCTTATACGAACAACAGTCATGCAATTCACTTTGATTTGAGAAAAAATTATGACAACCTGCATTGAAAAAAACAAGATTAGGCTTAATACTTAATTATCTTAATGATTCAAACATACATCAACTTTGCTTAATTTTTTTAATAGATTTAACTTATCTGATGATTAAAGAAAAAAATGGAGTTAAAAATTTGAATAGATACCAAACAAATTATATCGTAAAATGAACTCCACTAGACTTATCCAGAAGTTGGAGTTTGGCAAACAGCCACTAAACTTCCAGTGAGACTCCATAAACATGAGAAATATAACGAATTAGACAGTAATCTATGGGTGATTACAAAAATACAACATGTATAATAAACATTAACATGTAAAAATGACCAAAACAGTGCATGATCAGGCATGATACATGTAAGTAATTATGTAGAAGAAGAGAGGAAGTGAGACAGGAGTGTCAAAGCAACCTGTGACATAGTGACCCCATCCATGGAAAACCTAGCACCACAAGAGTGTAGCAGACAGTATAGCAATATAATGGCATATATATGTAAATCCAACTTGCAATCAGATGGCAGTTGTGCATAACAATGAAAAAGCTCCTGCACAAGAAAGAAAGAGGCAATAAGCATCCAGGTGATTGACAAAATGAACTATATTGCAAAAGAAGTATGAATAAATAATGTATTTATTATTTATACCAGGCTTTTCACAAAGAATGAAATATCTTCATATGCACTTTTGTGGAAAAACTTTGCTAGTACTCGGCCTGCTAAAACAATCTCAGATGGTAATACTGTAGACCAATGTACACCTTGGCACTCATGCTTATGTTCAGGAATATCCTCAATCTCATGTTTAGAACCATTGCCTAATATAATGCCTGTAACATATGCCCCAAGATCACTGGGAAGACTGTTAAAAAAGCCATGGTCATCAGAATTAATATTGAACATTTGTCCACCAGCCTGTATCTGGCATTGCTGGGAGCAATATAGTGGTATTGAACAAGATCTACAAGGAACTGCATCAGTAGGTAGGTCATTCAAGCAGTAATGGCAATGTGTTTCTCGGCATCGCTTCAATATTATCTGAAAATATTGACAAATAAAAATTAATTAAAGATAACTTTCCTAGAATAACTAAATTTGCAGTCCTCAAATAATACAAATACAGATGGAAAAAAAAAAATCATGCGTTGACCCAAACATTATTGCAGCTTTCCTATTTAAAAATGACAGCAAAAAACATGCCATTAATTGACCCCGTATCAACTTATTATAGCACATATATCTAAAATTCACTGGCCTTCAGTTCATAGAAGCAGAATTTGGGTCATCCATTTATCAAAATCTGCATCAAGAGTGCAAAAGAACAGAGTACATATCATAGTCTTGTCTTCAAATAAAGTTCAAATGAGACAGAGCATCCAATTCTATCAAATGCAGTTTTTGTGTGTGTGACTGCGTGTGGTAGTCTTGATTAATATTTATTAGTCCACCACTAAGCAGAATGGAACCAAAAAGACTGCTGAGAAGTTTTAAACAAAATTGCTAAAAGTAAATTGGTAGTTTGTAATAAAACATAAGTTTTCCCCTACCATGGCATAAGGTTCTTCACGATGAACTAAAGAAGCTGGAGATATGTCACATGACAATGTCATACCCCGTCCTTTACCAGGCGTGGTGATCAACTGTAGCTTTATTTGGGGCATCTCATCTACCAAGAAGGAACTACATCAGTTTTAGTTATTCAACAAGAGAAAATGATCCAATGGGTAAGTTCACTATTATATTCAAGGATTGCCTATTATCCAGAAATACATTTGAGAAGAGCTCGCCTGATATAAAACAACAGTAAGGACAAGTAAAAGGACAAAGTCCGAACATAATAATCAGACCTCAGTAATATAGAACTGAAACAGGTATGATGATAAATTAACAATGAATTCTGTCACTTGATACATATATAATCTTGAAATTGTGAAAGAACCCAACTAGGCAAAATTCTAACTAATTAGCTGATTCTTCAAGTCAGCAACTTAATAAGAAAAATTTCTTACCTACTGTATCCAAGCCATTCTTCTCATTCTGAACTACTGAACTTGCTTGCTCGCATTGGGGTAATATATTTTTAAGTTCACTTTCTATTTGTTTCTTCCCACTCAATGATGATTCCATGCTCTTTGCCACATTGAGATCACAGATTGCATCCTTATGATTTCCCAATGAAACATTCGCCTTACCTCTCCTGTACCATGCCTGAGGCAGAGTTAAGAAGTTATTAAAATGAGCAGAATGTAGCATTCAGATATGCGGCTATATACTCCAACCACATGCAACAAACATTAAAACACAAATTCCTTATAATTTACTGGCAACAGAGACTCTTCAGGATGGGAAACAAAAAGCTGTCAGCGTATTGCTAATTTCAGGGCACCAAACTGCCTATATCTGTACTCCCGTCAGCAAATACTGGAATATAATTAAACTGATCCTCTAAATAATTAACTCTAAAACATTTATTGCCTTCCTTAAAAGTATATTTCTAAATTAAGTAGTAGGAGAGTAGTTTTGGGTTCATATAACAGTGATACCCACCTTTGCATAGCTTGGACATATCTGAAGAGCTCGAGTGCAGTCTCGCAAACACTCAATTAAAAGATTCAATTTCTGCAGGAAACATGCTCAGTAGCAATATCAAGGTCAATATATCAAATCAATTCTGTGGGTGTAGGTTCACATGACTGGCATCAAAATCAACCTTACATGCAATACAGTAGCTCGATTAACGTATAATATTGCAACCAGATTCCTCTCCGGGCCAAAAGCCTCCAAAGGAGCCATACGCAATGCCTGTACCTCATTTTCAAAATGTATGAGAGTATGTAGGAAACAATTATACATTTACATATATATTAATAGATATATGAGAGTATGTATATTAACAGATATATTAACAATTATACACATACATATATGAGTGTGTGTGTAGCCAGATTCTACTATAGCAGCTCCTTCTTTCCTAAGAAGCATATCGTGCAGAGTAATTCCTAAGATGCATAACGTTCAATTCCTATTCTCCTAATACCAAAATTTGAATACATATCTATTAGCAGACAGCAAATTTAAGTGAGAAGTTGAGGAAAGAACCTTCGTATAGCAATTCAAAGCCATCATATAATCTTCTCTCAAGAAGTAATGGTTGCCAAGCTGCTTGGATTCCAAAGCAGCGGCCTCACTCTTACCACATAAAGCATTTTTTGGGTCTGCTAAGTCACTCACCATCTAACAACATTTTGAAATTGATTCAGTCAATTACTTGAATGAAAATCCAATATCCATCAATTGAAAGCATAAAATGCATAGAGAGGGGTTTAGCGTGTGCTTACTTGGTGAAAAGGCTCAAAATGAAGAAAGAAATGGTGAAGAGAAGAACATGTGGTCGGAAGATCATCTGTGGTACTCTCTCCAATCATTCGCTTCAGGCTCTCCGGGATTGCAGCTTTCAAAGTCTCCATCTCCTCCAAGGCTACACCCCGACTGACTGTGTACTTTGCTCAACAACACCAGACGAAGAAGCACGGAGCTTGGAGCTTGGAGCTTGACATTTCACTACCTTTGCGCATCAAACGTCATGTCGTTTTTCACCGGGTGGGAAAAACTGAATATGAGATTATATTACGTCCACCTTGCGCGCGCACAGAGAAAGGTTTTATCGTTCCGCTATATACTGTTTAAATATATAAAATTAGAATGTTCAGCATTATTCAAATTAGAACCTCTGAACTCTAATATACATATAAAATTTCTCGTAAAAAAATATAAATTTAAAGAATTAGAATCTCATATTTTAAACAGTTTAGCGGTGGAAGGTCTTAATACGTCTCAAGTTCTTTTTTCTATAAAGAATTTATGTTGAAAATGTTAGTTACGAACCCCAAATTAGTAATAGATGATATATATATATATATATATATATATATATATATATATATATATATATATATCACATTTTGAGTTTTGTGATTGCTCTCTCTCTCTTTTTTTCACTTCCAATAATTGTGAGGGTGGCTATTCTAAATTTCTTGTTAAAAACACTCATAAGTTACACCGACCCTCAAACAAATATACAAACTCTTAAATTAACTATTTTTGCTAAATGATATTTAAATTTTTGTATTCTGATCAACGAGAAAATAAATGATGGGCAAGCGAAGGTATGAAAGATATTAACCGATGACAAAACGCCGAACTAGTATTAGTCACTGAATTTTTATATGAACTTTTTCAAATTCTATTTTGCCAAAACAACGTCATTTTGTTGGTTTCTCAAAGCTTACAAGATAATCGAAAAAGAAGTTAAGAGTTGAAAAATAACAGAGAGTCCAGATTTGATATTTGAGCATGATAGGTTATACTTGGATCTAGTGGCACAAAAAACCTTGGGTGTTATGTTTGGATATATATGTGTGTGTGTGTGTGTGTACGTTGAATTGTCTACAGAAAGGTTATTAGTCCATAGTTGTATGAGTTAAGTGTTCTTAACTTCGGCTAATGAAATTTAAATCAAATTATAAATTACATTTTTTTAAGAGAGAACTGTTCAACGTATTATTGGTTATTATTCTAAATTATTTGGAAATTCAGTAATAAATAATTTTTTTTCAAAAATTAAATACCACATAATAGATTGATAGAGTAAAAGGCATTTTTCCAAGGGGAGGGGGGAGTAAAAGACATTTTGGGATTTCTAATGGAAAAAGTTAAGAAATTTTATTGGAAAAATTTTACTAAGATCCTATGTTAGGAAAAATACTATTAAAAGGTATCTTAAAATCTCTATTTTGCAGTTATGTCTAGTGAGATTCTTGGGTGATATAATCAATGTCAAAAGACTCAAGTATCTCTAATGTTAGCTGCCTCACATGTCAATGGAAATGTCAAAGACCAAAGTATCCTTAGTGTTAGCTGTCTCACATATCAATGATCATCCATGAACTTATCAATAGACACTCCTAAACTTTTTTCTATTGACAAATCCATTGATGTCTATTAATAAGTCTATAGACCGTCATTGACAAGTTTATATCTATACCTAAATTAACAAATAACAAGTAAGACAGCTGACATTAAGGCTACTTGGATCTTTTAACATTTCAATTATATTACTCAAAAGTCTCACGAGACATATTACTTGAAAATTAGAGATTTCAACGAATCTTTTAGTATTTTCCTAGCTTGGACTCAGTTCAATTTTCCCAGTTTTATTTGCTTTCCTTCTGGAGATTTTTATACAATTCAGATGAATCCTAGAAGACATGAGTGAAAAGGTTATCCAAATTCCCTCAGTCTCTCAAGTCTCTTTCTGAACATCCTCACGTAACTCCAAAAACAAAAAGAAGCTTCCTTGATAGATTTCTCTCCTGCATCACTAGTAAGATCTCCACGCTGCATCTATAGTCTCTTGGCCTGAAAGGGGCATGGTAATGACAAAACCAGACTCTGAGCTGCTCAACTTCTCTAGGAGGTCCCTGATTAGGCCACCAACTATATAAGACACCCCTGAAGCAGCAAGTGATATAGTTACGTAGTAGAACACAGTCTTGAAATACGATTTGGGTGGTCTTTTGGGGTAAACCTTCCCGATAGCGAGGAGAAGGATGCATAGAAGAGAAGTTGCGGCTATTGCTGCAAGCTTAAATTCAGTCTGGAAATTCTTACGGATCAAAATGCCATAGATAAAAATAGGAACAGACCCAAATATCAGGAATGATAAAATGGCCACGACTGCATGAAGTATAAAATTTTCACGGCGTCCTAGTAGTTCTTGATACCGATCTTCTTGTGTGTTTGTTTGCTGTAGATCCTCTCCAGATTTATCATCTTTCAATTCAAGAAGCTGAAGAAAAAAGAGGGCGCTTAGGTCAAAAGTGAAAGAGGCAAGAACTTGAACGTATGAGAATGAGAACGAGGAGCGCAAGGATTGAATGAAGCTCACTCACATTATGGCCAATGACGAATAATCCACCGATCAGATTTGCCAATCCCAATGCTATGATGTTTACTGCAACACAGGACCACAGAATAACACATATTACCAACCAAAGTATCAACTTTTCAACATGAAATTGTAGTGAATATAAAGCTTAAGATTGCGATTCAAGAACTTGAGCCAATGATCCCTTAGAAACAGCTAATTCTACCCTGAAAACCAAATATGCTTAAATCTGCTTTACACATGGTATGCTTACGTTTTACCATATACTAATGGACACGTTCCAGATAAAATCTTATCATTCACATCTAATCAAGTATTATAATATACCAGATAGCCGTGTGGAAAAAGAAAAAGAAAAAAGAAAAATATTGATGTGATGACTCATGCATGTAGTAATGGATGTGCTTTAACAACTATTTGTTCAACTTTAAACATATCACACGAATCTTTAGTCATCCATCATTAGAAACTTGACTGCATCATATTACACCCCTCAAATTAAGACCTATAACGTACCTTCTGCCCTGAGAGAGAACTAAATCCATGTCTCCACAAATACCTGAATTATCTCAAGAGCCCCGTCCCTAGAAACGTGAGGAAAAGAAAAACACTTACATGGGGCAGCACCAGAACCAACTGCAGATGACACAATTCCCAGACTTGTGATTGATTCGATTAAACCCCCATAGACAATACTTTTCAGTATTTCCCATCCACGAGTTTCACCAATTTCAGCTCTTGATTGTTCCCCAACATAAACTTGAGTAGCTGTGTTTCCCAAAATAGAGCCATTAATTGGATCAGTAACTCCAATGTGAGAGGCACTCGATTTAATTTTGCCCTCCTCAACATCAACTATCACATCACCCCCTGCATGTTGATTATATTTGATGTTATTGCACAATAGACAAACCCACAGATTCTTGGAAAAACATAAACTGAAAAGTAGAAGAGGTAAAGGAAGGTAAATTCTGTCGTCCACATACCTATATTGCCGCCACTGACCGCAGGTTTTGTTTCGCCTTCAGTATTCTTTTCCACTGTCTTTGTCACCCTAAAGTCTTCCCCAGACGAAATTTTAGCATTTTCTCCAGAACTATGCACGCCAGTAGCTGCATCATTTTCAACCTGTGCTCTCATTATCAACGAGGAATAGCCATTCTGAAAAATTTCAGGTGTCTCGTGTATGTCCTTTAGTGACTCCTCAGGCATTCTAGAATCTAAATCTGACTGAACAAGAAAATCAGGTTCCCCTTCACCAGGTATCAAAGTGGCATCTTTTGCAGGTTCTCCAGGACTTTTAAGTCCTTTGCTGGTAACTGCAGTTGCTGAAAGATTCCTGTCTTGGTTGGGTTCTAAATTGCTGGAAAAGTCCTTTGAGGGCAAATTTGCAACAGTATTTGCTTCGGAGTGATCTGCTGAAGTAAGCAGCAATGTCCTAATTATGAAATGCAGCTATAAGATAATGCATGTAAAAACTTGGCATTACGTACAATTAACAAGTGCGAGCAAATTTCACATATAATTCTCTAGCTTAAACGTACACCAAAACAAATATCTACAATCAAGAGGCAATAATCAATATTTTGCAGTTTTTTAACATAACACCATAATGCTTTATTTTTTAAAATTTGTTTGACGTAAATCATTATATGCTCTTGAAAATGACTTTTTGTTCTAAGACAGTAAAAGTGCACCATGTGCTATCGCAGAATGAAATTCCAAGCAGATAGCTGATTTCAAATGCCAAATTTGTAATACCCAATCAGGTAATTATATGATTGACCCCCATTTTTCACCCAAAAAAATGATTTTGTCAATTGTGTGTTCAAAGAAAAAAAACAGACACAAACAACAAAATCAAGGAACTGATATTATTAATCAAAATCATACCCGTGTTCTTTATATCGGCTGAACCATTCTTTTCCTCTCCCACACTGATCACCAGATTTCCATTCAGTCCTCCATGCCCAGGCTTAATATCAGGCACAACTTTTCCATTATCAATAGTACTTCTACCAGTAACAGGGCTGTCTACATGACCATTTTCAGGCGAGTTTATTACACTGGAAGCAATCGATGATGAGTGTTTCTGCTCAGCAGGGCCAGTTTTAGAATTTTTAGAGGAAGTTTTACCTACAATATTATGTCAGCAAAACAAAAAACATTAATTAGGAGTGAAAAGCTGTATTGCTTGGCTCACATATGTAGGCTCAATCACTCAACAAAGTTCAAGAAATAAAACTAAAGAAATTTTAATCAAAGGATGCAGCAGGGTAGAAAACCAAAAAAGAGCGTAAAAGATTACTGAGAACAGTATCATACCTTGCTCATTAGATGTTTTCCCTTTATTTGAGGTAAATAGAGAGAGAAACCAGTTTCCACTAGAATCTGCAATACTTGAAGAGTTTTGCACATTTGATATGGTTATATTTGAAGAACTCTTCGCGTCAGATGCAGGTATAGTTGAAGTTATTCGTGAAGTTTCATGCTCAGCACCGCTGGAATTCCAGAACAGATTGAAACAATTTCCTGCCAAAATAATGGGATTTAAGAACATAAGCATTAAAGATCAATCAAGATATGTTGTGAGAAAAACTCTCAGCATTTGTTTTTTTTTTTGGGGGGGGGGGGGGGGGGGGGTGCGGGCTGGGGGGCTCATGCACAAATGTAAGGAGGATAGCCTTCAATTTCCACAGACCTCTGGGAATGAAAATGCTGAAGCATTCTAAGCATCTAAACAATTCTTGTTCTTGAACAGGATCGTTATCAAGAGGTGGCGGCTGCTCTAAATGACCAGCATCAGAAGTTAAATTTGCATGATCACCTTGGTCGGTTTCATGTACTGAACTACCCACCCTCTCGGAGCTAACTATAGTGTCCAACTTATCACGCTTTGATTTGTTGTCCAAATTACGAGGGCTCCTTTTTCTTTTTCTGAGAATAACCCTCTTGGTGATGCAAGAATTGCAATTAGGACAGAATAAATCATGCGTCTCTTGTTTCGCCAATACAGCCTCAACATCAAATTCCTTCAGTTGTTGGTCAATTTCTTCTATTAGTTCAGGGTCTTGTTTTGTACTAGTTTCACCAACAAAATCCTTAAAATCAGTAGTTTTTATTTCAGACGAATCATGCAAAGGTGGTGATTTTGAATTAAAAGGGCCTTTGTCCTCCACAGTTTTCATATCCTGATTGTTGACTCTATTGCATGCACTTTTTTGAATGTTTGGAATATCCACTTGAATATTGAATTTTCCCACTCCATCATATATGGGAAGAACAGACCTTGCGCCATCTCCATTTTGAACTGCATAAGATACATTATTGGCTTCACTGCCTGCAAGAATGTCATAGATTTCCGTCACAATATTGAATGGCCATGAGACAGTTTATGTAGAAAAGATAGAATCACGCAACTTAAGATGTCTAAAAGGAATTTAAATTTGCCACAATTTTATACTTTCCTACTAGACCAAACATATGATAAAAGTACAGTAACATTGGTCATGCAAACCAGGAGAATGCTTCCAATAAGAATTACAACGAGTCAGAGAGGCTAAGCTGCATAGGTGGCTCAAAACTGCTCGGTGGGTTTTGGAAGTCTTGACATCTACTGACCTTTAGTTTCACTAACAAAACATGGTTCATGTTGGATCATGGTTCTGATATTCATCAGCAAGTCAGAGTTTTGCTTAAGATCCCAAATGGGCATAGTCCATGGACTGTCAAATTGCTTGGTCCAGGTGCAGTGTTGACATTTCCATTTTCCTTCATAAATAAAAAAGTAATGACTACATGTGTACTGTTTAGACAATTTTGAGGGCTGGAACAGCAACGTAAATTGAGTTACTCGTATAATACCAAAATTTCAACAGCACGACTGAATTCAGTGCTTCATAACGATTAAATATGACCAGTACTGATCGCAATCGACACATAGAACTGAATTTAAAGATACAACAACAACAAGAAAACCATAGAACTGGTGATTCCCAGATATAAAACAGGATGGTATAGAAGGAAAGGAAACAAGAGAGATATTAGTGGGACATACTGTCTTGCTTGTCAAAGTAAACGCTATTCTGACTCTGAGATGCAGCAGTATTATTACTAATTATAGACTCTCCATGAGATGATGCTCCTGAAAATTCTGCTACAAGCCCAAGCCCAACTGCTGCGTTATCAGCCTTTTCCACGAGACAATGATGGTTGTCATCTCCCGTAATCTCGCCCATCTCCGCGACCTGCTCGTCTTTCTGAATAAGAAGCTCCTCTCGACCAAAATCGAGTGAAGAAACGTTATTGGCATGCCCAATACCTCCACTAACAGTAGGGGAGGAACAAGAAGAAGATGATGGTAGAGTCACATTGGAAACAACGTTATCTTGAAGTTGCTTCCGGGCCTGCCTTCCTTCCAAGGCAGCCTCCTCCTGAACTTGTTCTTCTTCTTGCTCGATGGTAGCCCATTGAAGGCGCTCATTTGCATGCTTCTGCTCCATCGATGGATGAATGGAGGGTGACACAGGAGGATATATCCTATATGGAAAGAACTTGAAGCTTTTGTTTTGTCTCTGATGTTGAAAGGGTGGGAATAGAGCCAACGCCCGTCTCCGATGAGAAACCTCTGGGCCAATGAAATCTTTATTTCCACAGGAGTCTGCTAAGTGTGACCCATGCCCCAACTAAGAACTTTGTTGGCAATCATTTATTGGAACCAGGACAAGCCATTTATTTATACTCACTCTCTCACTCTCCAATGTTTATTATAAAAACCAACTCCAACAGGTTTTTTTTGTATTTATTATAAGTTACCAACATTTAACCAACTTATTTATTATTTTCTCTGCTTCTTATTATAAAGCACTAACTATCAAGTATTTTTGGTTTTTTTTACAAGGCACTTGCAAGTTCTCAAGGTGCAATTAATTTATTTTTTCATATCTACTCATATTTAATAAGTGTAGTATGAGAGAGTACTATATTTGTGTAACACCCCCGAATTTCTAGAATTTAAATAACATAAAATGTCGATATTTTCATAAATAATAATAAAATCCAAAATAAATTACTTCGGGAAGGTGTTATCACCGCACTTGTACTGGGACAAGTGTAAGGCTTCTTATTACAGGAAATAAATATAAACTTAAACAAAATGTTTATTTCAAAAAAAAATTAAAGAAAATAAATGAAAGTAAATAACTAGAGTTTATTGTCTGTCATCCTCACTTCTCACTGCTAGCCCCAATCTTGAAACCTGTTCACTGAAACTCTGCTCCCCCAAAGAATCATCGCAGCCCAAAAATACACACATCAGCAAACACTGGTAATCCTAATTAATTAAGGATAAAATGAAATAAAATAAAACATAAATAAGTAGATAGATAAATAAATTTGATATGAATTGAAATAAAATAATTAAATTATAAAATAAAGTAAAGTAATTATAAATTAAATTAAATTAATTCCAAAATAAAATAATTATAAGATAAGATAAATTAATTACAAAATTAAATTAAATAATTGTAAAATAAATTAATTCCAACGTAAAATAAAATGAATATAAATAAAATTAAATTAATTGCAAAATAAAATAAATAAAGACATAATATGTGTATATGTATAAACTAAAAAGGTGTCATTGTTTTTAGAGTTTTCTAGTGGGAAGAGAACCATGGTAGACCCGGATATACTGCCAGTCTACCCTGTGACCCGGAAACCTGTCAGTCACAAATCATCATCAAATTGGTCATAGATCATTTTCTTCCTAGTGTGCACACATCTTCCCAAAGTTGCTACTAGTGTCCCGGATATCCTGCCAGACACCACTTTGGGAAAAACGGATATATCGGTTCACATCAAATAACATATCGGAGGCTTAAAGCCTAAAGGTTGTGTTCATCACTTTAGGAGGTACCATCCCAAAGTTATCCTTTCACAGCTAAATTATTATAAGCAGTTACAAACAAAATGAATTTCTCATATTTATGGAAATTAAACCGAAAGCATATATACTATTATTTGTCAATTATGAAACCAGGGCAAAACCATTTAAAAGTACATTTATTTATATGTGTTGGGCACAAGCAAATCGATCGACTTGCATAAAAGTCGAGATAACCAAGCAAATATGTACAGCCATATTTACAAAATCATGAAAACAGCAAAAGACTTTTGCAATAGTTGAACACGCAATTCAAAAAGGAGAAGTATGTATATATATGATATTATATATATAATCTAGCGCATATATGGGCTGTCCAGAGGAGGAAGGCAAAACAAAAAGGCAGTAGTTATATATATATATAATTCATCCATTCCAATTCTCACCGCGGGCCCCACCTCCCATTCAATTAGTTCTCCTTCTCAATCATGCACCCACGGAAAGAGGATTCACAAAAGACAAATATATAGATGTATAATCAATTCAAACATTAAGGAAACGCGTACGGACAAAATCGAAAGGCATAAGATAAATCTTAATTCAAGGGCGCACGTAATTCGAGGAGGTTAAAAGAGTATGTATTCTGCATAGTTTCGTACCGAACGCAACGAATTCAAACAAAACAAAGGTAATCTTTATACATATAATCCATGGGGCAGTATCTAATTTGCAAATTAAAACCAACGTAAACACCTTAAATTCTCATTTATCTAAGGATTAGGATTACCTAGTCTCCGTGGTTGTTAAGCTCCTAGAAGGGAAACTCTGCCGCAATGAATTTTCAGAGGGAGAGAGCTACTGAACGATGACTAAAATTAGGCGGCTAAACCTAACTTATAATTAAGCTCTTAGGGTTTAGTTATTAGCTGGACTTTGTGGGTTGGACTTTTAACTATTACTAGTTTAATAAAATAGTGACAAATCATTTATTAGGTTCTAATTTAAATTAATTTTTATATATCCATTTATTATTATTATTATTATTATTTTATTTTTTTACTACATTATTAAATTTAAATCTTTAATATTAGTATTATTACTAGTACTATTAGCATTTATTATTAATATTATCATTAAAATAATAATAAAATCAAGGGCATTACAATTTGTGTTTAGGGTAGTTAGTAGGGGTAATATTGGAAATCATTTGAATCTTATGACAACTTTAATGCTTTTAACTAACTTTATTGATTTGTGAAAATTAGTAGTTTGTGCTTTATAAAAAATACCAGAGGGGGTACAATTTTCCAATTATACCCTCATTTTTAACCAACTCTTTAAATTCACATCATTATGTAAAGTTGGAAATATTTATCAATTTTAGACTAATTTAATAATTTAAGTTTATTCCTTGATGCGCGAAAAATAGTGGTTGGTGTCTTATTATAAGAAATAGAAAGAGTATATAACAACATTTTTTATCTTTTGAATCCTGATTAAAGAGCCTGAAAATTGATTTATTAAAAAATTTGATTGGTGCATATGAATGTAACTTTTTTCTTTCATAAGTGCATATGAATGTTACTTAAAATACTACAATTCCAATTTTCATCTTAATTTTAAATATGAATTGTAAATGCATGTATGCCACAACAAGTGATTCCTGAAAGGTAATGTGAAATTAATATTCTTACCGAACTTACAAGTGTGTAGTAAATAGGTACTGCGAATCTAACATATTGCACAGATCTCAATTGGCATAAAGCTTGGTGGCCAGCAAACAAAACTCACATAGAGTTTTTAAGAAAAACAAAAATCTGTGCTGCTAGCATGGGGAAGAGCTATTGCTGAGTTGTTGGGTATCAACTGACAAGGCATTAATCTTTTAGGGAAAATATCACTCTGGTTCTCAAGAAGAAAAAAAAATATAAAAAAAGTCCTAACTCTATATTCCTTAAAACTTTTTTGAAATTAATTACGAAATTCTTATATAAAAAAAAGTCATGTTATCAAAATAGCTTTTTCTGTTGTTAAAATTTCCTTATAAAAATATTGTAGTTAAAATGGTTTTTCATATTGTTAAAATGACTTTTCCTCTTGTAAAATTTTTTCTAGATTTTTAAGATTCTACACGTCAAAGGAAAAACTCAAAATTTTTTTACAATATGAAAAGTCATTTTAACAACATAAAAAACTATTTTGACAACAATATTTTCATAAGAAAATTTTAATAACAAAAAAAGTCATTTTGACAACGGTACTTTATTAATATCATAATTCTGTAATTAATATAAAAAAAAACTTCCTAGGGACTTTTTGAGACTTTTTTCATAAGAAGATTTTAACAACAAAAAAAGTTATTTTGACAACGGGATTTTTTTGATATTGGAATTCCAAAATTAATATTAAAAAAAGTCCCTGAGGACTTTTTAAGACTTTTTTTTATAGGGGATTTGGGGTTAAGACTTTTTTTTTATAATTTTTTTGTGGGACCTCAATAATATTTTCTCAATTTTTTTATCAGTTTTATCATTTGAATTATTATTACCGAGCATTTTTTTAAATTATATGAATTATTTCGTGGTCATATTCATGATTGCTGCAAATAGAAGATGAGTATGATTGTGTTATTATCGGCTTAGTCATTATTATTCAAATTTTAAATACTTTTATTAATTTTATCAAATATAATAAAAAATCTAAATATTCTAATAACAATAGTTCATAAAGGGAGATGAAAGGATTAATAAATGAGTTGAAGTTAGGGTAGTGACAAAGGAACTAAAAAAGAAAAGGAGAGAAAAGATAGAGTATTTGAGTGATTCCCATCTACTCTATTTTTTATTATAAGGTACTAATAATTTTTATCAAATCAATAAAAATAATTAAATTTATTATATATTGTGAAAAATCCACTAATAACTTTTATAAATCAATAAAAATAGTTAAATTTATTTTAGAATTTAAGTAATCTTTAACATCACTTCTATTAATTGCATAAAAATTTAATATCATTAAGTGTATTTGGTTCTTTTTATAAAGAACTTGTTTGTTTCCAAAAAATATTAAATATTTTTTTTCATGTGTACCTATAATTAATAACGGTAGTAGATAAAAATAATAATTAATACTATGATATTACAATTTAATACAATTAATATGAGTAATATTAAAAACTACTTAAATTTTAAATTTTATGAGAAATTTAATATTTTTGTGCCGCTATCATAATTATTAGAGAGATCGGTGCCCACTTCGCGCCTCCGACAACATCATAAATGCAGTTGAAGTATTCCATTCCACTCTGTCTCGGTCTGACTTGATATTTTCTTAAAATAAACTCCTTGTTTTTTTTAATATATCCTCAAGATCTTCTTCAACGATGATCCACTCTCTTTGATTTTTTCCGCAAACATACCACGTTCTCAACTTTGCTCTACATTTTTTAATTTGAAAGGGTGTCGGGGACGAATTTAGTTTCCGTGGCTTTCAATTTTATATTTTTTATTACGATTTTGTCTTACATTAAAATATATTTTAATAATATGCCATATGGTATGCACCTAACAACAAGCTCGCTTATGCTTATATCCTTGTCACTACACCTGCCGTCAGCTGATCATTTCATAAATTAAGCGCTCTTGATATATTTTATTCCCTAAGATCTTATAGACCGAACATTTAATTAATTATAATTTAGCTCTGCATTGTAACAGCCTGTCATGAACTCATGAGCTGACCAGATATATTAAAAATGTAAAGATCACGGCAACTCAGGGAGTACATCTACTGATGAGGAAGCTAGAATTTCATTTTTAATGTTTAGTTGAATGGCCAATCGCATTATGACTTCACATCACAACGTGAAATGTTTAATTCTCATAAATACTATATTTTCTTGCTTGCCCAGAAAGTTGTCAATACACATAGAGAGTAGATTAAGTGATTCTATTCATTTTTTAAAACAAAAATATCTCAGATCATTGCTACACTATCAGCTACATTAAAATGAATAACAATATTACTTAACAAAGTTAAAATGAATTGAGGTTTAACATTTAAGACCAGATTCACTTTAAAAGGATATTGAGAGAAGCATATTTACATGAATTTGTATATTATGCATCAAATGGATATTTATTTGTTGTTGGGGACTGGGGAGAAACTAAGAAAAGCTGGCAGCCTGCCACCTTTGAGGAGGACAAAGCCAAAAAAAATAGCCATAGCCAAAACCTTAACAAAGAAGATTGCAATCTTACAGCGCGAAGAAGCAGAAAGGTAATCCAACGGAAATAGGCTCCCACTCAATCCCAACAACTGTAGGAAGAGTTTATTCAGACTATCCAGCTTTAAAGAAAACTGATTCAGCTAACCATTTTGTTTAGACTCAAACATCTATACATCTAAAAAAATACAAGCCAAAGATACAGCTAAATTATCATTCACGGACAAATATGGCAATAGAAATAATTCAATGGCACGAAATAGGATATACCAAGATAGTAACTCGATGTTGCAAGGAGATTCAAATGGCCATCTATAATTCAAGAAATGTGCTGTCGACAATCTTGAGATTTTCCATCTCCTCTTCACCGGCAATTCCAGGATCAACATAACACAACTGAAATAATACAGATCATCAGACCTTAATTTGATTCTGTAAGAAGAAAGCATATACGAGTAATTTTTTAAGAGAAAACAGACCTGATACTGTGGCTTCTTTAGCGTGTGAATTCCTCTTTTAATGTATCTCTGCCATCCAACTTTTCCTCTGAGCGAGCTCTCCAGAGCAGCAGTTTTCTATGATGATAAGCCACAACATTGGAAATGATACATCTTCATAAGCAACAAGCTTTTGCCAGAATATACAGAGGGGAAAAAATTCAGAGAGAGCATCGAAACCTACTTCCATTCCATCTACTGAAGAAAGAAACAAAATGGCTAAGAATAATTATATATTTTTCTTAAAAAAGAAGTATACTACTCATATAGCATGCTTTCTAAACCAACATTCTTTCTTCTTAGAACCAGTCAAGACAAAGCATAATAATATTTTTTAAAAAAAGCATACTACTCACTTGCAAAACTCAAGTTTTTTCATTCTCAAAGTTGCTTCAAGAATAGGATGACCTTTACTTGCTGGCCAATATCATACTAGTCCCATGCTTTTAACTGAACAAAGCTATATGCAAGGATACTATATACTTATAGAATCATGATGTGCAAACACATAGCGATGTCTAAAAATCCAATTAAACAATAAATATTAACAAGGAACAACCAAAGACCTGAAAGGGAAAAAAATTACATGAGAAGGATCAAAAATGAGGAGACTGTATTGCAGAGCTCTAGTCCGTTCACGTTTAACTTGAATCCCAACTATAGTTCTTGAATGTCCATCATGTTGAAAGTACAAAGGCCTGTCCAAGAAAACTTCTCAAAATTAGAAAACTACAAGGAAGACAATCTTCTGTGGTCAGAATATGTGTCAATTTGCACCCAAACTTACGATTTCTCACTGACAATTACTTGTCGGTGGCCAAATTGGATAGAACAATTATTGGAAAAGTAATTCCACACGAAGTCAATGAGTACTTGATGACCTTTGTTTGCATTATCATCACATGCTTTGTCCATAGTGTCATCAGGCTGGATGACAGATGAATTTGACTTCTCTTTCTCACTAGACTTTACATGCGAAACATCACGAGACAGATATCTATCCATTGGTCCATAAATAAGAAATGCTTGCCTTTTACTTCCTTTACAATTTTTCATTTCCATAGCCCCCAGACTTGAACCTGGGACAGATAGATAAAGTGATTCAGATTCCTTTGGACCAAAATCCACGACTCTTGCCCGAAGCCCAAAAGAACGCAAAAGAGCAGCACATTCAGTGGTCCCTATCCATTTTTCTGAGCCATAAATGACATGATTGAATTGATCAGAGCCAACTGCATCAAAACCACTTTCCCAAGCAATCTCAAGCCATCTTTGGAGTGATGTGATATCAGGAACAAATCCAGAACCACCAAACAAAACTTCTCTGGCTTGTGGCCTTTGCGCCATCAAGTGAGAGCTAAGCATTTGAATATTTCGCCAACCACAACCCCATCCAACATCCTCTGACTCAATGCTTTGGAAATGATCAACATAACCTGCCAAAAGGGCTTTCGAGTCTCCAGGTTCATGCTCTAAACAATTTCTTAGTAAGGCCATCAAACCACCTTCAACTTTGTGAAATGTACTCCTCATCTGTAAATCAATCAAGCAAGATTTCTTTTCCTGCATTTTACTCATTCCAATATATCTAGCCCGACCACCACACACAGAATTTTTGTCTCCAGGAATGGTTTTGAACTGCACGCTACTGACTGCATGCTCAACCTGAAGAGTAACATTATAATTATAATTATCACTGTACATGACAATATACTGCTTTCTTTTTTTTGTCCCCTTCACACACAGGCAAAATGCAACGCATGCAGAAAACTAATTAACAAAGAAAATCATTGGAGTTAAAGTCTAATTTACAAGTTGGAATATAGCATAAATTGCACATGTTCAGTAGACACTGATGCATGTCAAAAGGGTCAGCTAATTCACTCACTCCCAATAGTTAGTTAGATGACCCCTCCGACACATCAATAGAATAAGATGGGCCATTTGCGTTTAAAACATCTTTTGGATCAAAATGAGGTTGATCAATATCGGCATAATTGTCTTCATAAGTTTTGGGGTTTGATTGATCAGGTTGTGTATTGAAAAGAGGAAGAGAAATTATCAGAGGGTGTGCTCCCACCTGTGCATGAAGATCATTCCTTTGCTTTGACAACCCCTGCTTAAGCGTGAGTTCTCTCTTCCACTGGAATAGATTGGAATGTGATGTTCACAATTTTGTCCATGCTTACTTGGCCTGTCAGCGTTTTAAACTGGAGAATGAGGCTTCTCTAGGTCTTTTGCAACTACTTCTAATCCACCATATATACGCCTACCCTAAAGGTGGGTTACCTAAGTCTTGCTCTAAGACCACTATTCTGGTTGTGGTTTACTGTTTAAGCAAGGCAGCTCATTTCCTTGCTTTGAACACACCTATAATGCTACAGATGTTGATCGGGATGACAAAGTGGTCAAGCTTCAAAGATTTCCCGAGTTTATTGTTACTGATAAGGACGCCATTTTTTGTGGAAGGTTTTGAAAGGAGTTGTTTCACCTGTGCGTAGTTAAGCTACAAAACTCTTCTACTTGCCATTCACAGACAGATGGCCAAATAGAGGTTTTAAATCATTCTAAGAGTGTCACTTTCTATGTAGCGCAAGTGACTTCCCAAAGCAATGGGCTAAGTGGTTGCCATTACCAGTGCTTTGGACTTTTGGTATCAGGCTAACTATCACTCTGCGAACATCTTAAAAATAAGCGACGTTTCAATTCTTTTCCCCTTTCCAACGATATACAAGATAAAAGCTCGAGTTTGCGCGTGGTAAAAACGAGAAAAAAGGCTCTTGTGACGGAGGAAGTACCGGAACAGATGGAGGTGGTGAGTTAGGGGAAAGCGCAAATTGCTGGGCCAACTCAAAATCCATAGCGACTTGCTGCTGCTGGCGGTGGCCATCATCATCCTGGAAGTGGCTGTCCGCATGCCTGCGTTTGCATCAAGGTTCACTCGTTTCTGATAAGACTACATCTAAAAGATGAATAATAAAGACTGAGAAGAAGAAAGGATACCATTCGAGTTCCGATAACGGGACTGATAAACCACAGAATGGGCAAGTCGAAGAATCCATTTTGCCCTTGATTAAAAATATTTGTTTTCAGAACCAGAATGGAGAGGGACGAAAAGTCGATAAAGCATTTCCCTTTCCCACCTCAGAAGTTTGAATGAAACGCGGTAACCCGTCCCCACCCCAACCCCCCCCCCCCCCCCCTCTTTTTTTTAATGAAAAGGGGAATTGCATCGGATATCGGCTTTAAAAGAACCAAAAACATTTTATCAACAAAAAAAAAAGAACCAAAAACCCCAGTTTATCATGCTGCGTCTTCCCCTTATGAAATCACCCTTTATATGAAGTTCATTTGAACTTTAAATAAGCCGCAGCCTTCATGCCTTTGTAAATTGTAAACTTGTGTCAGATTTTATTTGAAGTTTATATTACCAGTTTCTTCTTGCTCCACGTTAAAGCATCATTTCAATGATAACAGCAGTTTTTCTTCAAAAACACCAATGTCATTTTTTATCTCCACCTTGCCATGGGTACTTACAGTAGGGAAGTAGGTACTTCATTTCAGTAATATGATATTTAGTGTGAATACACGTAACAGAAGCTTATTAGTTCTTGATCAGGATACAATAACGTCTAGTGTTCACAAACAAAATCAGTCAGTATATGTACACAATTCTAAGGGATCCCCAAACTATCTCTCTTTTCTTGAAAAGGTGTTTGATCTGTTTACGTCATAAGCACCATTTCATGAAGCCATTGTAATTCTTAAGTCAGCATCAGCTCCCTGGACCATTGCATGAACCCAAGGCAAATATCGTAGTTTAATAAGGCTTAAGCTTCATCCCTTTTCATGACTGGATTCCCACTACTAGAAAGAAGAAGATCTCTCATTTCTCGGTAACTCTTGAGCTCTTCCAGCGCCTCTGCTGTCTTTCGTGGCATGAAGAATCCAGAAGCAGTAGCAACTCCTTCCTCAAATTCAGTTTTCAAGGAAGGGGACGAATAGCAACTTGGATCTTCGCGCAATGGAGGTGCTGTCCGAAGCATGCGTACAAGGACACCCACAGCAGCATCTTGTGACTTTCTTCCTATTGGCAGTGATGTCGAAGTAATTTCTGAAGCGCTCATACCATCCACATTTTGACTGCTTCCCCCAAAAAAAATCAGGAAAAGGAAGTAGTAAATAAGGCATTAAATCACAAAAAATGCACATTAGAGATCTAACATGGCAGATCTAAATAATGATGCACTAAGTTTTTAATGACGTTTCAAAGAAATGACAAGGAAAATAACAAATCTAATATGTACTAGGCATAATTAGCAACCTGAACGAAAAAAGGTTCATATAAAATTAAGCAGTAAGAAAAAATTGATCATTAGCGAGCAATGGATCAACGATTAAGGACACCCTTTTAAAATAAACAAACTCTAGCAAGAGCACTGGAAGTAGCAGAGTTGAGACAATGAAATGCCTCCCTACCAATTGCTGTAAGTCTAAAGATAATGTGTTAGATTTCAGGTGTAGTGGTCCCAAAGCATAGGCATATAGTATATAGCTAGAGACCTCATTATATATACAAGAAGTGACTAGAACATACATATAGGAGTTGCACATGCGCCATACATGCACATGCAAGAGGGCCAGTTATTGCAAGCACAACTTGCACCATGGTTGTTAGGGTATTCAACAGCACCGGGTATAGACATGTAGACCACCTGAGGTGCAAATGCATTTCGAGCCAAAAGAGAAACGGGGCTAAAGTGTGCCAGATTTCATTGTTCAAACCAAGTTTAACAACCTAAATTATTCACAGGAGGACAAACAGAGATTTGGATGAGAGAATGCATGCACTCTCCTTAAAGTGTGGATGCATCTAAAACATTGTCAGCATTAAAAAAAAAAACAAATTGTCGTCTTGTACTATTCAGAACTTGTAAACATATTAAACTACTAATGATTCAGCACATCTTACGCAACAGATGCAGATTATTATCCATCAATCGTTTTAAAACTAAATACTGCAATAAAGGAGAAGTTGCTGGAATTATCATAGCGAAAGAAACTTCAATAGAACAGAAACAGATTCTCATCAAGGTAGTTTAACAGTCAGCTTGAAGGTGCTTCATGACATGACTTTATTTATCAATGATGAGGTCAATCGAAGTACCTAGAGTTAACATCTGGTGTATCGACATCATCAACAACAAAAGGACATGAGAAGTCGCCATCATCCAAGTCATCCTGTAAAGATAATCTGCTAGAACTTCTAGAAAATCCAATCCGTGGTGAGCCACTTGAAGATAACAATCCTGAGAATCTCCCAGAATCGTCCTTGTTATCCTTGACAAACTATAAAACAAATGTTAAGATTACTAAAACAGAATATGCACATTTGAAGTTCAGGAGTAATAATGCAAGACCATAATTACCTTTAGATTAGCATAATTTGTTACCCCAGATTGCATCTCTCCAATCCTTGAAGCCTCCATTTTCCTGAATGACCTCATTCCAGATGGAGACTCCTGAGATGAAGTATCATTTCTAATACTTCTAGGGGATAAAGGTGGTAGAGAATTTCTGCTATGATCTGAAAGATTAGGAGAGAGGTTTCTAGAACTTTTGCCCATTACCGGAAGAGGTATAGTTACAGGGGCAGTTTCAGATCGCATACGAGTACGCATTGGGTTAGGTGGAGATGGAGATGGTGAATGTGAAAATGGAGGAGAAAGCTGATACTCATCTTGACTGGTAGATCTTTGTCGGGCCAGCATTTGATGGTTATGAAATCTGATGCCATAATTATCAAGAGGTGGAGATGGATAATCACCGGGCATGGAAGGAAGACGATGCACCGCTGGGGATCCAACAAAGGGTTGGTTTGGTACAAAAGGTGCTCCCTTATGAAAGCCACTGGTCCAGGTATGAGGACGTTCAACTGGTACTGGAGATGGGGGTGGTAACCCTGTCAGTGGAAAGGACGTGGACCTAACACCCTTCTCTGAGGCAGGGAAGTATCTCAAAGGGTCAGTATTGGGGCTTCCAACATAATCAGTGATTATTTTTGGTGGCAATGGTGTTGAAAACTCAAGCTTGAAATCAGATAGTGTAGTACGGTAGTTGACAGATATCCAAAGGCAACCCGGAGGGGCCTCAATTGGAGTGAATTTGTATTCTTTCATCATTTTCTCCTCCGCCCGAGAGAAAGGATCACTAAATGAAGAAATTTTGTAACTAATATCAAAATTACAAGTATGATTTGATGTACTTAGCTGCCTGAATATACGATAAGCTGGAAGAAGCCTCATCTGAGAATACAGAGAACGGAACAGTATGATTGACTTCTTGTACGTCTTCTTGTACGCGCCCGAAATGTCACCAGTGTGAGCCATTACTCGTGGACACTCGTATTGAACAACCCACCTCTCTATTACGGTCTCGCCAGATGAACCTACTGCCAGAGACGGACCGGCCCCTTCTTGAACTAGTATAATGTCTATGATCATTGGATCCATCAAATTCCTGTGCCAGAAGTTCAAATTATCTAGAGCAGTAGGTCGATCGCCTAATGCCAAGTTAAACCATCTATCACTCTTCTTCACCCGAGATCCAAGTGATAACTCCCCGCTTCTATCGTGTTGGTGAAGAGAATGAACCCTTGAGTCTAGAATGGCATGTAAGCTCTTCAAAAGAAATTGAGAAACAATCTGTTCCAATTTCCCCGATTCAGGTTGCAAGTTATTCTGCAAATCCATCTTTTCCCAAGTAAAACGAATTCCTAATTAGGCTCCCCTTTTTCAAATAAATCCATTCTTGGTATTCGAGAAAATATCAGCCCGATGCCGATGAAACTCAGTATCTTTATCAAATAGAAAATTTTAAAAATGCAGCACGCACAGGACAGATGATCTTGTTCACAGAACATCCTCCATGATTAGTCGATATGCACCTCAACGAAGCGCACTGGTATCAATAATTGTCCTGAATATGCAAAGGTAACCAGTGAAAAACAACTTCGATTAAACTCAAATGCAGATTCATCAAATGCAGCGAACGGAAAATAAACTGGGAACTCAGATCATGGCGAGAGAACTCTTACGAAGACTTGAACGACAACAATTGACCTTACATGATTATCAAGTAATCAGTAACTAACTAATTGAAAATAAAACACCAAAAACTATAAGAATCATCGTCCTCGTGAGGATCGAAGAACAGAAAACAAAATTCTTCACACGGATAATACAAGTGAATCTCCAGAAAGGAAGGCAAGAAGTAAAAGTACTTACAAGTAAGCTACGATGAGTTTGGTAGCATTCGACGATACACGCGAATGGAGAGCCGTATGTACATCTAACCCAGGAAGAAGAAGGCAGATTGCGTTGCGTATAGCACCTATTTGCCGTAGCGTTCTATCTATTGTCGCTAAAGTTTGTACATTTAAGTAATTAACTATATCAAAGATCATATAATAATGAATTATCCTCTGCTAATAGGATTCCATGTTTTCATTTCGCAAAAGGCTGAGTGACGGACTTTAACATTTTAGCTTCGGTACTGTTCCCCACTTGATCGATTTGACGTGAAGCCACAGGCCCTCTTGGTGTTTTTTTTTAATATAAAAAAGTTTTGGAAACATTTGACACCAGTCCCCTACCAAGGCCAGAGTACGGCCCCAGGTTTTATGACCACTAGGGCTAGAGCACGACCCCGGGCCCTATAAGTACTTAGAGGCGACGGCAGAGGGGATCGAACCCACAACCCAAGGGTTTAGTCCTACACCCCTTACCATCTATGCTAACTCTCTTTAGCTAATTAGTGTTCTCCCTCTTTCCTTTGTTTTTTTTTTAAATTTTTTTTTTCCCATTAGTGAATTATTTTTTTTGGGGCCAATTCCCATTGATGATTCTGGCCTGTATGAGATTATATTCCGCAGCGGAAGACAACAAAGATGACGGCTCTCCATAAGATATTTTTTTCTCTGTTTTTTTATTGAATTTGATGATGATGCTAACAAAGGAGTCACATCTATATCCTTATTTATTGATTGATGATGATGTGTTTATTTAGAAATAATTTCAGGTCAAGAAAAAAAAGGAAAATTGATTTTACTTTTTATTGATGCTAAATCAAAATTTACAACAAATCAAGGAATCCCTTGGTTCTCTTTATAATTAAACTTACTGGAAAGTTAATTTTTCACAAAGAACGTACGTAATCAACTATTTTATTTTAAATTTTTCTAACAATCTAATTGAGTACTTGTTTTAAAATGAATGTTTGTATTTTTTTTTTTCTGTTAAAAAATATAATGACTACCAATTAGGTTTTAATTGAGCTAGTAAATAACATCGACCGCATAAAAGACCTCAGAAAAGAGTAGAGTACAAATTGAATCTCAATAAGTGGTCTTTTTGAAAAAGATAAAATCCCTTTGTGGACGATTTAAGCAAACATACCTTTTAAACAATGTTATGAAATTCGGTTCGGACCGGTTGGGTTGACTCAGAAACTGACGAATCGGTCTGAACCACTAATTGGATTGGAAATGCGTCAAAACCGGTCCGACCACCAAGTTTAGAGAAAATCGTTGAACCGGCCGAGTCTATGAAACCAAATGAAGACAATGTCATGGATAATGTAAACCCATTTGAAGATATTGTTGGTCATCCACGTTATTTTGATGATGATAGAGAGTCTTTCATTGATGCACTGCTTTTGGATTCTTGCCATGATTTTATTGTGTTTGGAGGTTATTTTGTAAATCCATCTTCTTTAATTTTGCCCCTAGTTAATTTGATTATTCATGTTTTAAACTTGTAAAAATGTTTTAGGTACTTTTATTTTGTAAACTCATTTTATATATATATATTTATAAATATGATTATATAATTTATAAATATAGTATGGTTTTTAATACTGGGTCATAGTTATTCGGTTCAACTAGTGACCCATTCACCCAGTATCCCCGATTGGGTCGATAACCAGTCCGAGTCTGATAACATTGCTTTTAAATGACAATTTAGTTGGTCAACAATTTATAAGTATTTCTATGTTTTTTGTGTCACGAAGCATACCAGACTCTAGGGAGTCATAAGAATCACCTAAACTTCTTTTATAACAAAAAAAAAGAAAAAGAAAAAGAAAATAGTATGGGAAGGAATTCTAAGTGGTTTAGTCAACAGCCACTTCAGCCCTCAAAATAATGCAGCACTATAGACCCAAGTCCTACCTTTAATTAGGTAAATACGGCCAACTAAAATATTTCTGGGCTCAGCCCAAAGCCCGTAAGTTAGAATATGATAATATGAACTCGACTCGATTATATTTTTTCTAATTAAATTTTAAAACTGTAGTGGCCACATCTTTTTTAGGGTGAAAGATAAAACTAGAGGTTTTGGATTCGGTTCTCTGCCCTTACCATTCACTCCCATCCACTATCTCCAAAACAGCGTCGTTTTAACGTTGGATGCTGCCTTTTTAAAAAAAAAAAAAAATTACACACACACATATTTCAAGTATAGTAGGTACTAAAAATATATTTTAGGATACTGACTGGTACTGAAAAAATACTGACTAATACTTTATGATCTTGAAAAATTATTTAGGATCTTAAAAAAATATTTCAGGGTACAGACTGGTACTAAAAAATACTGACGGATACTGACTGAGGATACTGGCTGGTACTAAAAAAATACTTCATTTGAAAAAATACTTCATGATCTTGAATGTCAAGATCCTAAAATATTTTTTCAAGATCATAAAATATTTTTTCAGTACCAGACAGTATCCTCCGTCAGTATTTTTTAGTACCAGTCTGTACCCTAAAATATTTTTTTAAGATCCTGAATAATTTTTCAAAATCATAAAGTATTAGTCAGTATTTTTTCAGTGCCGATCAGTATATTGAAATATATTTTTTGTGCCTACAATACTTGAAATATGTGTGTGTATAATTTTTTTTTTTTAAAAAAAGGCCAGCATTCAGCGTCAAAACGACGCTGTTTTGGAGGCAATGGATGGGAGTGATTGGTAAGGGCAGAGGACCGAATCTAAATCCAAAACTAGAGTGGCTCTCATAGTGTAAACTGCACATTTTTTTTTTAAACAATTTTAATAAATTTAGAACAAGGCAAGTGTCGGTGGCTCGTTAGAGACAATATGAACATTATAACTTAAAAATCGCCTATAAAAATATTTACAAGATGCTACTTACTAATAAAGTCTTCCTACCTGTTAAGATATTATTATATATTATATTAATATTTGATATATTCTCATTTTGAGATGTTATTTATGTCATGTTGATGTTATTATTTGATTAAATATATTTATGTTGGATTAAATTAGATTTTATGATTAGTCTAGAATTACCTATATAAAGGCTTTTGATTTGCTTGGTTACTTATATTAAAAAATAAATTTTAATGATTCAGTAATATTTTAGAGGCTTTTGTTTCCTCGCTACTCTAATCATTTAAGTTATAACCATACCTACAGTATAAATCCACACTTCTATAAATACATGAAATAGTTCATCACCTTCCTTGTTAGTACTTTCTAATGGATACTTATCAATGAAAATAAGTGGCGACCACATTGCTTTATTTTAACTTTTTGCTGCCTGATGATTATGATTGAAAAACAACAAAAATTGAATTGAGGAGAAAATTAAATCATATCCCATTCAATTTTTCAGGCTCTTTGTTGTCCCTTAAAATGTTGGAGTCTAATTTCCCTCCTCATCTACATTATTGATTTTACTTGATGTTAATCTTAGCCATCCATTTCATCTTTACCGCATGAGATATTTTTACTACATAAAGTATAAAATGGATGGCTAAGATTGATATTTAAATGAGATCAACAGTGTAGATAAAGAATTAGGAGAAAAATGATAAGGAGGGAAACTGCTTACCAAACGAGTCTGATTTCTCCCTTTAATTTTTCCCTCCTCATCTCTCATCTACATTATTGATTTCATTTAATATTAATCATAACCATTCATTTCATCTCTACTGTATACTTTTAAATGAGATCAATAGTATAGATGGGAATGGGGTGAGAAAACTTTGTGTCATAGTTGTTTCCGCAGCCCATGATAAAAAAAAAATAACAAAAAACAAAACAAAACATCAAATGCGTCCCTTTGTTTTGAACGCAAGAGACGTGCTGGCACTCCACTTCTCAATGGAAAAGCAGTCACATTAAATATCCAGAAGCTCTAATCTCCGGTACATAAAAAGTCAACGATCCGAGTCTTGATATTACAATGAAATAAAAATAATAGTAATTTTAAATACATATACCATATAATCTATTAATATGTATATAAAGTAAAGTCTTCAATAGTTAAATAACAAAAAAATCAACCCAACTGATTCAACTAACCGGCCAACATAATACCACGTGGATCTCCGCACTATAAGATTTAACGTGTTTTTTTAGGGTTTTCTGTTTTTTTTTTTTAATGTGCATCTAATGCTAAAATAAAAAGGTTTGTTGCAAAAAAAAAAAAAGTTGAAACAAAAGGAATAAAAGCACGATTAAGAAGAAAAAAACAAATACTGATGGGCAAAAATATATTTTTGGTTTTTTAAGTTTATATAAGGTATATTTTTAGTTCATTTATTTTATAAATTATATTTCTAGTCTTATAATTTTAAAATTTAATAAAAAATTATATTAAAACCATTTACAACAGTTGTATCAAAAAAATTAAACTTAGACATGTTTTGTCAGTTGTTCATGCTCACTTAAATTTGTTGTATCAATGTCTTTCCCTAATAACATTAATAGTTCTATAACTAAAAGTATATTTTATAAAATTAAGGGAATAAAAATATATTTTAGCCATTTATAGATATTAAAAATATTGATACATCTATAAATACTCATTTCGGTCCTAATTATAAGATATAATTGACGTTTTTAGATAAATTAAAGAAGCTAATTAAATTATTTTAGGGTATTTTTATTTTTATTTGTTCTTCAAACTAATTAGTTTAACTAATAAACTAATATATAATCTAAGAATACATAACATATAAAATGATTAAGTAATTTATAAAGCTTCTTTAATCTCTTAAAAAAAAGTCAACTTTATCTTATAATTAGAATAGGAAGTAGTAGAAAATTAGGGGAGCTTGTCACCAAATATGAATTGAGCAGTTCTCAAATCATTCTCCATTCCTCCTGGTGCTTTTTTATTTGGCCAAAAGAGTCAATTTTATTAATACTAAAAAACCAATGTTACAAACACTAATAGCCGAAACCAAATAAAGCACTCGAAAAGACCTACATTACAAACTATCACACACCTTACTAAAGAAAGTTTCAAACAAAGTAAACAAACATACTCCAGCTAACACTACTAACATATATCTAATTACTATCTACTTGCTATGACAATGTATCTCAACTAAAGCAGATCATACTATACCAGTTATCCAATTCCTTCTCTGTCACTATTATCTGCGACAGCACCACTGCACAATTTCGTACCTCCTGAGTCCCTCCTCACAATATTACCTAAAGAGAATGTTGGAAAAATCAGCCAATCATGTTGATCCATTCCCTTTGATGAATTTGCTGCAAGCAAATCCGCAGCTTTATTACCTTGACCAGCCAACAAGGAGATCGAGATCCCATTCAATGAATCAAATAAATCCAGTATTTCCTGTACCAATTCCCTACAACGCCATTCACATCCTTTACTACTTTTATTTCTAATCAGCCTGTACAATGTTTCATTATCTGTCTCAAAGATAATTTGAAAACCAGGAAATTTACCTCTATGATTCAGCGCCTCTCTCATAGCCAAACATTCCGCCATGAAAGGAGATAGAGCAAACACCCTCCTCCCCATTCTCCCTACAAACTCACCCTTAAAGTTTCTGCATACAACACCAATACCCGCCTCTTTATTGGTCCACTGATAGGCTCCATTTGTATTAATTTTTATTACTCCTTCTTCTGGCGGTTCCCACCTTTCCTTCCTAATGCTCTTCTCAACATACATTCTTTTATTCACTTCCATCTTCTGATCCTTTGCCTTCCAAAATTCATCCACAAGCGTAATAATCATTCTCACAGCCAACTGTGCATTAGGGGTCTCACCCTTAAAAACCCAATTACACCGCAGCTTCCAAATCCACCAGCATGTTATTGTAAACAAAGATTTACTATAGTCTCCAAACCTGTTTGATCCACACAATATCTCATGCATGCAAACATCACATCGCTTTACAGACCATTGGTTAAATTGTAACCTTAACGGAATGCCAAACCAGACTAACTTGGTCCATGGACATAAAAATAGTAGATGCTCAACGGTTTCTACCTCCTTTTCACAAACAGGACATAATGGATTCACAGCACATTTCTTTTTATATAAAGCTTCCTTAGTAGCTACAGCCCCTACACATAATCTCCACAGGAAATGAAGTAATTTAGGGGGTGCATCCACTCTCCATATACTTTTCCATAAGCTACTAGGTGTAGTCCAAGAAGTACCTGGATCTCTAGGCACAAGGTCATCAGAATTATCCTTTGCTACTGAGTATCCGGATTTGACTGTGTAGCATCCATCTCTATTAGCCCTCCATACTGCACAATCAGCTCTGTCATTTTGAGCTATCGGGATTTTCAGGATTAGCTCTCTAGCCTCATTGCTGATTATTGAATCTATTGAATTCAGATTCCAGCAGCCATTCTGTATCAAATCTGCCACCCTTAACCGTTTATCAATCACTACACCCTCTACATGTTGTAATCTACATCCTTTTAGATCCAGTATCCATGGATCAGTCCATACGCTAATGGATTTTCCATTTCCCACCTTCCAACAAGCTTCTTGCAATAGCAAATTTCTCCCCTCAATCATACTTGCCCAACCCCAAGACACATGGTTGCCTTTCTTTGCACCAAAGAAAGCTTTCCTGAGGGAAATAAATCCCTTTCAATATTTAGCACCAGAGGTCATTGGGGTTTTGCAGCAACCTCCATGCAATTTTTGCTATAAGGGCCTTATTAAAGCATAATAGATCCCGAAAACCCATTCCTCCGTCCCATTTCCTTCTAGACATGTGTTTCCAACTCTTCCAATGTATTGCCCCTGCATCACCTTTATGACCCCACCAGAATTTAGAGATTAAGTTATCAATCTCCATACATGCTTTCTTAGGGAAAAGGAAGCAAGTCATAGGGTAGGTGGGAATTGAGTTAGCAACAGCTTTAATGAGCGTTTCCCTTCCTGCAAAAGATAGAAGTTTTTGTTTCCAACTTTCTAGCTTCATGCCAACTTTATCTTGCACAAAAGCCAAGGCTACTATCTTTGATTTTCCCCAGTTAACAGGCAAACCAAGGTATTTCCCAGACTTATCCGAGTATGGTATTCCTAGACAGGCTGAAACCTCTTCTTTAATATCCTTGGTATCTGTTTTTACTTTAACGTAAAAAGGCAGCTTATCGTTGCCTTACTACTTATTAGGTCACCCGGGTTTGGCTTTCTCTCTGGCCAACGAGCTCTCTCTCTCTCTCTCTCTCATATTTTATAAATAAATATAATTTTTTTAAAATAAGTTATACTTTTATATATTTATTGCTTTAAACCGACTTTTTAATTTATATAATTTAATTATTCATATTTTATAAAAAGGACGAGTGGATAATAAGTCAGCATAAGAGATCAATCGTGGATCGGTCATATTGGACGAAAAAAAAATTATGGACGAGTCATGGGACGGCAAGGGAGGCGCTGTCGTGGATGCATGTGTCTTAAAAAACAAAAAAAAATCAAAAAAGGAAATTCAAAATGAGGGTTTAATCACTTAATTACAATTACAATCAGTTCAATGCGAAGCGAATGCGTCAGCAGCAGAAATTAACTAATCTGAAATTTGAAATCGAAGTCAGGCCAAAACCACAGAATATAGGTTCATTGAACCTGGACACACTTGATTTCCGGCTATTTATGGTTGGCGCTAAGCCAATTGTTTCTCGCAACAAATCCATCTGCGTACGCATATTTCATATTTGACGTTGCCCTTCCTCTCCTCTAGCTTTCTTTCTGTGTTTCTGCTCGTTGCTCTTTTATTCTTCATGGCTCCGATGATGGCGGTGATCGGGATCGGGAGCCAAGAGAAGAAAGCAGAGTCTCGTGACTCGGCGGTGTTGCAGCTGAAGAAGAGGAACGAGGAGCTGGAGAAGGAGCTGAGGCAGAGCAAAGAGAGGGAAGAGCTCATGAGGCGTGAGCTTCAGAGCGCGTGGGAGAGGCTCCGGGTGGCCGAAGACGCCGAGGAGAGGCTCTGCTCTCAGCTCGGCGAGTTGGAGGCTGATGCTGTTCACCAGGCTCGTGACTATCACGCCCGCATCGTCACTCTCATGGAACAACTCTCCCAGGCACAAAATCTCCTCAAGGCCTACTCCATTTCTATTCCCTCTTCTTCATGATCAATTCTCACCTTCGCCGTGATCCTGCCTCGGTCGCTTCTCTTGTTTAGTCCGTTTACTAAAATAGAAAATTGTGTTGTGTGTTGTAGTGGTAAACTGTAGATAGACATAAGGTCGAATTGTCTCTTCCTTTCTTTATTGTGAAAGGATTTGGGGGAACCAGGTCGAGTTGTTCCTTGCGAACGCTTCTCTGTTGTAGATTAACAACCATGGTGTCTCTGGGCTCTGGTATTCTTAATTGAGCAGATCTCATTTAGTTTTTGTGATTTTTTTTTAATGCAATGATCAGTTCGTCTCAACTTTCTAGTTTGGGAGTCTGAATAAAACTGATGAAAACTCTGGTCATCCATGGAAAGCGGCTGATCCCCTGTCGGGGCTGGAAATTTCTTCATTCTTGGAAGGCCAAGGTCCATCTTTGAAGTTAATAAGGATTTGATTTGCGCAAAACTGGTTATATTTTAAATGTTAAGGTCCAGATTGATTAACGAACACGAAATCCTGCTTCTCTCACTGCAACAAAGAAAAGTCGTCGGAGGGAGAGATTGGTAACACATTAGTATGGTAAAATTTACTGCTAATAATACTCTTGTAAGCAAAATAAAGTCCGGCGGAGTGATTGGTAAATACATCTGTTGTAACTAAAGTGAAGTGAAAAAAACCAGATTTTGAACTGGGCTAACGGTAAGTGTAACCTTATCGTGAGGGAGGGAAAGACGCTGGTGAGGCGAGGTGCGTGAGTGTGATTTAAAGGTTGATTGCGGTGGAAGGAGCATTCATTGCTTGGCCACTATTGATTGATAGTGGAAAAGTGGCCCCAGGGGATCAGCTTTGGGTGGCTAGGAATAATCAATCACGTTCTGGGTCCATCGGTTGTCATCCTACAAATTGCGTTTTCGTTTTTGTCCCCAAAACCTCTGGATCTCATTTCATCGCCCTCTAGTGCACTCACAATATTTATTGGAGATATTTTTATTTAATTTAATTAGATTAATGAAGTTAGTTAAATTAATTAGTATAATATATATTTTTAAAACACTTAAATTATCCTCTGATAAATATCAACCCTTAATTATGTCTTATTTTAAATATATGACTGAGTAAGTTTTCATGCCATCAGGCCAACGAGTTATCAGCTATTTGATTTTTGAATTTCTCAACCCAAAAAAAAAAAGGATAAGCAAACTATTGTAGATTTGGTATGGGATTTATGAAATGAGATGCAATAATGACAAGTATATATAAATATAATGGCCAGCGCGCGTGATTGGGTCGTTAGAAAGGTTACGGAAATAGCGCCAAAAGAAGAGCGAGGTAGCGGGGTTTCGTCGCATCTAATGTCTACAGGAGTGGTAGACTGCAAAGGCAACAAGGGCCCACATCAATGGCAAGGGCTACCCGACGTGGAAATTGGAAAACCAACATCACTCCCCCAACCCAATCACCCCGAGCCCTCATTTGGGTCAAATAACAGAAAGGAAGGGAAATGAATGGAAATAAAAAAAAAAATGGAAGAAAAAATATTTTGCATTAATGCATTTGGTTCACACTAGAAAAGAAAATAGTTGGATTGGAAAATTTTTGTTTGGTTGAAAGAAAATAAATAGGGAAATAAGGAAAAATTACATTTTTACTCTTAACATATTTTAAGGGCTATTAAGAAAAAAAAAATACAGCAAGCACGACAGTAACAAAATGCTGCTCAAGCAGCAATTGATTGCTACTCAAGCAACAGTTCAATGTTGCTCGAGTAGCAATCAATTTTTGCCTCTTTCAACACTAAAAAAATCAAACCTTAAAAAAAAATAAATCAGTCTTCTCCTTTCATTTTCTCAACATTGAAAAAATCTCATCCTCTTCTATATGGAAAGATTTTTGAGTGTCTCCTCCTCGATCCCCAATCCCAATTGTGTCTTTTTTTTTCCTTCTCTCTCCACCATATCGCCTATGGACAAGCGGGATCCATGTACAAACGAACTCGGGAAGGGTAAGTTGGTCTTTTCCATCAGCCAGAAAATGGGTTTCCCACCATTTTTTGTGGGAAATGATTTTCATATGTTTATAAGAAAATTTGTCGCCTTCAGAAATTATTTTTTGGGAAAATGGCGAACCAAACGCCCTTACTCACTAGAAAATCTGATTTTCCATTTCCTTCCTCTGATTGAACCAAATGGGCCGTGAGTCCAGCATTCCAAGAAAATTGGGATCTCCTATATATTTTTTGTGTTTTCTTAATTTATAATCACTACTTCAATTATTATTATAAAATAATAACTAACAATTTACACAAATTAATAAAAACAGTTATCCAAATTAAAATCCAATCCATTAAATTCAAATTCAAGCAATACTCTCTTGCTTTGGCCAAAAAAAAAAAAAGCAATACTCTCTTGTTTTATTATGGATTCATTTTAACACCATAGGGAGGATCATGTGATAAATAATTTGGATTTTGAAAAATTTATTATACGACATGCTCTACCTTGGATCTTCTAATTGCGATTTTGGGCGGAGTCGAGCATACTGAGTTTGTTTTTTCTGAATTTGAATTCGTTGAGTTTGATTTCTGAGTTGAAATGGAGCTATAATAATTTTTCATGGGTTATGTATTTTCAATATCCGGTTAGACACTAACAGCAAATCAACATATTTTACTGGTATTCGATTTCTATGGACTATTGATTTGCTGTTCTTATTCATGGTGGTCATTCAATTGCAATGGAATGATGAAGGCAATGAATCAGAGAAGTCAGAGTCGGGGGAAGAAGGGTTTTTTTTTTTTTTTTTTTGCAGGTAAGGATAGTTTACATTATAAATATAATTTAATTAAAATAATATTCAACTTCCACATTCATCATACTAAATATATTGTTAACCCTACTTCCACTTTTACTACCACCTCCGTTTCTACTTCCAGGTCCATCAGAATCACTTCCAGCATACCGAAAGGGACATAATTTGTTGAGTTTAAATCTTCCAAATATGAATATAGTTGATTCACGAAAAGAATTGCCATTTTTTTGCCTGGGATTTATACTCTGAGTTGGCCGAATTTTCTAGAACATAATGCAGCAAGCCAGCAACCTTAGAATACACTAAACCACAATAAACAAAAATGACACTTATTTAAAACACAAACTTGCCAGCATCCCTTCCATCGGTTTCTAAGCAGTACACAAGTCTGGGGGGCAGCAACCTCCATTCAATTTAATAACGGCCTACTCGCTTCCCTTTCAGATCTGGGTCCCTATACCCAAAGAGAGGCATATGTCAGGCAAAGGCAGAAGCAGGGCCCACTGTATAACTAGAGACTAGAGACAGTAATTATTCACACCTCTGGATGTGATCCAGAATCAACAGCCTAGGTCCAGGAGGGATTTTCACGTCTCTGAGAGCACTGCCGCAGACAAGCCAAAAAATAAAATAGAATTCAGACTTACCATGATAAGACAAGATGTAATGACAATTAAAAACTCTAGAAAACAATAAAAAAGATAAAGCCAGTGGCCAACCTATCCGTGAGTAAAGGCAAAGTGTTGTCTGTCAACAAGCCTCTCTTGAAATTCTTCTCGTAACTCTGAAGGCCAAGGTTGTGCAACATGTTTCTCGTTTTGGCATAGTGAATATCTTCAGATGGTGGTTGAGAGAATCTTTGTCCGAACTGCATGATATTGGAACACAAAATCTTAGCATGAAATGAGTTGAGGAGCACCAAACTATAAAACTACATCACCAACATGGGCAAGCATACCTTACTTGGACAAAGGTACATTAGTCCTGCAAGACTTTCCAACCACGGACTAAATACACCCAAAAAATAAAAATACAAAATACAAAGGAAGAAAGAAATTCATTTTCAGAATCTTCACTCAAAGCATATTCCCGGTTATGTTGCCAACATGGAAAGCTAAATGGTTATGATCCCCTTATGAAACAGAGATGCAACGAAATAATAGTTAAAGCCTATTAAGAACTGCATAAAGATAATTTGGCTCTCGTACCCACCTGGTAGATTCCGCCTTGAACAAGAGCAAAGAAAAGTCCAGAAGTGACTGCATTTGCTGCCTGATTTGGTCCACCCATACCACTTACCAATGAAAACATGGCTCCAGACCCAAAAGCCGCTGCCATGCTGTAATTGACAAGTTATTAGAGGTCATCAACAATTCAAAATCATGCTCGCTACAAGAAAGCAAAGTGACTTAAATGAGAATATAAAAACCAAAAAAATTAAGCTCAAAATTGTTTGCATTGAGCCCATTACCCTCTCACAGTTTTAAAACACATCAAGAGGGGAGGTAATTATACCCTTATAAGTTATCTTTTGTTCTCTCCCTAGTTACTGTAGGATTTAACAATTCACCACTTGGGCCCAATGTTTTCGTTGGCACATCGACCAAACTTGATTTGATACTAATTGTAACATTCTTTATAACATCCTAGTGTCTTGTTCTCAAAATTGTTAACTTTGGAGACCCATTACCCTTCACGGTTTTAAAACGTGTTGAGAGGGGGCAGGTCTGATGCGGGACTTCACAATATACATAAATGGCTATGGTTCAATCAAATATGTTTAGGATCCACCAAATAGAACAAATTTGACAGTTGGCTGTACTTACACCAGATGCATGCAACATATTTCTCTTAACCAAGTTCCTTGATGGCTTAGTGCACATACAAGATGAAACAATTATTACCAATCAGGATCAGAGGCTAAAATTTTCATTCATATTTGGTCTCTTCAACATCAGATGGCATTGTTGTAGCTTTAATGCAAAACATAAAAAAATACAGGCCTACGAATTGTTTTAACCAGTATCTAATCTGTTGATGGACCCATGGTTCAGTTACCTCCATTATTTTGGTCATAGCCGGAAAATTTAGGGGGAAAACAGACATTTTGCTTTTACAATGTTTGAAAAATAAGCAATCTTTTTCATCCCGCCCAAAAATAGGCCTGTATACATTCCCTCTTCCAGCCTTATAATCATCAGGCAACTTCAAAGTTCACCAAACTAAGTTTCAAGCATGAACACTGGGAAAAGCCAACCTGACTAACAAAAATGTTTTAACAGTTCAACATGCATCCAAATAGAAAGTCAGCATACCAACGGTACTAAAGTCAAGACTTGCTTTGGCCACATAAGGATGTACTAGAATAAGAATACCAAATATACTTGGAGATATAGAGAAAGATGCTATTTCTAACTTGCATGCGAGAAAACAACTTTGCATTAAATTGAAAATACTAAAACATGGAAATTGTATTTTTCCTTTCTGCTTATGCAATAATATTAATTTCTAATCATTTCCCCCACATATCTGTGCAATACTATCGCTACTACAAAGGAAGTACAAATTGATTTCAGATGTGCTACTTTATCTTTATTAAAAATAAAACTAAACAAGGACTAAGTCCACATAAATTCATGTTTTCCAGGCGAGCAGTAAAGTTGCCACCAATAGCCAGAAATTTAAAAAGGTGTAGGTGAGTTTCAAACCTCCATGCATAGCAAAGAACAAAATTTTATGGTAATGCAGCTACAAATGATAATCCAATACGATCTAATTACAGTAAGACTACCATTTCCATGTCCAACAGTCCTTAAACTATTCACATTCCTTTCATCTGTGATGTACGGGTTGGGGATCACTTATATGCATGGGAAAACTAGTAACATTTTGAAGAAAATAAATCCCAGCAGGCTCGATTAGTCCAGGTCGAGTTAGGGAGAGAGTTAAAAATGAGAGAATTAGAAAAATCCTATTACAATCTCACCTGGATTGGACATCTTCCTTCCCCCTCAATCTTTTCAAGACGCAGGATATACCAGCATTCACTCCTGTCATGACAGCAAAGTTGCGAGCTTGTACCAAAGGACCCCCAGAGAGAGCCTATAATTGAAAAAAGCTCGTACGTCACGCACAGACGAATATAACTCCTATATCAATCGATTCATGTTAACATATTTACTATCATGCAACAGTTATAAAAACCCGTGCAAGGTACGGAGTCTGGCTTTTGTGATATATTGAAGCAGGTGCGTGCTATGAAACTAAAACTATGCCGCAAGAGAACGAAGTCCAGTCCCTACGCTAATTATCATGCTCTATTCGACATGGAAAAGAGACATCATTTCTACATTTAAATTGAAGCAACAAATTATGTCCATAAACAAACACATACTATATGATAGGAGAGAGAATGTAAATAAACAAAAAACATATTCAATACTTAACCAATAGTTTAGAACTGCCGCAGAATCCGACAACGTTAAAGTGCAACTAGACCATTACCCATGAACAATAATTAGTATTAAGGGGTTCCAAATAGAATCAATCGGGGACACGGAAGACTAAAAAGGCAAAATTGGGTATCCTGACCTGAGCTTGCTTAAGAGAGGCCATGGCTTGAGGGTTGAGAGAAGCCTCAGGCGGCGTGGGAAAAGGGGAAGAAGCATCGTTGGTGAGAGTGCCCATAGCAGCGCCAATAACAGCGCCTTGGACGGCGCTGGTAGCAGTGACGACTACAGCCTCGACAGGTAAAGACTGCTTGGAGAGCCACATCTTGAAGCCATTCTCCAATTCTTTGAAACGCGTTTGGAGCATTTCTATGGGATTCTGAAGCTCTTGAGTTGACACTTTAGCCAGCACCACTCCTCCCGGCTTCCCTCGTTCCATTTTCATAGTTCTGAATCAACGGTGGCTCTGTTCTGCTGCTGACCGCTTTCGTGCTCGGTGCTGAAAATGCGAGACGGATAACGAAGATCTTCGAATTTTTGTCCGTTTTCAGTTCCCTTATTCCTATGTTTTTTTTTGGGCTCAAACGATAGGAACATGGGCCGGGTCAACTTGATCCAGCTCTTCCTCCTCCCAATTCCCATAGTCCCCTCCTCCTTTTATCTGGGAATGGTGATAATGTGAGATATGATGGAACAATTTTGAGTAAATTACTAAATTAGTCATGTAATAAAAATTTTTGTTAGCCTAATACTCCCTCTTGTCCTCATAATCAAGTGATTGAATTTGTGGATAAATTTTGCCAATTTTATTTCTCTTTACATAACGTGATTTAATTTTTCCAACTTTAAACATAAATTAAAGGCCAAGGTAAAATGAAAAAAAAGTAATTAAAAAGATAAAAATTGCTTTGAGATTGAGAAGATGTTTCATATTAAACTGTAAAATCAAAACATATTTCAACTCCCGCGGCTCATAACCCAAAGCAAGGGGTTCCCGCCCTCAGTTCATCTTCCCCTCCAGTAAAGCGGCGGGAATACAGTGGACAGGTAGCTAGCAACGGTTTCCATTGTTTTCTGAAATGTCGGGTGTACTGAAATCTGTCTGATCCGGTTTGACGAGGTTGGTTCACTTACTTTCCTATTCCTTCTGCTTGTGCCTTTTAAGTGTTCGATCATTTGCTTCAGATGTTTAAGAATTGCTTCAAGCTTCATATTCCATATTAGCCTTACTGCTTCACAGGGTTTTCACTGCATAAAAAGGATTTTTATTCCGCACAAAAATCTGCTGATGACTGATTCGAGGGAGAGCTCTCCGGATTGGCTGCGTTCATTTAAGGTATTAGCATAATACTTTTCTTTCTGTTTAATTGCTTCAGAAGATTGGATTGGATTCTTCAATTCTATGTAGGATTACTTTCTAATTTGTCTACACGAGCTTGGCGGTTGGAGTACGATGCTTGCCATAAGCTTCAATTTCTGAAACAATTTAAATTTCCTCTTTAAATCGTTCGTTAGTATCTTGGTACCTTACCTTTCACAAGCACTGATGGTGCAGCAGCATAACATACTTTCCTTACGCCTGTGTGCTTGCTAATTAGAGCAATTGATAATGTTAACAAGGTACGAACTGATTCGCCATTGACGATATCCACGAATTCTGGGTCTTTACAAGATGGTAGCACTTCAGTTGAGGATAAATCTGGCCAGGAAGAGTCATCTATAAAGTCGTCTACATTTTCTGAGATAGACAAGAAGGATACCACTGGCCCAGGCAAAAGCTGTGCCGAGTCTGCACCCAGACAGACAGTAGAAGCAGTCTCTCGGACACCATCGAGAAGAAAGAAAGGGAACAGCCAAAAGAAAGACGGTATATTTGAGATTTGAGTGCTGTGTCTGTTAAGATGAATATGTGAATCAGGTCTAGGATTGGTGTTGAGTTATTTAAAGCTCAATAAAAAAGTGTAAACTTAAAACAGGAGCATATGCATAATATCAATAGCAACAGGATGTGAAGATTCTCGGTTTGATCTTTTAGTGAACTTCATTGACGTCCTTCTATTATGGTCCAGGAGATGGGAAGAAAAGGAAGGATACAAACGAACCAAACGAAGACAAGCATATAAATCATAATGTAAGAACCTTATTCATTGATATTAATAGAAGTATCTGCGTGCTGGCTTTTGCTCCTAAACCGATCTGTATCGGTATTTCATTGCCTATAGATAGAGTGTTTTATATCCTAATAGTAGATAGCCTGCTGCCTTCTACAAGGAAAAGCAGAAAATGGATGTTATTTGCGCTGGTAGTGTCCAACCAAATATTCTGTGGCACTGGTTGCTATTTGCTAATGGTATTCAATTATTTTTTCCTTTAAGGAATCTATTCATTCAGTCTGGACACTATCATCTGATTCGGAGTCATGTGATCATAGTCCAGAAAGGGATGTGCATAGCAACGGGCAGGAAGCTTATGCGCAACAAAAATTTGCATTTCTAGATGAAGAAAAATGTGACGATGAAGTTCTTATTGGCAAAGATGGGAGGTCTCCGTTAAAGAAGGAATCAAAAGAGAAGCTTCCACAGAAGCAAATACACCAAGATAACCATACACCACTTAATGCGAACAGCACAAAAGGCAGAGCAAAAGGGAAAGGTATGAACTATGAAGTGGGTTGCTTCAGAATAATTATTAAACATGCAAGAGATGTCCAATTTCAAGCATGTGTACTTGAGTTAAGGATTTGCTTATTATCTTCTGCATGTCGTCTGAAATTGGGACAGGGAGTGGTGAAGATGCCGAAGTTAAAGAGGAAGGAGCTTCTGAAAAACATGTTGAACCAAATGTAAGAATAGTCGAGATTATAATGGGTACTGTAAATCAGTTCATAATGTACCCTTGGCTTCAATGCATGAATAATTTGAAGGCATATGGATTTTCTATCTAGTCTGACATCCTGAGTTTTGCACTTTTGTTTGCTATTTGTGTTTTGCAGGTCTCTTCAGGGTTGCCTTTGTTGCTTTCTGAGAAGGTTCAACGTACAAAGGTTTGACAGCCACATTATGTTATAGCTCACCCTCTTCTCTGTATTCAGTTCTACAAGGGCCACATTCTATATTTTTGTAGCTGCTGTTAAAAATAACTAAATATGCTTTCCTATGCGTTGCATAGAATTTGAGAAATTAATTATGCAGTTATTGACTTTTGAATACTGTGGCTTGCTGTGGATTTTATGTCTGATATCGAGTTTTATATTTCATGATTCATATTATTAGGTTAATCAAATTATTAATAGAGATTTCACTGCTTATACGATGCTGGTTATGATTAGAGACTGTAGTATTTGCTCTCCATTGATCCACTGTGCGATGTATTTTACCTTTTTCTTGGAACTTCTGTTATGGTGAATATAGGCATTGCACTTCTCTTTCTTATTCACAGGAAGGGAAACAAGTTCTTTACAAAGTGCTCCTTTCTTTTGGCAGGCACTTGTTGAATGCGAAGGCGACTCTATAGATCTAAGTGGTGATGTCGGCGCTGTTGGCAGAATAATGATTTCAGATTCTCCCTCCGGGGATCAGGAAATGTACTTTGACTTAAAAGGTATTTTTACTGCATGTTTTCTGAATCACGATTTATTATTATACTGTAGAAAGAGACATGGATTCCTTACTCATTATATCTGTTTTTTTAGTAAGCCAAGGGATATTATTAATTCCTGAGATTATCCGAGACTTACTGATGATATCTAAGTTTTTATTCTTCATAGATATATTTATATACTTCCTCTAATCCTTAATATAAAATTCATTTTTTATCTTGGTTATAAATATAAGACATAATTTTTATGTTTGTCAATATTTTCCTAATTTACCCCTATTGACGTTCCCTCAATAATAATCAAAGAGGAGAGGGAATGGGAAAATTAAAAAAGATGATTAGGCTGTTTTAGACAATACATATCATAATAGTTAACTTACTAATTTTCTTAATCTAATCAAATTAGGTAAATATGTCTTAATATTAAGGATGGGATGAACACTTTTCTTTTCTGAGTTATGTGCCTTTATAATCTGCTGTTCCATCCATTAAAATTCTATATCCGACTTTCTGAGTTATTGGTGTAATCCTTCTATTTTATAATGGATAACTGTATCTGATCGTATAAATTCTACATATTGTTTTGCAGGAACAATATACAAAACAGCAATAATTCCTTCCAGGACGTTTTGTGTTGTATGTAATTAATCTTGGACGGAATTTTCTTCATTTGAAATCATGGCCTTATTGTTCGCCCAAAAAAGAAAAATTCGGCCATCTGAGTTTTTTTATTAGAATAAGTGCTTGCAGCTTGTAACTTTAACAATCTGGATTTATGTTAGTTAGCATTTGAAATTCAAATATTGCTTTTGATATGAGTTTTGCTCTTTCTTCAGGTTAGCTTCGGGCAGTCAGAGGCAAAGGTCCTTTTGTTATCTACTTATTCCCTCGTGTGCTATCTTAGTTCAACACCCCCCCCTCCCCCCCTCCAAAAAAAAAACCAAAACACACACACACACACACACACAAAAAAGAGCCAAACGTATCATCAAATAACAATTTATATACACCCTTCTTTGAGGGCTTAAGTCTAGACATTTTAACTTTACCATCTAGCCTCATTAAGGATTTCATTGTTCCTTTTTCACCCATTGTTATCCTTGCGTAGTGAGTCTAGGGAATCTACAAAGAATACGTCTTTACCAATTTGTTAATGCTATTATTGTATTTCTTCATCAGATAGAGGCGATCATGAATGACTTCATACAGCTGAAACCACAATCTAATGTGTATGAAGCAGAAACTATGGTTGAAGGTTGGCTGCGTCTTCCAACAATTAATTAGGGCTTTTATGTGTATTTGGGGTTCCTTTTTCTAATATATGCATTTCATGTCCTGTAAGGCTCTCACTGAATTACTGTATTTGGGTAGGGACACTGGATGGTTTCTCCTTTGATTCAGATGAGGAACCTGACAAGTTGCCGAAAGCAAACCAAACTGATCAAAATGAACATGAGGAACTAACCAACAAAAAAGCAAACGGGAAGACTGACAAAACTTCGGTAAGTTGCTACAGTGTTTTGTATTTGAGAGTTGTCCTTTATGAACGAGGCCTTGTTTATGCTATATGACATGGTGCGTGTATCCTTAATTGTTTTTAAAAAATTATCTGGATGCAGGGAACTGCAAAAAAGAGAGGCAGGACTGCAGGAGGAAAACCACCAGCACCAAAGAAAATTAGAAAAAAAGCTCAAGGCTCCAAGAAAACGAAGGCCAAAAAATGATTGTTTCATAATTCCTTGTATACACCAATTACACCACACCATGAGTGGTTATTCTCAGCCCTACAGTTTGGTTGACAGAGTTGCTGGACCCAAGTGTTGACGACAGATGGGGGTGAAAATACAGAAGATGGGCCATCAGCTTTCTAAACAGGCCATTCCAGAATTTTTTTTGTTATTTTAGTTTTGAACGAATATTATATTGTGATCTTTGATTCAAATTAGCCGGCTATTATTCAATAGATTTATACAGAACAGGTTGTAGCGATAGAATGCGTATGGGAATAATCCTTACATTCCGGATCACGTTAGAAATGACGACTTTTAGATTATTTCTTTCTACATTACAACTTCACTTGAGATGAAAGTGTTTAGACTATTGTTACGGCTTTGTGCTCCTTAGCATCTGGCAGTCTACTGAAGCAATGGAAGAGTAATATACAACTCGTAATGACAATGTTTCATTCATGTAAAAGACCATGTTGCCATAGAAGTCCAAAAAGCAAGAGCGGCAATATAGAGGGAGGTTGGGCATGAATAGGGGAAGAGAGCATTGGAGGTACCAACTTGCTGAGTCTTGCCGTCGCGTTTATTACTTGGTTTCCTAATCATGAATCCATGTTAGTATTGGGGCTTAAAAGGGAAGGTTGTGCTGAGAGTTTAGAGGGAGAGAGTAATACCTAGAGGAGGTGGAGGGGCAGAAGATGATGTGATAGCCATACGCTTTGCAAGTGAAGGTGCTGGTGGCATCATCATAAGCGTAGCTGTAAGCTCTGGGACAAGCCTTCTTGAACATGGTCGAGTAGTGTGAAGGAGGGCATGTGGCTGGGCCTGCATGTTGTCCTCTGCAGCAGTACTGGTCCGTATCAAATGCCTCGCAAGCGCTCCTGCACCCAATTACGCCACCACTTCCCTGCTTTCCGTTCCCACTCCTCACTTGAAGTTCTTTAGGACAACCTGCATGCACGCACGCACGCACGCACCCACCATTCCACTTCAAAGTTGTGTATCATATGCACAGTTAAATGGATTTCATGCTTATCATTCACTTGGATTCTTCATGTTAATATTAGGTGAATTTTGCCGGTCTAAGTCTCATGTTACGTACCTGTGTTGAGATCAGAAATACAACCGGTGGAATTGCAGGCAGAGGTGCCATAGACGTCTGCCGGGACGACAAGCATTGGGAGGTTGTAGCCGTCGACGAGGCTGACATCGTAGAAGTCTTGGTCAGTGCCGCCGCCAAGTGTTATCTCGAACAAGGACACCGGAGGAGCTGCTCCATTCCCTTCACACTCCAGCTTCCCTCCACAATCACCTGTTTCGCACTTGCCCTCCCCATTCCCATCAAACTTGCACCTTGTCCTTCCCCATATCCTCCCCGACCATCTCGCTCCGCTCGTCGTCAACTTCACACTTCGCCCTGCCTCCAGCCTGAACCCCGTCTGCAAAAGCTGCGCCGTCCCTGAACCCGCCATGGTGCCAGGCCATATGGTGCTGTTGCAGTTGTTGGTGATGGTGAATGTGATGCCGTTTGAAGAAGTTGAGAATGTGAAGAGGAGGAGGACCAAAGTGGTCACCTTCCAGAATGCCATTAATATTTTTGATTGACTGCGAATCGAAAATAGAAGGCATCTAATTGTGATGCAGTTTGATTTATCTTTGTGTGTAATGATGCATTATGCATTACAAAACCAAAGCATGGAGTCGCCTTCCTGAACATCTGATGCACAAGCAAAACTCCTTTTATGGGTTTAGCATTTCTTTTATTGGACATTTTCTCCTCAAAAAGCAATTCTTTGCTTTTGCTGTTGCATGCTTGCATGAGATATTGCACGAATTTATAAATCCCAATTTAGAGTCGTGACTTCGCTCCAAAGGAGTGTGTTGGGATCTCCCATCTCAGATACTTGTGTACGATTATTTTAAAATACATGAATATTTAAAAGGTAAAACATGACTAGATTATTTTTAAAATAATATCATCTTCGGATAAATGTGTATTTCAAGATTTTATTCTCATAATTTTCATTTTATGTTAAAAATTATACTTGCTTATTTCAAATTTAATGTTTATTATATCTTGTAAACAACAATTATAAAAAGATGTTGCTTAGAATATATGTAGTGAAACTCGTCTTTTACATAATAGACATACGTTGACATATTTTTTATTCTAATAAGAGTACAGGTTTTTAACAACAACAAAAAATTTTACGTGATGCGAGTATTTTTCTGGTGCAGAGAAGACTATACTTTTAAAACTTGTTTGAGGAATCTAAGGATCTAATGCCAAGAGATGAGACGTGTGTATCCAAGAAAAAGAAAAGGAAAAATATTTGTACAAGTTTTTTTGGCCAGTTATTTCTACAAGTTTAACAAATAAAAATTAGGATGCTTCATTATGATGAAATCTCTACATGAGATTGTTTAAAAGAAAGGAAAAAATAGCCTTGACAACTCCGCAGAGAATTAGGGTACTTCGTCATCGCAATGACTTTAAAAGGTAATCAATCGCTTAGGAAATCATAGTTAATTTTTTATTAATTAAACATTGCCGTGCGCAATAAAACATCTTTTCCTATTTCTGGGAAAATATCCCCCAAGAAGGAGCCTGGGAGGCCACCCTTCCGAGCAAACAAACAATCACCAAACGTTGGCCCATCATGGGAGGAAAGGACGGTACCTTCAAAGTTAGGTTTTATCATCGAGCTAAAACAATAGTGTGATCTAATCAATTAAATTCAATGTATATGGGAAAAAATTAAAACAAATGAGTCATACGAGAACATCTAAAATTAGAAGGCTGCTTCTTTCTTCCTTCCCCTTGAAACATAATAATCTAACAGACTATTATTCTCATCAAACAATGTCCCCCCCCCCCCCCCCCCCCCCCCCAAAAAAAAAAAAACCCCTTTCTTTTCAATAAGTCCGGGTTTGAACGATGATTTTTTTGTGATACAAATTACAAACAATCACTGACAGAGAACCAATCCAGAAGACCAGGAAAAGTAAATAATCTGGTCGTTAATCTTTAGTCGATGATAAACTTGAAACTAGACAAATATTCACAAATATCAAGAGTCAATAACAGCAAGCACAGTACAAACTTGCTTCTGCCTGGCATTGGCAAAGATGGAATAAACAAAGAGAAAAAGAGGCCAGAGGATAATTAATCTCACCCTCAAAAGCTGAAATAAACTTATTACTTACCTTCTTACAGATTCAAGTCAAGAACACGGGAATACAAACTCTGCACCTGCGCAGTAATAGAAAAAATGACAAGCTAGGAGCAAATCAATTTCAATCCCTAACACAAGGAGAAATATCATGCAGCTTTGACAGACCCCCCTTGTTATCAGCTCAATACCACCCGTCCTGAAGATGCATAAATGGAATATATCAATGAGGTATTTGTTCCGAAGTTCAAGCATCATGCTTGTTCAGATTTCAGAATCCAGTTTGAGTCACGACCATTATCCTATAAACAGCATCAGAATTAGTCAGTTCAACTCTTTTTAACATCATGTCAGATCATCTTCCCTCTTGAAATTGTTTCCAGATCCGCAACCATCATCTTCTCCACTGTTTAGCAGAGGCATCCTACACTGACAAAATAAGACACGTATCACTCTATCGTCATCTAGAACAGAATACTGATAGCACAAATTTGTTCAGAATTGCAAACAAAATGTTTTGAGGGATCCTTGGTAGCTTTTGCTTGAAAACCTGCCAAGTTACATCAACCTCAGACAGCTAGTTATCAATCAAATCATGGAAAGAATAAGCTATAGAGCGATAATCAATACAGGTGCCAATCTGAACCACTAAACCTTTCACCAGATAATGGCAAAGATCTTGTTCATATGAAGAACCAGAGAGAACCTGAGCTTACGGAAGTATAGGTTAACAACAAACCCTGAAATAGAGAGATCGGTCTGGAAGTGATAAGACTGACAATAGCCACCTGCTAGTTTAATTTAACTGACGGAAATAGAAGAGGTGAAAGAATACAAGCCCTATCAGGAGGGTGCAAATTACCAATACAAAAATACTACAATTGGGTTTCCCTGCAATTACAGATGAACTATGGTATAAACTTCAGAGCAAGCTAGAAAGGGTAACAGATTGCTAATGTATGGTACAATTCGTGGTTCATAATCATACTCAAGCATCACAAACCAGAATGCATCATGTAGCTGTATCTAGCTATAGCAGTCTGCTTCTCGATAAGGTTAGCAAGAGACTAATGTCAATTCAAGTTCCATAAACTCACCATCGAACAGTCAAGCTATTTCAAGCACAATTACATATATACTAAAAATATAAGGAGTTCCTACAACAGACGGACACGTAAGGTCCAGCAATAAGTAGTCCACAATAGATCAAATTCTGTAACTTGTCCAATAGAAAAAGGAAAATGTCCAAAAGGACAAGAAATTATTAGAGTCTTTTTGAGTTAAAATAAAAATCTAGCTCATATCCATGCCATCTCCGACTTGGCTGCAGATAGGACTGACAGCAGAGAAAGATCTCTCAAAGGGAGAAGGATTAATTTGTGCATCCCGTCTACGCTTAAAACCACCACAGCCGTCAGAGGGTGAATTCTCTGCATCGAGCTTTCTTCTGACACCTCTCACTGCCTGTTCCTCTGTTGGTGTAAGAGGGAAAATTTTACGACTTGCTCGGCACAGAGAGCTATGGTTATCATACAAAATTCTCTGATTGCAGTTTTTATCGCATATGTGAGTCAGCCCTGTTAGCTTGCAGCGATACATGTTTCCACAAACATGTTCATTTTCACATTTCCAGTCGCATTTGTGACCAGGAATGGGACCATCAAGGCCCAAAATACTTGACAGATAAATAACATTTGCAGGACCTGCAACCATAGATTTGCCATATACCTCCATTCCTTCTGTTGAAACAGCAACTTCTAAGATTCTAACACTCTCCGACTTCAAGGCCTTGCCTGAATTGTCTGCAGGCCCATCACAACAGAGAATTCAGTCAAACTCAACAGAAATAGACCTTCTTGCCTCTAGAGAGAGGAGTCTAAATTAATATATTAATTTTATTCAGAAAACTTCTGGCACTGTACTCATAAATACGGTAAGAAATAACACTGTTCGCTATCAATTATATTACAGACCCTGTCATAAACAAGACTTTAATCCTTGAATGTATCAGCCTAATATAGCGCGAGAAACAAGGCCATCAAACTGTGGCCTGCATATACATGATATCTCCACAAGACCACTCGGACCGACTTTAGACAGTCTCCAGAACCATAAAACAAGAAACGTTTCTTCCGCTAGCAAACACACGACCACATTGACAGATCAAAATCTCAGCCATTTTAAGAGTTCCAAGATAGCGGGTGATAAAACTGACACGAATTCCGACGACAATTACTTAATAATAACCACCCTAAAGGTTTATCGCCTACAAAACCTTACCAAAATCCTCTTTCAAATCACAATTCCGGATCGCTAATCTCCATAAACAACCAAAGGAACAATAACATCAAAAGAATCATCGCGCCCTCAAGCGAACCCAACAACTAACCGCCACATCACATACTCACGCGCGAAAAAAGCAAGTGAATCTAGGAACGACAGCAAAGAACCAACCAACGCAGAAGATGATATGAAGGAAGATAACTCACACGCTCTTCAACAAAGACAAGCTGCCGAGTCTGCCTCCTACTTCGTTACCTACAAAATGAGAAAGAGAACAAAAAAAAATAAAAAACTTATGCCCCTCTCTCTCCTCTCGGACTCACCCTCTTTGTAGCACCCTAACTAATGCATTATCAAATTAGACGCACAAACTTGCGGAATGGCCTTGTATTTATAGAAAGAAGGCGCTACAGTGGCGGGTGACTCAAATGGGGTTGACGCCCACGGAGACCAAGCTAGATGCAAATGAAATTCATGTGAAATTTCAGTGGGCGAACCGTAATTTCCCGAAAACCATGAATTTGGGTCAGGTGGCCACTTCACCTACAATTTTGGATAAACTAGCGGATCCAACGATCGTAACGGAGTTTCTGAACCTATCCCGACATTTTTATTTTTATTTTAATAAATTTTCAAAATAAGTTTTTGTACCTTGCTTGTCACATGTCTCCAACGGTCCTTTCGCTCTTTGTCTCCACTAGCTTTCACACTTTTTTAGCGATTCCATGATGCGAGAGATAAACAGCGAGAGCCGCACGTAGACCTTATCACCCCATTAACGTTTGACACGTGTAACTACAAACGGCATTATTGGTCTCCATTTCCATCGCCTTTGACTCAATAGTCCTTATATTCATTGGGTTTTTTTTGTCTTCTGATTGAATGGAGCTTCCTTCTTTTTTCGTCATTTGATCAACTGGACTAAGCCCAAAACCCGGAAATGGCCCATCTATTATAATCGGATCTTATTTCATGGGCTGTGTTTGGTACCCCAGGAATTGGCTCAAGAGAAACGGAAACGGAGATGCATTCGCAAAAATTCCAATTCTACCGACATCCCAGAAATTAGGCTGATTCCTGTGAATTGCCATCGCTGACCACATTCTCACTCACCATTGCAGTTCCCTTTCACCATCGGATTCAGTTACTTAGGCTTTGTTTGGGAGTTTCATTTTGGAGGGAAAGGAAGGGTTTTGGTAGTCCCTTCCCTTATTTGGGAGTTTTAAAAATAAGAAGGGAGAGAATCAAGGATTTTTACAAATCCTCCAAAACCCTCCTTCTTCACAAAAATGAAGTTCCCCAATATGGGGGTTTTAAGATGGAACATAGATTAATTATTTTTTTACCCTCGTTCAAATAAAGCACTCTCATTATTTATGATCTCTTTTCTATTCTTAGAATGCACACGAAAAATATTTTTTAGAGAGAGAAAATACTTTTTAGAAAGAGAAATACTTTTTTAAGGGAAAATATTTTCTAAAGAGAGAAAATACTTTTTAGAGAGAGAAAATACTTTTTAGATGGGAACACATTTCTAGAGAGAGAAAATACTTTTTAGAGAGAGAAATACTTTTTTAGGAAAATAATATTTTCTAGAAAGAAAAAATACTTTTTAGAGAGAGAAAATTCTTTTTAAAGAGAGAACGTGCTTCTTAGATGGGAACATATTTTTAGAAGGGAAAATATTTTTAGAGAGAGAGAAAATACTTTTTTAGGGGAAAACATTTTTAGAGAGAGAAAATATTTTTTGAATATAAAAATTACGTAAATAAATTTTTTTAGAAAATTTAAATTTAAATGTATTTTTAGAGTATAATAATTATATTAATTTTTTAATAAAAGGATAAAATAGTAAAAATAACTCATTAATTCTTCATCTTCCTCCCTTACTATTTTTTTAACTTCCAAAAAAAAGGAGGAAATATCTTCCATTTCCCTTCCTTCTCCTCCCCTCCAAACTCTCTATATCTCTTTCCTTTCCTTCTCCTCCAAACTCCCAAACAAAGCCTTAGTGGCGGACCTAGTTTGCAGACCCAAACTTTGGCCCAGATTTGTTTTTTTTTTTAATTTAAAAAAAAAACATAACCTAATTAAATCTGTTCCTTCGTTCGCTCTGCGTCTTCGTCGGCCGTCGTCTCTGTCTCTTGTTCCTTCGCTCTTGCCTTCGTCTCCGGCCGTCGTCTCTGTCTCTGTCTCTTATTTGGGCCGTCGTCTTGTAAGACTTGTTCCTCTCCGGCCGTCGTCTCTGTCTCTTGCCTTCGCTCTTCCCCCACTACCATTCTCAGGTTCGTTTCCCTTCTCAGTTGAGCTTAGCTGAGAACTTCTTGCCTGTCTCCTAAGTTTTGCTAATTCATTAGGACTCTTATTGGTTAGTCTTGCGTTTCTGTTTCTCTGCTATTTGAAGCGTGACGTCCTTGGTAGTTCAATTTGGTGTAAGCTTGATGGAATTGCTTTTGCTAGAACCTTAATTTGAAGCATGGATAATTGGCTGATGGTTATTGGAATCATCAGTGATTTCAAACGGAAATCTATGAAACGTCATCTGTGAAATCACCAAGGAGAACGAACCTTTGAAACTTACAAAAAAAAAAAAAGAGAAGACTAACCAAATCTAAGCCTAATAAGCTAACAAAACCCTCAAGTTCAATCTGATTATACTTGACTCAAATTACAATCTACAGCTCCCATATAGTTCTTTGTGATACATTTACTGGCCCCATCTAGATTAAATATATCTCTCTTTTTCCCCTCTCATGATATACTATATCTATTGTATCAGCATCAAGGGACTAGCTTGGCTTTGCTTCCTCTATTGTGTTATCTCAGTCTCAGCAATTGAATCCATGAACTGTAGAGAATAATGATCAAGAAACTCACTCCATCTTTACACGCTTAGAATTGCTTTGCTTCAACCAATCAATGCATTCCTCTGCAGTTCCAGAAGGATTTGCCAGTTGCCAAGCCATTGCCTTGTCAAGCTGTAAGCCAAAAAAAAAGAATCCAAAAGTTTAAAAAGGAAAAAAAAAAACCCCTATGTGAGAGCAATTGTATACAACATGTTTGAACAGTTTCAAAAAATATGGTAGCAGCAGCTTAATAGCTTTCCCGACCGATTTTTCCCCATATGCCCTCATCTCCATCCTTTGAAGCTTCCATCCTCAGCTCAAACGTGACTCTGCTCCTCCTCAAGCCTATAGCGTCGTCCTCTTCCACCGACACCACCCAGCCTCCTCGTTGCAGCTCTATTGTTTGGTGACAGGTTCGTTCCCTCCCAGGAATCATAGGTCACTGATCCTCACCGTCATCGTCTGGTCTATCCGTTTCGGAATAATCCCCTCTCAGATTTGTGTTTTCGACCCTGGGCCTTTTCAATTTGAAAGCTTGCTAAAATCAAAGCGGATCTGAGTTTTTGCTGTAACTTGCGGTTAGTTTGAAGCTTCGGTTATTGATCTGAGTTTTCAATTCTTCTCGTGGAATTTGCTAATATCTTTGGAATTGGGGATATAGGGTATGGGAAGCTCTTTGCACTTAAATTGTGTGCTTTTACTATGGATGGACAAGTATTTATATGCTGTTCATGTAATCCTTTTCTCTTTGTCGAAGTGCATATAAATATAACAAATTTAGGAGACTGTTCTGTTCTAAGGTCTGTGAATTTCTCCCTGGTATCCTTATCATATTTTGTATTTTAAATCATCTTCATTCTTGGTATATTCATTGCTAAGATTTCCTTCTAAATGTCTCTCGTTCTTATCTTTTTTCAATAACTATGATTGATCATGTTGTCCAAAAAAAAAAAAGCTACGACTATTTGGTTTATAAGATCTGGATTCTGGAATAACTTTTTCTATATGCATTTTCGTAATATTTAAGTGGCTTGATCCTCGCTATTGATTTTTACAGGGAACGATCTGCCTGAGTGAGTGTTCTGCTCTAGATAAATCCGCATAAAGGAGGATCATGGTAGGATTTAAAAATAGATACATGGTCATGGAGGTCTTTTTGGATCCTAACAGAGATAATGTGGGGAAGAATTCTATTATAATTACCAAACATAACGTGACAAATGCAATAATAGAAAGCATCCTGCTTAACTTTGGGCAGTGTGGTTTGGCTTTGCCCGAAGGATCATTCTTGGGTTAGTAACAAATCATTTATTTGTTTTTAGTTCTTAACAGATTTGCCTTCTGCCTGTACATTTTGCACGTCATTTTTTGAAATTATAATTATATTTTTTGTGGTTTGCAGTCAAATATGTCAATACAATCACCAATACATGCATTATTAGAGTCTCAAGAGAGGAATACCAAAAAGTTTGGGCTGCTATTACGATGGTTAGAAGTATTGGGAACTACCCAGTGACTTTTAACATGTTGGACCTGTCCGGTAAGTGGGCATTGTAATTGTGTAGCGTATTCCTGTTGCTTTTGAGTAGCTTAGTTTGACACTTTGACAAAGTAATACTATGTGATGACCGAAGTTTCTATCTACATTTGTAATTTCTCCTGTTGCTGATTTCTGGTAGAGAAGACTACATGACGCATTGACTTTTGCTTCAGGTAGTATAAAGGCTTGTAGAACTGCTGCTTTGAAGTGTGAGGAATTGAAGTTTGAGCAGTACAAACTTATGGTGGGAGATCGTCTCTCAACTGATGATACCCAGCGCATGCATAACTATTTTGAAAAGATCAAAGTTCTGGAGCATTGAATACTTGGCCACCTACCTCTTGAGATAGTTCTAACGTTTGATCTGAAATTTTGTCTGATCAGGTAGAATTTAGGGTTTTCGTGTAGGAGATTTTCAGTGCAGTAGTCTAGAGGATAACAAAGCAGGATTTTAGATTTTTACTAGTGTATAGTTCGCTCCACTTTCATGTAATTCAGCTTCCGGAACAAAGCGGGAATTTGGCATGCATGAGTATGAAAAATCCTCCGACAGAAAAATGCAAAATACTCCTTTAAAATAAGTTACTTGCAAATTGTCTCCAGAATTTTCAAAATTGATAATTATGGGCCTGTTTGATACTCTGTTTGCAGAGAGAGGGAAAAAACTGCAGAGGCGTTCTTTTATAAATATCTGAGTTATTAGCAGGTGAAGCATTTTGTTGAAGATAAGGAAGGAAAATAAAAAGACATGGGATGAGAGGAACTTTTAATTGATACTCTCTCTCCGTTGATCCTATATATATATAAGACATAGTTAATTATTTTAGGAAAAATAAGGAAGTTAAATAAGTCATATATCATATATTCTTATATGGGTTTATCATTTGTCATGTCACTAAATATAAGCTTTTGTCCAGACAAAACTACGTTGTTTTATTGTTGAAAAAAAAATTACAAAGTAAATTGAAAACAAATTCTTCCCTCCACCTCCCAATGAACTCAAAAAGTCATAGAATAACTTCTCAATAAACAAAAAAAATCATAATATAAACTGCTGTTACAATTCCTGGATTGATAATTTATTAATTTAATTGAAAAATAAATAAATGATTAATATTTAAAATATAATTTTCTAATAATAAAATAAAATTAATAATTACATAATTTGAAAGATATTAGTTTAGTTAATTAGTAATTCTCAATTAATTAATTATAATTCTTTCATTTATTACAAAAAATATTATTAATAAATTACCGATCCTGGAATTGTGACAGCAGTTTATATTCTGATTTTTTTTATTTATTGGGAAGTTATTCTGCGACTTTTTGGATTCCCGGGGAGGCAAGGGGAAGAATCTTTTTTAGTTTATTTTTAAATTAATAATTACATAATTTGAAAAATATTAGTTTAGTTAATTAGTGATTCTTAATTAATTAATTATAATTCTTTTATTTATTACAAAAAATATTATTAATAAATTATCGATCCTAGAATTGTGACAGCAGTTTATATTCTGATTTTTTTTATTTATTAGGAAGTTATTCTGCGACTTTTTGGATTCCCAGGGAGGCAAGGGGAAGAATCTTTTTTAGTTTATTTTTAAATTAATAATTACATAATTTGAAAAATATTAGTTTAGTTAATTAGTGATTCTTAATTAATTAATTATAATTCTTTTATTTATTACAAAAAATATTATTAATAAATTATCGATCCTAGAATTGTGACAACAGTTTATATTCCGATTTTTTTGTGCACTAACAAGTCATTCTATGATTTAAATTGATTTGATTTTATTTGTTTAGTATTAGTTTTATTTTATTAGTTTAGATTGATTTTATTAGTTTAGTTTTTAGTTTAGATTGATTTGATTTTGTTAGTTTAGGTTGATTTCATTTTATTAGTTCAGATTTTTTTGTTCATTGGGAAGTTTTTCTATGACTTTTTTTATTTACTGGGAGGTGGAGGGAAAAATTTGTTCTCAATTTATTTTATAATTTTTTTTAATGATAAAACGACGTAGTTTTGTCCTCACTAACAAAATCTTATATCCGATGATATGACAAACGATAAACCCTTCTTATATTATATATAAATTTATTAGTCAAACTAATAAATTTGAAGAAAAAAATATTTTAAAATATTTTAATTATCTTCATTTATCACTAAAAAAAGTAAACTTTATTTTTTATTTTATATATTTAGGATTCACGGAGTATTATCTTTAAAACAACAAGAAAAAGAAGAAGCCCATGCCAAACAAATTCAGGTCTAAATTCTCTAATTTTCCTCGTTCCTCTCCAATTCATAACTGTGTTACATAAACAATCGGGAAACTTTCCGATAAAATCTCAGCTCAGTCCCTCAAACGCGGAGGTTTGATGGGATCGGCGCTGCTATAAACAAATGCTTTCACATTCTCCACTTTACATACGCACACACGTGACAAGCCTTTTTATCTTCCTCCTTCATACCTACCAGCCACCAGCCAGTAGGGCTATAATCCATAAACACGCGCCAACACATATAAAGATGGAGCAGAAAATACTCGATTTAATTCTCGTCCCTTTTGGTTTACTGGTCCTGCTGTCCTACCACTTCTGGCTCTTTCGTCGACTCGTCAACAGCCCCACTAAAACCGTTGCCGGTGTCCATGCCATCAATTGCCGTCTCTGGGTTCAAGCAATGATGGAGGTACCGCCACACATATCTTGCCATATATTAGAGCCTTCGTTGCTATATATCGATTATCAGTATCTTTCTTTATTAGTTTCTGATCCATTTTAGGTAGTTTCTTTTTATTTTTCTGGGGCCTGAATCTTCGATTTCGCGATACGCAGGATGTGTCGAAGAATCGTACTCTGGCTGTTCAATCACTGATTTTCAACATAATGGCGTCGGTTTTTGTTGCATTGCTGGCGATAATGCTGAGTTTGTCCATCGCCGTGTCGATGAGCTATGGTGGGTTTGGAGAGAGGCGAGTGATCATGCTTTTTGGGAACAGAAGCCTGCAATGTTTGTCGATAAAGTTCTCCGCGATATTGGTGTGCTTCATGGTGGCTTTTCTGATGAATGTTCAGTCCATAAGGTACTATAGCCACGCGATCACCCTCATCAACGGTCCATTCAAGAAAGAGAGCCCAAATATTGAGCAACAGATCCTCACGCCTGACCACGTCGCCGCCACCCTTAACAGAGGAACACATTTTTGGTGTCTGGGTGTGCGTGCCATCTACTTCTCGTTTCCGATGATTCTGTGGCTTTTTGGACCCATTCCCATGTTCGTCTCATGCTTCGTCCTCGTTTTCATTCTCTATTTCTTGGATGCCACGGTTGAGCATGGCTTGGCTGCTGAATATGCCACTGAACCTGATCAAAACCGTACTAGGGATGTGGAAGCTGCTGCCGGAATCTCAAGTTCGAACTAGACTACCCAGGAGATGGGTGTGTGTCAGGGTTAGACTTTGACACAATAGACGTTGATTCGGATTCAATCCACGTTGAATTGCTTGATTCTGTTGTTTCCATAAATGCAGTGCAAACTTTCATTCATCTATCTTATATTTAGGATTGGAGGAGTAGTATTTATATCTTTTTTTTATTTGATATCTCACTGTGGAGAGCCAAGTTTAGAAATGGCGTCGTCCTTAAACATTGTCTTCCTATGAATGCTACATTTTCCCGCTCTTTCTTCCGTACATCAGTTGGCTTTGTTTTGTTCGTCGTCGGTCGGTTTATTTTGTCAAAAAGCGAAGCTTAAGTAGCGCCCGAAGATAGAAACGAAAAATAAATGCTGAAAATATCTGAGTGGATGCACCCAAAGCAATACTTTTTTAGTTGCATGTAATATATATTTTTAGTTATAATTAAATGTATTTTACTTTATACATAGTTTGCCAAATATATGCTGCAACTAGATCAAGATAAATTGGATATAGGTTTTTAAACAAACTTTAGATGCATTTTATTTTCGTAAAGAAATTTTAGGTATAATTTAAACATAAAATGAAAGTAACGTCTAAACAAATACAAAATGCCTAAACATGAATGCTCCATGGCCATGGCCGTACTTCAATTTACTTTGCCTCATATTATATGAGATGTTATAAAACTGAAAGAATTCTAGAGAGAAGTCAGAGGAAATTCTAGAGAGATGAATTGAATTCTCATTCAAGTGTAATGAATAGTTACAGGAGACCTCTATTTATAGAAGGATGCAAATAGTAGATTACTATGCGTATATACCATGTCATCCTGTATTTGGAGATTATAGGTCAATGGACATCCACATAATAAGAATATTCATAACACTCCCCCTTGGATGTCCATTTATGAATATGCCTCGTTAAAAACTTTAACTAGGAAAAACCCAGTGGGATAAAAACCTAGCCAAAGAAAAGAGTACAACATTCATTGATACACTGTTGAGTTTTGCCTCATTAAAAACCTTTCTAGGAAAAACCCAGTGGGACAAAACCTAGATAAGGGAAAAAGAGTACAGCGTGTATCGTCTCCCCCTCTTGATTACATCAAACTTGCTCCCCCTGATGACCACATTGCTTCATTGTCTTTCTATCATCAAGTATTCATTGTATACCTGCAAGATCTAAATCTTTCAAGTAAAATCATAAATATACATGTGCATATTTATTCAGATAATAATATCATATGCACGATAAATGCTTTATGCTACATATGAATTCACTTAATTAATTATTCTCGAGAATTTGATGCTCCTAGCATCTTGAGTCCTTCAGGGACTTATTCTAGCGCCTTATGTTCTTCAGGAACATGTGCTTCTGGCACACACTAATATAGTATGACTCATGATCCTCATTATCATCATTACAGCATATGCTATCTTATAAACATAAATATCATCAATGTCGACTTTATTTTTCGGCCCCATCGGATTTCATTCATAATTTATTGAGATCTCATTATATTCACATATATTAGGTACCTGAGTCTCTTTTTAGACCACAATACACTCTTCTTGTAATATCTCTTCTGGAGATAACATCTCGTCAAAAGATAACTCTTCTGGAGCTTTACTTAATTATCCTCGACTTGATCATCTATATTTTATAGCTCCTTTTCTCTTTCGAGGATTTTTATCTTTATAACCGATGGACCAGCAACGCTTCAGGCGTGCTTTATAACAATTCATATAGGAGCATTTGCAGTTGGGACATGTGACTTTGTCACTTTAGGTCAGTAAATGCTTTTAGCATTTGATTAGCTAAAATCTGCAAATGAATTATCTTTTGAACTTTTAGTGCACATTTCTTTGTACGAGTACCAATATGAGCCAATGATAATTCATTTCAATTTATCTTTACCCAATCTGCTTATTTTTCTCCCCCTCATCAAATCATCAATTTTCTTTGTATATCCATCTATGTGCATTGTAATAGATTAATAAACATTACACATTTAAAACATTTCAAGATGGAATTAATCTGGCTCCTGACCAAAAGCCAATTATACGGGGAGAATTCTGTTGGTTTATATAATTGCTGCAAATATACACAACATATAAATTTTGTTCTCATAATCATTGATCTATCCATTCATGGATATTTTAATACATGATTTCTGGATCATTCAATCTGGAAATTGCGCGCATAATATATTGCAAACATCTGGTTGCAATCATCACTGCAAACTTTGCAGATCAATAATTTCATATGTACTCTTTCAATTTAATATATTTCCAGAGATCCGTTTCCAATAATATTTTCATAATCATATCTATTTGAGAACAAGCAGCACATAATATGACTCGGATGATCAAACAAGTCATGCCAACATTCCATATAATTTATCATCAAATCCAATATCAATCTTGGGGGAATCAACACACAAACATTCACAGAAAATTAACACAAAAACACTCACACTTGATATATATCAATCTCCCCCTCAAGTATGAGTCTGTAGAAATTAATTCATGTAATTTCATACAATATTCCATATATGATATCTATTTCTACAGATATCATTAAAATTCCACAAATGCATTATCAATGCATTATTCTGTTACTTCTGGTAACAAAATTTCAATTTTCCAGAAACAACAATCAAATAAATACAAAATCATTGAAATTATCAAAATACTGTGGAATCACAGATGCATTACTGTGGAATCACAGGCGCATTACTGTGGAATCACAGGCGCAACATGTATCACTGTGGAATTGTCGTATGCATATATAGTCAAAAAGTGTCTAAGCTCGTGCTTGACAGGGTGCAGATCTGTAAAGATTCAACAGGACTGCGCATATCTGCAGAGATTTAATAGGATTTAATTCGGCTATAAATAGAAGAAGGCAAATGAACATGCCTCACAAACATTCAAGCATCTGATAACATTCACTACCATATACTAACTTATCATTTTTCTTCTAATCGCGTATATTATTGCAATGGCAGGTCCAAGTAATTTTATCCCAGTTTCTGATACATCTGACACAGCATTACTTGATGCTTTGTTGTATGATGATCAGACAAACCTGTCATTTACCTCTTTATTATCTCCTAATCCTTTTGAGATGTTTATTCCTCCTTCTACTATTCCTCCTTCTGCTTCAAATATACCTACTTCTCCCCCAAGAACAAATGTTCTTCCTCAATTTAGAAGGAATGAAGGTACAACTGAAGCAGGTTCATCAAGGAGGCCTGTTAAAAGGTGTAGAACTATGGCTGAACTAATGGAGTCTACCAGTCAAATTCAACCAATAGTCACAACAATCAATGAGCCAGCATTCATAAGCCAGCAAACAACCACCAGCCAGCCATCAACCACGATCCAGCTAGCAACAATCAGCCAACCGACAACCATTAGCCAGCCAATAACAATTAGCCAACCAACGACCACTAGCCAGCCATCAACTACAAGTCAATTAGCAACAACTAGCTTATTGGAATGTAGTTGTTGTCATGTTTTACGAGAGATCATACATACCAACGAACTCCAGTACCATAAACTTGAAGTTCACGGAAGAAGAACAGGTATGATTACCCATGCTGTTTTATTTGAAAAAGTACAGGATAAATCTTATAATACTGACAGGCTTCCAATGTTTGATTTCACAAATAAAAATTTTGAAGAAATCAAACAATTTCTGACACAGTATTGTATAGATTTACAAGCATCAGGATATATCTTGATGCGTGATCCTATATTAGCCTATCATGAGGTTCTCTGTGTTGGTTCGGAATGGGCTATAAATCCAAATGACCTCCATGGAAGTTCATTTCAAACCAATATTGAACACTCATTAGGCAAAGGAAAACAACCTGCAGTAAGTATACCCTATGATACTTCATCCCTTAACCAGGGTGAATTATATAGGTTATCTATGGAGCAACGAGAAAGAATAAAGAAAACAACGCTCCATGATTTAAGAAATTATTTTCACTTAACCCTTGATGAAGCGAGTAAACAATTAAATATGTCTACTCACACCATACAAAAAATCTATCAAAAAGGAGGGTTAACTGAGTGGCCACACAAGAAGCTCAAGAAACTTATGACGCAAATCTCGATATTACGAAGAGCTTTGCCTCATCTGGATCCCATCTCAAGAGAAGCAAAAGAAGAAGACATTAAATATCTTCAGAATGAGATGATTAAAGTTTGTAATGATGTTGAGCCACTCGCAATTAAACTTTGTTGAAATAATATTTCCTTTTGCTTAATTATTTTGTTTATGAATATGCTTTTCTCGTATTTATAAAAATTGTTATAATCATAGAAATCACATAACAACCATAATAATATATTTACTTCATTCACTTCTGGGAATGAAGTTGGATAAAAATTCATGATTCATAACTCATTGATTTGTTTGATCATGGCAAGAAATTAATCCACAATATTTCTTGACTTTACCACAATATTGCTACTGCAATAGCAAATTGAATATATTTATTTATAATATCAATCATGATCATACAATCCCTTGTCTCATAATTTAAGGGAATATTTAATGCCAAATATACAATTTTGAGGCCTTTTATACAACTGATAACATACAAAATTTATGGATCAAATATTGTTTCATAATTTGTCTCTTGTCATCAGGCTAACTTGCCTCTTGGCTTCAGGCAATCTTGCCTCTGAAATTAAGGCTATCTTGCCTCTTAGTCTCAAGCCAATTTATGCCTCATCTTTCTCAGACCAATTTTGATATCATCATACATATATGGCCTTGAAGATAAACAAAATTATATGGTTTTAGACATAGAATTAAATTCAACGAACAAAAGTAAGTGCAACAATAATCATCAAAGTATTTTGTCAAGCACATCAACATTCCTAAATTCAAAGAAGGTCCCATACTAATTAATAATAATCAACCATGAAATAAATTGCATGATCCCTAAAATATTACAAGGATCATATATAATTATTCAATTATCTTGTTTATTGCAATTCCTAAATATGACAAAAACATTCAACCTCTCCCTTAAATTATCAAAGAAGTTGTTTGAGATATAATTAATATTAAACATGAGACTCACATATATCTCCAATGTTTTTTTTTTTTTTTTTAACACGCACTATCTTTAGTTTATTAAAACAAAAGATTCCCAATCAACTTGTGAAATTGAAAACATGTTCGGACGCAGCAAATTCCATGCCAACTAATTTGTCTTCATTCTAGAATAAATTATTCATTAAAGCAAGAAGAAAAACGTACCTGCTCCTGTCTTCATGCTAGCGTCCTCTTCCAATCATGCATTTTCAATCTTTTGGAAGCTTACATAAACTGCTAGTCCGTGATTTCATTCTTTTATTTTAATATAATATAGTTTGAATATTATATAATATATTATAATATATATTATTATTATAAATAATATAAAACATGACCCACAGACGTCACACACATACACTAATAATAATATGCCTCCCGTCGGCCACACACATATAAAAGTAATAATGCATAGATAATTTACATTAATTGAGTAATACATTCATTATGCACTTCACCCGTGATTTGTTTTTTTGTTTTTTTTTTTTTTTCATATAAACATATGGGCCCACATATATATATTATTATTATTATTTCAACTTCCCCACTTCACGTTTTCTTCGTTTATTCATTATCTTCAGGTAATATAAATAATCCAAATGTTTACCCCATCCTTTCACTAGCAATCACACATATGAAAATTTGTTTTGAGAATTGAATCATGCAAAATATTTAATCATGGGAATGCGTACCTGATTGGTGTTTCTGAATGATTTAATCGGGTTACCTAAATAATTGGCCTCCTGTTTGCATGTGAAGAAAAGGGAAAATATGTGGACCCATTGACAAAGAGAAGAGTCGTTTTCCTTCACATCTTGTCTGCCATTCGAATATTTTTTTTTTTCTTCTCTCTCATGTCGGCAGCCCAAATTATGCAATAGAGAGATCTATCTCTGAGATTGTTGAGGTTGGTGAGGGTCCATGAATTGATAAGAGCTTTTGCTACAGTTATAGGAGAAGATCGATCATGGGCAGACATGAGGGAGCTTGAACGTTGTAAGAAAATGGACCGCCCCAGACCTGACCCGAGACCGTACGCGCCAACTGGCCGCCGAAATTTTGCACCATCATCAATCAGCAAAACTCACCAGAGACGGGAGATCTGGTGCAGCAGAGAACGGTGCGAATGGATGAAAGGTGACGGTTGTCGGCAGTGAGGAATTGGCAGAGAGGGAGAGAAGACGTTTTAGGATTAAGAAAATGGAACTTGTGAGAGTAAAATGATTGGATGATTGGGAAACTAGTTGGAGGACCAAGAACAAGAACTTGTGGCCGTTCATCATCATCAGCCATTGATGATGGTCTTAGCTTCAGCAAGGACGGCCTGAACGAAAAATCCGGTGACAGCTAGGTGTATGTGGTGGTGATAGTGAAGGAAGAAGAGAGTGGCTTGTTGAGGTGAAGGCCTTCTGAGAATTCTTGGTTGAGGCCACACGACAATGCTAGTGGAAAACTGAAAAATGCACCGGGCTATTACAAAAAAATGATGGAGACATAGTGAACTGAAGGGGCGTGGGATCTGGTGGGTAGACTGAAGGAGGATATGACGACAGAAGAAGAGCGACCATTTTCAGTGATGCTCAACAAGATAAAGAATAAACATCGGCAATGGAAGAGGTTTGTGCGGTCTCTGGGATACAAGACGGCAGTAAAGGAAAACGAAGGAGATGGTATACAGAGATTAATAACGATACAGATGCTGAATGAAAATAATCGGCGAATGAGAAAAGAAAAGAAACAGGCATCGATATCAGAGAAGAGCAAGAAGCTATCGTGCTGATAACGTGTTATAAAACTGAAAGAATTCTAGAGAGAAGTCAGAGGAAATTCTAGAGAGATGAATTGAATTCTCATTCAAGTGTAATGAATAGTTACAGGAGACTTCTATTTATAGAATGATGCAAATAGTAGATTACTATGCGTATATACCATGTCATCCTGTATTTGGAGATTATAGGTCAATGGACATCCACATAATAAGAATATTCATAACATGAGAAAAGTTTTATCTTAATTTGTAAAAAATGCTTTAAAAAAATTATGCTTTCCAAATGACACTTATGGGAAGCCATTCACTAATTTCAATGTCTAACAAACATCAAAGGAATTCGTCTTGGACAATTAAATATTACTCTAACAATCAAATTACTTAAACTCTTATAATGAATAATATCATATGAGAATGTCTTTCAACAATTTTTTTTTTAATTACTAAAAGAAACTCAACTTTTTTCCCTAAAAACGCACTTAAAGTGCTTAAGATGTTGACTGCTTTTTGTCCAAAGATTAAGACGTTGGCTTTAGTAATCAATAAATTAAATCAGAGTCTATCTCAATCTCAAAGTACATATGAAAGGTGACAAATTGCTCGAGCCGCTGTCTCACAAAGATCAAACAAACTAAGGCACACAACCATTACAAAAAAAAAAAAAAAAAATGCAGAACAGTAAGAAATGTATAGTATATCTTCTGAATTATAAATCAATCCAGAAGAAAATAAAATATTAGCTCAGTTATAAATCGAACCTGTGTAAAAGCGATGTTCTTGCATTAAAAGTTCCTCCGTTTATTGACTTGGCGAAAGTGGGGCTATTCCTACCACCAGTCCCACTAATTAAACAGAGAAGAAAGTGATCATAATCATAGCATTCTAGATTGACCTTCAATACTCTTTCAGGGGCAACACTACAAAGCATTTCCGTCTTCTCAGTGACCCCATTTGTGAATTCTTGTCAGTGCGCTTTAGCAAGCATCAGTAGCAGCCGACAAAGTCAAAGATTCGACAGCTCCAATCCTAAAAGTAGGATTTCCGAAGGCCAATGGGAAGATTTCTCTTGAGTTGTTTCAGCCCGCATAATGTATATGCCGCACAAAAGCAAGCCTCGCACCATCTTAGCAAACTGATTAATATTGCAGATGGCCTTGAAACGCTACTTCTTGATTCATCTTTCCAAACTTAAGCTCCCTTGGGGCATGCCTGCCTCTGGGATTGGTAACAAAGAGAACACAGCATATGATCTGGTGCACCCATAAGAAATAACATTAACCAAGATAATACATGTACTCGCTCAAATGATAGGCAATCTCATATTTGAATGTCTTTTAACTTCAGCTTCAACTTCATGTTCCCAGCTTGAACAACAATTTCTTCTTTTGATGAATCTACTTTTAAAACTGTTACTTTCTTTCCAATGGATGAGACATGCACTGCTTCGCCAACCTTGGGAAGCCTAGACTCTTCTGCATCATTAACAGGTGAATGGCAATAGAGTAACAAGTCATCAAAACCATTCTTCCCTATGCAAATATATGTGCTATTACTTAGACCACATAAACAAGAATTTCCCAACTGCAAGGAATTAAATTTGGCCAAAGAAAACGGCACCAGAGTTCCAATTCCTCTTATCTATGTCTTATTTCTTAATGCATACCTGACAATGCTCGGCTCATCTTTTTTACAACAGCTGCACTCCCATTTGCTACTGCAGTAGTAGATTCTTTGTTATCTGTTGATGTATGTTGGTAATTGGTAACTGATGATTGAGGGATCTTATCAGCTTTATTGGGCTGCGAAATTTGTCTTGGAGATGTACGTAGCTGCCGCACTCTCTTGTGAAGGATAGAACGTGCCATAGCTGCAGCTGCAGATACATTTTGCATCTTTCTAGCTCGTAGATTAGTACTGTATTCTGTGATCTTCCTATTGGAGTCCAACAAACTATCATAAAGATCTCTAGATTGCCTACAATTACAATCATAAAGAGGTTGTGTAAGCCAAGAACTAACATTTTCTTGATTGCTGCTCCAAAAATACGGTGAATTATGCTAATTGTTGTCTGCATGCATTAACTATTGGTTCACTATTAACTATCGCATAATCTTTCTCCACTATTTGTAAGGTTTGAATCATTTATCTACGTTCAGGTAAAAAAAAGAAAAAAGAATCATTTGCCTACGTGAGTTCTTTGGAATAACCTCTCTGAATTGCACAAGAAATGAATGTATTTAGTCTAAAGAATGCAATTTGATAAACATTTTAAGAGCAACTGGTGTCTTACATCAGACAGTTATGTGCTTCATCTAATAGTTCTTGATAATCTTGTTTAAACTTCTCCATATCGGTTATCACCTGCATAAAAAGAAATAGATTAAATAGGTGCCGAAGCCTTGGAAATCCATTGAATCGAATAAGTCGTAATTATTGATGGCACATAACTGGAGACGATGACAAAGTTATGTAATTACTTACTACATCACCATAAACAAGCGTTAGTATTTTTTTTTTTAATATTATCTACCCTTATTTTTGACACAGTCCCATTATTAAACCAACAGTACATAGTTTTTTTTTTTTTTTTGCTCAATAACAGTACATAGTTAGACTGAAAGCATACAAGTAAATAAGTTCAAAATAGAGCACATTGGACTGGACGCTGAAAACCATACTCCTTTCATCAAACTACAACATCCATACAATAAATCAACTTGTTATACAATACCAAGAATGTACCTCATCTATCTCTGCACTAGTGGCACCGTACAATTTACGTGCAGCATCTACAACAATAGACGGAAGTCCCAACCTCTCAGCTATATTGATTGCATTTGAGCGCCCTGCCAAAAAATAAAAAATAAAATCTCTTTTTCATTAGTTGAATGCCAGCACATATCATGTCAGCTATTATTTACAATAAATCCATAAACATTTGCATAGTAAGAAACATGGACAATTCTGTTCGGTATTTAGAGATTACATAAGGCAATCTCACCCTTCTCAATCATAAGAAAGAAAATAATACCCTTTCCTTTGTTTAAGAACTAAGAGGAAACTTTTTTCTCAGTTTTTTCCTCTCCAGGTCAGAGGCTTTATTTGTTTTCTTTATGTAACTGCACCAACAGATAACTTCCACACGGCTAAGATGCTACATTAACAAAGTCATCTATAAGCCAAGGCGATTTGTAGTCGGCCTTTGATGGAAATCAAAGCCACACCCACAAACACAGGAAAGAAGGTGGATAAAGCAACAATATATAAAAGAGAAAGGACGAACATAGATAATCCAGAAAGAATGCATGCATCAGTAAAATCATATTTTTCATTATATGATTCATGTATAAGAAGGTGCTGACCAGGCACTCCCCAGAGAATCTTGTAAGTTGGTTTCAGGTTCACTTCATCAAATTCCATACATGCATTCTCAAAGACCTCATTGCTGCTCATGAAATCAAGATTTGAGACAAGATGTACTCAAGTATCAGAAAGAAATAATGGAAGTATAACTTTTAATAATATCTAATGCTGAAGTAACTCATCAAAAGTGCAAAGACCAATACAAATATAAATGTTACTACAATTACATTTGTGTTTTCTCAGAAGTAATCTTAAAAATGTAGCCAATAGAAATAGAAACCTAACATATGACATAATCTTCACCAACCCTTTTAAGGAATACCTGTATTTCAGGGTTTTCAGTTCCCCATGGTGAGTTGTAGCCATTGTCAACAAAGAACCATCTATGGCAAAAGATTCCAAAAACGCCATGCCCAGTGCAGCTCCCTCAAGGGGGTTTGTTCCAGCACCAACCTAAAAAAAAGTGATACAAGGATCATCCATCACGCGCATATATATGACACATTTTTTGAACTGATTTTCTAGCACATTTAGCACATACCTCGTCTAGTAGCACCAGTGACTGCTGTGTTGAATGTGATTTAATATTCTGCAAATTATAATGAAGATCATGCATAAGATTTTATGTACAGCTCAAGTTTCAGAATATAATATTGCATTTTAAACTTGAATACGCATGACTGACATCTCGGAAACAGTCAGCGAGCCCATGGTTTAGATTTAGAATTCTGGCATAAAACTGAACTATCCATAGTAGCATATGAAAAAAATAATGACCTTTCTTTAAACTTCTGAAGTTACAATTCTATTGGGGTGGACAACAAGACCATGCAAAAGTAAATGTTGACATTGGTAGGCATAAGCATACAAGGTGAAATGATAGGAGAGGAAACATTGACCACATAGGCTTGTGCTGTAACAAGCCAAAGCCAAAACAATATCAGACAAGTAAGCAATAACTCTATCGAACTTCAGAATTAATAGGTTCTAATATGTCAAAACAACTCAATCTCCGTAGTAGTCTGCTGGTAGGTGATTCTATTCAGCACAAAAATATAACCATCATTGAACAAAAGGCAATCAGATCCAACATTCAAATAATTGTGATTGATAAGAAACTCAAGACAAACAAAGTCTCGATCATTTTTATCACAATCTTCTTGGAAGCAGTTTAATAACTTCAGGAAAGTGTAGGCAGGTCATAGCACTGACAGTCAAGTGTTGACAGTTATTAGCATAAAAAAATGTCAGGCAAGATATTTTAAAATAGAGGAGGAAATGGTTAGTAGAAAAAATGATTTACTTACGCTTATCTGTTTCAAATGTCCAGAGAAGGTAGACAAGGACTGGGATAAGGACTGCTCATCACCAATGTCAGCAAAAACAGAATCAAACCAAGGGATTTGCGCAGATTCAGAAGCAAGAATATAAAGGCCTGCAATATGATGTATACAGAGCATAAGAGCCTATCATGAACATAATAAAAATTTATTCAGGAAAAACATTTGCAGCAAACCTTTGGCTCCTCACAGTCAATACTGGATTTTATTTGTTAGAGATGCTAGTAGACAGAATCAATCGAAAATTTTATCATCATTAGTAGATTATTGTATCAATAGAAATGCCTCAGGCTGCTTGTTAATAAAGCTGGTTAGAATTTCTTAACAATTTTGAAAGTTTGTAAAACTCCAATGACATTATGCATGATAAAATCTTTGTGGGAGTATCTACTCGAATCCATAATGAGTATTAAAACATCTGGCTTCTACATCTACAAGGGCTTATGATAGATCTTAAGAGAATTAAGAATGGGAAAGGTAACTCTAGAGCCAGTATCTGAAACTCCAGCCAATGAACAATAACTTTCATAAATTCAGACTTGTCTGTATAACATGTAATACAAGCCTTTATAGAAGGCAGATAACATATTTCCTATAACTTCTTATAACTGCTAATTAAAACTGACAAAAAGATAGAAATAACTTCTAAAAACTAACAGATGGATAATAAAAAATAACTACTCTATCTTATCAGCCACATGTCTTCTCTTTCTAGAGTAAACTAAAAGAGGCCGTGGGATCCTAACAGCTTATACTTCATTCACACACAAAATAAAAAATTGAAACGCAAGTTTTCTGTGAGATAGCATTGAAGTTGAGCAAACCTGATTTTGCCATCATTGCAGCCAATCCTACAGTCTTCAAGCATATGGTTTTACCACCAGTGTTAGGGCCAGTTATAATTAAAACACGAGTTTTCTGGGCTACAAAAAAATCAACTGGAACTGGGGAACAAGGGTCTTGTTCCAGTATGGTGACCTGACAATGAAAGTGTATGTTTATGAAACACAATCAAAAACTTCAAGATGCCTTAAATAATGTAAAAAACAAAACTTATTGTCCATTATTACCTACCCTATCAATCAGACCTAAACCCTGAAATATCAGACATATATCCAAAAAAATCCTGTTGTACAATAATTTGAGCCTGACAAGTGTAAAACCCCACGCTATGTATTGCTTCTCTAAAGATGTAATCCATGTGTTAATATTTCTTCATTTTCTAAGGGGTACAATGATTCGAACCTAAAAAGTGTAAAACCTCAATCTATGTTTTTGCTTCTCTTAGACGCAGACCAAGTGTTAAGATTTCTTTATTTTCCAAGTTTAGAAAGGGATATGGAAAAACAAAAACGTCCCATGGTCGCATCAATGAAAGTAACTCAATAAACCTTTTTCCTAGAGGCAAGGTAACTGAAACTAATGAAGAATAAGTCATTTTTCACCCTTTGTGACTTACTTGGCAAGCACGGCTGACATCCCTTTTGGCCTTCCGCAAAATTTCCCTATGCTGCTGGAGCAACAAAGGATGATGAGCTTTTGGCAGATATAATTTCCACTCTCTAATGTTGGGGTACTGCTCATCAAAATTGCTGTTCCCAACTATTTTTGTAGTAGAAAAGTCATTTCTATCTGGCAAAAATATATCAGGACTAGTTCCACCAAAAGAAAGACCATAAGTAGCTCTAGCATTGATCTGCGTAAAAGGAACCAAACAATCAAACAAGCAGATGTGGGAATAATCTGATAATGCATCGCCAACAAGGATATGCAGAGTAATCAAACAAGCATAGTGTTAAAAAGAATCTTCTATCATCTATGACTTCATAGTTTGGGCCATTAAAATGTCAGAAACAATAAAACAAGCAAGAGAGCATAGAAGGTGAAGGAGATGGAGAAAACCAGAAAATGGAGATCCAAATTCTCTTCAAAGGTTATAATAATTTACCACATCAAGTTGAACCATGCTGTTCAATATCTTTTCAAGTTCATCAAGGTCCAGCTGAATCTGCAGATGAGCTGGATAATATAAGAAAAGAGATTAAACTAGAAAAGAATTTCTATCATATCACATACGTGACCTTTTCTGTTAATCTGAAAAGCACATCTGCCTCTGCTTTAGCCATTAAAGCTCTAGCTTGTTGCAACTCATCATTTAATGGAACAGCAGAAAGAGGCTCCACAATACTTCCTCCCCCTGAACCACTGTCAAAATATGCTATAATTCAGACATAGAATTTTATGACCACCAACTATATTCATTAAGCAAGCAGCAAAGAGATTATCATATGACCACCCAAACCCATAGTTTCAAATTTCAAAATAATCTGACAAATGATATGCACCTGGATAATAAGAGACCCCTAAAGCTTGTCCTCTGACCAGAATCCACTCGAATACACCACCTGCCATCAATATTATTCACTTCCTGATCCATTATGACATGGTTATTAGGGAAAGCATCATATAGATGAAAAGAACACATGCAGTGTATTGCATCTTACAAGAATTGAAGTTTTACTCCTTTCATTTCTGACAAAGCTCTCCATCAACCGATGTATCTGATATAAAAGGATAATTCCAATTCAAACATCACAGGATAACGTGTTCAACCAAAACAATTTAAAGATCATGACAAGAAGATCAGTAAGACAAAGCAAAGAGAGGGAGATACCAAAGTTGAAGTATACAGGGCTTACAAACTAGTTATTCATGACGACAATGAATAAAGGCATTAATCTGAACGAATGAAATTGGAATCCATATATATTATATTTTTCCACACTCATTAGATTGAAACCTAATTAGTAACTCTACTGGTATTATTCTCAGTTCAGGTTAATTGGTTTTGGTTCAAGTTAACTGCAACTTCATCTCTGTTTTTCCTAGCGTTTATATTCCTGGTAGTTAACATTAATTTTAGTTTACTAAGTCTTGTTAATATTACTTCAATTTTCCCAAAATAAAGCTTATAGAGTTCACACCTCATTAAATTACTAAATACAAGCGAAAGAAGAGTTCAATAAAAATTTCAAATATGTTTTCCACTTATGGAAGAACAAACAAACGAGGCAACCCCCGATCCCTCATGTAGTCATATAGTATTTGCTAACAAATTTTTTATTGACCGCTGATCTGAACTCATGAAAATTTTTCAGCAGGTGATACAGGCAATCAAGTTTATGAGGCCTTCCCAACTGGCTTTCATATTGACAAGTACGCCCAACATTTCAGCATACCCGGAACCCACAAAAAAAAAACAATATGTTTGGCTGGATTTAATTCAAAATTCAATCCAGACAAAATCATATTCACATCAGATAAGCATGATTGTTTCTTATACTAGAGTAATCATTTGAATAAAGACTAACATTGAAACATTTTAGTAAAAAAATTCTAAACAAAGCCTTGAAAAAAAATTTAAATATCTAAGCAGTGAGCATGTCATAAAATAACTACATAAACTGAGGGAAAGAAGTGGCACCTTCCTCTCAAGTGACAACACTTGTTCTCGTGACTGTTTAAGGGCTGGACTCTAGAGGAAGAAATAAGTTTAGCGTTACATGATAATTTTAAAACAAGGAACAATTGTTAGTATGGCAGCAGTAAAAGAGAGATCTATCTCTTAAAACATAAATTATGCAATGATGAAAGTAAAGAAAACTAAGGATACAATACAAGCCTTATTGTGTAAACTAAATTCAAAAGGTCACCATGATCAATGATCATTATATGCAAGTAGTCAGAAAAAGGAAAATTGTATGAGATCTAGAACAAACCGCAGAGTCCTTGACAGAACCATTTTCATCAATAACTTGCTCTATCATTCTAACCAATGATCGATTAATGACAAAGTCCATTATCTGAAAGGTTATAGCAAGGAATGGTCAAGGAAACATGAAATTGCTCTCAAGTGAAACCCAATAATTAATGCACTAAATCTTACTGAACTATTTACCATTTCAGTAAGAGGCATGAAACGACTATGCCAATTTGTATCTTCCTTGATTGCAGCTTTCAAATTAACCTGCAAGGTTTCAGCAAGCTGAAGAAAAGCAACAATGGCCAATGCCTCATAGCCATTTACTGGCCTATTTCTCCGGGCATTCTGAATAGCAGAATTCACCTGCAAGAATCTCAATCAAATAACATCTAGAAGGAAAGGCAACAATAAAGACCACAGTAAACTGCCTTCTGTATATTTGGCAGACTAAAATAATAAGAGGTCCCCCATTCAGTCAGACTTTGTGTTTAAGAAAAAAATCAGAGTTGCAACTTGGACAAAAGGTATAGCACAGATTCAATTTGGAATCAACATGATATGCCAAATTTAGATTATCTTACCCGGATGAGTAAAACCAAAAACCGTGAATGAAACCCCATAAGTCATCATAACAGTGAAGTCCTTGGATTACGTAATACAGCTAACTACACCATGACATATATGAACAGCAAAGACAAACAGTGATTAAATTTCCGCACTAACCAGGGCAGCGTCAATATGGCCAAAGTCCAGTCGACAACCTCCGTGCTTGTGCATTTCGACGGCTGCATTGGTTTCATTCAGAAGTCTCAGACTGCTGTCATAAGTCTGATTCAGAGACCATAGCTGGGCCTGCCCCATCAGAAGCCATAACATCAAACAAGGAAGATAAGCAAGAAGCAAATAAAAAACGACCGCGTAAGGAGGCCAAGACGAACTTTGACGGCTTCGCGGCCCAGAGAGGTGGTAGCAAAGGAAGCGACCAAATCGCAAAGCTTATCCCATTCCAGCACTCGCAGACTGTCATAGTGAATAGAAGAAGGGGAAGCAGCCAAAGGTTGCTTGAGTCTATGGTGAAATTTATTAGATTTAATGGCAAACGGGAAAGTGGATAAGGAGGAGGCTATGGAGATGGCTGTACAGGAAAACATATTACGAGGCTGTTAAGCGTGTTGAACTTGAAGCTGAAGAACAATGGCTAGAGGCCCTGGTACTCAGTGGTATACATGTTCCAATACAATACACAGAAGCAAGATAGAGATGGACAAAACCACCATAAATGGCGCTTGCATTTGCAAATACCCGCGAACCGCGATTATCACTTGTTTTGTTGGCTCGTTAGCCGAAAACAATAAAATATACCGTTTTTTCCCCCGAATATACCCTTTTTTCTTTTTGAAGTTTTGTTTTGACGCTTTAATTTGTAAATTGGATATTTCGTTTAAATAAAGTTATTATTTTTTTATTTTTAAGTTTGTCTATGAGTTTTATTTTTTAATGTGTGTTCTATTAAGGTAAGATCTTTTTTGGCATAGTTATATGTTACATGATTTATATCATTTTCTAATTAACATTTAAAAGCATATTTGTGTTGTGGTTAAAATATATGTTTAGGTATGTCCAGATGAAATTCTCCTTACATGTTTATCTCATATATAACACATTATGTTGGAAAAATAATTTTTACTATTAATAATCCAAAAACGCATTAAAATATTATAGGCAGGAGGGTTGTTGCTTTTTCCTTACACGGGATTCGATTTAAATAAAATAATATTGATTTTTTCCCAGTTTGATCAAATCATTGTTCACTATATGTGTGTGTGAAAAATCCAATGACCCAATTAAACAAAAAATATATATATTAAAAAAAAAACTCTAACAACTTTCACATATATCATAGGCTTTTTCTGACATGTGAATGTTTGATGAAAAGATAAAAAACCCCTCACTACCCCTTCTCTCATTTGTCAGTGGACATTTTTGTCTTTTCATCACACATTCACATGTATGTTTAACATATGAAAGTTGTTGGGGTCTCTTTTGACATTTTTTTGCTTAATTGAACCCTAGAAAGGATTTTCCTATAATTTTTAGGCAAAATATGTAGAGATGTGATTTGGTGGAACCCATTTGTCCGGAGAACAAATGACACGTTATAATATTTTGGATCCGGTGCATGAGGTGGGAAACAAAACAAGGCTTATTGTGCAAGAACTGAGAAACATACTGCACAGTATAGCTGAAATTACATGTCCACTTGCAACCCCTAAAATTACTACGTCTTATAAACGTAATATCAAAGTAATATTCTTATAAATAAAACATTGGGAAAAAATGTGATTCAATTCGAGTTGATGAGTTGGATGAAGGACAGTTGAGGTCAGGCCAATAAGCCTATATTCAAACTCACATTAATTTCGCTGTTGCAAAAGGGGAACCAAAATCAAATCAAACCGAAATTTAAGAGCGAACCAAACTCAATTCGGTTTTTCAGTTTGATTAATTCTGTTTTCGGTTTATTTTCAGTTTTCATTTAAGGATTTTTCGGTTATTGATTTTTGGTTTGGTTTGTTTCAAAAATATCGTTATAACCGAAATTCCATTATACATGGGCTTCACTTAGTCATTACTTAAATTAGTCTTTTTTATGGATGTCTCACTTTCTCTATCAGCCCAAACCCAACAAAATAAATGTTCATACTTAACCTAAAAAACTTAACCTCAGTTAGTCATAATTCTGTTCCAGATTTAAGCTTCAAATCTACTACTATATTGTTTTCAATATTTAAGTTTTATATCTATGCTGAAAATTATAGGCTTTGGTTCTTTTTCTTCTTTTTCGGTTCTTCTGCTTCTTTATGCGGTTAGTCTTTCCTCAAAACTGGTATAGCACTACCGCTTATACTAATAAACGGAATTCAGAATCATCAAACTAAGGCCAAACTCCAAAAAAAAAAAAAAAAAAAGGAAAAGCGTGAGTTTTTGATATATCCACCAAACGTATTTTTTATTTGTATGTTCTAATTATATCCAAAATGAAATATTCAGAAGTCAGTCGTTATCGGAAGAGTGAAAGAAGGAAAAGAATGACGACTCATATCAGAAAGAATCCGAAAATTGATGGATTGTTATCCGAAAATGAAATCTATACAGTCATGATCTACAACGTGCGTAATGGGAAGCATTTAACGACATTTGTACCTGACAGCACTGTTGGATAGATAACCTTCCATTGGAATATAGAAAGTAATAAATCCAACCTAATTCTGTCTTCACAAACATTGCCGCGCGCACTTAATAGATTTTCCCCGTCTTCATCCCCTTTCTCCGATGTGAATTTATACCCCGTCCCGCCGTGACACGTTGATTCACATTAACAGAGATAAGCTCCGATCTCGGCCAACTAAAACGCTACAGTGCTCGCTTTTTCGATGGGATTAAGCAGGGATGAAGAATCAAGCACCTATGTACCAGACGACAACAATAAGCTTTCATTTATAAGGTACAATTCTCCATTTGTCCAAATCATCCTCATTGGTCTGGTCTGTTTCTGCTGTCCTGGTATGTTCAATGCCCTCTCTGGAATGGGAGGTGGTGGTCAAGTCGACCCCACCGTCGCCAACAACTCTCTCACCGCCCTTTACACCGCCTTCGCTATTTTCGGCATCCTCGGCGGCGCCATTTACAATATCCTCGGACCCCACATAACCCTCTTAGCAGGCTGTTCCACCTATGTCCTCTACTCTGGTTCCTTCCTCTACTATAACCATTACCACCACCAAGCCTTCGCCATAATCGCCGGTGGTCTTCTTGGTGTAGGTGCTGGTCTCCTGTGGGCTGCACAGGGTGCTATCATGACATCATATCCTCCGGCGAATAGAAAAGGGACGTATATTTCCATCTTCTGGAGTATATTCAACATGGGTGGTGTGATTGGCGGGTTAATTCCTTTTATTCTGAATTATCATCGTACTGAGGCTACTTCTGTTAATGATGGGACCTACATAGGCTTTATGTGTTTCATGTCACTTGGGGTCATTTTGTCATTGGCTATCTTGCCGCCTAGTAAGGTAGTCCGTGATGATGGGACAAAGTGTACACATATCCTGTATTCCAATGTGGGCTCTGAGGCTTTAGAGATTCTGAAACTGTTCTTTAATTGGAAAATGCTTCTGATAGTTCCAGCTGCTTGGTGTAGCAACTTTTTTTATACTTACCAGTTCAATCATGTTAATGGGTCGCTGTTCAATTTGAGGACTAGAGGGCTGAACAATGTGTTCTATTGGGGAGCACAGATGGTGGGTTCAATTGGAATTGGGTACATAATGGATTACAGTTTTAAGAGCAGGAGGAAGAGAGGATGTGCGGGAATTTGTGTGGTCGCCGTTGTTGGGTTTTGTATATGGGGCGGTGGACTTGCTAATCAGCTGAGGTATACCTCAAGTGATTTTCCTGAGAAATTGGATTTCAAGGCCTCAGGCTCAGACTATGCTGGACCATTTCTCTTGTATTTTAGTTTTGGATTGTTGGATGCCATGTTTCAGAGCATGGTTTACTGGGTTATTGGAGCCCTTGCTGATGATTCTGAGATCCTTAGCAGGTGATTATTATTCTCTTCTGGTTGGAGAAATTCTTTTTCACAGGATAGTAACTTTTTGCCATATTCATAGTAATATATGATCTATGTACGTGTACTTACTTGAAAATCATCTACTGGTATTCGAATTTATGCAGGTACAGTGGATTCTATAAAGGAATACAGAGTGCAGGAGCAGCAGTAGCTTGGCAAGTTGACACTCGTAAGTTTGCTCCCATGTCACAGTTGATTGTGAATTGGGTGCTCACTACAGTGAGCTACCCATTACTCTTAATTCTGGTTATGTTGGCTGTGAAGGAGGACAATAGGGCTGAAGAGGAACCTGCCTAACCGCCTTATATATTCTTCGTCTTCTCACAATGACTTCTCCCTGCGTAATGGTTTCTTGCAGCAAGGGATAAAAAGACAAATTCCTGATCCTGAGTTGAAATTTTAAAGGAATGTATGTTGGAAAACTCATTTTGTAGGAAACAAATTTAAGAACAAGAGTGGTAGTGTATAAGAGCCAATAAGAACTTGGTTGCAGAATTTACATAGTTGATGAAGAGGACAAAAGGCTATAAATTGGACTTTGGAGGAATGTAACCAGCAACCCACATTAAAGTCTCTCAAAAAAACACTACTTTTTAAGTTTTGTGCTCACTTTGTTTACTTTTTGTTTGGTTCCTCGTCATTTCTTAACCAAGTTCCAAATCAAGTCGTAGTCAATTTTTTAGCCTTTTTGTTGCTAACATGTTATCAATAAATAACAATACAAAATTAAAAATAAAAATTTAAAACTAAAATCGGTCTGCCAAAACCTACAAAATGGATTGTAATACCCCAGATTATTATTATTGTTATTGTTAATAATAATAATAATAATAAAATAATGGTAGTAGTAGTAGTAATAATAAAAATAAAATAATAATAATGATAATAATAATAATAATAATTGTATAGTACTATCTAATTTGTTTAGATTAATTTGATTAGTTTAGTTAGTTTAGATATATTTGATTCTATTAAATTTATATTGATTGATAGAATTTAATAATATTGTTTTATGATTTGTTTTTTTTATAAAACAAACAAATACTTATCTTTAGCTACAATAGAATTTTCCTTTTTTAAAAAAAAAAACTGTACTATCCATCAAAATAAAATTTTTCAAATTTGTATCCTATATGATCGTAACCGCAAGGATATTTTATGAATATAAGAATATATCTTATGTGCGATATAATTTTTTTAAAATAACTGTAATATTTATCTATCGATATAAAAATATTTAAATTTGTATATATCTTGTATAATAATAACAAATATTTTTGTTCAACCAAGCTATTATATAAATATAAGAATATAATGGGCAGATTCATTTTTCTATTCCGTGAAAAAAAAAAACCTTTCCACATTATGGGTTTACCTATTTCATCTTTGAATAACATATTAAATCACAGAGTAAATGTTGTTGGTTTTTATTTATTTATTAATTGTCAATAGCTAAAGAGCCTAGAGCCCATCCCATAGCTAAAACCCTAGAAGTCTAATTATAAGTTAGGTTTAGCCGCCTAACTTTAGTCATCGCTCATTAGCCCTCTCTCTGAAAAATTCTTTGCGGCAGAATTTCTCTTCTAGGAGCTTAGTCATCGCTCATTAGCTCTCTCTCTGAAAAATTCTTTGCGGCAGAATTTCTCTTCTAGGAGCCTAGCAAACACGGAGACCAGGCAATCCTAATCCCTAAAACGACATGATTTGACTCATACATATATTCCTACATCTTCTCCACGCATGATTTGATAGGATGATTGCCTTATAGGGTTATATATATAAAGATTACTTTTTGTTTTGTTTGAATTCGTTGAAATCTGTACAAACTATGCAGAATGTATATTCATCAAACCTCTACCTTCCATTCTGTTGTTGTGCGTTTCTTTTATGCCTTTATAGGTTCAAATATATATATAATATCACAAAAATACACACACACACTACTCCTTCATCTTGCTTTTTACGACAGTTTCCTACGCAATGACATGAGTATCCTACGCAATGACATGAGTATTGAATTGATGTGAATGAGTGCCTCTTAATTTCATTAATGTATATATGTTGGGTTTGTATTTAAATATAAATATATATATATATATATATATATATCAAAATATATATACAACTTTTGTTTTGCACCGTAAGTTCCCCTCTGTACCTTCAATTCCCTTTTTCTTTTAGCTCCTGCGTCTTTGCTTCTTTTAATAGATTAGAAGATTAGGTTTTGTGTGGGTCCATGCGTTTTTTTTTATTTCTTGATCCAACGCCTTTGCTTTTGAACTTCTATGGGGTCCACACGCAATTTGCCCATCCGAAACGCTTGGAGATTTTGATAGAAATATGTCTTTTCTTTCCTTAATTTGACCTTTTGACCAAGCTTTTAGATCTCATAATCTCTCCTACAAAATAAAAATAAGATATTGATAGATTTTGTATTAAACTCTTCTTATATCCTATAATTAACTAAATGATAGAAAAAAAATATATAAAATATAATTAAATAAGAATAAAATATTAATAAGTTCAATCTAATATATCTCGAAATCTATACTTATTTAAGAGTGGGAGTTAAGATCCACACTTTCTTGTAGGATTAAGGGTTTTATTATTATTAGTATTATAAATATCTGATTACACATAATAAAAATAATTTAGGAATTTTATGAATCTAAATAATTTAAAATAATTTAACAGTGGGAGGATAGCTTTGGGATGATGCCTCCTAAAGTGATGAACACACTTTTAAGGCCTTATGCCTTCGATATGTTATTTGATATGAACCGATATATCTGTTCTTCCCAAAGTGGTGTCTGGCAGGGTTTCCCGGGACTAATAGCAACTTTGGGAAGAGGTATGCACACTAGGAAGAATGATGATATGGCCAATTTTGATGATTTGTGATTGGCAGGGTTTCCCGGGTCTACCATGGTTCTCTTCCCACTAAACAGACTGGTAGGGTTTCCCGGGTCTAAATAAAATTTTAAAAAAAGATAATTGTTAATGTTTGATGCAAATACCACATGATTTTATATATATATATATATATATATATATATATATATATTTTGCTTTGATTAATATGTTTGTGCTATTTAAAATTATACATAAATATGTCATTTTTATTTTATTTTGTAATTATTTTTGATTATTTTATTTTATTTCAAATCATTCCAAATTTATTTATTTATTTATTTTATATTATCTTTCCCTAATTAGGATTACCAGCGTTTGCTGATGTCTGTGTTTCTTGGGCTGCGATGATCCTTCGGGGAGCAGAATTTCAGTGAACAAGTTTCAAAAACTGGGGCTAGCAGTGAGAAGTGAAGATGATGAACAATAAATTCGCGTTATTTACTTTCTTTTAATTTATTTCCTTCTATTTTATTTTTCAAAATAAACATTCTGCTTAAGTTTAGATTTACTTCATGTAATAAGAAGCCTTGCACTTGTTCCATACAAGTGCGGCGGTGACACCCTCCCAAATTTTTCTATTTCTAAATTTTGGTATTATTTATAAAAACTATCACTATTTTATGTCATTATAACTCCTAGAAATTCGGAGGTGTTACAATATAGACCATTGGTGCCATCAACTTAGTTTTTCAACAAAGTAACTCGTATAAACTAAAGCGTCAAATTTTGAGATTGAGGCCTCAAAACCCTCCACTTGATTTAGAGGAAATTTATCAAAATAAAAATATTTTTTTAAAAAAATTACCTAAATAAAGCATTGTTCAAAGTATTTACCGAATTAATTTAGTCAATGACGTTGACGTCATATCAGACAATGCCACCGCTTCAGTGGCGCGTTGCCATGTATGACACCTTTTGGCGTCAATTCCCACGCGTCAATTCCCACTTGACACCACACTAGTGGCATTGGTATCAATTGGTACCGTGTGACGCCACTAGTGGCGTCTTGTCAGAAGACGTCACTAGTGGCGTTGTGTTAAGCGACGTCATTGACTGCATTAGTTTGATAAATATTTTGAACAGTGTCTTGTTCAGGTAATTTTTTTTAAGAATATTTTTATTTTGATAAATTTCCCCTTAATTTAGATATCATTAATGAAGAGTATCTCTAATTTTATTATCTCATTTATCACATTGTTTTTGGGACAACTAACCTTTGTTATTTTGATCTGCCAATTACTTAACACGTCATCGGTGTCCAAATAATTCATTCCCATTTCCTAATCAGGCATGCGATTGTAATAATCATCACCTTCGTTTCGAACTCTAAATCCAAACGCGTACGCCAGAAAACTTTCCATGAAAAGCACGATTGAATTTATAAACTAATCATTTGTTTTCTGGGGAAAAAGTTGGATTCCTTTTCTTTGGCCTTCTGATGCAGATTGACCTTCCAAATTCGTCAATATCAAGGCTTCAATTCTTGTCTCCTAACTAGGCCGCTTCACACTTCTTTTCTATCTTGGTTGTGCAGTAGCTTGAAAACAAGGGCGCCAGTTATGACATTGATATACCCATCATCGGTATTACCGGCCGGCAAATCCTCGGCCATTAAACTCTATATGAATGAATATATTCATGTTACGCGGATATTTCACCACCATCGAAAGCAATAAGCTAGCTAGCCTCACATAAAGATCAGTTATGCCCGCAATCTCCCAAACCACACACATTCTAAGCTTCTCATCGTCCTCATTATCATGGAGTGCCCCCGTCGTGATCGGCGCCGTCTTGGCGCTTAGCCTGTTTACTATGGTTGTGGCAGAACAAGAATCCTCACACATCCTGCGGCTGCCATCAGAAGCTGCAGGCGAGAGGCAAAGCGTCTGCGGTACAAAAACGGCAGCGTTGTGGTGTCCGGTGAAGTGCTTTAGGACGAATCCGGTGTGCGGGGTGGACGGCGTGACATACTGGTGTGGTTGCGCGGAAGCGGAGTGCGCGGGAACGAAGGTGGCGAAGTTGGGGTTCTGTGAAGTGGGAAGTGGGGGTTCCACACCTTTACCGCTTCAGGCGTTACTGCTGGTGCATATAGTGTGGCACATTGTGATCGGCGTCTCTGTGTTTTTTGGTTTCTTTTGAATTTGGGTTCTTGAAGGAGGAGGGTGAATCATGAATCATGGATGGGGATTTAAATTAAATCACCATGAATATACAGGTACTTGGTGACCGTTGTACATATATTTAATCTTGTACTTGGAGGCACGCTTGCTCGCGTGCATGCAAAATTTCGCGCCACTAATAAAATTTTAAAGGTTTGTTGAATCTATGTTGTGATCTTTCTTAGCTTTATGCCTGAGGCTGAGAGCGCCCCGCTTTCGTGAATTCCAAGTTCCAACCATTAGCATCGCATCTCAGGCTTGGCTTATCAAATAATAAATTCAATCTTCCAATTGTTTGAATTTTGAATTTTTTAAATATTTTCAAAATTTTATTAAGTGGTCCAAGTATATGTTTAGATTTTATGTGATCTACATTCTGACCCACTATTTCACTTTCTACTCAACCACCCATTATCTTAATGCACCATTGAGAATCACTTCTTTGATAGACAGAGGTAAGATTAAGGCGTGCTTATTATTTATGGTCTCCTAAATCTACTCATGATAGAAAAACTTACACCAGAATGAGAGCGGGGACGTAGAAAAACTATACAGTGAAGGCTTCTCTCCTTGTGAACAAAAACAATGGCTTGAGGTATATAATATCTTTATTTTTAATTCCGCATTGATCCAATTGATATTTGGTTGTTTAGCATGATCAGATTGCTTCATATTTCCACACCAATATCATTTTAATTTTTCATATATTATGATAAAAAATATTTAAATTAAAATTAAGTTTAAAATGTTGAAAAAATTTGATTTAATATGAGGTGCTTTTGATGCTTCGTTCGACTTGTGATAGCAGTAGTGAAGAAACTAATCTAAGATATCCCGTCCCTTTTATATAATCTATAACTAATTAAGGAATAAATAAACTTTTTATCCTTTAATTATGGGGGATTTTATTTTAATCCTTTAATTTTAGAAAGTTTATTTTTAATATTTTTAAATTAATATCTTTAATTTTACTAATATAAAATACTAAATCAACAAATTTAAATGCTAACATGTCTTTTTTAAAGGACATAAAATTGATTTTAAAACTAATATATAAAAGTAATTATATTAAAGAAATAAAATTTGGACAGGTAAGCAATTTAAATTGCTTGTTTTAGTATATCTATTCCTTTTTCTATAAGTTTATTTCAAGACCTGAAAACACACATTTAAAAGTTAAAGAACTAAAATGGAAGATAACCTAAAGGGCCAAAAATATACTTTAAACTAATTTAGCCTGCAAATATTTGAAAACAAATCTAAAATAATCTACCAATGGGGGTTGGCACAAGTGGTATGTGGCTTATGTCACTTAAGCAAGGACTCGAGTTTGAGCCTTGTGAATGCAGAAAACCCCCCATTGGGAGACCCTCCCACCATAGCCAAGCCCGCGACGCGGGTAGCATAACCAAGCCTGCAATGCAGGTCGGATCCGGATTAGTCAGGACGAAGCTCTGGATACCGGATGGACAACAAAAAAAAAAATCTAAAATAATCATTCAAGTGGTTATAAATGTATCCACGAACATTTACAACAAATATGAAAAATAATTTTTATATCCTTTGCATTAGCTGATGACTTCGAGTGTGTCTGGCGGTTTGGGACAGCGTTTGGGCAAAAATACAGATTGCATTCTTTGGGGGTGGGACCTCTCCAAAAAAAACATAACACATTCTTCATGTGCTTGCTGCTCTTGCATTATTCAAGAAAGGAAAAATAAAAGCCCAAAAAAGGAAAAAATTTAAGAAAAACCCACGAGAATTACCGATAGTCCACGCATATAGGCAGGATATCTTTATTTTTCTTTCCAGAATTTCTATCCCAGTGATTGAATAATCAATGCTACAGCAACAAATAGCGGCAAAATTAAAATCAAGTCCAACGAAAACCTCAGACTTTCCTCTCTACAAAATTTTCATGGTAAACTTACACGAGATCAAAGAAATGGAAACTATCAAAATCAAACATTATTCCCTTTTTTTTGGGCTTTGGAGAGAAAATCCTAGTTCGTCATGATAAACGGGTACATCATCCTTTCCAGTACCCATTGTTGGGCTATCATCTTTGCCCTTGCTAGAGGTATCATCTCCCTCTATCTGTCCAGCAATTGTAGGGGAGATTGTCCCCTCAAGCTTATCATTAGAAACGTTAGCAACCAAACTTTTGTACATGGTAAGAGCCTGAGCCATCATGTGTGCAGGATTAGATGCAGAGCTAGGGAGTAGCATTGTTGTACCCTGAGGAAAAAATAACAGGCATTAAACAAACATTAAAGTTAATAATTCGTGCAATGCTTGGACTTTCATGTAACCAGATTGTACGCTACCTCCTTGGCTATGTTACTAAAGGCATGAATATATTGCTCTGCGATCCTCAAGCTTGCTGCCTGCAAACCAAATCTCAATATTAATTCCTTCAAAGGTTAATGACAAGAATCTGTTTGTTCAAGGATAGCACAAACTCAAGCTCGATAAGCACTTCGATACCCATATACCATCTAGATATTTGAGTATTTGAATGGTTCCATCCAAGAAAAACAAACATGAAAAAGAAGGACCCAGCACCTCTTGCAATGTTACCGTGATAGTGACATAGGTTTACAAACACAAGTTTCAAAATTACACCACATTCACAATCATGCATCCAGCTAGAACGCCAGATAATTAACGAAATGCACATCAAAAATTGCTGACCAACAAAAAATAGAAACCAAAAGACAAGAGATTGACCATAGGCAACACAAGATGTGAGATGTGTTATATCAGCAGATTAAAGAGAGCCTCACCTCTTGTCCTCCATTTTCTTTCAGGGCCTGTGACAAAAGGGTTAGACCTTCAGCTGTTGCTCTAGCTCTAGCGAGGATGGCTTCAGCCTCACCTGGGAAGAATTTATTACTCGTGAAAGTTCTAAAATACTGAAAGAAAATGTCACTAAAATATATGACACTCATCAGTTGTTTTGTTTACTTCAAAAAACAATGGATGGATCAAGGCAATTGAAGATAGCACGCCTAATTGCCAATCCATAGTTTAACATCGCCCTATCAAGTTGAAAACTGTACTAAAAATGAAAGCCTATCCATGATTGTTTTTATATAAAATACTAGAATGTAAAGTAAAAAAATGTGTTAGCACACTAAATCATATAATTGATATTGTTTTCTCTTGGAATTGATCCATCAAAAAGTAACTAACCTAGGGCTCTGTTAACTTGGTCCATCTTTGCGGCTTCTGATTCTAAAATCACCGCACTCTTCCTACCGTCAGCTATATTTATGTTCGCCTGTCTTTCTCCTGTATATGTGATAGCAATTAAGGGCGTAAGTATCGGCATATACAAGAGCCACAAAGTTCAATGAAATAGATATTAAAATTAATTCAGGAACAATATCAATGTAAATTATCATCCTTGAACTCTCGAGGAATTGAAAAGGGCAAATTGCTTACCTTCTGACTCAAGAATTTGAGCTCTTTTCTTCCGTTCTGCTTCAGCTTGCATTTCCATAGCTACTCTGACACCACGAGGAGGAGATATATCCCCTGAAAACAGCAAAGAGAAACTCACAGAAATTTACAAGATATCAAGGAAATTGTTTCATAGTTTATCCAGACTTACTTATTTCATATCGAAGACACTCCAAGCCCCAACTTTTTGCAGCGACATTAATAGCCTCCTGTAATAATGTTGTCACACAAACAATTATTGTTTGCCTGTAGATCATAACTAAGTAAAAACATAATTTGAATTCCGGATATTACAAGTTCCTATCTTTTACTCATAAATAGCAAAAAATTATGAAGCAGGTTTAGAGACCATAATCTGAAGTTTGACAATGATCAAGATGCTAAGCGTGTACAGGCAATGCTAATCATTTATAGCCTATTTAGAAGCAATATTCAATACAAGTAAGAAGGGGAAAACAGTGCAATATTTTACTACATGGCCAAATGCCAGTAGATAAAGCATAGAAATAAAAACAAGAAAAGATTAATGCACAATAAACCCAAAAAAACTTGAAAATTTTTTACGTTAACATATAGCATATAAAATCATTAACTCAGAGTCACCTGATAATCGCCTATTTGATGCTACAATTTAACGCTCAAATGCCAAAGTAAGAAACTAAGAATTGATTCCAGAGGGAAAAATACATCCCGGACAGATCACAGAAACAATATGTAAAATCTTTAATAGCAAGCACTGGAGGAGGCCTTTGAATTCAAATTCATGCAAGAAAGAGTCCACCTCAAAATTTCCTATAGCAGATATGATGGATATGTGTTCTGCAATTCAGAGATAACAAAATGCTGAGGCATGAGAGTTGGGGTTAAAAAATTGGGGGATGTTTGAATATTAGGATTCATTTGATACAATTGAAGTAAACAAACGATTTTACCCACGTCTTGACAAATAATCAAAACTAATATTTGATCCTTCTTTTCAAAATATATCTATGTATGACTTAAAACGAGTGAAGTGGCATATAGGGACTAATTCATGAACTAAACTCACCACAATCTTTTCATTAAGCGTGTCCCTTTCCTCAAATGTCTTGTCAAGAGTAATCTTACCAAGTTCACTTCGCATTGTCGTCTGAGCAAGCTGAATGACTGCATAAATGGGATTCTCGACACCATAAGAAGCCAGCTTAGGATCCACAATCTGTGCAAAGAAATGTGTAAAAAGTGAAAAACCAAGCACCTCGTTAAACTCTAAAGCTGGAGGTGAGAGAGAAAGAGAGAGAGAAGAAGCTGATGAAGGAAAAGGCAGCGCGGACCTTCACATAGAGCACCCCGTCAATTAAGATGTTGACATTATCCTTGGTGATAGCAGATTGATCAGGAATATGAATGGCCTCTTCCTTGAGGGAATGCACGTAAGCAATCCGATCGACGAAGGGAATCAAAAAATGGATTCCTGACGGAAGAGTCTTCACGTACTTGCCAAATCGCTCAATGACAAACGCCTTCTTCTCAGGCACAATCCGAATTCCCCAATTCAAAGGAGGAGTAATCTCATAACTTCTAAGATCAAATACCCCAATTTCATAATTTTGCACACAGCCACCGAATGAGAATGACGAAGAAATGGATATCAGCAATACATGTGCTTGTATTTGTATTTTTAATATTAGAAAGATGAAAATACCTCGGGGTAGAATCGCGAGTGCTGCGAAAACAGCGAATGGCGGAGAAGTGAGAGGGCAATCGAGGAGAAGAAGTGCCTGAGAGAGGATGATTGGAGAAGAGAAAGGCAGATTGCTTGGGAAGCAGAGGAGACGAAGTAGACGCTATTGAACGACAACTGCTGTAGTTGAAGGCTGCCGTCGACTGACTCAATTGACTTAGCAAACGCAAGGCGTTGTTCACGGAATTGGGTTTCCAGATGCTCTTCATTTTGCCTGCTTGGGATTTCCCAGCAACCTCTTCGTTTGCTGATCTTCAAGTTTCTCTTTTCGTTGTTTCGAAGTTTCAGTGATGGCAAGAAGCCAAGAAGTTCAAAGATTTGCAAAAGCCCTTTAAAGACCCCTCCGTCCCTATCTTCACTATTTTTACTTTGCCGCAATTTTTTGGTTGTCTGAAACGCCCGAAGTCCCGAATTCTCAAGCGGCAAGCCTAACATTCCTTTGTAAATATTTCATGAACATAATATTCTTTTTAAATAAATAATATATGACATCTAATATCACTGAATAATTTAAAGCAGTAAGATTTTCAGGACACTACATTTTGCATAATATCTTACAATACATTATGATTAATGAGCTTATAATTGAATCCTTTTGAATTATAAAATCATTTACGATTATATTTATCAATAGAATTGGTTAGAAATAGCGTCTAATCTGTCTTACTCTTAAAAATAAGGCTAAAAAAGGGCTATAAAGTATCATATCATCCTGAATTTTCTCTCCATGAGAAAAATAGATTTTTCATGATTAACTGATAATAACTATCATTGCACCAAATGCCCAGGTTCTATGATCGTCTGCTTAAAAACTATTGTGAACAAATAAATAGACTTAAAAACTATTGGGAGGCTGATCAATGTGTTTGGATACTTCCCACAGTTTTTTCTCAAGTTCATCTTACCGAGAAAAGTTTTGATTCTTTTTATTTAATCTTAACAATGATTTTCAACAACATATGAGTTAAGGGAAGTAGCGATTGAGCTCAACATTTGACTTAACTTATTTGCATTCTTTTACGGGGTGGTTGTTTCAAAACTAAAGATGTTGCATATGGGTTTACACAAGGCATTATTGTATTTGTATGCTCCTTTTTTTCAATCGGTTTGATAATATATGCTTTTTATTGGAGACCCTATATATACGATGCATGTTGATCTCATTTCATACAAACTTTACGTGGGAATTAGTGCTTGCACTATAGTGTTAATCATCCAAGCTTCCACTACTATAAACTAAATTAATTTCTCTTTTTTTTTTATTAATTTTTTTTTCGTTTGAAATAAGTGATTTTTAGATGTGATTGCTTTTATTGTTAGATGTGCTTCTATATGTTTAGTTGGATAAATTATGGGGGCCTATAAATCATTGGGATCAAAGTGCTGTGGACAAATATTGGAGTGAGAATATTAATGAAGCAAAAAATTACTTGGACAATCGTAGTGTGATCGTTTTTATTGACTAAAACCTTTGTTTGTCATTATTGGCTTGACTCACCAAGTCATCATTTAAAATGACAACGAATCTTTTTGAAGTTGATTGATTTTCCCTTAATATTACTCAATTTATTTCAAGATTTATGGTTTACAAGCTTGCAACATGGTATAATTTTTTGCATGAGCACACTAAATTAACGTTGAATTTTTTGGGCATAATACCAATAAGATGAAACACTTGTATTTCACAAGTGAACAGTATTGTTTTGATGTTACTATTGATGTGTCTGATTGATGGATTTTTTTTTTTTTATATTAGAAAGTTTTGGAATGGTTCAACACCAGTCCCCTACCAAGGCTAGGGCACGGCCCCGGGCTCTATGAGCACTTACTGGGAACTTACGAGATCGTCTACCAAAGGAGTCCCAGCGATGGGAGAGGGAATCGAACTCACGACTCAAGGGCCTAGTCCTGGATCTCTTACCATCTGTGCCAACTCTCATTGGTTTCGATGGATTTTCAAATGCATTGATACATTCATTCCATAATGTAGTGGGCAAGAGTTGGGCCATTATTCTAGATCCAATGACATGTTTTTCAGCTACAATATACTAAGAAACTCAGGGTTTCTTCAAACTCAAGTTTGGCCTATTCATTAGGTTACAAGTGGGTGCCAAAATGAACTTCAATCCTTACAGAAGCACCAATAACATATTATTACAACATGATCAATACTTATATCAACTTGAGTGGGAAAAATCAAAATGTTAAGAAGAAGGTTATTTCTACTTCTAACGATTTTGCAGGCTCAACGACTTACTATAGAAAACATCATATATCGAGATCTTTCTCTACTATGCGTTCTTGCTTCATTCATTAATGAACTTGAAATGCAGAAGATGGGGTGTAATTTGCTAAAGCTGAAAGTATATGATTTTGGTGAAAAACACTTTGAAGATCTTGATTGTCACTATGTACTTCGATGTTTTGATTTGATTGACATATTGAGTGATGAGTATGAATTCTTTATATACTTTATTTTTAAATAAATGTTATTTTCTTTATTTCAGTAAGTTTGTAACACTACAATACACTACATTAAAGACTTCGTTGAGAATTTAAAAGATGATCTTGCAAATAAAATTTCTCGAGATTTTACAAACATTCTGGTGATTGTGTTCAATTGACAAGCGAACCTTCTTATGAAAATAGGAACTAATGGATCTCAATCCTAACTCTTTGGGGCCTAGCTGCCCCGGAAGGTACTTATTTGACTAGTATGCTTCCCTTGGCCATCTAAAGAAGATTATGAAACACAATTTACCACATCCATTTTAAACAATAAATCACCAGAACGAAAAACACACGCAAGCGAGCACCCCATCAATTACTATGTTTTCCTCCCTGTGGATAAAGATTCCTACAGGTGTGCGCTTCCAGAACTCACAAGCCTAATCATTTGTTGCATCTCAAATCCCACAAAAGTTTTAAGCATTCTATACATGAAGATACTCTTTTCAGAAGAAATTAATCGGTCGAACTACTCTTCAGCGTTGAATTATTCAAATCAAATTATAATGGTTAGACTGCATTTTTAAGAAGAAACTTTATCATTATAAATTATCAAACATAACAATGGTCAGCAGATCATGCAATAGAGAGGAATAATTTTACTGCACGCAATCGCTTTGTTCTACAAAAGAAGCTGCAACCTGCATGCATCCACTGTGACCATATAACGCCAGGCTAAACAACATGGGATAAAAACAAAAAATTCTTGAAACTCAACAATTTCAGAGAATATAAAAGATAATAAAAAACTGAAATATGATCCTCCGAGCACAAAATTTTAGATCGAAATTCAGCAATTGTCCCCAATTAATCTACTAAACAACAAACATTCAAAGCAGGAGAGACCATCTACTCTTCAACAAGGATTGTCCCCTTCTCGCTAACGTAAATGCCATCCAGAAACTTGCGAATATCCTTATTCTTGACATGGCATTTCTGTTTTAAACAGATAATAGTTAGAATCAACCAGTGAACAATAGATGTACTATTTACAAACAAGAGATTTTAAGAGCGAGCTTGACCTGATTGATGAGGGCGGCAGATCGAGAAACCAATTCAATATCGTTTCCATCCAATACCAATTCGTCCTTAACCTTGTCAGATCGGATAATTGAAACTCCATCAAGCATATCCACTTTCCTCACCTACGATAGCGTAAAGAATACAACTTTGAATCCATAAGGTTATCTAATAAAACACAAGCAGAAGCTACACCACGTTTCTACCCACAATAGTAGGGAAAATTATGACGAACAATGGAGCGAAAAAGGCTCCGCTGAGATGACTAAAGAATGAGATTAATTATCTGATCAAAGAGGATCACAAAAATCAAATAATACAATACATAGCGAAGAACAGCAACAATGAGGAACAATCTAAAGCCAATAATGGATTTGAAATGTTCAAGCAATGATTAATCGATCATGTTGACCACCGTATATTGCATAGGCTAAAATCACATTCGCTGATGTATACTTTTCAATGCTATAAACACCTATGATTACATATTTAATCGTGGTCTAATTAAGGCTTAGAACAACATTAGTCAAACTACAGCAGGTGCAAAAGAGGGCAAGTGAGGTGTGAGGAGTACCTTTTTCTCACCAAGAAAGTTTCTGATTTCAATGGACTTGTTGCTGTTGGTAATGCTGGCGTTGATAGGAAAATGGGCATAGACAAACCGCATCTTATAGCGGTAACCCTTTGTGACGCCGGTAATGAGATTCTCTACATGAGAGAGGGCCGTGCGAATGGCAGCAGAGGTCTTCCTGGATCCAAACCAGGCATCGACCTTAAGTTTTCTCTCGCCATCCTCGCCGGTGATGAGTTGAAAATCGAGATTCAAGTGCTTGAAATCCCGGACAAGCTTGCCACGAGGTCCCTCAACCTCGATGATCTTAGCCTTGACTTTGACGGACACCCCTTCCGGGATGTCCATTGTTTCGCTGGAGAGGATTGTCTTCATCTTCGGCGCTGGAGCTGTTTCTTCCTGCCTTCAACCTCTTGCTCTCTCACGAAAAACCCTAATGCTGAATAGACCATATAAAGCATTAGGGTTATTGGGTGAGAACCGCAGTACTGGGCTAGCGAGAAGCTTTACAACATCGGCCCGTTAAGGTCTGAATCTATAATTATTATTATTTTGGCCAGTATAATCTATATTATCAAGGTTGGAAGAACTTTTAAAATGTCAAAAAAAAAAAAGTTTCAAATTTCATAATATCAAAAAAGTGTTAGGGTCTGATTTATCATTTTCAAAATTAAGAGAAAATAACAGAATTATCCTTCTTGACTTAAAGTTAATATTCATAACTGTAAAACTTTATCCTTCCATAAATTCAGATAAAGTTTTTACAAATTTTTAAAAAAATTTCACCACTTCTTTAAATAATTTCATAAGTTGTAGATTTTGATTCTCAATTACTGATAAGGGTTTCATAAATTTGAATAAATTTTTTACAGTTAATTATGTTAAAGTGAAAATTAAATTCCAAAGGGCAATTCTGTTATTTCCTTTAAAATTAGAAAATGACAAATCAGGTTCTAACACTTCTTTGACTTTGACGTTATAAATATTTGGCAACCTTTTTATCTTTTGATATTGTTAACTTGCCTGTTATCTACTAGTATTACTGGTTTTTAACTTGCCTGCTTTTTTAACTAACAGTTGGGAAAAGCAAATTTTATATAGATGACTGTCTAATATCTAATTTTTCTCGTTCGGATCGTTATGACTTACCGTATGCTTTTTAAATTTTAAATAAAAAGGCCTAAAAATCATCTCCCTTTTGCTAGCCTAAAAATAATTTCCATTGTGTTTTGATGACTGATCTGGCAACGTTCATAATCTAAAAGTTATTTAAACATGTTGAGTCTCCATATTTAAACGTCACAGTTATCTTATCTTATGTAATTTTTTTGGCCAGTTATCTTATATAAGTATAACTATGGGTTATAATATTTTAGTATTTAATTATTAAATTAAATATTTTAAAAGACCACATATTTTCCATACACATAGCTAGGTTTTGGGACTCGTAGTAACAATAGTAGAGGCATTAAATGTATGTGACAAAATTGGAAATTTTTTAATTTAATATTTTAAAATTTTATTTTGAATTATTTCATCAATCCCAGGTGGAGTAAGAATAAATAAAAGTGATGGGTTAAGAGCCCAACTTTCATCCGGCCATGATGTATATAATAGATAGCTTCCTAAACAATATTTTCTGATGTAAGTTTAAAATCATTAGTTTTTTGTTAGTGGTTTTTTCAGGCATGTTTCTATTTACATTAATTTTATTAAGACAACAGTTTAATAATATCATTTCTAGCTCCTTAACTTGTTGCGTGTATCTTTAATGTTTACAACCCACTAATAAAAAAAAATAGGTAACATTCCTGAGTAATGTAACTTTTCTCCTCCTTGTTTGAGTACACATCTACCAAGATCATAACTGATTGTGGGGATGGTTTGTCTGGAGATGCATATACCCTACCATCAAACTTTTGGAAATGGATTCTCCGCCCGGTGGAGCTTTCTCCCCATCCCTCACAATCCCATCTCGGCCGTCCAAATATGGATCCAACGGTTGAGAATAGTTTTTTTTAAAAAAATTCCGCCGGGTAAAGAAACCGAACTCCAAACTTTAGCTATTCAATAGCAAACTTCACACTTATGTTTAATTATATTTTTTAACCAATATAAAAAATTAATGTTAACAGTTAACTTTTTAATAAAAAATGATATTATTTCTCTATCCTAACACTCTCAACTTCGAGGAGAATATTACTTCTTAACAAAAATGTTCGAAACAAATTTACACTTTGATGCTTTCTTATTAAAAATATTGAGAAAACATCTAAAATTGTTTGAATTGAAGCTCTAACTAGTTAGAAACAAAAAGAATGGAGGGAAGGAAAAAAGTCAAGAAAATCAGGAGGATGAATGAAAGTGAGATGGAGTAGTGATCACATGAAAGCAAAAATACACCGAAAGCTTCATGGTGATCATCTCTTGGACGGCCACTGGCTTCTTTAATTTAGTTATCATACTTTCGGCTAACACAATCACATATCCTTATCATATCCCACTTTTATTCCTTCTTGTCTTTTAATTGATTCGGGTACATGTATTCCATGATTTGCACTGCAAGAATAAGAATATCAATTGTTGATGTGTGAAAAGTGATAGGCGTAACATAATTGTTGAATTTGTTATTCTGTTATGTAATTGTTAATCTGTTATATATATTTAGGTGTAACCACTTGTAACTAATTTAGTTGTAATGTAACCATTAGCTCTCCCTTGATTGTATAAATATGTACAGTGCTTCATTCAATGAGAAGTCAAGTTTTTCCCTTCTACATTTTCGTCACAAAAAGAATCCAAAACCCATCACTCGAGTCCGCAGTGGCGCTTGGTTTCCAGGATCAGATCCTGCTTGTGCGGAGTCTGTGTGCACGACCGGTAAGCCACACAACACAAAGCGTCACACATCTCACAAATTTACACCAACAAACAGAAACAGTCCATATCAGTAACAGATCCACCTCTGAGTTGTTAGTTCCCTATATGTGTTTTGATGATGATTAGTCTTTGGAAACAATGTGATATTCCACCTTCATGAGTTTCGTTCCACTGTTTCTCCATCTTCAACTGTGATAACAATCAATTTTGCATGCCTTAGAACCACGTATTTGATTTTTTTCAATAATGGATTTATCGTGGTATAAAAAAGGTTGGCAGGTATTGAAAAAACATGGAAGCATTCACTGTGGTTGGACTTGGGAGAGGAATCAAATACGGTCACACGAGAGAGTGGCTGGAATGGAATATAGACAGAGAAAGAAGATAACACCTAACTCCAACGACGCAAGACCTGATGACGCCAAAGTCTACAGTCTTGTTTGACCCCTCGTGAGAAAGAAAAATCTTCCATACCTTTGGATTCCAATTCTCAGAAAGTCATTTCGCGGAAACAAGTATAAAATTAAAGGACATTGATTAATGTACTTACTTTTAATTAATGTCGTACCCGTGATGGCAACGTCTCCTTTCGTATAGAACAAGAGGACCAGAAACGATTCCCATCTTTTATAACTTTCGGCCCCGCCATTCCTGTTGGCTGTGGGTCGATTGCCTCCCACTCCAATGAGTTAGATAGATTTTCAAATTCATCAGATTCTCTTCCCACTGACTTTGGCCTTTAGAATTTAATTCTCTGATGTTGAAGTCAGGGTTCAATATTTTTTTTTTACCAACCCTGCTCGTTTAATAAATATTTCTCCCAGAAACAACTTTTCTATCCGCTGTAACGACTAACGACAAGATCAAGCACGCATCAACTGTCTAATATAAATATTTCCATAAACAGAAGGGTCGTTAACTTGCCTGGGGCGAATTGTTATTATGTGAATATGAGTATATAGTATAGAGCGGTGCAATGGCGTATATTTTGGGCGCATGATTGATATGACCATGACGCTAAACCACATTCGAAAGATATTTATAGGTTGAACAAGATGGAACGGGAAAAAACGAGAAAGCAGAAAACGTGGAAGGACAAAAGTTAGTTACGACGATTTTGTGTGTGTGTGTCTCTCTCTCTCTCTGGATTTAGAACCAGATCCCATGTGGTGGTAACAATAGTGGTGCTTCTGGTTTTAATATATCCCTTCATGCATCACCGTTCTTACCGGATGCTTCGTTTAATTAATAAATTATTCGTTCAGTGTCGTAGTGCGCATCGTAGCTTGAGAAATTCCTCGAATCCTGGTTATTTGCTTCCCGCCTCGTCTCAAACCAGTACCTACCTTCAAAAATTACTGTCCCTTTCCTCCAGACGCTTAAGAGAAAAGGAATAATTTTGTATAGGTGCTCTTTTGTTTTCTTCTGGTTGTTCGCTCTCTCTCTCTCTCTCTCTCTCGTGGGCCGGTATGTGAGGAATTAGGCGCATATATAGACAAGCATTTGTTGGTGAGACTTGACGTATGATAAGGCAAGGAAGGAGGAGTAAGAAGAAGAACATGGGAAAGGTTTCAAGGATTGGCAGTTATGCAATTGCTTCTTCAATCAAGGAAAACCAACGACAACCTTGTATTACCTGCACAACCTTCAACATTCTAGCTCCCATATACAAGCGTCTCAGCCATGAGGTTCTTTTATTTTCTCCTCCGACTACGTTGACGAACCCTTCAAACGGGTCATCAAATATTTTAATGATTTTTTGTTTTGTTTTGTTTTATTTATGGTTTGGTGGGGAAAGCAGGACCAGAGTTGCCGCGAGAGCGACAACAGAGCGGACTGGTTGACCAGGAATCATAGGATATTGGATTGGCTGCTGTGTGAGAGATCTTCCATTATATGTCTTCAGGTTTGCAAGTTCTTCATTCATTGTTTGTGCTGAATCTTGTTGGATTAAGTCTTCATTGGGTTTATTGGGAAAATATATTCTATTATGTTGGCCTGTCGCAGGAGTTTTGGGTTGGAAACGAGGAGCTTGTGAATTTGTACGAGAATAGACTCGGCGATGCTGGTTATATTAATTTCAAGCTTGGACGGACCAATAACCGCGGAGATGGTTAGCATTTTGTCCCTTAATTCAAAAAAACATTTTGGATTCTCAGATTTTAGTTTGTCCCGGGGTTTCTCTCTGTAAACGAACAAGGCTAGATCGACAATATAACATTTGAAAGTTTTATACTTGATAACAACAGCGTATGAGTGACTTCTAATTTCTTCCATGGGATATTGATGTAGAGTGATTATTTGATGTTCCTTTTGGAATCTGCAGGTCTTTTGATGTCAGTTCAAAAAGAGTACTTCACGGTTATTAATTACAAGGAGTTGCTTTTCAATGATTGTGCTGATCGTGTAGCTCAGTTGTTACATGTGAAATTAGCTCTTCCTATTTCGCAATGCAGTAACAATGATATTGGGCAGGAACTTCTTATTGTGAACACACACTTGCTATTTCCTCATGATTCAAGTCTGTGCCTAGTTCGACTGCGTCAGGTGTCCCAGCAGTATTCTTTTTCATAAGTATGCATTGCAAATCACTTGGAGAAGGAAACATTAAATCAAATCACACTTTTCTGCAGGTCTACAAGATACTTCAATATGTGGAATCTTATCAGAGAGAGCACCAACTTAAGCCCATGCCAATCATTCTGTGCGGGTAAATTTCCAAATGTAATGCTCCTTCTTTTATTCCTTGAATGGAATTAAACACTTGAATCATTGTTTCACCATTTTGATTTCTAGAGACTGGAATGGAAGTAAACGTGGGAATGTTTACCAGTTCCTGAGATCACAAGGATTCGTATCATCGTATGATACGGCACATCAGTACACTGATGCAGATGCCCACAAGGTGCGCCCCCCTAACATTACTCTCAGAATTGTTGTGTTGGAAATTATATGCTTCTCCACTTATGCATGTTTGAAAATCTTTTGTTGAAGCAGTGGGTTAGCCACAGAAACCATCGAGGCAATATATGTGCTGTTGATTTTATTTGGCTTCTAAATCCTGATAGATATCGCAAACTTTTGAAGGCAAGTTGGAGTGAAGCTGTATTTGGCATGTTGAAGGTAATCATAAAAGCCTTCAGACCTGCTCTCTGTTTCTTAATCATTTATTTGTTTTCATATTGCAACAGAAATATAAGTAGAGTGACCAAGGAACATGAAAGGGGGTAGTATGTTATACGCCCTCCTATTCTTAATATAAGACATATTTAAAGAGTTTATCTTGGTCCAGACCTATTTTTCAATCTTTTCTTAATCTATCCCTATTGATGCTTTCTCAACAATAATCAAAGAGGAGATTAAAGTGATTTAGAAAATATATGTTATTAACTAACTCTCTAATCAAATACATCTTATACCTGAAGGAATATCATCTAGTACAAAACTAGGTCTATACCAGCAATCTTAGTTCTGTGGCTGATTTCAAATTTATATTTTCAGTATCTGTTGCTGAAGACTGCTCAGACAGAGACTGAGGCGTTTGCCTTTTCAAAGGCTGATAAAGAAGATAGTATCACCTATTCCAGTTTTTGTGAAGCTCTTCATCAGGTATGATACAGTATGAACTAAAAGACAGGGTTCTTCTTAAATTTTCAAACAACGTGTATGTTTGTGTATTTGAGAAAGAGAGACCTGTTGGGTGCATGTCTTAGAATCCCTCTTGCGTATAATAAGTTTTCTTCATTCTCTGCAGCTTAATTTATTTGGTCATGGTCATGGGCTGAGCGATGAAGAGACAAAGGACTTGTGGTCCCAAGCAGATGTAGATGGAGATGGTGTTCTGGACCATGAAGAATTTCTGGTAAGGCAGTTAGTTACCTGAAAATCAACCCTCAGCATAATGTATTTGGAATACTTTTCTGTCTAAAAGCAAAATTGTATCCAGACTTAAGTAACCTCTATCATATGTGAACCACTGATTCAATTCTTCAGAACAAGGTGAATGTGGTTATTTAATCTGCATGGTCACAATGTTATGGGATTTGTAGGAGCAATTGTGGAAGCCAGTGTCAGAAGAAGGAAACGAATACAGGAATGAAGGGCACAAGGATGTCTCGGATGGCCAAAGGGAGCAAACCATTGGTTTCACTGTGAAGAATGCAGTACTATTCCCTCATGAGGTGGAGAAAGGCAGATGGCCAGAAGACTACTCTCTTTCAGATCATGATCGGCTCACCGTAGTTTTCTCTCCTATAAGAATGCCGTGTTCACAGTTGACATCCTGACAAATGCTAGCCAGAGTCACTTCAGATTTAGTTCAATGCATTTGGCATTGGGAACAAGACAACATAACATTACAAGTGAACGGGTGAAGAGATGGAAGGAGAATAGAAGCCATGGAACACTCGGATGAAATTTGAAGCTGTACTCTAAGTGAAATACAAAAAGACAATTGAAATCATCAGCCATCACCCCAGTTCGTTTTCCCTGTTCATCACTTTTGTACACACCTGTCCTTCACTGACTGAAGAGAATAGAAAGAAAAAAAAAAGGAGAGTGATTTGTATAGTAGTTGCATAGGTCTTGAGCCTCAACTAGTTCGTAGCTTTGATTAGATGGGCAACTTGTAAAAGATTTTGATATGAAACGACACATCAAAAAGAACAAAGCAAAATGTGCTTCTTCGCAGCTTTTCTTTGATATCCAAATAACTAACTCGAACATTCCGTTTGGCCGTCATCTCAGTCCTTGATTATGTGGTGCAGACTTACAGTGCACTTTCTTGTTTGATCCAATTGAAACTTCCACGTGGGCATGAGCTTATGGCTATCAGCAGTTCCTAACAAATGAACTGAACCTAGGAATGCTCCTTTGGCTATGAAACTGCAATCGCTTTTTTGTGTAATTATCATTAGTTGCAGCCTTGCATAAAACTAAACACGTTTTTCCATGCATTTGCTCAAAGCTAATTATTGACCGGGTATGAATATTAGTGTTATAAATTGTATGTAGTGATTATCAAAGGCAGTAAGAGAATGATATTTGCGTCAAGCCTACTTCCTACCGCCAATATGGTTTTCATTTACTGAACTATAAATGCAATACTTTGAAGGTGCCTCTCGTGTCAGTGGTCATTCTTTCATGTCATGTTGGCAAACACCAACTCAAGCATGTGAAATACAGGTACATATTTCGGAGTTTTTGTTCTTTCTACGTTGTATCACTTGACCTGGATGTTGTATTATTGAATTGAATTCAGAGTTATGACTATGAAAGACAGCGTCTCTATATATAATAATGGGTATGAACATATGGGAAATGAAAACTAAAGGGATTGAAGAACTAGATCCAATACCGCACCACATAAATGACAAGTACAGACATTACAATTCGACTCTCAGTTGCTTGGGGTAGAAATTCGCCTTCATAGTAATATAACATACATCCCCTTTACAGAAAGGTCCTTCTGGGGGAGCACAAAAATCTTCACTGGTCGAGAAGAAATCTGGTTACTCTATTCCTCCTCCTCGTCATCATCACTGTCATCATAATCAGAAGCTGACTCGTCACTCCTTGGTTCCATCAGTGAATTCATGTCAAATGATGGTCCCATTTCCATTTCCTCAATCTCAATAGTGTCATAATCCATTCGTTGCTGAAACTTGTCATCTGAGCAATTAAGCATCCATGCAAGGGAACACTTCACTCCCTTCTTCAAAACCATCTTATGCCTGGGTTTTACAGTTGACTCCAGACCATATGTAAAGAAGGCTGGGAAAGCAACCAAGTCTTCTAAAGGCCTCCCCATCTCCTTTTGAAAGTAATCAAAGCTAAGTTTCATGATGTCAATGTTTAAAGCGAGAAGTTGAGGGCATCCAACAGTCATCTTCTTCATTTGTTGCAAGGAAAACCCACAATCCTTGAGGAAATTAACATGCTTTAACATAGGCGCACTACTGAGGCTAATTACCTGTGGCATCTTCTCAACAACTCTACCAAAATCTTCAGAATCCAAATCAAGTAAAGATTTAAGTAAATTGCTTTGATTCTCAAGCCTTGGCCTCAAGTCCATTCCCATGATATCAGGATACTGCGCAATTACAGAGGGCAGATATGCTCTTCTAATATTGAACTCTTCAAAAGCTTCAACATTCGGCTTCACCTTCTCATCCAATCCAAAGCCAAGAATATAAGGTCGTTTCTCTATTATTCTTGCAATGGCTAATCTTGGAATTCCCAAGCTTTCCAGATACTCTACAAAAGGCTTGATTACTCTACCAACTCTCATTCCCAAAATCTCAGGGTATCTTGTTAGAACCCTTCCAATTTCCCTTCTTCCAACACCAATGCCAACCAAATAAGCAACTGATGTGCTCATGGTTCCCTCAAGCTTGAATCCTAGCACTTCTGGATATGTCTCAAGAACCCGAGGAATATCACTGGGCTTGATATCCATCCCTTGAAGATACTTGACCACTGGCTCAAGGTCAATGACAACACTAGCATGAAGAACTTGTGGATATCTCTGCAAGAATTGAGTAAATGTAGATTTCCGGACTCCCAATTTACCAAGGTAATCAAGTACAGGGACCATATTCTTTTTGACGCTGCAGCCAAGAACTAATGGATAATTGTTGATGTCTTCAATTGTAAGACCTAAATTGTGAAGAAAATCTACTCGTTCCCTCATAACTTCGACGGTCACAGGAAGTTCCAGTCCATCAAGCTCATCGGGAACAATACCAATCCCCCGCAAGAATGCATAAACTTTCTCACGGTTTGCCATCCTCTCTTTGTTCATTTCTGATAAACTGGGACGACTGTATAATGAAGACGAACGCCCTTGTTTCCGGTTCAAGCGGCGGGAGTGTGGTTTGGATGCGGGTGGAGCCACAGAGCTAGAAGCCAATGTTCTGTTAACTACAGAACACTTAAATTGCGTAATCAAACCCATTCTTCTCATGCAGTTACAAGGAAGCTGTAGAGTTGACGAAGGACTCAACTTCGAATGACAGAATGTTAGAAAGGGCATTTTTATCTGTGTCAGTAGGAAACCCGGTTTAGCTACGCCAGCAGGGAAGCTTTCTTGGCTTCATATTTTAAGAGATAAATGTCATTGAATCTGCAAAAACAAGTAGGTGTAGCCCCAAGTAAAGGCATAGCTCTGTATATAATTGAAGTTTGCAGAAACTTAACATGCATCTCATAAATTGCCGTGAAATGAATGTCAAATCAAAACAAGAAACCCGCAATTAGACTTCGAAGTGAGGATGCATTGCAACACTCAGCATCTGAACGCAGGAAAAAATCCACAAAGATTGAAAAAAATGGAGTCGATGTAAAATCGATGCAAATTCACTCCCCTGGATTGGGATTGAAACGCAGTTGAAGAAAGTGGGGTTTGTGGGGGGAGAGCCAACTTACAGTAAAAGGAACTGGCGCAGAAAGGTGAGATGAGTGAATAGTGTTACGCGCCTTTCCCGGCAACGACTCAGTATCGCCAAGTGATAACGGTACCACCAGAATCGAGGTTTTCCGGCCCTTTCAAGCTCCTCCTGAGAGAGCGGCAAGGGATAGTCAGGGATGAGCCCACTCTATCCAGTATACACTGCCATCCTTCGCTTTAAACGCTGTCGTTTTACGGCTCGGGTGATTGAAGAGTTAATCACTGATTTTTTAAAAACAAAATAAATATGGGTGGGGACGTGGAGCTGGGCCCACCACATGACGCAAGCAATGAAGCAAATATATCAAGTTTTCCTTCATAAATTGGGAAATTCGCCATTTTGACCCAAAAAAAAAAGTCAAACTAGACCACCATGCAAACATTTTGCCAAAATAACATCTTTTGTGGCGTCACGTCAGATGGCGCCACATGGTGTGGCGCTGCCACGTGTGGTGCTACATGTGGCAGCGCCATGTTGGCATGCCACATAAGTGACGCCACGCCACGTGGCGCCAATTTACAATTTTTTTTTTAATTTTTTTTAATTATTATAATTATATATTATTATATTTAATATATATTAAATATAATTTATATTATTTTATATAACATATATTATATTTTATATAATATATATTATTTTAATTATTTTTTATTTTAAATTATTATAATTATATATTTCAAAAATTTTATAAAATATTCCTTTTAAAATGATATCCTATTTTCGAAAAAATTTTCTCCCAAGGGCGCTGCCCCTTGACCCCACCCACTAACCAGCTAGCGGGACCACCGTAGGGTTCCGGCTGATTGTTCCTAGCGCGAGAAATAAAATCATGATATATTATATATGCATTATATAATATTTTTTTTCAAGGAAAAAAAATATATATTATATTAATAAATTACATATTAAATTATATAATCTAATATATATAATATTAATATAATAATATATTATATTAATAATACATATTATTAATATAATATATTATTATATTATGACTCGTAACTGGTCATCAGAGAGAAAAGCAAAAAAACATAAAAACAACAGGATTGTCGAGGAAGATGATGTTGCAGGCAGCAATGAAAAGTAAGGGAGTACGATTGTTGAGAGGGCAATTGTGGCTCCAATGACCAGTTTGATTGCATCGGAAGCAAATATCGGACGGACGGTGAGTTCTCTGGATCAATCGGTGATCTTGCTAAACAGGAGTGTTAGGCGAAGGGACTGAAAAAAAGGGAGACGATGAGAAATAGTAAGAAGAGACACAGCTTTTAATGGGTATCGTAAGGTTCGAACGACCAAGAATAATTGTTAATGGCGCCACCATGGTTTTAAAAATAATAGGATTGTCGAGGAAGATAATGTTGCAGGTAGCAATGATGGAGATGAACAAAATGATAAAAGTGAGATTGATTGGTAAAATACAGAATTGCCTGTTGGTTGTGGTAAGTTCAGACTAGGTGACATCCAAAAAATTGAAGATCGTGTTATGTTCTCTCATCAGATGCATACCATAAAAGGAATTAGCAGAGGAAGAAGTTACATGGTATATCCTGGTAAAGGGCAATATTTAATGACTGGTGATGAAAGAGATAGTGTTCCTTGTGGATCTTTTGAACTTGATCCTACCGGTTTGCCTGTTGATCTGTTTGGAGTATATTATATTAAATATATATGAAGATTTAATTCATATAATATGAAAATTAAAAAAGTAATGATTAAATCGCGCTAGGAACAATCAGCCGGAACCCTAGGGCGGTCCAGCTAGCCGGTTAGCGGGCGGGGTCAAGGAGCGGCGCTCCTGGGAGAATTTTTTTTCGAAAATAGGACATTATTTTAAAAGGAATATTTCATAAAATTTTTGAAATATATAATTATAATAATTAAAAATAAAAAAATAATTAAAATAATATATGTTATATAAAATAATATATATTATATTTAGGCAAATTTTTAAAAATATTATTAAAAAAATTATTAAAATAGGGTACTGTTTAAACATATAGTCAATCTAGGCCAATTTGTGGCGCCATGTCAGACTGCGCCACACGTGGCGCCACTATACATGTGGCGCTGCCACCTGTTTTTTTAAAAAAATTAGAATCAGCTGCCGCAGGCAGCTTTTGCGCCTGCGGCAGCCTTAACTGATAAGGGGCTGACGCCCCCTGTCAGTTTTTCTTTTTCTTTTTTTTTTAAAAATTAAATTAAATTATAATATATTATATAATTTAATATTATATAATTTAATATATTATTAATAATAATTATATATTCATATTTTATTTTATTACTTTATATAATATATATATTATTAATATTATTAATTAAATTAAATTATTTTATTTTATTTTGCTTTATATTCATATTATTAATTATTATATAATTATATATTAATATATATTATATAATTAATAACATATATTAATTATTATATTATTAATATTTTATAATATATTTTAATTTAATTTAATTTTTAGAAAAAAAATTAATATAATTTTTTTAAATTAAATTAAATTATAATATATATGTTCTCTTATCAAATGCGTACCATAAAAGAAATTGGCAGAGGAAGACGTTACATGGTATATTCTGGTAAAGGGGAAACATGAGCAATATTTAATGACTGGGAAACATGGATAATCAATCTCACTTTTATCATTTTGTTCATCCCCATCATTGCTGCCTGCAACATCATCTTCCTCGATAATCCTGTTCTTTTTAAAACCATGGTAGCGCCATTGATTTCAGATGTTTGTGACATTTCAACCGCTTCAGATGCATTATGACTCTCTGCTGCATTGGCCATTCGGTCTAATGTTTTTAGCATGTTTGTTGCAATCTCACTCTTCTGCTTACCCTTTGCCATTTTTTTACTCATTACTTCTGATGTTGTTTTTTCCTCTTGAGTTGGTTATTTACCATAGTGCTATCATCTTCATCAAGATTGGATTCTTCATCATATTCATATGTCCACCTCTTCATCAAGACAAACAAAAAATTATATGATTATTTTTATTTTTTAAAAAAATTAAATTAAATTATAATATATTATAAAATATTAATATACAGTAATAATTAATATATATTATTAATTATATAATATATATTAATAAATATATAATAATTAATAATATAATTATCAATAATTATATTATTAATAATATATATATATATATATATATATATAATAAAATATGAATATATAATTATTATTAATAATATATTAAATTATATAATATATTATAATTTTATTTTATTTTATAAAAATAAAAAAAGAAAAACTGAGAGGGGGCGTCAACCCCCTGTCAGTTAAGGTTGCCGCAGGCAGCAAAAGCTGCCTGCGGCAGCTGATTCAAATTTAAAAAAAAAAAGATTTTTTTTAAACAGGTGGCAGCGCCACCTATACAGTGGCGCCACGTGTGGCGCCTTCTGATATGGTGCCACAAATTGGCCTAAATTGGCTATATGTTTAAACAGTACCCCATTTTGACAATTTTTTTAATATTATTTTTAAAAATTTGCCATTATATTTAATATATATTAAATATAATAATATATAATTATAATATTAAAAATTTAAAAAAAAAATTAAAGTGGCGCCACACACACGTGGCAACGCCACATGGGCAGTAGCGCCATCTGACGTTGCACCACAAAAGAGGTTATTTTGACAAAATGTTTGCATAATGGTCCAGTTTGACAATTTTTTTTTGGTCAAAATGGCGAATTTCCCCCATAAATTTCTAAAACATATTGGTATAAAATATAAGGGAATATCATTTTTACCTTGGGCCAAAACGACGTCGTTTTGGCTCTTTTTTAAATGAAAAGATGATGAGATGCCCTCTCTCTGTTTTTTTTCCTTTCTCTTTTCCTTTCATCTCTTTATTTAAAAAAGAGTCAAAACAGCGTCATTTTAACTCAATGCATAAACTTTTTTCTGCCTTAAAGGTAGAAATGATATTCCCAAAATATAAAGGGGGTAAAGGTGCAAAAATCCTTGCGGCAGAATTTAAATTTCAAAATGTAATACCCTAGATTTTCATTCTAAATAATAATAATAATAATAATAATAATAATAATAATATTGATATTAAAATTTAAAATTAATAATATAGTAGTAATTAAAAATAAATAAATAAAAATAAATTTAAATTAGAATTTGATAAATGGCTTATCTTTTTCTTCATTAGATTAGCAATAGTTAAAAGCCCAACCCACAGAGCCCAACCCATAACTAAACCCTAATTTCAACTATAAACTTAGGTCTAGCCATCACTCATTAGTTTTCTCTCTGAAAATCCTTACGGCATAATTTCTCTTCTAGGAGCTTAGCAAACATGGAGACCAGGTAATCCTAATCCCCAGGACAATAACTTTGAATATCGATGCATCCTCAGTTCTTTTTCCTCGTAGGTTTTCTTATGTTTGAATTATATTTGATATATATATATATATATATATATATATATATATATATATATATATATATAATACTCCATGACTTTCGTTTTGCAAGATAAAAATATATACATATGTTTATTGTTTTGTCTTTTGTAAATCATCATTCTGTATGTGCCTCTGCGTGATCAAGCTTTTCGTTTTGCAAGGTAAATAGATATGAACATGGTTTTGTCTTTTTGTGAATTGTTATATATAAAGAATTGTTTGTGTTCTCTGTGCATCAATAAATCAATAAATAATTGGTAAATCAATGAATCAATAATGGTTGGACCTGTACGTGTTTTTCGTCCATTTGCGTCTCTGCGGCTTATATATATATATATATATATAGAGAGAGAGAGAGAGAGTTAGAGTTTAAATGATAGTCATGGGAATTTCCCATGAACATCTTATAGAAACCCATGAGTATTTACTTTATAGTTCAAAAAAGGGATGATGAGTAGAAGTTGAGTTTAAATGATAGTCCTGGGAATTTCCAATGAACATCTTATAGGAACCCATGAGCATTTACTTTATAGTTCAAAAAAGGGATGATGAGTAGAAGTTGAGTTTAAATGATAGTCCTAGGAATTTCCAATGAACATCTTATAGGAACCCATGAGCATTTACTTTATAGTTCAAAAAAGGGATGATGAGTAGAAGTTGAGTTTAAATGATAGTCCTGAGAATTTCCCATAAACATCTTATAAGAACCCATGAGTATTTAGTTTATAGTTTCAAATTGGGAAATCTTATAATAAAATAGAGACAACATTTTAATGATTATATTTGAGAAAACTCACGAGCTCCCATAAAGAGTTATAACTATGAAATTAAGATCAATCCTTTCTTATAGGAGTAAAGGATCTTATTATTATTGTTGTTACAAATATCTGAATACACCTAATAAAAATAATTTAGGAATTTTATGAATCTAAACTATTTATAATAAATTAGCAAGTGGGAGGATAACTTTGGGATGATACCTCCTAAAGTGATGAACACACTTTTAAGGCTTTATGCCTTCGAGAATTTATTTGATGTGAACCAATATATCTGTTCTTCCTAAAGTGGTGTCTGGCAGGGTTTCCCGGAACACTAGTAACAACTTTGAGAAGAGGTGTGCACACTAGAAAGAAATGATGATATGACCAATTTTGATGATTTGTGACTGGCAGGGTTTCATGAGTCACAGGGTAGACTGGCAGGGCTTCCCGGGTCTACTATGGTTCTCTTTCCACTAAATAGACTGGCAGGGTTTCCCGGGTCTAAACAAATTCAAAAAGATAATGATTAATGTTTAATGCAATTTTATAAACAATGACATTTTTTAATTATACATATCATGATATTTTTATTTTGTTTTATTTTGTAATTATCTTATTATAAATTTTGTAATTATTTTATTTCATTTCAATTTATTTTAAAATTAATTAATTATTTATTTACTTAATTATTTTATTTTATATTATCTTTACTTAATTAGGATTACCAGCTGTTACTGATGTTTGTGTTCTTGGGCTGCAATGATCCTTTGGGGGAGTAAAATTTTAGTAAAATAGGTGCCAAGGGTTGGGGCTAACAATGAAAAGTGAGAAAGAAGTCAAATTTTAATTTTGATTTCATTTTATTATTCTATTTCATTTTTATTATTTTATTTTATATTGTTTTGGTTTTGCGTAAAACATTTCTATTTAGATTTAGATTTATTTAATGTAGTTCGTAGCCTTGCACTTGTCCCACACAAGTGCAGCGGTGACACCTCCCGAAGTTGAATGTTTTGGATTTTTAGTTATTATTTATGAAAAACATCAAAGTTTTATGTTATTTTAACTCTAAAAATTCGGGGTGTTACAAAATCTCAAGTTTAACAGTCAAACGTTTGGTCTTTAACTGCAGGTGGTATTTTTGCCCCATTTTCTTAATCATGTAGTTACTTTTGCTCCAAAAAAAAGCATACAGTGCTGGGTGTTTCTGAAGGTAAAGTACATGTGCATTTTTGCACATTTACCCATATAAAGTATAAACTATAAAGAAGATGCTCCATATATTGCGGCAAATTAGTATTTATAAGGATTGGATGAAAATTTACAGCGTATGTTTTTTAAAATTTTTACTGGAAAATAATATATTCTAAAATTCTTAACCAATCTTAGGTAACAGTGTAGATTGAAAATTAAATGAATGATTGGGCTCTTAGTCAATATTTATTTTAAAGTTGGTATTAAAATAATTTGAATAGTAATTTTTTTAAAAAAATATTTAAATTACAATCGAAATTGAAACAATTTCTTGCCAACCAAATTGAAATAATTTTAATAATATGAGAGGTTCTAAAACACTATAACATGCAAATCTCCTATGAAGTAAAAAAATTACATCCCTTTTAACAGTTGTTTTAAGTTGGATTATTTCATAAATCTCATATTCAATTTCTATTACTCCCTTTAATCCTTAATATATGATATATTTGGGGTATTAATCTTGATTTAAATATAAAAAACAATTTTTCATATATATCAGTTATTTTTTAATTTACCCATTGATACTTCCTCACAAATATTCAAGAGGAAAATGTGGAATTAAAGAAGGTGACTAAAATGTTTTAGAAATGATATATTATATTGATTAACTTAATTATAGTTTTTAATATAATCAAATTAGGTAAATTGAATGTTACTTGTTTTTGCCAAGAACCCAATTGAGCATGTTTGGAATGACTTATAAAAAACTTCTTATAACTACTTATGACTTATTTATATAAGTCGAGACAAAATTTCTCTCACATATTTACCTCGTATTCTGTAAGCTCTAATTGATAAGTTACTTATAAAACTCCATAAGTTACACCAAACATACCAAATAATTGGCATCTACGTCATTGATATTTTAAAGGTTTTTTTTTTTTATACAAATGAATGACATTAAGCCATGAAAAAACAATACAGGATTACAACATAGAGGAAATTAATCTCAAATACTCTTAGTCTACCCATGCCCTTAAATACATAGGGCAATCACCTAAAATGCAAGATTTAGATAAACCCAATTTAACAAGAGCATCAGTTATCCTATTGCATTCACAAAGAATATAACAAAGAGAGATAGTCCAATCCCTATCCATCATTTCCTTAATCTGAATGACCAGCAAGCTAGCATAATGGAAAGATCTATTTAACAACCTAATAACAAGATCATTAGCATCAGATTCTAGTACTATCCTCTCTTTTTTTGTTCAATAGTACTATCCTCTTGAACCCCAAGTCCCAAGCAAATTGAAGACCCTCCAAAACAGCCCATTCTCTAGCAGAATTAGCATAATGGATAGCTGGCTTTTCCAAACAGCTAGGGGTGTGCAATGTGAGGTTGGGCGAGGAGTGGGCAGTCTTGGAGGGTTTATTGCTGGCCTGGGATCTAGGTTTTAGGAAAGTGATTGTTGATTCTGATGCCCTGGATCTTGTTTGTTGCTTGAATGATAACCTTTATGTTACTGGCAGTATAGTGGTGCAGCGGATTAGGGATCTGGTTAACAGTAATTGGGAGGTAGCCATTTGTTATACCCCCAGAGAAATTAATCAGGCTGCAGACATGTTGGCTAAATGGGGTTTGACTAAATCCTGTTTGTTTAGTGAATACCCTATTTTTTTGAGGTTTTTAGTGGATAGAGATGGTCTGGGATTAACTTCCAGTGCTGTGTAAGATGTTTGTAAACTTTGGCTCCTAGCCTCGTTTCGTTATTAAAAAAAAAAAAAAACCTTTAGAGAAACCAGCAAGCCATTCTCCATTGCAACCACGCAAGACTCCCCCGAAGCCAGCCGAAGGAGGTCATTGATATTTTAAAGGTGGTTCACCGGCCTATACATGTTTGATTTTTTGGGCTATTTTTTTCTCTCTTATTGGGCTTAAATTTGAAAAATCGGAAAAGGCCCTAGGGTCTTTTTTGACATGTGAATGTTTTTGGACCTTTTTTGTAATTATTTTGCTTCCTTGGGCCCTGTAATCAATTTTCTCAAAATTATTTCCCATGCCATAATACTATCCGTACGAGGATCTTTGATTCCTTTGGCATTGTTGTGTGATATGCCTCAAACTTGGCCCATAATCATTGTGCAGAGTTTGTTTATCTCAAGTCAAGTTCACTGTCTCTCTCTCTGTTGTTTTTTTTTTTAGAAAACAGGTGCCCTCTCTGCATTTAAAAATTTAAATTGTATTTTATAAAAAAAAAATTTTAATTGTAAAAAAATCCGAAACATGAAAGGTAAGAAAACTATGGTTCAAGTTACTGGCTCCCATTCTAAATTAGACAGGCCTTGAAGTATTTTAGCGTCAACATTGTTTTTAAAAACTAATATTTCATCTTATCCTTAATATATGAAGTAATATAAAACACAAAGTAAATTTTATCAATTTAAGATACCCCTATTTATTTTAACTTTACATAAGTGGTTCCACAGGACGAATAAATATATGAGAACAAGTTTACTTGAATTTCTAAAAAATTACTTTAAGAAAACTTTTTTGGGCTATCCAGATAAGAACTAAGGGATTAAACTTAATTTTTTTTAGTTGGTTAAATTAATTAACATCATCTTCTTTATAAGAGGGAGCATGTGGATGTAAAAATTAAAACGACAAACTTGTAGATAAACTCCACATCAATCCCTTTCCCTTGTTATATCTAAGAAGGCCTCCCCAAGTCACCATCATTTGCGACGGGCCACTGCTCCTTTAAGTGTGGTCAGATTCATGGAATGGCACGAAAAGACATTTTCTCATTATTTTTATTTTTTATTATTTCTCATAAGCTTATCTGAGTCATTGATTAAGAATGAAAGAAAAAAGTATTCTATTATTTAAAATTGATTGTACGGATATAATTTAGAGATTATGAAGAATAATAAAAAAAAGATGATGAGAAAAACCTGATTCAAATGACACACGTTTAATATGCAGAGAGAAGATGTAAACAATTTTTCAAAAACTTAAAGCTATTCAAATTACTATTTCGAATGGAAAAAAGCCATTCAAACAAACATATATATTCATTACACATTTAAGTGTGTATTAAAAACCGATTTTTTGTATGTATTTTCTTATTAATGTTTTAAGTATTTCGTTTTTAAAATTTAACTTATAAAATTAAATTTATAAGTGTTGTTTGATTGTAACATGCTATACTTACTCACCTGTAATGGGTAAAAAAAATTAAAAAATGATATTTTTCTCATAAAATATTTTTCAAAATTGAATCTTCAAGCATGAAAACAACGGAAGTGTAAAAAATTGCTAGTTTTTACTTTTAGTTTTTTTTTCTTTTTAAATGAAGTAAACGATAACGGGGAAGTGGGAGAAACCGAGAAAGGGGAGGAAGTTGGGTCCTTCACGGCGCCTACCCCTTTTCCCACTTGCAATTACCATTTCCTTGCTCACCATGGAAATGTGTAGGTGGGGTCATGCCCTCTTCGACACGAGGCGCTAAATGATTGGCTGAACAGCTCACTCACCCTATGGCGTAATTCCGGATCAACCTTCCCATCCTACCCCTGTAAATGCCACTCATCTCTGAGGCCCGCTGCTTCAGCCTCCCGGACAACATGACACGTCAGCCATATGGCTCCAAATGAGACTGGCAATGTCGTTATTTTGTGGGACAAAGGAGGTTCAAATCGGAATATTTTACGCGGTGTCCACGACGAAAATAAACGCGGTTTCCCTCACACGTTAGATTGCATTGGGATTTGGGATACTACACTGCACCCACCACTCTCTCTCCCTCCACCTGCTGACTTTCCCATCAAGCTCCTCTCTCTCTCTCTCTCTCCCTCGCTTGTCTCGTCCAATGCTTGAAAAAGAGAAAAGGGGCCATTACGCCATAAAATATCTCTGATTCTCAAATCTGGGTTCTGTGAATTTCCTTATAGTTATTGATTCAGAGCTTCTTCGAACGCTCTTTTCTTCATTATCTCTTTGTTGGGACTCAAAACTGTGTTGTGATCCTCTATGGGTGCGGCCGTCGAGTGTTGTCCACCGCGCGTTGATGAGATGGCGGTTTTGCCCCTGAGTTCGCTCCCTCTAGGCTTTAGGTTTCGCCCTACGGATGAGGAGCTGATCAATTACTATTTGCGACAGAAGATCAACGGAAATGGGGGTGACGTTTGGGTTATTCGAGAAATTGATGTTTGCAAATGGGAGCCTTGGGATTTGCCCGGTAGGTTACTTTCTCTGCGATCCGATTCTGCTTCTTTCTATGCTTTGGTAGTGTTTTGCTTACTCCAATTTTGGTAGATTTGGGTTTGTCGTATGAATCGGAAAAGTTTTTTACTATCTGTTTTACTAATTTTTCTACAACCTACTTTTTAACTGTCGAGCAGAGCATGCTTGCTGGTTTTTCGATTCTTAAATCATGTTGGTAGATTGAATTTGTAATGCTTGGTAAAATGTGAAACTGATCTATCTATAAGAACAACCTAACAAATTAGCCACATGCATCAACGGTGACCAAGTTCTTCGATTAACTCTTTGCCTGCCTTTTCTGTTTGTTCTAGATTTATCGGTTGTACGGAACAAGGATCCAGATTGGTTCTTCTTCTGTCCGCAGGATCGCAAATATCCAAATGGGCATCGATTGAACCGAGCAACGACCCACGGGTACTGGAAGGCCACGGGCAAAGATCGCAAAATTAAGTCTGGTTCAATCTTGATTGGAATGAAGAAGACTTTAGTGTTCTATACTGGTCGTGCACCCAGAGGGAAGAGGACCAATTGGGTTATGCATGAGTACCGTCCTACACTAAAGGAGCTCGATGGTACCAATCCTGGACAGGTTGGGTCTCCTCTCCTATTGATTTTACATGGCATTTTTGTCATCATGCATTTGTGGCATTAAAGTATTGAATCTTGTTAACATTTCCCCTATTTATGATTTAAGTTCACCCCTCTTTCTGATTGGTTTGTGAATTTTTTTCACCATCTCAGTTGTACAAGTCGGATATGATTCAGTTTGGTACCTTTCGTGTTTGTTTCGTTGGGGTTTTGTTTCCTCTTTTTTTTTTTTTGGCTTTCTTGTTCCAAGGTCATATGTTCTGAAACTATTGTTGGCTGAGTTCTTCGCAATCTCCGTGAACAGGGCGTCTGATGCATCCTGGAAATAGTTCTCCTTACAGTGCTTGTTTGGCTAGCCTTTGGAAAATAGCTTTTTTTAACAAGACAAAACTTAAAATAATGCTATACCCCATAGTGATTTGGATTCTGATTGTTCGTCATGATTTTTGTGTTTCACTTTTCTGGGAAAAGGATATCTGTAACTCTGTATTGTACCCTTTATTTTTTTTCAATAATCATCCTTTAAATAAGCTTTACGTGTTACTGCTTACAAGTTGACATAGTTAGTTACTGCCATCCTATTACTGTTTATTGATGTAGTACTGATCTTTTTGTTTGTTCAATGTCAATTGCGCCAGAGTGCATATGTCATTTGTCGTTTATTTAAGAAACAAGATGAGACTCTTGGAGGTTCAAACTGTGAGGGAAATGACCGGACTCAGTCAACTCCAACTACTGCTAATTACTCTCCAGAAGAAATACAATCAGCTGTTGTTCCGATGGCAGCTTCTCCGTCCTTGGCTAGTGAAGATGATAAGAACAGAGCAGTTCCATTCTCTACCTCTGAGAATTCTGAGGAAGCCACATCCAACATTATAACACCATTTGATTGCAACAGTGAAGAATGTGATACTTGTGATCTACAAAATAAGATTATTATTCCGACAACTGTAGAGGTGAGATGGGTTGAGGTTCAGTCTATTATTTCTTCTCTTCTTTTATAATGGCTTTTATGTCCTCTGTTTTGACTATTGGAAAATGGAATTGTTGATTTTGTTCCTATACTCTATGCTCTTCATTTCAGGAAGATGAGCTTTTGAACCTTGACATATTTTATGATCCAACAGCTGAACCATTGGATGACAAACTCTTCTCCCCTATAAATCAGCATATTCCACCAGAATTTTGTTTTCCTTCAAGCGATGAAGCGGATAATTGTGGTATGCAACTTCAGTACGGTACAAATGAGATTAATATGACTGAGTTTCTAAACTCAGTTGTCAATTGGGATGAGTTATCCTATGATTCCAGCTGTCAAATGCCCACTCCCACCTTGGTTGATGCTAAGGATAATGGATCAGGCAGTGATTCAGATGTGGAAATGCCAAATAAACTGGTTAGTAGCATCTATTTTTATTTTGGATGAACTAGTTAGTAGCATCTGGAATGTTGAATATTTTTATTTGGTTAAATTTTGAGATGCATTATGGTATAATTTGCTAATATTTATTGACTTTACCATTAAAAGACAGTTATACAAATCTCTTGAAGGGACAGGTGAGAAAAAGAAGTGGCTGTGGTGTGGGTGGTTGAATTAATATGATTGCTTTTACAAATGAAGCTTAACAATTGATATGGAAATCCTTATTAACCGGTCAAACTAACAAAGGAAGGGGCCTTACCATGATTAGAATCTCTTAATCAGCATTCCTTTCAATGTTTAGGCAATTCCACAGTCCAAATGACCAAAATCTTCTATTTGGTTGGGGAAATTAATTAATGTTTGGAATTGTGTGGTTGAGAACCATCATGAACCTCAATATTGATCAACCAAATAGAGAATAAAAGGGCTATATGATGAGTCACGTCCACGTGTTTCCACATATACATCATAAGCTCAAGTTCTGCTTTTTGCTTTGTTCCAAAAATGGCAGAGCCATCAAGTCAAAAAAGTTTTTCTCATGAGCTGTAAATTGGAGTTTCAAGTTTCCATCATCAGGGTCTGTGTTGGCCTGACAGTATGATTGAAGTAGAAATTTAACAACCCATAGAATACTGAAGTTTAATTTGGTTAGGTGATATGATAGCCTTTGTGTGTTTTATCTGAGTTTGTCCTCATCACATTTTCGTTTTTAGGATTTAGTCACTATATCCAATAACTAGGAAATTGACTGGTAAAGATGCATTATAAGTTTCCCCTTTGGACAATTTAGATAGAAATAGCAAGATGATTTTCATAAGCGAGAGAAAGACAGTTAGAGAGAATAAAGGGGGGCAATTAAGAGGCCATGTGGATATCAACTTTGCGAATTAGTTTTCAGTCTCGAAAACCAAAGTGATTTCTCTGATCCTCACGTTTCATCCATCCCAATTATAGGTCATGAAGAGGGAAGCCATTGTTTTAGCTCTGATTCATGTACAAGTTAAAAGGCTAACTTGGTTGATCTCATTTTAAGAAATCTCAATATATCAGGCTTTTGGATGAACTAGTTAGTAGCATCTGTAATGCTGAATATTTTTATTTGGTTATTCAGGGTCATGTCACCTTATTGTTTTTTTTTTTCTTTTGAACTTTGTAACCTCAAGTGGTTGGCCCTGTGCACACCGTGTTACAAATTGTATTGTCTGTGTGTGTGTACCTTGCATGGTGTTCTTGTGTGTCCCGTATGATCTTTACAGTCTAGTTCTATGCTGCAGAGTCTACAAGCATTACGTGCCATAAATTTTGGTGAGGCGATTGACACAAAGTCTCCTTCAAAGTTGGAGAAAACTTTGGGCTTCCACAGCACCTTCAACTCTGAACTTAGTGGTGATGAGAAGAGCCATATGGAATTATTACAAAACAATCTTTCAATGGCGTCACCTGATGCTGGCATGGGCCAAGTGTTCAACGTGGACAATGGATCCAAAAATGATGATTCAGTTGTTAATACTGGAATCAGGATAAGGTCTCGCCAAGCACGGAATGACATGCCTAACAAAAACCTCAATAGCCAAGGTACCGCACCCAGGAGAATCCGTCTGCTATGCAAACCTCAAGTGCACCCTCTTAGCTGCAATGAGGTGGGCGAAGGTGGGAGCTGCTTAACTGAGGACCGTGATTCAAAGCCTATCCTTGCGGGGGTAAGAAATCTATCTATTTTATCTCGGTTTTCTTGGGTGAGATCGTGTTTGCAAGTGTTGTGAGATCTGTGTTCTTCTTCCACAGGAGACTAAAGCTTCAGAAAATAACGCTGATGATGTGGATTCCAAAGTTGTAGACCAACCCCAGAAGACATCTCCCGAGTCAACTGACATTACAAAGGTTCCTGAGGAACATACTGCAACTACGGGGTCCTTCTTGAAGTCTAAAGACATCAAAAGCTTGTGCACGAGGACCCGTTACGCATCAAAAGCGTCCATCAAACTCACAGTTTGGTCATATGTTGTACTTTTTGTCATTGTCTTGGTCCCAGTAGTAGTATTAGCTAGTGTATGGGGGCATTCTAGAAGTTGAACTGCTAGGGGATCATTTATTTGTGTGTAATTAAGCCCTCGTTACTTTTTATTTTGGAGGGTTGGGTTACTTGAGAGCATGTAGAGTTTTGTGAATATGCTGTACTCGATGCATGAGATGCTCACTTAGTCAGCTAGTATTTATGTTTATGTATAATAATTTCTCTCTCTTGGTTAAGTTTTCTTTGATAAGCCTGATGAAGCTCATTTACAATATTGGCAACTTCTGATCATGCCACAGTGAATGACGTGTTTAGTGCTAGTTTGGGAAGTAAAGAAAAGTGTTTTTTAAGCAATTTTTTATAAATTGAGATAAAATGTTTCTCACATACTTGTTTTAAATATTGTAAAAATACTTCTAAAAAGTTTAAATAAACAGACGCAATCTTCATACATGAGGGGACGAGATAGCTTTCAACAATTCTCAAGAAACAGAAGTTAGGTCCCAAGTCTGAACTTCCAAGTTGCGCTCGAGTTCAATTTCCCACCCAACAAAAGGTAGCAGCATCACGTATTACCTTCCAGTACTCAGTTCCCAACCCCTGAAAATATTGGTGGCGGATGTAGGTAGCCAAAAAGAAAACATTTTTGTAAGGAAAAATATATATTATCCAAATAAAATTAATTTTGCAGCATATTAATCGAGTAAATTATGTTTCTAACCTCAACTATCATTCGTTCCAGAGAGAAAAAATGCTATGGAATGGACAAACCCAGAGTTTTTCTGCTGACATTGAAAGAGGTTCTTCGCCAATGAAATATGCAACGACGCCAAAGGACGAAGATGCGGTATCATATCAATGTACCTATCATTCTGGAGGAGGGGAACGCGGCAGGAAGAGCCCGCGCATACGCTTACATGGTGGGCCATCCCTTGCCACTGATATACTCTTTGCTAACGGTAGTTGGCAGACGTTTATTTTAGCCGCCACTGTAGTCACCCTCTTCAGTACCTCCCAATCCAATAGTGTCTCTCCGTCTCCGTTCTACTCTTCTCGTCGTTCCAGCCTCAATTCCCGATGGATACATCCTTGTTTGCCCACATTCATCTCCTTCTTCTGTTACTCTCACTCACTCTATTTTGCGCTGTGTTAAGCTCCAGCAATCTTATTGATGCTACCTATGCGAAAGAGATACTGAGCGCAGCCCAGCAGGACAAAGATTGGTTAATATCAGTGAGGAGGCGAATCCATGAGTACCCGGAACTCGCTTTCCAAGAACACAACACCAGTGCTCTCATCCTCAGGGAACTCGACAAACTTGGTATCCATTACGCACACCCGCTTGCCAGAACCGGCATTGTCGCGGAAATTGGTTCTGGCTCTCACCCCGTCGTCGCTATTCGTGCTGACATGGATGCTCTTCCTTTGCAGGTAACTTCGGTTTTGTTTCTGTGTCGATTCTTTTAAGAATAGCTATCAAGTATGTCTTTGAATTTGGTGCTGTGTGATCAGGAGCTGGTTGAGTGGAACCACAAAAGCAAAATTGAGGGCAGGATGCACGCGTGCGGGCACGATGCTCACACGACTATGTTACTTGGTGCGGCGAAGTTGCTTCATCAACGGAAACATAGACTTCAGGTGTTTATCGAACCATCAATCCGCCGTTGACCTGGTTTACTTTTCAATTTCAGCACTTTTGCTTGATTCAATCACATTTGTTTTAGTCCTTAATGCGTAATTTAATGGTTAAACGGAAAATCTCTGTCCCCCGACCCCTGGGGATAATATAGGTAGATGTTAAAATTATATTCTAATTTGGAACTTTGCCAGTTCAGTATATTTGGTCCATTGGTTCATAAAATCCAAAAGTCAACTCCAGAAGCACATATACATAAACATGTTTGCCGTCATAAAGGTTGGTGTGGTTCCAAGTGAATACGTGTCGACTCATTCATTTAAAATTAGGGTGTGTGTGTGTGTCTGTGGTGCTTTTTGAGCGCTGGAGATAATTGCTTGCTTTTACCACAAGAAGATAGTTTAATGATTAAGATGGCAGCTGTGCCTGTAAACACGGTCTTTCTCTTGGTATTGAAGCATAGGCCAACAGAGATTAAAGCAAATGCTCACTTGCTCAGTTCATTTTTTTTTGTGTTTAAGTTTCTGAATCACATCTCAAAATCTGTTACCGGATGATTTTCCTCCTTTTCTTGTGGCATTGAAGGGAACTGTACGACTTCTCTTCCAACCTGCTGAGGAGGGAGCTGCTGGTGCCCCTCAAATGATTAAAGATGGAGCTCTTAAAGATGCAGAAGCAATTTTCGCTGTGCATGTAGATTATGAAACGCCTACAGGAGCCATAGCATCTATATCTGGGCCTTTCTCAGCTGCTGGGTGTATCTTTGCAGCGAAAATGATAGGGCAAGGTGGGCATGCTGCACAACCCCACAAACATGTGGACCCAGTGCTGGCTACATCGTTCGCAATATTGGCACTGCAACAACTTGTCTCAAGAGAATCTGATCCTCTTCATAGTCAAGTATGTCATATTCTCAATCCAATCTTGTGATATTTCAGCTTCCATCTATTTGCTGGAAATCAGATGTAATGCTTGCAACATTTAATTGCCACAGGTAGTATCAATTACTTATGTCAAAACCAATGTTGCGTTAAATTTGATTCCATCGAATGTTGAATTTGGTGGTACACTAAGGAGTCAGACAACTGAAGGCATGTACCACTTCAGGCAGCGAATAAAGGAGGTATACTCAAATAAACTCTGTAGACATAAATATTACCTTCAATGAGAAATCTTAGTGACTTAACTATCCTTGATGGTCTAGACTCTGGGTAATTCTAGCTGATTTATTGTTTGTATAAAATCTCTGCCTTCTTAAAAGTCAATTATGGCTTGGCCATTTAATCACTTTCTCTTAACCTTGTAAAGTTGAAACTTTTTTGTTATATGCAAGGAAAGAATATTTCATTGTTGTTGAGAAAAAATACTGGGAGAGGGGGAAAAAAAATGAAGAACACTTTGAAGCCACATCATAGAGGGGTTAATCACTATGAATGAAACCTTTCTTTGGGCCATGAATGAGTCTGGTTTGTATGTTTCAATTGTGACCAAAAAAATTCTCTACTTGTGAAGATCATTTAAATTAGTTAATGTGCATGTCTAATTGCTCTTGAATTGTACTTCTCTGTTGTCTGTGTTATGTTGTTAAAAGAAGTAACAACGAAGTGAATGATTTGGTTTCATTAAATTGATTTAGCTTATTCAACGAGGTGGTGGTTGCAGGTTATTGAAACACAGGCAGCTGTGCACAGATGCAGTGCACATGTAGATATGAAAGAAGAAACCTTTACCCCATATCCTGCTGTTGTGAATGACAATAGGTTACACCTACATGTGAAGAGGGTTGGTCAACTTCTGTTTGGTCCTGAAAATGTGAGGGAGGCCAAGAGGGTGATGGCAGGTGAAGACTTTGCATACTATCAACAAGTGATTCCCGGAGCGATGATTGGCATTGGGATTAGAAATGAGGAAGTGGGATCAGTTCACTCTCCACACTCTCCTTTCTTCTTTCTTGATGAGGAAGTCCTTCCAATAGGGGCTGCACTTCACACGGCGATCGCTGAGTTATACTTAGAGGATAACCAACATTCTACTATGCAGTAAGATTTGTCTTATTTTTGGTGCTTCATGTGCTGATAAACTGTTAAATACAGCTCTTTGCCTTAGACGAGGTGACATAGACAGAGGAGGAAAGGGATATTCATTCCACAAAAAGGCCAAAAGGTCATGTACAGTGTATAAATCCTTGTGAAAGCTATCTTCTTTGTTGGAAAGTTGTCAAAGCATCCAATGGACGGAGTGAATCCTCCCCAATTACTGTGTAGCGTACAATAATTGGCAGGACTCACATCCTATATAGCAATGGAAAATGATGTTAACCTATTTTGTAAGAATTAGTACTTATTATCATTAATAATGGCATATTTTTTTTATCATATCAGTATTAGATCCTTAGTTCCCCATTCCACTTTTACTTGGCATTGGCATACTAAACAAAGGTGGCCAACTCTGAATATTGATCCGATGAAACTTTGATCTTTCAATAATGAATTCATGGTCCCTGAAATTCTTTGAAAATACAGTTCATAACAAAATATTGCTCAATTATTTTGAATTTTCTTCAATGCTTCAGGTGGTTGAGTCTGACATACAATCATATGGAAAACAAATATCTTTGCCACAAAAGCAATTCAAAGTTTCCTGCGGGATAACTTATAGCCGGAATAGAAAAAAGGGAAAATGCCTATGGAGGCCCAAATAAGCAAGAAAATTCCAAAAAATGCCCAAACTAAACTCTTTGATCAGAAAAGGCCCTAGGGCCCTAATGGGTATTAAGTTGTAAAGTCAAATATCAATAATACCCCTCTATTAAAAAAATAAAAAAGAAGTCTGATAAAGCCAAAATCACTAGCTGTTTTTGGTGTGCCTGAAATGTATTACACGAGGAACAGAGCAGAAATCAAAAGCGAATGTAGACATGAGGGAGAGAACGCAAGGTAGCGAGGAAGACACGGATTTGCTCAAATCAGTGAGGCAAAGAACATATATATTCCTAATCATCCACTGCGTTGATGTATTTGCTGCTCTTGAAGGTTTTTTTTAGTTCGAATGTTGGTGGGCTGAAAGGTTGGAACTTGGCCAAATTTATGTTATTATTGAGTAGGAAATAAGTAAGAAACACTAAGAATTTGATCAAGATATCATTATCACCATTCTAGTTAATCTTTAATCACTAGAAGGTAGTGTGGAAAAAAGGATGCTCTGTTTTTTGGCATGAAAACAGAGGGGAATGTGTGTTTTTTAGTGGGATGAAGCTACATTTGGTTAAAAAACGCTGAAAATGGGATAGTTGTTAACACGTACTGTTTTTGTTGTTAATGCCTACTGTTTTAATTGTTAATTTGACTGATATTGTTGTTAATATGACCTGAATGTTAAAACGTGATAGGTTGCTCTATTTTTGGGCATGAAAACAAAGGGAGGTCTATTTGTTAGGGGGGAAGACTAAATGTGGAAACAGTGAAATTAGATTATTATTAATACCTACGAATTAAGTTGTTAATGTGATTGTTAAAGTTGTTAGTGGTACTAATATTGTTGCTAGTGGCTACTGATATTGTTGTTAGTGTCTACTGATATTGTTGTCACTCGTATTGTTATTGTTGTTGGTGTCTACTGATATTGTTGTCATTGGGTACTGATATTGTTGTCACTGGGTATTATTATTGTTGTTAGTGGCTACTGATATTGTTGTTAGTGTCTACTGATATTGTTGTCAGTGGGTAGTGATATTGTTATTAGTGTCTACTGATATTGTTGTCAGTGGGTACTGATATTGTTGTTATTGGCTACTGATATTTTTGTTAGTGTCTACTAATATTGTTGTCACTGGGTACTGATATTGTTGTCACTGGGTACTATTATTGTGGTTAGTGGCTACTGATATTGTTGTTAGTGTCTACTGATATTGTTGTCAGTGGGTACTGATATTGTTGTCACTGGGTACTGATATTGTTGTCATTGGGTAATGTTATTGTTGTTAATGGCTACTGATATTATTGTTAGTGTCTACTGATATTGTTGTCAGTGGGTACTTATATTGTTGTTAGTGTCTACCGATATTGTTGTCACTCGGTACTGATATTGTTGTCATTGGGTACTGTTATTGTTGTTAATGAATATTGATATTGTTGTTAGTGTCTACTGATATTGTTGTCAGTGGATACTTATATTGTTGTTAGTATCTACTGATATTGTTGTCACTGGGTACTGATATTGTTGTCATTGGGTACTGTTATTATTGTTAGTGGCTACTGATATTGTTGTTAATGTCTACTGATATTGTTATCTGTAGGTACTGATATTGTTGTTAGTGTTTACTGATATCGTTGTTAGTGGGTATTGATATCGTTGTTAGTGGGTACTAATATTGTTGTTAATATCTACTGATATTGTTCTTAGTGGCTTCTGATATTGTTGTTAGTATCTACTGATATTGTTGTCATTGGGTACTGATATTGTTATTACTGGGTACTGTTATTGTTGTCACTGGGTACTGATATTGTTGTCACTGGGTACTATTAGTGTGGTTAGTGGCTACTGATATTGTTGTTAGTGTCTACTGATATTGTTGTCAGTGGGTACTGATATTGTTGTTAGTGTTTACTGATATTGTTGTCACTTGGTACTGTTATTGTTGTTAGTGTCTATTGATATTTTTGTTAGTGTCTACTAATATTGTTGTTAGTCTCCACTGATATTGTTGTCAATGACCCATTAATTGTTGTTAAGGGGTACTGTTATGGTTATCAGTGGGTACTGTTATGGTTGTTAGTGGGTATTGATATTGTAGTTATTGGCCGCTGTTATTGTTGTTTGTGGGGATTGATATTCTTACTATAAAGGACTGATATGAATGATACCAATGACTGAACAAATACCCTGAATAAATGGCCCTTGTTATTGTTGTTAATGGCTCCTGTTATTGTTGTTAATGGCCCTTGTTTTGCAGTTGGCATTCCGTGAAGAAATATCAAAACATAAGCAACAACATTGCAAAACATAAGAAAAAATTTGCTCTTGTCATTCAACAAAAATTGTGAAGTTAGCATCAATTGACAATTTACACAAGAACAAATGTTGAAGGTCATTATTATGAATACAAAGTTGTTATAAATACATATTTGTCATCAGCTACAATGTTCCCTAACAAGTATTCCCCCTAATGTGTCTTTTTCTGCTTGTGGTAGTCATCAATCAAAGACAACACTTTTTATTGATGGCTGTTGCGAGGATGGGTGACCAATTACCACAAGACGCCCACCTTCAATTCCTGAATTTCATCGTCAGTAAAGAATGGCATTGTGTACCCCTCATCACCATGCACCGAACCATCCCACGTCTGTAACCATGAAAGCACATGAACCCCACAAGAGTCCCTGAAATAAAATAGACAGGTTCTAGTCAATCCTCAAATCAAAATTCACCAGTTCAAGCCTCAGCCTAGCATGCTTAAATTCAAAATCAAAATCATAGAATCGTCACATTGTAATTTTCAGTATGACAACAATAACAATTCAGAATCAAGCAGCCTATGTAGGTCAATAAAAACTCAATTTTTTTTTCTTTCCAGTTCAGAGACTACCAAAATAAGCAGGAAAGAAGTGCTACACTAATCTTCATATTAAAACACATCAGTTATATGAAAGGTAATCAGAAATTATTTATTCAAGTATCATACAGCCAGACACAATCAAAGTATATATGCATTTCAATAATTCTCAAGAACAAGAGTCATCTTATCTGCTATATGATTAACTCATACAAGAATTTGATCCAGATTCCCATAAACATCATTAACAACTAGATTCTCCAGCAAATTGTGTCACTATCTTTTTTATCTCAAGAATGCCAGAACCATTGAATGCTTTTCTCATTAACTTGTAATGCAATGGTCAGCTCCTGAATAAAAATTGTCACTTGCATTCTTAAGAATAAAAATAAATGAAAATATGGATCATGGGCTTGATCTTTTTCGTGAGAAAGCAACACCACATGCAACTTCTGTACAAGAAGTAGAGGGTCTACTTTAATATTGGAATAGTTAATAAAGAAACATATACGTGAGAAAAAAGCACAGTCTGGCTAGGTAAAGCATTATACAAAATTACATAGAAAACGCCAAGATGTTGCAAATACTAACAAAACCAAGATTCAATATTGTTTCCTGGAATATTTTATTATAAATATGAAAATTGCACTATTACCTTTCCCGAATTAGGTGTCAAAAAGTCGTCTTTTCTTCCTAGTCTCCACTTCTATATTAAGGAGATACGGCTCCACATAGAATTAAGCTAGCTTTTGGATTTCTAATTTATTGTCATGCATATTAATTCTATGAAATCTACAATTTGAAGTTCAGTGTTAACTTTCAGTCCTCTATACTTGTTTCCAAGAATATAAATAAAAGGTTTAAAGATTAATTACCGGTCTCATTGTGATTTTGGTCGCAAGTGATGGGCTAATGGACTCAAATGGACTCAAAAAATAATAACTAATTGAATTACGCACACTAGCATGACATCCTCCAAAAACAACAACTATTGTTTTATTTATTGGAGTTCCTTTTTGAGTCCATTTGTATAAGGAGTGCTGCAAATAGCAAATTTCTAAAGTGCCGCAAATGGACTCAAAAAACAATAAATAATTGATTGTATATGCACATGTGCCCAGACAATAAAAAAGGTTTTTTTTAGGCATGAAATACGAGAACAAAAGTTGGACAGAGAAGCAATATCTTTATTCAACATTAGAATTGCATAAATGCACATCTTTGGGGATAGATGAATTTACAATGTTAAACTAATTGAGCATTCAAGAGAAAAACTTACCCCAGCATCAGCTGCTAAAGGTTTCCCTAAACGACTCAATTCAACTTCAAGTTCAACAACTGTTTTGTTAATAAGAGATTGAATGCCAGGAATTTTGGACTTGATGACAGTCTCCAAATGCTAAAGCAGTTAGAATCATGAATTGATTATTAGAAATTAATACAGTAAGAGTTGCAAGTAATAAACAAAAACAGATATTTAGCAAATACGGTAAGTATTGCAAGTAATAAATGAAAACATATATTTAGCAAACAGATATTAGTTTCCTTCTAAATAACTTCTAAATCTTCACTTGGAAAAGAGGGAAAGTCTGTGCACTTGGAAGAAACTAGTGCTCCATAAAGAAACATCGAAATCCTAACATAACAATGCACTCACTTGTATTTTTTTCATCATAAAAAAACTTTCAAATCCCCACAAACAGAAAAAGCTCGACTAGCTCCCTGAACAAGTTTTATAGAGCAATTTAGTGATTGTAAATGAGTAAAGCAACACAACCAAGAGCAAGAGAATCATAATTAGTCCAAATAATATCCATACTCATAATTGATTAATCAACAGTGACATTGCAGAATATTTGAAGAACCCATGTGAATCAGAAAAACCTTAATGCAAGCTTTGCTTTATCATTTTCTCCCACGTTTCTAGATATGCTGCTGCCAGCAAAACTTGATATCATTAGAAGGAAGAAGACTCAACAACCATAGCAACTAAAAGTTAGTAGAAAAGTTTTCATTTCATACAAAAATCAAGAAAGGAACTTAGGCGCCTGACTTACAAGTTCAGGTCATTTAACTGACGAGGCCGATTTAAGGTGATCAACTTCATATGACCAATCACTTCTCTAAGAACAACCTTAACATCAGAAATTTTCAATCAATCATTTAATCACAGAATCTCGTGACAAATTTACCCCCCAAAAGCTTAAAATCAGAAACACGCAAGGAAAATAGGTAATAACAAAAATTCGTAATGATGGTGAAGGAGGGAGAGAATGCCAATGGTGACAGAGGTATATCGGCGAATCTGGAGTGTCCAAGAACGAGTTTTGAAGGTTGCTAAGGTGAAGATGCTCGAGCTCTGATCTATGTATCTCACAAATCTGGGCTCTAAACTTCGAAACTCCCCTCCTCACGTCACCGACAGTGATGAAGGTGAGAACGGAGGTTGTCGATGACTGAGGTGAAAGGAGTGAAATATGAAGATCTGAGCTCTCCGCCGCGCTCCAAGCTTTCTCAAGTCTGTGTAGAGTGGAGGAAGAAGGAGAGGGTGAAAATGAAGACCTTCATTTTTCTCTTTCAACCCAGGGCATCAATGTCATTTTACATTGTAACTTAATACCCATAAGGGCCTTAGGGCCTTTTCTGATCAGTGACTTTTCTTTGGGCCTTATTTGAGAATATCTTGCTTAATTGGGCCCTGAGGTGTATTTTCCCTAGAAAAAATCATAACCAGAGGCAGCAAACCAGCAGAAATCATGCATGAACAATGGGACCAATGAATCTCTCTATATTTCGTGCTTCACGTTATTTTGAATAATGCAGGGCATAAGTTTCACTTTTCTTGATTTGAGATACGCATGGAGGACACACCCTACGGTCATGTAACAAGAATATTATATTGCATCCTAATGGCTACAAATCAAATGAACGATGCCCATTATCACGCAAGGAAAACCATAAATTGCATCCTACTTTTTTTAAAATAAAGGAAAAACGTCTTCAATCATCAAATGTTTGCCTTTTCAACTGAAAATAACAGACCAGCGGACAGGTGGAAATCTCCCGCTGTAGTAGTAGTTTTGCTCAAGAAAGTGAACAATCTCACCGTTCAGCAAATGAAAGGAAGCCAACTGTCCCAATTATAGTATTATAATTGCTATTAATTAATTTTTGAGATGCATTATGGTATACTTTGCAAATATTTTTTGACTTTATCATTAAAAGAAAGTAACCAAAATCTCTTGAAGGGACAGGTGAGAAAAAGAAGTAGGTGTGGTGTGGGTGGTTGAATTAATATGATTGCTTTTACAAATGAGGCTCAACAGATATGGAAATCCTTATCAACCGGCCAAACTAACAAAGGAAGGGGCCACACCATGATTAGGATCTCTTAATCAGCCTTCCTTTCAATGTTTTAGGCAATTCCACAGCCCAAATGACCAAAATCTCCTGTTTGGATGGGGAAATTAATTAATCTTTGGAATTTTGTGGTTGAGATCTCTCATGAACCACAATATTAATCAACCAAATAGGGAATAAAGGGACTTTATGATGAGTCCCATCCACGTGTTCCCAAATAAACATCGTAAGCTCAAGTTCTTTTTTCTGCATTGTTTCAGAAATGGCAGAGCCATCAAGTCAAAAAAGTTTTCCTCATGAGCTGTAAATTGGAGTTTCAAGTTTGCATCATAACTCACAAGTGCCTGAGTTGGCTTGACATTATGGCTGAAGGAGAAATTTAACAACACATAGGATGCCAAAGTTTAATTCGGTTAGGTGATATGATAGCCTTTGGGTGTTTTATCTGAGTTTGTCCACATCACATTTTCGTTTTTAGGATTTAGTCACTATATCCAATAAATAGGAAATTGACTGGTAATGACGCATTATAAATTTTCCCTCTGGACAATTTAGATAGAAATAGCAAGAAGATTTTCATAAGCGAGAGAAAGACAATTAGAGAGAGTAAAGAGGGGCAATTAAGAGGCCACGTGGATATCAACTTTTGAGAATTAGTTTTCAGTCTCGAAAATCCAAATGATTTCTCTGATCCTCACGTTTCATTCATCCCAATTATAAAAGTCATGAAAAGGGAAAGCCATTGCTTTAGCCCTGGTTCGTGAACAAGGAAAAAGGCTAACTTGGTTGATCTCATTTTAAGAAATCACAATATATCAGTGGCCAAAATCACTGACACCTGGATTTTTTAATTGGGAACCTTCTCTTTCATGAGCATACCTCATTTTAAGATCTAACCCACGCTTAGTCTCGTCTGCAAGCAATCAAACTCCTTAATGTTTTCACTAACCATATGTTTGACTCACTCAATTGGACCCACTCTTCTCATAAAAGAACAAACTGTGAAAGAGAAATGATTCTTCTGAGATAAAAAAGTTTGCCAGTAGTTTTATTCAACAGTGTTAAATTAATTTCAGAATACGTGGCCACGCCTGAGGTTGTCTCAAATGAGATCCTACACTTACACGTAAGACATGCCATGCATAGCTGACAAAGTGACACTTCACCACCTTGTTATGCAAATGAATGTAGTCGATTGGTGATGGAAGTATTTTATCATTATAAAAGGTTGGCTTTTGCCCTTACCATAATCTCTCTTCTGCCTATAAATTCGCTAACCCTCACTTGAGCATTGAGAAACGAAAAGAATTCCCGAAAAGAAATATTAAAACCAAGAGGTTCCTTATAAAGCTAGTGCCTCTGCATGTGCTCAGGAATCCCTCTGATTAGCTTTATATACTAATCAGTAATCGCCCACCGGCCATCTATAACTGTTCTACTCCCACTTCCTTCCTTATAATATCTCTCTGCCTCTCCAAATCTTTTTTGTCCCAACCAAAAACACTTACAATGGGTGAAGAAGTTAAACAGGTAAGTTTTCATTCTTCTCAACGAAAAACTGGGTTCTCTTTGGCTAACTATATATCCACATTAGCTTCAGCCTTGAGAACTTATGTATTTTTTTATGTGTTCTTTTTTGGTGGATCGGAACAACCTAAGGCAGAGGAGAATAAACAAGAGAAAACAGAGGAAAAACCAGGGGAAGAGAAGAAAGAAGAGAAAGCAGAGGAAAAGCCAGCGGAGGAGAAGAAAGAAAAGAAAGCAGAGGAAAAACCAACAGAGGAGAAGAAGGAAGAGCCTAAGCCACCATCACCATGCGTGCTTTCTGTTGACTTACATTGTGTGGGATGTGCCAAGAAAATTGAAAGATGCATTATGAAAATGCGAGGTTCAGAACTGTCTCTTGGTTTCATTTTTGGTTTCCTTGTGTACATTTGCAGCAATTATTAATTGTTGTTGATCTTGTTCAACAGGAGTTGAAGGGGTGGTCAAGGATATGGCTAAAAATGAAATAACCATAAAAGGGATAGTGGAACCACAAGCAATCTGCGATAAGATTACCAAGAGAACAAGGAGAAGAGCCAAAGTCATTTCTCCATTGCCCGCAGCAGAAGGAGAACCTATCCCAGAAGTTGTTACTTCTCAGGTATCTATCTCATCAAGGCATTCTTCAGATAAAAAAGTTCATTAATATTTAGACATTTAATCAATAATAATTGATAATAATTCGTCGTTCTTCAGGTTAGTGAACCAGTAACCGTGGAACTTAATGTGAACATGCACTGTGAGGCGTGTGCTGAGCAACTCAAGAGGAAAATTCTCAAAATGAGAGGTACCATTTTATATCTTTATTTCAATCTCTTGCCTGAGTCCTTGGTTAGTTGTATGGGTGAATAATAATAAAGTGTTAGAAAATGTAGAGGCTAATGGTGCCAATGCATTGCTATGGTAGGGCAAGTGTCAGTTTTTGTGACTGTGACTGATCAATTTGACGAAATCATTGAAAAAGCAGTAAAAGATCGCCAAATCAGCATCTAACGTGTCATGTAATAATTCAAATTGGTCGGTCATGATATGATTTGGTACTTGTTCCGGTCCTACGCCCAATTTCACCGCCAAAAATTAAGAAGAAGTGGGGCCTGGGGTGATTCTACATAGATGTTTCATGTACAATAATTTGTTTGGCTTGAGCTAAAATGAATCAGACAAAGTATTTCTAATGAATGTGAATGTGTATGTTGATGAATGAAGGAGTACAAACAGCAGAGACAGAACTGGGCACGGGGAAGGTTACTGTGACAGGGACAATGGACGCAAACAAACTAGTGGACTATGTGTACAGACGCACCAAAAAGCAAGCGAAGATAGTTCCACAACCAGAGCCTGAACCAGAGAAGAAGGAAGAACCTAAAGAAGCAGAGAAGACAGCAGAGGAGGCAAAAGCTGAAGAGAAGAAGGAAGAGAACACAGAGAAGAAAGAGGAAGAGAAACCTGCAGCAGAGGAGCCCAAGAAGGAAGGAGAAGGTAACAAAGAAGTAGGTGAAGATAAGAGTGAGAATAAAGAAGAAAAAGGAGGTGAAGAAAGCAAGGAAGAGGCCAAGAAAGAAGGAGGAGATCAGAATAATAATAATAATAATAATAATGGGATGGTGGTGATTGATGATGAAGGAATAAAGAGGATGATGTATTATTATCAGCAGCCACTGTATATGATTGAACGAATCCCTCCACCTCAGCTCTTCAGCGATGAAAACCCCAATGCATGCTGCATTTCATAAAACTTCAGAAGAGTTTGTAACTATAAGCTTAGATGGGGGATGGTCTCAAATGGAATATAATCATGTATTCAATAAGTATATAATATATCGTTTCACTCTTTTTATGCATGTATATGATACATTATCACAGTAATCCTGAAAATCAAGCTTCTGAAATATTGCTATTGTTGGTCAATTAACTATATATTTATGGATGATCAAAATGAATATGATTATGTAAATAAAGCCTATATTATTAATCGTAATTATGTTTGGTACTTGTTGCGATATGTTTGATGAAATCTATTGGTCCACAAGACACTTCTTTCATATGCAGCTTCAGACACAGGACCCAGCAAAGGGCCAACACTAGCTAGCAAGGAAATTTGTGTCCACTAATGAGTACAGCATGCATATACACACGTAGAGCATTTATCTAAAGTCTCTCTCTCTCTCACACACACACATTACTATTTGATTATTTATTATGAGACACTTGGGTTCTTCAGTGTAGGTGTTGTGGATTATATTATATGCTATGATGAATGAATCCACGATTTCAAATATCACAGTTTAGACTCATAATTACTAGTGTTGTTCTCCTTGCATAGAATATGTATACTTGGTATGAGCAAGGAGAGGAGATGGAGGAAAAGGAAGGAGATGGGTGTGAGTAAGGCAGAGTAATGAAGCATGATAGATATGGATGGCACCTGAGGAAGGAAGAGGATAAAGAGTGAATAGAAGATTGGGGATGGTACTTTATTTGTGTTTCACTTGGACACGAAAAGAAATGTATGTAAGAGATTCCTTCATGTCACATGGAGAATGGGGGTCCCACTGCACATCTGAGCCCTGTGTCTCCATCTTCTGAATCCCACCTCATGAATATTCTTTCAATGGGAACCATCCTCTTACGTGGCAATGGTCGGCCATGCCTCAGTGACTAAGCCCTCACAATTGTCTCTCCACTCAAATCCATCTCCACCTGTGTCTCATAAATTGTAAATCAGCGTTCAGCACACTAGTCAATAATTGCAGAGGAGAAAATAGCGACTTTAGTTGATGTAGAAACAGAGCAAAATCACCCATCCATCTCAGGAAATGATCAAATTTTTATTATTAGGATAAGAACACGTTAGGAGGGTGGAGATTTATCGCACAGCTTTGTTGACAAACTGTTCTTTATTGCACAAAAAATTCTGAAAACTAGCACCTTTTATTGACTGTTGAGATAGTTAGTTAAAGGGTTAGCTTCAGCTTTAATTTCTTTTTTTAATGCTACTTGATGTACGTGGAACTGTTTATATATTTTTACGACTTCTGCACGAACAGAGAATAATGCAACAGTAACCGAAATGCTATATATCACAGTCAGATCTAAAGGGCACATGACTACAAAGATGATTTCATGCACCAGAGTGCAGTTATATATATAAAGTTACATGTATCTCGAGAAGACCCCGCTTTCACTGAAAACTAGAACGTCAGAAAGCGTCAGAAAGCCACAGTTCTGCACTCTCATAAAACAATTTGTTTTTCTTTCACAAAAGAGCTTCAACCCACAAGGATTAAAAGAACAGTTTATCTAAAAAATTCACAGGTCAGAATCAAGTTATACAAAACCGGGGCAGGTATAGCTGTACTGTAACTAGATACTGATATATTATAAACATGAGAACAATCTACCGTAATGCTTTGTTTGATAAAGTTGTTTGTGTCTACGTTTGAAACATAGGGTGTTTCGTTTCATTTGTTGTGTTGGTGGATTCCACCATCAAGCAGAGAAAAGGTCACATGCATGTGTTTGGCGTTAGCATCGATTATTAGAGCGTAAACTGTCCTTTCTGCAAAATAAAAACTTTGGAGAACACCATCTCACTGAAAGCAAGATGATCGTGTTCTTCTACAATATATATAATGCTACGGTTAATTATATATGCAAGAGTTAATATAATTAAAATGCTCAAGTTCCAAACACACTTTATATTCAGCTGTCTTCTTTGATAAGGAAAACAAGCCACATGGGAGCCAAACTCCAAAACTATCCCATTCCCAATGACAAGTATAATACATTGTATCTGCTTTTGGCCAACCAACAGAGACTTGCTGACACAGCTCTCCACTCATCCACGTCACCCACCCATATGCCCTTCGGGGGCAAAAATGAATAGATAACGCAAGCATTCAAGTTTCCTTAATCAAAGGCAGTTTCTTTTGAAGGGTACGCAATTATATTATTATTCCCTCTAATCTCTACCTATAGCTGCTTTGGATGGGAAAGCATGAAGAAAACTATGAACAAAAATCTAAAGGAATAAAGGACAGAAAAAGAGACTGATGATGAGTGAGCTAGCCAGGCTTCTTTTTACAAGAATCTAATGGATTATGAGCATAACATGATCCGTGTCTTGACTTGGGAACTATGACTTATATATATACGAAGGCTGATCTTCATCCATAAGAACAAACGACTGAAAACGTTAATTGGGTATCATTAGTAATTGTATGGTGCGAGTTGGAGAGAGCAAGAATGGAGAACATGCAAATTGTGCCAGCTTACAGGAATAACGTTGTGGAGGCACAATACGTTGACATGATGGTTCCTCTCTATTCTTATGGGTGCGAGAAGAAAGTAAAGAAGGCCTTATCGAGTCTCAAAGGTACGTAACAAAACGATCTCAGTGAGTTTTCTGAATCTGGCTAATTTCCATCATCATACTCAAAGGTTTCTCTGGTTCTGGTTAATGTATTATGATCAATACATACATGGTCGGGGTTATTGATACGTATGTCTAGGCTTGGATGGGCTTTCCAAGCTCACATGCTTCTTATTTTGGGTTTGTCGAAAGTTCGAAGCCCGTTTGATACTTGCATGGGCTTGGTCTAAGGGACAATTTGTTTTAGAGAATCCTATGACAACTAACCCCACTAGTTCGTTAGAGTATTGTGGTGCCAATCAATACGCAGATTATTCCATCACAATAACTACAATAAAGAATGAATTAATCTTACGAATTCTGGCTTGCGAAGCCAAACGCAATTATCATCTGGGGCAGAATAATTTGTCGGTACTTGAAGGTACTCAAGATTCTATCCTTTTCTGTTATATTGCCGATATCATTGGGAAAAAACTGCACTCTTGACATTTCTACTCGGGCCATAAAATATAAATGCCGGCTTGGAAAGTTAACTTCACCTAGTTTCAGCTGTGTATCGATAACTAATTTCATGTGATGATAGGAATTTACTCGGTAAACGTGGATTACAGTCAACAGAAGGTGACTGTATGGGGGATTTGCAATAAATATGATGTGCTGGCAACCATTAGAAGCAAGAGAAAAGAAGCTCGTTTTTGGAACCCAGAAAACAATGCTGTGTTAGAGGTCTCATCCCTGTCACCACCACCATCAATCCTTCCTCACAGGGACTTTAGATCATCTTTTGCTTTAACTAAGGTTCGGTCTCTGAGTTTGAAGGCCTGGAAGAAGGTGTTCACAAGGTCTTATTCTTTCTAGAGAAGAAAAGTGATCCATGGAAGCCAAGGATTACTTCCTTGCGTCAGAATGAGTGTAAATCTGGGAATAACTGGGTTCCTTGTGTGTACCTTGTACATAATTTCTGTTTTGAGCAGTTGGGCTAGTTTCTCCTTGCTTTTTCCCCCTTATAATTTAGTGCAACTTTGGTGGTTCCTTCATTGTACAATGTTGGATGTTTCATTTATAAGGAAAGCAATGTGCTCTCAATTAAACTACTGGTCCTTATTATTTCCTTGTTCACATTTAAGCCTTGGAAGAAACTTTTAACCCTCTGGCCTCTGCTACTAGATATACTAATTACATTATCCCTGTTATTCTCTAGATGACTATATATTACCTCCATTTTCAAAGAACTTTCTTTTATCTCTGGAAAAGAATGAAGATCTAAATACCATTACCTCAATCAGAGTCAATTAACACAAAATGAAGCTGGCAATTGAGTTCCATGCATATGCTGGGAAACATGAGGTACCCAGATCACATGGCACCCTTCAAAAAGCAGACATGCATCCATTCAAAGCATCTCCTGATAAAGCCAGAGCATAAATCTACCAAACCTCAAAACTTCCAAGCTACTCCACAATCTCCTCTATGCGGGATCGTGCCCGATCAGATCTCAAAAAGCTATGAAGAGACCCCACCAGAGCCTCACAAAATAGTGATTGAGTTCATTTGTGTATATCCATGATAATTAGGAATTTACAATTCAACCCTGATTAAGCTCATACAAATAAACAGTGCGTGACTATAAGATCGTTATATTGCTGTAATTATACCACATAAACACCAGCCGATAGAAATATATCAGGAATCAATCAAATCCGTTTTGCCTAACCTCTTCCCTCTCGTGATTCATGTCATCTGTAAACATTGCGTAATCCGAAATTCAAATTCCGCCGGCAGAAGCCCACACGTTACAAATACTAGACCCAGATACGGAAAGTACCTTATATAAAGCTCTAAGTCGGAAGGAGAGATTCCTAAATTTGAAGAGAAACTAAGCAGGAAAGATGATAATGGTGGTGAATATGACGGAGATGCTGGCGAAACTAACGTCAGCAATGGCAAGTGTGGCGGATCGGTTTCTGGCGCGGCGGAGCTCAAGTTCTAGCTTTCTCGGGAACCTTCGCTTCGGTTTTGCATCCTCGTCATCCGATTCTGCTTCCTTTCTGGTTTATTTCTAGTTACCATCAAAACTCAGTAGATATTTGAGGCGGAATTTTCATACAGTGATTTAAGAAAATTATTGCAATTTGAGCCTTGAATTGTTTGAGAGCAGAGAGAGGCTCTGAATGTAGGAAATTGCATCTAATCTGTCCGTTATAACAGATTCATCTGCTATTACCACTCGCTGATCTGCATGAAACACGGCCCGTCCTCCATTGTCACGTCTGCTGTGGCGGCAAGGTCGAACTAGACTTTTTGAATGAAACCTTGTGAAGAATAAAAATATTTTACTGAAATTAATTTATTTGGTCAAAAATGCACTTTAGCCAGTTATCTCGTTAATCTCCCTGAATGAGATCGCTGGCTCTCATACCACAATTGTTTGATACAGAGGAAATAAGAATTTTTGAAATTCTATTATTGATCTTTGAATAACGGAGTGTAGGTATACAAATCTAGAATCTAATTTAATCTAAATAAAATCAAAAGAACAAAGATATCGCTGGCTTCTCCAGTAATGTTGAAAGAATAATTTGCAAAAATGGCAGGTAATTGTTCTAGAATTTTTTTGTGCCAATGATACTTTGCCCTATCCATTTTTCTTTAATTTATGTTTGCTTAATGGTGCAAGGAGATACTAACATGTTCATTCATTAAAAAGAAAATTTCGTAGAGGAAGGTGGAGAATTGTTTATAAGTTCAAGTGCATTCTGTTTTTTTTTTAAAAAAAAAAATTGATTTTTTGTAGCACAAATTTGGGGTTTCGTTTCTGATTCTTGATTCCATCAGCATGATATTCCCTCTTCTCAATTGCCAATTTTGTTCTATCTATTTTAATGTATTTTCACTGATTCTTTAAAGTGTATTTTTGGACAAATTTAGTGGGGGATTAATAAAATTTTTGGCTGGACTCTGAATCAAACGTAGAATGTTAAGAGTAAAAGTGTTACAATTTAGGTGATGTAGTGATAGAAAATAATTTAGAAATAGTATTGGTGAAACCAAACGGTAAGAAAGAGGAGCACTCGGCATATATATGCTACAGCTTGGGATTTGTACTTAGCTTGACTTCATCTGGTTTTGTACTTCTCATTTCACTCTACATTATAGCATATAATCCTACGCTGCTGAATTCAAGTGATCATGTTCCTTCCTTCAACGGTGAAGATGTACCTGTTCCTTGCTTCACTCTATGTAGGTTTACTGATCCGATGTAAAGTATATAAATACCACTTGCATGCTTTTAACAATCATAATAATGGATTCAATGAGAAACTATTCTCACTGTGATTTAATTTTATCCGAACTTTCTCAACTTGATGCATATCACAAGTACATTATAGATATTTAATTCTTTTTTATTCCATTAGTGAATGATGACATTTAATTTATCTAATATTCTATTTTTGAAAATTATAGATAAACATATATTAGGACTTATCAGTTTTGTTCAGTAGGAAAAATATATAATGCATGCTTATGGGTGTAGTTGCTGCCTGATTAATATGATATATTTTCCAAACAATATTGTTTTCATGTTTAGGGTTTAAAAGTGTTTATTCACGTAAATGAAGGCGATACTTTTCTCACATACTTACCTCATATGACGCAAATCACGATTGAAATAAAACTCTTGAATATTGCAACCGCTATTCCAAACAAACACAATCTCTTAACAAAAATCCAAAAAATATATACAATTTAATTTGTTAATATCTAGAGTTTTGAAAAGCTCCCTTTGTGACTTTTTCTTCCATGTGCCTTTGCTATGACAAGTTTGCTTTTATAAGCAAACGTATAAAAGGCACAATTGATTGTCCAAGGTAAACCTTAAAATCCACAAGAACAAAACATATTTGTTAAGGTGATTGTTCTACCCAAGTTTGTGCTCTACGCAAACATGTCTGGCATTCTACTTTTCCATTTAGCAGTACCTTTTAGCATGGAATTAGTCTGTCCATTTGATTGGTGGAGAATTGTTGTAGGTCTTAAAAGGATGGAGGTTGTTGTCCTATCACTCAAGCAATGAACGAAGAGGCTACAAAAATTTCCTTTAGAACCTAATTCTCTAGTTAAAGTTTGCCTCCGTGTGATTAGTCATAACATGGATTACAACATCCATAAGCATCGCATAGCTACTTTCATAGGCGCTTCTTCAGCTCTTGAAAGTCAAATTGTCCTGCTCAATTAAATGCTACAACTATGCTTTTTTGTTGTTGTAATTTTGGCTATTTTTCATCTTCATATTCATGAAACTGTGTAGCATATAGGCTTTCATTGAATCTGCATCATTTTCACATGACAGGAGGACCTTTTTTCTTTTTCAGGATATATTTTTCTGATTTGATTTGGCAACAAGGAGAGCAATTTCCCAGCTATTTTGTTCTTTTGTATAATATATTAAATGTCTTATTCAGAAAACAGAAGGCTTTTTTGACAATTCAAATCTATTTCTTAATTTTAGCAGCATAAAGGTAAAAGTATTGGTCAATTCTGTTTTTCCGTATGTAAACCTTGGACATTGACGGAATATAAGAGATTTTTTTTTTTGAATGTCTGTATAATCAATATAGGTGGATGAATGATCTTTTATAGACCTTTCTCAAAATAATTTAACAGAAAACTATGGGATTTTTCTACATCACTTGTAGTTATAGATTATGTTCTCATGTAAATGAAATGTTTTCACAGCCTGCGGAGATACGTTATTTCATATCGGTCACTTTCTTCCTTTTTTGCCAGTGAAGTTGTCAAAGCTTTATAAGTGTTTTATAGGTTTTTTCACATACTCCAATATTTTTCACTTACTTTGCTGCTCTCTGTAACTTAGCTTGCTGGAAGTGGCAATAATGTCAAAGGATTGCTTTATTTAATTGTTATATTGCTAAGGATTATCGAAGATGACAAAAAACAAAGCGGGATTTGTATGGATTTAAGATTGGGTTGGTATGGTAGTGAAGGTGGATTACTGTTTTAAATTGCAGAAACAGGCTATATAATCATGCATTAATTGTCCATGACAGCCATGGTTATGTGAAATGGAATTAAATTATTGCTATTGATAAATGATAATTTAATGTATTAACAGAGCTACATGTAAAGATAACTGTTGTCATACTGTAATTGGAGGAATATTTTTCATACTCAATTAATTAGATTCTTTTATACATTCAGTTCTCACTCACATATTTTCAAAGGTCTCAAGTTCTTTTTAACTGAACCCTTTCTTATATTTAATTATAGTGATAGTAGTTGCATGATGTTGAGACTGAATAATTTGGTAACACACAATAAAGTTAATTTATAGGGGGAGTTAATACTTATTTGATAAAACTATAAGGAGGAGAGGGTAGTTAATATATTTTCTTCAATTATTTTTTGGAAAGGGGTAGAAAAAGAATTTGTCTGTGAAGATTAATTTAATATAAGATGTTCAAGTTAGTTCTAACCATGCGGCTTGTTTTGATTATATCTTAACACATCATTGAAACATTTTATAAAATTAAAATTTAAAATTTGTAAATAAACTGTAATATCAATTATGGTGTGTATATATATTAAAATTTGTTGATGAAGTTTTTATATTTTTGTGTAACACAAATACGTTGTGGCCATAATTGTTATCTTTCATTTTATTTTTCCAGACTAATTAGTAGCCTTGTTTTGCCTAATGCCTACTTTAATTAGTTGTTTATATATATATATATATATATATATATATATATATATATTAAAAGAGGGTTGGACTCATTCACAATCAATTACTTAATTAATAACACAAAATTGCGATAAGTAAGCAGTTGCATGAGACTTTTCTTTGTATATTTTTATAATATAATTGATGATACAGACATAATAAATTTTAAAAAAATGTGTAAAATGATAAGATAAAGTTTTTAGAAAACAATAAAACAAGAACTATCAGTCAAATCACATATTGTAAATATTTTGTTATTTCATCATCTGATATATAATCTATCATCTTGAGGTCAAAAATTCTATTCACATTTAAATCCCGTTCAAAAAAATCCACATATTCTTTTTTAAAAAAATTACTGTTTTACGAAAAATTCTCATGTTATTTATATTTAAAGATATTTTTTAAAAAAAGAAAAGCTTGGAGTAATATTCGCGATATCGAAAGTATCGAAACTATAAAACTGAAAATCTTTTTCTGGTTTACGATAATAATATACAGTTTCACATTCAAAAACTGATTCAACTAGATCTTCCCTTGGAAGGCGATGTTGGAGACGGCCGTCACGTAACTGTTCTCCTCCATGAGCTAGCCTTCCTCTTAATTCACGTTAATTTCCCAGATGATCTTCTGCCTGCAATTTTCTCCACCGTCCACATTCAGTACTCTCTCATTCTGATTTTAGATTTCTTTCAAGTTCAAATGCCGGCATGAAAAATTGTGGCTAGTGAGATGATTTGGTTGGAGCCGTAAATTTTATTTCAATCGATCATCTCAGGATCATGCCCGCTATGGATGGAAATCGGCCTTGTAAGGCCTTGCCTTATTATATGCCGGCGCCGTATTATTTACCATCTTCCCCAAAGCCATCCGCTTTAGCGCCGCTATTTTCTAACAACGGCGTTTCAATCCCACCGTTTGTGGATTCAGCCGATTTTGAAGCCTCGCATAACTACCCTTACTACGGATATGGTTCCTTTTTGAAACCGCGTGGAGAATCGTATTCAGAGCCTTTCTCCAAGCTTCTGTGTGGATTTAGTCAAGGATACTCTGGCTTTCAGTCTATGGACCCTCTGAGCTCTCAATTGACTCGAGATACTTCTCCAGGTAATTTGGCTTCTATAAGAATGCGTTTGCTTATCGTAATAATTACTGCCGCGATAACATTTAGTTATGTGCTGTGATCTTGGACTAATGACGGCATTTTCTTTTCACGAATTCCTCCCTTAGATTGGCTCTCTCTTGATAATCTTAATACGAAGCCACACGAGATAGAGAATCCGTGTCAGAGTCCTAGAGTGTGGAATCAGATTTTAGAGTTCAACATACGTAACCAGGGTGTGTTTTCTTCTATATCTTCAGTTGAATTTATCGGTGCCTCTGTTTCTTTTCATTCCTTCCTTTCTTCTTTTCTTTCTTTCTTTGTGTTTTCGAATAAAACAAAAGCTGCGGCGGTTCTTTCTTTTCTTTTTCTTTTTTTTAAATTTGTCCTTTTGCCAATCGTGGGTTTTAATCACTAATCACTGCTGCGGCTGCTTTCAACCGGTTTCAATTATATATATGTATCATTATGAGTAAAAGTAATGTTCAAAGAAGCACTGCCAGGAACTTTTGAAGTCACCTCAATTTTAACCATCGCTATAATGAGCATCTCTCTTTTAATTATAAAATCTGTCAAGTCTTCCGTTTTATTTTATTCTCCCAAGACAGCCTCATAACATGGCTTCAAACTAAAGCTAAGGGTGGAATTTTACGATCCTAGAAGTGAAGATCAATAAAATTACATTACTTGATGACAGTGAGATTTCAACTATTAATCTTCTAGGACAAAACTAAGTTTAAACCCTGCAACAAAATTACAAACACCTAAGATATATTGAGCTGCCACTGTGTGGCTTAGCCATTGTTTTGATATGTAGTGGTGTGAATGATGGGTGCATCCATGCAGGACATGTTGAAGGCCCAGATGGTGATGGTGCTTACTTTCTCTCTAAAATAAAGGAGGCTTGGAATAATATAGATGAATGCAATCCTGCCGTTTACCCACCCTGCTGGAATGGAGCTCCGGCAGCTCATTATCCTGTTTTTGGAGCTTACGAGCCTTTACATCCTGAGCTTTTCGATAAAATTGAGGAGTTTCTAATTGCTTCTTCTCTTGAAGGGCCTAAAGATTTCCACGTTGAATTAGCAAAATATGGGGGAGAGTCTTGTGAGATTTCGACCGAAAATAAAGTGCAGAATGAAATTGGCAGTCAAGAGAAGGGTTTCACAGATCTTGTTACCAAGTTTCCAGTATCAAACTCTGTGTCTCAAGAATGCAACTCATATGGTGTGGTGAATGAAGGACGTTCTGGTGTTGGGAAACAAGTTATAGAAGAAAACCAATTTATGTCTCGGAACCAGAATTCATTATGCCGTTGCAGATATGGTGGTTTTAATGTGAGTGGATGTTTGGAATGCAGTTTGTCTCAGGAGGCAGCAAATGGTCTGTCTTCTCCGCCTTTTGTGGCAGGTGAACCTGAAAAAGCACCAGCTCCAAAACTAGACATCCAATTGCTGGTTCAAACGATGCATAATATGTCGGAGTTGCTTCTTGATCAATGTTCGACCGATGAGTTTCAACTGAATGAACAAGATCGCAGTATGCTTGAAAATGTGATTGGTAATCTTCGGGCTTGTACTCTAGTAAAGGATGCTGAACAGATTATTCCTGCACAAAAACGTCTTTCTCCTCTGTTAGGCACTGTAAAGCTTGGTGGACAATCTCCTCAGCTTCAACAGGTATGATGTGAATTCTTAAATTTAATAATAATGCTCAGATAACTTAATATGAAAGAACAGGAAAGGTCAAGAGTGTCAACTATATACCATAGTACATAACACGAGTACTGCTTAAAATAATTAAATAGGCCTGTTGACTTTTGTGATTTTGGTTCGTATAGTATAATGTTATTTGCTTATACTTATGCTGGATAGTCTTACATTTCAATGTCTGTATGTCTTCATGATGATGGTTTTCACAGAATTCGCGTGTTAAGGAGCCCCACATAAGCAAGGTAGGAGCAGAGCTCGCTAATGTTGAGCATTTGTATATATTATTTTGTGTTTTTTTTAAAAAAAAAGTACAAATAACAACAACAAATATTCTTCTTTGATAAACACCCTCATATATTTCATTGTGCTAGGCTATGAAGAGTGTTTTTAGCGAGAATTTCCGTGAGGAAGAGAAATCAGCATCGCATACTATGCCATACGGTAATGAATGGGCTGATCTGAAGGTTGATGAACTATGTTCCCTCAAGTATGGAGCTCCCTTCAACCAAATGATGGAAGCGGAAAAATATTCATCCAAGCAAGGAGGTTATCTCATTTGGTTCCATTCGTTAGATATTCGAACAAACAAATTATCTACAGACTTAATTGGTTCTTATAAAGCTAACATCTATCTGCTTTAATTTCTCTTCCATAGATAATGCTTTATTGAAGGGAGTACAATCAAAGACACAGGCTGATTTTAAGTTGAGCCCGGATCAGAATTCTGCAGAAGAAGTAAACAGTTCTCATTCTGCTGAGCATACATCTTCCATGCATGCTGCCGCCAATTTAACCGAACCACGTGGCTTAGAGTTGTCTGCTAATCCAAACGAGCCTATTGCATCAGAAAACGAAAGGAAGGGTACTCAAAGGGCGGATGATTATACTGTTTTTGGCACAAACAAGGAGGCTGAACAGGACGAGGCAAATGAGGAGGACGTATCAGATTCTGGGGATTTTCGTGCTCTTGACATGGCATTTGAAGGCACAGACAACAGTCTAAATGCTGAGGCGCAGGAAAACTCCGACGCTGATGTAGAGAAGTCTGATTTTGATTTTACTGAGACGCTGGACAGCTCTGCCGACGCTGATGACGAGGAGTCTGATTTAGATTCAGAGGATAATGAAGAAATGCAATCTAGTTATGGCCCCAGGTTTGGCGTTGAGCATGTTTCATCAGATGATTCGTCATCAGATTGGGAACTTGTTATGAAGGATTAATGGATGACTAGATTAATAATTCTCATGGGTTAGATATTTTAGTATGGTTTCCAGTAGTAGTGCTGGTGGACACATGCATTTTCAGAATTTTGTCGCTTTTAATATGATTTTGGATTTGGATTTCGCATTCATTCATTCGAGTTTATTCCTGTCTTTGATATGTATTTTATATGCATGTGCGGTAGCGGATATGATATCACAACTCACAGGTAGCTCATAATGTGAGCCGTTAACTTAAAACGAAGCAGATGGTTAGGATACAGGTTCGGATAGGTTAGGGACTTTGATGGTTAGTTAGACACTTGACCATAAAAGGATACAGCTTAATCGAAGCACATTCCTCTAATTATGAATTTGAGTTTCACTCTAATTCATATAAGATTCCATTTACAAGTGCGCTCTCCTGCACTCAACTCAGTCATTTCAATAAACTAGATGAAGCCTGGGTTTTCTGTGTTACATAGTTTAAACATACGTATGATATATTTGTTTAATTATCCAATCTCTTTTCACAAATGTAACTTTATTTTTATTTTATTTTTAAAGTATCTGAAATAATATATATATAATGACCAATATTTTATCCACATCACTTAGAATTTTATTCCAGTGTAACATAAGTTTTAATTCATTACATTGATAAATAAAATTGAAGACAAATTCGTACGCTTCATTCTAAAAATAAAGTAGCAAATGTTTAAATAAATTTATATTGTGATAAAAAATTATTTGAAATGTTGTATATAGTTAGCTTAATCTGCCTGATTGTTTCAAAATATACTGGCACGAGCTTCCCCGCTTTGAAAGGCTATCCATAAGACCATAACCCCGCACGGGAAGACGAAACTAAATTCAATTAGGATTGATGCGGTTGATGTTTTGTTATTTACCAAGTAAAGTAGATTGCTAAAAGTTGTCCTATTAATACGGCTATTTACATTTTATGACTTTCTTAAAACAGGTCGAATTACATAAAAATTCCTATTTATGACCCCAAAACAAAACAAACAAGAAAAAACCTCCAATAACTAGAACTTCGTAAAAAGTTATGGTAAATTGCATCCTCCCCAAGGAAATTATAGATCCTCTCGACAGGAAGGGTAGACCTTTTTTCACTTTTCCAATTTTCACAATTAAAACGTGACAGGATCCGAATTATAATGGACTTAAATGATACATTTAAATGAGACAAAATAAATTGATTTTAACGGATATCTAATTGTAAATAAAATTGTCCCACAACTATTTTGAGCGCTAAACAAAATGATACAAAATTCTAAAACCAACCAAACCAATCGTTAACATAGTAGTCGCCCAGGTAACTTGGTGTAGGAACAAAGTACCAAAAAGGTCCGAAAGAAACAAATAGAGCATAAGCCCCCCATTAAGTAGTGAGTTCCATGATAGCACCAACAATGTCTCCGCCGTGAGTCTTGAGAGCCTTGACGGCCCTGCTTCTAGACACTCCGGCCTGCGTCATCACCAATTCAATGTCACGAGGCTCCACTCCCGCTTCATCAACCTCCTCCTCTTCCTCATCAGGCGGTGCTCCTGCAGCTGCCGCAGCAGCATCTGGTTTTGCCACCACTGAACCCATATCTGGCATCCTGAACTGCTGAGCAGCTTGTGTCTGCAACTGTGAGCTCAAGTCCTCTATTTTGGCTTCCCCAAATATGACATAGGTCTCTGAGTTTGGACTCTTGAACACATCAGGCTTTGAGATGAAAAAGAGAACCTGAGGCACCAAATAAATTAATTTGTAAGATTCTATCCATAAGACCAGATGTATCATCACCCACAGTGCAAACTAGATATTAGATAATGACTTGCATTTTTCGTTCTCTTGATTGTGACCCTACTAACACCAGTAACAGGCTTCAGTCCCAGCTTCAACATGGCTTTACGACTCTTCTTCTCACTTCTGCTTTGCTTTGAACCCCCAGTAGCGCCTGCACCTCAAAGTTCAATAAAATATTCAACAAGAGCAAAGACAAATATAACAACTAGTAGCTGGAGATCATTTAATTTTTGTCCACAGTTTAAAACAGAGTATGTCACTTTCTTCAACGCTAATACTAATTTAGAACAGCATAAAAATCATGAGAACAAAAAAGCGGCAGATGAATATCATCAATTCATAAATTAAATGATCAATGTACCCAAAGTAAAGTTATGCATCCTCTGGAGCTAATTGAACGACATTCAAGATCATTTGAGCACCGAATACAAGGATACGCAACATTAATCAACCAGGTGCCTTAAACTACAGATTTGAGTCAAAATCATCAATGGCTTTTCTTGCATCCTACAGGATTCAGAAAACCAACGGATTTTTAAGTTTGTGCCTAATCATCAACAATAACGCAATTGGAGGCGTTTCAGAATCGAAATGAAAACAAGCCTGCGCTCAAAAGTACGGATGTAAAGGAAAACACGTTTAATCCCGATAGTACAAGAAAATGCAGTGCAGGAGGAACTAAAATTGAACCCCGGGGCTGAAAGATGACCACTAGAAACGTTTGGTCGCCAACAGTTATCCAAAATTAGCTACTAGATAAATGGAGGAGCAGAATCTATCAGTACATGTGCATGAAAGTTGTAATTGTTCTTCACAATCTAATCACAAAACGAAGAAACAGCTTGATTACAATGCCGTTATGAATTCAAAGTTTCACATAGAAGAGTAGGAACCCAAAAAAAAAAAACTTCCAGAATTCACTTCTTGTTGCTGTTAAAAGGATGTATTCACCATTCAGATTAAAAAAACAGAGCCGCAATGGATAATCATAAATCAGTTTACTTGCTACAGGACACATGAATCGACAGCGCCAGATAGGCAGTAAGCATCTATGAAATAAAAATCCAGAACACTTTTAAAGGGAGGAGGGACCAAAAAAAAGAAATAAGTGTAATAAGAGAAGACCTTGAACACCATCTTCCTTGTCGTCCTCGTCGTCCTCGTCGTCCTCGTCGTCGTCTTCGTCTTTGTCTTCGTCCTTCACATCCTCAATGACAGGAGCATCGTCCTCCTGGGGAAATAGATCACGCGCGGGAATGAGAGACTAAAACGAGAAATAAGCACAGAAAAAAAGGATAAAGAAAAACCGAAACGAATCTGAAAAGGACCTTGGGTTCATGGTTCTTGTTCTGAGTCTCCTCGGACGATGGAAGCTGCTCATCGGCAGCGGCCTCAACAACGGGACCTGGCGACATAGCGTCTTCGAAACGGCGGTCGATGGGAATAGCACTCTCCCTGAGTTCTCTCCAGGATTTTGGGTTTTATCTTACGACGTCAGGACGTTTTGTGGCTTATCAAAGGCAAATTTGGGTATTTACCAACAAAAAAAAAAAAAGCAAATTTGGGCCCGCCGTTAGCCCAATAAAGAAAAGCAAGTTACTCTGGGCTTCATTGTAGTCCATGTATTTTAGATTTGTTGGGTCAAAAACAAGGTTTTGCGGCTCATTCCTGGAGGCACTTATCACGTGGGGCCGAACAACCTTGAAAAAAAAACAAATTCAATAAATGGATTTAAATCTTTAACATTATCACCAAACGGGTCTAATTAAATGGGCTAGTCTCTCAAATCTCCACTGGGATTGGGAGAACTGCTCATACCTCCCATGAGAGCATAGTGTGCTTTATCACTTTGAGTTATTCGAGCTGTCATTTATTGACTACATATCAAACTTCATTTATTATCTGTTTTCTCACCGAACAAACCGATTTTCAACTCAAAAATAATCTCTTAAAAACGCATTTCTCCCTTGCAACCTTCTTTTTCATCTTCCCAGAAAAAGGTTCATTCTTACGTACCAAACATGGAACTCAAGAGGCATGTCCCTCCCTCCATAAATATTTGAACTGCCCTTCATTTAGAAATCCAGGGCAGCACGTACAAAGTAAAAAGATTCAAGGGTAAAAGAAATAATGGTGAAAAACAATAGAGAAATGACACAGAAGTTGTGTTTCTTATGGGAGCAAGAAGCAAGTGAGGAAGGCAGGAACGTATTGGGATATAATATAGGATTAAGTAGCAAATCCGCCTCGGAAGTACACGCCCAAGAATAATGTTGTCCTAAAAGTTTTTTTAAGCTTAATGTTACCCAAAAATCTAAAGAAGTGGCAATGTTGCACTTTTTCGTTAAAAAGTTAACAATCAACATTAATTTTTTAATCGTCAACGTTTTTAACGGAAAAGAACAACATTTTTAGATTTTGGGGGTAAAATTGAACCTAAAAAAACTTTCAGGACAATATTACTTCTCGACGTATACTTCCGGGGCAGATTTCCTACTTAATCCTATAATATATTTCTAATACGTTGTTCATCCGTTAGAATTCTTCCTCGTCTATCACTCCACTTTTCCTATAAAACACACACGTAGAGCCCATATTAACGGAGTTAATTGCTAATTAGTTTAATTAGTTTATTTTATTTTCTGATGTAAATATTTGTTGTAACCATCATTCTGTTGTAACTGAATGTAGCACTTTGTATCTCTTTATTTCCATTGTACTAATTCGTGTGTAACCAATTCTCTATACAAGGAGACTGACTGTACACTGACAAAGGCATTAATGAGAATATATTTTTTCTCTCCCAAATCTTTGCTTTTCTAGTTTCACTGTACTGTGTTATGGTATCAGAGCGATTTTTCTTTCTTTTGTGAGACTTCCGCATTCAATTTCCCTTCTCTTTGACTTTCCTTTTTTTTCTTTGAGTGATTTTTCTTTCTCTCTCTCTCATTCTTCTCGGGCACTTCCTCTGTGCTCACTTTCTTTTGCATTCGAAACCCAAGGATTGCACTCTTCTGATTTTTTTTCCTTCGGTTCAGATCCATTAATTGTTGGATTCGATTCTTCACTTTCTTTCTTCGAATTTGCTGTTATAGTTCTTGATTTCACTTGATCGAAGGACTGTGTTCTTTGGATTTATTGAATCTTGGCTCTGATCTGTTGATTCTTGGTTTTATTCAGCTTGAATTCTTCTGTTCTAATGGCTACTGAAAGTTCTTCCAACATATCTTCATCACCGCCGTCTCAAGATCCGAAGAGTTGCTACTTTCTCCATCCGAATGAGAATCCGTCTTTAGTGCTTGTCTCGCCGCCTTTAATCAGTTCAAACTACCATCATTGGGCTAGGGCCATGTCGATTGCTTTGATGAGTAAAAACAAGCATCAGTTTATCGATGGCTCCTTGAGGATTCCCGCTGTTTCTGATCCTTTGTTCCCAGCATGGCAGCGGTGCAACACCATGGTTCTAACCTGGCTTCTCCGATCGATCTCTCCTTCAATCAGTCAAAGTGTGATCTGGCTTAACAGAGCAGTGGATGTCTGGAATGACTTGAAGGAATGTTTCAGTCAGGGTGATGCCTTCCGAGTAGTAGAGCTTCAGGATGAACTGTTCCAAATCAGGCAAGGTGACCTTTCTGTATCTGATTATTTTACAAAAGTCAAGATAATATGGGATGAGTTACTCAATTTTCGTCCAATTGTTGACTGTTCCTGTTCATCAAAAGAGTATTTCCGTCAGGATTATGTTATCCGATTTTTAAAGGGCCTTAATGAACGATTTGCATCTGTGCGTTCTCAAATTTTACTTATGGATCCACTTCCTTCCATTAATAAAGTTTTCTCTATGGTTGCTCAACAAGAGCGAGATCTCACGGGCTCTTTAGAGCAGACTGTATGTTTCACTCGTGCAGATTCTAGTATGGGAGCCAACTCTTCAAAACCTCCGTATCAGTCTAAATCCAACAACAATTTCAAGCTCTGCACTTTCTGTGGTAAACCAAGACACACTGTGGAGACTTGTTATAAGAAGCACGGTTTTCCTCCCGAATATAAGACTCATAATCGAGTTTCAGTGAATAATGTGGTAACACCTTCTCCTGAATCATCAGCTGGTACTTTATCCTCAACACCTACTGTTGCTAATCCATCTATTAGTCAAGAACAGTATAATCAGTTAATTGCTCTGTTACAACCTTCCACTGCTATTGCTCATGGTTCGAATGCATCTGTTTCTAGTTTGCCACCTGCTAACAACTCTTGTGTTAATCAACTTTCAGCTCTCACCTTGATCCCAAATGCTGATTCACAGCGTATGTATACAACTTTAGCCTTTGACTCTTCCAATCATTGGATTCTCGATAGTGGAGCTACCACTCATGTTTGTTATTCCTTGGCTTTGTTTACTGCTTACTCCCATATTTCCCCCATTCGATTAACACTACCAAATCAAACATCTATTCTTGCTAGCATATCTGGTTCTGTACAGATTAGTGAGTATATCCTCCTTACCAATGTTCTTTACATCCCAAATTTTCACTTCAATATTATTTCTGTTTCTCAAATGACTCGAGACATTTCTTGTTGTCTTATTTTTTCTCATTCTTGCTGTTTTATCCAGGATCCGAAGACATGGAAAACGATTGGTTTAGCTAAACTTTCCCAAGGGTTATACAAGTTGCATAGTCACCTACATATGTCTGCTAATGATAGTTCTCCTTCTAGTAAGCCATTTGTTAGTTCAATTTCTGATGTAAGCCCTGTTGCTGGTGCTAGTTCTGTTTATAATACATCTTTTCCATTCGATTTGTGGCATTACCGCCTTGGACATCTATCTTCACCTGTTTTGAATGTTGTGAAGCAACAATATCCCTTTATTTCTTGTAATCTTTCTGGTGCTTGTGATGTATGTCACTTAGCTAAACAAAGAAAACTTTCTTTTCCAATTAGTACATCCAGAAGTGTTTCTTGTCTTCAATTGTTGCATGCTAATATTTGGGGACCATATAAACTATCTTCCATCCACGGTCATCGCTATTTTTTAACAGTCGTTGATGATTTTACACGTTACACTTGGGTTTGCCTTTTGAAATCAAAGTCTGAAGCACGACCATCTTTACAATCTCTGATTCTTTTCCTAGAAAATCAGTTTGCAACTAAGGTCAAAATTCTTAGGACTGATAATGGTGTTGAATTTCAAATGAGTTCTTTTTACTCTTCTAAAGGAATTTTTCATCAAACATCATGTGTTGAAACCCTTGAACAAAATAGTGTTGTAGAAAGAAAGCACCAACATATTTTACTTGTTGCTCGAGCTCTATTGTTTCAATCCCATTTACCTTTGTCTTACTGGTGCTATGCCATATCCCATGCTGTTTACATCATAAATAGACTTCCAACTCCTATTTTAAATAATGAAAATCCCTTTCATCTTTTACATAAAACTGATCTAGATTATAAACAATTTAAAGTTTTTGGATCATTGTGTTTTGCTTGCACTTCTTCTTCTCATAGGACAAGATTTGATTCTAGAGCTCGGAAATGTGTTTTTCTTGGTTATAAATCTGGCACTAAGGGATATTGTTCTTCTTGACATTCAAAATCATCAACTTTTTACATCAAGGCATGTCATCTTTTACGAGTCAATTTTTCCTTATCATAGTTACAAATCTTCTCCAGCTAACATTTCTTTACCTAATTCAGATATTTTTTCTTACCTTGATGATCAGTTTTTGCCCTTTATTTCTCCACATTCTTCTCCTTCCCCTATTTCTAACTCTTCTATTACCTGATTCTATTCCTACTTCTTCTCTTTCTCCTCCAACTCCCTTGGTCACTGTCCAAAATCCACCCCTTCGCAGATCCCATAGACTACATAAGCAACCTACATATTTAGGTGACTACCATTGCTCTCAACTTATATCAACTCAATCAGATTCCATGTCTAGACCTTGCCGTTATCCACTATCTTCTATCCTCTCATATGGTAATCTTTCACCCTCTTATAAGCATTTCATTTGTTCTATTTCCATTCCCCATGAACCCCAAAATTACAAAGATGCCATTCAATATCCTAAGTGGCAGCAGACAATGCAAGCTGAAATCCCAGCTTTAGAGCTAAATAAAACCTGGACTTTGACTGAATTACCTAAGGGCAAGTCCCCTATTGGCTGTAAGTGGGTGTTTAGGACTAAATTTCATGCTGATGGTTCTTTAGAACGTTACAAAGCCCGGTTAGTGGCGAAGGGCTATACTCAAACTGAGGGGGTTGATTATTTTGATACTTTCTCCCCTGTTGCAAAAATGACTACTGTGAGATTATTGCTTGCCATTGCTGTTTCTAAAAATTGGTATCTTGAACAACTTGATGTTAATAATGCTTTCTTATATGGCGATCTTCATGAGGATGTTTACATGTCTCTTCCTCCTAGATTCTCATCTCCTAGTTCCAATTTAGTTTGCAAACTGCAGAAATCTCTTTATGGCTTAAAACAAGCATCACAGTAATGGTTTGCCAAGCTTTCTTCTGCTTTAATATCTTGTGATTATATTCAATCCAAATCTGATTACTCTCTGTTTACTCGGCAACATGGTGATTCTTTTACTGTTTTGTTGGTTTATGTTGATGATATTATTTTGGCTGGCAATGATTCTTCTGAAATCTCTCGTATTAAGTCATTTCTTGATGATACCTTCAAGATTAAGGACCTTGTTAAGCTTGGTATCAAGATTAAGGACCTTGTTAAGCTCAGATTCTTTCTTGGTCTTGAAGTGGCTCGTTCTTCTGCTAGTATCTCTTTAAATTAGCGCAAATTTGCCCTTGATATGCTTGATGATGCAGGATATTTGGGTTGTAAGCCTCTTTCTACTCCTATGGCTCGTCATACTAGATTGTCTCAAGACCATGGTACACTGCTCACAGATGTTGCTCCTTATAGATGTCTTGTTGGTCGTCTTTTGTACCTTACTACTACACGGCCTGATATTTCCTATGTTGTCCAGCAACAATTATGTCAGTTTACTCATGTCCCTACTGATGTGCACTATCAAGCTGCTTTAAGGGTTTTAAGGTATATTAAAAATTGCCCAGGCAAAGGTATATTTTTTCCATCTTCTTCCTCTCTGCAATTAAAGGCCTTCAGTGACTCGGATTGGGCTGGTTGCCCTAATTCTCGTAGATCTTTATCTGGCTATTGCATTTTTCTTGGTGAATCTCTTGTTTCATGGCGATCCAAGAAGCAAACAACAATTTCTCTTTCTTCTTCTGAGGCTGAATATAGAGCCATGGGTTGTGTAGCTTGTGAAATTCAGTGGTTGCTTTACTTGCTTGCTGACTTACATATTCCTCATTCATTACCTACTATTCTTTATTGTGATAATGCATCTAATCCCACTTTCCATGAACGTACTAAGCATCTTGAACTTGATTGCCATTTTGTTCGAGAGAAGGTTCAAGCTGGGCTTATTCGACTTATTCTCGTTCGTAGTGCCAATCAACTAGCTGACATCTTCACTAAACCTCTTGATCCACAGCTGTTTCATGGTTTCTTATCTAGACTTGGCATGATCAATATATACGCCACAGCTTGAGGGAGGGTAACAGAGTTAATTGCTAATTAGTTTATTTTATTTTCTAATGTAAATATTTGTTGTAACCATCATTCTGTTGTAACTAAATGTAGCACTTTGTATCTCTTTATTTCCATTGTACTAATTTGTGTGTAACCAACTGTACACTGACAAAGGCATTAATGGGAATATATTTTTTCTCTCCCAAATCTTTGCTTTTCCAGTTTCACTGTACTGTGTTACATATCATGCATGATGGGTCTGGAGCTCTATGTTTACATAGAAATTCAGGGAATGCGGGGGACACAGACACACAATCAGGGGTTCTTGAAGAGTTCCAAGCAGTGTTCTTGATCCAAGTTCCTACTCCAGAACTTGTTATAATACTCGGCATAAGTGAAGCCCCTGTATATGGGTTCTGATCCATTTTGTGAGACCTGCTTGGCCGGACTGATCAACGCGTCATCGGAAGGGCAAAGAAACGAAGCCACCGAAAGCCTGGGCTTCTCCGCATTCACAACAGCCCGATGCCACACGCTCTTATAAACTCCATTGCTCACTGCCTGTAGCCACTACCAATAAGCACAAGAGCATGAAAATGAGGAGCAAATGAAAAGAAGATATACCTGAATCTGATCGCCGATGTTGACGACGAAGGCATGAGGGTGGGGATTGACGGCGAGCCAGTGGTGGTCTTTGAGGACCTGGAGACCTGGGACTTGGAGGTCTTGGAGGAGGATGGTGAGGGCATTAGGGTCGGTGTGACCCGGTAACCCGTATGTGAGGTCGGGTTGCGGGCAGGGGGGATAGTAGTTGACCGCTATGTGCTGCCCCTGATCTCCCAGCACCTCCTTCATGTAATCTGCGTGCAGGCCTAAGCTCTCCCCTATGTACTCTTCTATTCTTATCCCCAACGCCCTCACTTCTTCACAGTATTTTCTCACTATCTCCCTGCTCATGCCACGTCATATTCCTCTTAGTCATTTATCGCCTAATCCCATGTTTCTTTTCTTTTCTTTTCTTTTTTTTTTGGATTTTAACTCAAATCAAAAGTTGAACATGTTGTAGTTCGTGTGTGGGTGAGTCATATTGTGATGAGTAAACTAACAATATTCAAAAAGATGCTCAAAAGGGCATATTAGAGTTTCGCACCCTGGTAAACTTTTCTGCAGCATCTGCATTAGGATTCTAGTTAGTGTGCTTGAAAAAGATTGCAGAGTTGTTACTGGGCCTGGAGTCTTTGTATATGTGGTTTCTTTTCAATTACCCAAAAGAGAAAATCGAAAGGATGATTATTTTATTAATACTTGGAGAAATACACCCCACAACAATAGAACACAGTCAAAGACAAAGTATAGCATAACGTGAGTAATGCAGCCAAAGATCAGCGGTTGGATTGAAGACGACGAAAACAGAACTTGCAAGAACTTGAAATTGGGTGGGGATCAGAGGATTTGGTGGTGCTTGACGTTAATTAATTTGAACTGCCTTGCACCAACCCCCTCGTTTCTTTGTCTACCTCTGCTAACTGACAATTCCTGCTTCAGGATCGCAGATGTGCACATGGTAAAGGATACTAAGCAGGGTGGAAAAGTCACTGACTGGTTTGTTTTTTAATTTTTTTTGGTATTATTATTGTTTAAAACAGATACTTCCAACTGCTTACCATGAACCAGCAAGGAACTAGAATAAGAATCGTCCTACCGGAATCTTGAAGCAAATTAAAATACCTGAAATGCCCTGCATACAGCTTACCATAAACTGCTCCCATGTCCCCTTAAAACATAACCTAGCACTATTTTAGTATTTACTACTCCAGATCCCTGCTCTCACTCTTCTTCTTTCTTAAGGCCCTACTAAGGCATATATTCAAATTGAATGTGCTAGCTAAAGTCTCGGAGTAACATTTTCCCACTTTTGCTTTGACCCAATGTTTGAGAATAATTCTCCTTTGCACTATGCCATGATGACGCAAAACTAAATCCATGTACTCGGCAAGAACTAAGACATCTAATAGGCCTGGTGAGTTCTATAGGACTATTTAAAAGAAATACAATAAGAAATATTGACTATAACCACATGGTAGGTAATTTCCGTTCAAGGCACAAATCCCATCCACATATATAGTTATATGGAATTTGAGAAATGAGCTTGTATTAATGATATCCGTACTTTATCTTAAAAAAATAATACTTTTGAACAGAGATTTTATAAATGTGTTAAAAAATGTAGAACAGACGAATAATTTTATAAATACATGTAAGATCCTCATAGTGGCCCCAAACATTAATGCAACATCTTTAATTTCAATCAATTAGGTTGCTACTTTTTAATATCAAGAAAGATTCTCATATAGGGCTAATTTTTAAGTCTCACAGTTAACGTATCAATAATAAGATTCAGAACATAAAACCTATCTCTATCACTGCAAAGAGTGATGTATCTTGATAAAAAAGCATGCAGAATCAAACGTCATGATTCAATATGCCAAACATGGCATAAAAGCGCAGTCACACACATGCTTATTGTTGATAAGGTGACCGAGACTCGGTTAGAAATGTGGCACATACATGCTTGATTTGACTGGTTAATTAAGAGATAAAAGAGAATAACAGACAAGACTTACTTGAAGGAAGGAGGGTTGGAAGGCCACTCTGGCAAATACTTGTCCAAAGGATGACAGTGGAGCCTGAGGTAGTCTCTCCAATTACGGACCGTTTCCTTCTTCACATTAAAACTCGTTGACAGTCTCACTGTTTTTAAAGGATCATCTGAGTACAGCTTCATCTTCTCCTCCACTGGCAGCCTGAAGAACTCAAATGCCACCTCTAGCATGTTTTTCACTGCTTCTTCAGGCACCCCATGATTAATCACCTGCATAATATTTACACACACCATATAAATCTGTAGTGAGATCAGAAAACACAACCAGCAAGATGTGTGTATTGCACTAATCCAAGACCTGGAAAAAGCCATAGGATTTGCAAGCCTCTCGAAGTTGAACAAGAAGATAGGCTCTGTCGGGACAAGCAAGGTCAATGATAGGAACATCCTGGCAGGTGGAAACAACGGAGAGGCGAGGTCGGTCGGATTCTGGTCGGACATAGTTGGCCGGCAAGGTGGAGAAGGGGACACCGGTGGACAGGACCTTGGTCTCCATTAAAGGTATAGGGAGTGAAATATAAAATTTGAATGTTTGAGGGCTGGGTTGGAAAAGTGAAGGAGAGCGGGGACCGGAAAAAAAAAAAAAGAGCAAAAGATAATAGCCACGCTGCTCTGCGGCTCTGCTGAGAAGTAGGAGCTGGCAGCTGCTTGGGCGGAGATGAGCTACCTGCACTGTCAAAGACATACACTTGAATAAAGTAATAAACACGACTTCTTCTCCATTAGCGCCCTTTAGGTCAACTTCATTTTTCTCGTTGACTTTGTACGGTCATGACACCTATTGGCTATTTGATTTTCATTGGGTGTGTGTAACGTGTAAATGGTGCCACGCTCATCGTGAGCAATACTAATTAAATTATGTAATATATAGTTATAATTAAAATAATAATGCAGTTATTTTCACATTTTCGACAAATCATCTTATATTAGAAATTACTCAAATGCATCTTTATTATTTACAAAAAATTAAATACATCATTTATTTGTTACAATAAATGTCGATTCGTGTCTTGAAATAAATGCAATATGTTCTCTATCACCGTCCTGTAGAAAAATCCGACTTTCGGCTTAAAGAAATGAGCATGCAAACGTTGTCAATCAAATTAACTTCACAGCAAACCGTGGATTCAAACATTTTTGGCATCCATTTGTGTTCGTCGCCTGTATTTTAATCATTCTATCAACGACCGTGAATATGCAAAGAAGGAATTAATCGACATTAATTATAGTCTAAATTAATTCACAGCGAACGGGCTCATGATGTTCTCCTGCAGCGCACATGGGGAGTGACAGCTACCACAATCTTAGGCGTAGATAATTACTTTCTTTTAGAAATGATAAAGGTAAATAAGATTTTGATCTAACGGTAAAAAAATAGTGGTAACATTGATAATAACAAAAAATGGTAGTAAGAATATCTTATCACTAGTTTTATTATAAACCATATATATATATATATATATATATATATATATATTATAGAAATTTTAAAAATGGATTGAGCTCACTCCTGATCCAAGAATATGGCGAAATATCAATTTTTCTTAAGTGATACTAATGTTAAACAAGACAAACTGTCCATTATTCTCAAACGTTAACTGTTTTTTTGCTCAGGATCAAGCATTAACTCAAACATATAGAGTTAGGACTTCTTTCCCATCATTTTTAGGATCAAACTTTTTTTCTTTGGCTAAAATGTCTAACCTCTTCACTATTTGAGCTCAAAGATAAGAAATTATTATAAATTATATAATTAAACAACACGGTTCAAAACATAACAATGCAAAATATCTTGCCCAAAAAAATCAGCCCTTTGCACTTTTCCCTTTTCAAATGGATACAATATTCCTTTTTATTCAAGGTGTGTACTTAAATTATTGAGGGAGATTGACAGGAAAAAAAAAATACTATTTAATTTTTAAAAATAATATTATTAAAAATAAGAAAACAATCGATAACTTATTTTGTTAGAAAATTACTTATCTAATATTTCCAAATTTAAGTGGTATTTTTTTTAATGATTTTTCCTTAAAGTTATATAATACAAATTCACCCAAAAAATATTTTTATAAATACAGTAGTGGTCAGTCGCCAAAAATGAAAAAGAAAAGAAAGATTCCTCTGAATTTTGAATACAGAATCGTACATTCATTGTATCCTGGCAATAATGGAGCTGTGAGACATCCAACATAAACTAAGTTGACTACAAAAACGAGTCGTTGGCCCTTTTATTTGTTTATGTTGACCGAGGATCGCTCGACCGAATAAGAGAAGAAGAAAACAATCGGGGCCATGCCTACAATCGTATTAAATAATAATAATCATCGAACCACATATTACGAACATCTTTCAAAGTTTCATGTGACTCTGCTTTATTTCAAAACAAAACAAGGAAGAAGAAGACAAATGGCTGGGCTGCTGAACGCCCCAACTCAACCAGCGCTGATATTATTTTTCTTAATTTATGGAAAGTAACCAGTGATTGATTCTCAGGCATGCATGTCTACTTTGAGTTTGAGGGTCTGTTGGCAAAATTGATTATTAATAAGTTTACTATATATAAACAAACTGATAAAAGAAGAAAACGCCGTTAATTGATTGCCCTTGACCAACTACCGTTATTTAACGAGCGAGTTTAGCTGCTATATTTACTGAATGTCTGAATCCATCAGCGACCCAGACGAAGCAATATGTTATATATTCTGTTATTTTCTAAATATGATCAATAAAGGACGAGAAAAAGTGTGGGAGATATTAAGGATATAAAACAGGGGAGACAGCGAAAAGGATAAGGTTGATGAAATGAGTGGCATTAACTGATGCATAAAGAGAGAAGTGGGGTGGCTTTTTCTTTGAATGAAGACGTACATTTTCAGTTCATTGCGCTGTGGTTCTTATCCATTTGACGGTGGACACATCACAAAGCTCCCTCCTTTCCCCACCCCCTGTTAAATCAGGTAGCCTTCTTAAACTGGGGAAAAAAAAACCTATTTCTTATCCAATTATGAGCGCTCTAATAAGAATTTATGTGAAACAATATAATGATAATATTTCAAAATTGGGACAAAACAGTTTGAGAACAGCCAAATATGGGGAATATAAAAACTTTCAAGAAATGGCTTTGTAGCAAAATAAGAGTGTGCATCATGCGTTTTTTTTTAAAAAAAAAAAATAGTGGATGACATTGCTGATAACCGATGAAATACATCAAGACAAGTCTAATAGTGGTTTCCATCAGCCACCACGTCTTGCCGAGTAGAAGGGTGTTGATCAAATATCAAAAAGTTACGAAATACAAGATGATAAAACTAGTGCGGAAGAAAGTGTCTTTTGTGTTTTCAATAAAAACAAATATACATGATTCCCCTAATTTTTAATATACAAGTCTTTTTTAACAGAAAAGAATTGGTCCTTGTTATGAAAAAAGTTACTCCCACCTATTATAATTATAAGTCTGAGTTGATTTTTTTTAAAGATTAAAAAAATTAAATAAGTTACTTAATCATATCATATATTGTGTATCCTTAGATTATATATTAGTTTATTAGACAAACTAATTAATTTGTAAAAAAAATATTCTAAAGTAATTTAATTAAATTTTTTAATCTCTTAGGTCAAACGAATAAAAGTTTCTCCAACATCTCAGATGAAATCATGAATGTCATTGATTCAATGGAAATCTAAAGGAATTGGGGAAACGAGTTTATATATACTGTAGGAAATGATTTAGGAATCCTAATCGACCTATGATGAAGGTTTCCAAATTGGTTTGAGAACCTCGTATTTCTTTCAGAGAATCTTCTAATTATTTCAGGGCAACTAGAAAGAGATTCTTTATCCAGAAAGAATTCAGTTTAGATGTATGATCCCCACTTGTCTGTTACTGAGCAGTTTTTGGAGGACGTCATAAATCAGGTTTTGCCACTGAAAATGGGACGCAGAAAGGGCCTATTATGTATTCTTTATGGCTTATGGAGCCATGTACCCTACCATATCTACAACTGCGTATCAAGTCTTCATTGAAGTCTGTGACAAAGCCAAGTTAGTCTTATAATTAAAACTGAATGGAGTATAAGTTATCTCAAGCATGTCATCACAAATAAATACTATCTCTGGTCCTAATTATAAGACAAAGTTGACTTTTTTTGAAGGGATTAGGAAAGCTAAATAAGTTACTTAATCATTTTATATGTTGTGTATTTTTAGATTATATATTATTTTATTAGTCAAACTAATTAGTTAGAAGGGAAAAAAAATACTTTAAAGTGATTTAATTAACTTCATTAATCTTTTAAAAAAAGTGTCTTATAATTAAGACCGTAGAAAATAAAAAACAATTTTGATTCGGTTTTCACCTTCGCCCACAGTTATCTCTGGCCTGGATCTAAGTTTAAACAATGCGAAGATTTTTTTTTTTTAAATATAAATAAATGTACCAAGCTTTGTGTTGTACAAAATTCGACATGCGTGAATTAAATTATTTACTATTCAATTCACGGATAGGATGACCTCATAACAATTATACAATCACACTCATTTAAGAAAGTTTTTTCTGGGATAGTGCCTCAAATATTAGAATTAATAGAAGAGTTCAGACAAACAAAAAATGGAAGAGTTTGCCTTTATTATAAATATAATATCTATTTCTGCTTTTTCATTCAAAATCATATCTATTATTCTCCAAAGCATTCTCTTATTTTAGAAAATCAACATCTATTTCTTATAAATAATTAATTTTTAAGTAGGTTTCAATCTTTACAGATTATTTATGTAACTTGTACGCTATATAGCTAGAGTTGGAAGAGTAATTTGTAATTTTAGTAACTGATGCATTGTAGCAGTAGTGGTGAGCTTTGGGATAAAAATTCGGAATACTAAATTTATACTCATTAACTAAGTAAAAAAAATATTTAAGAGATGAAACATATATTTATTAATTAATTAAAAAATATTTGGAAGGAAACTATATAATAAAATTATTTTAACAAGTCTAATATAGATAACATATATTTTTATATTAAATTAAATTAAAAAAAATCTAAAAAGTTCATATTTTTTGGGTGGGCCCCGGCACCCCATTACCCCTTAAAAGATCCGCCTCTACATTGTAGATAAAAGTAGAGTTTTACATTGTGCGGCAGGATCTCCTCTCATAATCTATTTTTTCAGAAGCTAATCCGGGTTATTAATTGAAAAAAAAAGAGAAAATCTAAGAAATATAATTTGATAATATAAAATTTTAAAGTAGTTAGACGGATATAATTTAAAAATAATACAGAATATGCAATCATAAAAAATAGATACATGGCCAAACCATACCCATTTGGGAGGGGTGCAGAATCCTTACGCTAGTGAACTGACATCATCAAATGACGACAGTGTGACGTTTTATGTGAGGATAGCGTCAGTTAAATAAGCCCAAAGCCTGAGCAATAAGCCCAAAGTGAAATGACTGGCAGAGGGGCAGTAGATCTAAATAAGACAACGGTGATTTTTTTTTAACTAAATAAATTACTTTATTCTATTATATATCATGTATCATTAAATTATATATTAATTTATTAGTAAAAAATAATTAATTTTTTAAAAATATAAAAAAATTTTAAAATAATTTAATTAACTTTTTTAATTTTTTAAAAAAATCAATTTTACCTTATATTTAAGATCGTGAAAAAATCTTACATCAAATCAGCATACTTGTTTTACATAACCCATGGAATAAAAAAATTTAATCAGTTGTTTTTTTCCATAGAGTGCCAGTTTTAGAGAGTGGGGTAGGAGCGTAGCAGTAGGGATAGAAATAAGTCAGACCTCTATCAGGCGGCCTATAACCTGACCTATTTAGGGCCTAGTATGGCCTGACTTGTTTATTAAAAAGGTCAGGCCAAGACCTATTTAAAGGCCTAAATATGTAAATAGGCCAGGCCTTTTTTGTTAAGGTCTGACCTGTAAGCCTTCAGGCCTGGCCTGTTTACAAATTAAATAAATATAATAATATTTATATCATAAAAATAACACAATTTTAATTTTTTTTCATTCTTATATTCTAATTTTAAGTATAATTAGTTAATTATATTTTTATACATATTATTATATTAATTAATTATGGCTTTTAAGACATGTAATATGAGGCCTTTAAACATCGTAAGTAGGCCTTTAAAAAGGCTTCAGGCCTAATCAGGCCTTATGAAGGCTCAGGTCTGAGCCTAAAAAAAAGCTTGTATTCAGGCCTAGGCCCAGACTTAGGCCTTTCCCCTCTATTATAGGCTTAGGCCTATTTAGCCAAAGCCTGGCCTATTTCCATCCCTATGTAGGAGCATTGGTGACTCAACCACCTCAAATGAGCCTACCCTACATCCCACGCTTCGATGCACTTCTCTTCATATCCGAGTGCTTTCGTGGTCCCTTGTTTTTTTAATTTATAGGGTACCTACTTACTCGGGTTGTGATGCTTCACCATTCATTCCATAACAAGTTTCACATGGGTTTTTTCTGGTATTATTTCAGAGAGTGTTAATAACAATATCAATACCCCATTAACAATAAAATCAATATCCATTAACAATCAAAATTAGTATCTGTTAACAACTACGTTTTTTTGAAATAATATCAGAAAAAACCCTAGGACCTTTTCTGGAGAAATTCGCCCAAATAAATCTAAAAAAAAAAAAAATTGTCATACTAGCCCACTGTGCAAATATTTTGCCAAAATGGGCCAATTTGTGGCGCCACTACCCATGTGGTGCCATGTGTTCTGGCGCCACTTAGTGGTGCCACATAATGTGGCGCCATTAATTATATATATATATTCAAGAAAAAATATATATTATATTAATAAATTATATATTAAATTATATAATCTAGTATATATAATATTAATATAATATATATTATTAATACAATATATTATTATATTATAACTCGTAATTTGTTATCAGAGAGAAAAGCAAAAAAACATAAAAACAACAGGATTGTCGAGGAAGATGATGTTGTAGGCGACAATGAAAAGTAAGAGAGTATGATTGTTGAGAGAGCAATTGCGGCTCCAATGACCAGCTTGACTGCATCAGAAGCAAATATCGGATGGACGGTGAGTTTTCTAGACCGATCGGTGATGTTGCTGAACATGAGTGTTAGGCGTAGGAAGATCAACAACAAACCAGCAAGATCAAGTTCAAAAGATCCACAAGGAACACCATTTCTTTCATCACCAATCATTAAATATTGCCCATGTTTCCCTTTTACCAGGATATACCATGTAAGGTCTTCCTTTGCCAAATCCTTTTATGGTATGCATATGATGAGAGAACATAGCACGGTCCTCAATTTTTTGGTGTCACCTAGTCTGAACTTACTACAACCAATAGGCAATTCTGCATTTTGGAAATCAATCTCACTTTTATCATTTTGCTTATCCCCATCATTGCTGCTTGCAACGTCATCTTCCTCGACAATCCTGTTGTTTTTAAAACCATGGTGGAACCTCGCAATACCCATTAAAAGTTGTGTTTCTTCTTACTATTTCTCATCGTCTCCCCTTTTTCCAGTCCCTTCGCCTAACACTCCTGTTCAGCAACATCACCGATTGATCCAGAGAACTCACCGTTCGTCCGATATTTGCTTCCGATGCAGTCAAGCTCGTCATTGGAGCCGCAATTTCCCCTCTCAACAATCATACTCTTTTACTTTTTATTGTTGCCTGCAATATCATCTTTTTCGACAATCATGTTGTTTTTATGTTTTTTTGTTTTTCTCTCTGATGACCAATTACAAGTTATAATATAATAATATATTGTATTAATATATATATATATATATATATATATTCAAAAAAAAAAATATATATATATATATATATATATATATTATATTAATAAATTACATATTAAATTATATAATCTAATATATATAATATTAATATATATATATATATAATTGGGGTGCCATAATTAATGGCGCAACACATTATGTGGTGCCCCACGTGGCGCCACTAAGTCACGCCAGAACACGTCGTGGCGCCATCTGACGTGGCGCTACAAATTGGCTCATTTTGACAAAATGTTTGCACAATGGGCCAGTATGACAATTTTTTTTCTTAAAGATTATTTTGGCGATTCCCCCACCTTTTCTGACATGTGAAAGTTGTTGAGGTCTTTTTTGAATTGTTTTTGCTTAATTGGACCCTGGGAGGATTTTCTTTTGTTTTTTTAATTTATAGGGTATCTACATACTCGGATTGTGATGCTTCACCGTTCATTCCATAAATTTCGTCATTTAATATTTTACTCATATTAAATATTCCTCCAATAATTTTTATAAAAGACAAATAAGATTAGTTAAAAGTAATAAAAACATATTAATTTTTTTTAAATATACGCCTATTTATATATATAAAAAACCATAATAAAGAGAATGAGTAACAAATATAAGAAAGTATGAGTATAAAACATTAGAAAAAAATATGTAATAAATGAGTAAATAAAAGAAAATTAGTGTTAGGTGAGAATAATTAATATAAATATATGTATTTAATAGTGTATAAAAGAAAAACAAAATGGTTTAAATTTTGAGACATAAAGAAAGAATTACATATAAAGAGAACAAACTTTTTTAAAAAATATTTATAAAAAAGACTGAAGAGTATATCATGAGAAAAGTTTCCCTTATTTTTAATTTACATCAACATCAAATGAAAATAAAAAGATAAAACTAAAATAAATAATGAATGTGATGACTTATATATATTTTACTATAATACAGCTGAATTGGATAGATATCTTTATAAAAAAAAAAAAAAAAAACATCATCATCGTCAAGAGACGAAAAGGACCGCTCGCCGCGAGAAAAACACTGGTTGAAAGCATCGATCCATGACATGAGCCGCAATGGAATCGTGCAAGCAACAACTAGTCTATCATTGGTTGGAATAACTATTAGAACATTTCAATGGTGTTCTACAATATACCAAATAGACATGTGATAAAAATTTTATCTTTTTTTATGTAAATAAATACTCTAAGGTACCAACTATCTTTTTTCACAAATCAAGAAAATGGAAGTTAAGTCATTAAATGAGCCTAAAATTAATAAAAGTTTCTAACTTTATCCCTACTTAAATGAGATAGATTTATAGAAGTTTGTTAAAGTAAGGGTATAATAGGAAATAGTAATAAATAAGTTAATTAAATGTAGTTGGTGTCTTATAAAAAAGACAAAAAATTATAGGTAGTTGGTGCCTTATAAATACCAAAGGGAGTATATTTAAAGTGTCACACGTAATCTTAAATAAGCATTATTAATTACACTAAGGCACCAAGCGGCCAATTATTATTCTCACAAGCCGTCGTGACATTCATCAATTTTCTTACCAATAAAACTTAAAAATAGAATACAAACAGCTGTGCTGATGCATAATGTCTGACACGTAACACACGATGTCATTCTCAGCGACAGGCACGGTTCTCATCCTCCTTAAATGGCACTTGCCATGTTGGCTTTTATTTGTTTACAATTCACACACACACACACATATTTGTAATTGAATTCAACGTCGCACCTTATAATATATGAATATCACGATTAATATTCTTCTCTAAACTGTCATGCTTGCCTGCGTGGTGCATGCTCATTGGCTACTACTATACACTCGTCAACAGAAAACCACTAGGCAAACATACCCCTACGTTCATGTGATGTGCAGTAACTCGCTTCTTCGGTTATATGCGGAACAGGCCCAATATGAACCCATGTTGGCCCGTTTCACCAGGAGCCCAAATTATTTCACTGGCATTCGAAGTAATATAATGAGAGTTGACACAGATGGTAAGGGATGCAGGACTAGGCCTTTGGGTCGTGGGTTTGATCCCCTCTGCCGTCGCTAGGACTCCTTTGGTAGGCGATCTCGTAAGTCTCCAGTAAGTGCTCATAGAGCTTAGAGCCGTGCCTTGACCTTGGTAGGGGATTGGTATCGAACCTTTTCAAAACTTTTTTTTATCAAAAAAAAATAATGATTCCAAACACTCGAGATTTCTCTCCTACCTCAGAGCCAACAAGCCCTCTGAAATCGTGTTATCTATTTTTTTTTTTTTTCTACCTTTGTTGACGAACGATCCTCTGTACAAATAACGAAGATACGTTTTTATCTAATGATTAATTAACTATTTTTCAGTCTTTTAATATAACTACACCTTTTCGGGTCCAAAAAAACATAACTCTACCTTTTTATAATAAAATTTAAATATAAAGGTTTTATCCATGAACAAAAAAACTGGACCGTACTAGTTGGTCTGACCCAAAAAATGATGACCAAACCCCAATCTGGTTTGTTTTGTTGTATCACTTGTATGAGCTGGGGCAAGAGTCAGCTCGGTGAAATCCGACTTGCCTCTTGACTCGGGAAACCGATGGGTGGGCTAGCTGCCTGAGTTGTTTTATGGGAAAAACACTTCTTATGTTATAGGAGAAGTGTTTTCTCATGTCACACACATATAAAATAGTGGGACCCATATATATATATATGTATGAATTAATTTATATATATGTAGGTCCCACCATTTCATTTTATATATGTGTAGAAATCTTCTTCTTCTCATGCAACAACTTGAGAAAATTCAACCCTTAATTTATTTGGGTCAAAATGTTTCAAAAGGACATTGTTTTGGAGCATTCAGATGAGAAATAAATTAAAATAATTATGATTATCTTTTCAAAAATGGAAAAACTAGATGAAGAGGTTGAAGACGTTAGCAGAAAGGGAGATGAGACTGAGAGCAACCAGATGTAAAGAAGTTGGGATGGAGATGGGGTCAATGATGGCCAGAGACAAACTCATCGGATGTGGGGTTGGGTGTATAGATTGAACCCCTTTGTTGGTTGGAGACTTGTGGGTCACCAATGAGTGAAAGAGATAAGACTCTTTGCTTTAAGGAAAAAGTCAGTCCATGGGGTTCTTCTATGAGGTCCTTGCTGTAGAGGTTGTGACTGAAGTTTAGGGTGAAGAAGAAGGATGAAAGAAAATTTGAAATGGAAATCATATACAATAAGAGTGGGGAAGTGATATAAAAAGTAAGGGAGTAAACGAGGATTTAACAATATGTTAGGTTGATTTTGATGGGGTATGGAAGGGAAGGGATATACAACACGTTGGAGGGAGCGCGCGTGAATGAGAGAGGATGGAGGAAAATGCATTTTTACCAATGATGTTTGAGTGAACTTGTTAGAAAACTCGACATTGACATTTTAGGTTTTCTCTCTGTTATTGGCCTTGCGTCGTAGTTAAAGACATTAAGGTTTCTCTCTCGCGCGGCTGTGTCATTCACCACCACATGCTAACAACGAGCATCATCCCAAACATAACTGCATCAGAGAAGCAGATTGGAGCTCGGAGATCCAGAAGCTGGCAACGCAGGGGAACCGAAGACAATCTCCTCACCTGCTTTCTCATTGGCCAACCTTGCTATCATTGTAGGAAGTATCATTAGAGAGAGTTGGAGCCGCGATATTCAGATTGAAACAGAGACACACAATGATGAGTTTCTATCATCATCGACATCAACCCTTATCTGTTCTCTGTCTTTCTCATCATTTTGCCACCATCTGACTCACAACCACAAACCACTGTCCTTCCTATAATGGATGTGGTCCTCTCTCGCCTTTGGGGTGAACTTTTCCTCCCCCTTTCCAAAACTTTCTTGAGGTGATGGGTGCTTTCCTCCTCGCCTTTCTGTGAGCTTTTGTTACAACATCTCCCTCCTCGGCGATCTCTATCTACAAAGAAGACCACCATCTTTTCTTATTATGTTGAGTTTTAGTGGTGATGTTCTTTATTTTTGAGACAATAAACAAAACTACCAAATATAGTTATAACTCTCCTTGGTTAGATGGTAGTTTGAAAGTTGATAGATTCTATCCTCACTTAATAGCTCAGATTCCCCTTTTCTGGGAAAGCTTTTTGTCGATGGTCGCTACCAATATATGCTTTACTTCTCATAGGACCATTTTTAGATTTGTTTGATGGTGGTGAATCCAAGGCGCTGATGGTAGTCATATACATCATTAAGAGGCATTGTTCAATGGATGTTCTACATCACCATGTTTGTTTGAATGGAGGAGCATAAGTATTGTTTTTTTTTCTGAGGTTAGGTTTTCTTTGTTCTTTACCTATGACGGGGCAACTGTGTATTTGATCTATTTGCAGCTAATGCTCTGGTGTGTCTTATTTAGTGGGTTTTATAATGAATACTTTCTTTCATGTCACTTTTAACTTTAAATGTCCAAAAGGTTATTGATGATACTTTTATTCTTACCTCTTCAATGGATGGTAATTAGTTTTTCCTTATATTATACTCCCTCTAGTCCTTATTATAAGGCACCAATTACCCACAATTTTTAATCCTTTTTATAAGGCACCAACTACATTTAACTAACTTATTTATTATTATTTCCTATTATGCCCTTACTTTAACAAATTTTTTTAAATCTATCTCATTAAGGTATTGATAAAGTTGGAAACTTTTATTAATTTTAGGCTCATTTAATGACTTAACTTTTATTTTCTTGGTTTGTGAGAAAATATAGTTGGTACCTTATAATAAGGACTAGAGGGGTATTATTTTAATCATTATCTGTTTGACTACAAGTTAACTCTGATCTGATCCTTAAACCAAGGCCTCAACCGCTTCGTTACCTGATCCGATTTTGGGTTTTATAATTTTTCCTCAAGCTCCTGGGAGATCTTTTATTCATTCATGTTTCTAATTTATAATTTTCTACAATTAGAGTTGGGACGGTCAATGATCCCTATCTAACGTCGTCTCGTCTCTCGTAGTGATAACGAAGGCCAAGGTGGGGAAAAATCAAAGCAAGTCCTGTCGTCAACCTCTGCGTGCTACAGCCTTAAGCGAACGTGCTGTTGTCTCTTGTGCTGCAGCATCAATTCAAGTAATGGAGGCTCTCTAAATTTCTTGTGCTATAACTCTCTCCCCTGTCTCCGGGATCGTAGTTTGAAGCCCCACCTAACTTTTCCGTTCGACGCTTCCCTATATTATAATCCCTTTTTCTATCACTCTCCCCATAAGAGCAAGAAAATGGATAACTCCACTCAAGAATCACGCCTGCGATCCGAACACTCCGTTACCTATGATTCCCCTCATCCAATCTACGCCATGGCCTTCTCTTCCACCCCTTCTCTTGCTTCTCCACCCCAACGAATCGCAGTTGGTAGCTTCATTGAAGATTACAATAACCGCGTCGATATTATCTCCTTCAACGCTGACTCTTCCTCCGTTCGACACCAACCTTCCCTCTCTTTCGACCACCCGTACCCGCCCACTAAACTTATGTTCCAGCCTAACGCTCACTCTTCTCTTCGAAAGTCCTCCTCCGACCTCCTCGCCACTTCCGGTGACTATCTTCGCCTCTGGGAGGTTCGGGAAAATTCCGTCGACGCAATTTCACTTCTTAACAATAGCAAGACCAGCGAGTTCTGTGCCCCTTTGACCTCCTTCGATTGGAACGACATCGAGCCCAAGAGAATTGGGACTTCCAGCATCGACACTACTTGTACGATTTGGGATATCGAAAAGGGGGTTGTCGAAACGCAGTTAATTGCGCACGATAAGGAGGTTTATGACATTGCTTGGGGCGAAGCTAGAGTGTTTGCGTCTGTTTCGGCGGATGGTTCTGTTAGAATCTTCGATCTGAGGGACAAGGAGCACTCCACGATTATATACGAGAGTCCGCAGCCAGATACACCTCTGCTCAGGTTGGCTTGGAATAAGCAGGACCTAAGGTACATGGCCACCATACTAATGGATAGCAATAAAATTGTGATATTGGATATTAGATCACCGACCATGCCGGTGGCGGAGTTGGAGAGGCATCGTGCTTGCGTGAATGCCATTGCTTGGGCTCCTCAAAGTAGTAGGCATATTTGTTCGGCGGGGGATGATTCGCAGGCCCTTATTTGGGAATTGCCTACTGTGGCTGGACCTAATGGAATTGATCCCATCTCTATGTATTCTGCTGGCTCTGAAATTAATCAACTGCAATGGTCTGCTGCTCAGCCTGACTGGATTGCTATTGCTTTTGCGAACAAGATGCAACTTTTGAAGGTTTGAGGTGAGACAACAACTTCCGATAGGAAAGCATTTTCACAATGTCCTGAAGCATGAATTTGTACGTCTTATAAATTATAATATCATCTTCTCCTGCTCTTAGATAATTCCTTGTGCTTCCAGACTATGCCATTCTTCCTCAGTCCATTTTAGTGATTTATTGTTTGGTATGTGTTTCTCCGTCTTTATGGAGAAGATATCAGACCTACCAGTAAATTTGGTCTTTACAAAATAATGATATCAAGATTTTGCTCCATGCATTCAAATACAACTTGGAGATCTTTGTAATTTCTTATTATTTATACCCTCCCAAAGTTGATTCTCCCTTGGATATAATTATCAATCATCATAAATAGTGATTTCGGTTTTCTTTCTGCATTTCCTACCGCGTGCGCTTTTTCTATCTTCCCTCTCTTGCGCCACCGATTTTGTTTCGTGTTTTGGGTGAGCCTTCAAGTTTTTCACCTTGTTCTCTTCGACTTTAATACTTTCTCTCGTTGGTCTTATATATGGCAATATTTGGCAGTAACTCTGGCTCTTCATTTTCTTTTCTTTAAACCATGCCTGTTAGAGAAGAATAGCTGCACATAGTGTGGACTTTTACCTTCTGGTCTATTAAAGATCTTTTCTTTAAACCATGCCCGTTAGAAATTACTTAACCATAAGTCTCAGAAATCAAAATCACTCGCAAGCTCATGGTAGTAAGTAGAAAGAAACAACTCAAGTAATCCGAGAATGAGGTGAGGACGAGAAGTTTCTTGATGGCAAAATCTTGCCAATGGAAGAGCAATCTAGAATATTTTGATGATTTTCTTTTAGCTACATTTTGCATATGTCTTCATTGAAAAATCTCCTTTGTTTAGTACATTGTCAATCTCGTTTCTGATCTATTTTCACTATAGTTAATTGTTTCCTTATGCTGCAGATGTCCTCATGATGAGTTGGAAGATATCAACTCGCATGACAGAGGGCTTCCTATTGTTTCACTAAGATTAGAGCTTGCTTAATAGAAATTGATCTTGATTGGGAAGGTATGTTTTGGTTCTAAAACTATGGCATTTTTATGTGTTGAGTTATGGTTTTTGAGCTAGTAATAGGACTCTGGACTATTTGAATTTTTCTTAGATTCTGTTATAGCATAGAGTAGCTGCATTGTTTGCCTATTTGTAATCTATGTACTTGTTTCTTTGGCATTCAATAATGTTTAGTTGAGGTGATACAAGTAATGTAACCTAGTGGGATTTCTTTTGTTTTTTGCTTTTGCCAGAAACCTAGTGGGATTTCAATTCTATAATTATCAATGCATAGTTGGATATCTGCAGTTTTACTTATTTCTTGCAAGATAACATAATCTAGATGCTAGACGTGCAGAAGTCAAAGGAAATTGATTAAATAACTTTCCAGTATCAATGTTAACAATTGGGAGTACTAGAATATCTTTCCTTAATTGAAGAGAACAGCTCTTATGGATACGAATAGAAGCCATTAGTTTAGGGTTTTGCTTAGTATAGTGAAAAGTGAAATGTCAAAATATGAAGTAATTGAGGATTGTGATTGGTGTGCAGAGTTCCTCATGCTTGAATAGTGCAAGCATAAAGTCAGCTGAAAAGATGCCACACGTCCTAACAATTACAACTACCATTAAATTACCTGTTAGAAGTTGTTATTTAGCCCCATTAAAACAGGCTTGAGTTCTCTTCTAGATGTTCACTTAATGCAACTCTGATGACTCATGGCATTTATCTTTTTTTTTTTTTTCAAATAATAGATACATTCAACTTTAGCTTAAAAGCCTTTAGCAAATGGTTTGGAGGAGCTGCCTAAAAATCAGATTAGGAAGTCAAGAACTATGAAGAGGAAAGTGGTCAAGTGTTGATTTTGTTCGATATTTTGTATGCATTTCGTAGGTCTAAGTTATTAAAAGCAAACCATGTAAACAAGGTGATTTAATTTTTGAGTGAGAAATCTAATATACGAGGGAAGATAAATGAGAACTTGCTGAGTTGCAGCCAACGGGAGGCTATTCTATAGTCTAGATAGATAATGAGAGGGCCATTTACTCTCTGAAATTATTACAGGGAAAGGTTAGCCGTTCTAGAAGAGATAGGTTTGCTAAAACATTAAAACATGAATCAGCTCAGAGGACGTAAGACAAATGCAGTACAAGTCTCTGGAATCATTCTGTAACTTTCTGCAATCCAGGTCTCTCTGATGATTGGATGGATTTACAGTGGAGATTTAGACTGCGGCGACTATTTATTCTATGCTAATCGATCAGTTCAAGGAACTTTGGTAATATCCCTAATATAGAATAGTTGGTCCCTAATTTCGATGTATGCTGAACAGCGGCAAAATGGATTCTGAATGAGCAAACTAAATCTTTGACCCAAAAAAAAAAAACACTCGAGTCTACGTGAAAAGATGATTCCCAACACGGTCATTTTGTGGCATGAATCCTCAAGGAAACAAGAAACATCACTATCAGTTTTCTTTGGACCAAGAGTCGACGAGTCGGAGTTTTCTGAGTTAATTGGATTCTTTTATTTTTGCTTTGGAAGTAAGGAGCCATTTTGCCCCGAAAGTTTTCCACATAGCAATAGTTTTTCTAAAGTATCAAAACGTAGTAATGTTGCCTCTCCGTTAAAAACCACAACGATTGATCGTTGGGGTTTTTAACAGAAAGACAACATTGCTACGTTTTGATACTTCAAGGGCAAAATTGCTCCTGTGCATGTACTTTTTGAGGTAAAATTGATACTTAACCTTTCTTTTATTTGCCAGAGAGGATAAGGATGTAAGACTCACCAGTCATCTTATTAATTATTATGTGCTCATTTTTTATTTTTTATTATCATTTTGTAGTATTTTTTATTTAAACGGACACTGAGGTGAGAGAGTTCAAATTCGTGGGGAGGATGGTGATGGAATCCACTACCCAACCTGCCTCATCGGCGTCTTGAATAGCAGCATCAGCACCATCGTCATTTCCCCACCAACATCTTCTGCTGCTAACCGAAACCCTAGAACTCCACAGGAGCAACAAGACGTACGAGGCGAGCGGCCGTTTTGAACGGTGTTGCAGATTGTGCTCTGCCTATGCCTTGTACGTGCGAAATAGATGGTTGTGTAGTTAGTATGCCCAGAACTTCTTGCTTCTACGACGATCAAATTTGTCTTGGATATCTAAGTATCAGGGTCTGTCTTCACTCAAATATGAAACTTGTCAAACACAGCAATTACTCCTTCTGCTTACTTGTTTGGAAGTTCTCTAAAATTTAGTTTTTACATAAACCCAAATAAAACTCCCCTCACATACTTAGGTAGACCACACAAAACTTACAAAAATTTCAATTTTAAAAGTTTCAAAACACTAGTCCTAACCCTATAGCTTTTTCCCTGGCCATTTAGTTTAGCTGCAGATACGCCTCTCCACTCATTTTCAAGCTCACTCTTGCCAGTCCAGTACCAGCTCCTACTCCTACTTCTATTCCAATCCCAACGGAAGGGTCCCACTGGTTCGAACGCGACAAGACTCGATTTGTCCAACTTTATTCCCACGGGCACCGGCTTCGAGATTGCCCATTTCCTTTTCTTCCCCAGTCGCCTCTTCTTTCTGCAAATGCGAAACACCCATTAACAGAAACCACCGCACATGCTGAAGCAGATGACACCGCTCCACACCCAAGCCAATTGACCTCTCCCACCTGTCACGTAATGCGGTCAAAACAAGTAGCAGACTCCAACTGGCCAAAACAGTGGGATCCACGTCTGCAACTTCACGGACGTTTTCTCTATTTAACGGGAAAAACATTTATGAACCATTTTTCAGTTTTCAAAACATCTACGCACTCAAGATTTTATTATGGTGCCACAAGCACATTTATTTATTTTTTTGGCCCGGCAAAACATTACTTTTATTTCCATAACGGAAACATCACAGCAGATACATAGCAAATCAGAAACATCCGAATTACTTACTACTCCCTCCCTCTGTCCTTATTCTAAGGCACCAACTATCATTTCTCACAAACCAAGAAATGGAAGTTGTGTCATTAAATTGGTCCAAAAATGATAAATGTTTACAACTTTACCCCTACTTTAATAATGAGAAAATAGTAATAAATGAGTTAGTTAAAAAAAGTTGGTGCCTTATAATAAAGACCAAAAAATTGTGGTAGTTGGTGCTTTATAATAAGGACCAGAGGGAGTAGAAGGAAACAAAGCTAAAAAAGAGAAACATAATACAGAAGCAAACTGAGTCAGACAGAAAATAAATTAGCCACCATCCATCACAAGAATGGAAACATGAGCACCATCTAGGGGTGGAAATAGGTCAGGGCTCTATCAGGGACCTACGGCCTAGCCTACTTTAAGTCTAGCTTGGTCTATTTAGTAAATAGGTCAGGCTCAGCCTTAGGCCTATCGTTAGCCCTATTTAGGTAAACAGACCAGGCCTATTTTCATAAAGCCTAGCCTTCAGGCCTACAGGCCTGGCCTATTTAGTTTTTCTTTTAAAATATTTTATTATGCATAGTCACATATAATTTAATCTAAATTAACTTTATATATTATTTATAAAATTAATAACTTATTCTTAACTTTAAATTTTACATTTCTCCATTTATCAATGAGTTTAACATTTTCATTCATTAATTGATCACATCTACTTCACTTCTTTTTGATCGCTCAAGGTGTCAATGTTAGCTCACTACTCCTCCCTTGATTTATGTCATTTAATGTAACATAGAAATTGTAGTAAGTTAATTTTAGTGATGCCCAAATAAAAATTATCCAAATAGGAGAAGTTTGTCTCATTTTCTACAAGAAAAATGAGAGGTAAAATCTAGTTTTATATGACACTTATCGTGCTTGATTGATTTTAAAATATATATCTTTTTAGTCAATAAATGATTGATTTTTCTTATTCCTACCTGCTCAAATAATTGCTGGTACTAGGGGTTATTTTCTTTCACTTACTAACTATTTTATTTCTTATGAGAATAAATCCTTAAACTTTTTAGACATAACGCAAGCATTTAAATAGGCTTGATGGATTATATATGGACTAAGATGTATATGCTTTAAGATTATATAAAGACCTACATTTTAAATAGGCATTTAAATAGCCTTCAGGCCTTGTCAGGCCTGCAAAAAGCCCAGGCTCAGGTCTAAAAAAAAACCTACTCACAGGCTCAGGCTTTGGATTTCCGTCGTAGGCCCAAACCTATTTAATTAAAGCCTAGCCTAGCCTATTTCCACCCCTAGCAGCATCCATAACAATATTAGGGTATGCATGACAACCATTCTGTCCCCCAGCGCAGTTTCTGAGATGAAACAATTTTTTTTTTTTTTTTTGTGTGTGTCTGGGAAGAGTTCTGAGAATCAGAATTACGTTTATTAACTCTTTTAATTTTTTTGATTCTATGTCTGGGAAGAGCATTGGTGAGGAGAAAAATGATTCTGATTTTGTGCCTTGAAACAGAAAAGCAGAAATTTTCTGCTTCTGTTTTTTAATTCCCCAGCATAGAAAACTAAACCGGTTTAGCCCGGGAACAGAAAAAAAAAAACCGGATTTACCAAACACAATTATCATCCATTTTTATTCCCGAGAACAGAAATTGAAAAAAAACTCATTCTGGGAACATTACCATACACACCCTTAGCCTCCTGTGCATTCAAAATTAGAAGGGACATTAAAGATAAATGATGATTGTCGAACCCACCTATTAGCACACAATCCTTTAAAGACTTTTAGTTTGAGGGAAGGGGGTGAGAGGGAAAGAATTATTAAGGAGGATATTGACCAAATTACCATTAATAAGAAAAATATTTTTTTTTGTTAAATGTGTATTTTTAGAATATTAAAAATATTCCACAAACTATTTAATAAAAATAAGAGACTCCTCCCTCCCCAAACAAGCTCTAAAAGCATTTGCTACAATAGATTAATTAAATGTACTTGTGCTGTCACAAGCACATTTGAGATATTATAATGAGTATTTTTACATATTGGCTTATCTTTTTTTTTTTTTTTTTTTATGTGGAAGGGCTTCAACAATCTATTTTGTATTTTTTTTACATTTTAGTTTTAAAATGTTGAGTTGAATAATATTCATCAACCGCAAAATTAATATTCTCCAATATTATAATTGAATTAAATTTGATCTTGTCCAGGAAGAGAAAGGCTCATTAAAACGAGAATATATCCGATTCCAATCAAACTCAAATTCCCACCTCCCATTCTTTTTCCTACCCACAAATCGATAGCCTCCCTCTCTTGAGTTCTTCTCCTTCCTCTCCCTTACCTCTCACCCGCTATGGACCTCACCATCAACAATCCACTGCAACAAAATCTCAATTTTCACTCTGGAAACCACCGTTGTTGACATGTCGCCGCCGCCGCCACTGGCCAACATCAACGACAACCTTCTCCCCCTTCCCCACAAACTCCCCACCTTACCGGATCTCTTCCTCACAGCTCTCTCTGTTTGCTTTCTCTTCACGTCCTCCGCTAAGTCCACCGTCTCCCCCAGATGCCCTTTCCTCTCTTTCCCCCTGAACCATCGTCGCTTTCTTAAAATCCCCGCCATGTCCCACTCCGCATCGGACCATAAGATTAATCTGCTCTCTCGTCGCCACAACTTCGCCTCTCCGCAGTCTCTTTCCGAGTGGCTCAAGACCCGTTTGCCGTCTGATTCCTTCGCCGCCTGGGGTGTGAAGCCCGGCACCAAGAACGTTCACAACCTCTGGCTCGAGCTCTCTGAAGGCGAAACCTCTCTAGTTGATTCCACTCCTCCGGTTCGCACGGTTCAGGTTGCCACGGTTCGAGTCCTCGGCAAAGACGGGAAAATTTTGGTTGAGTCACACCAGGAGTTATCGGACGGTAATGTCAGAAAACGGGGCCGACCCTTGTCGGAGAAGATGAAGCCCAGTGAGGACCCGGAATCGGCTGCCATGAGGGCGATCAAAGAAGAGCTTGGCTCTGTGGTTTTTGGGTCTGGGGCCGATTTGGACGTCTGTGAAATTGTGACGATTGATCCGAATTCGTATGAAATGAAGGTGGAGGAACGGAATTCGGATTCGTATCCGGGTTTGCCTGGTTGCTACGTTTTGCATACCTTGAATGCAACGGTGGAAGGGTTGCCGGAGGGAGATTTTTGTACGTTTGAGGTTGATGAGTATGAACATGTTGACGGAAAAAGTGTTGCTGACAAGGCGGTCTCTGTGAAGAAGCATTACTGGACCTGGGTTAGTGCTGATTCAATGGAATCTTGATTTGAAGTTATGAGTTGAAGCTAAAATTTTCAACTTAAGATTTTTATACGGCGTGACAGGAATAATTTTCATCTTGTATAGTGATATGAGGTTTTGGTAAATAAGTTCAGACCATAATTATCATTCTCCACTATAGATTTTGATGGAGTTAAACTGCAATAGCGATAATATCTTTGTGGCCAACTTATTTTTCAACAGGTATAGGATTTTTGCTTGTTCCTGTGTACTTATGCGGCATTAACAGCGTTGGTTGTAAAACCGGATAATTGGAGTGTGATTTTCACGATATGATCTTCCAATATCTCTTTCATGACATGCATGATGGTTGCGATATGGATTATATGATGGATAGTTTCTGCGATATGAACTCTGTTGAATAAAGCAATATTTTCCAGGCAACTTATGGTGAAGGTTCCTTTTCTTGATGCGTGCCATCACTTGTCAGCAAAAAAATAGACACGGCGATATGCGTGATAACTTTTTTCACTTAACGGAAATTTTATATTTGTACAGTGATTGTGTACTGATGATGCATGACCATGATGTCTTTAAATGTTCTGATAGGCTATTGATCTTTATATACACCCCATATTATGAGTTTGGTATATCACTGGGTTATTCCATTTCCAAAATCTTGAAGACATGCTTTGGATTCTATAACTGAATTCTCCAGGGGCTATTTTTTTTTTTTAAATAACTCTCTTGTCAGGGATTTTAGAATTTAGACATGAGATATAGTTGACTTAGTCATAGGCTAAGTTTTGATTTTTTTTTTTTTAAGTAGAGCCAATGATGTAATATGTCCATGGTAGTTTTGGATGGCAATGGAAGTCAAGCAATTTCTTGCAGCTCGAAACTGGGCTTAATGAGGTGCTGTTAAGCTGGTACTGCTTTAGGCTGTTTTTTGTAGTTCTGCCTTCATGTGGGAGGACTTCGATGTGTTTTATCATCCTGTCATGCTCTATGATCGTGTGGAACTTTGATTACTAGGCGGTTAAAATATGGGTTTGGTGAGTATTGTGTGAGTAGTTCGTATGAAGAGTGGATTGATACAAGAAAACTGATGATATCAATTTTGCAACACTCTGATGGGACCTGGGAAGATTATGGTGAGGTAGTTCAGAGTTATAGAAGATATAACTAACAAAGCCTGCAACTCAAGTTTTGCTGATTGGATATTTAAGAGTGGCCATATTGGTCATGTCATATGCTTGATGATTGGAATCTTTGAGGAATTATAGCTGCGTGAAATTCCCCAAGTGAGCAGCAACTCTGCTGATAGTCTAATTGATGTATGTATGGTAGGGTGATTGCATCTAGGGAAGCAGCATACTTGGCTGCAAACAGTGAGGTGGCAAGACATGACCGTAATGGGGTGTGAATTGGATAGCAGATTGATTCCCCACAAAGATGTAGCCTCACCTGCACATTGCTGCAGACTAGGTGCGCACTTGTCAATATTATCCAAGTTATCGGTATCGAAACAGAGGACACTCCTGGGGAAACCCCTAGCACACGCATATGCTTCATCCACTATGTAACAATAGTCATCCTTTGCCAATTGCCCCATCACCTTTCCTTCTTTCTATTTTCTCTTACAAACCACTATGTTATAAGAATATTCATATAAGTCGAAATAAAATTTTTCTTTTAAAACTTTCAATCACAATTCCAAAACAAGCCTAAAATAGTAGTGAGGATCGTATATAATGGTAGAAGCATTTTTCTGGGTGGTGGGTGATATAACCAGTGAGAGAAAACATGCTATTGAATATGCATTCATGGCCACGAAGCGGGCATGGCTCGGTGCTCTGTGCGCGATATTCTTCATTCACCTAATGAAGATGGCTTATGCTCTCTCCCTTACATCCTTGGTGCTTGGTGCTTGAGTGGGAGAAGACAGAAGATAGGCACGCCCTAAATTCATAACAATTGTGGTTGATGCCTTCCCTCATGTCAATCTCCATGTTGAAAGCTTACGTTGATTATTTCCAACTTACCTCTCCACACGCTTCTATTTGATGGAAGTCATGGATTAATAACTACTTTTACTTGTAACAAGAAGATGGATAGATTAAAAGTTACTTTCTATAAAGTTTTTCTTTAAAGCAAGGTTGGTGATTTTAATTTTTAACTAAAATTGTGAGTAGGACAAGTGTTCTACTTGCCCTTCCTGGCTTTCTCTGCATCCAAGGCCAACTCTTCGGATGGACCACATAAAATTATAGTACTTGGCAATCACAAAAATTAGACAAGTTCTCATCACTTGAATCCACAAAAACCATTAATAATTATTTTAATCAAGCGAGATACCACTTTCTTGTTCATTTTTTTCAGCCCCTAGCTCCCCATAGCAGTGGGGACCAGTTCTAGCTTTTTAAATCCTCAAAAAGCTATGCAACTTTATAATTTTGCGGTGCAGGGCTTTTCTTTTTCTTCATAAAAAAGCAATGGTGATGTAGTTATTTTTGTCCGCTTCATAATTATATATAATTTCGACAGGTGAGAAAGAGAAAACAATCTTATATGAAAAATGCTTGTTTGCCATTACTTTTGGACACTCGAAAAATGTTTATTTATAAAAATTAGATAAACCTCTTATCACATATTTACCCCTTAAATCAATATTCGAAAAATTGTTTTTGAAGACTTCAATCGCTATTCCAAACAAGCTTACAAGCTTTAAGTGTGTTTACTTTCGTTGGTATCACTTCTAAAGTTGATTAAACATGGATTAATCAATCATGAGACCTTGAGAAATTATTAGAGGATAATTTAATCTCCCATAGCTTGTTTGAAGGTTTATTAGTTAGAGGCATGTTGCATTTGGAAAAAATTGTTCACTTCAAAGTTGAAATTATGCTTAAGCATCATTGAGTATATTTATTTCAGCCATGCCTGTACAATTTCATCTCGTGGATATCTATTGTCCATGATTCTTAAAGCCAAAGAACTGAGATGAAATCTGCAGAATCTTGGCGAGAAACCTCCCAATTTCGGTCTTGTCTGTCTGTCTTGGAATCTCCGTTACATATTCTTCAAGTGAAACCCTTTTCTTCCAAACATCTTAATCCTTGTGAATCCACTTCTCGATAAAGTCATTGCACATACATAAGTGATCAAGACAGGGTAGAAATTTTCAAACACTGCCTCCCAAGCGGCGCAAAACAAGCCCAGAGGGATGGAAATTAATACCCTCACATTTTTTAAGGGGGAATAAAAAAAGAATGCAAAATTAACGCCAACCAGAAGCAGAAACTAGAGCACTCCAGAAGGATATCACAAATGATAGTAGTAGATTCAACATACTAATGGAAATCAGTTTAAACAGAGGTAGAACACTGAGCACCCTGTTTTGAAGTGAGAGGAGCAGGAGACATGGAGGGTCCGAACGCCATGACTGAAACACAATTAACCTCGAAACCATGACGGCCAGTGACCCACGTCGCCACTCTCCACCGAAGCCTTCCACTTACTTTCAGATTCAAAACCAGCCTTCCAACTGTTTGATCACGACCCATTTCATAGCCAAGTGAAGGAGCCACAGGGACTAGATCTCCCACCAGAGAAGCTGTCAAGAGATTGCTCTCTTCATGATCTTGATAAAACGGTGGCAGATAGGTATGTGAAGTTATCTGCTGGTCCTTGTAGGTTGCATATACTTGGAAGTCGTCATAGTAAATGGCCACTTTCTGGTTTGGGTTCTTTGAGAGCAGAGTGAGCTGAATGGAAGAGTTCATGTGGGTTCCTGAGAGACTGAGCTCATAGATGTTAACTTGTTGGAGTGAGAATTGAGGTTTGGCTGGACGGAGGATGACCCATATTGCTAGTGATAATAGAATAATTGCAGTGATGAATGAAGAGAGAGCCAAGAACAGCTTCTTGTAGTTACTTTCAATCTTGAAGCCTTGCTTGTACTCTGCACAGTGTTTTGGAGATTTTATTGTGATTTGAGACATTGACTAGACAGAAGGAGAGGTATTACTGCGAGGAAGATGAGAAGAAGGGAGAGGAAAAGAGAAGCAGCAGCATATATAGTGATTTTTGATGATTCAAGGGGTGGGATAGGTTATAAATAGAGGAAAAACCTGAACTGATTTGTTCTATGCCATGGTTTTTTGGGTATGAAGCCGCTATTAACAAAACCAGAAAAACACGCGCGTGTGTGTGTGATGCATGTATAGGTGTACTAGATGTTTGGGCGTGTATATTGACCATTAGATAACAGAGATTAGACTATGAAAATTCATCCTTATAGTTTTTGGGCGTATATATACTCTGCTGACTATAGCAGAAAAAAGTTATTTACAAGTTCTTGCAGGAAAAAAGTTGAGGAAAATTTAGTGTTGTAAAGCATACAAAAACCTATTTCATACTGTTAAAATAGGCTATTATGTGTAATCTGATCCATGTGAAGCTGTTGATCCATGCATCATTGTCCACCATTTTCTAGAGCAACTGCTTGTTGCTAATTGCAAGCACTTTTATGGATCAAGGTTTGGGAGGGACAAGCAATGCCTTTAGGCCACAACTTCATTGAGATACTAAGTACATAGCCCAACAACAGGGGGAAAAAATCACACCTGAACTCTGTAGAAAGAGCAGAAAAGTTAACTTTGCAGGTATTTTTGTACCGCAAAACGCTTTGGTCACTTTCTTACTTTTTCATAATGAAATGAATGAGACCACCATGACACGTTACAATCCAAATTTGTGGCCATAACTGCCCCCAATCCACCATGCTCTCTCGTCGGTGCTATTCAGTGCGCAATCCTTTCCTGAAACTGTACTCCCAAAGTCTATTGCAGAGAAAAACTGAAAAAGCTTTATCCATCACTTTATTTTACTTGAAATTAAATCAAACCCATGAGCTTAAACGGGGGAAAAACTCTTAAGTTTTCATTAATAAACTATTGAGACTTGTAAGTTTCTATAATTTGATTGGGTAATGAATTTTGACTTCACAAAGCAACAGGGCGGGCAGAAAGTGAAGAAAATCCGCAGAATTTAAGAAATGACTTCTTTAATAGATTTTGCTTTTGAAGTTGAAAAGGACTGACTTGAGTGATTGTTTTTAATTACTAGTATTATTTGAGTGCCCTACACCCAGCTTTTGACGTTTTAGATAAATAGTATGGTTATGAAACCAGGTACAGAAACTGCAACGATTGTGAAACCGGTTCGGTTTGTCATAGAAACCAGAGTGAGAGTCAATTTTTTTTTTCTTCCCAAAAATGCTGATTGAAGAGTGAAGACATTTAAAGAGAGAGATGTAGAGAAACAGAGCCGATGAGAAACAAATCTGGTGATGACAACAACTGCAGTGAAAACAGAGCCCATGTGAGCAAATCCGGTGAGAAGATATAAGTGGAGAAGCCATGGCTGTAAGTTGGTGGAGAAGCTGAAAAGGGATAAAAATGTGGTGACTGAATTTATTTAATGGATATTTAGAGTTAAGAGACATCTGTTTTATAAGAGTGTAAATTGAGGAGTAAAAGTGAAGAGACACTTTGTTTTATTCAATGAATATTTAGATAGTGAAACACCTTTTTTATTAAAGGGTAGATAGAAAGATAAAAATGAAGAGACACTTCGTTTTATTCAATAGATATTTAGTGTAGTGAGACATCTTTTTAACTAGAGGATAGAAGCTATTAAAAGAACTTATTTCTCTTATAATTTCTTATTAATAACCTAAAATCTTTATTTTATCACTGGTTTAACTCTAGTTTAATTTCGATTTGACTCTGATCTAACTCATTAACTTTTGCCTCAACTGGTCTGATTTCAATAACATTAAATAGTCAATTAGCCATTCATTCATGGGGAGCCTCCCCTACTAAATAGTCAATCAGTGCATGGTAATTTGGCAAAACCCACTATTCTACAACTCAAGGAGTTTAAAAGGCATGCAGAGACGTCTGAGATTAAAAGTTGGTCTTCCTTTTGGGGCTTCTTTCTTTCTTTCTTCTGTTTTTTGCAGTTATTATTATTGGGACCTTTCAATCAAGAGGAGGTTCATGACCCCAGTAACTTAGTGGCTTCTCAACTTTCTTTCTTGCCCCAGTTCTTTAGTGCTGATTTCTTTCCTTCTGGGACCACGAGGATCCCCTATTTCTTCACGACTAATGAAAGGGACATATATTTTGCTTTCTTTTCCTAAGAAATACAATATACTTTTGGCATTATTACTTCCATGATAGTGGCTACTGGCACTTGTTCGACTATCTGACTTTGCCTACAATTCATCTGAAAACTTTTGCTTCTCTTGCCTATTTCCTTGACCATCAAAACTTTAGGTGATGAGATAAATCCTCTGATAAAACTTGAAACCGACCCAGGATGTGAAAATAAGCTGTTTTTAAGGTTCTGGAATCAATTGATGCTCAAGTGCTTGCTTCCCTTTACTCTCTAAGTCAAGAGCTTATGGTTTGTCGTCCACATCACCAAGTTCAAAACGGCACGGCAAAGCCACAAGAGGATGGGTGGCATTCCGATATGATGAGGCATAGTTTATGAAGTTAACCGGGAAAAGTTCATTATTCCTTACTTTACCTTCTTTTATTTTCCTTTTCTTTTTCTCCTTTTGGAAAATATGGTGGAAGAAGAGTAATAATTTTGAAACACTTTCAAATGCACTCCGTAGTCTTTAGTAAAGGTTGCTTGAGAAACTGTCAACCATGAAACAGTTAAAAAAAAAAAACTAATAGCAAATTAATGGTATTGAAGACAAAAAACAACACAAAGTTAATTGATTTTAAGAGTATTGAGAAACTTCCCTCCCCCTCTCTTGAATGAATAAAAAATAGAGTAACTTCTGTTTTAATTGTATGAGAAGCTCCTACGTGATTAATCAGCTGGTCCTTCCGAGCAAACAAATACTAACAAAAACGAATAAAGAATGAGCCAGGCAGATCCCTCTAAAGCTGAGTATAATAACCGACATATATTACATTAGGTACATTATATATAAAAATCTGGAAGGGGGATCAACCGGGAAATGACTTTAGACAGCATACACAGATCATGAGGTCCTGGTATTCAAGGACTCTTGGGAGAAGCTAAAATATTAACAGAAATACTCTTATTCTCAGCCGTCTTTATCTGCAGCCAGGGGTTCAGGGTGCAATTGACGAACAAATTGTCCTTTCACCCTGGGACGCTGCTCTGCCAGTTTCTTTCTGCTTTCATACCGAACCTGTTACAAGTACAAGATGAAGTTATGATATAAATAAGGGGAGGTCTTAGCAAAAATATGATGGCACTGTAATATAAGGTGATGATAATAGTAGAGAACCTTCTTCTCATAACATCTCTCTTTCCTTTTCAAACGAAACTTGTTTAGAGCTGCTTCTCTTAGGATGGATCGGTGACAATTTGCAATGTTTGAGAGGTCTTCGTGATTCTTCACCTCTGAAGCAGTCCTGACTATGACAGCCTGATCAACATTGCTATTACTTCTACAGTTGCTTCCGTAGCCAATGCTGTTCATTCGACTCAAATTTCCCTTGCAGAAACTACTGCTTCCACTCTGATCAGTTGCAGGGGAAATGTGTCCTCGATCTTCCACATGTTCCAGCTTGTGTTCCTGCACACAAACAATGTGGCTTCCAAGGTTGTTTCCACTTTGACCTCGAGCTTCATAAAGCTGCTCTGAATCATTCTCTTTGACATTAGACGGATAATACGCATTCGCTTGAACAGTAGATTCCAGGTGCACAGCAGATCTTGGACTTGGCATTGATGGTTGATCAGACTGTGTACCAAACATTGGACGAGGGACAGAACCATAGGTTCTACACAGGTCATTGAACCTTATTCCTCTTACTGGAATCGGGAGAGAATGCGGCTGCTGGGAGAATGAAGATGCGAGTTTAGATTCTCTAGATTGGGGTGTCGTGGGTGACACGATACTTCTTTGCATACTCGGTGTTGAACTATCTGAGTTACAGCCAGTAGCAACATAAGAGTTATTTTTCTCACAATTTGTTCTCTGTTCTCTTTCTAGATCACAAAAGTTAATGAGACCTGCTGGTGGTGCTTGAAATTGTCCGCTGGTATACCTGCATGAGAGTTCATTTCAATTGATGAGAAAAGAGATCCACATGGAAAAGTGAGTTTATAGAGGCAACCTTACAAAATCCAAAAACACAGAAAAATACTTCAATAAAGCTAATATTTATATACTTCAAAAAAAAAAAGCTAATTTTTATATAATCTTTTAAGCTACTCCCTCTGGTCCTTATTATAAGACAGCTACTGACAAGTGTTTTTAGTCATTTTTATAAGGCACTTGCAAGTTTTCAAGATGTAACTAATTCATTTTTCCATATCTGCCTATATTTAATAAGGGTAGTTTGAGAGAGTACTATATATATTTGAGTTTAGGGTAGTTAATAGGGGTAATATTAAAAATTACTTGAATTTTTTAACAAATTTAATGCTTTTAACTAATTTTATTAGTTTGTGAAAAGTGGTAATTGGTGCTTTATAATAAAGACCAGAGGGAGTATTAAGTAAAAAGAATCCTTGGAATTCCTTTGCTACAATTTGCTTGAGAAAAGATACGCAGCCATTTCCAAGCAAACAAACTGATTTTTATTAGTTTATGATTTCTTAAAGTATATTTTGAAAACCTCATTGAGAAAAAGAAAATAAGATTGGATACGAGTCCTCACCGTTTGAAAGCTGAGCCATTGGAATGTGTGAGGGTTTGCCTGTCTTTGGAAACTTCATTCTCAAAGCTGCTGGGTTCTCTTCTTAAGGAAAGATCTAACCGTGGAAAGAAGTCAAACATTCCCGCACAATTGATTGTGGAACTTTTGGGACTGCATTTTGAATGTGCATGAAATGCTCCTATCAAATCAATAGCTTCCTTGGAAGAGCTAATTTGAACATAGTGATTATCATGAGCTTCAACACTGATACTAGCACTCCTATTCTCTGGAATGCCATCCGTGCCATGAGTTGTGCTAGTCCTACCATTTGTGCAGAAACCCGGAGTTGATCCTAAGGAATAAGAATTGCTGCGATTTAGATTCTTCCTCGTAAAGCAGAACAATATATAACACCAAGGCCTTTGGTCTCTAGAAATTTACCTCCAGCATGATTATCATGCAAAATTGATGTGTGGCCTAAACGAATACTAGCTCCAACCTCCTGAATCTTTTCATCACTCGGATACGAGTCACCAGATCTTAGATGAGAAAATTCCTCAACATTTTCCATAGGGGCACTTTCAGCTTCCAAATCAGGCTTTGTACAGGAGCTCTGCATGAGACAACAACATGCAATCTCTATATGAAACTACATATAGCCAACGAGTGTCTTGTAAAGATTAAACAGAATACATATTTCCCAGTCCTCTTCCATTTAATTTGTAACTGAATTTCTAAAAAATGACTGTTGTGAAATTTTAGACATTGTTATGTAGGCTTGCCATGATGGACAGCAGCAGTAAGAATGCAAAAGAGTCAGTACAGAAGACTCAATCATGCCTTAAAGATGTCATTGCTGCTTTAGGAAAAACTTCTCATTTATAATAAGCAATCAATGAATTTAATGGAGAAGGTGGAGGGGGGATAGCGTATGATGTGTCCTAAGACTTGTTGTTAACATGCTATAACCCAGAACAATCAACTTGAACTGAAATTTTCTTTTTACTTGAATGCCTTTTTATTTTTTTCCACTGCACGATAGAAGTAATGAAGAAAGCATATTTCACAATTAAAAACACCAAAGGATTAGGAATTTCTCATCTAATTTCTGAGATAAGCAAGACTAACCTGAGCATCACTTCCTTTCTCAATTAATTCCTTATTTTTTTGAATGCTTGCTGCATCTCCACTTGAAGGACTAGCAGCATTATTTTCAGCAGTGGCTTCAACCTTCTGTTGGCCAACACTCTCATCTTGAAGATCATTTAAACCGATTATTGACTGAAACAAAAATGGTTCATCAATAACAACATTCAAGTATTTAAAAGAATGAACAGAACCAAGAAAAGTGAGTGCACAAATCATACCGATTGCCTTCTCCAAACATGCTGCCACAAATTCCTTAGCTCATTTTTTCTAATGGGCTTAACAAGATAGTCAGCAGCACCTTTCAACATGCACTTGTATACTGTGCTAATTGAATCTTGTGAGGACATCACTGGAGTGCAGGAAAAAACCATGATGGTTAAATTTTTGTGTCGACAAAGTGGAAAACAAGCCAATAATTATAACAGCCAGAGATTCTATTCTTTGTTTCATACTTATAACAGGAATGCTTTTGCAAATCTCATGCTCCATGATTAAGGAGAGAAGCGCATAGCCAGATATGGAAGGCAAATCTACTTCTGTCAGTATTAGATCGATATTGTGTGATCTTCCCTTCAGTATTTCCCAAGCTTTCAGGCCATCAGGAACAGCAGCCACTGCTCAAAATGGATGGATAAATTAATTGAAGCTCAAATATCATGGAAATAGATTTGAACTACTTAGATTTTCCACATCACAAGCTCCAGTAAAGCAGAAAATATGGGTAATTAGTATATTTATAAAGGAAATATTCAAGTAGATAAAAATCTACCATGGCATAGTTACTTAAGCCTAGAGATTTCATATCGTCGAGGTTCTTACTTAATGCTGAAAGTTGGAAGGTGTTATTAGTTCTTTTATGAACCCAAATTCCCTCTTATCAGTAACTCACTCTTTGCTTAGGAATTTGGGCCAGACAGACCTGGAACAAAATTTGTAGACTTCGTTCTTTCATATTGTCCCACGCAACTACGGATTACATAACACTAAAAGAACTTTCTGTGTAGATATATATTATTTTAATCTGCTCTGACAGTTTGGTCACTTCGTACGACATTAAACCAGACTAAAACCTCGGAATTCACAGAGGATATCCCAAGCACATGGTCAAAGAAGGTTGAGAAACAACAACTTCATGAAATCAAAAAAAAAAAAAAAAAACAACTTTAACTCTAGAAGTTGGAACCGAGAAAGACCGAAAAGTATCAGACCTAGGTGCTCATAAGCCCGCGAACCAGAAAAGAGAAAGAAGAGCAGACACTGAACTAATTTGTGAAACAAGTCAATTTACTGAGTCCAAGCACCAGTAAAACCCAAGAGCAAGAAAGATTTGAAATTTAAATTGTGGCTATGGGAGGAGCAAGTCCTTCCGAACTAGCTCAAGCCGAATCAAGAAAGTCATGGAAATCTCCCCCTCATCCTTTCATATTGAACATTCACTACAATACCCATTATTAATCAAAAAGATACAGAGAGGAAGGAAAAAAAAAAAAACAGAGGCAAATGAAAAACACATCAAAACCATGAAATTGGAGGAAGAACACAATTTGAGTAAGAAAAAAGTGTCAGACCTCTATAACTGCATTTCCTAAGAAGCGCAGCGACAATCTGGCGGGTGGAATCATCAGCTTCAACCAAGAGAACTCTCAATATCATCTTGGGCAAGAATTTCTCCCACCTCATCAGACCATTCAATTCTGTCCCTATACTCTCTGTTCCACTTTCATCCTCGTCCCCTGTTCTCTCCTTCTCCTTCTCGCTCTCCTTCGCTTCCACTGCTCTCAAATCACCCATCTCTCTCTCTCTCAGAATTGGATTCAAATGCTGGAGCAGAGCCTCAAGCGTGTCTTCCCAGGAGTATCAGACAAAGACGAAAATGGGAGGGTAAAAAAGAATGCTCGGAGGCAAGGATTAAATTCATTAAAAATTGAAAATCCGATGGCGTCGAATGAGGATTCCACGGGGGACCGCCTCAAATCCAACGGCCTGGGAAATATCTTCCACCACAAAATATCTGTGTTCCCTGAATGCAATGGCCCGCAAGATCCACGTCAGCAGGCAGATCCATCTCTTGGCCGAAGATCAAAATGAAAACAGCCATTGGGTTCCACGTGCTGCCTGTTTGGTGGTGGATATTTTTCCTTCACAAATGAAGAGAAAGAAAAGCCGGAGGCTTCGAGCGTCAACAACCACCCCATCGACTTTGCTTTACTTTTTCGGCTTCGATATTTCTCGTGAGAGAGACGAGTTGCCCATTGTGGGTCCCGCCGCACAAAAGATATTTGTGAGATTTTTAAAATCTATCCTCCCAAGATATTTTTTCGACTGTTCCAAGTTTGCCAATCAATCTTATGGACAACTATTCGCCACGTGGCGTTGTTATTTTAGGATGTCTCGTTTGTGGTTTTGAGAGTTGTCAAATGCTAATCTCCAAAATACTTCAAGTGCCAGGTCATCACTCGCCTCCGACGCGACACTTACTCTACTCGCTTAACCATTGGGCAGGTAGGCAAAGTCGGAGTTCGAAATGACGAAAATATCCCTGACATTGATTCGTGGTGAGCATTGAGCGTGAGGAATATAAGATTAATTAAGAAAACGAGAGGGACACATTTCGTTGTTCCATTTGTTCCCCGCTATGGATGGGGGATTTCACGATGTTGTGATAATCTTTATTTTATTCCTAAATCCCAATCGAATGATATTTACGATTGTCTTAACCTGAGGTTAAAACCACAGTTAAGTGTCATTCATGCATTCCTCTTTTCGCTAACCCAAGGTCAATACGATATCAAATAGCTTCATCATTGCGTTTCGTTTTTTATTTTTTATCATACAGCTATGGAAGCAGGAAGATACATACAGAAAAACTGAGCAATTGACACGCTACTATCCACTGCTGTCGTACGCTTGTGTCTTCTTCGCCCCAAACACAACAGGGACTGAACCAAAAAAATATTACTAATATGTAGCTAGGGAAGTTGAACATGTCTTACAGATGACATTATATATGCCCGCGTACCACCTATGCAGATGGGTGAGAAGAATAATAAAATTGACATTAAAAAAAAAAGACAATCATGATTTTTAAAATTTATTTTCCCTATCATCAATCTCACCAATTTGCCAGCGAGTAGTAGTGCTAAAGCCGCTTCACCTTAAAAGAGGGGAGTTTCGATACTTGTTGATCAATATGAGAGTTTCATTGATAAGTATATTTGCAGGTGTGTTTTTGAGCTTGGAAGTATATCCTAGTCCTGATGAATTATTGGTGTTTACTCTCACCTAAATTTATATATATAAAGTCACCAATTTCTGGTATCTGGACTCATAAGATATTCTATGTAATTCATGTCCCATTAATTTTAGGGTTTAATGTTTCTACTTTTGCTGCAGAAACGTTATTTATACCACATTCACATATAAGTGAGTAAGTACCATTATAAAAAGAATAAAGAGAAAATATTAATGAAACACACTTAAGACAAAACAATGTTTCTAGAGCAAAAATAAAAACAATAAACCTCTTATTTTATCTTTGCTTTGCAAGGGAAAGGCAACAACTTTTGGTAAGAAGGTCACGTATATTCTGTAATTAAAACATCTGAAATGGGAATAAGAGTTACTAAATAGGATTTGCTTCCTCTGTTCCCAACGTAGTAAAACCAAACGGGTATAGATTACTGGATATGGCCACTAGCATTAGCGGCAACAAAAATATCTGCAATGACTCGAGGGGGGGCGTGGATGAAATCTTTTTCCATTTTTCAGGTGAAATATAATTAATGTGACAACTGGGAGGAGGCATGCAGCGTCCGATACTTTGCCATTATCCAGAGATAATATGGAAACATCATGAACCTCCAAAAAGTTCATAAAGAAGCCAAAGTCGCTAGTCAAAATGTCAAATAAGGACCACACAGACCTTTGTTTTGGATAAAATCCGAGGCAGCATGGCCACGTCATTGGGACACTGTCCCACTGCATCTTCATCCAAAACCAAAACTGCATATTTATTCACTGCTCTGTTCCGTCGTTTTCCCACTTTAGTCTCTTTCTCTGTTCTCTTCTTCCAGACAAACCCACCCTCACCTTCACGTTTAGCTCCGTGGCCACTGCGCTAGCTCTCTTCCGCCTTTCACGCCTCTTATCTTTCCGCCACCCTCACATTCCTCTTCTTCTGCTTCTTCCTCCACTCCCTGTTTGCCTACCACATCTCATTTTCTGGGCAATCCACAAAGTCCATCGCTTTCTTTACTCCGTCTGAGATATTCAAATGCGCTGCTTTTGCACTCAGAACCAGAAGAAACCGTGCAGATTCACTCCTTGTTCGTATGTCTTGGGACGGACCACTTTCTTCCGTCAAATTGATCACGCAGGCCAGAAATGTCGAGGTTTGTCATCTTCCCTTCCCCAGCCCCTTTGTCTTCAATTTCCCTCCAATATGTTTATCCTCAGATTATTTTTTCCAGATTCGTGGGTCCTTAAAATATGGCATTGAATGTTTTTACATTTGAGAAGAAATAGATTTGTTATTGTTGTGGGTGGAGGAATTTTAAAAGGGAGAAGATAATGGGGAATTGTGTACAGTTGACGGATGCGGTGAGGCAGTACGTGGGGGAGAAGGTCGGAAAGGCAATTCAGAATCGTAGTCACCTGGTTAGGGAGGTGGATGTGAGGCAACATCTCTCGCTCCTAGGATGAAATTCAAGAACTACGCAATTGAGAAATGTAATCTTGTTAAAAAAAAAAGGAAGAGAATGATGAAAAAGCGGAGTCATGACTCATGTCTTTATTTATTCTTTATACTCCCCTCCCTCTTTATTCTCTCTTTATTATAAGGTATCAACTATCAATATTTTTTTTTATTATAAGGCACCAACTTATTTATTACTTTTTTTCCATTATACCCTCATTTTTAACTAACTCATTTAAAGCCACATCATTAAAATAGAGGGGTGAAGTTGGAAACATTTATTAATTTTTGACTTAATAATGAGTTAACTTTCATTCCTTAGTTTGTGAGAAATAGTAGTCGGTACTTTATAATAAAGACCAGAAGGAGTATAAGACAAATCGGTAGCATAATTTTTTTAGTACAAATCAATACGCCCCATACACGTGATAAGTGAGAAGATACACATAGACATTCTACAAGTGTATACAATATACTAGTCACACTTATTACTTATTTACACCAACTTTGTTGATTTTCAAAATTGGGGTTTTAAGTGGATTCTGGTATGCTTGATTAGGTAACTTTGTTCACTAAGAGGCACGGAGTGAGACTAGGTATGGGAGTATAGATTTGGTATCATCAACAATTCAGAGGAAGATAAAGGAAAAGGAGTTAGATCGTGGTCGCCACATGAAGGGCTTCAGTAGGTCGAAAGTAAGGGAGCCTGTAACTCCTTTGCCCGTCCATGGCACTGAGACAGACATGCCCCTCGGCAGGATGAACAATTCATGGATGAGGTCGGTTCATGGCTGTCATTTGAAATTTTTGTTCGTTAGTAAATAAGTTACAATTGTTTAGTTGGACGGGTTTTGCAGGTTGTCCGCACAAAATACTTTGAGACGCCACAGTTGACTGTAAGCGGAGCTTTTGAGCAGCTGAAAAACGTTGATCATGACTTATATGGTTTTCGAAATCAAGACACCATCGAGCAATTATGGTGTGGCTCATTTTCTTCAATTTCCCTATGCATCAAATGATGAGTAATTTGATATTGTAACTGCCTCAGGGGAGATAAATACAGTGTACAGAAGGAAAGGAGGAGGCCATGGACTCATAATACCCAAAGGAGACCGCAGAGCGGAGAAATTGGAGCCTCAAGTGGTTGAAAGTGCAAGAGAATGTTCTTGCATGCTTGGGAAAACCCTTTGAAACAACTGTAGATCTTGTATATGAATTGCGAATACTAATGGCTATATCTCTGATCTCAGCAAAACCAACTTTTATTTAGGGAGTTCAAATGGAAACAGAGTAAATTGTGTGGAAAGTACAGTACATAATAAAAGTTGACGAGTCAACCAACTAATTGATTGATATGCTTAAGTGTTCCGATTGCCTTCGCATACCATGGGTTAAGTAAAGTAAGTCGTGATTATAAAACATTATTAATTTATTATAGAGTAAGCAATAATTATCACGGGAAGGAAAGAATGACGTGTGTGACGACATTAAAAGGACGCTTTTACTTTGTTAAAGTATGAGACAATGTGGGCGTTTGGAGCCTCACGTATCACTTCAATTCAACCTTTAATTTCCAATACATGCCAGCCAATCAAGAATTACCAAAAAAAAAAATTCTATCACGATTTCTTCTTGCTACTTAGCTCTTCTTTTGTAGGAATGCCTTTTAATTAGATCTTCTGTTGAAGTTTTGGAGGTTCCTGAAAATAGAAAACATGTAATTAACGTATCGTTTTCCAGTCAGTAGGCAAAGATAAGAAGGGTCTGAGAAAATGTGTTTACTTATCAAAGTAAAAGGAAATGATCGTAAATAACTCCACTAGCAGCTTGCTAGTGCACTTACCTTGGATCATCTTGTGTGTCATCGCAGACTTCTCTCCTCGTGCTGGGTATTCTGTCCCCCCATATGAAAGCAGAAGAAAACCGACCATCCTTGGGCCTGATAAAGAAAAATACCAAACTAAATTGAAGCAATAAATTAAATGATAACGTATTAACAGTGTGGTTTCCTCTAAATGATATATTGCAATTTATTCTAACGGTGGTATTAATGGCAAAACCCCTCCTAATCCACACACATATTGCAACATCTCAGAATAATATACAGTTAATCAAGCCAACTATATATAATTGATCAGGGAATGAAAAGAATAAATGAAGAATGCAATAGCTTATCAATTACCAATAAAAAAGTATAGGGATTCGTATTATTCATAAACCATAAACAATATGATTTATCTTCAACTCTATGCAAATACATGAAACACACTCTAGTTCGTCCCGTAATAAGAACAAAACTCACAAATATAAGACCATACATGTATATTCACACAAATTTAAGTGTGCAAGCGTGCAAACTAAGAACAATGTGACTACATCAGGCAACATAAAGGCATCCTACAAAAAACTCAATTAGAAGAACCAAAAAAAAAAATATCTGCAGTAAAATGACTAATTTTTTTTGCCTCTTTAGATTAAACAGCTTATGGAAGGGCAACCAAGCATAAACAACAGTCAGAAAAGTTATCAGTGCCAACATCAATAACAAATATAAAATTAATTATGAACAACTAAAAATCAGAAGAAAACGGAAGCTTTAACACTTTCATCTCCGAATCACAGTGAGTGTGAAAAGACTGGATATTACAGATCCCCTAAAAGGGAAGCTAACAATCACGATCAGCCCATATTTCTTCTCCCTTTTCCTCTTTTACTTCTGACCGTCAAGTTATGTTAATTTGACCAAGCAAAACATACACAGACCTTCACAATCACATCTTAAAGAGATGAAGGCAGAAGTTCTTTTTATCAGAACTTCAAGCCCCAAGTTGAAATAAGAACCTCGTAAACCTTTATTCAATATTTCATGGTCCAAGTTGTAGAAATTGCTCTTAAAATTAAAAATTGTACCTATAAGCTTGATGGGCCCACTAACCGTAAAAGCACGTTTACCTAAGCGTTGTAATGGGCGCCGTGATCCATGTTGACACCGACTTATAACGTTGAATAAAATTGAGCTGACATTTCTGTTATTTACAACATCAGTAATAATAATCGAAAAGAGTCCAACAAAAGCACTTAAATTATAATTCGACATGCAAACTTTTCCAAGAAAAATACACAATCTATTGGCCTTTATAGCCTAGATATTGGATCAAAGCAACACTGTAAAGTGATTATGGGTAAGCTTCTAAATCAGCCATTGTAAACCTGGAGAGGGCCAGAGGAATAGAAGTAATCTGCAACGTAACGGAAGAATGTAAACCATATATATAGCATTGGCACGGTGGTACTTAGAGGATGGTGTTTAATTGTTTAGGATTGTTCCTAGATGATCAACGGAATTGCCCTTGGCCATATTTTGGCTATTTAGGAGGTGATCTACAAGTTTTTCTAGTCTCTTGCTTTTATTTTCCTCAAGCTTCGGATTGCCTTTGTGATCCAAAGAAAGAGCATGGTGCCTGATCCATGAACAAGGTGCCAGGTATGGATTATCATTCTTGCTGTTATTACAGCAGCACTATTTCCATCACACAAATTGTAGCATTAACTTATTTAAGGGCTTAAAGTGACAACCAGACTTATCAAGCCTAAAATGATAATTAAGAACATGAAAAGTGGAAACATGTGAAACAAGCCAAAAGAAAACATAAGATCTGAGCCCCCATTTGAGAAGTACTTCAAATTTGAGTTTTGACATTCCATGCGATTACCACAACAACGAAGGGAAGCTTCTTCCATATTGGCGTATTACCACAGAAGTTATTGGTCAATTACACTTGACCGCTATCTCACCCTAACCAAATTAAGCAGTTCCTCAGATCCTGAAGTCATCAAACACACACCGAAGTGTATATCTAAACTCACTAACATAACCCCAGATTAACAAAGCGACCAAACTGCTGAAAGTAACATAAAATATAAAGGCGGCTTCATTTTCCAAGCACGCAGTAATGCAAAGCGTCGATAATGCTAAACATCTTACAAGCCACATTAAATATACAGAAACACAAACATACATAATGGAAGCGCTCATCAGTTAAACAATTGAAATAACGCATGAATTAGCGCAGGCATATACTATATTGTACGTACAGAGGCTCATAACAGCCGCAAATAACTTTCCCAGATTAGAACACCAAATCAGCTCGATTAATTGAAGCAAAATATAGAAACATTTATAAGCTCTTACTTAGGTGGATGGGGTTATAAACTCTCCTCCTTAGTCGATCCAAATTGATACTCCATAAACTTGGGTTCATTCTTCACACCAGCGCTATTATGATTAACAAACCCAAGAGTCCCTTTGTTCTTCTTCTTAGTAAAAGACTTCGATTTCCCTTTCCTCTCTCTGACTTTCCACACATTATTTTTTCTAAAGACAAATTTCTCAACCTTCCACCCCGGGCAACTCGTATCGATCACAGTCACCTCAGACTTGGAAAAACCTCTCAACTCGTTGCCATCATTCTCCTTCTCCTCCTCCACATCGCAACAATCCAAACCTTCTTCTTGCAGCTTCGCCGTATCGTTACTGAATGAATTCGTAGCAGGGACATTGTCGTCTTTTCGCGCACAGTCGACGATACCATTGTTACTGTTACTCAACGAAGAAGCTAAGAAGAATTTGGGGTTTGTCTGCTTCCTGGGACACTTCTTCCCGGAGCTAAGGCGACCGCCCATGTTTAAGAGGTCAGCAAGGACGCTGCTCAACCGGGGGCGGGCATCGGCGGCGGAGATCTCGGAGCTCCGAGTTCGAATCGTAGACGGGCGCGTGGGTTCGGAGATGGAATGGGATGAATCGGAGGATGTAGGGTTTGGATGGTTGGCGAGAAAAGAGTCGAGGTCGAGATCGTCGCCTGTGGGGATGCCCTTGTTAAACCGGAGGCGGTCGAGCCAGTTTAAACCTGACTTTTGTGCCGGGGCCGAACAGAGCATTTTCAGAATAGGAAGAAGAATCTGGAGAAACCTGGGCGTCTCAAAAGAAGGAAAAGCAGGGCGAAAGTGAACGGCGGGAGGGGATGGGGAGGAAGGGAAATTCACATTACAGTGCAGGGACAGGGCGAGTGAAGGACACAATAGTACGTGATGTGCGTCGTTAATAATGATAGGTGAGTGTTTGATAACGATCTCTTTTTAATAAATCGATTCTCATGTACTTTATACTAGTTCATATACCACAGTGTTAAGAGTACAAAAGCATGAAACATGCATTAAAAAGCACTCCTACTATTTGATTTTCTATTATAATCTCTTCCACAGGTAGTACAACTTCTCATCTCATTCCCCGCGATCGCACAAAACAGACTAGGAACAATGTTCTTGTGCCATTTATGCCCTCCTTTTTCTGAATCTAATTTTCTTGGACGAATTTAATCCGAAAAAGTTTGAAAATTTAGAACTTTCCCTTGTAGGGTAATTTTGATTCTGATTCATATATCAGAATGACAGTGAAGGACACATTTAACCAAAACTTATACCTTAATGTCATGGACTTTGAAGCGATGACAGAATACGCCCCACAAGAATATACTACTCTTTTGGCTCTGGCTTTGGCCTTGGCAATACGCGCCACAAATGATAGTATTGTAGTTTGTCCAAGTCTTGTAATGATTATTTTTAAGATCAAAGTAATGATCCCACCTCTAAAAAGAAACAGTGGGGAGGTGCCAATAATTAGAGGGAGTGGGGTTTGAAGTCAAACCGCGCGTATTCAGTTGAATATATCAGTGGTCGGAATAACACGAGTACTAATTACGAATGGTTCTTGCATTGTTGTGTTTGGGGAAGCAAAGCCGTTCGTTCAATTGACTAGAGCACATGTTCACGTCTCTGTGTGTGAAACACCGCCCTTCTCTCGTTCCGGAGTCAGCACACTCGTGTGAAAGGCTTCCTCTCTGACTGCCCACAACCAATTTTATTAGATTCCGTCCATTCTGCATTTATTTTGTGACGTTTAATAATTAATTAAAGTGTTCGGTGCGAAACACTATCTGAGGTAAACACTAATAAAAATTAGGGTAGAAACCGGTAGAAATTTACGTTTTTACTGTTATTAGTGTTTTTACTTAAAACAAAAAAAAGGAAAAAAAAAAAGAAAAAGGGAAAGAAAATTGAGGCATCGGGCTCAGGTGAACTCAGTTCCATTCGAAATAAAATCGTGATTTTGTGCTCCAGTCCCTGTGACCCTGCCTCCATTTGAAACTGAATCCTAAACCCAAATCATCATCGTTGTCCACTGCTTGAACTAAGCGCCAAGTCCAGAATTGAACCTTAAATGATTGGATTGTAAAAAATGAAGAAGATGACTTAGATATTGATGCCTATAATTAGGACAGTTTGGTTGAAAGGGAACCTATAGATAGTGATAATTTTGATATTCTTAACTTTACAAATGAATTTGTAAGAGTAAGAGAAGTAAACATTGATGACATTCAAGATGATGTATTTGATTTGAATGAATTGTTATAATTTAGGAGTTGTTAAACTTTATTATTTTAATGTTTTTGGACTTATGTTTTATATGTTTACATGACTTATTTATATTTTTTAAATATGAAGTTTATAATTTTTTCCCATTGAATTTTGAATACTCATTTATTGATTTATGATTTTTTTTCATACATATATATAATTTTGAGCTTTGACCTTAAGTAGTAGAAAATGGAAACTTTACGTGTAGTGTCGTTTCTACAATTTATGTTTTTACCACCCCTTCCGTGTCTATATAGAAACTAGTTTTTGACAACATTGGTTCTCGCTGGAAATTAAAAAAAAATAATAATAAAAACAAAAAAAAAACTCTGTAGTACTAATCTTGTAAACCATGTGATAGGGTTAGGCACTGTTTTAATTTCAATTAGTTGGCCTGTCAAGCTCAGCTCATGCATAAGCCACACGAACAACAGAGAACAGTCACAGGCCATTAATATTCAGAAGCACCACGCGACATCAATCCACTCAACCTATGTTGCCCTGAGACTGACACGAGACACGAGATACAACACGACTCGACACTTTGACACGTTAATTCTAAAAAAATTTAACTTTTGACACATTAGGACACGTTTTAATATTAAATATATATATTATAATTTACATTCAAGTTCAATATATATTTCGTGAAATCCTGGCTTCCAATGATTCGGCCTTATTATAAAAGTCGTGTCTCCTTTTTTAAAAAAAATACAAAAGGAAAATTCATTATCAATTCAATAATATTCAAAGTCATACATATTTTTTAAAAAATATGAATGTCGAGGAGTGTCAGATGGTGTCGTAGTGTCGGACGGTATTGGAGTGTCCGACACGCATATTTTTAAAAAATAGGAGTGTCCGTGCTTCATAGCAGTCAACCACCAACATGATGCTTTTAGGATGAGAAGGGATGAATATTATCCTCTTTTTTAAGGGACGAGGAGGCTTTAATGAATCCTGCTCATTGACTCGCCCATTGTGTGTTTTTGATTGGCGGTAGTTTGCTTCCATTACCAGCTGGTTATATATGAGAAGACGACAGATATTTGTACCATCTTGTATTCTAAATATAAAACTCTATTGATAGGAGAAATTAAAAAAATTAAATAAATCATTTAATCATATCATATATCATATATTATTAAACTGTATATCAATTTATAAGTTAAATAAAATATTTTTTAAGAGAAATCAATGAGTATAGATCATGTGTAGTAACTTATTTATTTTTTTTTAAAAAAAGCAGTTTATTAGCCCTTGATGTGATCCCCGAGATGCCAAAAGGGAGAGAATCCTATGGACAACTATTAGATTGCGTTTGGATAAAAAGAAAACTATAAGAAGAAAATGGAAGGGGAGAAAATGAAGGGGGGAGAAAGATGAAGAGATAATAATATGATTAATTGTGTTTGGATAGGAATAGGGGAGAAAAGAGTAGAGAAAATGTATGATATTCGTAATGACAATAGTGCCTTTATTTAATTTTTAATTTCTTTCACAAGTAATGCCATCAAAAATAAAAACAAATAAAAAATTATCATCATCAAATAAAATATTAAGCTAGATATATTTCCTAGAAAAAAAAGTTCAAATTAAAAAATTGATAATAATATCTTTGATCCTAAATTACTAAAATAAAAAAAAATACGAGCAGTAATATCCAGATTCATTGAATTTTAGATATGTCTAAGATTTAATGAATGTAACGTATAGAATACGTTGTGTGAAAATAATATAATAATATCATTTAATAGATTATAATATTATTATATAATATTTCTTTAGTATTTAATGTATTAGATAAATTAAATAAATATATTGTATCTCATATTTAATTAAATAGATAGATATAATATATCAAGATTTAATTTTCGAATAGAGATATCATATCTTAGATTTAATTTAAATTGAGATGTTGTATCTCATATTTAATTAAATAGATTGATATAATATCTCAAGATTTAATTTATAAAGATAAATTAAATCAGCTGGTTTTTAATTTGGATTAAATAAATAAATTAGATTAAATCCAAACTCAAATTTTAAGATTAATTAAGTTTAATTTTAAAATTAGAAACGCTATAAGATAATGATCCAGTCGTATTTAATGAAAAGTGAACAACTGCAAAAAGAAAACCCTAGAAGGCATAAAACGTAAAGTTTAAAGGCACTGGCATGTTGCTGTCCAGTATTGGATCGCTGTTCGGTGTAGATATCTGTGAAGATGGTGGATTCGTAGAGTCGGCTCCTATAGATTGATCGAAGAAGAAAACGTTAACTCACAAGTTCGCAAAGCACGCATACGAATTCGTAAAGGTATGGTTCTAATTAACAACATAATTTAAACAATATTGATAGATTCTCTTCATGAAATTCAAGAAAATTTTAATAGATGAAATCCTTTCATGCGCTGTGTGTACGAATCTCAAGACTATCAATATTATAGGTTAAAAGCTTTTAGGCCCTAATAGGCACACAAACCATACTTTTAAGCCTATATAGTTTGCGGCTGAGGCATTAGAATTTAGTATTAATGGCATTGATATTGTGATAGCACAATTTTGATGAATACAGAGAAGGGAACACGAGTTATAGTGTTTTTCATAATTTATAATTTAGAATAAGATAAAATTTATGCAAACAGTGCCGTAGTGGAGAAAGCCGCCGCGTGTTGAATGTATTGAATGGTGAGTGGTGACTACCGCTATTACTCGGTGCGCATTCAACTGTGAGAAAGCCGCCAACACTGAATTATATGAATCTCTTTTCCCATCACTTTCTCTTCTCCACTCATATCACATCTTCTCTATACATTTGTCCCACTAATACCACTGTATTGCACGACCTCTCTTTTCAAGATCCCTCATCCCAATAAAAAAATAAAAAACATCTTTTAATTGCTCCAACTGTTTCCTTTATACTTCCTTTTATTTTAATTATAAAACACTAACTAATAAATAAATTAAAGTCATTAAATTTTTTATAAAATTGAAGTAATTTTTAATATTATCCATATTGATTATATCAAACTCAAATTTATATTAATTATTACTTTTACTCACTATCCTTATTATTTATGAGTATATATATAAAAAAATGTTTAATACTCTTTGAAAATAAATAAATACTTTATAAAAATGATTAGATATATTTATTAACTATTGCTTTATAATAAAGAAAAAAGGAGTAGATGAGAAATCCACGAATTGAGTTTTTCTCTCCATCTTTTTTTTATTGTCCTTTACTATCTCTAAATCACATCCATCAAATCAATACAATACTACTTTTACTTTTCTCTCACTTTCTCAGTCAACGGCCTAAATTTAGCCAATAAGAAAAAATGAGAAATGAGATAAGGAGAAAATCTCCTTCCAAAATCCACCGCTCTCAATGACACAATATGAGAATTATTCATGAAATCCCCTGTTCTTGTTGCGGGAATTCCAACATAAAATGTCAAAAGCTGACTATTCCACTCAACACAACACAGAAACCTTCAATTCCAAATTTGTAGGCCGGTAAACAATCAAAGCTTTAAAATATAAAATAACCCAGTATATTTCAAATTCTCATATTTTAATATTTTATAATAACAATAACATTAATATTAGTATGTATTTCGTTTAATACTGAGGGCGAGAAAAATCAGTATAAAAGGTAAAAACTTGGAATTAGTAAAAATGTTACGTTTGACTTCTCAATATCAAACTCTTGACTTATCTATCTTCGTCAAATAGATAGATATTACGCGGTATAAAATATTACCCATCTCATTTAAAACGTTTTCTCATACACCGACCACGCTCGAGGCTCAAATCAATAGTACTATAAATCAATCTTCCCATCAGACTACACCGATAATCTCTCGTTCTTTTGTAATTCAAGTAGAGAAGGATCAGTCCAAAGTTTCGTTTCGCCGGCGAAGTCGATTACGACTTGACTGGAAAACTCAAGCTAAAGTGGTCGGTGGTGCCGCCGGAGCTCAGTCCTGGTGGGTTTGGTAGAGCGACACAAACAGGTATGGTGTTGATGACGATAGACACATTATTTTCTGGTTTGAGAGAGACCACACATGTTGCTGTTGCTTCCACAAGGTTTTGTTCTCCCCACAGGAAAAAACAAAACAAAAACGAGCCCAGAATATTTTAGGTAACGTGGAACACAAAGCCTAAGCGGACCATTACAAAACCTAGGTGCTCTGCCCACGATTCTCTTGTTCGGCTCTATCAGCTTTACTGGAAAACAATCTAGAACCGTCCATTGATATTTGTGGACCTCCCTTTTGTCGTCGCTTTCAATCTCCCCCACGCCTCTCTAATATGCTTCTCCACCGGTCTTTTTATTAGCCTCATGATTACTCTTCCCTTTCATTGGTAGCTAAAAAATAAAAAAAATAATTAAAATTCATTGGTTCCTCAGAGATATTGCAATTTGAATTTCTCACCCATCCAATTGCCATAAAACCACCGCCGTCTATTGCTTGTGAGGGTGCTTCGCCACAGCACGGCGTCGTTGTGAGATAATATCGAAGCCAGCCTGATTTCATTCTCCTTCTTATCCCTTATCTCTTAGCCACTAGACTTATCCTTTGTCGTCCACTCCCTCTGATTTTTCACCAAATTCGTCCGCTTCTTTTCTTCTTCGAATTCTCCTGAGGTTCCCTATCGCAAACCCCCACCGATGCCCCCCCTCCTCGATTTGTTCTGAAGATATTATATCATAGGAGTGAATTTTCGTTGAGGGGGCGGATTTGCTTTTGTGTTTTATTGTTCTTTTTTTCTCTCTTTTTAATTCCTTTTCGTCTGCTTGAATTTCGACGTTCTGTTTTCCTGTCATGTCTTTGGTTCAACATTTTTACGATATCTTGGAAAACCCCTCAATATCGGGAATATGTACAGGGATGATTACGTTTCTCAGTCGTATCGGGGTCGCATTTTTGGTTGGTGTTGTTGTCGGATGGGTTTGGAAACCGAAATGGGCTAGTCTGGGGAGAGAAGAAGTAAACAATTTTCTGGCCAAATCCTTGGAATGGTGCTCCCTTTCCTCGTCGCCCTCCAAGCAAGTATTTTCGTCTCTCAATGGTTCTGAGCTGCAGGCGCCAAATCCACAATCTTTGGTCGTGATGGATAAAGGCTTGAGTAAATCGCCATTCTCTTCGCCGTCTCCAGAATATGATACCTGCAGCAGGTACCTGCCTCTTACCTTTTTTGTCGATTATTCTTCTAATTACGTGAAACTAAATACAACTCAGCTCGTGGATAGAGCTGTTGCATTTTTGTCATATTCTATTGTTTATTTATATTTTTAGCTAGCTTGGAGCCCACTCGAAAATATAATAGCTGAAAGCAAACTCTGTGTTTTCTAGTAATTATCTTCTTTGAAAGAAAGATCGAGTAAAAACCAAAATCCGGATGCATATCATCTGTTTGAACCTCAAAGGTTCAAGCTTTTGGCATGAAACTGTTTTGCACAATGTCATGACTACTTCCTTTAAGATTTGCTATAACGTTTGCCATAAATATTATCCACCATATGGTCAGTGTGAGTTGTTACACCTGATGCCTTTTTGTGCTTTATGTGTGTCACTATGCGTTTCTTAATGACTTCGTGAAGGGCAGATAGCTGACTTTGTTGTACTGTGCAGTGCGTCCACCATTAATGAAGACGCATCTAATACTATGATAATGGAGGATTTACAGCATCTATGGCAGCTTGTAGAGGTTAAAGATGGAGGTCTTCCTTGGATACAGATGATGGATCGTTCCACCCCTAACATGAGCTACCAAGCCTGGAAAAGGGAACCCAAGGTAACATCTACTGGTTTATTGGGTTGATTTGAACATTTTTCTTTTTTCCAAAGCAATAAGGCCACTGTCTTCTGGTTTTAATAAGCAATCATGCAATAAAATATGTCTCTCTTTTGCCCACAAAACCAATGAGTTTTCTGTAACTAACCTAGTTTCTTCTTTGGTTGGTCTTCATCATTTGTAGGAGGGCCCTCCTCAATATCGAAGCAGAACTGTTTTTGAAGATGCCACCCCTGAGGTAGTGAGGGACTTCTTCTTGGATGACGAGTTTCGTCCCAGGTGGGATGACATGCTTGCGAGTGCAACTACCTTAGAAGAGTGCCCCACTACAGGAACCACAAAAGTTCAATGGATCCGGAAGGTGACTAAACTCTTGCTTTCATCTTGTTCTGCTTTATATTTATTCTTTTATGGTTTGTTTCCATATTCTCATGATTGTCAATTCCTGTGTTGCAGTTTCCCTTTTTCTGTAAAGACAGAGAATACATAATTGCTCGACGAGTATGGGAATCAGGAAGATCATATTATTGTGTGACGAAGGTATGAGAAGGAGGCTGACTCTGTAAACTTGTATATTGTATTGGCTGAGATTATATTTTTTCTTTGGACAAAGCTGAGGTTACTTTAAAGTAACATACTATAAAATAGATGACTGCTTCAGCTGGCTTCGCTTAAATATCACTTTTTGTGCTGGAATAGTTCGTTTTGATTTTCTTGAGGCAAATTATTTTTAAATAAAAGATGGGTAAAAGAGATTACTGAAGATTAAGTAAAACTTTTAGAACTTCTGTTCTACATGTATAAAGATTAAGCATTTGGGACAAACGAGTCTATTTAGAGATTGTCTCTTGCAATAATTGGGACAATTGAGTAGCAGTGAGGGGTTGGTATCTTTCATCTTGGTGTCTCAAGTCTCAGACTAGTTATTATAGAATACTTTTTAATTATTCAGAAATGGTTAGGATTCATTTAAATTGTAGAATCATGCTGCTATACCACCATCTTGAGCTCTACATTGATTCCTAAAGTTTCAAAGTTCATTGACGAAATACTAAGTAACCACTTCATTTATTTCCATTGATTTAGGGAGTAGATCGTCCCTCTGTCCCAAAACGAGACAAACCAAGGCGGGTTGATATCTATTACTCAAGCTGGTGCATTCGCGCAGGTATGTAATTTCTTTGTAGTCAATTAGTCAATCAAGATGAATTTTGAATTTGAATGTGAAGTTACTTGATAACTCATAAAACGGAGCATTCCATTTTCTGCGCTTGAAACCGGCAGTACTCACTGTAGTAGACAGGTTAGGACTAATGATGCCGTTTTTCTTGACAGTTGAATCCCAAAGGTCTCAGAACCAGTTGACTGCCTGCGAAGTTATGCTTTTCCATCATGAAGAGATGGGCATCCCATGGGAAATTGCAAAGCTTGGAGTTCGCAAAGGGATGTGGACATTAGTCCAGAAGATTGAACCTGGCTTGCGTGCCTACCAACAAGCAAGAGCCGCTGGTGAGCCGATCTCTCGATCAGCCTTTATGGCTCAGATCAACACTAAGATTAGTCCATCGGACCTGCAATCCTTGGCAGCGGCAGATGATCAATCTGTAACTGAGAGTTTGACCACGTCTGAGAAACCACAAGGCGTGAACATACCGAAGATGCTCATAATAGGTGGAGCAATTGCTCTTGCTTGTAGTCTTGACAAGGGACTGGTGACCAAGACACTTATATTTGGCGTGGCAAGAAGATTTGGTAATCTAGGAAGGGGGACAAAAGTCTAGCAATAGAATTAGTCTCTGGAATCCTGTTTTTTTGGGATGACTGATAATCTTTCTAGTTATCCCTTGATCAGGTATTCTTAGAAAATAGGGAGGTTCTATATACGGACAAAACTATTATGGAACCCCTTGTTTTTCTAGTTGGACTGTGAAAGTCTTAATTGGTCCAGTACATAGAAGGCAACATATGGTGTATATAATGGGTAGTAGGTAGCAATATGAGGGTCCATTTTTTATTAGTTTCTTATGCAATACCGTGGTCTTTTTTATGTCTAACGGCAGCAAACATATTGCAGTAAGTCCGTAATGTTCACTTTGTTTAGAGGTTTTCGTGTATCGTTGATATTTTCACTGCTTTTCTCTTGTACTGTGGAACTGGGTGGAGAATATTGGTATGCACGATGGTTCCCCCTACCAAAGCACACACACCGCAGTAAATAAAACACAATGATATTTATTGGGAATAAAAAAGAATTATACTATAAGGATGAAAAATTCCGTGGCCTGATAAGTTTCTATTTCATGATTCATGCTCAATACCGGAAGAATCAAGAACTAAGCAGATGGGAGGAAATTAATTAAATTCTAAGACAAATTTACTGATGGGAGAATTTTATATAAAGACGGTTGAAATAGGAAAATCCTATATAAGGCTAGTAAACACAATAAATCTTAAATTGGGTCAATGACCTAATCTATAATATTTCAATGTTAGTTATTTTTCAATAATACCCAGCAAACGTCTCCACCTCCATCTGCTTCGGTTCGTCTCAAATGTAAAAGCGTTGTGGAAACATACCCGGATATTCCTCTCAAAACAGTGGCCAAAAATCTTTTCCTTTCTGATGATTCATCCCAACACCTATCTCTCGTCGGCGAGTGGCAAGCCAATTCCTTAGTAAGACCATGCCTAATTGGTTGAAGACTCTAGAAAATGTAGAATCCTTCACCAAGTTTGTGATTTACTGACGAAGTTTGCCGATCAATTCCCCAAAAAAAAAAAAAACAAAGAACCTTGGGTTTCCTTGGTAATTCATATCCATGAAACTTTGATTTTGGAGACACACATTGACACTTGCTATTAATTAGCGCTTCCAAACTTATTGCACTCACGTGAACATAGAAAAGAGTCTTGTAGATTTTTCTTGTACGTCGTTGTACGAGATCTGGTCGATGAATTACAAAAGGGAATTTAGTGCAAATCAATTGGTATAGAAATGTTAAAAAGCATCAATACATACGTTCGAATCTATGGAACACAAGTTTTGTGTGCATAACTAGTCAAACAGATTGCAAATCACATAAAACAAATATTCTTTTAGGTGTCATTTTAGTAAGGTATGATTGGGATCTTTTAAGGCACAGTGATGAGAATCTTAGTAAGGCTGTTCAAATTTGTTAAAAGATTTTATCACAAAGCGACAATCTGGCAACAGATGTTATGATAGGCTTGATCAAGTTTTGACTGAGCATAGTTGAGGCCTCCAATGGTTAGGGTTTTTTATAGCGCATAAATCCAATTTTGTTTTTTTTTAATAATTAAAGGATTTAAAAGTAATTTGACCGAAATTCTAAATCCCTAATTGTGTTACATAACCTAATTAATAATTTGTTAATTTTAGCAACCCAAATTAGAATTTAGATAATTCAACTGTCTTTATATGAGATTTTCCCTTTACTGATTTTTACTGTTTTCATTAGTTTATAAAAATTGTTAGTTTATTATATCATTGAATTCCTTAAAGCCTGGGGCAAGTGGGCCCGCTGTCATATAATTTACCACCCTAGTTTCTTTTGGATCAGCAAAAACCCCAAGGCTTGCAACTCGCAATTGAATCGTGGTGTGCTGAAATGGCTGCTGTGAGTTGTCTTATAGTCTTGTACCTACGCTACTTTGCCACTCCACGACGACGGAATCCCAATCACCGCAAGACTGATTCTGCTTTTCATTTAAAAATGCCTTCTTATATCTCGGTGTAAAAGCAGAAGATAAATTAGTAGTGATCGACGATGATCCTAGATTGAACTAAATTCAAGTGTTTAATGCTCCGATGAAATAATCTACCACTCCGGTCCTTAATAAAATAGTAGTAATTTTCTCTGAGCATTTCTTTTTAACCGCCCATGGAGCAGGCTGAAAAGATTAGTACTCTGGTGAAAGCGGCTAATGTGACTGTGGAATTGTACTGGCCTAGCCGGACAGTTTGTCAAGCTTGCTACTAAGCGGAATATTGACTATCTCATTTTGAACTCTGGTTCTGGCGGCACTCCTGCCTTATCCGTCGCTGCTTCCACTGCCGGTGCCAGAACCGCTGCCACCTCAACTCCTGCTGATGAGGAGTAGAAGGTATTACTATATATAAACGGCGTTGTCTGCTTTCTGTTCATGAATTTACCACATAATATGTGCATATTGTGCTGGACATTTTCGCCATGTGCATATTTCTTAGCTCTTTCATGGCCACTTAAAATAAAGCATGTTTCTTGAGCGTATACATCGATGGGAAGTATGAGTATTTACGTAGAGAGAGGACTTGGATGGGAACAAGGATTGGAAGTGTCGAATATCACAGTGGTGTCACTCTGTTTTGTTGGACTACAGTCATGAATGGAAGTAAATAAATGAAAGTTTATCAAAAATCGAAATAATAGTAACAAAGAAGCTTACTAAGCATTTATTTTGTGATATATTTGCATCTGAACCTATGTTGCTGTATTTTTGTGCTTGCAGGCCAGGAAGAACCAAAGGAAGAGACTGATGATGACATGGGTTTTAATTAGAGGATCTGTTCTTGGGTGGCGATCCTATTTAGAGTTTTAATTTTATTGGTTTAATTTATAGATTCACTTTTTCCAGTCAAATCAAGCCTAGCAGCCAATTGAATTGATCATCCTGTTAGATGTTTAATCAATTGTCAAATCTTGGTGGTTTTCAACATTTTGTTCTTCTTGAAATTGATTCTATTGTCACGCCGATTTTAAGTTCCTGGCCAAAGAAAAATGATAATGAGAATTTTGGCACATTTTCTTATTTAGTTCATTCTATTATTTTTTATTGCTTTGGATGGACGTAGGAGTCCATTTGCCAAATATTTGCTTATTTATATACATCAAATTTTTCCTCCTAGGTATAGCAAAAACCAAAGTACTCATGATGGAAGATTAGATACTTTATATTTAATATTATTTTACGGGAAGCAAAAAAAATTTATTTTTTGAACAATCACTCACATTATAATTAAAATGGATCATAGGAAATACTATATATTATTAATTAAGATGTGAATAATAGTATAAATAATATTAATAATACAGTATTATTAATATTAATATCTTACGATAATATTTTTGAATGAAATCACTTAATTCAAATATTTATATAAAATGATGTCATATTTGATTTGTTTAAGCTACTTTTAATCCAAAAAAAAAATTAATGTTTACTGTTTCATAAAATAGTATATTACATAGCAGCAAAAAAAATCTTATTGTAAAATATATAGGCTTTTTAAATTAAATATAAGAAAATTTAATAAAAAAATATTATTTAAATAAGTCATAACTAAAATTATTAGCACAAAATATTACTAATATTAAATATGAAAAATAATAATAAATAAATATTAACTGATAATCAATTAATACATCAATATATCAAAAATTATTAAAAAATCCAAATATTGAAAAGTCTGCGTAAATAACAACAATCGATAAAAGCAGGTGGGGTGGGCTGTGGGCACATGATTTGATAAGATATCCACAAGGGGGATCGAACCTAGGGTTTCTCACTTCAATGTTTATAGTTGCCGGCTACTGATCATACTTCCTCAACAGGGTTCGATCCCTGATCCTGCGCTTCCCCTTTCTTTCCTCTTGTTTTTGATTTTCTTTTGCTTCATAAAATTCCCTCCAACTACCACTTCCCGCTTCCCTCTCCCACTGTCAACAATCATCCCATTCGCTACAATGGCCTCTCCCTTACAGCCCGCAATGCTGCTCGGTTCGCCTTCATTCCCTAATGCTATTGCCTGGTCTGAGGAGAATTTGATTGCCGTTGCTTCCGGTCACATCATCACTATTCTGGTGCGAAGTCTATTTCTCTTACATTCTCTCTCTTTCGTTTATCTGCTGCATTTTGTTCCGCTTCCATCGGTTCGTGCTTCCTGTTTGTTTAGTTTACTAATGCTTTAATATGGGTATATGTATATTTGGCCACTCGACTCCTCCCCTCTTTCTCTTCCTTCTATATGGCAAACTCCACGCAATACTCAAAATAGACAAGGCACCTCAATTGCTATAAATTAGGGGCTGAACATTTTAGTTCCTAGCCACTGAATTAGTTTGCGAAGCCAATAAGCATGAGCTCGTTCTCGATGACCTCTTGACGGTGAAGATGAGACGAACGTGAAGAGCTGAGTCTCCAAAATCAAAGCTTGAAGGGTCCTACTTCGGTGCCTGAATTGAAAGGTTTTGCACCCCCTTCACCGTCAATCATGGGGAGTTATGGACTCGCTGCTGATATGAAAATCTGCAAAACATTATGTCCAATCTCAGAGAGTCCTTTTGACATCTTTGAATCATTGGCTTTGTTGTTGTGAATTAGTCTGCATGTCAATACAAACAGGGAAACATGGTACGATGGAATGGATTGAAATACAATAAAGGATGCACCCTGCTCTGGTTCACACTCAATGCCCTGCTTTCAAGCTGCAGTATCTGGTAATACAAAGAAGCTCCACATTGTGTATGTGAATACAAATATAGAAACAAGGACACATGCCCTATTCGCGTTCAGAGCCCCACTTTCATGCAACAAACTCCCTCTGTTGTGATATCGGAAGATATGGGTAAGAGGAAAGTTTAGATGCAATTGTTTCTGAATCCGAATGATGGCTCGCCGCTAAGAACCTGCTAATGATGTAACATTGAAAATAATCCCAAATCTTTTGAAGTAGCTAAACTTTTTAGACAATAACGCTAAGAATGAGGAACAGGTAATGTGGAAGGTGAGAGGACGAGTAAGCGTACGTGAGAGAATGTCTCCAAAAGATGGAATAAAGGCTAACCTCCACGCACTGTTTCAATTAACTTACTCTCCCTACCATAGGATCAACCTCAGGGTGGATATTGACGCACTCGGGAGGCAACTGAGGGAACAGCAATTGAGGTGATCTGGATCGCTCGTTAATGTGCTCTACTTCCAAGATTAAACATGAGAGTTTGCCATTTCTTGGGAAATCCTATGAAAAGCAAATTTACTTGGTTCACAGTACGTATAGTATGAACTTTTGAGTTATAGAACGTTTTCCTCCCCATTTTTTCAGAGACCAGAGTCGCCTCACGGACCACATGGCGTGATAACAGTCTCAACCAGTGAACCTCTTCCTATTGGAGTGATAGAAAGAAAAGGTATATGCTTGTCGCCTAGTTGTTTGTTTGTGCTACAATTGTTTTGGACTTGATAATTTGAAATAATGGCTGGCCGTATGATGCAATTGCATTGAATGGGGAAATTTGTCAGGCACAATTGTCGTGAGGGACTTCCTTTTTCACTCTGATATGCTCCTTTCAATTTGTAGATGTTAGCCCATAGCAAGTGGCATCTAAAATTCACGGAATATATTTTATATTTTGAAGTTTTTACAACATTTTCCTCGAGCAGGAATATATATGTATATAAGTCAAAAGAAGTAAAGAACTAAACCTCTTAAAGATGAAACCAGGCTGATCGATTCCCATGCATATCTGATAGAGCACTCCTTAAGAAAGCCTGAATGTGGCCATAGAAGACTCCTCGTCCCATAATAAAACTAAAGGCTAATCCAGCCCTAAATGTACGAACATTTATTCTAACGATATGCACCAAGACCCATAAAAACTGCACACTACCAGAGAGCTTTGACATCTTTTTCCCATCCAAAATGTTCAAACAAAGTAAGTATTATTAAAAAGCAAGTGATCAGCTGTTTCAGAGCTATTCCCCCTCCTAAACAAATATTAGGGAAAAGAGACAGATGTAGCTTGCATGCTTGCATCATGTAATTAGTATATTTTCTATTGATTATTGCTGCCCATAGTCCACAATATTTCCAGAACTGGATTTTCAAGAATAACGATCCCCGTTGGATTTGGCAAGTAAGGGAGAACTAAAATAGGATTTGTAAACATACCACTGTCGAAGGATCCATAGCTAAAAAAACGTAGTTAAATGTATTAGATAGGCCGAATTGAATCAAGGAGAACCTAAACATATTCCAACCTTGGAAGACTTGCCACATAACTGTTTGATCTGCAAAGAATTAAGATGCCATTTAAACTGAATTTTGTGCAGACTTACTCTCTGGATGCCTCCTGCCAATATGCTTGGCCCGAGATGATAAGCCTGTTGTTCGATCATTATCATGGTCTCCACTCGGCATGGCTGCAAATGCAGGGTATGTACTTTATATTCAACTTTTCCATGATTTTAAGTTTTGACCTAACCTGATCTTAGAAGGCAGATGAGTGACAACTTGTTCATTTACGAATCAATTATATTTTTGTGCATGTACTTAGTGTTTATGATTTAACTTGCTATAGGTGCTTGATGGCTGTTTGTACCACAGAAGGACATGTGAAGGTTTATCGTCCACCTTTCTGTGATTTCTGTGCTGAATGGATTGAGGTGCGTGCTGCAGTAATGGTTTGTCATGTGAAATTTAAAACAATGGTTGACGTTATTGCTGCTAGAAGTTTCTTTGGGTTTCAAACAAATTGTGATTTAGAACTTGAGATTTTTTTTGATACATTTAGGTGATGTAAGAAACATGCACAAGTTAGCTGTAAAGTATTTTGTGTCAACCTCCATAGTCAATTATGGGCCATGCATTGCAAAGAAACAAAATGTTCTAATCTGATTGAGCTGCTGAATTTAATAAGCCTATAGCCCTATAGTATAAAATTAAGGAAGGAAAAGGGGACTATACTGCTGGTTCAGAGGAATACTGTCCTGGTTGTAAGAAAAAGTAATTGACCGCTTAGTGGTGTGTTAGAGTCTGTCTAGGGGTATTTTCAGTCTTTTGTAACTTTTTGGGTCGTTAAATCTCCCCATTTTGTCTAGAGAGAGGCATGTTTTGTGTGTTGAAATTGACAGTGCTGAGGAGAGTTCTAGCCTCTTGATTGCCAAGTTGAGGGTGGAGGAAGATCGTCTTTCTTCATTTTTTTGTTTCTGTTTTAGTGTATCTCCTTCCGTATCCTCTGAGTTTTCTTCTATTGTAACTCCCTTTTCATTCCATTGAGGGGACGAATATTTTGATATTTGATATAAATTCAGTGTTGGATATCTACTTTTCTGTTTGGGCCCTATCAAAATTACTGCCGCGTCTATGTATGATTGTATAATGATCCATTTTTTTATTCACTCTAGGTTTTGGACTTGACAGAAAGGCTGTTTGAATATCTCCGTGGTATTGGTTTTGGCGATCTGACTATAGTAAGTTGTCTTAATCTTTCATTTCTACTATCAATTTTCCCCATGTAACTCTTCTTCTGGAGTCTTGGTTGACATGATATTGATCATATTTATAATCAATTTCTTCCAGATTCCTTTACCAACTTTTTGACATCCTCAGTTGGATGCAGGTAGCAAAGCAAAAATCAGCAGTTGACATGCCAGACACTGTTTCAAGGAAGGGACGTAAGAAAAGAAAAGTGTAAGAAATTAATGCAGTATATTTAATATATTAATATACCATATATATAGTAAGTCACTGTTTAAAAGTCATGAGTATTGTTGCTTATTTCTTAAACTTCATGTAATACATGGTAAAAAGTGTCTAATCTATTATTCTATTATACATTACATTCAAAAATTAACCTTTAACTCTGTTTTAATACTTGTGTGGCAGCGATTATGTCTCAATGGATTCTGGGAATCAATTGCTATTGCCAACAATTAGTCAGGATGGAAAGTCTTGTTCTGGCCCTTGTAATGATATGGAAGGACGGAGATCCAATGCAGTATGGGGCTTTTTTTTAATAAAAACTAAGAATGAATCTTCTTGTGTGTTTTTCTGTTGTATGAACAAAAATTAACCTGCATCCCTCCTCTGCTGGATGATATAAAGTACAAATTATGCTTGTCAATAGTTGTTCTTTCATCCTTACAGCATTGAATTATTTTAATTCATGGTTAGACTCTATAAGAAACACTCATGTTGTTTGTGGGTTCTTTATTTCAGGAGTCTGAGATTTTAGGGTCAGCCCTCCAGATAACTGCATCAGATCAGATGGAATCTATGTCTGAATCTGATGGGAAGTCCTTGAAAAAGACATCTGAGAACTACATGTTGCCACTGATTACTGCTGACCAATATGCTTCTCGAAGCGCAATGCTATCTGCACTTGTTGTTTCTTGGTCTCCATTGCTGCATGAGACTCCTGAATTTCATCCAGTTCCTAATACCAATGCATCTGTCAGTCTACTCGGTATTGGAGGGAAGAGTGGTAAAATTTCTTTCTGGAGATTTCACACACCAGATTGCTATAATATTCAGGACAGCAACATTCGGACTGCTGTGAAGTTGGTTGGATTTTTACAGGCACACGATTCATGGGTTACTTCAATAAGTTGGGTGCTATTTCCTTCTGATTTTTCAAATCCTCAAATTTTATTAGCTACAGGAAGCTCTGATGGGAGGTGCGTCAGGCATGCTCTTTTAAAATGTTATTTTACGTTCTTTGTTGCCTGATTTTGCCAAGCAACAAACAAACTGCTGGGGTTACATGTTGTGATTAATCGATGGTGCTTTAACTGCATCATCTTAAGGAAAATTGAAATGCTTCTAAAATAAATTTATCTGTTCAAAATTCTTCCATTTTCCTTATTTTTTCTAGTTAATCATCAGTACTTGGTTTTCTGAAATTATCAACAACCTAACTTGGAACTTGGGATAGTAAACTTGCATTTTCTTGTGAAGCTGAAACGATGTCATTGGTATTCTTGACATGGAATCATAGTATTCTTGTCTATGTGATCAGGGGTTCAAACTTCACCACCCTCATTCTCCTAATTGAATTAACCCTTTAGTTCATGGCTTAAGAAGGTTTGATTTTGGCTGATGCTTCAAGCCAAAAAAAGCCTGTTGTGTGAGCAGGCTTGACAGATAAAAGCCATTATTAGGCCTCTTGATAACAGCTTCAGCCTCTAAACAAGAATCCAAGGTCTAATAACTCAAATCCTGCTAATAATCCTGGTACCGCAAACATCACTAAATTTGTCCTGTGACTTAAAATATTGACCTTCAGTACCATATATTATTGACTAAACACAGTTGTTTTTCTCGCTAACAAGTTAAATTTAGTACCATCTATATAATGTTACATTTACTCCTAATGATAAAGCTAAGCTAAAAAGTTAAGATGCTTGGGTCTTTAAACTTCTTGACGCTCTGGCATTTGTGTCATCTTGTACAGTTGTATCCAATCTTAGATTGTTTCCCCACTCATTTCATTTACCCTACTGCTTGGTAGTGTGAAGGTTTGGCTGGGTGACAATGACAAATTACTGAAATCATCAGAACCGAATCAAAGTCTATTTACTCTATTGAAGGAGGTACTTCCTACTTATTTCTGCATCTCTTTTTATTTGATTTTTCTTCTTTATGGAAAGTGGCCATAGTCCTAATTCAATGCTCGTTTCCTTAATAGGTCATAACAGTCAATTTTGTCCCAGTTTCTGTACTTTCAGCGACCATGCCAATTCAGTCTTCTGAGATGCTTTTAGCCATTGGCAAAGGTTCTGGTTCCTTTGAAATATGGCTGTGTGACTTTTCTTGTAATGAATTTCATAAGCTTGGGTCATATGACGCACATGATCATATTGTAAGTATTTTTTCCTTGAGTTCATGAGGTTGCATTCCCTTGTGGATTCCTACATTTTAAAATTTTCTTCAGGTTACCAGTTTGGCCTGGGCATTTAATGGAAGGTGCCTGTGCAGCTGTAGCCAGGTAATAGTTGTTAAGGCTATGTCTTCTTCCATAGTTGATTTGCAGGTTCATTTCCATTGAACTATACTGAGTTTTCTTAATCTGTTTCATTTTATGCCTTCCACATTTGTATATGTTCAAACTTGATTTATTTACAGTCTCGCTTCATTTTGAAATTACACTTGGGGGGTGTGTCTTAGTGCAGGGCTAATTTCCTGGAAATTCGAGTAAATAACTGCAGCTCAAAGGAAATATCAAATAAATGATATGAAATTGATTGATGCTTGTTTGAAATGATTGTAGGACAATATAGTACGCAGCTGGATTCTTCATGAGAGACAACTCAATGAAGTTATCATATGTTCAGACATCCTCAATAGTAGCAATCCAACTTGTGTAATCACTAGCGTTTTATATACCTCTTATCCCTGATTGGTGTATATTTGTTTTACCTTTAATATGTCTTTTGTCTTGTTGCAGCCTTCAACAGATGTGTATGCTTCATGTTTTGGTGCAGCAGTGTCTCCTGGAAATCTTGTCATTGCTACGGTATGATTTGCTACATCCAAATTTTTTTTTTAAGAAAAAAAAAATTGATGGGGAAAATGTGTGATTTCCTTTTCTATTACTCTTTTGATACTTATGCATGCTATTATTAGTAGTTCATCAGAGTAATCATTGTTTTTGTTAGAGAACCAATGATTATGGGCCTTCATCATTTAATACCTTAAGCTTATTGGTTGAAAGGGACAGAGAATATTGTTTCTTCTGTTTAATTCTGGTTAATTTGTTTTAGAAGTTTCTGACACGTCCATATCCATTTCTGTGCTACATAATTGGTATGGCAAACCATAAATAAGTTGTTTTCTTTGACATTTGTTTATGTGGCTTACCTGCATCAGTTATGAGTTGATAAGTGATCTTGGCTTTCAGTGAACACCTTCATACAGCTCTTTTTCTTGAGCCTACCTCTCTCATCATATACTCAAAACTTGTCAAGGCTACAGTAAGACCTAAAAACGTCCTTGGAATCTGTGTTATCTACTCTCTCGGATCCCAAACGGTTCTTCAATTACCTGCTAGTGTGTGTATTATACCTTATGACATCACGTATACTATGCTAGTTACTTGTATGCATCCATTGTTTTCTCGAAATTGACCTTACTGACAAGTGACAAGAGCCTTATTATATGCAAAGTTTCACTGGCTAATTTTGCTATATCATTGCAGGTTCGTTGCTTTGATATTGAGAAACTGAACCGAATGTATGAAGCAAGGTGAAATCATATTTTCCTGGTTTTAGTTATTTGGGCCTTTCCTTATCTTTTTCAAAATTTAAGTAGGGCCTTGATGAAAAATCTATTAATAAGAAAATTAACATTTTCTTATGAATATGGGCAGGGTTTTGAGGGCAGCTATTGAATATTTTTGGATTGGTGGGCAGCAAATGGATGTTCCGTCAAGATTACCCTTTTCATATGCGGCTGAAGAATGTTCCAATTTGCCAAAGAAAGAATTAACTTACTGGGGATCCAACATCGTTTGCTTCCTTGAGCAATATCATTTCCTTGATAAGCCCCTGGTTCTTTGGGATATAATTGCGGCATTATCCGCTTTGAAGGAGAAAGATTCAATATATGTAGAACATATACTGATTAAGTGGCTCTCGATGTCCTTTCTGGGATCTCATACGGACCTTCCTGCTGAAAAGGTTTTGTCAAAAGTCTCTTCAAATTTTTCAGATATTCCTTCTCGCCTGCTTCACCTGCTCAACATACTCTGTAGACGTGTCATGTTATCAGAAATGGATGCTGATCAAATAAATACAATAAACAACAACCTTCTAAACTCAGGAGGGTCAACTCTTTCCGAGGAGAAGCAAATAACTAAGTGGGTGGAGATTCTGCTGAGCAGTGAAAGAGAACTCCGTGAAAGGTTAACGGGTTTTAGTTTTTCTGCCTTCCTGACCAACCTATCTCAAGCAAAAGCAACTCCTTCCCACCCCGGACATTGGTATCCTTTTGGAATAACACACATGAAACAATGGGTGGAATTAGAACGGGATAATGCACGTGACCAGTTGAAAGTCCTTGCATCAAAAGTTACAAATGAGAAAAGGTGCAGATTACTAGTTCTGACTTGGTGTTTTAAATAGTGCAGATCCATTTTTTTGCCATAGGGATTTAATTTCTTAGTTCATACACGTGTACTTGTTGAACCTCAAAGCTAACCAGATATGTTATTTGACTAATATATTTCATTTTGCTTCCAAGGAGGATGCTGAAACGCTGCACAGTTTAAACAGATACTATATTAAAAGCTTTCTACTTGATGAAAAATTATCCTTAGAATATGAGCATATTTAGTGGATCATCGCCTCAATTATTTCTTCTATATCCATGGTGAACTTCAGAAGTTTGTCTGTACAGAATCCTGCATTCCCTTTTTTATTCCCCCAGTCATGATGAGTCAACTAGTTTTAAGTTTGTATGAATGTTTTTCATTGAAGAGGAATTTTAAAACTCCAAATATGCTAATTACAGTTTTGTATATCTGCTCTAAGTAACAGGCTTCTGTCTGATGAACATTCGGCAGTGGAGCGTTGCAGTTTTTGCTTAGCATGTGTTCCATTCGAATCCCCTGAGGTTGGTTTTTGCTCAGGTGAGGATGACAGTAGTGGCAAAGGTCAGCGTCACAGGTTATTGAGATGTGCCACCAGTATGCAGATTTGCCCCATTGCTCCACTATGGTTCTGTATATGTTGCCGTAGGTCAGCTTTTAGACTGCCGCCAGATGCACTCTTTAGAATGTCTGCATACCCTACAGATTTTAAATCTTCCACCAACACATCTACCCTATCAGTGTCCGCAAAACCCTTGTGTCCCTTTTGTGGGATACTTTTACAGAGACAGCAACCTGACTTTCTACTTTCACCAACTTATGTATAAAAATCATTAGATGCATTTGCGATATAATTTATGTTATTGTATTTATCGTGCCTATCATGCTTGCTTTTGACGTGGCGTTCTGAAAATGGATTGTACTCTCTGCACTATCGATACATTATCCACAATCTCGCTGGTTCTTTCTCATGCACACACGCTCGTACACAGCCTTTTTGTCTATCTGGCTTTGGCCGGTAATGAAGGGGGTGCTAATTATATTATCCCATCTTTACTGGACCATTGGGTTGGATGAATCAATGTGCTGAGCTGCGTATATAATTAATTTGAAGACCTCTAGCCACGCGCAAAATCTGGTAGAGTGGGAGAACAAGTCAAGAACTTGAATGGGTTTCAGTCGCCTCCAAAATAAATAGTCAGATTCTTGCACTCCTAGGAAATTGCAGCGTAGTTTGAAATGGTAAGAGCAGGTGTTGCAAAGGGAAAAGCAGAATGGGAAAACCATCAATATTATTAGCATTATACTACCTCCATTACTAAATACTATTATCCTTATTATAAAACACTAATTAGAAAGTGTATTTGGTCATTTTCATAATACATTTACTTATTTTTTAAAGAGCTTTAATTTTTTTTTTTCACATATGTCCATAATTAATAAGAGTAGTGAATGAGAATAATAATTAATATAATATTAGAGTTTAATACAATCAGTAGAGGTAATATTAAAAATTATTTAAATTGTAAGACAATTTTATTGACTTTAATTGTTTTTATTAGTTTGTGAGAATTATTAATTTATATCTTATAATAGAGACCAGAAGGAGAATAAAATATAGTTTGTAATGTACTACTAGTACAATTTATTTCCTATATTTAACACCATATTTATACATGTTGACGAGTAGATTCATTGAATTGAACGATTAGTGGAAGGCATTGAGGCGGTCAATTTCAAACATTCTTGGTCAAAGGAATCATCATCTGCCCTTTGATTACAACATTACTTGTCAATTGACTATTTGGGCTTAAGGGCCTCCTCCCTTGAATTTCCTCACCATTCTACTGTTTCTCGTACTGAAAAAAAACGACACGATACTCTCGCCGCCCTGAGGTGTGCCCTGCGAAGCCATTGATATTCTTTCAAAAGTGTTGTTGAGGATTGGAATTTTCACAAAGGTGTGAATCTATGTTATTAAGCCCGTATGAGAACATATAACAATTCTATTCAATATAAGAAAGCAGAAAACACTCAAAGATGGTTGAAAATGATAATGAGATAGATGAAAATTCAATAATGTACGTTGTCCCCTTAAGACAATTTATTTCCTTTATATGAATGCCCATAGATTATGAACAATTGTCTCTTAGAATAAAATAGATTACATTTCCAGAACGATGGCTAGGAGCTCGAACGAACAATCGAACACAACCATATGCTTTTAGAATTGTACATTATATGAGATATGCATAATACAATAACTCTAATGTATGAGAGTTTAGCGTTGGAAAAATGAGTTAATTTTTTTGTCATGTGCGTATCTATTTATAGACAATGAAATGGAGGTACTCATTGGCAAACCGTAGGAAACTAACGAATCAATGCCTACTTTTTATTCATAATTCATAGGATTTAAACAAAAAAATATCCAAATAAAATACTTTGGGCGATGGAACAGAAGAGCGCCGCAGAGGACAAAGCCACCACCTCCTCTACCTCTCTCTCTACAGGGAGAACAGCAAAAATACTATTTTTGTCAGATGATTCGATTTTAAAATGCAAAAATATGAAAGTATATTTTTGGCTCAATAATTTGATTTTAAAGAATTCTAGGTAGGTTCCATTCCCAACTTGTTCTCACTAGTTGTTTTATATAATGAACAATTTGATTCGATTGTTTTCAAGTTGTTTTTTACAAGATTGTGGGCTCATCTAATTCTCATTGACATTACAAAAGGAAAGATTTTGTTTTATCCAGTCGAAGCAAGTCAACTGTGCGGGCATCCTGCACGATGCCGTTTAACCACGGAAGCTTCACGTTTCTGTAGGGGTGGAAATAGGCCAGACCCTTATCAGACGGCCTATAGCCTGGCCTATTTAGGGCCTAATTAGGCTTGATCTGTTTGTCAAAAAGGCTAGGCCAAGGCTTATTTAAAAGCCTAAATATGTAAATAGGTCAGGCCTATTTTATTAAGGCCTGGCCTTTAGGCCTTCAGGCTTGGCCTATTTACATATTAAATAAATATAATTGAATTTATATCATATAAATAATATAATATTTATTATTTTTCATTCTTATATTCTAATTTTAAATTATATTTAGATAAGTTTTGATAGGCTTAAAGTGTATAAAGTCTATTTCTAGCCTCCAAGGCCTACAATATAGGCCTTTTTAAAGGCCTACATTGTAAGTAGGCCTTTAAAAAGGCTTCAGACCCGACCAGGCCTTATGAAGGCTCAAGCCTGAGCCTAAAAAAAAACCTGAATTCAGGCCCAGGCCCAGGCTCAGGCCTTCTGCCCCCATTACAGGCTCAGGCCTATTTAGCCAAAGCCTGGTCTGGCCTGGCCTATTTCCATGCCTACGTTTCTGAAAGCCACATAGCGACACGTGGATGGTTAAGAAGCGATTTATACTAATAGTATTTTGTTTGGCATGATAATTGTGGAAAGGAGATCTTTTCCTTATCTCTTTTTTCATTTTCTCTTATTGGCTAAATCTAGATCGTTGATTGAGAAAGTGAGAAAAAAGTAAAAGTAATATTATATTGATTGGACGAATATGATTTAAAGATTATAAAAAATAATAAGAAAAAGATGGGAAGAGAAACCTAATCTGATCCGATGATTGTGTGATATTGAGATGGTCCCTGGCAGGATAACGGCAAGACCTCACTGCTACGCGGCACCACTGTGGCACGTGTAGATCCGTGCACGATACTCACCCTCCCATTTGCCTCATAAACGCAAAACCATCAAATGCATTTCCCTCGATCATCCCCTGTATCTATCTCCGGGTTATAAAATTTAATCTCACCATCAAACATCTTAATAATTCTAAATATTTACATTAATTTATATTAAAATATACATTTAGTAATTTCAGTTTGATCTTTTAGTTAAAAAAGTATATTTTTTGATGATGGAAAATGTCGAGTTAGCGAATTAAAATTATGATGGTGTAATTAAATGCTGATATATTAATTTTAAATATATTTAAATGGAAAAAATAAAAATAAAAAGGAAAGATAATTAAGAAGTTGCCGCCTTCGGAGGAAAGAAGAGGCTGCCGTCAAAAGCATTTCAACGACTAATAAGCTTGAAAATCATCCCACGGGATTACAGGGAGTTTAATTAAGCATTATTTTTGATAATGTGATTTCTTTATAGTTTCCATTATGCGTAATGGAATTAAGTTTTTAGTTAAAATAAAGCTGCCGTAAAAAATCATCAAGTGTTCTAAACATATAATTAACGTTAATTCATCTGTGGTGGAAGCCGTTTGGTTCTGTTTGCAAGCTTGTAGCGTCAGTGATGGAAGAAGGCTACAGTAGATCAGATCTGATGTGAACGAGTCTTGCTTTCCGTTAATAATACTAAAAACGTTAAGATTAAGGAATTAAAAGTGGGTCTTTTAAACATAAAGAACTAAACTGAAATGGAGCCTATTAATCTATTAGCTGGGTACTTAATTTAGCTCTCAATCAGTACTCACTTTCTGATATATTTTTGAGACCACCTAAACTGTTTCTTATGTTTAGCGCTGCTGATGAATTTAAAAAAGAAAAAAAAAAGATATATATACTATGGCATATATTCTTAAAACTTTTTTTATTTTGTTTTCAAAAGATGCATTTTGTAACGGCCAATAGCTTGATGTGTCCGCCCCAACCCCAATATTCCTCCGATTAATTTGATAAATCTGGTTTCAATATTTTTCGTGGGTCAGAAATTTTAATTCAAAATACTTAAAAATTTTAAATATAGATATGCAACAAAAAAATGCAAGCCCATTTCAAATCACCGATCACTTTGTTTCTAATTATGGATCTAAATTAATTAATTTTCACATATTAAAAAAAATTAGTCAGTTCATTAATTATGAGCTAAATTTTTAATTTAATGTTTATCTATGATTACAATTAATAGGGACAAAAATGTAATAAATTCAATTATTACTTTAAAACTAGACTTATAATAAAAGAATGAAATTTTTTATTACAAGAGCACCCACATCGCAATTTCATCCTGCCCGATTATCTTGTGAAGTTGTGATTATGTTAATCAAATAAAATATGCTCAAACTATATATGCACTATTAATTAATTAATTAAACCTTCTCATTGGAAGACCTGCCTCTTAATTAAACCTAACCATGCTTGAATTTTACGTACTATCACGAATCATATATATTAGTAACATAAAAAAGCAAAAAAAACAAAAACAAAAGAGGAAGAAGAAGAAAACTCACCACATATTACTCTTAAAGTGTAACATTTTAATTAAAACGCTTATTACTTGGCTCTTAAGCACACATCAAATTCCCTCGAGCACCATTGGGGCCAAAAACGAACTCCAATGAGCTAAAAATGATTTAAAATGCCTTTTTATAGGTACAATAATAATTAGGAATGCTTTACCAATAATTTATCAGGAAAATCCATCTTAGGACCCTTGTAAGAGAAAAAAATTTAAAAAATGCCCTAAAATTCTAAAAATACAAAAAAAGTCCCGAGGCCTTTTTTTGATATAAATTTATTAAAATATTAACAATTATATCAAGCCCCCATTAATAACTACATTAACCTTATTAACAACTAAAGTTTTAATGAATTTATACTAGAAAAGGCTCTTGGGCCTTTTTTGATATTTTCATAATCTTGTGGCATTTTTTGAATTTTTTTCTTTTACAAGAGCCCCAAGATGAATTTTCCCTAATTTATTTCATCATATAATGTTGCTCCGTTATCATTATATTATGTGTATTTTCTTTCTCCTTGTAAATAAATAAGTTGAATACAACTTTTGCTCAAGTTGACACATTTTTATGTGGGTGGGTAAATTTTCAAGTACATTTATTTTTTAATGTATTATTTTTCCAGGTTATTTTTGGTATATATTTAGTGCATGATAATATCATATTTAATAGTAATTATTTAGCTTAAATAAGACAAAATTATCTCAATACATTTTTTCTACAATTTTGGTTAAGATGTCCCGTATCCATTTTCTTTTACTCCACCTACCTAACCACTTGTTACGGATATCTCATAAATGGGCCCAGCCCAATAACTAAAGAGCCTAGTCAAAATGACTTCAGTTATGCTCATAACCGCTTCCTTGAAAATAGGAGTGGTTTTATCAAAATATCTATCGTTATGATAACTGCCTATGTATCAAGAATATCTATCAAAAACGCATATCTTGATATCCCTAAAATAAAGGATGAATCCAACTGATTAAGATAAGGCACAGGTACGCCTATAAATAGGGTGAACCCCTTACAAGGTACACACTTCTGAAACCCTAGCTTTTCTATTCACACAGAGCACACACACCACCCCCTCTGGCTATCATTAGTCTGTCGTATACCCTCGAACTACGTGGACTTTGATCCACACTGTGGTACGTAGGACCCCGGGATTTCACCCCGGGCCAAGTCCAACCCAACTTGTGATCTACACCGGATCACCACTGATAATATTTTTTATTCGTATGATTTTATTTTTTTTTTGTCTTTCGAAAAGACATGCGAATCCGATTCTGGAAATCAAGATTGTATATGAAATGTAGGGTTAATTAACTTTAACTTGGATTTATCTGGCATTAGTTTTCTCGTGGATGATGCTATTTAAAGCATCATGACACGTGCAAATGGGAAAGGAAATGCTTTATTAATTATTATCAGTAAATATTAAATTAATAATATTTGGGTATAAAAGGGTGTGTGCGCGTTTTTTTTTTTTTTGGTCAAAAGGGTAAAAGGGTATTCATATCATCAGTTTGGGACGTTCTCAGGAAGGTCCAAAAAGTCACGGCAGCGAAAACGGACGATCCGAAGAAGCCCCTTTTCCATTTCTCTTTCTATCTCTACGCCCCTGTGGACAATAATCTCTCTCTGCTTCAGTGAAATCAGTGACACCGGGCTTGCTCTATAATATTCACCAGACTCTTCATAATTTATGCTACTATTTATCCATAATAATCGTTTCTTTCTGGGCTTTTTAAACTGCTGGAATTAGACGATCTTCAAGATCGGTTTGATCTTTCGTTAATGTGATTTTGGTAGATAAAGACAGGTATGCCTTCTTTGTTTAAATACGATTTTCCTGGTCGTTTCTGTATTTCATTTCCCTGTAATCTCTCGATGCTTATCTTCTGATCAATTTTATATACGATAGAACTCAGACAATTTTAAGGAGGCCAAAACGATCAGCTCTTTTCCGTTTGGTATTTATTATGGCGGTAGCTGAGAATGCCGGAGCCACAATCGGCTCATCCAGTGAAAATTTAGACAACGGTGTTGTATCATCGGACTCAACTGTGACCAATGAGCTGGAGAAATCAAAACCCAGAACTGGGGCTGTTGTAAATGGTTTAGAAACTGATGTTCAACCCGTCAACGGCGATCAGAGTCTGAATGATGTGTACGGCCATCAGGATAGAGCTCCCTCGGTCCCTAATGGCAATTACAAGTCTCAAATCATTCAGATGCGAAATGGGTTCGAGGCAAATGGGGTTCAGAACCAAGAGATGGCGCTAAATAATAGCGGATACGGAATTAAGCAAATGTCTAACGGTGTAATGAACGGTGAAGATGGTGGTGAGAGTTTCAAGCGTGATATGAGGGATTTGGAAGAGTTGTTGTCGAAGTTGAATCCCATGGCCGAGGAATTTGTGCCACCATCACTTACCAATCATCACGGATTCTTCGGTGATGCTGGGTTTGGCTACCCTAACAACTTTATACCCCACATTAATTATGGCACTGCAAATGGACATACTAACAGAAGGGTAAGACTAAATATGTGAGGGTCGAAGTTACGTTTCTTCTTTCTATTGAGAGCAAATTTTATTTTATACCTATTTGTTGGCTTCCCCTCTGGATGTAAACTCAGTATATACTCTCTGAATTTACCCAAGAGTTGTAGTTCGTAGTATGGTTTTAGTTTTAACTGATACCAAGTTATCAGCATATGAATACCTTCTTCAGCTTCTTATGACAATGCATTTCAGAGGAAGAATGGATACAATCAAGGAAAGCGAAGAGCTAATAATAAAATGGACGTGGAGAAGAGAGAAGAGATGATTAAGAAGACTGTTTATGTGTCTGACATTGATCAACAGGTATCGTTTATATCTGGTTTATAGATTCTCTCATTTTAGCTGGCTAGAGTGTTTCTTATTTTGTTTTTCTTAATTTTTGTGCTTCATTTAAAGATCGTATTTTCTGTTGGCATCTAGGTTACTGAAGAGCAGCTGGCAGCTCTCTTTCTTAACTGCGGACAGGTAGAAAAGGTTCTGTTTTCATTGTTTTTCCCCCTTGATAATGCTGGACCATGTCACTGAAACCGCTCCTTTTTCTGGGCCCTAGGTTGTTGATTGCCGTGTATGCGGGGATACTAATTCCATACTTCGTTTTGCCTTCGTCGAGTTTACGGATGAAGGCAAGTTCACAAACTTATTTCTGTTATAAAGCATGGAAATGTACTTTTCTCTCCATTAATTAGTAGTGATATGCCTGCAGAAGGTGCAAGGGCTGCTTTGAACCTGTCTGGCACTATGCTTGGATATTACCCAGTGAGAGTGTTGCCTTCAAAAACTGCTATCGCACCAGTTAACCCCACATTTTTGCCCAGGGTAATGATATTTTTTTGGCTAGTCCTGTTCCATGTTTTCTTTGCATGGGAATTACAGCTCAGATATATAACTTAGAGGCTAACGGATCCTATGGAGCTAAAATGTCTTATTTCTCTGACTTGGCTTTATAATGGTGTTATGTTTTGTAGTCTGAAGATGAACGGGAGATGTGCTCAAGAACAATTTATTGCACAAATATTGACAAGAAGGTAGTGTTGAATTATACTTTATTTGAGAATGTTTCTGTACTCTGTTTTGTCCACTCCTGGTTTTCCCACTAATGGGTGGCTCAAATTTTCAACCTTCTTCCTTGTCAACAATGCAGGTTACACAGGCAGATGTTAAACTCTTCTTTGAATCTCTTTGTGGAGAGGTTTGTAGCGTTTCTTGTTAATGAGTTTATATTGATTAGCTATTGGCTGAATTTAAGCATCTTATGAGAATTTTCTCCTGTTATTTCGCTGAGTTCTTGTAGGTTCAACGCTTGAGGCTTCTTGGAGATCACCATCACTCAACTCGAATTGCATTTGTTGAGTTCTCTATGGTAACTTCTCATTTTTGGACTATTTCATCTGAATCAGCTTGGTTTACTGTTATACTTATACATGTCTATCACATTGTTATTTTTTGATGCTACCCCAGGCTTTCCATTTCTTTCTGTGGTTGCTTGTATGATTGATTTCATTTCCACCCTCCCTATAGCAGGCAACAATACTTGTACCTTCTTAAAGAATAATAAATAGGTAAAACAGATATTAATCTTAATAGTGTATTGTTTGGATTATAGAGCCTCTTCTGCCATGACTTTATATGTGTGCACGGTTCATTAGAGGGTGAGTTTTGACATATCACAAGTGTTGATACTTTGTTTTTGACATAGCCTAATTTAATCATGCTTAATTATGTTGTTGTTTTTTCTTCTTTTGGGTTCTAAATTATACTAATTATGTAGTATGCTGGACACAGAATATTGTTTGTCAGTTGCAGTGGAACTAAAATGTGAATATGTGGTGGTAATAATTTATTCGGTTCCATAAATTATCTCTATTTTCAATTAGTTTCTGATCTGGTGATGTGGATCTAACTTTAGGTGACCTCTCCTTTGGGAATATTCAACTTCATCTGTGATGGAAGAGAGATGATTGCATACCCAAATTAATTCATTTATGGTTTGTGAGTTTACGTCTTGTAGGGTTAATTAATTTGTGGCTTGCCTATGAATATCTATACCGTTAGGTGCAGGTGGAAAACTAGCTCTATTAACGAGTCATGTTCTGGACTAAAGGGAGTAAGGAAAGGATAAATGTTACATTACTATCCTGTGGGTAAGGTCCTAAGTGACAAAAGGTGGTTGATGTTTATCCCCAAGAGTCATACAGTTGTTTGTGCTTAATCGATACTGTTAGCTCGAAATGTGTTTCAGTATGATGCTTTGTTAAAGCAGTTGCCAGGAAACTCTTATCCATTTGCAATATGTATTCTTTTGACTTAAGGGCGGAAGGAAAGGGACAGTGTAGAAATTAAACCCGAATATGTTAGGAGCCCCTGGTTTTTTTGTCTAGAGGAGCTATCACTTGACGCAGTCCTCTTAGGGCTCAATTTTCTATATTTTGTTGAATGAACATGCCATTAACCTTTTTTTTTTTGGTTTCTGGATTTTTTACCTTGGCAGTGGTTTTGTATTGTGTTTCCTCTAATGAAATGTTCTGTGGATTGAGTCCTGGTATTTCCGTTAATGAAATGTTTGAGTGGTGGAAAGACTAAATTGGTTTGTGGAATATATCATTAAAATGAAGTCTTTTGCTTTCGATTCTCACTTTGTCATTATTTTTGAATTACTATCTGTTTTTCTATTGTGCTGAATTTGTCTGGCTGTCTCAATATTTTACGTGCTCAATGTTGCAGGCTGAAAGTGCAATTGCAGCACTGAACTGCAGTGGTGTGGTTTTGGGTTCGCTGCCTATCAGGTTAGACCGATAGATCTTTTTCTGAATTCATTCATTGATATTATGATTAGGCTATAGTTCATGGGGGTAAAATGTGTTTTTCCCTTTTGCTAATGAATGAAGCTTCCAGCATCTTTGTTGATCTTTCTTCAAACATTTTTATGTTTTGTGCAGGGTAAGTCCATCAAAGACACCTGTCCGGTCTCGCCTGCCACGTGGGTCAATGCAATGAGTCATGCTTCTTGGGTGGCTGCATTTTTTTAGATGCGTTTACATACATACATAGAAACAAATATTGTCTAAAGTATCTGTGGCCTTTTGTCTATACTATTGTCGTTGAGTCTGGCTGGGTATATGGTCTCTGTTTCCCCTTAGAGGTTATGGATTTACTCGTTTAGCTTGTAGGGTTGGATCGGGGATTGCACTTCGAAAATCTTTGATGGATTCATCTTGAGACGAGAGAATTTTATGGTTGGATGTTTCTTAACATGTGGAATTTTCTTGGAGAAAACATGATAGAAAGCCTTTGTTGTTTCTCATGTCATGAGCTGTTTCCCAGGTGTTTTTGGATATTGCCTAATCTATATACTCCCCCAGTCCACAGTACAAGTCCTTTTCACCCAACTTGAGGTAGTCCAAAATATAAATTCAGGTCGATAATGTCTATAACTTTTAATATTTGTTTTCCTATTTTCCCCTTACATACAATTAAACTTTACAAATAAATCCATTATAATTAATGGGTGTTTAAACCGATTCCTGCAAAGTAAAATAGCATGATATATATGACAATCCATGTACAGTCAATGATATCCAAATTATCATCATGTTTAAGGCCCAGTTGGGTCGAGTCCGAATTTGTTGGGAAGGGCAATCTTTAATTTCATTCCAATTACCAATGGTGGTTGGGACTAGGAAGGGGCTAGTCCCCAGCGGAAAAAAGGTTTGAATCTCCGTTAGGAGGAATGTTTACATCTAATACCCAATAATGATTTGAGTATAATTGTCTCTAATCAAAAGAATGTAAGTCTAGCAATAAACAAAATCATTCCAACTCACGCTTATTTTAGTTGGCATTTAATTTTGACAACTCTAATTTCATGATAATCATGATACTAGCACAAAAGACCAATAAAATTACGATTAAATCAATAATTTTATTTCGGTAATGAATGAGTAGTTTTCACCCAAGAAAAAGAAAGTATCACCATTTTTGTTTTGGGGTACTATGGTTTATAAAGAAAACAGGACTGCTAAAGTAAATTCCCAACCAAGCGCACTTTTACTGAGAATGGAATTATAATTAGAGTTACCGTCTCAAGGAGTATTGAATTGAATCAAAGGTTCTAAAGCTTTCCATAGGTTTTATTTTTATTTTAACCACCAAGGAAAAAATTATTACCCCTAGTCTTAAATGTTAAATTTAGTTTGTAGTGTAAATTAGTGTAATCCTATATATAAGATCAGAGGAGTGCTATACAAACATCAATACTGTATAAGATGTCTTATTTTTAAAATTTCACACATCATGTCATTTATGTAAATTATATTTAAACAAGAGATCGCATAAAATCTAAATTTGTAAATACAAGAATAGTTGTATCTGTATTAAAAAAAAAATTATATACGTACTAAATTTGTAGTATAGAAAAAATATATAAGTTGTCACAGCCCTGCTGTTAAGCCCAGGAATAAATTTGGTTTTAGTCCATACCAGGTCGAATTACTTTGGTGATTAAAACAGGGAAACAGTTATAACCTAGACCTAATTTCAAGTTACTAAAAGTAAAAAGGAATTGAGAAAAACGACAAATGACTGATATTTGCATCCGGAGCCTTAATGCTGAAAGGGAAAAAGTACAAGACAAATGAGATCCATGACCCATTTCGTGAACGAGTTGGCTCTACAAATGAGATCCCCTGTTCCATGAACAGAATCTCCTTGCCTGCTTTGTTTGTCAGCTGGACCACCTTCAAGATTTCTGCTCAGGGGAGGCTCCGACCATTCCTGCAGCACCCCCTGTTCCTATAAAGGAAGAAGTGTCAGAGCATGAAAAAGATAATTATTGAGTATGTTTATATGTAGCCCTGGTTGACCAAAAAAAAGTTAGATGGTGAACCTGTGGTGGGTAACAATTCCTGAGATGAAGGCTCTGGGAATTGTGCTTTTTTAAAATATGCTGGTGCAACCAACTGTCCAACCCCATTATACGGCTGATAATATACCGAAGGCCAACGAATCGGAATTTGCTGTCCTCCATAGACATTATAATAGTTCTGTACAAAACAGCATTATCATTTCAAACAAGTTTCCAAAGTGCAATGTACTAGTTTCCTTTTTCAACTTTGCTCCCAACTATACCTCCTTCTAACCAATCTCAAGAGAAATAAAACCCAACCCATACTGATAATAGTCCTGTAACTAAAGGTGATGATATGTTTGTGCACACTTGACTAGTTAGAACTAGGAAGCTCATGTCCGCTTAAATTTGGGTATTCAAAACTTGTATGAAGCATCTACTTTATTAGCAAAACTAACCATTGCGTAAATTTCTTGTGTAGGCGGATATCCAGGGTACCTGAATGTTGAAAGAGAAAGCTCATTTAAGAATCTAAGTAATTTGTGGGGAACAAAAATTTACTTTGAAACGTCTCGATCGTTTACCCGAGTGGTGGATAAGGAAACGCATACTGGGGTATGTGTTGATTGTAATAGGAGGGGATTTCTTGACTTGGAACTGAAAGCATAGGCCAAGAACTTGTACTAAATTTCTCCTTTCCTGCAACTGCAAATTTAGAGTACATGTTTTCTTGTAAAGAATTGAATATCTGGCAATATAGTTATGAAGAAGTTTTTAGGATTAGAGCAAAGCAACAAACCTTTTGGGTATGCATTGAATCTTTTTGAACCAAGAGCTGCGAGATTACAATTAGCTCTCCTCCCATCAATCACAGGATAGGGATTCTGGCAGGCTCTTGTTGCAGAATCTGGGCTCTTGAACGTCACCTAAAACAAAACAAAAAAAGCGTGATTGAAGTAAAAGAGACAAGTATGACTGAGACTTGATGCCAAAGAAAAAGGGGAAGAGCAAGAATACAAAGCCATAGCCTTTTGATCTTTCACTGTTTCTGTCGTGTATAACAACAGCCTCTAAGACCTCTCCAAACTGCTCAAAACAGTGTCTGAGAGTGTCTCTTTTAGTCTCCCAGGCCAGTCCCCCAACGAAGATCTTGGTGTAGGTTGTGTCACCAACTCGTCTGGCGTTTTTCGGACTCGCCATCTTATCTGGGCTTTGCTGTGACATGCCCACGGCCCTGAGCCACTAAAACCACTGCTTCTATAGGATCAGTAAAACACGGTAGAAAGAGGAAGAAGATGAAGACATAAGGAGCCGTTTGGCGGGTTGTGGCTATGATTAAGGAAACACTTTGTGCAATCAACCCCAGGAAAAAATCATCCACCACCCATGTGCCATACTGTTTCTGGTTCTTTGACTTTTCCCCAGATTCTACAATTAAAATTCCCTTGACGAGAAACTTCGATGGTTAGCGTGTGGGAGGAACATAAGAATGAAAATGAATGAGAGCCCAAATATTTATTGCATGTCGTGTTAGAAAACGGAGAGGACAACTTTACAAGTAGGCGAAAAAGACAGACGGAGTAAGTAAAACTTTGATCATTATTAGTTCTTTGTATGAGTTGGGCCATATCAGAGCTTCCCAAACTCTTAATAGGTCGGAAGATACGCGCCCCGGTGGATTCAATTCAACATTGTGGCGTCTTTCGCGTTTCCCCATCATTGATTTAATCAATTTCGATTCGTTTTCCATATGATTAAATATATTATAATGATAAAAACGCGCGGAATAATGTCTTGGCGCCATTTGGAGCGTCAGGACCACGCAGAGAAATTACGGCCAAGCAAAGCAACGAAAAAGAGCTTGACTGTCTGCTTCTTGAAGAAACAAAGCGACCGTGTTGTTGTATCAACCCCACAAAATGAAGGCAATCCAGGTGAATAGAATATAGCCTTTGGGCATAGAGAGGCTCGCATGGGATTCAGCATTATTTGAATCCATTGAGCCGTTGATTGGGTTTGTGTATATTTGTGTTTATCCTTATCCTCCTTGGATTCCGCCTTCCGAGCGTCAACATCACTTCTTTTTGGAAAGCGGGGGTTTTTTGACTTTTAGCATTCACATGCTAATAATTGACGACGTGTTTGCCTATTCTTTGATCGGATTAAAAGAAACAGATCCAAGAAGAAGGAGGAGGAGGGTGACATTCCTTGAATCATAATCAACATCGGTTCCTGTCAATTGTTTTACAGAGTATACAGATCCAATTTCGGTCCCTATCATTTGCCTATCCCATCTATGTTGTTGAGATGAGATTCGGATAATCTAGATTTGATTTTTTTTACTTTTTATCTTTTTAAAAAAATTATTTTAATGAATAGAAAATATAAAATAAAAATAATCTTTTAACTAATATTTTTTAAAAAAATAATTTTTTTATTAAAAAAGCACCATTTAGAAAAAGAAATCAAATTTAGATGGTTCAAATGAAATAAGTACCGAAACTAGATCCTAGATCCCAGAGCATACGGTGGGTCAGCTTCTGCATTCTAAAAGCATGTTTTTGTTTTGAGTAAACAATATGAAGGGTGATTTTAAGACTTATTCTCTAATGTTTATTATAAGACATTAATCATTAATAATTTTTATTTTTATTATAAGAAACCAATTATCTTTAACTAACTCATTTATTACTATTTTCTATTATACCCTTATTTTAACAAACTCCTTTAAATATACATCATTAAAATAGGGGTAAAATTGAAAATATTTATCAATTTTGAACCAATTTAATGACTTAACTCCCATTTCTCAATTTGCAAGAAATAATAGTTGGTCTTATAATAAAACATAAGTACTTTTCAAAATATTAATCTGTCATATAAAATATGGTGTGATTAAGTATAGTCATTGTTATTTTATTAATAAAAAAATGCCTCAAAGTGCCCCAAAAAAGTACATCATTTTTCCTTCATCCTATCACACACTCACTTCTCTTGCATCCTTGGGGGTTTGATTCTACAGTTGTATCTGTTTAGATTAGCAGTAGGAGTGGTATGTTATTTTTTATCTAACTTTTACAGAAGCTCAATAGAAAAAAATTTAGGTTGTGAATGTGATTTGTATTTGGATTGACGTTGGTAGAAGTGACTTTTTTTTCCAAATGGAGATGTTTTTAGGTTAGCGGTTGAAAAGTTAGTCGAGAGAAAATGATTAAAAAAAACATAAATCTTATTAAATACTACATATGTGTGTATTGTATATATTATGATAATTGAAAATAAAAACTTAAATTTTAATTTATGTAAAAGAAAAATTAAATTAATAGATAAAAAGGGGAATGCATCATTTGCAGGATTTCAACTTAAAATATAAGTTTTTAATGAAGTTTAGGAAATAAAAGAATAATGAAAAAAATAATCAATTATTATTATTATTATTATTATATATATTTACAAAATAAATCTTTCCCTCTACGGCACAACCATAGATATCTTTTGAATTTAATGGAAAATGGGCCCACAAATAAAGGAAAAAAAGCAAGACCTAAGAAAAAATAGACCCCAAATAGACTTTCTGCATTTTCCAACACCACTAGTCAAGAAGCTTGGTCTCAACTTTTTTTTTTTTTTTTAAATAGGCATTTTCTTAAGAAGCCCAGTACTAAAATAGCTTAGTCAAACAGACAAAAATTAACTCTACTTAGCTTCTACACATTTGGGCTCCCAAAGCTCCATAAACGCTCTTCATTGGGCTCTCCAAATAGGCTCATTCACTCCCCAAGTAAGAAGCAACCTCGGCAAGAGATCTATAATTTGCAATTGGGCATACATTATTGTAGATTAATCTTATGAAATTATCAAAATAGATTTTGCCTCTCCCAATAAAACCTTTTCCATACACAAACACAAGACATCATATTTAAAGGACTCAAACCGTTTACCATAGTTTGTATGCTTCTTATCATAAAATATTCATTCTATTTGTTGTCATTTCAATTATTCCCTGCGAGCAACCGGACCTCAGCATACTTGAAGCCACTCCAAAGGTTGGTGGGTATAATTGTTCGAAGAAAAACTTAGTAATGTAAGTTATAGGGCCCAGTCCATTATTTATAGACCCTGTAAGTATATTTATACTAGAGCACTTAATTGTTGAACCGCCAATTAAATGTATTCTTATGCTCTGATGGCAACAAATTGATGGAGATTAAGAAGATTAGGTGAATTATTTATGTGCTCTTATTACATGCAGACTTTTTTTTTTCTATGATGATGATGTAACAAAAAAATATTAAAAAAAAACATGTTAAGCGGAAAACTAGGTTCTATAATTAAGATGAAACTAAGGAGCAGCGATTTTGAAAGTCGTCTTGGATTAACTTAAAATAAACTAAATTATACAGTGAATTGTATAATTTGGGTCATATTCTCTTGAGAAACCTTTTATTTAATACCTAAGCTAAACAAAATGACAAAAACATTGAGATGGATATTAAATAATGGAAAAGAACCTAAAGTATTATTTTTTGGGGTTTTTGAGAAATTGTTGAGATAAGTAATGAAATTTGAATTAAGCAAATTGATGAGGAATGCTACTTGAAAAATGTAAGATAGGTTATCCTTACTCAAAATGACTTGTGAGTTAAATTACTCACAAGGTCAAAAATCAAACTTTAGCAACTCACTAAGTCTAATAGTATTAATTAGTGATTACTCCTAGAGCTTTAGCTAAATAACTATGTATGTCTTAATATTCTATTAAATACCGCTTAGTGTACAATTTAGGATCGGATTTATCTACTTTGTTGTTCAGTTGCTCATCTATCCAATGAACACTCAACTAAGATATTCGAACAAGATCAAAGCAATCATAATACTCATTCGAACTATAAAAGAATAACACAACCATATTTTATATATATATATATATATATATATCTATCTCAAACTACACAATTATATCCATTACATATCCAAAAGCAAAGGAGTTAAAGTACAAATAATTCCCCTGAATGTATATTCAAACCTCAAACCAATCTTCTATCCCCAAAAAGCACAAAAGAATTTAGCCTTTTATGGAGTTTATGACAGCCACAACTCCTTCAAACACAGAATCCATGGAATGAGATAACGGAAGTTCAAAGCACAAAGAATCCATGGAGTGAGATAACAGAAGGAGAAGAAGAAAATGAAGCTCGATGGTGAAGGCCATTTCCGTTCCATCCATTCGTTCAAAGCTACTTGTCACCCCGTAAACTTCTTTTCTGCGGCAAGTGGTGGTTCGTAACTCTGGTTTGCCTTCTCCCTTCTTTAATTGTTGGTCAATATCCTCTAAAATATTCACCCCCTCTCTAGATTTATGTTTGAGGTGTGGTGGGCTTTAAGAAAATCCTGAAAATCTGAGTAAATCAGCCTTAAAATCAGTTATAGTGAAGGAAGACGTTGATTTTTGGAAATTTGGACTAAATGGGCATTTTTAAAATTAGAGCACTAAAATGACAATATCTCTATTACAAAAATGTCATTTATAAAATTGGGGTTTTTTTTGTAATTTTCTCTGATCTTTCTCTATTCCAAAAGATGACATTTTCTCTATTTTTAAAATTAGAGCACTAAAATGACAATATCTCTATTACAAAAATGTCATTTATAAAATTGGGGTTTTTTTTTGTAATTTTCTCTGATCTTTCTCTTTTCCAAAAGTGATGCTAATATTACATAAAATTCCCATATTTCTGTCAAAATTCCCATCTAGCCAGATGCAGAATCTCGTTTTCCATTTACTTTTTGATCCTTCAGCTCAAACTTTCCCAAAGTGAACTGCAATTTCAATCAATATCTTCATTCCAAATTCAAATTAAAGAGGAATCTTAAGATTGTAACAGATATATCCTTTTAAGATTGTAACAAATATATTAAATATTACTCCCTCTAATCTTAATTATAAGACATAGTTGACTTTTTTAAAGAGATTCAGGAAACTAATTAAATTACTTTAGAGTATTTTTATTTTTATTTACTTTTTCAAACTAATTAGTTTGACTAATAAACTAATATATAATCTAAGAACACACAAAATGATTAAGTAACTTATTTAGCTTCCTTAATCCCTAAAAAAAAAGCTAACTATATCTTATAATTAGGACAGAAGATAGTATGATAAAATCTGGCCAATATTAAGTAGAAAGTTGAATAATTGTTGAAAATGAATTTCAATACCAAAGTGAAGGGTACTTTGAGTTTTTTATGAATCAATTTACATCATCTATGCCAGCAATTTACGAGCAGTGAATGTAAAGAGGCGAGCATGGCAGATTTTATTATAATACTAATAAAATAAAAAGTGTAAACATGTCTAACCATAACAACCTCCTCACCTAAAAAGAGACTCATCATAACCCTGCCTTAATGGTTGGATCATAATTCATAACATCACATGCAGTACGCTGATGTTGAATGGAATCTGACACATTATTCATTCAACACCAGAAATATATAGTATCTCATGTTTTAAGACACACTTTCATCCACCCCAATCTTTTTTAAAAAAAATAAAGAAAATGGATATGAGAGGATAAGTTTTTTTAAAAATAATAATAAAAAAAAAAGGTAGATAGCCCCACATTCACATCCAAACAAGAGAAGCGGTTGGATGTTGACTCCTTCCTCCCAACACAGACCTTTAATTTACCTTTATAGTGTTATGAATATACTTATTATGTGGATGTCCATTGACTCGCGGTTTCCAAATATTAAAAGATGATATGGGACCCACGCATAGTGATTTACTATTTGGTGGGACCCGCACACAATTATACAATCACTCACGGGAAGGAAATCCGTGAGTGAACAGTTTAGGTTTTTGGGGAAAACTACACCAAATGACCCAGAGGTGGAAATTACACTAAAGTCCCATTTTTCTTCTATAAATAGAGGTTTTCTGTAACTGTTCATGGATTGAATGAAATGAGAATCTATCTCTCTACTTTATCTCTCTAGAACCTCTGCTCTTCTTCTTATTATTTTTATCAGTTTTATAATACGTTATCAGCACGATTGCTGATTTCTTCTTGTTTGCTTATTTCTTCAGTGGCTATGCCTGTAGATTTTTTTTTTTTTTTTTGCTCCTTCCACCGTTCACACTTTGGTCGACCCAAACTCCAACCCAATTCAAATCTTTCACCATTTCTGATTCACTGCTTTTTACTACTCCCAAGTTTTCTTCATCTTCCTCAGCCTCGTCTTCTTTACTCTATCTAATTCCTCTTGCCTCCAGTGCCACCATTGCTGGATCCCTGACTTACCGATTATGGCAATGACAAAAGGTGGGCCACAACCCATATGCTTATGTTCCCCACTATGGCAAATTATTCATTCAACTTCAATTATGCCGAATGTGGAGTAGTTGGTGATAAAAAAAAATACAAATTATGTGGGTCTCATATGTTTTATAATAATATATTATATATTATAATAATTAAAAAGAAAAAAAAAATGTCGACAGAATTGTGTCTCTATAAAAAAAAAAAAGGGTTCACTGATTCAACCGACAATTTTTTTTTTAAAAATAATAATAATAATAATAATAATAATTTTCCCTTTTAATTGTTTTGATTTGAGATTTTATTATTCTAACTAACATTTACTTTTACGCATTTACTTTTATGTAACTAACATTTATTTTATTGTTACTAACATTTATTTATCTTTTATGGCGGCAACACTATTAATTAGTGGGCTCCATTTATTTATTTTATTTTACATTTATTTATTCTTCATGGAGGCACACTAATATCTATTAGTGGGCTCTATTTATTTATTTTATTTAAAGTTTATTTATCTTTTATGGTGGTGACATTTTGTGGGCCCCATTTATTTTAATTCTTTACTGCTTTATTTATCTTTCATGGTAGCAACACTAGTATAGTGGGCACCATTTATTATTTACTGCTTTATTTTTTATGGTGGTAACACTTGTATAGTGGACTCCATTTATTTATTATTTATTTACTGCTTTAAATCCCCTTCCCTTTTTATTTTACCGTTTTCTATATATTATATATATATATTTACATTTGCATATGCATCTTCTTTCTTATCTTTGGATGAGATAGGTCTCGCTGTGAGTTTACTACCATTCCTATCTCATCTTCTTTTTATTTATCTAGCATGTTTATTTCCAGTCATTTATTTTATTTTATTTATTTATTGCTATATATATATATCCCTCTCCCTTCTTATTATTTATGGCAACGACACTAATATATACATATTAGTGGGTTCCATCTATTTATTTTATTATGTTTATATTTTATTTATTCTGAAGATAAACTGTTAAAAGGCCATATATATTATGAGATCAAAACGCCATAGAGAGATGAGGCATAAATTGGCTTGAGACCAAGAGGCAAGATAGCCTTAATTTCAGAGGCAAGATAGCCTGAAGTCAAGAGGCAAGTTAGCCTGATAACAAGTGACAAATTATGAAACAATATTTGATCCATAAATTTTGTATGCCATCAGTTGTATAAAGGTCTCAAAATTATATATTTGGCATTAAATATTCCCTTAAATTATGAGACAAGGGATTGTATGATCATGATTGATATTATAAATAAATATATTCAATTTGCTATTGTAGTAGCAATATTGTGGATTAATTTCTTGCCATGATCAAACAAATCAGTGAGTTATGGATCATGAATTTTTATCCAACTTCATTCCCAGAAGTGAATGAAGCAAATATATTATTATAGTTGTTATGTGATTTCTATGATTATAACAATTTTTATAAATACGAGAAAAGAATATTCATAAACAAAATAATTAAGCAAAAGGAAATATTATTTCAACAAAGTTTAATTGCGAGTGGCTCAACATCATTACAAACTTTAATCATCTCATTCTGAAGATATTTAATGTCTTCTTCTTTTGCTTCTCTTGAGATGGGATCCAGATGAGGCAAAGCTCTTCGTAATATCGAGATTTGCGTCATAAGTTTCTTGAGCTTCTTGTGTGGCCACTCCGTTAACCCTCCTTTTTGATAGATTTTTTGTATGGTGTGAGTAGACATATTTAATTGTTTACTCGCTTCATCAAGGGTTAAGTGAAAATAATTTCTTAAATCATGGAGCGTTGTTTTCTTTATTCTTTCTCTTTGCTCCATAGATAACCTATATAATTCACCCTGGTTAAGGGATGAAGTATCATAGGGTATACTTACTGCAGGTTGTTTTCCTTTGCCTAATGAGTGTTCAATATTGGTTTGAAATGAACTTCCATGGAGGTCATTTGGATTTATAGCCCATTCCGAACCAACACAGAGAACCTCATGATAGGCTAATACAGGATCACGCATCAAGATATATCCTGATGCTTGTAAATCTATACAATACTGTGTCAGAAATTGTTTGATTTCTTCAAAATTTTTCTTTGTGAAATCAAACATTGGAAGCTTGTCAGTATTATAAGATTTATCCTGTACTTTTTCAAATAAAACAGCATGGGTAATCATACCTGTTCTTCTTCCGTGAACTTCAAGTTTATGGTACTGAAGTCCGTTGGTATGAATAATTTCCCGTAAAACATGACAGCAACTACATTCCAATAAGCTAGTAGTTGCTAATTGGCTTGTAGCTGTTGGCTGGCTAATTGTTGCTGGCTGGCTAGTGGTTGTTGGTTGGCTGATTGTTGTTGTCGGGCTGGTTGTTGCTGGCAAACTGATGATAGTTTGCTGGCTAGTGAATGCTGGTTGATTAACTGCCGACACTATTGGCTGAACTGGATTGGTAGACTCCATTAGTTCTGCCATAGTTCTACACCTCTTAACAGGCCTCCTTGATGAACCTGCTTCAGTTGTACCTTCAATCCTTGTAGATTGAGGAAGAACACTTGTTCTAGGGGGAGAAGTAGGTACATTTGAAGCAGAAGGAGGAATAGTAGAAGGAGGAATAAACATTTCAAAGGGATTAGGAGATAACAAAGAAGTAAATGACATGTTATGCTGATCATCATATAACAAAGCATCAAGTAATGCTGTTTCGGATGTATCAGAAACTGGGATAAAACTGCTTGGTCCTGCCATGGCAATAGAATTTAGAGAAATATGTGTGAGTATTTGGTAGTTGATATTATCAGATGCTTGAGTGTTTGTGAGGCATGTTCGTTTGCCTTCCTCTATTTATAGTTGAATTAAATCCTATTGAATCTCTGCAGATTTGCGTAGTCCTGTTAAATCTCTACAGATTTGCTCCCTATAAAGCACGAGCCTGGAATCTTTTTGACTTTATATGTATACGACAATCTGAGTTGTCGCGCCTGTGATTCCACAGTGATGCGCCTGTGATTACACAGTATTGCGCTCGTGAATCTGCAATTATACACCTGATGATTTTGTATTTAATATATATTTGTTTGTTGATTCTGGAAAATGGAAATTTTATCATGGAATATTGTATGGAAATTTCATGAATTAATTTTTAAGGTCTCACACTTGAGGGGGAGAATAATATATATCAAGTGTGAATATTTATGTGATAATTCTTTGTGAATGTTTCTATATTGATTCCCCCAAAATGAATATTAGATTTGATGATAAATCATATGGAAAGTTGGCATGACTTGTTTGATCATCCGAGTCATATATTATGTGCTGCTTGTTCTCAGATAGACATAATTATTGGAAATGGATCTCTGGAAATATATCAAATTGAAAGTTTACATATGAGATTATAAATCTGCAAAGTTTGCAGTGATGTTTGCAACTAGAAGTTTGCAATATATTATGCGCGCAATTTCCAGATTGAATGATCCAGAAATAATGTATTAAAGTATCCATGAATGGATAGATCAATGATTATGAGAACAAAATTTATATGTTGTGTATATTTGCAGCAATTATATAAGCCAACAGAATTCTCCCCGTATAATTGGTTTTTGGTCAGGAGCCAGATTAATTCCATCTTGAAATGTTTTAAATGTGTAATGATTATTAATCTATTACAATGCACATAGATGGATATACAAAGAAAATTGATGATTTGATGAGGGGGAGAAAAATAAGCAGATTGGGTAAAGATAAAGTGAAATGAATTATCATTGGCTCTTATTGATCCTCGTACAAAGAAATGTGCACTAAAAATTCAAAATGATAATTCAGTTGCTGAGTTTAGTTAATCGAATGCCAGAAGCATTTACTGACCTAAAGAAAGTGACAAAGTCACATGTGCCAACTGCAAATGCTCCTATATGAATTGTTATAAAGCACACCAGAAGTGTTGCAAGTCCATTGATTTTAAAGATAAAAATCCTCAAAAGAGAAAAGGAGCTATAAGAATATAGATGATCATGTTGAGGATAATTAAGAAAAGCTCTAGAAGAGCCATCTCCTGAAGAGATGTTATCTCTAGAAGAGATATTACAAGTAAAGTGTATTGTGGTCCAAGAAGAGACCCAGGTATTTACATTATGAGATCTCAATAAATTATGAATGAAATCCGATGGGATTGAAAATGAAGTCGACGTTAATAATATCTATGATAGCATATGCTACAATAAATGATAATGAGGATCATGAGCCACAATATATTTGTATGTGCTAGAAGCACATAAGGCGCCAAAAACACATATGTCCCAAAAGGACTCAAGATGATAGTGCATATAGCATCATTATCTGAATAAACATTTATTGAATTTCTATATGCACATATATATTTATGAAAAGATTATTATGACTTTACTTGACAGATTTAGATCTTGCAGGTATATAATGAACAATCAGATTGGGTGTTTCTAACAGAATATTTGATGACAGAAAGTATAATATGCTCAGAAAGACATTGAAGCAATATAGTCATCAGGGGGAGCAACACTGATGTAATCAAAAGGGGGAGACGATACACGCTGTACTCTTTTTCCCTTATCTGGGTTTTATCCCACTGGGTTTTTCCTAGAAAGGTTTTTAATGAGGCAGCACTAGAAAGTGTATCAATGGATGATGTACTCTTTTCTTTGGCTAGGTTTTTATCCCACTGGGTTTTTCCTAGTTAAAGTTTTTAACGAGGCACATTCATAAATGGACATCCAAGGGGGAGTGTTATGAATATACTTATTATGTGGATGTCCATTGACTCGCGGTTTCCAAATATTAAAAGATGATATGGGACCCACGCATAGTGATTTACTATTTGGTGGGACCCGCACACAATTATACAATCACTCACGGGAAGGAAATCCGTGAGTGAACAGTTTAGGTTTTTGGGGAAAACTACACCAAATGACCCAGAGGTGGAAATTACACTAAAGTCCCATTTTTCTTCTATAAATAGAGGTTTTCTGTAACTGTTCATGGATTGAATGAAATGAGAATCTATCTCTCTACTTTATCTCTCTAGAACCTCTGCTCTTCTTCTTATTATTTTTATCAGTTTTATAATATATAGCAATATTTTCTCCTTTTTCATTATGGACTCTCCTTTCAACCTTTCAATTTTTTTTTAATTATTTTATTGTTGACACACCATACTCTAACCTCACGACAAAACGTCTCTCTCTCATTCCTTAAAAAAAAAAAAAAAAAAAAGTCCCCTCTCTCCATGTTGTTCACTTAAAAACTTTATATATAGTAACCCTTGCAATGCCTATTCCCTCGGGGCTCTCCATTTAACACACTTATTGATTTCATATAATCACTATTTGCCTGAAAAGGCCACGGATAGGTTATCTTTACGTGACCGTTGCATGTAATGGGATCACACACACACACGTGAGGATGCTCAAATGTTCAATCTAAGAATGAATGATTCAGCAATTTTAGACAAGAGTGGCAACTGGCAAGCAGAGGGGGGTCAACAAAGTGGAGCAATTTTATTGACCATGAAAAAGGGGCCTTTTGTGTGGATTTAGGAGAATCTTTGTCTGTCTGCTCTCTTTTCCAAAGGCTGACAAGGACATCCTACGTCTGGGGCCCACTGCCACCTACAAAGCACTTTCAACCAACCAAAATGTCTCTTTACTTCCATTCCACCTTTATCATAAAATGGGGCATGATGCATTTCACATTATTTTTTTAACAAAACTAAATCATACTAGTATTATACTCTATTATATATAACTATGAAATCATTGTGCGTATTATCTTAGGGGAAATTTCATTAAGCACATAATTTCAGTCAAGTCTCAATTTTTTTTTTTGAAATTTCATTGCATCTCAGGGGTTAAAATAAAATTAAGTTATATATATAAAAGGATAATAATACCCTTCTTTTATTTTATCTACAAGAGCATTTATGAAATAAATAAGGGTGTTTATAAGAGAAATAAAGATATTTACGAGATAAGAGATATAAAAGAACCTAGGAAAAAAAATAGCCACTTAAAAAATAAATAAAAGAATTTAAAAAAACCTAGAGAATTAAAAATATTTTGATCACTTATAAGATAAATATGAAAATTCACAAGATAAATAAGACAATTTACAATATAAATAAGTAAGACTATCATTATCTTTTCACTCTAAAATTTAATTTCATTTTAACTTAAAGAATGAAGTGAAGTTTCAAAAAAAATTTGATGATCGTCTTAAATTATATCACGGTGCGCACGGAAATTCTCCCTTTTATTTATTGAGAGATCTTTTATGGACACGCTGACGAGGAAGCTGACCCTGGGCAATTGAGGTGTTTTGATGGAATCCACGTTCTATCATTTTCCTTAGGTGTTTTTTAGGTATTTTTCTTCTTAAAAAACACATAAAAAAATATTGATAACATTTTTTAAATATTTTATTTATTTAGACTAAATTATATTCTACATCCTGAAATATTTTTTTTTTACATCTAGCATCTTAAATTAATTAATTTCTAGTCCTGTATACAAAAATATTTTTCCTATAACACCAATATCCTGTACATTAATTAATTTGAGATACTGAGTATAAAAAAAAATTATTTCATGATACAGAATATTATTTACTAAAAATAAAAAAAATATATTACCAATATTTCTTTATATACTTCTTAAAGAGAAAAGTAGCTAAGAAGCAAATAAAAAAAAAAAAAACATGGAATGTGAACTCTTGGATTTGGATAGGAGCTCTGATCCGGACGAATGAGTGATTATGTGATTTGGTGGTTCCCACGTAAAGCCAAACAACTCAGATAATAATCCCTTATTGGATAACACTACCCATTCTGTGGCATGCCTCAAGAGACTATATAACACTAAGTGCATGTATTGGATTAATTTTTGGGGAATGAATTTTACAATTTAAGAGATGAATAGAAGTTATATCTCGCCATGCAAAAAAAAAAAAAAAAAAAAAACAATTTTATAGTATTCGAAACATTCACTAAAACAATGTTACTGCCTACTGGTGAAAGGGCGTTTTCATTCTAGCTTGGCCGTAGTTGTTATATTCAATCTCACCCCACACAGCAGCATTTTAAAAACTGGACTCTCTACAAAATTTTGATTTTGCTTCCCTCACCTTTAGCCTCCCTCTTCTGTCATGCCACATTCTTTATTTATAATATGTCCCATAAACTATCCTAAGCCGTAACCCCATCTAGTTTGTACGCGACACTAACAGCCAAGTAGCAGTTAGCAGCTTCAAGAGCTTAACTTGTTAGTTAGCCTCAGACAAAAGAATATATGAAAAATTGCCAATCAAACAACTATCTATCTGAGCTTGTGGTTATCCATTCCCCGCACCACGTCTTGTAAAATACTAGTACTTCATAGGATTAACTTGATCGACATGATCAAGGAAACTGAACATTATCCTTGACATCACCAAACCCATAACACTGATGCAACCTGAGGGGGTAAATTCAACATATGATCTGGGCTTGAAAGCGATATATTTCCTTAAAAAAACACAGTATGGGGCACAAAAAATATCAGTTGTTTGGTATGATAATAGTGAGTGGCTGCCCAGCGTACGGTTGCATGACACTTGTGCCATTGAGATGGTTATGGGCGGCCTAAATATCTATGGCACGTTGTATCACACGAGAGCACAAAAATTCATATTCTCAATAAAGTTTTATATTAACATGTATATATGTGGATGAAAAAGAGAGTGTAAACATAGCTTTAACAAAGGAATAGGAATGCAATGGCGCCACGTTCCACTAACCGACCTCAGTGCGCGCAGTAGTATATGCGTGTTGCCAAAGCCAAACCTTTCCATTTTCCATTCACGAACACAAAAGCTATTTCTCTCTTTCACTGCCCAACCCATTTCGCCTTTTTAGTTTTTACTCCACTCCACACGCAACAAACAGAGCATCTATATGTGTGTGTGTCTCGTCTTTTCACCCCATGACTTAACTTCCTCTGCTTTTTCTCCTCTCACTCTGTTTTGATAGCCATCTCACAACTTACATTTCCATCTCCATCTCCATCTGTACTCTTGCTTTTCTTCATATCAAAATGGGAAATTGCGTTGCCCTTTTTGATCCCAGCCATGGCTCTGCTTTGGTCAAGCAGGGTAGAATTGTGAGGGTGGCGAAACCCGACGGGAAGATACTTGAATTCAGAACACCCATTGCTGCGAAGCAGATACTGCAAGATTTCCCAGCTTTCTTCATTTGTGTGTCGAAGGAAACCTCGCAGCCTCTCTCCCCAGATCACAGTTTGAAGGCTGGCACGTTGTATTACCTGCTTCCACATGTTTCTTCTCTTGGAATCTCGGACGAAGGTAGTGTCATCAAAAGGGTAAAAATTGTTATCACAAAGCAGCAGCTTGAGCAGTTAGTAGCAAAACAGATTTCCTTAGAGGATGTACTTTCCAACGTCCAATCTAGGACTGTTGATTCGCCAAAAAGTTGGAGGCCGCAACTGGATTCCATCCCTGAAGGAAATGAGTAACACATTAAAAACTCTTTTCTCTTTTTTTGGTTTTTGGTTTCCTTTTTTGGCTCTTCAGGATTGAACCTTATAAAAAAAGGGTCTTATGCTTCCTTTCTTTGTTTCTGTTCTTTCTTCCTTGTCACCATTGATGTACTGCTTCGGGTTTTTCGGTGGGATTGAAAGGGAAGAGAGAAGAAAGGAAGGCAAAGGAAAACACGGGACCTTTTGTGTGTGTGATTGTGTGTGTGAATGAATCAATCGTGAAGCGATGCTTTTAACCTCCCTGCAGCTGTTAGGTCTGTGATTCATAACTAACAGGTATAAAAATTAACAGCACAAGATTTCCAATTTACAACTCTTCAACCAATGGAAATTCTTCTTGATTTCTTAACATAAATAGTCATACATGCAAGACCCTCTTTTTATCAGTAAATTAAAGTTCCAACACCTATATGGCAATTGGCAGGACTGAGATTCGTATAATTGGCAACATAATCATTGTGGTTCGGTTTTACACGGAAGACGAGATAGAAAATAATACTAGTTTCCGATCAATTATATAACTTATATTACGTATCCGCGACATACAAAACTAGAAAACCTCTTCTTATATACTTTCTATCATAAAACAAGATTGAAAAGCTGGTTCTAATAGTTATTCCTGACAAACGCAAATCTATTGTTTTGTTCCTGAGAAACAACCAGCTGTACCATAATTTTTAAAAGGAACAGTTAGGAATAATGAAAACTGCAAATTGTTGCTGGGGCGACTGTGGAATCAGTAACAATGACAACCACTACGGTATTATGTCATGCATTTTAACCAGTGATTTTTAAATTTTTAGTAAAAGATTATCTTTATTTTAGATTATTTATCTATTAAAATAATTTTTTTAAAAAATTAAATATGAATCGTCTAGATCCTATTTAGACAGCTCAAATGGACCGAGCATTGAATGAGCCTGAATGAACAATCTCCATATTTTTTTGATTAAGGAATGACAAAAGAACCGTCACTTTTAATAAGTTACAGATTGCAATTTCTCGCAAAATTAAGTTTTTGAACACTCTAGTGTCTACATCGAGCCTGGAGAATAGTCCAAATTGCTGTACTGACCTTTTTATTCCCAGCGTAGATAATGGAACATAAAAAACCAAAATTGACTTGGCTACTTATGAAATAACGATGCAAATGCTAGAGTTCATTGGTATAGCAACATCATAAATGTGTTTTTCTGAACTTGGTGCATAGAATGAATATTTGCCACACAAAGTTGTCAACACTTTGGACTATTAATTAGTCTCATGACTGTGACATACCAAACACCAATTGTACTTGAAGCGTGGCCTTGCAATTCTTTCAGACCAACATAGTCGTACCCGTTTTATCTTGAGTTGTGTGAACTATTTTTGAAACGCAAACTCAATCAAACAAATTAATATATGGTTTCAACTTTCAACCTTCCACTTGTAGGGGTATGCTATTCCACCACATGTTCATGTGTAGCTTACAAAATCAAATTAAAACGATTCAATGTCAACGATTGAAGAATCAAGTATTGTTGGGTCAATTATATTAGATTTGTTTCTTTAATTTGGTTGGGCTATTCAATTTGACAGGGATGATAAACATGATTTAGCATAATTAATTAAGGCATTCGTTTAATTATATTTATATCGCTAGCAAGTTGTTATTGACCCTTGACTTACCATGCATGCAAGCATGTAGAATCGGAAAATTAGACCGAACACATTAGGCTGACTCTTTTAAGCCTTACTCCTTTAAGGGGTAGGGCTTGTAAATTGGAATTTCTAAATAAAATTGACACTACAGGGCCAACTCTATAAGGGCAAGGGCTTAAAAAGCCGGCCCATTAGGTCCTTTAAATTTTTTTTTTTTGTGTGTCGTTAACTTGACTTGACCAAATAACCAAGAGTGTCTGGGATGAGTGACCAGACCCTTTAATTTAGATTTATTTTGTAGTTGCTATAGAGTTATTTATCTATTTAATTACAAATACATAATAACTATACTTTGATTTTATTATTTGGTTTATTATTTATTACAGATAAAGATTATAGATATATTCATGATGTGAAAGAAGATAATTTTGATATTTTTACCCATCAAGCAGAGTATACTACTCGAAATGAAACACAATCAAATGTCTTTAAGATTGATGATAGTACCGAAGAAGATAATGATAGTCATTGTATATATGTTGTTCAGTGGTAAGCTTGTTATACTTTGTGTGAATTATTTGTAGACAATAGTTTATTCTTGATTATGAATTAGTGATTGCGTTTGTTTATTACATTAAAATTGTTGTATTTTTACAAATTATATTTCTTTAAAAAAATGTAAGAAAAATAATTTTAATTTATCGAAATCTTTTCGGCCCTACGGCCTTAGTCGGGCATGAAGAACTGACTAAAAGAGCTGACTATGATCCCAGAGTGTGTGTCGGGCATGAAGAACTCCACTATTAGTCGAAGGAAATTGGTATAGATGGTAAAGGACTTGGTAAAGTCCCAAAGGGATATGTGTTCGATCCCTGCTACTGTCGCTGAGACTCCTTCGTTAGACGATCTCGTAAGTCCCCAGTAAGTATTCAAAGAGTCCGGGGCCATGCCCTAACCTTGGTGGAGGACTAATATCGAACCCCTCAAAAAAAAAAACTCCACTATTATTAATGCTTTTTGGCGGTTATACGTTCTCTATCGTCTATGATTATGTCATGCATTATATTATCGTTGAACGGTGAATAGAAAAAAAGGTTGTTTTTGTTTTGTTTTACCAGCTATTGTTTTAAAATTATAAGACCTGATACAAAATTACACGTATAATTAAAGGGCTTTGGTTTTCTCATGTTACATAAGAAAAAAAAGTTTTATACACGCACATGAAATGGTGGGACCCACATATACATATATGAATCATATATGTATATGTGGGTCCTACTATTTCATGTGTGTGTGACATGAGAAAATGATTTTCTACAATATGAGAAAATGTTTTTCCATAATTAAATGTTCCCTTAACCAGATACATAGTGTTATAATTAAGAAAAATACTTTTAATGTGTATTTTTTCATTGTGCAGACTTTTTTTTTGTCATTTTATTTAAAAGTTTATGTGAGGGTAGACACCGATAATCCATAAGGATCAAAGAATGTCTCCAAATTCAAAAAACACTTATAGAGGTAGTTACAGTTTTTTTTTTTTTTTGAATAATGCCTCATGTCTTTTAGATTAGGAATTTAGGATTGACCTACAATCCATTTACAATACTTAATACTTTCAAGTTTTTAGCTCATTTATTTTTATCCCCAAATATGAATTAAATATGTTAATTTCATATTTTCAGTCATTTATAATCACCGACTAAAATTATTTTTTAAATTTATAAAAATCGTTCACATTCTCCTTTTTAATGGAAGGTAATGCACGGGATAATCCGTCTAACACTTTCAAGTTTAGAGCTCATTTATTTTCATCTCTAATATGAATTACAAGTACTAATAAATAACATATATGGCTTCAATTAACTTGTGCTATGTTTCCTTTACTTTCATATTTTCAATCATTTGTCTTATTTGACTTAAATCATTTTCCAAATTTATCTATGGTTCACATTCTCCTTTTTAATAGTTGCATCGCACGGGGTAATCCGTTTAGTAATTAATAGTAGTTCTTTAAAAAAAAAAATAATACCTTGTTTACATAAGATTAATATTTGTTTCTATGTAGTTGGGGCTTAAAATATTGAAACATTAAATAGGGAGTAACAATAAAAAATTTATATAATACATAAATTTTAATACCTTCTTAATTAATGTATTTTTTTTCAATATTAAAACATAAATTTAGAGAGGGAAGAGGGAGTAATTAATTAGTATCCATCTACCTTTTTTTTTTTTTGATAATAAAGTATCCATCTACATTTATTTGAGCGTCCGGGTTTTATTTTGCAGGCCCCCACTCCCAAAATCAATAAAGGGATGGGCTTCTATCTCCCCGTGCCATGCTCGAGCTGTAATTTGGTGTGGGACTGTGGAATGATGGTTATCACTTTTATAAATATAACTCATTGATTTTGGTACTGCTACTGTACTCAAATATATGGACTCTTCCAATTTTTTCTGTCCTTACATATTTGAGAAATTGGTTTTAATACTGAATATAAAATATTAGTTGCATATTTATTTATCCCTATTGATGTTCTTTCAATAATAATTAAATAAGAGGGGGAGTGAGAGAATTATAAAAGATAATTAAAGTAATTTAAAAAATATATGTCATATCAATTAACTTAATTAACTACCTTAATTTAATGAAAATAAGTAAATATGTTGTTTATAAGGACGAGGAGTATATTTATATAGTATTGTATTATAGGACGCCATAATTAATTCTTATGCCGAAAGTGACATTTAGTTTTTTTTAAAAAAATAAAATAAAAAAAGCTGTCCTATGGTTTAACGTCAATTATGTTACCCTACATTATTGTTACCATGGTTAGGTTGATTTTATTAACATACATTAATGGCCGCATGCATATAATCATTCTCGATCGACCCAACACTACTTTCTTTAATTGTTTTTAGAATTAATCAAATCCACAAGTTAGAAGTTTATTATTGGACCCCATCAGTCCTTTTTTTTTTTTTGGTGGTTGAATTTGACCTGATCGATCGTGTGAGGTTTTGGACTGTTCGTATTTTAAAATGGCTAAACGTCTAGTTGGATAATAAAAACCTCATACATCTGATTAAGTTGTTTTATCAGAGTTTGGCAAACTCTGTGGGTCATCATGTTTCCTAATAATCATTTATGTAAACTGGAAGTATATGATCAATAGCTTAATTATCCATGATTGGCGAGCAACGATAAGATCAATCTGTAAATTGGAATCTTTTCCATAATACTTGACACAGTAATAGATGAAGTTTCAAGTGAAGAGAAAAATACAAAGAGCAAGAACGAGTGAAATCAGCTCTTGTACAGAAGTTGAAGGCTGCTCCAATCTACACAGTTCTAATTCCCATGAAAGCAGTCCCCATCAAAAAGAGGACGATACTTCACTGGAACAATTGGAGAGTGGAGACTCATATCGGTTTTTTTTCCTAAGATTATTTTTTTAAGGCTGCATGCTTGGCAGTCTAGATTTCATTCAGGTTATGCTTAAAGGAAGCTAAAAAATGGACCATCCAGCCACATCGCTGTTAAGCTCACAAGAGCAGTTAAAGTGACGAGCTATATATATTAACTTTTTTTTGCTCGGGAGCTATATATATAAACTAGAAAAAATGTGAAGATAGATATAGGTGACTGTGAGAATAATGTTGGAGGCTTTATTTTAGGCTTTTGTGTGGGTTGTAATATTCATTCATAGCTGTCTCTGTGTCTGTCATACTTGCCTACTCTCGCGCTTATGAGTAGCATGACATGAATGGTGAGGCCGCGACACACAATTCTCCTTAAAAGCGACTCAGAATCATTAAAAACGCCGGTCCTATCATCAATAAAGGATGAGAGATTATATAAACTACTACAGACAAACAGACGACAGAATCCAAAGAACTTTGACCCCTCCACTTTCCCACATTCCTTCATAAATGAGTTCCATGCATCCTATTTCTCAAGTCACTTGCTCCAATAAATAAAATTCCTTCTCAACCAATCTCATGCCCAGTAGGCAGTAGAGTGTAGCATCAAATTAGACCAATTCTCTCATTACATAATTCAAAATCCCTTCAACTTTTCTCCATAGAAAGTTTTGTTTCATACTTGGACATGTATATTAAAAAAAAAAGGCCGAAGCTCTGAGATCGTTTGTTTTGTCTTTCTTTGCAGCCTTCGGCAGCATCGAGGGTATTTCTTCTTTATGCTGCCCTCCAAGTGACTGACCTGACGCCCAACTCCATTACCACGCATCATAAACCACCAAACCATGGACCATTATTTTTCTGCACACTCCTTAACTTTTTGTGGCTACGTAATGCAGGGCTGTTCCTAAAATTATGCATGGACTAGCCACAATTTATTAATCCCTTGCTTCCACAACCCAGACCGCATGATTTTACTTAAAATGACAACTAGGCGACCATGTACCTGTTTCCCCATCCTCATTTATTTCTCCGTGCATCTTGCATTTATAGATGCCACCTACTCATATACAACACTGCCATCTTGACATGCTGCAGAAGTATTCTTGGTGTGTAGTGCATATTTTCATCTCAGTTCATGGGGAAGGCAGGAGGAAGCTCTTGGTTGGCAACTGTGAGAAGGGCTTTCAGATCTCCCACCAGAGAAAAGGGCAAGAAAAGCAGCAGGACTAGAGAAGAGCACGAACAAGAGGAGGAGGAAAAGGCACGATACCCTCTCAAACTCTTGCTTCATTTTGAACTTAATTTGTACACTCTACAACACGAGTTCTTTTTTTTTTTTTTGGTCATTAAGGTAAAAGAAGGTGTGTTTTTCTTTAATGTGCAGAAGAGGGGGAAACGTAGATGGATCTTCGGAAGCCCCTTTAGCCAAGAGACAACAAGCCTGCATTGCGAAGAAAGAACCATAACAAGTGTAGCTGATGCAACGACATCAAGTTATGATGCAGAGCAACAAAGGCATGCGATTGCAGTAGCCATGGCAACCACAGCGGCTGCTGAGGCGGCGTTAGCCACCGCTCAAGCAGCTGTGGAGGTTGTTCGCCTTTCTAAGCCTTCCTTCTTTGTCAGAGAACATAACGCAGCCATTGTAATCCAAACAGCTTTCAGAGGCTATCTGGTAATTACACAAGAAAGTCGTTTAATTTGCTACTCTCTCCGGGAACATACATTTATTTGATATGAATAAAATGTTCATGTACTCTGTTAATGAATAATTAGGCGAGGAGAGCTCTTGGGGCACTTAAAGGGTTGGTGAAGCTGCAAGCATTAGTGAGAGGCCATAATGTACGAAAACGAGCTAAACTAACATTGGAGTGCATGCAAGCTCTCATTCGAGTTCAAACTCGAGTGTGCCAACAGCGAGCCAAGAGGCTCTCACAACATGAAACAGCCACAGATTCCACAGACGAGCGTGGGACAGATCAGCAAGTGTGGATGCGCTGGGATGACCGCCCTCGAACGGTTCATAACATTCGAGCTCTTCTACAGAGAACAGAGGAAGTTTCCTTTAGAAGTGAAATGTCCCTGGCTGATGCCTTCTCTCATCAGGTTCGGTTCTACCACTTGTTCTTATATCTTTGGTTTTTATTTTCAAAATTTAGCCAGCTTGTTCCCATTATTTTTACTTGCAGATATGGACAACTGGTAGAGAAGCATGCGCCAGCGAGGAAGAGGTAGAAGACAGAGACGGCTCCACGTGGAGGAGAAGATGCAGAGAGGACAGAGCCAGAACTTCGCGTGGTCCAAGAGACGCCATCAAAATAGTTGAAATCGATGCATACAGTCCTTACTCTAACCATGTTTTCGCTGATAAGGAGAGATCATATGGTGGGTATAAACCTGAGTTCATTAAACCACCGAGACTTTCATTTTCTTCGCCTAATAGAGCCCACTACGAGATCTCAATGGCAACGACACCCCCGTCAATGAGGATGAAGCACGTTGAGATGATTTCAGCTGAAAAGTCCAATGCTTTGATGCCAAACTATATGGCAGCCACAGAATCTGCGAAGGCTCGTTCTCGCCCACAAAGCATCCTCAGACACAGGATTTCAACCCACGAGAAGGATAAAATGGGATCCATCAAGAAACGCCTTTCATTCTCAGCTCCTAATTCTTGTGATGGTGTCGACACTTGACAATGGAGGCACTTCCCATTTCAAAGTGTGTTGTAGTTGTTCGCAAATGCCAAGATGAAATATTGTGTTATGGTTGTGGGGTTATTAAAGTCTAGAGACCTGCATTTCCTGGGGCATATCTTGGGATCAGAATTAAAGCATCTCTAAATCCAAAGCTTAGAAAAATTCAATATTTTTCACGACTATGTACTTGTCCGTCTTCTTTTTTATAAGCTTTCTCATCGAGTCATGTGCAACTGCAATCACAAAAGTAAAACGTGATTTGCTCAAACGATATCTATCTAGTTTCCTGAGTCCAGCGTCCCTGAGCTCAAAACTGAGTCTGTGAGGCACACAGCTGAAATATCATTACATCCTGTATTATTATATGCACTTGACCATGCTCCATCTGGCACGTAAGCCGAATTGAGCCTGTATTAAAGGTTCACGATGACTCTCTGGCTGCTAACCTCTTTTGTAAAACAGGGTAAATCACATTTTGGTAGGCCTCCTGGCAAGGCGTTAATGCAACTTTTTTTTTACAAGTTTTAAAAAACATGCTATAAACAATTTGCCTTTTCCAAGATTTCCCCAATAAAGAATTGGAGTATTCGGTACATAATGAACAACAATTTCTTAACACTGAAAGAGATCAAAAGGGACAAAATATATTTTGTAAAAAGGCTAGGAGGCGGATAAACAGGATGTCCTTAGTCAAAAATATAAGAAGCCTGAAGCTCTACAAAGACGAAAGAGAAAATGCTGCAAAAACACGTGGTATTTCCGTAGAACAGAAACACAGGTTGTTCTGATATTTTTTATGTGCAGACCACCTTGGAAAACAATCCTACACATATCCGAAATCCAAATCCAGAGTAAGTTTAAACCGAGACAAGGCTCTCTCAGGAGGAACTAGGAAGGTAGTTTGGCATGATTAAAGCAGAACAAGGCCATATCAGAAGTGACCCTGGAAGTCCCACCCCTCGGCCTCGGGCTGCTACTGCTACTACTATCAGAAAATGAAGCAAGCGTCTTCTGCAGCACCCCAGATGGAGATGACCCCATTGTTGCCCTCGCGGTCTCACTGGTGCTGGTCACCACCTTGCTGGGCCTCAACATTTCCGCTAGTGGGCCCCCAGGAGTTGAACATGAGGCCCAATTCGATGGGGGATCCATTTGGCCCAAGCCCAATTGAACAGAACCCATGTCTTCCTCCACAGCCCCACCGACTGACAAATCAAGAGAAGGAAGTGATAACTTGTTATTCGATGCAGCAACAGAGCTCCTTTTGTTGGCATTGATTTCTGCACTCGACCAAGCATCAATGGAAGCTCTTGGCTTTACAGATCGACCATTTTCTATAGGAACTGCAAGAGAATTGAGGTATAAAGGAGACCGCTTGTTGTGTTGGTCTCGTTCAGAACTGAAAACATCATACGAGTTCGTATACAGAAGGCCTATGGAACGAGTCATTGAAATTGAGGCGTCCTTGTTACCGGAACTTCCCGTGTTCAATCCGAGTTTGTTCTGTATCAGATGATGCCATTGAGGATCCATGGGATTAGGGTCTCCTTTCAGCATCCAGTCCCCGCCTCTTCATTATGCACATTTTGAGATTCACCAAATTAGAAAGAGAAAGGATAAAACCTATTGGAACTGAACAATATCAAACGAGCTATTCATGTGACTGTCAGCATGGACACCATAGAAACATAGTGGCGAAAGACCACATCACCTAGGGTGGATTAGAGAAAAGGAAAATGACTTTATCAGATATTCACAGTTTTCATAAAAATCTTACGCTTCTGATTTAGAGCCACAGTTAATGTGGTGTCCGACCAACCCAACAGAAATCATTGATGGGAAACCCCCAGGGGAGACTGGGGGACATGTATTTACAAGCCAACAATAAAGACAGACATAATAGTAAAGTCCAAAATTCTAGTCACCTGGGAACAGAAGCGGGGGAATTAAAATTTGCAGCTTTGATGCCGAGCTTATCAATAGAAAGGGAAGATTCAAAGTATGGCTGACAGGTGGTGGCAGACGCAAGAAACGGAGATGAAGATCCGTTCTTACGGATTGTGGAGTTAGAGATAGTCATAGTAGTAGATAAAGAAGGATAATCTTGGCTAGTTCTGCTGATTTGCTGATTATTGTTGGTGGTGGCTTGAATTTCCACATGCTTTCTTGAACGGGGACGACCTCTGTGCATATGACGTTCGCAATACTTGTGGTTAGGGGCTACGTCTCTTGAACATCTCCATTTTTTCCCATCTGTTCTTCTGCACCTCCCAGGCTCTGCGTCACTACTGCTTGAAAACCTTAGATTCAAATCGGTATCCGCTGCTAGCAAAAACAAGTCACAAATATCACATTACAAATACAAATTTCAAGAAAAGGGGTGAATAGAGAAAGTCCAAACTCAACCCATGCCATTTGCTTCAAGAGAGAAAGCAGCACATCATGAGAAAAAAAGTTAAAGAGAGCTTGTTTCAGACATATATGCAAAAACCTTTTTTTGTTTTTTTTTTTTTTTTGGGGGGGGGGGGGGGTTATAGCTAAAGACATGATCTTTTGATGAGAGGTGGCACAGATTAAACTTGAAAAGGCATAAAAGGCAATGGCGAGATATGTAGCCTCTGGCTCTGTGCGAGAGTGAAGTGGGTTGAACATCCATCAGAACAGAAGAAAATGAGAAAAGCACACAATGAAAGGTGAGAAGGAGACATACAGGGAGAGCAAGAAGGCGGCACAGGGATAAGCAGATAAGGAGGAACAGGAATAGAAGCCATCATGTACTTGTATATCATAGCTTGTCTTTCAAGCTCCTTCCACTGTGCTTTTGTGAAAGGAAATCCCAGGGAAGCTGCCATCAACCCTCCTGCTATGAACACAACCATCACCCAGGTATTATATTTTCAGTGTCTCCTCTCTCTCTCTCTTCTGACCCTCTCTTTATATATTCTACAATCTACAATTAAGGCCTCAAAATCTAATATATATTAGCAAGACACCCCGAATCATAAGATATGTCGAGCATTTACTTGAAAGGAAAAATGCAAAAAAACCTGAGGATTTGAAGGCGGTAGAGGCAGACACGTGAAGAGGCTGCAACTGCAAGGGTCTAACAAGGGCAGCACCAGAAGCAGAAGCAGAAGCAGAAGCAGAAGCAGCATGAACAAAATGGTTTGTATAATTAGTGAGGGACTTACAAGTTGTAGGACCATCACCATCACCAGGAGCAGCAAAGGAGGGACCATATAGTGGAGGATCGTGATGATTATGAGGAGGGGGAACCATCATCATCATGTTCTTACTAGGGAATGCTTCAAGCTTCTGCTTCTGCACCTTCATACCCAACCCAACAGTACCATTGCTGCTATTTTTTGCGGCTTCCTTGTCCCAAACGCCAAATTCACCCATTTCTAAATAAAAGGAAAAAATACAAAGAAATGAAGGTGAAAAAAACCCTAATGAAACCACTTTGCCATCCGAAGGAATCTCTCTCACTCTCACAAACACACACACACAGACTCAGCTCTTAGCTAGACCCAGCTGACTCTGTGTCTAGCTTTTCAGGTGATGTCCCCTGTTTTGTGATCTTTGGAATTGGATGTCTATCTAACAGTTGTTATGACTTATGGGGGGTATTACATACACCATATGACACACACAGTATCTCTCTCTCCCCCCTTGAAGCAGTTGATATAATGATAATGGAGAAAGGTGGGATGAGGTTGCTGTGAGATTTATGATTGAGTAAATGGGTTGCCGCCATTCTCGGCCTTTGATTTGCTTCCATACTTCCAACATTCGCACCACACACTAGCAGACAAATTAGTACAAAGTTACCCCTCCCTCTCTCATCATCATTGTGGTATCTATCACTTTCTGCATGTAAGGTTCCAGATCCTCACTCCTCTATCTTGTTTGTATTTTTATATGGAAGATAGCAATGAAGTGAGAGGAGAGAGAGGGGGGGGGGGACTTGGATTGGATTTGGCCACTCTCTCCTCTACTTTCCCTTGCCACCGTTTTCGATGTGTAACGTTACGGCAGCTGGTAGGACGAGTACTAACGCAAAAAGGCTTTGATAACTGCCATCATTATGGGTGCATTATTTTATGCGCGTATATAAATGTGAAAGTCATTCATTGAGTTCATTTGTTTTATATTTCTAAAAAATAGGGAATTCACCCTTATGAGAGAAGAGAAGACCAGCACTTCATTTCCTTTGATTTATTTTCATTCCTGGAAAGGATAACCTTTGCAGCTTGCAGTTACATACAGTCTCCGTCTCTGGGAATAGCCAAAAAAAAATGATACACAGAGGTAATATTGGTGCAGCCTTTAATGCTGTTGCAACCTCTAAAAGCTGTCTCCATACTTCTCAGGAAAGTCCAACCCCGCTTCCACCTTTTTTGCCGTACAAAATCCCTCCACCTTCAAATTTTTAGCAATCCTACACTGTTACTAGTAAATAAAAAACTTAAATCATTATGCGAGGAAGATGCTAATGGCAATCTTAATTATTGTTATTGTGGGGGAGGGGACAAATGCATATGGAATGAAATAAATGATGGAATTAAAATTGGGTGCAGCTAGCGGGGCGTCGTTATCATGTTCCCATATTATTGATGTACGTACCTGTTAGCTTTGGGTTTCGTTTCTACTTCGTAATTTTGCGTCCGGGCTCCTGACTCATAATACATAGTACGTCCACTCTCACAATCACAGGTGAAGTGATAAGCATGAACAAAACGAGCTTCATGCATTTTTTTTAAAGCTTTTGGCAGCTCTCTCTCTCTCTCTGTTACAGTATTACTACAAGAGATTGAGTTTAAATAAGATTGAAATATAGAAACAAGAGTCTTGATTGAGGAAGAAAAGATATACACTACATGTAAGATTGTATGTATTTTGGTGGTAAAGGAAGAGAAATATGAGGCCTGACGTGTTGGTGGATTCAAAGGCGGAGGCCTACCACCGCCAAGGAAACATGCAACTGCCAATACAATTTTTTTTTTTTATATAAAAAAGTTTTGAAGGGGTTCGACACCAGTCCCCCACGAAGGCCAAGACACGGCCCCAAGCTCTATGAGTAACGGCAAAGAGGATCGAACCCACGTCCCAAGGGACTAATCTTGGATCCCTATCATCTGTGTCAACTCTCGTTAGCAACTGTGCCAATACAATTGATTGCATTTCATTTGGTTGCTTTCCATCAGCGTTTGTGTTAGTTCATGATTCAAGACAAAAGGCCCACCTTACCCTTCAATCACCCCCCAACAGATATGGATCACCATTGTTATCTTCTTCCCTTCGTCCCTACCAACTTTTCGTTCCTTACTTTTCTTATTCCTATGTAAATGCATTTAATCCTTCCCATTTCAATCTATACACAGCTTCACATATTCCCATTTCCCATACATGTTATTTTGCCTGCATCGAATTTATTCCTCGTCTATATTTTAATTATTTAAAAGACCATTCCCATGCCGTTAGCTAGGTTTGTATTTTGTTCAATTACCTTGGACATTATAAGGTCTCTTATACATCTATAAAACCAGTCCATCATTACATACACGCCTTAGAAAAATGTAAAACGAGTTGCTATTAACGTTTTCCCTTTTTAAGAAAATCATTTTTATTACAATACGACAGGCAAAAAAGACTAAAGATATATCACAATGCAATCAGACAAGAGTAAATTTCCAGCAATCCTCAATTATCCGTTATTTTACTGATTTCACCGATCTCCTTTTACTAGACTAACTACCCTCATCTCGTGTAATGTTACGATAAATATAAATATTTCTCAGAAATTAAACTTAAGTAGAAAAATAAAGTAATATTTTTTCTAACTTTTTTGTGACTGCACTATCATTTATTTTTTTAATACAAAAAAATGTTTGTGAGCTGGGTTCTGAGAATCATCAGGGCATACTTCCGGACACGTATGGAGTCATTTATTTTAGTTATATAATACAATCATTATTACATTAACTATAAAGCGTTATGGACTTCCAAATTGCACTGTGAAGTTTTCCGGCCCATGTTTGAATTCAGCGTCGCGACGTCAAAAAAAAAACCCTCCCCACCCACCCTTCCCGCCAACCAAAAAAAAAAAGTCTTTAAATCAGAGCATGTCTTTCATTAACCTGAAATTTTTTTTGAATCAATTGTAACATCTAAATGAAATATTTTACTGGAATCAATTCAATAAATCAGTGACCAAACACAATTGTTATACGATAGTCATACATAAAAAGTGCTACAGATTAACATGCTTGTTGAAAACCAACCTTCCAAACTCAGATATATCAAAACACGTTCTCACAAGAAGAGAACACGAAACTACACAGTCAAAACACAACACTAAAAATCGTTCCAAATTTTAAGTGGATACAGAATGAATCTTTACTATTTCCGTTAAGGATGAATCATATCAAGCACCATAACAAAGAGATACATTGTACTTATTCCGGACGAGAGGAAAATAGTAAGAGGCCAGCTTGCATAAAGAGTCTATCCAGTGTAGTTTTCATAACAATCAACTACATTAACGACTTTGGCTCTGTTAACACAGCTATTCCGATGCTTCCACTTGTGTCGTAGCCTCAGTGTGTTGCAAATTTTCAAGAGAAGAAATCCGTTGGTCTAATGAGTCGTGGACACCTTTCATCTAGAAATACAAAGAAGAAAGTTACTATCTTCAGCTGCAATGCCAGTGGATAAAAGATTCAAACAAGTATGATGCTAAATCAAAACATACCCAATCAATACCTTCGTCGCAGGAATAAAAAAAAAGAAGGGAGAAAATGGATCAAGTTTATTATATATACGTCATCAATATCCAAGATTTGGTAACGGATAGACACAAATAAGGGTATTTGGACCGAATACAACTACCAGCCAAATTCACATCAAATGCAGAAGAGGTAAAATTAGGAATAGGCTAAGGTCTACTGCCACTAGCGTCCTCTTCCATCCAATTCCACCAAAACTGTGGCGTTTTACCTAAACAAACAGTGAACCTCTTTTTTTTTTTTTAATATTTCATGATACTGACGGGTGCTAAAAATATACTTCAGAACACTGACTGGTACCGAAATTTTCTTTCATGATATTGAAAAATTATTTTAGGATTTTAAAAAAATAATTCAGGATACTAATTGATACTAAAATATACTTGAGGATACTAACTGATACTGAAAATATATTTTAGGATATTTTTTCAAAATCATAGAATAATTTTTCAAGATCATGACGTATTTTTTTTCAGTATCAGTGAGTATCCTGAAGTATCCTTTTAGTACAAGTCAATAACTGAAATATTTTTTTAAGATAATGAAGTATTTTTTTCAATACCAGTTAGTATTATCAAATATGTTTTTAGTACCAATTAGTATCAGTCAGTGTTTTGAAATGTATTTTTAGTATCATGAAAAAAGATTTGAGTACCGGTCAGTATTCTGAAGTATATATTTAGCGCTCGTTAGTATCATGAAATATTAAAAAAAAAAATGAGGTTCTCTGTTTTTTTGGGCAAAACGGCACTGTTTTAGCGGAAGTGGATGGAAGAAGACGCTGGTGGCAATGGACTTTAGCCGATTCCGTAAAATTAAGCTTCCCACCGTCCTGAATATCAACCCTTTAAGCTCCACTAACATTATTGTGAGGAGTATTAAGAATAGAGAATCATACTCCTCTCCCAAGAGAAGCTCAAATTACACAACTCGACTCAAAATTGAGATTTATGGGTTCTCTTCACTGAGAGCTTCTTCAATTGCCAAGATTCAATCAACTTACCTTTTGATCTCAAAGCACTCTTTATTAAAACCCCGCCTATATGTGTAAGGATAAACAGCATTATATGAAAGGAACTGTTCATATTTCTGTATTTCTGCCATTGTAATGTGAGCTAGTGCAAATACAATTTAATAATCTGCATCAGCTACAAGCTCTGAAGCTTGAATGTTCCCTAAGAAATGATAAAAAAAAGTATGACAAAAGAACGAATTTCGAGAATGTATGTCCAGATAGGACTTACGACAAATGATAGTTCAATACGGAGGCAGCTAAGTAGTTTTGCTTGATGATATGAAAAGAAAATCCCAAATATTTGGGACCAAAGCTTATTTTGCTTTCAAAATTATAAACCAACTGCATCTTTATATTAGGTAATGGAAAAGGAGATAATTTGAGCCATCGGGAAGAACATTCCACAATAACAAAATGCATGGTTTTCAAGATCTCAATCTTTGATCCCTGATCTTACCCATAAAAATGGATCTCAATCTTAAAAAAATTGAATCAACTTAGTTAAAGGTTAGAAGAACCCATAAACCACACAAATTGAAGATATTAAAAAGATACAACAAACAAAAATCCACAATCTTTACAGTCCACCAGAATAGTTCAAACAATTATCACAAAAACATGTACAAAAGGTCGTCACACTTTATGGTGACGTCAATCAAACAGGCAATAATTTCAATGCAGCATCTCAATTCGGGGTTCTCAATCTATAAGATCAATATGTATAGGCCTAGCAATTATCAGGAAATCAAGTATGGAGATGTAAAATAATTTCTTTAAAAAAAGGTATTCGGGCTTATGGCATCATCGATCAAAATGAAAACAATTCTACCAACAAGTGGTTGTCAATTTGAAGAAATAAAAAGCCAGCCTTCCATTTACTAGGGCTGGAAAAATTTTAAGATGGGTCTAAAACGGCGGGCATTCTACCAACAAATGCTTGTCAGCTATCACATTTGTGCAGCCATAGCCACCACATAAATATCCCAAGCCAATCGCACTAAATTAACAGATATCACCATCTCAACAGCTTGATTCCTCGCACACAAATCAAAGCTGTGCAATCAAATATAATCAACGCTGGCAATAAGAAATGGACATTGCAAATGACATCATACATCAATGCAACATAAACAACGTATTATTGCAAAGAGACGTGCAACACCAAAGGAATACAAAGGGATACCCTAATGCAAAGGACAAATAATTGATGAGGATTTTGAGGAAGGGGAAGAGAAGAAGGTGAAGTCACCTGTTGAGTAAAGGATTCCTGCGCAATCTTGTAATCCCGGTGAAGGATGTAGAGACCGGCAAATGACGCCGACGCTGCGCCGGTGAAGAAGGACGCCAATCTCACCCTCAGAACATACCCCATTGCTCGCCCCGTCCTTCCTGTATCTTGTCTTCCTGTTTCTATTTCGCAAAGCGATTCCGTATTGTCTTAAACGACGCCGTCTTCGTATGCCCCAAAAAAACCACGCGTGTCGATATGCGCAGGAGAAATGGAGAATGCAGCAAGTTAATTGGCATGTCCGATTCAGGCATGCTACAAAAACTCTGGTTTTGCAAATTCCAAAATCTTAAGTTGCTCCTCTTCCTAATTTCATGAAATTAATAGTTGTAATTAAAAAATTGATAGTTGTTTAACAATAAAATTTAAGACTCACAATTTATTTAATTCACTAATTTTTTTATTATACTATTATGAATTGATAATTAAAATTGTACAATTTATTACAAATTTTATCATATATATACATTGAGAGGAGCATTCATACACTATTTAAACTTCAGAACATAAATGATTTAAATTAACTCCAAAATTACTTTTTTATATCAGACACTGTAAATTAATCTTGTTTTGATCATTTATTTGTAATTTGGGTTAACATAAAGCATGTACTGCTTGGAAGGCTCACTACAACAAACTCAGAGCCCAAAATGAGCTTTATTGGACTTGGTCCCTTTTTGTTATGAGAAAAAAACCCTTCTATAATGCTCATTGATAACTTGATTGCTATGATATGACGATATGGGTGAACATTTGTTTCCTAGTTCAACTAGGGGTAGCGAATGAGAGTTGGCACAGATGGTAAGGGATTCAGGACTAGGCCCTTAGGTCGTGGGTTCGATCCCCTCTGCCGTTACTGAGATTCCTTTGGTAGGCGATCTTGTAAGTCCCCAGTAAGTGCTCATAGAACCCGGGGCCGTGCCTTAGCTTTGGTGGGGGACTGGTGTCCAACCCCTCCAAAACTTTTCATTATAAAAAAAAAAAAGTAAAGGGGTAGGCGATCTCGTAAGTCCCCAGTAAGTACTCATAGAGCCCGGGGCCGTGCCCTGACCTTGGTGGAGGATTGGTGTCGAACCCCTCAAAAACTTTTATGTATCCAAAAAAAAAGTAAAGGGGTTGGATATTCTTATCAAAAGAAGGAAGTTCGATCATGTAATTAGTCAAGACGCTAAAGAGGTATCCTAGTTCTTAGATGCCTAGATAAACACCTAAGATAATAAACGGCTTGACTTGCCTAATATCGATATCGCCTAAAAGAAAAAGAGATTTCACTCTATCCTTAAATTATGGGTAAACTCAACCCATTTCATAAAAATTACATATGAAAAAAAAATGACGACACGAAAAAATATTATCATATTCTAGTCAACTTGTCTCACATTTTCTGGTCAAGTGGGTATTCAATGGATACTTCAAAACGATTGTATCTCCTTAAAATACATTTATCTGTATGCTTCTTAACACCAACCAAAATTATTGACACTAATATCTTGAAAAATAACCAAATATCAACTTGAAAATACATCAAAAATTTTAATACAATATTAGAGTCTATGAATAAAAGCAATGACTAGTTCCAACACCACAACGAATTACTTGATAGCAATAAACACAAGCTTATTTAAATTAGTGGTAAAAGAAGTGACTTTTTTCTTATTTAACTTATGTAAACTTTAAATAGAGTAAAAGTTGATTGCTTAATTTGATTTACATTTGGATTAATTTTTGTAAAGGCCAATTGACAAACTAAAAGACATTTAGATGAATAATGAAAAAGCAAGTTCAAATATAAAATGAATGAAAATGATAAGTGTTTAAATTCTAACTTACATTATATATATAACCAGATAAACTTAAGAAAAATAATAAATAAAAATAAGTTAATAGATTATTAAGAAAAACTATAATTATTAAAAAACCAATTAACTAGATGCATTGAATAACTAAAAATATAAGTATAGGTAAAAATTGGCTTCTCATTAATCCAGCTTTTTATAGTTTTTTCTATCGAAGTGCTTATTTAAAAAAGGCAACCCAAAGATAGACAAAATGACCATATCGTACTTCTGTCCATAAAAGCCACTTTGGGGATGGCTGAACGCCACTGAGGCCCTTATTGAATTTCTAGAAATAGCAGTATATTTACTATGTATGGAGAAAAAAGAGCTTGCAAACCGAAGACATTTACTATGTTTTGACTTTTGATCCCTTTAAGCAGTCACAAACCAAATGGCCACGAACTATCAGATGCAAGTGCACAGAAAGGGATTGCAAACGAGGCTCGCATATTGATGAAAGTTCAACTATTCGAAACAGCAGGGGGTGATAAATTAACCCAAAAAAATGAGCAAAGCAATGAGAATTTAAAACATAATTGCTCAGGATGCAGAAGATTGCATGCCAATTCTTCAGAAACAATCTCCCACTAACCCCACAATCATCATCACTCCTATGCGCAACCCCTTTGTTATCAAAAGCATCACTTGCCACTCTTTCCTGTCAACGCAAAATAATCAGAATTGTGAATGCAAGAGGAAAAAGAGGACTTGACAATTTTAAGAATACCAGGACACTGAATTTGCAAGCACCATTTTAAAGCAAAATAAACTTACAATTTAGCATTCAAGTAAGGTAACTCGCTATCTTTGGAAAGTGTGCCCAGCAACGGACCTAAAAACAAATAAAGTGAGCAAGCTTCCCATTTGAAGGTACAGATATCATGTAGAAGTATTATAATGTTGGACAACAAGGCACAAAAGAATAATGACAGATATCATCACACAGACTGCAGAAGTATTACCTGGTCCTCTGATTCCCAGCATAGGTTGAGGTTGTCCTCCCATTTGTAGGGCCTGAATTTTGGGCACTGCTCACACTTGATCTGTCAAGGCTTCCCCTATTGCCCCCAGTTGAAAGTACAGAAGACTGGACAGGCCGATTTTCAGGGCCATCCATGTTCTGGGAATCCTTAGATTTACTGACAACTTTTGCATTTGCAAGCCCACCAGGAACACTGAAGCTTACACCATTTGTTTGCCGATGATTTAGGGCTTCATCAGTCACATTTGGAGGAACTACAGCAAAATCATCCAGCGACTTGTCAGTTTTAACATTCTTGGTATCAATTGAATGAACTTTCTTCAGGCGATGGGGCTGAGCCATTGGTGTAACTGCTACACTAGGCAAATACGACGAATAAGGAGAAGATGACGACGACGACGCAGCTGCAGCAGCAACTTTGGCAGCAGCTGCAGTTGCCACTACCATTTTCTGTGCTCCTTCACGAAGCTGAATATAGTCACCTTCAATCACAAATAACTGGAGAAAAACAAAAATACAATCAGCATATAAAGCAGTTATATTAATTGAACGCAGATGCTTCTATACATACAAACTCTAACTTGACACTCACCTCAGGATGGCTGGCCACAAAATCATCAAGCCTTCCATACTTTTTCTTGTAATCATGCCAGTGTAGAGGTGCAAGCATCTTGCCCAATCTGTTAGGAAGCTGTGTTTCAAAGGACATACCAACCATATCAGCCTCAAAATCCAAAACAGCCATACCATAAAGGAGCCTATGAATATTGTTAGGGCTTACTAACCGTTGAACTAATTCGAATTCGTCCACCAGCAGGAATAGTGCGCACAATACAAGCTAATAATGTCCTTTCATCAAGAAGAGTAACCTCAGAAGTCCTTATAATTTCTGTCAAATTTGCCTGCCCAGTTGGGACATATGCTTCAGGCAAGACTGAATCAGCAGAAACATTTGTTGCCCTTTCACCGTGTTTAACTAATTGGATTATGTGGGATGATGCAGTTGCGGCAGAGTTTGTTTGCTCTGCCACTAAAATTTGGTCCCCCGGTTCGCAATTTGTGGAAGCCACAGCATTCTGGTCCTGCACATAGAAAATGGTTGGTTTCAACATTCTAAACTGTAATAGTACACAGATTGAAGCTGGATGCACCATTGTTTTGTTAGTCACTTCTACCTTATGTCAATAAAGGATAAAAAAATATTATAAGCACCTGGTAAGTTTTAAAGCTCCCAAATATGTGCCGGAAAACCATTATAAAAAATGCATTTAGGATCATGCTAAAATATTTACTTTCCTGTTTTATTTATTTATTTTTTTTAAAAAAAAAGCTTCCATAAAAAGCTTCTGAAAAGGACAATATAAGAAAGTCTATCAAAATAAGTAGTTGACTAATCCAAATAAGTAGTTTCATACAGGACGAAGGAATAAACCTTGATTTCACTGTTCTGTTCAAAAGAATTCAATCTTAAGGCACTGTGGAAATGAGAAGAAATCTGTTGTAGACTCTGATCTGGTTGGGAAGCTACAGGTTGATCTTTGTCAGCTGACTAAAAAACCAAGGAAAAATCAAGCTATCTTCAGCATCACACACATCAATCAAGGGCAGTAAAATATTCAATAAGAATCCATAAAAGTTTCAAAACCTGTGTCTCCCCAGTAGATGATGTAATCATAGTTTGTCGTTCCTCTCCTTGGTTGATATGAACATCCAAATAGTTTCCAAGAACTTGTCCGTTGATAGAGTTCTCATAATTATACTTTGCATCCAAACTCAAGGAATTATGATCAGCTTGAGACGAGGAAGAATCATCCTGTATGGATACTTGTGAACCATCTGATGCATCCTGAAGAAACAAGCAGTGTTCTAACACCAAATAATGTATCACCAACACATGGTAAACATTTAACCATTTCAATACCTGTTGGTTCTGCCACTGTTGCATAGGCGATAGTGCCTGTACTGAGTGAAAATGTCCAACCTGTGGTGCAACTGAATGGGACACTCCTTGCTGATGCATGACAAATGGATGCAATGCAGTCACTTGACCAGGGGGGAGGTAGGACGGCATCCCAAGAAGAGATGATGGAGCAATAGGGACGCCGGGAACATGATCAGTCTAAAAATCACAAAAAAAGTAGTCAATTTTCATTACGTTTACATGTTCAACCTATAGTAAAAAATATGCTGCTGATCAGAATATAATAGGCATACAACCAAGTCATCAAGCACAACAACCTGATCATCACAAAAATTTATAATAAACATATATGTGGACTTTTTCTATCACTTAGCATCACAATATTGACTCCTTAAAATAAGTTTCTCCACATGCTACCATTCTATTGGAGATCTTGATAGCAAATACATAAACTGCACCCAAGTTTCCTACCTATCATAGAACATGCTTCCTTATCAATCACAGACATTCTATATCAGCACCTTAATAACTTCAGCTATGCACCATGCATCGCAGTACTACGTTACTTCTACCTCAATGACAAGATCTCAGGCAACCAAAACAAAAAACATTTATGCTTGACACCTATAGTCAAACACATTTAATTATGGCGTTCACAATCAAATTTGTAAATATTCTATTAATTTTAAGTGATTCCTTATTGCGTTCTTACAAAATCAATCCATCGATATCAGGTAGAACCTCTATTAAATAAGAGACTCCCTCTCACCCCCAGTATACCAAGTTGGTTAAGTAAAGCACAGTCACATCACCATCAAGTCTTAACCCCCTTCAGTGCAAGGGAGGTAAAATACCCTGTTCCAAAAATGGTCTTTCCAAATGAATTACTATCCCAATCAGCTATACTTTACTACAAAATTTAAAAAACAAAAAATCCAAATGCCTGTATATTGCTAATTATATTCCATAAAACTATGGGAAACGGGTACAAACCTAAAGAAATTAACCATATCCCACAAGTGTAAAGTAAATGCAAAGTAGAATCAGAACAATATGTAAAGTAATTGCTTCCGCAAACCATGCAGATTAATTAAATAGAATTTAAGCGTATAATGCCACAGCTAGGTATTCAATGCCTAATGACAATCTGCCACTGACGCTATATAACAGTCACTAAAAAGCTACAACAATCACTGAGAGCTTTACACGGATCCCCCAAACAAATGGTAAGAATTATATAACTTTTCAAAACATAAAATATTCAAAATTCATTTTCAGAAAATAAAAAATAAAAATAAAAAATAAAAATCAGTGAGATGTTTGACCATCGAACTATTAATTAAAGCACCCTACCTGAATTGCTGCATTTCCATTAGATGCAAAAGGTTGAACACTATCTGAATTCTCATTTGGAAGAAGGCCGTGATTTCCATTAGAGGTGTTGCCTCCATTTACATCGAAGTGGGTTCCATTGTCTTGTCCAAACTGAGATGAATCCTTATGATTGTAAGTTCCACTCCTTTCTCTTGCCTCGGCCAGCTCAAGTTGAAGTTGCTGTATGGCATGCAAATGAAGTCTCTCCATATCCGCAAACTAACATCACCAACACATAAGGAAAATGAAGAGAAACACACTGTTAATAAAGTATACTAAAAATGGCCCACAAAAGGTTTACAAAGGTTGAATTAAAAATCATGATCTTATAACACCAAAAATTTAAATTAGGGTGAGGATAATATAGATCAAGCAATGAATCTTCAAAACTGAAGCACAAAGATGAAAAATAGATATGCACACATAAGAATATAGCTGCTACACAGACATGTGCAAAACAATATACATTTCTGTTTAAAGGACAAACAAAAGTTGAATCCCTGCATAAAAGAAATGATGGCAAATCAACCTGTCTTTGATAACCCATCCAGAGTTGGTTATATTGCTCAGTCCGTTCTCGCAATTCAGCCTGTAATGTCTGGTTTGTTGTTGTTTGATAAGCATCCACCTCACGAACACGAGCAATCCAAGCGTGAGCCTCTCTCAATTGCTCATCTTTGTACATCATGGTCTCCTGAGCAACCCTGTGCTGAAAGATAAGACCATTATCAGCCCATGTAAATCCTAAAAGCCATCATATTTTCAAATGAAATTGGAAAATAAAATCAGGCACTATTGAAAGGTGTAAAGCTGACACTACCAAAAGGAAAATACTTTACAGTATTCAAACTTGGGAGAATAACAAGGCGTCACAGAAAGATTAAGACACAAAATTCATGTATACATACTTGTTCCTGCAATTCCATCAGCTGCCTTTCTTTTTCTTGAATATGTTCCTGAAGCTCATGTATTTGTTGTAAATGCTGCGCTCGTTCAGCTTCTGAGTGATCACGCTCCATTCTGCAAAAGTGTTTACTCATAGAATCATGTTGAAAACGAAAAAAGTCATGCCCTATCGACATCTCATAGATACAATTTGGGGGAGAGAAAAATATTTGGGCAACAATGTAATACAGCAGAGATAAGTGTTTTACTTCAGAGATTAATTAAATTCATTCACATGTGATACGCCCTCATCATACTTGCCTATATTACAAATGCTTGTGCAGTATGTGAGCAATAAAGAAAAACCTGAAAGTTGCAAGTTCTTTGTTTTGCTCTCGGAGAAGGTCCTGTTTTGCCCAGGCCTGACAGAATAATAAATAAAAATATCAAATAAATGAACTATTAATGTTAACATTAGCATTTCAAAAACATTTTTCAATACTAAAAACAAACCGCTTCATTGTCTAATTTAATAGCATGCAGTTCTCTGTCTTTCTCTTCCATTTTCCTTTCCAGCTCACGCACTGCATGATCCCTTTCACGGAGTTGCTCCTGCAAAGTCAAATTTTCAAGCTAAGAATATAATAACAAACAGCATCATAAAAAGTTTAAAACAAGTAGCCTTAGAGAAGTAGATTATCAGCACAAAATTCTTTCTTTTCTTCACAATTGCAAAAACAAACATCTACTTATGCAGTAACAATAAACGATCAACAGAAATAACAACTTGATACTACCAAAAAGGGTACAAATATACAATTTAAAAAATACTCTAATCATAAAACAAGGAGAATAATAGAGTAAATAGAGTAAACTAAACTTTGGAGCAGATATCAATATTTAAGTCACACCTGAACCTTGCTGGCCGCATTAGAATGTTCCTTAAGTTGAGCATCGAAGCTATTTTGCATTTCAATTATCTCAGTTCTTGCAATCATTTGAGCTCTCAGCTCAATCTCAATGTGCTCTAGCTCCTCTCTTTGTCTAGCAACATCCTGGATCCTTTGCTGCAATATACCATTGTCCAATGTTCCATCCACTGTCACCGAACAGAAATCAACATCAAGAGGCTCTCTTCCTTGCTGCACCTTAAAAAAGAAAAAATCATCTTCAGATCCTAAATCCCTAAAAATGAAAAGAAGCTTCGGTTATCATCAACATCAACCTTACCTCATATATGGTTCTTTCATCTGATTGCCCTAATTTTGTCTGTTCTAACTCCTGCAAAATAGTAGACGTTCATTTAACAACAAAATTGCTCCCTCCGCCAAAACTGGAATGATAGCACTCCAATACTGAGTGAACAATGCAGCTTTGACATTGAACTTAAAAACCTCAAACAAACTGCTTTCACTGCTCTCATTCGTAAAAGACAATAGCTCAATTCCTAATATATGCACAATTGATAGGTGAGGGCAGCCAGCAGTAACAGCAAATGAGACTCTGAAACTTGAGGCGGTAGAGACGTACGGACAATATAAGGTTTCGCCGAGCCACATATCGGAACTACAGAGAACCATGCACTATCCAAAAGATAGAACGTTTAAGAAATAAAATCTAGAAACTGAATCACATTACGCATTTCATTTTAGTCCTGATATGCCACAAGAGAATACAATTAAATCTTAAGTAGACTTGAATCATCTAAGACGAGATACTTGCTTCACAGAGAGAAGCGGGAGGGCTACATAAGGACCACATTGTGCAACTACACACTACTCATGATATCTATTAGCCTCAAGTTTTGCGCCCAGAAAACCCAAATACGACCTAAACTACAAAAAAGAGATACTAACGGATACACAGATTGGCGCGAGCTGACGATCCCAAACCCTAACCCCAATTTAGACAGTGAGAAATTATTTAAACTTAAGAGAAAAGCATTGAGAGGGGATCGAATGATTTCGTTTTCTCCATCTCTAGCATGGATAAGCTCCAGAATCCACAAATTTGGGTTTTTTTCATCGTTTCCCACATTACACGACCACCAAATAAGACTACCCGCCAAATCAGTACCTTGTCGTCTGGGTTTCGAGCTAAGTGATGCTCCGCAACAGCGCGCCACTCCTGCCGGGATGACGGCATCTGGAGAGAAGAACCACGAGTGGTGGTGGCAGTGGAAACACTGGCGTTGCCCTCCATTGAGTGAAAAATCGAAGACACTGATCCGCGTCTTCACTCAATCCTTATCGCTCAAAAATCAAATCCCTACACTTTCAAGGGAAATACATTATCAAAACCCTAAAATTGGGAACTTTCGAGAGTAGGGCACTGGCAACGCAGAATGGAGTAGGGAGGATGATAAGAAAAAAGGCGGGGGACGTCGGAGGATAAAAGGGTTTTGGAGGGATTGATGTGTAATTAACTCTCTTGTCGGAGGATGACATGGTTTTTTCAACCGCTGAACACCTGACTTTTTTTCTACATTAATTTGTTTTTTTTACTAAAATAAATCACATAATTCCTGCGGCCTCTCAACTTATATGAGCTAAAAGCTTTTAAAAAAGTGGTGTGTGTCAATTGAAAGAAACTGATTAAAAAACATATATAACTATAGCGAATTAGTTTTAAAGATATATGTCTATATAAGTTAAAATAAAACTCATTTTACATATTTAAATTTTATTTCATGAATCATATTAAAAAAGTAATTTTTATCATTAATTTAAATAAACATTATATCTCAATTTATACATGTCTAAATAGGCATTTTTTTGTAGTTCGTAAATAATGTAATTTGTTGTGTGTGTACGTCTTGAGTGAATAAAATTTATTTAATCATTTAACTTGCTAAAATGGTTATATTTTGGTAAAAATTATCAATGTTATATGGGTTTTCAATTTCTTTTAGTAGAGCATCTCATATTCAGATTATGGATCCATAATTTATTGATCTTGAGGTATGAATGTTTAAATTAATTGATAAAATCAATAAAATGTTAATTGTGGTGGCAAACTTATCACCTCCGTAAAAAAGATTATATGAATTTGAGTCAATGTTGTGAAAAGGTTAAAACTTTTAATCAAATAAAAAATAAGTTTAATGTTTCTACCTTACAGAAACATTAAACCCCAAAAAAACTAATCCAAAAACATGGGAGATTTTTTTTGTGAACAATGAGGCAAGGCCCTTGAAACACTTATATTTTTTTCAGTATCAAACATTAAAAATGTACGCGTTTCTTTCATTTTTTTTCAGCATGCATAAACCCAATCTGATCAAGACTATCTAATACAGACGGTTGAAATCCTATTTTCATCATCATCCTCATCATCTTACAATAGCATTATTCTAACTTAATAAAAAATGAAGCATTGGGCTTTGATTTTGCAATGAAGTAAAAAAAAAGGGTGAAGAATGATAGGCCATGGTGGTATCATTTCACTAAACACCGATCACATCTCAATCCAGACGATGGGTGAAACTGAAAACCAGAGAAAAGAATAGGGCCGCAGAGAAGCTCTCTCGAGTTTCAATGGATTTGGAAGTCGTCGGAAAATGAGATGATCCATCTCCTACGGACGATGATCGGTCCGACAAGGGAACAGGGTGGAGACACTGAAGCTATGGAAACGGAAGAGTGTGAGGGGGCAATGCTCTGCTTCGTTCAAAGACATGCAGGCTTCTACGAAAGACGAACGTCAAGGGTTATTCTAATGGAGAATCTTCATTTCATATTGGCGATTTATTCTACAGGACCATTTCCATGCTGACTTTATCTTTTTTTCAAAACTCTCCCAAATGCGCGTTCTTTCGCTAGCTAGATGACCATCTACCGAGAAAGCTCTTGACTTTCATAACAGACTGAACAAACAACAACATATTTCGCAATTTCTTGATCCTGTTTTGCATATATGCTGGCATTGATTTGTAAAGTTCACTTTCAGAAATATCATTTCCTTATTACTCACACAAACAACTGCTCTGTATAATGGTGCTGTCAAGCCCATGAACAATAAGATAACAATTGTTATGGGGATATAATACAAATAAGACAACGAATCACCCGATGAGATGATGGGAACATAAGCGTCCCATTTTTTGTTTGACCGTTAAAATTTGAAGACATATCACATATTGTCATTTTTTTTATTAAAAAAGGGGCAGGATGCGATAAGAAAAATGACAAACAGAATAGAGATGTGTTTTGGGGTTAAAAGACGCGTCTATATTTACAAAGTGAGAATGGGGAGTAAAACGATGTTGGGGGCAAAATACATGCAAACGGTTTAAAAGATATAAATTTTTTATTGGTTTTATTATAGCAATATATATTCGCGTACCGTGTATAATTAAATTATAGGGACCAATGAGAGAACAGCTAGCTCATGACGCCGACAATTAAGACTTGCATTGTTTCCTCTTATGTCATCTCCAAACATTTTTGTTTATAAGCTTTTCAACCAAGTCGCGTCTAAAAACATTGTTCCTCTGCTTTCAAAGACTGGGGCTGACCCTTATTCCCTGTGTCGCCCTTGTCCCCACATCACACATTCAACAGCTAGCTATCTTCCGGTAACAATATATCATTACTACAAAGATGGAGCATATTCAAAGATTCATAGGAAGCAGTAAGTTAATTCCAGAGAGCGAGAAAAGAAGAAAAATATGTGTCCCAAAGAAAAGTAGTGCATAGGTATGTAGTTGTGTAGTTGATATGCAAGGAGGAGGCTGCATCCAAGAAATTGGGAGAGAACGACTTTTTAACATTCACAGTTAGCTACGTTCCTTCCCTGACTTTGAAAAACACAAACATTTCAACTTTGTCTACTCCACCACCCTCTTCTCTATTTCACCGGTCACGCTGTCTCTCCCTCTCCCCCTCACTCTCCACCATCGATGGGACATTGTTGCATCAAAAACCTTTCTGCCGTTGACAATGAAACCTCCAACGCAGACTCTCACCACAAACCTCCTCATTCCGCTGCATCGCGCCACTCTTCTGTCCATTCGGCCTCCGGAGCCACCGATGCTACCCCTGCCCGGCAGAGTTATGCCAACTCCTACTCCACCCCCTTCCGCAATTTCGATGGCCTCTGCCGCCACCGTCGCCCGTGAAGCAGATCATGGCGGCAATACTGAAGCGGCAGGGGAAGGCTCAGCCTAAGGAGGAGCAAGGAGAAAGCACACCTGGCGAGAGGCCGTTGGATAAGAGCTTTGGGTTTGCCAAGGATATTGGCGCGAAATATGAGCTGGGGAAACAAGTAGGACGAGGACACTTTGGTCATACTCACTTGGGTAAGGCGAAAAAGGGAGTGCTTAAGGGGCAGTCTGTAGCTGTGAAAATAATTTCCAAAGCAAAGGTGAGATTGTGTTGGATCATCAGAAACCTGCATAAGCAATGAAGATCAAGCCAAACATTTTTAGCAATGGCTGGTATTTTAGTTGACTCCTAATCGTTTTTCCCCGTGATTGTTTTTGCATTATTTTCATGTATGACCGGCCAACCTTAGTAGAGAACTTATCTTTTGCTTACTTTGCTAAATATGGAAATTCATGATGATTCCTTCCTAAAAATAAAAAATACGCATCTTGAAAAAATACGTCCCTCTTTTGTCCTCGGGTCACCCTTAGTCATTAAGGTATCATAGATGTGCTCCTAGGTCGTCGCATATATAGAAATGGCATACAAGGTTATTTTTAGATCTAAAGCGTAAAATTTCAGGTTGTTTGGCCAATTTATGTTAATACCATCTTCCAAGCTAATAATGGTGTGAGAACAGAGAGAATGGAGAGATCATGCATCTCCAACCTACTTATCTTTGCTTGTTGAAGTACCTGTAATTATTAACTGTCGGATTCCCAAATGGCAGATGACAAAAAGCTTTATCTGGTCATAAAAATGTAGTCAAGTTTCACGACTCATTTGAGGGTGCCAATAACGTCTACATGGTGATGGACAGATGGAGTATGTGCAAATACAAAATCTCTAGAAAGTTGCTTTCAATGCTGATAAGATTTTAGTCACATATTTGTTTTCTCGCCGGTTTATCGTATTATTGTTCTCACCAGACCGTGTGATGGAGGAGAACTAGAACTACTATATAGAATTCTCTCGAGGTAAAATCGAAGGATATGCTTCATTTGCATTAACTGCACCTTTCTTTCCCGTTGGTAATTTCCTGGCAGAAGTTTGCTATATCATGAGTCTAATTGGACTCATTTGATTTTGATGTGTTCTTCAAGAGGGGGAAGATACACAGAAGAAGATGCAAAAGCTATTATTGTACAAGATCTAAACGTAATGGCCTATTGTCATCTTCAAGGAGTTGTTCATTGTGATCTAAAACCAGAGGTATGATGTTTTGAACAAAATGGAATCAGTCATTCAAGCCTTTAGATAGATAAATAACAATTTTCCTTCTTGTATAATTGTCTATTGGCTATCAAATATCTAACTATAAGTTGTCACCCTACACACTTTTCCCGTTCTGCAGAATTTTCTGTCTCAAAAGATGATGATTCTCTGATGAAGGTTATTGACTTTGGTCTATCTGATTTCGTGAGATCAGGTGACAATTACGTGATCTATTAATGAGATGCATCTAAGAGCGTGGTGCTTATTAATTCTTGTTTTAGTATTGTCTCCATTTTTCAAAATGTTTACATCAGTCTTGACAATCTACTTATCATAATGAACTATCCAGATCAACGGCTGAGTGATGTTGTTGGGAGTGCCTACTGTGTTGCACCTGAGGTGCTCCATAGATATTACAGTGTGGGGGCAGATTTATGGAGCATTGGGGTCATAATATAAATATAATTATGTGAAAGCAGACCATTCTGGGTGAGCTTTGAATCAGGAATCTTTCGATCTGTGCTAAAAGCTACTCCTAACTTCAATAATTCGCCTTGGCCCTTTGGCCATCTGTATCACCGAAGGCTAAAGACTTTGTGAAGAGACTTTTGAACAAGGGTCTCAGGAAAAGGATGACTGCTGCCCAAGCATTGAGGATGTTCCATGAGAATGTCTTGCTTGCTCAAGGCTTGCTTAAATTTAAGAAATGGCTTGTCCAAATTGAGAACCCCACCCCCCCCAAAAAAAAACCCTGTTGTGTGAATTTTTATGACCAAGATTCAGGATCCGGTTTCTCTCCTCATCCCTCATCTATACTATTTATTTTCCTTAAAGTTAATCTTCGTCATCCATTTCATCTCTACCTCGCCAGATATGAAATAGATGGTTAAGATTAATTTTTAGTTGAGATCAATGGTATAAATGAGTGATAATGAGGAATGAGGAGGGAAACCACTTCCCAAGAGTCACCTCCCTATTTGCAGCTCACTCGTGGTTGAGAAACGAAAACCAAGCCATTCCATTAGACATTCTAATCTACAGGCAAGTCAAAGTCATATTTGCATGCCACGCCTTTGAGACGTGCAGCACTCAAGGTACTGCCTTTCAATGCTAATGTATTTTACATTCTTCCATTTCCACAAGCCACAAAATTATAGGAAATGGCCGAGGGAAGATTAAATTTACAAAAGTGATGGTTTTTCCCCCTCGGTACATTGATCCAGGCCCTTTCTGAGGCATTGACAGCAGATGAGCTGATCTACCTTTAGAGCACAGTTTAGCCTCTTGGAACCAAAAAATGTCTGCATTTCCCTTGGCAATTTTAGAGCGGTTAGTGCATGCTCATTGCGGTTTTATTCCTTTTCACTGTTTTTCTTGATGTTCAATACAATATTGTTTTTTTGTTAACCTAATAGTGTAAATATTTATTCTCATCCGCAAGCTTCGTTTAACTGATCTGGTTTAGTTAGCCCAGTTGTTTCATGCTGTCTAAACTTTATAAATGATGATTTTATCTGTACCGTTCCTACAAATTATCATTTGGAATGAAAAAAAAATTGCAGGCTCTAATGAAAAATGCAACTGATATTATGAAGGAAGCCAAGGTCCCCGACGTTTTAAACTTGGTGAGACATCTTTGTTCTGTAATTTAGATGCAATCATTATTTCTAATGAAATAAAGATGCACTCTACTTTCATCTTAGCATATTTTAATAGTAGAATACAGTACTAAACTGCATACCTTTTGAACTAAGATGGATTCACTTGCCCTCATAAAAATGGACTTCAAAGAGTTTTGTGCTGCTGCAATAATAAGTGTATACCAGATTGAGGTTCATGAAGAGTGGGACAAAATCTCAAAAACAGCATTCGAGTATTCGAACAAGCAGGGAACCTAGTCATTTTAGCTGAGGAGTTGAAAAAGGTTTAATTTGCACATCGACTTGAAAGAGACAGATCACCTATAGATAGTTTTGTTTTGTTATCAGGTTTTTATTAACCCGTTCACCTTTTGAATAATGTTTCAAGAGATGAATCTGGGTTCTTCATCTTACTCTTTACCGGCCAATTGGATCCGAGAATCCGATGGGAAACTCATCTTTGTTGGATATACAGGGCATCAGTACTATTCACAGTTCAAAATAAAAGACAAGGACAGAATGGTTCGTGATTTCTAAGTGTGTAAACATTTCTTTGGGGCCTGATTTCTAAGTGTATAAACATTTCTTTGGGGCCAAGTAGCTTTGTTCTGTACTCCATATAGCGTGATTTGCGGGGCCAAGTAAGATTGTCCTCGAATTTTACATGTGAGAGCACATGCAGTTCTTACGCACATGTTTGTCAAAATTTTTGTAATGATTTAAAACCGTGTCTACACTGGTCAAAACCAGCCTAGCTTATGGTTCAAATACTTGCGCCTTACGAAAGAAGTGAGGTTGAGGTAGAGAAATACCCTGTTGTAAAATTAGTCAAAGGAGAAGAAACTCGCTCTTAATTGTGTGTGAAAATGCCATTAAGATTATCGATGGATGGATGACCCGAACTCAACGGAGTTTTAATTTGTTACACGCCAACTGTTCCGCGTCCCCATTTCTTACCCACCGGCCGGCCTCCAACTGCGCTTTGGGAGTACTGTCACGTCCCAAAAGTCAATGCAACCAAAGTCTTCCCAATCATGCATGTTTACTTGATATATAATTAGTTTCATTCATCTGCTCATCAACATGAATGATACTATATTAATAATAATAACAAAAATGAAATGCGAGCGTGGGCGCAAGAGCTGAAGATTGATCATGCCCATAACTTTGTACTATCATATTCTCGTTCATGCGTGTCATCCACAAATATAATCATGGACAGACTCATTAAATTAAATTCCGAGTTTTATGAGTGATGGCTTTTTTCTGTCACCGAAAGAGCCCAGTGCCAAAAGGCATGGGCGTGCATCCCCTCCCTCCCAACCTTGTCTAATCAACTACCTCGATCTCCACTTTGAATTTGTTCACGTTACAACATGATCACTAATCAACAAAACATATATATATCACCCAATAAATTAAATATCATTTCATTAGCAGAACACCACATGATGAAATCGTAAATCACTAATCATATCGAAACGTACAACTAGTTAATCCGGAAGAAGAAAATATTATACAAGGTGTAGTCCAATTTCTTTTCGTCATTATCACGAGCGAGCGAGCTGGCAGCGAACATAATTATACGAGTGCCAGATGCAGAACGTTCTTATAGTAAAATCATATTGCACGGATGATGTTTCATGCAGAAAGAATCAAGTTTTAAAGCACCAAGCATGGTTATGGCGGTGCTGTTCCTGATGAATCAAGTCCTGAACGGTACGAAAGTCGTCGACGGGGCAGGGAATGGTGAGGAGGCCCTTCTGCTGAAACCCATATTCCTGCTCAGCTTCCTGCAACAGGTGAATGAAGAGAGGATGATTGAAGTACACGAGTGGGATCACAAATCTCTGTTGCTGGCTTCCTTGACCCACCAGTACGGCCAAGCATCCTTTTGGTGGGGCGTGTTTGGCGTGCTTTTTGTCGTCATGGTGATGAAAATGGAGGAGGTGAGGCATGTGCACGTGAAAATGAAAGTGAAAGTTGATGATCTTCATATCTCTACCCATATGAAGAAGGTGCTGGTTTTAAGAGAAGAAGAGGGAAGAGAAAGGCCAGGGATCGGAGGCAGAGATGGCCAGGATGAAGAGGGCGAGACAAGAGTCTGTGAGAGGCGTGGGTACATTACTCATCGTATACCGATTTCAGTAAGAGAACATGGTTGGTTTTGGAGGAGGCTCAGGTTCGCTTATTTATATACTCGTACAAATTCTAGGGTTTTCTTAATAGTGGAGCTTCCTCATCACGTTAATATATGGAACCGCGGTTTTGAATGTGTAAGCGCTTTTTGTCATACAGCTGTAATTTTACGACACGCTTCTTCCGAATGGTGGAATCAAGGGGGTTAGAGTGGGCCCCACCCGCCTGACTAGACACTAATAAAGTGTCATCTTATGGAAATAGTTGTCTCTATAAAACTGAAGAAAATTTAGAGAGAAGTCAGAGAGAATTGTAGAGAGATGAAAAAGATTCTCATTTAAGTGTATCATAAATGTTTACATAAGGTTTCTATTTATAGACCTCCAAGGGTTACTATGCAATAAATATTCACACAATAAATATATTCATAACACTCCCCCTTGGATGTTTATTATGAATGTGCCTCATTAAAAACTTTAATTAGGAAAAACCCAGTGGGATAAAAACCTAGCCAAATAAAAGAGTACATCATCCATTGATACACTATCCAATGTTGCCTCATTAAAAACCTTTCTAGGAAAACCCAGTGGGACAAAACCTAGATAAGGGAAAAAAAGTATAGCGTGTATCATCTATCATCTCCCCCTCTTGATTTCATCATATTTGCTCCCCCTGATGATTACATTATTTTCAATGTTCTTCTGAGCATATCATCCTTTCTGTCATCAACTATTGTTCGCTATGGAACATATATAAAAACATCCAGTCTGATTGTGTACTGCCCAGTCTGATTGTTCATTATATACCTACAAGATCTAAATCTTTCAAGTAAAATCATAATAATCTTTTCATAAATATACATGTGCATATAAAACTTTAATAAATGTTTATTCAGATAATGATGTCACATGCACGATAAATGCTTCATGCTATATATGAACTCATTTAATTGATTATTCTCGAGAATTTGATGCTTAGCATCTTGAGTCCTTTAGGGACTTATATTTCTGGCATATTTAGTCTTTCGAGGACATATGCTTCTGACGCCTTACGTCCTTCGGGAACATGTGCTTCTGACACACATTAATATATTGTGACACATGATCCTCATTATCATTCATTACGGCATATGTTATCATATAAACATAAATATCGTCAACGTTGACTTTATTTTTCGGTCCCATCGGATTTCATTTATAATTTATTGAGATATCATTATATTCACATATATTAGGTACCTGAGTCTCTTTTAGGACCATAATATTCTCTTAGAGATAATAACTCTACAGGAGATAACTTTATCTCTACTGGAGATGGCTCTTCTAGAGCTCATAACTTTTCTTAATTATCCTCGACTTGATCATCTATATTTTTTATAGCTCCTTTTCTCTTTCAAGGATTTTTATCTTTAAAACCGATGGACCTGCAACGCTTTAAGCGTGCTTTATAATAATTCATATAGGAGCATTTGCAGTTGGAACATGTGACTTTGTCACTTTCTTTAGGTCAGTAAATGCTTCTGGCATTCGATTAGCTAAACTCTGCAAATGAATTATCTTTTGAACTTTTAGTGCACATTTCTTTGTACGAGGATCAATATGAGCCAAATAATAATTCATTTCAGTTAATCTCTTTACCCAATTTGCTTATTTTTCTCCCTCTCATTAAATCATGCAGTATAAGTCTCCTAAATCCATTAGTATCCTCTAGAAACATCATTTTGTTTCGTTTAGATACAAACAAGAAGAAGGATGTACTAATACAACATTTATCTCAACTTTATTTGTATATCCATCTATGTGCATTGTAGTGGATTAATAATCATTGCACATTCAAAACTTTTAAGATGGAATTTATCTGGCTTCTGACCAAAAACCAATTTTACGGGGAGAATTTTGTTGACTTATATAATCGCTGCAAATCTACACATATAAACAGTGTTCTCATAACCTCATATACTTTTTGGATCATTCAATCTGGAAATTGCGCGCATAATATATTGCAAACTTCTGGTTGCAAACATCACTGCAAACTTTGCAGATTTATAATATCATATGTAAACTTTCAATTTGATATATTTCCAGAGATCCATTTCCAATAATATTTTTATAATCATTTTTATTTGAGAACATGCAGCTATACGACTCGGATGATCAAACGAGTCATGCCAACTTTCCATATAATTTATCATCAAATCTAATATCCATTCCGGGGGAATCACCACACAAGCATTCACAAATTAACAAACAAACTTTCATAGATGATTAATACAAACACTCACACTTGATATATATATATATATATATATATATATATATATATCAATATCTCCCTCAAGTGTGAGTCCATTAAAATCAATACATGTAACTTCCATACAATATTTCATATATGATATCTATTTCTACAGATATCATTAAAATTCCACAAATGCATTATTTTGTTACTTCTGGTAACAAAATTTCCATTTTTCAGGAACGATAATCAAATATATAAAATCATCTAAAACATCAAAATCATCGATCCTATAAAAATATTCACGAGCGCAACACTGTGGAATCACAGACGCGATATTGCATCACAGGCGCGACATTACAGATTTGTCGTATGCATTTAAAGTCAAAAAGGCTCTTGAAAAGGTTCTACGCAAGAGCTTTATAGAGAGCAAATCTGTAGAGATTCAACAGGACTGCGCATATCTACAGAGATTCAATAGGATTTAATTCGGTTATAAATAGAAGAAGGCAAACGAACATGCCTTACAAACGCTCAAGCATCTGATAATATCAACTACCAGATACTCACACATATTTCTCTAAATTCTATTGTCATGACTGGACCAAGCAATTTTATCCCAGTTTCTAATACATCCGACACAGCATTACTTGATGCTTTGTTGTATGATGATCAGACAATTTTGTCATTTTCTTCTTTACTATTTTCTGATCCTTTAGACACGTTTATTCCTCCTTCTGAGATAGTTATCCTTCCTTCTGCTTCAAATGTTCCTTCTTCTCCCCTAAGAACAAATGTTCTTCCTCAATCTACAAGGATTGAAGGTACAACTAAAGCAGGTTCATCAAGGAGGCCTGTTAAGAGGTGTAGAACTATAGCAGAACTGATGGAGTCTACCAATCCAATTCAGCCAATAGTGACGACAATCAGCCAGCCAATAACGATCAACCAGCAACAACCATCAAACTAACAATAACTAGCCAGCCAGCTACAACCAGTCAGCTAGCGACTACCAGCCAGTTAGCAACTACTAGCTTATTGGAATGTAGTTGCTGACATGTTTTACGGGAGATCATACATACCAACGGACTTCAGTATCATAGACTTGAAGTTCACGGGAGGAGGATAGGTACGATTTCTCATGCTGTTTTATATGAAAATGTACAGGATAAATCTTACAATACTGACAGACTTCCAATGTTTGATTTTACAAATAAAAATTTTGGAGAAATCAAACATTTTCTCACACAGTATTGTATAGATTTACAAGCATCAGGATATAACTTGATGCGTGATCCTGTATTGGACTATCATGAGGTCCTTTGTGTTGGTTCAGAATGGGCTAAAAACCCAAATGAACTCCGCGGGAGTTCATTTCAAACCAACATTAAAAATCTATTAGATAAAGGAAAACAGCCCGCGGTTAATATTCCATATGATACTTCATCCCTTAATCAAGGTGAATTATATAGATTAACAATGGAGCAACGAGAAAGAATAAAGAGAACAACGCTCCATGATTTAAGTAATTATTTTCATTTAACCCTCGATGATGCGAGTAAAAAATTAAATATGAGTACTCACACCATTCAAAAAATTTATAAAGAATGAGGGTTAACAGAGTAGTCTTACAAAAAGCTTCAAAAACTTATGAGGCAGATCTCGATATTACGAAGAGCTTTACCTCATCTTGATTCTATCTCAAGAAAAGCAAAAGAAGATAACATTAAATATCTTTAGAATGAAATGATCAAGCTTTGTAATGGAGTTGAGCCACCTGCTATTAAACTTTGTTGAAATAATATGGTTTTTTGTTTAATTATTTCATTTATAAATATTCCGTTCTCGCATTCACAAAAATTGTTATAAACATAGAAAATACAAAATAATAGTAAAACAATCATAATCACAATTTCATTAATTACTTCATTCACTTCTAAGAATGAAGTTGGATATAAATTCATGATCCAAAATTCACTGATTTGTTTGATCATAACAAGAAATTAATCCACAATATTTCTTGAATTTATCACAATATTACTACTGCAATAGTAAATTGGATATATTTATTTATAATATCAATTATGATAATACAATCCTTTGTCTCATAATTTAAGGGAGTATTTAATGCCAAATATACAATTTTGAGGCCTTTATACAACTTATGACATATAAAATTTATGAATCAAGCCTTGTTTCATAATTTGTCTTTTAGCTTCAGGCTAACTTGCCTCTTGGCCTCAAGCCAATTTATGCCTCCTCATAGTCATATGCCAATTTATGCCTCATATCTCTCTGGCATTTTGATCTCATGATATATTAATAAAATTAGTAACAATAATAAATCTCAAATTAAATTAAAACAATTAAAAAAAATTAAATCTAGAGATTTAATTAGAGCATACCTGAATCAAAGTGTCCTGCTTTGCTTTCTTCGGTTAGACAAATAGATTAAACAACAACAACAACAACAATAATAATAATATAAATGGCATAAAATATTTAACAACACAATACCTTCAAAGCATATGATTTTTTTTAATATGCTTATGTACAACATCTGCAAGTTTTAATATATATATATATATATATATATATATAAGATTGATATATATGACCTTTCACAGTTTTATATTCATGAAGTAATAATAATAATAACAAAAAGATTCATTATTTTACAATGAGTGAAAAAAAAATTAAAAAAAAATTGTGCATTCATAGGCTCACACAACAAATTCTTAAATTATAAATATTATTATAAAGAAAGTATTTAATAATAATATTATGTATTTAACTCAATTAGTGTGGGACCATGTGTTTTCTTTTCACCTTGATTTTCGTTTCATGCTTGACAACTCATTTCTCTATTGAATCATTTTGGTTGATAAGCATATTTCCTATACATTCACATGCTTCTTGTCTTTTGGCACGCCTTTTCCCCACATATAAGACCCATACTATCCAACAACTCACCCTCAATTTTATCTTAGCAAACACATACACATGCAGCTTGTAACATACAATGTATTAATTATGACAGTAATATGTACTATTTAACATCATTTAGAGAAAAACTGGTGACAAATGAGAGGAACTCCGTGTTCTTCAACCATATTCTTTAAGACAAAATTTGTGATAATAAATTAAGTTTGTGGGGTATCAAAATTATTGTCTTTTTTTTTTTATATATTTAATATTAAATAATATAATATATTAAAATCAATATTACTTACCTGCTCGTATGTCATCTTGCAAGCATTCATTAATTGATAAGGCCGATTCACAACACATGATAGCTTCAAGTCAAAAACGCTGGAGTCTAAATAATTGGAGAAAACGTGTGGACCCTCTCTGGCACTTCATTCAATCTAATAATACACTCTTCGTCCTTCTCGACAAAGAAGGTATTAAATTTCTCCAGGTCCCTTTCCAATCCTGAAGTCCGTCTCCTTTGGGGAAGACACACCGACGGTGGCTGCATCATCATCGAGCCTAGGCCGTGAAAACAGCCTGAGGAAGCAACCGTCATAGATGACGCGAGCACCGTTGGTTCTGGCGGAGCAATTCCGTATATGTGCAGTGGCAATATCAAAGCAAGCCGCACGGTCTGAAAAAGAGGTAGATTGAGACGATCTTGGGCAAGAGGAACAAGATGTCTGCGACGATATAAGATTCAGCACTGGATACAGTATTGCAACAAGAAGAACCCAGAAGGGTTGGAGAAGTGAATGGGAATGATGAATGAATTAGAATGATGATGAGGTCAGTTGCTCCGGAGAATGAGAAGAAGAAATCAGCAATCGTGCTGATAACGTATAATAAAACTAAAGAAAATCTAGAGAGAAGTCAGAGAGAATTGTAGAGAGATGAAATAGATTCTCATTTAAGTGTATCACAAATGTTTACATAAGGTCTCTATTTATAGACCTTCAAGGGTTACTATGCAATAAACATCCACACAATAAATATATTCATAACAGTCTCAACCTTCTTATTATGGAGTTTCTTGGATATTTAAGAAATTTTGTCCAGTAGCCGAGAGGAGAATGATTCAAAATTTAAACGAGGACATAGAAACGTCTTACAAGATTAAACGTTTACTTTCGATATGTCTTGTTCCTTACTCTTATCCATATGCTTTTCTAGAGTAAGTTCTAGCCTCTTGAATTTTCTTTATTCAAATAATATTGTTTGACCTTCTCCTTCATTTTCCCTTGTGTGTATGTGTCAGTTCTTTTCTGGGTTGTTTCTGGAATGACCAATAATATTATATTTCTTGATGGGTATTTCGGAGAAGGGAAGAGGGAGATTTCCTTATTACTAACTTATTTTTATGACATTACCATGTGTACAAAGTCAGTCTTCATGTTATTGTTTATGGTGATTGACAGTATTTAAAAACTTGCCATGGTATGCAGCTGTTAATTAGACTTGTCTGGAAGAAAAAATCACCCCGAGTCAGTCAAATTTGATTTTATTTGAAACAGTACAATCTGAATTTTTAAGCTCTTTTAACTCTAAAATTAACATTTAGGTTCCTTATTGGATGTAACCTCATCCTTTTCCATTATCCATTTACATAAAGTCTCCTTGGTAGTGTATGATGTGTGTGTATTTGGAAGTCCCTCTTTTTTTCAAAGGGTTAAATATTATTTTTATTATGAAAGTTTATCCTAAGAAGTAATGGTCACTTGATAGTTTTTTTGGTCTCATTTTTGTTCCAAAAGTTTAAAAACGAAGCAAATCTGCCCTGAAAGTTTTTTTAAGGAGCAATTTAGCCCTTAGAAGTTTATAAAGAAGAGCAACAGTTTAACAATCAAGATCAACAGATGGGCAATATTGCTACATTTTTAAACTTCCGAAGCAAAAATGATACCAAAAAAACTTCCTGATGACCAATACTTCTCAAGGTAAACTTCTATAACAAAATTGATATTTAACCCTTTTTTAAATGTCAATGGATCCACCTAGAGTTAATGATTACAAATGCAACTTGTATGCTTTTTTCAAATGGGTTAACAAAATAGTGTATATATAATTAACATAATTAACATAAGTGATTTATAATGGATCAACTTGTATGCATACAAGGTTGTAATTTGAATATAATGTAATCTGAATTAACATAAGTGATTGACAAGTGTAAAGGCATGTATTAACAAATCGGGGACTAAAATAACAACTTTATTTATGTCCAAAATGTTGGTTAATTTTACTTAAAGTATAAGGTCCACACTATGTGAAATTAGAACCAAAATGTTGTATTTTCTATGTCATGTTGATAAAAATGTTATCCCAATACATAAAGATATTATAAGTTGATGTAGTTATCTCTGTGCATAAAAATGTAGTCTCATTAATATGTAATAGATTTATTTTAATTTTTTGTATGTTAAGTCAGTATTATATTTTAAACACTTTTATTTATGATATAATATTTTGGGTTTAATTTTTCTGCCTTTAAGGCAAAAACATTTTATCTGTCTCACTCATATAAAAGTGAGTGAGTCTCATTATTATTTTTTCTCTATTTTCTTGATGGTGGGGCCCACTCACTTTTTGATTTTTACATCCATTATTAAAATTTCTATGCCTGCCGCTGCTTCTTCCCATTCTCAAATGTTAACTAATCATGGTGAGAACAGGTGAAGGATGGGAAATTTGTACAAATAAACACAAAAAAAAAAAAAAATTATCAAAATAGATCACTGTGCAAACATTTTTCAAAAGTAACCTAGTTGGTGGCGCTACGTGGCGCCACTTTGTGTACGTGGCACGCCACAAAGTGGTGCCACAACATGTGGCGCCACTTGTGGCGTGCCACGTCATAAGTGTCGTGGCGCCACTTTAACAATTTTTTTTAATTTTTAATTATTATAATTATATATTATTATATTTAATATATATTAAATATAATACATATTATTTTATATATTATATATTATATATAATATATTTTTTAAGAAAAAAATAAATAATATATTATATTAATAAATTACATATTAAATTATATAATCTAATATATATATAATATTAATATAATATATTATTATATTAATAATATATATTATATTTTATATAATTATATTTTTATAATATTAAAAAAATATTTTAATTATATCCTTATATATATGATTTAATAATATATATTATATTTTACATATTAAAAAATTTAATAATTTATTTTAATATATTTATATATAAATATATTTTAATTATATCCTTATATATATAATTTAATAATATATATTATATATATCTTCATATTATATGAATTAAATCTTCATATATATTTAATATAATATACTCCAAAAAGATCAACAGGCAAACCAGTAAGATCAAATCCAAAAGATTCATAAGGAACACCATCTCTTTCATCACCAGCCATTAAATATTGCTCGTGTTTCCCCTTTACCAGGATATACCATATAACGTCTTCCTTTGCCAATTCCTTTTATGGTATGCATCTGATGAGAGAACATAACACAGTCCTCAATTTTGACAATCAATCTCACTTTTATTAGTTTGCCCATCCCTATCATTGTTGCCTGTAACATCATCTTCCTCGACAATCCTGTTGTTTTTATGTTTTTTTGCTTCTCTCTTTGATGACCCCAGTTACAAGTTATAATATAATAATGTATTATATTAATAATATATATTATATTTTATATAATATATATTATATTAAATTAAGAATATAATAATATAAAATAATATGCAAATTTTTTTTAATATGTAAAATATAATATATATTATTAAATCATATATATAAGGATATAATTAAAATATTTTTTTAATATTACAAAAATATAATTAAATTAAAAATATAATTATATAAAATATAATATATATTATTAATAGAATAATATAATATATTAATATTATATATATATATTAGATTATATAATTTAATATGTAATTTATTAATATAATATATTATATATAATATATATTATATAAAATATATTATATTATATTTAATATATATTAAATATAATAATATATGATTATAATAATTAAAAAAAAAAAATTAAAGTGGCACCACCAACTAGGTTACTTCTAAAAAATGTTTGCGCAGTGGTCTATTTTAATAAATTTTTTTTTTGGTTTATTTGTGCAAATTTCCCGATGAAGGATACATGCGAGGTGCACATTTTCTCCAAGTCTTTAATTTATGACTATGTATCTTAATTTATAATCCATCAAACCTGTTTTTTTAAGAAGAGTAAAAATATAAAATACATAAGTAGCCAAATACAATTACCGTTAACTAATTAAATAAGTTGTTATATTTTAACTTGTCAGATCATAGATGACATGTTAAATCAAATTCACAAAATAATTTTTTGTTTTTATTTAGGGCTCAATTCAACTCTCCTATTAATGAATAGTTTTCATGGGAGAGAATGTGAATAATCAATAATGTGAGAAATATTCTTCAATAGGCAAGAGATAATAATTTAACTTGAATAGGTTTCATGAGAGATAATGGGAATGACGCCAGCATTTTTGTATTTTAGAAACCGCTGAGGGCCCGTTTTCAATCCCACAGCGTGACTGCGACCATATTTTGTGGCATAATTGTCATCAGGTTAACTTCAGACTTCCTCGCAGCTCGACTCGCAAACCGATAGGGAGCCGGCTTTTTCTCATCATTTTTTTTTCATTGTCTTTAAATCACATCCGTTCAATCAATATAATAATATTTTTATTTTTCTCTCATTTTCTCAATCAAGACCCTATATTTAGTTAATGAGAGAAAATGAGAAGGAAGATAAGGAGAATATCTCCTCCTGACGGATAGGGAGCTGACTTTGTTCCTTTGCGCTCCAATACATAAAATGGCGCCTTTTTATGCCAAAATACTGAGCATTCGTTTTTTGACTATTAGTAAAAAGATATTTCAGAATACTGACTGGTACATAAAAAATATTTTATGATCTTAAAAAATTAATTTATGATTTTAAAAAAATATTTCAGGGTACTGACCCATACTAAAAAGATACTTCGGGATATTGACTTATTACTAAAAAAATATCTAATGATCTTAAAAAGTTGATATTTTTTTAACGAGCTTTTTGAGCTTTATTTTTTATTTTTATTTTTATTTTGTTATAAAAAAAGTTTTGGAGGGGTTCGACACCAGTCCCCCACCAAGGCTAGGGCACGGCCCCGGGCTCTATGAGCACTTACTGGGGACTTACGAGATCGCCTACCAAAAGAGTCCTAGCAATGACAGAGGGGATAGAACCCATGTCCCAAGGGACTAATCCTAGATCCCTTACCAACCCATGTCCCAAGGGACTAATCCTAGATCACTTTCCATCTGTGCCAACTCTCTTTGGCAACTTTTTGAGTTTTAAATTAAGTGAATTTAAACTCAATCCAAACGGACCCAAAATTAGGTAACAACGTTAACTGACTTTTTTTCAAAGTTATCACAGAAAATGCTAAAAAAACTGCACTCCAAACAGACCCAATCCAAACAGACCCAATGTAACGTTGTATATTTTCTTTCTCTTTCATTTGAAAGAGTAGTTGAAGATCCTGACTGTTGTCAATAAGCTTAAACCATGTGTTTTTATTTCGAAAGATTGGATAAAAGGGCCCAAGGAATAGATGAAAGGAAAACCATATTTATATAATTAAGTACTCAATTATGGTACAATATATGCCATTATCAATTAACTCCTTACAATATGTGCCACTACCAACTAAATTATTTTCTTACCGTTAATTTTGAGTATATAAATCATTATAAAATATCTCCCTCCTTAGAAAATTGCAAAATGCCCAAACTATTGGATTTGTATTTGATATTGCTCCGTTCAACTCTAAGCCCAACAATAATTTATCTTCCAACACAATGCTCTAATTGTTTAGGGAAAGTTACAAGCTCTCCTTTCTACAATTGGAGATGAATTTTAAGAAATTTAAGGATGGAGAAATATTGAAAAAATAATATCATATTAAAAAAATTAATATACTACAAGGTACAAATTAAAAGATCAAACAAAGGAGAAAAATAAATGATTAGGGTAAGTGCAACCACTAACCTTATTATTATTTTTTTAAATGTGACCTTTTTATAGGCATCATCCACTTAATAATTTGAGCAATGATAGCACATGTATCCTAGGTATCCCTGTGATCATCAATATCTCTAATAAGTTCATAAGGCCGACTCGTCATGACATTGGGATAAGTAATTGAGCTCACTAACAATAATGAAGAATGAAAAATGCAAAACAAAGCACATTGATAACATCAATATATATAAGTACACTACTATATTCATGGCCAGTTATGTTTATTTGGAAATTAAGTTTATTGCAGATTTAGTTTAAATTATAATTATGATAACTTCTTGATTTGTGGATTAAATTATTATTGTGATAGCTCTTTAATCATGGACCAACTAATAATTTATTCACATAAAATATCAAAACAATATTGAATTATAAAAGAGAGTGATAAATATTTATGATAAAGTAATTATGATATCCAAAAAAGTGATATTTATATTTATTATGATGTCAAGTAAATGGAATATAATTCAGTAACAACGTTAATAAAAATACAACTATTTTCTCAAAATAATGGTTGTTCACGTACCAGTTTTTAACGACGTTACTATAACTAATATAGTATAAGCATGTGTGTATGGGAAGACAAATTAAAGCGGCGGTATTATACAATACTATTGAAAGTGATTTGTGAAACATGAAATGGTGGAACAGATTCGCGGACCACAGCTAAAATTAACAAAGAGAGCAGATAAATTTTGAAAGGACGCAAACATGTGGGGCTTTTAGGCTTGAAGGCAAGAATAATAAGAGACTGTGGACAACTAAACGGAGGAGGATGTAAGGACAAGGGTCGTGAGCTGTGTGAGTTCATACACACATAGACGATGGCGCATCTTATTCAAAGGTTTGGTAAGTATCGGATCTGCTTTTAAATCAAAGCACGTTCTAATTATTGCTTTTCCACACAAGTTCTAAATATAACAATTACTCCTACAATAAGTCTCATCCAACCAGTCAGAGACCCCTAGATAAATTGCAGGATGTGTTGTACAAGAGAATGTGTCAAAAATCAAAATGCTTCGTAAGTTACAATATTCATTTATTTCATTTCAAATAAATATATTTCGTTTTTTTTTTGAAATTATAAAATTCATATTTTAAACGTTAGAACTCAGAAGCAATCATTTCATATTTTGCTCTTTGAAGATAAACATAGACAACCCTTTCAACAAAGATCTAAACGTTGGCTATCACTTCATATTTATTTTTAGAAGTCGGATCATTGGTCCTATAGTAGGCTTGACATGATATTGGGTTATGTGGCCATTCAGTCCAACAGCCTAGCTTCCACACATGGGCTAGAAAATATGGGCTTCACTAGGCTCAAGCCCTGGATCATTTACGGGGGTCTCGTGAAGAGTTTCCTCGATGGCCGGGGAGTCGATTGAGCTCTAGAATTACTTTGCTAGTTGCCACAACAATCTTATTGTCTACCCCTTCTCTTTAAGCTTAGCGGGTAAAGGGGTCGGACACTCTCACTAAAGGAAGGAAGTTCGATCCTGGAGTTGGTCAAGGTGATGGGGGAGGTATCTTAATTCCTGGGTGTCTAGATAAACACCTAAGAGTAATAGATGGTTTGCCCTGCCCAACATTAGTATCACTTAAAAGGAAAAGAGATTTTACCCTACCCTTGAATCGTGAGTGAACCTAACCCTTTTTGTAAAATTTTCTTATAAAAAAAAAACAACCTTATTATCTCATTACTTGCCCAAGAAAAACCTAATTATCATTCATTATGATTATTTGGTATATTTAATGTTATTTTTATACACATGTAAGTGCGTGCGGGCGAGCTAGAGTAATGGGAGTTGAAGCAAATCTCTTATTTATCACTTAAACATGATGCAATTTCCATTTTAATAGGAATGGTATTACTATTCCATGCATGCGAGGAGGCATTGAATTGGTGGTCAGACCAGACAAAATGGAGTAAAAAGACATCAAATAGTATCAACCTAACCATTGGCGATCACAGCAAAAGCAAGCCCCTTGATTCCTTCGCCTAAAAACTGACCTTCCTTAACCAAAAAAACCCATCCTGTTGAAATGAAATTACCTCACTACCCTCCCCCGATTCCATGTGTTGATCTCCGTCTCCTCCCTACAGAGAAGTCCTTGCCGCCTCCGCCCACGACCTCTCTGAATGGCCGCCATCACGGGGAATGGGGCAGCGTTTCCCTCCGGCATCCAATGCTTCGGCAATCGGCCTGATCACCAAAATTCCCTCCCCCGCCGTCGCAGAGCAAAGCGCACACAGGAACACCACCAACGTCGCCACCGAGTACGAATCATCGTCGGCGTTCAACAGCGCCATCAGACCGAGAAACACAATCTGCAGCGTCAACGACCCCAAGACGGCGACCGCCAACCCGTAAATCCGAATCCTGAGGCCTTTATTAATCACCAGGGACAGCACCTTCCAAGTGGAGCACAAGAACCATAACCCGTACGAAACCCCGAAAGCCGCAAACACGATGCTATTCAACAGGGGGTAGGCACAGACCACGGTCTGGGTGCCGGAATCGTCGATTGTCCGTACGACGGAAGTCTGACGGAAAGAAAGGGGTAAACGGAGCACGTAGGGCTGGAGAAGGATAGAGAGGAGGTGGAGGGCTGCGATGGGAATGCAAAAAAGGAGGACGAAGGAGATGGCCCAGGTGTCCGTAGGGGTCTTATTGCGGAGGGAGGCGTTGAGGAGGGAGAGGAGGGTGACGAGGAAGGCGGGCTGGAAGAAGCCGAGGGAGAAGACGATGTGGATGCGGCAGAGGGTGGCGTGTTGGGCGGGGAGAGGGAGGGAGAAGAAGTGGTGGCGGGGGAGGAGCTGGGAGAGGGCCCAGAGGAAGATGAAGAAGACGAGGAGGAAACGGACAGTCCAGAGGGAATTGAAGTGGTGGAGGTGGGGGAGGGACTTGGACTTGAAACGGAGATGGAAGATGAAGGAGAGGGAGAGGAGGGAAAGGAGGATGAGAGCGGAGACGAAGGCGAGGACGGAGAGGTCGAGGAGTGCGGCTAAGTGCATGGATCAGGGAAGGGTGGAGAAGAAGGAGACCAGCGCCAGAAAAGCACCAATTGATGATGAGAGGGAGGTGCCTTTCTGTTGTAATCGCAAGGATCCTTCATTCTCGGCCTCCCCTTCTTCATCATCTTCTTCCTTATTGATTAGTAATCTAATGACAGTGGATTATTTAAAGTTACGAGGGCAGAGTTGTTATTATTAGGACATGCTTCATCGATATAGCCTTTTTATTCGTTGGATGTTGGCTACTTGATCACGTACAGGTGGAGAGCCTGCCTGCCTTCTTTCCTGTCACACACCATATATATAAGACACTGAATTACAACGCATCATCGTCCATTTCAATTCCCCCTTGTATGTATTCTTGTATTCATTACTCATTATATTACCTACTTCATTCATTGCCTTTTCAATTCGTTCGGCTTCATTATCTAAAACTTCTGCCGCATGCAATTACTTTTGCATATCCTAGCTAATTAATTTGCATGCATGCTTCATTTTTAATCATCCATCAAATTATATATCCTGTTCTGATCTTGTCTCAAATTATACAGTCACTCAAAACTCATCATTTTATGTTAATTCATTATATTCATATATGCAACACAATCCAGCGTTTTTTCATGTATATATTGGAGGCTTGATAATCAAGTTTAAATTAATCATACGCGATCCGGCCATGTCACATGCATTCTTTCTTGGATATGCGAGTATATAAGTGGTTTATGCACCTGATATTTTTTGGTTGAGTATTTGTTTTTTTGGAAGGCATTTACTCATTTAGAAGGCTTGCATGCAGTTATTAAGTTTTGGATTTGAAATTCTACTGATCAGTACATACTTAACATATGGTTCGCCATGCTCAATTAGTGTGTGTGACGGCAAAAAATTAAGACTTTTCCCCAACAAATTAATTACCCATTGGACGAGTGTATAACAGCGTTGGATGTCTGGTTTCGCCTGTGGCCTCCTGGTGATAGCTGTTTGACTAATTAAATCAGCTTGATTGGGATCGACGTTTGGAGGATGGGAACGTACGTGTGGCATGGGGTTTGAATTCATGAAGAAATTATTTGGCCGTAAAACCTGCATATCAATCGATCACTCTCCAAAAAACCAGCTCTGATTATATGTATAATTAAGAAACTTAATTTAGATTATTAATGAAACCTGCATTCTATTTCGGGCAATCATGCATACATAATTGTCGTCACATATAACGAAACCTACATTTCGGGCATTCACATTCCAATCCTCTTCATAGTTCATATTCTCTTTCACTATACCCCTCCTCACAAGCAATTAATTTCTTTGTTCATTTAATGTCAAACGAAAAATAGTTCATCGTGACATTAAACTAAATAGTACTAGTATATTATTCATATTTGATTACCATCATAAATTTAAGTAATAATAAAAAATATACGAAATTAAATAAGCAGTGATAGAATTGGAGAGAATCATCGAAATGCATAATTACAAAGCTTCTTAAATTTGGTGCTTTCCTTGACCGCCTCTAGCGGCGCACCTGCAACCCACTACTGATCTGGTAGTAGTAATAATAAATTAACATGTTACAATTCCAATACACAGTATATATATTTTCTGCACTCCATAGTGTGTGGTCCAATAAATGCACTTGTTCTGAGATTCGATGTATTGTCAGTTAGATGGAAAAGAAGAATGGCATTTATCATAAGGAACAGATCAAGCGGAAAAAAAAAACAAAAATATAATAAAAGATTAGAGCGAGAGAGTGAGAAATCAAAGGAAGAGCTCTAGGACAGCTACTTGAGGTGTGGATATATGTATACATGACCTTTGGTGCTTTTAAATAACCATGAATGCCAGATAGCATTCAAATTAAAAGTCAATAATCAATAAAAAGTTGTTAGTTAAAGTGGTAAGAGGTTTCAATCTTATAAAAAAGATAATACAAGTTTAAATTTCAGAAAACATATTATGAGGAGAGGTAAAAATCTTTTCACCCGTGGAAAGGGAAGCGGCCTTAATCAAATAAAAAAGAGGCAATGAATGGGATGGATGATGCATATATATGAACAGGGAGAGCCTTCATTCGATTATCAAAATCCATGTAACCAAACAACCACCATCTTATCCATTATCGTTTCATACAGCATTCCACATTCTCCATGCATGCATAGAGCAATATGCACAATAGTTCAAGATATTATTAATGCCATCGTCAACAATAAACCTTGTTTTACTAAGAGAGGTGGGCTACTTAGATCTTACAATATCATTATGCTCTATCAACAACCAACCAACCTGATCTTTTAATAAATTATAGTTGAGCTAGACTAATATCAATGCCGCGCCAAAATAAACAAGAACATGGTACCCATTATGATATCAGTCATTTCTTGCATCACTAGCTCCTCACAAACGATGATTTAAATTCAACGCAGTAGTAGTAATCATATTCATGCTAATCCATTTTTAATTTAATTTGTAGCCATTATCGAATCAAACTATGCTGATAACCAAAAATATGATCTGATAGCTTCATTAATTACTCTTCACACATCTCACCTAATTTCTAAAATTATATGCAGCAGCGTTGCTGAAAGTTTAATTAAGCTGCTATATGTCCTATATTCTCAAAATGTATATATATAAGTAAAAAACAAGAACCAAAGTAATGATCTTTCTCTACATTTTTGACGGGGGGAATATATATAATGGTACAGAGGACAGGACAAGACAAGCATAGAAAGCTAGAAGGATGGAATCAAAAGACGTGTGCTTTCAATAAAGAGAAAATATTGCAATAAAAGTGGAATCCCATTCTACAGAACATATTCTGTCACCCGCCGTCCAATTAATGCTTCAGTGACGATCGACCCATACCATTCTCCATCCTTCCGCGCCTTCCCCTTGAAAGGCTCATTTCGAGAAAACAGTTAAGAAAACACTTACATATTGGTAAAGCTGGGACAGACTGATAAATCTTATTGATTTACAGGAGAGGCAGTGCGAGAAGCGCTTTTGATTATTATATGTACCTAGGTTTCAGCACTCAGAAAAGGTCGTTTTTATGAAAATCTTAACTGTGAAAAGAAAACAGATCCTAGCTAGCTCAAAACTCACACTACAGAGAAGAAAGCCTCAAAATCATGATAAGAAAAATTCCGAAGGGTGCGTGCAGTAAAGAAATTAAATAGACCGAACAGACATCAAAGAATCAATGATTAAGTAGCAGCCAGCAGCGATAAAATGAGAGAGTAAAGTATGAGAAACAAAAAAGCAAATGATGGCCGTCCTTTTCTCATCCGTGGAATATACATACAGTATATATAGCAGAAAATTCATGATTAAGCTGATATTAAATTAGCGAGAAAGTTAAGGGATGGTAGTTAGTAGCTGAAACGAAGTCACCTGGGGATATGATGATGAAGTAAGAGTACGTGGAAGCAGTGATTGAGGGGAATGAAGCCTGGTCCGAGGAGACAGTGAGGGAGAGATCTGCTTGAACCAGACAACGTTCCCCTCAAAACGTGAAAGCTTCCCTGCGGATTGTGGAGACGTCCGTGAAAAGAGGATCTGATTAATGATGAGCATAATTATTTGGTTTTAACGGAAAGTAAAAGAGACGACCCCATGCCCATTTCTGGGTTGGGGTGGGTGAGCCATAAAGCCTATAGCTCCCTCTTACTACGTGTCTCTCTCTCCCCTTTCATTAGGACCCATGAATGTTGGTGACAGATAAAGAGCGTGTGTGTGTTTGAGGACATTTATGTGGTCAACCTCTACCGTTAGATTTTGGATGGCGATGAGTTATTCTGATTCATTGATTCGTGACTTGATGAGCTCGGCTCTAATTAATGTATATGCGGAGAATCCGGATTATCTTTGTGTTTTTACCAAACCTTGTGGTATGATATTTATCAGGTTTATAAGATACTTTTAATATGTCCTATTCAGGGAGGGTTTAGACTTACAACCCGAAAAGCTTATATGAGGTGTTTAATGTCAGTTCAGCTATAAGGTTTCGACCCCTACTAATATGTAGGGAAAATTATATTGAGGCACATGTAATTTCCTTCCATGTTTAATTTGGTACATGTGTATTTATTTCTCCTGATTAGATTATTTAATTTTACTCTTTTAGCATTGTTAGCTCATATAATTTTGCCCTACTGACATTGTGAGCCTCAATATGGAAGTTAATTGTGCTTTACGGGAGAGTAGAGTAGTGCTTATATATATATGAGTTGAGCTGATCATTTTTTTCTGCTACAATAGAAGGGCTAAGCTCTGGGATTTTTTTTTTTTTTTTTTTTTTAAAAAACTAGCCTAACAGGGAATTCAATCTCAAACTATATTTTTTCATTAAAGTTCTTAAATCCATAAGCCAGGAAGAAGCCCTTTTTAGCCAAGCTTCAACCATTTTGTTTTGAACTATTGAAATATAAACTATTTGGAGATCACAATTGAATCTCATCACGCTTTGCATTTCAAGGAACGGAAGCTGCATCTGAGCAAAAAAAAAAAAACACACGAAGCTGCAGATTATATCCGCAGAGCTGATTCAAGAATTACCTTGCTGAAACCAAATAACTGGCCACTTGATTCAAGCTTGAGGTGCAGACAATAGTATAAATAAGCCCATGAAGAAGATGTTAAGCCCAATTTTTGGCGGACACATAAAGTGGCGTTGGAGCCCATAAATGAGGCCATTCATCTTTGATATATAGTATAATTCTAAAGGGCAACTAATAATTCACATATTATTACAAGGAAACAGCAAGGTGAAGAGAGAGAGTGGGGGAAGAATGATGAGAAGAATAAAAGTAAGGAAACACGCAATAATGATTGATAGGGAAGAATCATCAAAGTGAGGTCATGTTGGTACGACTTTGAGGCACCCAACTCCCTACTCCATGACTTTGGCTTCCCTTCCAATTAGTGTCATGGCTTGTGGGACTCCCCCTCCCCCTACCGTAAGTGTTCGGAAAACTATGAAATTGTAGTATCATTAGTCTTTTTCTGTAAGCTGATACGATACAAAACTCTTGTTCATAAAATCAGCTATAGTAATACAGTTATAGCCACCATCCCTCTTCCTATCACACGCAACGTAGTATGTACTTGAGAGCCTTTATTTCATTTGATGGAGAGGCTTTAAATCAAATCAATAAAGAGTTTGGGGGATGTGGACAGCAACCAGGGAATGCCTGTGAATAGGCTGACCCACCACCTCTTTCATTAGGGCATATCCTTGGACTTTAGTTCCTCACCTTCTAGCTCTCCCAAGGACACTGCGGCTCTTTCCTCAATTATGAGCAATTATAATAAATGCTTTTAGAAAGACTTCCTCAGGCGTCCAAATTTTGGCCTCCCCACAGTTGCTCATTCCTTTCTTAATCCTCCCTGCAATAGAGCTTGACATAAAGCTAACACCTCCACCACGCTCATCAAAGCCTCATCTGATCACTCATCAGTCATCACCACCTCTTCCCAAATCAAATCCTCGCCCCTCCCTCCCACAAAGCAAAACCTTGCAATTTATGGCCTTTGTCTTTCAATCCTCTGAAACCTCGCTCTCTGTCACATAACCCCACAACCCGACACTTTTTTGTCCCTATTAGGCGACTTCAATTGACCCCCACTTTTTCCTTGTCTCCAAGCGCTACTCCTCATGATTACTTCCTTTGTCTCTTAGTTTTTCAGTGTGAGATTCTGAAAAAATAATTGTTGAATGTAATGATTATATAAAAAAAATTAATTTTGTTTTTAAAAAGTGTGAGAGAGAGAAGGTAATAATAAAAAACTGATGAAATATAATGTAATATGTACCACAATAATTAATCAAGAACAAAATAGAAAAAAAAATGTATAGGATTTACATTCAAGAACAAACCCATTAAAAATTAAAGCTCCTGTATATAGACAGGGAATGAGATTTATATCATTCTTCTCATCTTATCTCCTTATCCACCCCCACCTGCACCAACCCGTCAAAGTTTATTACAGTAACTCTGTAGCTTAATTTCTGCTACGTCATCTTCTTGCTGGCACCACTCGTATGGCTTCATTCTTGCCTAATAAAGTTGCACTTGAAATGAAATCACTGTAGTTTTTAACCGTAGAACCACATCCCTTCTCACCCTTAAATAATTGCGTTGAAGTTTTTAATTTGTCTGCTTCGTCAAAATGAGTCTGAAGTCAGGAAACTCGTATGTATGAATTTGTTTTCCATCTTTATGATTGCGGTCTTCTCTTTGATACTGAGCCGTGCATGATATGTTTGACTATATTCAGAAAACCAAAAGCGATCCAAACTCGAGAAACCAACCTGTGAAACAAAGGATGAGAACTCGTCAGCAGCTTCAAACAGCAAAAGAGAAGAAAGGTCTATCCTTGGCATAATCATCGGTTTCTTCCAAATTTAAAAAGAGAAAAAATATTCTCAAATTGAGCTGGAACTTTCAATCAGGCAACTTGATGCTGATGCTTATCCCAGTCGCAGTCAGTTTTTGGCGGTTACTTAGCAAATAATGATCTGAATAGCTATAATGATTGTTCCTTTCAATTTTCCTCTCCCACAACTTCCCCCAATACATCTATAGCTTACGAGACAATTCAATATGAAGCGTCAAGTAACTTATTATGAATGTGCAGAAGTTGAGAACTAGGGAATGTTAAACGAACAACGTTAAAAATATCAAAGGAGAATGACTAGTGATGATGTCAATTTCTTCTTCTCTAGAAGGCGTAGATATTTTCCATTTATCTTTTCTTAACAAAAGAAACACGTGTGCTTCTCTGGGTGATGAATGGGCAGTTCCTTGTTCAAATAAAAGAGTATTGGCCCTAAAGGAAATACACAAGAAGAAAAGCAGAGATAATTGTTTCTACAGCGGACAAGAAAGATAGCGCCACAAGCCACCTAATCTCATTGGGCAATATGACCCTTTAATTACAAGTTCCAGCAGCTCAATAGAAATCACCGACTATATATTCTGCAGCCTGTGCTCTTCAGCAGACTTTTAAATCTTTCATCAAATTCCTACTTCATCCATAGAATTTCAACTTCTTCCCTTCTCAGCTATCACTGGTTTACTAATGATGACGGGTGGTGAGTATAATATTGGAAGCTTCACCGGCTCAAAGCCACCTGATAATCCAAAAAAGAAGAACAACATGGAAAACAAGAGGAGGTTTAGTGATGAACAAATTCGATCACTTGAATGCATATTTGAATCAGAGTCAAAGCTTGAGCCAAGAAAGAAGATGCAGCTAGCAAGAGATCTTGGGTTGCAGCCGCGCCAAGTGGCCATATGGTTCCAAAACAGAAGAGCCAGATGGAAATCAAAACATATAGAGCAAGAGTACAGGAAACTCAGAGATGAGTATGATAATTTAGCATCTCTGTTTGAGTCCATAAAGGAAGAGAAGGAATTGTTGCAAGCTGAGGTAATTAATATGTGCCTTTTAGTAGGACTACTTGTACAATTTCCAATGTTACATAAAATGATGTCTCGTATTTATGTTTAACAACAGGTACAAAAGCTAAGAGATTTAGTGGAGAGGTGTGATGATGGCAGTAAAAGGGAAAACAGGGTTGGGATGGAAAATAGCACAGAGGATGGTGCTTCAGGCAACGTACAAAACAACTGTAGCGCTGAAGTAAAGCCAAATTTCTCAAATGAAGGTTCAGAGAATGCCAAGAATGATGATATAAGAGAATTGGGATCAATTGAAAAGTGGTATAGTGTCGATCCAAGTGGTCTCTTGGATCAGTCTTATAGCAGTCCACAGTGGTTAGATTTCTGGAATTGAAGAACTGAACTGTGCTCCCCAGAAACCTTGTGTGCATATTCCCTTGAAGAAGGATCAAGCCGTTGGTTTGGTCTTCTGCAGCCAACATTTGAAAGCATTCTAGCCCAAGAACAACATCGAAGCTTACATTGCATTACCCAGGATGATCAAAGATGAAGTTTTGTAGACTTTAAGGTGATAGAGATAGGATAGATATTTGAGATAGTCTCATTTAGCTGTTGATAGATTTTAGAACAATAAAGTATGTACCATGTCATCTCTGTTCATGTCCGCATTCCTTTTCCACATCTGTGCCATCCAACTATGTCTTCTTTTTCCTGATCTGTTCTGGTTTATCATCATTTGAGTTCATAAAGTGATTGCGTGTGATCTTTAGGACAAAGCTAACATACCTCCACGTATAGAACTAGTTATGAGTGACGTATTACTTGACTTAGTAGAGCAGAGAACTTGTTAATTTCTTAGTTTCACCAACTGCCTCATTTCAATTCTATCCTAATTGTTTGAAGCAAGATAAGTGTTAAAAATTGAATGAAGTAAATGCAGGCGGATTGTCATACTTTGATCGATTCTTTAATGAACGTCATTCAAACAATAAGAGTAATAAGACCTCGCTTAAATAAACCCAAAATAGCAACCTAACTTCTAATTTTCACTTTCCAAGCATAAAATATCTCCTACCCATATTCATCAAGTTCATGAATATGGATTTTTAGAGTAAAACATACACAACCAAGCTTTGATCAGGGCACTGTGAAATTGAATATTATGACTATAAATTAGAGTAATAAGCCATGACGTTAGATTACAAGAAGATAGCAAAATGGAAGATACAACTACCTTTTTGTATGATTAATAAATAATATACTAGAACCATAGCATACAAGTGACAGTTTGGCCGAGTGGTCTAAGGCGCCAGATTTAGGCTCTGGTCCGAAAGGGCGTGGGTTCAAATCCCACAGCTGTCAATTTTTTCATATCCGAATGGGCTTGGGAATGGTGGCATTGGGCGTAGATTTTAACCAAACGATGGTAAGTCCTTTCTGTTTATGTGAATGGGCTTTAGAAAAATGGTATTGGGCAATCAATTTCTCTGACCCCGCCAATCGAATTGTTGGATAGCATCTTCCCTTTCTTTTTTTTTTTTGGGGGGGGGGGGGGTGTGCGGGCGATATAGCATCTTCCCTAATAGTACTTTCTTTTTATAGAGGAAACGCATTATATAGTTCTTCAGAGACAAATGTCGTTGTTTCATTTCATGGCCGCCCTGCAATTGTTGCAAGAAATGCAAGTGCCTGAGAAAAAGGTAATTGCAGGGTAGTCAACAAAAAGATTAGAAATCACAATAATAATGCAACACAACAAGTCTCGTTAAAGACATTATGATGGCATCTGGCAGGTGTGGTATTTACTGCAACTGTGAGGAGAGCAAAGCAAGAAGCTGGAAAGTTTACAAGGAAGAATGCACCAACATTTCACCGTGTACCGCTGGCTTGAATAACACCAACGTTCCTGAGCAAAAAAGAATAACACCAACGTTGACCCTTTTTTTGTTTAATAATGTTCAATGAAGGCAGGTACAGAAACTTGGGATTATCAATGCTGGTTGCTCGGCACAAACAATCATTAGAGCGGCGTGCACTGGTCTCGTTAAGGATGAGTTATGGCTTTGCGCATAGCTTAGGGCTCTGCTCCTTCCCAATGGCAGAACTTGGGCTATAAAATGATTTAGGGGGTAAAAAGATCAACGTAGTGCACATGGTAAAATAAAATCCATAGCAACATCACATAAATCAGAGACATGATTGTCCATTGATATAAATGCGTCTCCAGCAAAAGATCAGAAATTAACAGCCACCGAGAGAAACTCTGCTAATGCGGTTCTGATATTTAAAAGAAAAAAAGATGTAGTTCGTCAAGGCTACAAGAAAATTAAGCTTTCGGGATCCCAAAATACATCAGCAATCCACGAACACCCAGGTTTCTTCTTTCAATCCTAAAAGTTTACTTGATCTTCTTCTTCGGCCTCAGCTGAAATTGAAGAAATAAAACAGCATATTCATTATTAGATGATATACCAAAAATACCCCATTTGAAACATAAACACTATCGCACAGCCAACATACTCTAACCATAATTCAAAATGGCATACCTGGTTGCTGTGTCCACACTTCTTCCTCCTGCAGTTCACAGCATGGGGGTGCAAGCGAGCATAACATCTGCAAAACAAAATGTGATATAAACATGTCAGCAAAATCACACTCCTTCCTAGCATTCATTGAACCATGATCCTATCATGAAAGCACTTGATGATTGTTAAAAATGTGAAAGAGTGACCCAAATGAGCATTAAAAAAGCAGGGCAGCGCATAAAACTGTTAATTATATACTTTCCAACTAGCACGCCCCAGCCCTATCCTACATAAAAAAACTGACTTCATAACAGTTATAAATTCAACAAATATTTTGCTTGTGATAAACCGTTGATTTCAAAGATACAATCATACTTCCACCAATAACATTATCCTCCCTCCAGTCCTTAATATAAGACATTTGAGGAATTGATCATATTTACCAATTATTTCCTAATTTATTCTCCTTCAACAATATTCAATGCGGCAGAGAAAAGGGAAGAATTAAGGAAGATAACTAGTTTAGAAAATACATCTCATATTAACTAATTTAAATAATTTTTTTAATCAAATCAAATTAGATAAATATATCTTACATTATATATCCTTAGAGTACAAATGTGATAGTTAAGCTCGTTTGTCAAGAAAAGGACTATGCTGGCCAGGTCCACATAAACAAGCAGCACAATCCATAGAATGAGAACAACATTAAATCCTGCCATAACTAATTTGGCCGATCCTTAAGTAAATACAGTAATTAGAAAGCCCGCCAAAAGTCTAAAAGCCATACTGAGCGAACTTACTTGCGGCATATCATCTTGTCCTGATTATATTTCCTGGCCAATGCCATCAAAGATGGCTCGATGATACCACCACGAAGCCTCAAAACAAGATGCAATGTCGACTCTGGAAAATAGAGTAACCGTCAAATTAGACTGACAAATTAAACAGGAGTTCCCTTATTTTTCTTCGAATTACCCGGTAACCTTAACAGTTACAGGAATGTTGAAAGAAGAGAAAAGTGAAGCATCCAAATTAATAAATTAACCTTTCTGGATGTTATAATCGGCAAGAGTACGGCCATCCTCCAGTTGCTTCCCAGCAAAAATCAATCTCTGTTGGTCCGGAGGAATACCTGGACGCCGACGTATGTGTCATGACCAGGAACCATTCATAAATAGAAATAGAGAATCAAAACATATTGTACACTTCAGGGGATATACGAAGAAACGCACCTTCCTTGTCCTGAATCTTAGCCTTCACATTATCAATGGTATCGCTGGACTCAACCTCGAGGGTGATAGTCTTCCCTGTCAAGGTTTTGACGAAGATCTGCATTTTTATTCGATTTTCTCTATTCCTCCTCTATCAACTTCCTCCGAAGGCGTCCCTGTGTTGAGGCCACTGATGATGGTTTTGCCGCTCCTGCACACCTCACCTAGTTAGGGCTATTTTGTTATAACATTTTTTTTTGTTGGCAGTTTATTTTGTTATAACATAGGATCAAGTTCTTTGAAATTTCCAATAACAGTGAAGTCCCGAAGTCCGGTGAAAGGTAATATATTCTAATCGTGAAATTACGGTAATACCCTCACTGAACCTCACAATTCTTATTTCTCTTTTTTTTTCCCTCAAAAATTTCTTATTTCTCTCCTATAGCCCCAATTGCTCCTTTCTCGAAATTTGGGAAGCAGCTTGAGTCTGATGCATTGAACCTTCCGCTGCGTCTTTTCAGTGTAAATTTTTTTTTAACAAAAAAAAAGTAACATTACAAAAAAAAAAATTCAATTGAAAAGACGTAGCAGAGAGTCCGATGTATCGAACCCAAGCCGCTTCCCGAAATTTGAGTATCGTCCATCCACGTCCTCTGGCCAGAACTGGATTCCCTTCGATGCATCGAAGGATCCTTTGCAGAAATGACACTATTTTTTTTTTTTGGTAATGCCACTTTTTTGTTTGTTTTGGTAATATACAATTTTGCACTACAAAATTGTAAAGGACCCTCCGATGCATCGGAGGGAATCCAGTTCCCCTCAGGCCCTCGTCCTCTTGGCCTGTAACTCTAACCCTTGTCTCCCATTCCGTCAATGTCGTTCCACCCTCACCATTGTTGTACCATCACCCACCGCTCTGTCAGCTACATTGACCCATGTGTTTTGAAAAAACACAAGATCTATGTGTGAATATGGTAAATAAAATTTTTTGAAGCATTAAAAGAAATATGAGTTAGATTTCGTCATTGTAGGAAAGAAGAAGTTAGAGACAAGTTGACGTGGCCAATCATATTTTGGAAGCAACAGCCCACAACAAGGTAAAGAGAAGAAATACAAGCCAGACTCGGGTGGTTGTGAGTATACCCCACAAGAAAGCATCATTAGTCTAAAAATTGCATCAACTCACTCTTTGCAAATTGCTATGAATCATGTAAGGCCCTTTAGCTTCTCTCATCATCATCATATTCATCTATTCAATTCATGATACGGATAGTTTAATAAAGACTTAGTCGTTATATTTTAAATTATTTAATGAATAAAATATTGTAGGCAACATAATATGAGTGACAACTGATGAAAACTCCAAATGAGGTTGCCCTGTCAAGTTAACACACAAGAATGGTGCATTGTGAGCAGTGGCGGAGCCAGGATTTGAAGTTTATGGGTGCACAATTAGTGTAAGGGTTTAGGGGTTCGAGGGTAGCGCCCCCGAATTTTTTTTTTTAAGGAAAGTTTTAAATTAATGCATTTTCTAAAAGAAAAAAAGTTTAACAAGATTAAATAACATGTTGCAACCTATAAGAAAGCAGAAAAGGAAGCAAACCAAAATGCTAGCTTCAGCTTCAATTCATCGTAAACGAAAATCACAAGGTGGGGTATTACCTTCAGATATTCATTTACATCAGCCTTCATCTGTTTAGCCTTGAGTCCTGCATCAACTTCCAAAAAGATTCGAGGGGATAAAGTTATTTCTTGAAGTAAATCAATCTGCAAAAGAAAACAGAAAAGGAAGCTGTGTCATGCCAATGAGAACACAAATGCATTAACATAGAAAAATAATAATCAAGAATTAACTAACCTTTACATCAGAAGGATTACAAAACCATTCTTCGATTTTTCATTCTTTGAAAATATTTCATTATATCGTCATCATCAATCGTATCAAATATATCACGTTCAACAAAAGTTAACATGCACGAGTTAAACCAATCATCACTTATCCGATTGCGTAACTTATTCTTAACAAAAGTCATTGCAGAAAAAACCCGCTCAACTCTAACAGTTGCTACTGGTAGAATGAGTGCCAACTTTATCAACAAATAAACTAGTGGATAAACAATATCCTTTCTCTTCTCAACCATCTTCAAAGCAAGGTCAGAAATTGTTTGCAAATTGACAAAATCAGAATCAGCCCTCACATCAACAATGAAATTATCGAGACTTGAAGACAGAAAAGGAATATCTGCAAGTTCATCAAACTCCGAAGGATAGAATCTAGCAAACTCAATCAACTTTTCATTGTTAAAATTAGCAAATGAATCACGAGGATCAAGACAACTCAAACACTCAAGCAACTTCATATTGACGTTATCAAATCGATCATTCAACTCTTGAACCTGAGTATCTATCACTGTATTAAATAACTCCACCTTAAAGTAGTGGAGAAATGTGAATGATTCCAATCTCCGTCTCGATCTCCCTTTAGGACAATAATCATCATTCATATTTGGAATGTTAATATCATTTTTATTGGCAAAAATGGTTGTTTCTTGAAGCAATTTATCAAAACCATTATCCCTCACCTCTTGTAAACGAGACTTGACTACCTTCACTAAACAAATTGCATTTAAAAGGTCTTGATCTTTTCTTTGCAAAGCTAGTGACAACTCATAATAAATCCCCAAGATCAATTTCATAAGATGCAATAAGAATGCAAATTCAAAATCCTCCATGGCATACAAAATGGAACCTACATCGGTTCATGTAGCATCATTTTTTGGATCGTCTTCAATAACTTTCATCAAGGAAATGATTGGAGAAAATAAGGAGATAACACTTGTAACCGTACCAAAATGGGAACCCCATCGAGTGTCTCTAGGTCGCTTTAAGGTTGTCTCTTGATTTAAACCTTTTCCAATTGGTATTTCACCACTAGCAATTCTTTGAACTATTAGCTCATACTGAATCATTTGAAGAATTTCCTTCCGCTTGCATGAACCCCCCACAACGGTAATCATCTTTTGAAGCATGTCAAAAAATTCTTGGATCTTCTTGTGATGTTTTGCAACCTTCACAAGTGCTAGTTGTAACTGATGAGCAAAACAATGAATATAGAATGCGGATGTGTTGTCTGCCAAAATCAAACTCTTAAGCCCTTTGAATTCACCCCGCATATTACTAGCACCATCATAGCCTTGCCTGCGACATTTAGACAAACTTAAACCAAGTTTAGAAAATAGGCTATCAATCGCTGCTTTTAGTGATTGTGCAGTCGTATCTGAAACATGAATTATGCCAATAAATCGCTCAACAATGGACCCTTTTTTGTTTACATACCGAAGTACAACCACCATTTGTTTTTTGATTGCAACATCACGAGCTTCATCAACTAGCAAGGAAAAGTAATCATCATCAAGTTCATTAATTATTGCTCTAACAGTCAAATCAGCACAAGCTTGGGAAAGCTCTTTCTGAATCATTGTTGAAGTCAATTTGTTATTCTCGGGGGCATTTTCCAAGACCACATCACTCATCTCTTTATTTGGCTTAGAATAAAACTTTATAAGTTCAAGGAATAAACCTTGTTGATTTGAACTTGTAGATTCATCATGTCCCCGAAAAGGTGGACCATTGCGTAGTAGGAATCTAATGCATTCTAAAGAAGTTCTCAGCCTAAGACGATAATCAATTTTTTGTTGTTCAGAAATATTTGAAAGAGCAACATCAATATGTTGATTTTGCTTTATCAAATTTTGACAAGATTGATAACATCTATTGTGGACACTCTTATGATCTCCAACATGAACTTTGATTCTATCCTTCTTATGCCAATTTTTAAACCCCTCATTGACGAATGCTTCTTGTATTGAACCACTACCTCCAACCTCCATATCAAACAAATAATAATACAAGAAAAAACATGCATTTTTTGATACACTATACTTCAACCAAGAACCAAATTCTTCATACCACTTAGGATTGAATCTACGCATTTTTCCATACATTTCCGTCTGAGGGAATGGTTTAAGAATTGGTTGAGTTGGCCCCTTGAGCAAATATGCTCTCCGAATATCCTCTCTTTCTGTGGGATTTGATGTCATTGAATAAATTGAAGGTTTTTTTTCCCGGATCCGCTTCAAGATTTTCTATATTATGAAATTGAGATGCTTGTGGTGGTTGATAGGATTCTTGGATAGTTGGAACTGGAGTACTATTTGAAGCTTGCTCATTTTGAGATTCAGATTCTGTGTTTGTGGGTTTTAAACGTTTGAAATAAGATTGTATCCCTGACATTTTCTACAAACGAAACAGTAAAAATCATCTACCTTGTACCTAACATGAAGGAGTTCTAATCCTAATAATTTTAAGTTAAAATAATTTCAAAACAAAATAAATATGCAAGACAGCAAAGACAATCAAAGAGCCCAAAAATTATTACAATACGCAGTGAGCTTGGCTAATGTAGGAGGTAATTCTCCAGTAAAATTATTCGAGTTAAGCAGCCTAGGTTGACAGCAACAGGATATGAACATGAGCAAATTGAATTCAAGAAAAATTATAATGGCACAATTAAACTGAATGAAAACAAGAAAAATTATAATGGCACAATTACAAAAGTTGAAAACAATGTTTTATGCATTCATTTCACTCATCTTTCCTACCAGTGCTAAAAAGCTCAATAGCAGGTGATCACTAGGAAAGGCCAAACTAATGACTAATTAGGATTTAGTAGATTTTGTAGAGCACTGCAGATTTCAATGTTTGGGGCCTAACTGATGGGACAATCTATTTCCTCATTATATAGAAGAATTTCCTTTTCAATATGCATTATACAAATCTCTTTTAACTAGATGAAGGAAAAGACTAAATGTAAAAAAATAATAATAAAGCATGGATCTAAACCTTTTCAACTACTGAAATGACCTCCTTGAATCTTTTTTCAGCATCTTGTGCTTTAGATTCCAAAACATGGAGATCAAAGTTGTTCTTTCTTGAAGTAGCCCAAAGAAGTTGTACCTAAAAATTATCAAGTCTAGCTCAAATCATTTAATAACTTATAACTATTCTACAAGGGAAAATGCTGTGATCTATGCTGTTTAATATGAACGACCATGACAAGCAGTTATGTAAGAAAAATGATGCAGAGTAATAAAAAGGGGAGAAAATTCAAAACCTCTTCCTCCAGATCTTTGATTCGCTTCTCAGTATGAAATAAATCAGCCTGCAAGACAGATCAATATGTGATTATCAAATATATTATTTGCAGGAAATAATCTCTATGGTGCATAAATCCCATCTCCCCAATGAAGTGACATAAAAATATAGCATATCAGAATAAATCACTCCCTGCAAGTTGTTTAGATAACATGATTTTAGATAGATAAGACCAGTTTAGGTGCACAAGGAGTCGTTGCAGAGTATTCATTAATAGTGAAAGTAAGAAAAATTCATGTCATGGTTGTGCCCTCCACATTTGGAGATATTTCATTAATTGAATTTCAGAGACTTTAGCAGGAGTGAAAGGCTCATGGACAGATAGGCACATGGACAGTTTAACACAAAAAATCAATGATTGCAAATGGCAAATCAAAACAAGGGCTTACAATCTTTCAATCTTGGTGAGATTCCCAAGCTCAGGAGGAAGATTTCCAAAAAATTGATTGACTGCCAAGTCCCTATTCATTTCAAGTCAAGTTAATTTCCACCAAAGCTTTCATGAAATAAAAAGGGGAACAATTCGTTGAGATTATAATTGACAGAACTCACAAACTCTGGAGAGTGGAAATGTTTCCTAGCTCTCGGGGGATTGTACCCGTCAGCCGATTTGCAAAAACAGAACTACCGTAATTAAGAACAATGAAGCATCAGATTCATGTGAATAACAAGAAATCGTAATCATATTGTCTATACTGAAAATCAAAATGTGAGAAAGAGAGTACAGATTAGTAAGTTGAGTGGAGCCCCATTCTTAAGGGATTGTGCCGTTGAGGTAATTGAGAGCAAGGTCACTAGGCGCACAAAAGAGAAAGACAGAGACCCAGATCAATGGCGAAATAAGACGAGAAGGAGAAGAGAAAACTTACCTAAAATTTCCGCTTTGAGCCTTTGACAGGACAAGAACGACGGCGCCACGCACAGAGGAAGATCGGCGGAGCCACCAGCCACGGCCACGGGGAAGGAAATGGGGAAAAAAGGGGGAGAGGGTAGACGGCAGAGAACGAGACGAGAGAGGGAAGGAAATGGCGGAAAAAAGGGAGAGAGGGAGACGTCGAGAAAGGAAAGGAAATGGGGTAAAAAAAAAAAGAAAAAGGTTAGCAGGCTCTCCAACTCGAACAGACGAACTTAGGGTAGAATAATAAAGTGTTTACCATTGCACTAACTATACACATTGCCACTATTCCTTTTAAATAATATTTATTTTATTTCTGCACTTGCTCACATCGGCACAAGTGCAGCTCCGGCACTGATTGTGAGGTTGTTCATTTAATTTTTAGATACAAATTGCAGTAATAAATTCTTTTGTTGGGGCCTAAGTGTAATTTTCTCTTTTTTCCCTCCAATACATTGCACCCCGTTTGGTAAGGGAAATTTTCCGGTTTGGGCTGCCGCTTTGGGCCAATCCCAGGGCTAACTAACAGAAAAAAATATTAAATATTAAAGGGACTTTTGAATTTTAGAATTACTTGTTTGCCCCCATTATTAATATTATTAATATGACATACAAATTTGTCAATGGTAATGTCTTATAATTTATCCATATGACACACATTTGTCAATGCCTCAACGGTAACACTATAGAGAAATACTCATATGTTCCAGGAGTGTCACTTTATTTGTGTTCTGACTAATTAAAATATAACTTATTAATATAATACATATACTTGTTAACAAATGAATTTATCAATGGTCATACCATGATTTATCAATTTGGATAAACAAATAATTTCACAAATTAAATCTATATCATTGAAGCTGGAGTTTTTAGATAGCTAATAATCATATAGCGAGACTTTTTTATACTGTTTTTTTTCTTACAACCTTCGATTTTCCCAAAATTTTATTTTGATAGATATAAATTATATTACAATATGACAGTTTAAAACTTTAATATAAATGCAACTCTTAACAGTAATGTTTCACAATTTGACATTGACATATCCCAATTTTCAACTCATAATCTAAAATTTGACATTAAAAACCTGACAAACTTATTTAGACCATATATATAATTTAATATTGTGATTTCGTTGTCATTTTTTAAAATTATAGATTTTAATAGGAAACTTTATAATTTATGTTTTAATTCTAACATGGAATATTTTAAAAGGCTATATAAGCAATAAATTTCAAATTATCATACATTCATATCTCATGTAAAATTTCTAAAATTGGCCAAAATTTCAAACATATAGTTATCTCTTTTCGGCCATTTCAACCAATTTTTCTGCTTTTCAAGGTTGGAATAACAACGTTCATTTGCTTTTCAGCAAAGAATATTTGCTAACTTCTTTGCCGACACAAGTTTCATCTTCACTTCAAGAATATAATGATGAACTAAACATTTTCAAGCTTATATTTTTCTCCAAAAGAAGAAATTCATAATTTTTATTAATTATTCAAACAAATAATAATTTGCTCCAATTATTTCCTGAAGGATCAATATATACCTTGCTTGCAGTTGTAACAAAGTGATCAGAGTACGTAGTAGTAATATAAATAGAGGCGAAGAAGAAGCAAACAACAGCACGGCGCCGCTTATAATCTGCATCAACATTTTACGTAGCAATTAGAGTGAAGTGTTAAACCAACATGGCGACCTCAGCACCCGTCTCCTTCGCCACTAGCTGCTGGTGTAACCCTCAAACCAAATCGTCTTCTAAGCCACAATCCCCAGCCATGGCCTTCCTCTCTTCACCTCAAATTGGCCACAAATCCCTTATTCGCCCCCTCAGGTTCAACAACGGTGTTTCTTCACTGAGCCCCACCAGGCGAAATATGCCTAAGCTAGTTGTGAAGGCCTCCATAGACAAGAACGTCGAGGTCTTCACCAAAGAACATCTCGCTGTCTCTCTCGCCAAATACGTGGCCGATCTCTCCCAACAGTTCATCCGCGACAGAGGTTACTTCACCCTTGTTTTGTCCGGCAACACCGTCAAGTATCTCAGGTTTGTCTCTTACTCTGTTACATATGCTTGCTTGCATGACTCAGTTCAATTCATATCTTCTCAAACTGATAAAATTTCAGGAAACTGGTGGAGCCTCCGTATGTGGATGCAATCTCATGGTCCAAGTGGCATATTTTCTGGGTGGACGAGAGAGTGGTACCCAAGACTCACGTTGACAGCAACTACAAGCTTGCCTATGATGGATTCATCTCTAAGGTATGTTACATGCACAGTTAAGTTGTTTTTTTGTTCAATAATTTGCAACTTAATTAATTATATAACGCATCATGAAATGAAAATTAAGACTTGTGTTGACGTACAGTTGCCAATCCCACCTTATAATGTGTACTCCATTGACGATGCGCTGCCAGCAGAAGGAGTAGCAGATGTGTACGAGACAACGCTACGGCGTTTGGTGGCGGGGAACGTGATAGCATCATCATCACAGACTAAATTCCCAAAATTTGATCTGGTGTTGCTGGATATGGGGCCTGATGGGCAAGTGGGTGCTTTGTTTCCAAATCATCCGGTGGTGAACGAGAGCACGAAGTGGGTGACCTACGTGAAGGACGCCCCAAAACCACCACCGGAGAGGATAACATTGACGTTGCCGGTGATCAATTCAGCTTCCAACATAGCCATGGTGGTGACAGGGGCCGGCAAAGCGGATGCGGTTTACACGGCGATCGAGAAAGTGGAGACTGCTGGTCCGAAGCTTCCTGTTCAAATGGTTTCGCCGGAGGGAGAGCTCAAATGGTTCTTGGACAAAGGTGCGGCGTCAAGGTTGTACAACAAGTAGGAATGTTGATGGAGGTGCAAGTCCTTTTGACAATGACCTTCTATTCGGATATGTTTTATCGAGCTCTCTATTCTTTGCTGGACGCTCAAGTGGGAAACCACCAGACTTTTTCTTTACCCTTGATTAATGTACGTGGACAGTCTTGAGTCAAACAAGATAATGAATAAACTTGAGACTTCCTAATTACCATCTAATATTGTTATATCAGTTTTTTTCCCGTGTTTGATGATTGAATTGGAGCCAAAAGTCTTAGCATCACGATGGGGATGCTAATTTTTTTTAAATATCGGTCCTAATTATAAAACTAAGTTTACAGTATAATTTATATTATAAACTTAGTTTTATGACTAGAATCAGAAGTAGTTAAAAATAAAAAACTGAGATAAAGGCTATAAAATTAATATAATTCTAATTATACTAACTCGTGTTTTAATTGACACTTCTTTCATTTTTCTAACAGACCATAACAGGCCGGTAAATATTTGCACTAATTATTCTGTACGGACAGTTGGCGTCAAAAGTTGGTATACATGGAAAAAAAACTAAAATTCATTTAGTACGCATAGTATAACGTACGACTAGATAAAAAATGATTATTTATGAGTGGAAAATATTTTTATTTCTGAACAGATCGAAAATAAAATTAATTATTCTACTGAATAATAAATATATCATATATTATATCTAAGTTAATATTTTCCCATCTGCTTGTATGTATGTATAAGCTCGATGTGATTTTATTATATTTCTCAGTAAGAGGTCTCTTGTATATAAAAAATAGTGAAGTGCTTAGAACTCTTTCTAAAAAAAATCACAAATCTATATGACAACTATGACTCTATCTTATTAAAATGCTGTGATTTTATGTGCGGATAACAAAGATGTTAACATTAATGTGATACAATTAAAGATAATTTTGACCTTACCATTCAATCTGAAGTAATGGCGGATTACCAATTTTTGTTACAACAAAGCGAAGGTCCTGTGCCGCGTGAAGCTAGAATGCCGCAGTATTCGATATTTTGGTTGGTCTTCTTAGTTCTGAACCATGTTTGGCCTATTTTTGTTTCTTGGGGAGAAAATTAGTAAAAAATAATAAAGATTTAATGTCATGAACAGGAACAAGTTCTGATGAAGGAAGATAAATCAAGGGCCAAATATCTTAAAAGAGACTCGGCTCAAAACTAAATGCAGATATGTTATGTCTCAACATTTTTTAAAGGGAAAGGACTAGAAGCTTGAGACTTTAATTTATTCGGTAATGGAACCGAACGTACGTGAACAACATATGTTCTTGCCTCCATGACTGAAAAATGTATCCAAAATTGTGCTTTGCTTCTAAGACTAGACTAAGAATCAAAACAACCAAAATAAATACGAGTAAGAGCATCTAAAGGAAATCGCTCTGTAACAATGGCATTCTCCGCAACTTTCACTCCTCAGAGCAGCTTACTGTGTGCACGTAATAAGCCAAATCCCCTATCCCCGACGACGTCGTTGCTTCCCACCCAAGTTTCTCACCAGAATCTCCTCTATCAGCCTCTGAGGTATAATATAAGGGTTGCACCAATCGGGGTGAGAAAAAAGAGATTGGCCAGCCCAGTAACGGCGTCGTTGAAGTGGGAGAAGGGGTATACCAACGTGGAGGTGTTCACAAAGGATCACCTCGCTGTCTCTTTGGCTTACGACATTGCTCAGCTCTCCAGCAAGTTTATCAAAGAAAGAGGAGCTTTCACCGTCGCTTTGTCCGGCGGCTCTTTGATCAAGTACCTCAGGTGACACATCACTCTAATCATACTACTTTTGTCTGGTTATTTTGTCGGATATATTTGAGTCATAGAGATATATAGGTGATCGAATTCAGTCTTTATTAGAAAGAACGTATCATGAGAATTTGTAGACTTTGACGATCGAGTGCATTCAGTTAAGGTTTTGTTGTTACGTTGAAAATTCAGGAAATTGGTGGAAGCTCCATATGCTGAATCCATTGAGTGGTCCAAGTGGCACGTGTTTTGGGTAGATGAGAGAGTGGTGCCCAAGACTCACTTAGAAAGTAACTACAAGCTTGCTTACGATGGATTCATATCCAAGGTATATGCATACACCATATGTAGTATTCTCTAAATTTGATTCGATAATTTTGTTGCATTTAACTGATAATTAAACTTGTGGCGACGGAAGATGCCAATTCCGGGGTCTCAAGTTTACGCCATAGACGACGCGCTGCCGCCAGACGGAGCAGCGGATGTCTGTGAGACAAATCTTCGACGGTTGGTGAAGAGCGGCGTGATCGCTTCGACGGAGGATGGGATTCCGAGGTTTGATCTGATGCTTCTGGGCATAGGACCCGATGGCCACGTGGCGTCTCTGTTCCCGGGGCATCGTCTTCTGAGGGAGGATCAGAAATGGGTGTCCCACCTCAACGACTCCCCAAAACCGCCGCCGGAGAGAATCACCTACACCCTGCCCGTCATCAATTCAGCGTCAAACATATCCATAGTGGTTGCCGGCGCCGGCAAAGCAAACGCCGTTCAGAGTGCACTTGAGGGGGATGAGGAGAAGCCGGAGAAGTTGCCCATCCAGCTTGTGTCCCCGAGGAGTGGGGAGATCAAGTGGTACTTGGACAAAGGAGCTGCCTCAGGGCTCTTCAAGAAGTAGCCATCTGCGGTCCCTGCGGATGAAAATGGCTACAGAAGTTTGTCAACGAATAGAGACAAGTGGAAATAAAGTGAAATGAATGAAGACGAGGAGTAGGTAAAGTGAAAGAATTATAGTGCTTTCTTTATTGATGAACAATGAACAATATATATAAGTATTGGATCTTGATAGCACGTTGTCCACTCTCAGCACTAACACCACTAAGTAAAAGACTTTGTAAACTAATGGCCCCACTACACCCTAAAAGTAGGTAACCACTTACTAACAATAATTAAAAAAAAATAGCATACTAAAAACAATAAACTATTAAACAATTTTAATAACTTGATCCCATCCCTTAACTTGCGGAAATCTGCAACAACCGAGAGAAGAGAGAGTTGAGATTGTTATCTTCAACACTCTCCCTCAATCACAGCTTCTTTGGTTTTCCAACACCAAGTTCTTCACGAAAGCTCTCATGTTTGCTTCTACTCAAGCCTTTTGTAAACAAATCTGCAACTTGATCTCTTGTGTTGACATGATCAAACTGAATTTCTTCTTGCAAGACTTTCTCTCTAATAAAATGATAGTGGACTTCCACATGCTTTGTTCTTGCATGAAACACCGGGTTCTCTGCCAAATGTATTGCTGATAAATTGTCACAATACAAGGGAATTGGTCCTTCTATGGATTGATGCTAGTCTGCTAACAACTGCATAAGCCAAGTGCTTTCTTGAGCTGCCATGGCTGCTGCTCGGTATTCTGCTTCTGTGGTTGATAAGGACACAGTTGGTTGCCTCTTGCTGCACCAAGAAATTGCTCCTGGACCAAGCATAAAAACATACCCAGTAGTGGAACGTCGGGTATCACAGTCCCCTGCACAATAAGCATCACAATAGCCAACTAACTTTCCTTCTCCTCTTTTCTTATACATGATACCGTACCCAAGTGTGGCCTTGATATAGCGCAAGATCCTTCGAACAGCATCTAATTGAGGCTTCTTAGGACTTTGCATATATCGACTCATCACACCTACTGCAAAGGAGATATCAGGTCTTGTTAGTGTTAAATAGATTAAACTGCCCACCAACTGTCGGTACATCGTTGTATCTTTCAAGACCATCCCTTCATGAGAAGACATCTTTGTATTTGGCTCCATTGGCGTTGAGATTGGCTTGCAATTCAACATACCAAACTTTTTCAATAAATCTCTAGAGTACTTTTGTTGATGGAGAAAAATTCCATCTGTACTATGATCAACCTCCAAGCCAAGAAAGTGGTTGAGTTGTCCAAGCTTTTTCATGAGGAAGCAAACTGACAAATTCTCTTTGGTCTGGAGAATTTCTTCTTCACAATCCCCTGTGAGAATTAAATCATCTACGTATACTAGCACAACGACTAGTTTACTTCCAACAGCTTTGACAAACAAACTTGAATCTGATGGTGATACAGAATAACCACTATGAGTCAAAAATTCAGCAATTTTACCATACCATGCCCTTGGTGCCTGCTTTAGTCCATAGAGCGCCTTCCGAAGCTTACACACATGTTCTGGATAATCTTGACTTTGGAAGCCCATTGGTTGGCACATATAAATCTCCCGATCTAGTTCTCCATGCAAGAAAGCATTCTTTACGTCCATCTGCCATAGGTTCCAATTCTTATTAGCTGCAAGTGCAAGTAAGACTCGGACGATTGTGTGCTTTGCAACTGGACTATATGTTTCATCATAGTCTTGTTCATACTGCTGAGAGAACCCACGAGCTACCAGACGAGCCTTATGCCTCTCAATTGACCCGTCGGTATGTCTCTTTATCTTATAAACCCACTTGCAAGAGATAGGTTTGACATCTCTTGGCTTTGGCACTAGCTCCCAAGTTTGATTTCGTTCTAATGCCACAACTTCCTCCTTCAGAGCTTCAACCCACTTGGAATGTTGAGATGCTTCTTCATATGTCTCAGGTTCTTTGTCATCTTCTATAATGGCAGCATTGGCATACTTGGGGTTTGGTTTTCTGACTCTTGTTGACCTTCTAGGAAAATTTGATTCATTGTGCTCATCTTCTGCGGTTTGTTGTTCATGCACACCCATTTGCCAAGGACCTTAAGTCTCGTCTACCTCTTCGATTTCTCCTTCGTCGACTACATCTTCATATTCATCTAGATTCAAGTGGATTTGAGAGGATTCTGGTAACTCTTCTTTGTCTGAGGACCACCATGATGAGGCTTCATCAAACACCACATTTCGAGATGTGTAGCACTTTCTGCTCACTGGATCACAGCATCGCCATCCTTTTCTTTGACTGTCATATCCTACAAAGATGCATCTAACAGCCTTCTTGTCCATCTTGCTACGTAAATGGTTAGGTACAAATACATAGCAAACACAGCCAAAAACTCGAAAGTAACTTACAGAAGGCTTTGTGCTCCATAGTTTTTCATAGGGTGAGAGAAAGTTTAATCTTTGTTGAGGAAGTCTGTTGATAACATATGCAGCGGTTCTCATTGCCTCTCCCCAGAAATGGCTAGGAACATTCTTAGCATGAAGCATACTTCGACATGTTTCTGCAAGATGTCTGTTTTTCCTCTCAGCAATACCGTTTTTGCTGTGGTGTGTTAGAGCATGTGTACTGATGTCGGATCCTAGACTCTTGAAGAAACCTTATGAATTCATCTGAGGTGTACTCCCCTCCATTGTCAGTTCGAAGAGAGTTAACCTTGCCGCCAGTAGCCGCTTCTGCTTCCTTTATGAAGTCTTTGAACTTGGTTAGCGTCTCAGATTTTTCCCTCATAAAATATACCCACACGTACCTTGAAAAATCATCAATGAAAGTCACCATATACTTCACTCCACTAATGGAAGCTTGCCTTACTGGTCCAAACAGATCAGAATGAATTAACTCCAATGGTCTATGAGCCTTAAATTTGGACTCTTCAAATGGTAATTGGTGAGCTTTTCCATATTGACAGCCTGCACATACTGTGTCTATTCTTACATCAGTTTGAGGAAGTCCCCTTACCATTGCCTTCTTCATCATCATATCTAGCTTGGAGTAGCTAACGTGGTTCAGCCTCAAATGCCACAGATCTGCAGTGTCATTTTTCCTAGCCTTATCTATATATGCAGTTTCTGCTGATAGCACATAGACTGATTCTAGCTTTCGTCCCTTCATCGTTGGTTCTTTATTAATCTCCAAGTCACTGTACACTTTTACATCCTGTGGGCCAAACACAACAAAATGGCCAGATGACGTTAGTTGTGCTACTGAGAGAAGATTTTTCTTCATTCCTGGGACATGATAGACATGTTGGAGTGACACCTCATCATCACCAAACTGAGGAGGAACATATGTACTGCCAACATGAGCTATTGGAAGCTTTGAATTATTTGCTGTTACAACCACGCGATTTCCTTTGTAATCTGATAAATTCTGTAGCTTCTTCATGTCGCTTGTCATATGGTTAGAGCAACCTGAGTCAACGATCCATTCTTTCTCGAAGTCAACCTGATTGGAATCTGTTGCTGTAAAGGCAAAATCCTCTTTGTCAAAAGCAAATAATGCCTCAGCATCCCACTCCTCCTCGACTGTATCAGTAGCAACATTACTCTCGATAGTCTTTTTCTTTGACCAACAATCTTTGGCCATATGACCCTTTTTGTTGCAGTTAAAACACTTCCCCTCAAACTTCTAGCCACGATCATGGTTCTTTGAGTCTCTCTCATCACGAGCACGACCTTGACCTTGAGAACTATTTCTCTCGTCATTCTTTTTGCACCAACTTGCACCATTATGTTGCTTGAAATTCTTTTTACCTTTATTGGCAAAAAGAGCTTCTTCTTGAGTTCTTGATGAAACTCCTCCCACTTGTTTTGCTAAAGCTTCCTGCCCAGCTAGCAAGTTTTCAAATTCTACAAGCGATGGCTGAACTTGCCACCCTTGTACAGCAGCAACAAAGCCTCTATATTCAGGCTTTAGACCATGGATGACAATTCTTCTCATCCTTGTCTCTCCAATTGGTGCTTCTAGATCTAACTCTGATATTTTTCTACACAACATCTTTACTTTGTTAAAATATTGTGTAACCGTCATGTCTCGTTGAGTTATTGAGAGTAACTCACTCTCCAATAACTGAAGTCGTGTGTCATTCTTCTTTGAGAATAGCTTGGCTAATATATCCCAAGCTTGCTTTGGAGTTGAAGCATCTCAGACATGCTCAAGCAATTCTTCCTCTACAGTCGTTTTCAAAGCAAACACAGCCTTTCCTGCCTTAATCTTCCACTTTCGCAGCACACCATTGGCATCTTCAACTTCTGGTTGTACTACTTCACTACCATTAACAACCTCCCACAAGTCTTGCCCTTGCATATAAGACATTATGCAAGTTGACCACGTTTTGTAGTTGCTGTTGTTGAGCTTTTTGAGTCCACCAATAGCCTGAAGGTCGGTCATTGCTGTTGGTTAGAAGGAAAATAAAGCTCTCAATAAACTACACACACAATGATCTCTTAGTAACCTGCGTACCCTCTGATACCAATTGATGAAAATGGCTACAAAAGTTTGTCAACGAATAGAGACAAGTGGAAATAAAGTGAAATGAATAAAGACGAGGAGTAGGTAAAGTGAAAGAATTATAGTGCTTTCTTTATTGATGAACAATGAACAATATATATAAGCATTGGATCTTGATAGCACGTTGTCCACTCTCAGCACTAACACCACTAAGTAAAAGACTTTGTAAACTAATGGCCCCACTATTCCCTAAAAGCAGGTAACCACTTACTAACAATAATTAAAAAAAAAAAAGCATACTAAAAACAATAAACTATTAAATAATTTAATAACTTGATCCCATTCCTTAACTTGCGGAAATCTGCAACAACCGAGAGAAGAGAGAGCTGAGATTGTTATCTTCAACACCTGCCTCAGCTTCGCCATCATCGATCTGAAACAATTAACAAGCATATATGCAAATGCAATGATATTTATGATGATGTAACCCTGCATTTCTCATTTCGGATGTATTTAATTAAACTCCGTCGAGGACTCTTTTTCACATCAATTCACATAAACTTCCCATCTTATCTCATCAACATAATCCTTAGATATAAGGTTCATATTCACTGCCTGTACCAAATTCGTTCGAAAATACACCTCGGCGAGACCACAAGCCCAGCAAAGTTTCGGACTGTTGATGTTGATATATACCCAAAGCCTGGCCTAGCATTGTTCTTAATTATACAATTCTCATACATGGGCCCGGATTGTTTTGTTCTTATTTTTTTGCCTTTGAAAAAGGGGACTGTCGAGAGTCGATCGTGTGGCTTTGCGCAGAGCAGTCGGACGCCCAAGATCTATTTATTTATTGAGAACTTGGATCCTTTTATAATTGAGAATAAATTGTAGTCCAGAGTTTAGAGAGATGTGAATGAATATGAATACAGAATTAAAATAGACATGGTCACGTTAGGAAGGATATAGTATTATGGAGACGATAGGAGCTCTCCGGTGCATGCACTCCGCAGTGGCAGATTGACTTTCTTTTGAGGTTCGATACCATACTTAAAACCCACTCCAATGAACATCCACACTCGCAATTTAGGGGTATATGCATTGCACTGTACTGCTAGCCTCCCATTTCATACTCTTAGTTCTACACTGATCTCTTTTTACGTGATCTGTTGTGTTATTAAATGACGCTGCCTTCTCTGTCAAGCATACTTAGGCTCCTCAACACGCCTCCGTCAATCTCCTCAAATTAGTGTACTGTACGTCTTATCTGATGCCATCAAAATTATATATTCTGGGTACAACAAGATCGATCATGTTTGTTGGATAATATCATAGTAGACGCATGCTTTACTTAATATGGCCACCGTTAGTTTCCCCCCCTTCTCCTCTCCAATTATTTTATTTTTCGGCCCCCAATTTAAAAAGCTTATAAAATTAAGCTCAGAGGTGTTTTATTATATTACAACCCTATTAATGCTCAAGGGGCTTAAGCATGGCGGGTCGCAATCAATTGCTGGAATTGATAAAGCACCAAAAGAAGAAGCACTTCATCATGAGCAGATTTGACGGCAATCATCCACCATTATTGAGGCAGTTTCTTTAGAATAACACGCCATGGGGACTGTGGAATTGTCCTTGTCCCATAGAAGACACACACTGTTCTTTCTCTCTGATTTCTCTTTCATCATTGTGATTGGATCGTGACAAGAACCTACATTGCATGAAATATGCAAAAAGTTCAATACATGGCCCTCCCTCAAACCATTATATTTATTTTATTCTGTTTTGGCTACTCTTCTCTCCCTCCCTCTGTTATCCACTCTTAATTTATTTCAATAAAGCTGTCTTCCTTGCATGCTAGTGAGTAGTCACTGTGACTCAATTAGTATGCTTTTCTGAAGGGTCACTGTACAGGCTAGAAGGAAAAACATGAGGTTCATAACTTAATATACTCTTTCTAAAAATTTGAGCATAAAGAAAAGTAAATGCGTGCTATATTTAAAGCTGCCTTCGCGATGATGACTGTGTTGAACAGGTGAAGGGTTTGGACCATCCCAAACGAAAGTGCCGAGTCGATCGCTGCAACCTTTGATGCACATAATGTGTTTGATAAATTGTACAAATCAACATTCATAGGTAGCCATTGTCGGATCATAAAGTGGCAGTTGATGTGAAAGCCAAGCACCGCACCTCCCGTCTTTAATTTATCTTTAATTGAGAAACTGAAGTCACCGAAAAGTGTTCCCATGGTAGCCCACAAGAATGTGAACGACAAAAAAAGTATCCATTGGCCCCTCCAGTCTCCAGGAACCATTCCACTTTTATAGGGGTAAGAAGAAGAGGACCAATAATTATACTTACTTTCATCTGTGGTAATGCAAGGAGCTTATATTAAACCGAGAGAACATTAGTTGACCCAAAAATAAAACAGAATAATCATTCGCATACAGACAAGAACATTACATGTTATCGTCGGTTCAGAGACAAGATAGATGACATTGCATGTGAAAGGCTTGCCAGCACGAGTTCCACTTTTCCAACATTAGTTTTGTTCTTTCTCTTTTTTCAAAACCATTGCGCCTGTTTTGGTTGACTGATACTTTTAGATATCGATCTGCTAGGCCAGGTCAGTTGTTCGTTTGCTATTTGCAGTTCTTTTAGTAAATTATATCTTTGCATAATTAATTTAATCAACAATTTTAGTGACCTGGTTGTTCAAAGAATTTCATCAAGTCACTTTTGGGAAAGCCCTAAAAGTCCCCGCATAAATCGGAGAATTGCAGAGATTAAGTAACTTCATGTTGGTCTCAGTTAACTTTAAAGTATATCTCGTCCCCCTTTTTTAACTCGGACGCAACTACTAGTGGTGTGGATCTTGAAATAAAGATTTAGGGAGTTAAATGTATATTTATTGGCTAATTAAGAAAAAAATTACTTGAAGGGGCCAAATATATAAATTTTTAGGATAAGTGTATACATTTTTTTGACCAAATATATAAAAAAAATCCTATTTTCATTAAAAAAAATTCACAGATTTTTTTTGGGGGGTCCGCCACTGCCACCATATATTGCATCTTACAAACCGGATTAAAGCCTTATTATAGATAATGGATCTCTTGAGGATAATGGCAAGTGCAGTGACTGATGTTCTATTTAACTTTTATAGAAACCAATAGAAAAAAAGTCAGTTTGTAAATATAATTTGTGTTTGGATTGATGGTAGTAAAAGTGACGGAACCCACGTTAAAAAGTTGAGAAAGTTTTTTCTAAAAGCTATTCTATGAAGCTTTTTCCTAAATTGAATTTTACGAGGTTTTTTTAAAAAAATGTAAGTAGATTTAAATCTTTATCTAAATACTTCACTTAAGGTTTTTTTCTACTACTACTTTCTTTTGACTTTTTGTGACTTAAAGCTCACTAACATTCTCTCCAAACAAACCCAATATGGACTTTGGTACTTTCTCTTATCTTTAATATAAAACATATTTATTTAGTTTGATTATATTAAGAAAGTTAGTTAAATTAATTAATATAACATTTATTATTTATAACACCCTATTTATTATCTCCCTTAATTTCCTTATTTCCTTTTCTACTTAATTATTGTCGAGGGAGAAAGGGATAAACTGAAAAAAAAATTGATAAATATAAAAATTATGTCATATATTTAAGATAGATATCAATTCCCTATATATGTTTTATATTAAGATTGGGAGGAGTAATTTTCTTTAATAAGTTAAAAGTCCCATTCTGGCCGAACTTTCTTCTTTACCATGTCCTGCAATAATCAGTCCATTTTGGCTTGGAATATAGTAGTGCCAACAAGCAAATGGCTAATTATATACTCGACTGAATGTGATAGCCACTAATTAACCGATGAGTTTTTTAATTGGGAAAGAAAACGACTACACATATAGACAACAAAAATTCTAATTAAGCCTAAATAAACTTCTGGCCCCACACACATGTATGATAAATGGATAATGCAGTTTGTTGGGTCCCGCGCCTCTTTCTTTGTCTAGAAGTTGGGAGAAGGGTCCATCATGACTTGGAATTGCCAACTTAATGAACGAAATATCTCCAAAAACTACTCCCTCTGTTTCACACTGTTCAAATCAAGGTGGAGGAGTTGAAATTCAAGTCCTGCACATTTTGTTAAAGAGGTGTGAGGGCCTCTTTTTAAAATTAGATAGAAATAAAAAACATACTTCTATCTCTGATAAGGGTTTAATAAGCTCAGATAATTAGGGTTTTAACTAAGGGATTTGATTTTCTCATGTTGCATGAGAAAAAGAAGATTCCTACACACACATAAAATAGTGGGACCCACATATATGTATGAATTAATTCATACATATATGTGGGTCCCACCATTTCATGTGTGTGTGATGTGAGAAAACACTTTTCCTGCAACATGAGAAGTGATTTTCCCTTTAACTAATTGTGATAATATTTTTACAAATTTCAATTAAAAAATTACCACGTGCTGCGATTGTAAGATATTGATTCTCACATATGATAAAATCTTATCATAACTTGTTAAAACCTTATATGACCTTGTGAAACCCTTATCAGGAATGAAAATTAAATACCTTGTCATTGTAATAAATGGTGAATTTTCAATTGGAATCTTATAAAAAATTGTTAAAACCTTATATGAATTTGTGAAACTATTATCAAAATTAGGAAGCAATACATTGCCATTATAACAATTGATTTTTTTAATTGAAATTTGTGAAAATCTTATAAAAAATTGTAGTATGATTTTTAAACTCATAAAGAAATTTATCATTAATTTTGAAAAGGACAAATTAGGCTCTCACACTTCTTTAAAATTAAGAAAATCTTATCAAAATTTGTTAAAATATTATAAAAAATTAGAGCAAATTTTTTAAACTCAGAAGAACATATCTATAATTTTTATTGAATTTTGAAAAGGACAAATGAAACTTTCACGCATCTCTGATTTTATGAATGTTTGAAACACCTTTTTATATTTTAACATATTAAAGTTCATTTTCTAGGATTTTATCTATAAAATTTCAACTAAACTTTATTACTATTTTTTTTGTTGCTACGCTTCAATTCTGAATAAATAAAACAATTTTTTTGGCCTGGATACGAAGAGAATTTATGATGCATTACATATGTATTAATGGTTTATATGCATGTATTTTTTGTATCAGTAATATCACACACTCACCCGTGTCAATTTTTTTTTTTTTTTTTTGTTTTTGGAAAAAGTGAAAACGGTGGACAACCGCTCAGTGGATTATGAGTGGAAGAAAATATGGTAATGGGACGGTTAAGCCATAAGTGATAGAATAGTTAGTTATATGATGTCACGGGCCAGCGACGTCGTATCAGTCCGGTGAGGTAGGCAGTGTTGGAGTAGGGCATAGCACATTGCAAAGCTCTACAAATGCTGAAAACCTTGGCCAGTCTTCTGATTCAGTGCTTTCCCCTCATTCTCTCTCGGCTGGGAGCCATAAACATTTCTTCTTCGGTCACACAAGAAACCGCAAGCAACTGTCTTTCGGGTCTGTTTTGCAACAAGCAATAAGCGTTGAAGGAAATTCCACTGGTTGAAGACGAAGAATAAGAAGAACGACCAGGAGTAAGAAGGGCATTCTTGTAATTTTGACCTCCCCGTCCTCCTCCATGCTTGCATCAGCCCATTTGACCACCAACAGCGACGCTCCCATCAACTCCGTCGGCGGCGGCAGCAGTTTCTGGTTAATGGCAGCGCCTAGCAGCCCCTCCACCTCGGCGGTGGTGGTGACGGCCTTGGCCGGGGTAGCGCTCGTCGCTGTGATTTTCTACGGTGCCACTAGGTAAAAAACCGATGAACTGAAAATAAAAACAAAAATCTCACGAAGAGAGCATTAGAGCTTCGAAAAACCCTAGACACGCTCAGGCATAGACGATATTGTTTCCTATTATGATTTGATTCAACTAGAAAGTTTATTGCACAAGGACTATATAGATGAATCCCCTTAGAAGAAGTCACAATTCATCTTCGTCGTCTTCAAATTCCTCCCCTTCCTCATCTTCGTCGCCATCATCATCTTCGTCATGGATCCATTTGCGTTCAGTTCTATTTGTTGTTGCATCCTCCTCACCAGCTTCTTCTCGTTCACCATCTGATCGGTGAGTTTTTCTCAGTATTATTTTCAAGACTAGGATTTTTGTTTGAGCTCAGATTTCTATTATTTAGTTTCTGTTTGTTCCGAGACAGATCCATCTCTAGTTATCCCATACGCTACTCAGCTTAGTTAAATTCTACCGCTTTTGTGCTTGGACTTCTACATTCTTTAATATTCTGTCTCTGCACGGCTGCTTTTCGACCCATACTCTCTGATACTTGATGCTGTGTCTTATTCTAGTATAATAGCTGATTTGTTAGATTCACTATGTCCCCCCCCCCCCCCCCCCAAAGGGCGTAATTGGAAAAAGGAGAGAAGTAGGGGTGACAGAATGTCCTGAACACAATTTAACTTAATTATGGAAACTACAGTGACGGCCTGTCAAATGCTAGATTGTGGGTCTTATAACCATGCAAATATTCTCATGTGGTTGGAATTGTACATCTTGCTTTGCTAAGTCTAACTGAGTGGCTTAAGATTGAGCGCAGTACTGAATTGCAGGCTTCAATGAGCAATCGGGACCGACAATTATTATTTTTTAGTTTTAACTTTTGTATGTTGAGCGCATTTAGTTTTATGCATGAAGTGCTCTAGCACTTTGGAGGTAGGAATAAAATATTTCACAAAATGATTGATGAGACACCTGGTAATTATCATTGTATAATGCTAGTTGGTTTTAATAAGGAAGGAAGAAGAGATTTTCGTTTATGCGTTTTCATTCCTTCTGATGTTTCTTTTCCAACACTGTTTTCTGTTATTGTCTATTTTCAAACCCCTTATACATAGGAAGTAATGAGTAACCGTTTCTTGATAATTTTCAGGGGTCGCCTCAAATCACCATGGTCACGCAGGAAAAGAAAGCATGCACTTTCACCACAGCAGTGGAAAAGCTTATTTACCCAAGATGGAAGACTCCGAGATGGTGGAGCTAAGTTCTTGAAAAGAGTTCGCAGTGGAGTAAGTTTGCTTTTTCTGTTTATCTCGACCATGAAGTTATGATTCTCATGTTCTTTCACCACTTGAAATTAATTACAATAGTTTTGCAGGGTGTTGATCCGACTATTCGGGCTGAAGTTTGGCCATTTCTACTTGGAGTGTAAGTATGCCTTCTTCCTAGTTTCATTCTTAATGTCTATCTATCTATACTTGTATGCTTGAAATCAATCAAACAATTTTGTTATATAGTTTCTCACTTTGGTGTTTTCTTCATTTTGTGTTTTGGAGAACATTGATTACTCTTTACTTAGATTTGAATTACTGGGGTGGTTGATTCTCTATTTCATACTCTAATCTAAATGAATTTATTTGATTAGTCAAGCTTTTATATGGTTGCTGATCATTTATTCATTTAAACAGCTTTGACTTGGACAGCACCAAAGAAGAAAGAGATGTTATAGTGAGTCAAAATAGGTAGGTACACTAATTTGATCTCTAGATGTGTTATAATTCTTTCCTGATTGGTTGTGTGAGCTTTCTCCACTATTACAACTCATTTTGTTTTCTTCTCGCCCCCTGCTTTGCTCTAATTTTATGTGGTATTAATTTCAATCCTTTAAACACAGAAATGAGTATGAGAAAATCCGCAGACGATGCCGGAAGTTTCTGAAGCAGAACAATTTGAGCTCCAAGTTAAATGAAATTGGTGGAGTTTGCAGTGAGGGAGAGGGTGGGGTTGTCATTCATGACTCTGGTTCTCTTAGTTCTGAAGATGCTGCCAGTGCTAGGGAATCCCTTTCTAGTGAGGAGAGGAGCCCTGATTTTGAGTACTCAGATGATCCATCCAGTGCACTGGTTGAAGTAGATGATGTTTCTAATGTGAACAATGCTGATGTCGCTACACTGGATACTGATTCTTCTGATTCTGACTCATCAGAAAGTCCTGAAGTAATCCAAAATTTTCCACCTGGGGAGAGACAGGAGGAGAGTGATCCCAAGACAGCTTCCAAGGAGGATTCTTCATCCCAAACAGAAGTCTCATCAAAAGCCAAAACTAAGGAAGATTTTGGAACATGGCAACGTATCATTAGACTTGATGCAGTGCGTGCCAATTCAGAATGGATGCCTTATTCCCCCTCTCAACTTGTGGTATCAGAGAACAGAGCCCGAAGATCTGCTGAGGTAGTTGGCTTGAAGGATTATGGTCACCTAGAGCCTTCTAGAGTATTACATGCTGCTCGACTAGTTGCTATCCTTGAGGCATATGCACTATATGACCCAGAGATTGGCTATTGCCAAGGTATGAGTGATTTGTTGTCTCCTATAATAACTGTCATATCCGAGGATCACATGGCCTTTTGGTGTTTTGTTGGATTTATGAAAAAGGCACGGCAGAATTTTAGACTTGATGAGGTAGGTATAAGGAGGCAACTTAATATTGTTTCTAAAATTATCAAGTCTAAAGACTCCCACCTATATAGGCACTTGGAGAAGCTCCAGGCCGAGGATTGTTTTTTTGTTTATAGGATGGTGGTGGTATTGTTTAGAAGGGAATTGACGTTTGAACAGACTCTCTGCCTTTGGGAAGTGATGTGGGCAGACCAAGCAGCAATTAGGGCAGGCGTTGGGAAGTCTGCATGGAGCAGAATAAGGCAGCGTGCTCCCCCCACAGAAGATCTATTGCTATATGCAATAGCAGCTTCAGTCTTGCAAAGAAGAAAATTGATTATTGAGAAATATAACAGCATGGATGAGATCATCAGGGAATGCAATAGCATGACAGGACACTTGGATGTATGGAAACTGCTAGACGACGCGCATAACTTGGTGGTGACCCTTCATGAGAAAATAGAGACATCATTGCGATGACTGCATTTGGTTGATCAGTAAAATGGTTTACAGTATTTTTCAAAGATATTTATTTATGGTCTGCTAAGTCTCACTGCTGGAAGGAAAAATAAGCATTGCAGGTGATTTAAGTTTGAGCTATTATGCTGTTTCAACTAGCCACTACACATATTCAAGGCTCAGATGCCATGTTGGTTGGCTGATGGGGATGGAAGGAAGTTAGATTTATGTGTTTTTATCCTACTTTACTCCTTCCTTTTTCTTTGCTTAAAATTCTGTTTTCAGACATAGGTTTAGGGACTCTCGAGAACACCGATGCCAGAAGCAGGTGGCTAAGGGATGTAAGCTTCACAAGGTTGAGATACTATTACTCTTGTCTTTGAGCTTGTGGAGTTATGTTGCTTGACCTTAGGCTTCTGATTACATTGCATATCATTTGAATCTTTTGAAACCACAGATGGGTGAAAATACTGAATGGGAATGTGATTGGGGTTATCGAGTTAGTCACATTTCCTTTGCAATTGACATTTGAGTTTTAATAGCCAATAAAACATAACTCTAGCATGTTCGAAGATCCCCTAAAGTTCTGGATATGCCTTATACGTTGTTGAGTTCACGTGCAAAGACCATATTTGATTCTCTTTGGAGAGATTCTCTTTGTACGCTTTCAGTTGGATTGTAATGCGTTTTTGCTATGCTTGTTCACCTGTAGAGAAGACATATTTGTAACTTAACGAGCATCAAAACGATTGGGTGGTATGCCTTTTTTCCATAAAAAAGTCTACGTAATTTTAGGACTAAGCAATAACCAAATCGAGAGTGAACTTTGGAATAGTGACAATGGCTGTGGTTATGTAATCAAGAGGTTATGAAATTAAATCCTGAAAATAACTTCTTTACTTGTAGGAGTTAAGATGGCTGACTCTCCCTACACCCTACTTGGTAGATTGAGGGTAGAAGATTGCATTGAAACAAATTTTGAAAACAAAAAAAATACCTGAATCATCATTTTAAACGGTGAGGGTGGGAGAATGTTTTGCTTTGTTAACATGATTTTCATTAATAAAAATACAATGTTCTCTCTTTCCTAATTTTGTAAGAACAAAAGGCAACATAAAAAAGGCTTTATGAATTTTTTTAATTTTTTTTCCCAAAACAAATTTTAAGTTTTTTGTTTTCAGAACACAAATGAAAAAGCATTTTCATACATTGTTTCTGTATTTTGTTTTCCAAAGAGATAAACTGTTTTGAAAACGAAAAACTAAACATGCATAATTTCTCAATGAAGATGACGATGCCCTGCAGTCACTGGCTTTCATGACGGCTGTGTATTAAAGATGGAAAACAGTTACTAAATGAACACAATCCAAATGAAACCACAATCCAGTTTCAATGGCCATACCACAAATAAACTACACCAATTTTTAAACGGCTGAATGGAGACAGCAAACATTCCCAAAGTTCAAACTAAACAAAGAAGAGTCTCTCTAATCTTTTTTGTGGGTGTATTGGCGGACAGCAAAGGCTAACCCCAATATCAAGAGAGGGAGAAGGAACTGCAGAATCTTGATCACAAAATCATTGGTCTTTTCGGTTTTGTTAGAAGCTTGCAGAGGATGAATATACGAGCGCTTCTTTGGGATGGTTGATACATCAATCTCTCCGATCAAGTATTTTGCCATCATTTCTCTAGCCGAATCACTGTGTCCGGTATCTTCAAAATCGTCGGATGCATCTTTTCCTGTCAATTGCAAAGTGAACCACGGTAAATTACTATGATAATCTTTCGTACATTCATCAACCGTCTGAATATTATGTAATTGATAAGCATACCTGTGGAAGATAACAGAACATCATCACCTCCAGGATGATCTTCCATAAAAGGGGTAACATCATAGACCTAATATGATTAAAGCATAGAAACACATTTAAGTGATGGTTGTTTAACATCATGCAAGTATAATAATCCATTTGACCCACCGTATATGCCAATCATGGAATTATATAAATCCTAATGTAAATGACACCGTTGTGCTCTATCAGTTTGATGAAGTCCTTTTTATAGTCATGCTCTATTAATTCGAGTTGGATTAGGCTAAAGATGAGAAAACAAAATTGGGAGAATATCATTTAGGGCTCAACCAATGAGGGTATTCCGTACTTTCATCTTTTCCCACTCAGCCCAACCTCTGTTGTAAATCTTTATATATTAACTAGTATCTTTTCCTAACAAGTGTTCCGTACATGACATTAAGTAGCTTTTTAAAACATCTCAGGTAATAGTAATCAAACAATGACAGAGACTTGGTCAATAAAAAAAACCAGTGACAAAGACAACCAGGTTAGAGAATACAGGCCTAATATGGAAAAGTGATATCACTAGACAGCTCATATAGTCATAACATGTAACAAGTAAGAAACGCAGCAAAAATGCAGCTAATGTAAGCACAACCCTGGGCCCCCAATTCCATTTTTTCTTCCCATTAGACAGGATGTTTCGTCAGTTAGCACAACCAACTGAACTTTTGAGCAAACATTTCATCCTTTTTCTTTATTACTGTTCTGCCCATGCTTGGATTACTTATCCTCAAGGTCACTAATAGTCTTTTTATCGCTGACTCCGGAAAGTGCTTATCAAACTAGGAAACTTGCAGTCGCTTCTTAAACTAGGAAATTGTAGTGGCAGATAAAAAACAGAGCAGATTTTATTAAAAGGAGATGTTGATTCAATCTGGAACAGCAAAAAAGAATGCCAAATGGAACATGTTGCAAAAGAAAATAAATCTGGGCGAACATTTCCATCATATCTTGTCCAAGCTATGGGCCAAAAAAAAAACTTAAGTTCGCATAACGCGGAACGACAAATAAGTTAATAAGATATGCAGAGTGTTAAAAAAATCATATGATCAAACGCCACCAGGTGAGACAAATGAAGTATTTGAAATTCCAATGTTAAGTTTTAGCCAAAAGAGAGGCAGTGAATTGAATAAAAAATTCAAACAATAACTAAATCTATCGCAGAAGTGGCCAATGGCCATTATAGGCTATAGCCAGCAGAAGACCAGATGTTAAAGGAAATCTCACACACACACGGCACACGGGATATGTCAGTGAACAAAGAATTTAATACGAATATATCCAAGCCATTCATTATGCGAAAATAATCAGCAAATTGCAAGAATAATCGACAACGAACAGACTGAACCCTATGCTTCCAATCGTTTCTCAGTGCGCCAGGCAAATCAGAAAACAAACTATCACAGAAAACATCAAATGATGAGAAGAACTGACCTTCCCAGCTATGATAAGCCAACAATCTTTGAGCTGATTGTGCTTTGCCACTTCGTCGTACAGGAAAACTTTTTTACCCGAAGCCATTTTTTACCCTGCCACCTGCAACAAAAATCAAATACATACAGAGGACCCGGAAAAATCTTTAGCGAAACCCACAAAATTCCATTCGGGGAAAACGATGATAAAAGGGATCAAGAAAGGAGGGATCCCAAAAGAGAGTCACAAAAACCAGATAGTCGAAGCCGATCATCGAAAATCCTCGAAATCTTACCGAAATCAGATTAAACAATGAAATTTCGGTTAGAGGATTTGTGGTCAATACTCGAGTTAGGAGCCTGGAACTTCCCTATCAACGCCAGATTGCGGTGTCAAATCTATCAAGCTCACTGTAATGAATGGCCGGCCACGCATTTCTGACTTTATATATGGATGGATTTTGAATATCGCCAAATAAGTCTCAAAGTTTCTTTAAATTACAATAGGAACCATTCAGATCGATCCTGACCAAGGATGGTTTTGTCAATTAGCAACTCTGTCCAGACATAACAAGAAGACATACTTGAGAAAAAAAAAAAAAAATGACATACTCAAAAAAAAAGACATACTCCCTCCTCCTCCGGGCTAAATTATAATATATAGTTGACTTTTTTGAAGAGATAAAAAAATTAATTAAATTACTTTAGAATATTTTTACTTTTATTTTTTTCTTCAAACTAATTAGTTTGACTAATAAACTAATATATAATCTAAGAATACACAACATATAAAATGATTAAGTATCTTATTTAGTTTCCTTAATCCTTCCAAAAAAAATTAACTATATCTTATAATTAGAACTAGACTTAGTATAATTTACGAGTGGAGAAGAGTTGTTGCGATTAAAAATATGATTTTTTTTATATTTGTTTATCTTAAATATAAGACATAATTTATGATAGAAATTATATTATAAAATATATCATATATTTAAGGATGAGATAATATTTTTTATAAATCCTTTTATTAATTTACTTCCTAAAGAGAAAGATAAAGCAATTATTTTGTGAGTATTCTCTTCCATTTCCATGCACAGTTATTTTTATCCCGTGAATGTTTTGGCAGAATTATCAACTATTGACTTATTTCTTGCAGTGAAATAGTGAAAGCGTTTGATCAGGAGAAAAAAGAAAAGAAAAGTGAATGCAGAGTTATAAAAATAAAATAAAATGGAAATTTGGAAAACTGGGGGCTAGTCAAAGCGAACCCTGGTGTTCAAATGACTCGGCCCAAAGGTTTGGAAATAAAACAAGTGACTCATTTTCAGACCTTTTGAATCTCATGGACAGTACAAACATTGCGAACAGTAATGATGTTGACTTGCACATTAAACAAAAGCAAGACAAGCTTGGACGTGCCACTGACTACCTTCTTCTGAATATGGTGAACTAGTGGAGCTCCAATTATTATTATTATTATTATTTTCAATATTCAATTTATAAAAATTTTCAATGACTTTATATATAATATATTAAGATAGTCAACGATGTTTTACACTTTTTAAGTTTTCTGAGATAAATTTTGTTGAATTTAAGTATTAGGTTTTGAATGTAGTATATATTAATACTAAATAATACCTATGTTTCTTCTCTTTTTTCTAAGCCTGCGATGCACAATGTCATTAGTCAAATTAAGTTATTCAGATTATTTTTAGGGTGGAATTCAATATGTTGAACTCATTCATGTAATCGTCGCCAATTTTGATTTCTCATTACCTTCCGTCAAACACTATTTTCTTTTATTTAATACAACTTTCCTTGTCTGGGCCTCCCAATTAGCAAACCCTATGGCCACTCATACGCAAGTCTATCCTCCTACGCACAGGATTTCCATATAAATAAAACAAATTTAGAATACAATGTGTCTGTTTGGGATAACGGCAGTAGAAGTGATTTTTTTTCATATGAATTTTTTTAAAAAAAAGTATAATTATAAATATGTATTTGTGTTCAAGATAGCGGTTGTGACTTTTTTTCTAGATGGACTTTCGTCTGACATAACTTTTAAAAAATTAATTGAAATAGAAAATAATTAAAAAAGACATAATCTTATTGAATACTACATATGTATGTATTGTATATTATGTGATAATTTACGATAAAAATTTAATTTAGATCAGCATAATCCAAATGTGAAAACTTGTAAAATCCGGCGGCGAAGACGGAGTTCCTATGGGTGTGGTGTGGCAGAGGAGGTAGCTAGCGAATTGAAGACGCTTGAGGAGTGCATGCAACGGTGTTCGAAAGCGAAACTCATCTCTGCAATATGCATGCAACGTGTCAGTGATGTGATGGCAGAAGCTCAAATTCTTGACTTTTTTGGTTAAGCCCATAAGCCTTTCCCAAACACCTTTTTTTGTCTTAAACATGTCACCCACTGGGCTTTTAGCCTGATTTGATACTCTCCCGAATATGCTCATATTAGATTTTTTCTTTTCTTTTTTTTTAAAGAAAAAAGAAGAAGATGCTGACATAGCGGCATGTTATTGTTATTATTATCATTATTATCCTGTTTACTGAAACCTTAAAAAATAAATATATACTTTTTTTGTGACTAACGATCCTAACCAAAAAGCCAAAAAGAAACCACCAAAAAAAAAAAATAGCAGGAAGAATCAACCACCCCTCTCCCCAAAACTCATATCCACATTCCATAGTCCATACAATCAGTTGGAGCAAAAAAAAAAAAAGTCCATACAGTCAGTTAAAAAAAAAAAAAAAAAACCAGCTTTAACTACTCACCACCGCTCCTCACGTGCACTCCATTGCTCAACTCAAAACAGAGATCAACTTCTGCCTCACCACCCTCAAATCTTTAGAAGCTAGAACCTCGTGGCGAATCATGAGATTACTCTGATGTCAAGGAGGCAAATGATCGAAAGCAGCACAGATCATAATTTGAAACTTTCCGATCAGACATGTATTGTTGTGAAATTAATATTTGGAGCAAATTACTGTCCTTCCAGTTATAAAATTTAACTATTGATTTCTCTACTAAACTCCCATTTTTTGTCTTTTTTCCCCTCTCTTGTATCTTGTTCTCTTTCTCTGCAGCTTCCTAAAACTAGAGACGTCTCACGAAAATAAATACATAATTAATTAAAGCACCTGTCACCTAATAATGACACCCCTTACTATGCAAGAAATATTGGCTGTAGCGCTGCTTCCAGAAGCTAAAGCTGGGTTTAACTGTTTAAGAGAGTTGTGCTGAATAGTGAGCCAAATTGAAGGTAGAGTGAAGAAGATATGAAGGATATGGGAGAGGCAGTATCAGATCATAGCCTAAGCTAAAGCTGGGTTTATTTAATTATAGCCTTGAGCTTCCTTTAAGGACTCGTGTATGGAATCGAATCATAAATATAGTTAGTTTCACTTGCTTTGCTGATAGTATAGGGTGTTTGTGTTTTTCTTAGTTTGGGCTATGGTCGTCAGCTCTGTTTTATCTCAGGAATTGAGCCTCATTGTTCAGCCACAACAGAAGGAAAGAAAGAAATTTCATCTCTCCCCATCAATATAACTATCTTGGCATTATATGTGTTGTTACTATTGGAATGGCAAGTATTATGAGCTAACATTGAAGAGCAGAAAATTAACAGACTTCGCCTTTATACTTGTGCCATTTCAGCCGGTCTACACATCATTCTAAGAACGGAATCTCTACAAATTAACTGCTACATGCAACAAAGGTACATGCAATTCCCTCTCTTTCTACAGGTAAACTTCTAGCCAGAGGGCAAGAAGCTCATGCAGATCGGAGGACGAATCTTAAACAAAGCAACAAAAGATGAAGGCAGAATCCACAGCCCATCTCCACAAATCAATCCAGAAGCAACTGCGGGAATCATCAATCCAGCTTCCCTGCTGTTCAGTGAGTGCCAAACATACACAACCAAACTACCCACACACATGTCTATTGCAAAGTAAGCCCCAACCAAAAATGGCACCGCCATTGCCATCGGAAGAGGAACCCATTTCCCAATATTTTTAGGGTTCAGATCTCTCACCAAATTGGCTGCTATTGCAAACGCGAAAGCCCCATAACACAGCTGCAAGCAATAACGGGGTAGAGCTGAAAAGCCTTGGATACCCAGGATTGCCATGTTTCTGTATATAATGGCATACGGAGCCTTGTATTCACCATCTGGATTTCCCACATCAAATGCCTTGTAGAAGAGAAAGAACGTGAGAGGAGCTACCACACATCCTATTGCCGTCCCGATAGCCTGCGACACAAGCATTGAACGAGGGGAAGTGAAGGTGAGATGGCCAGTCTTGAAATCATGCATCAAATCAGATGAGATGGAAACAATGGATTTAATCAGGCCACACCCCACAAGTCCAGCAACCACTCCATTCTCTTTTCCGTCCAGGGCTGCCAGCATAAACAGAGCCACTTTCCCATAGTTGTAGGCCATGTTCATGTCAGTTAAGCCAGCGCCGTAGGCGTTACAGAAGCCAAGAGAAGGCGCGAGCAGATAGGCCACCACTATGTAATACCACTTTAACTCGGGGAACATCAATGGGATTATGATGATTGAAACAATGGCGAACAATGTGTACCCTGCACATGCCAACCATATAGGAATGCTTTCTCTGACGAACACTTCATTCTGGCGAAGATCATCAAGGAGCATCCCCTGGTTGTGAGATGCTGCAATCACAGAGAAATCAATTCATTGTTGAATGATTATGTGAAATTCACACATATCATAATCCACTGTTCATATTAGACTACTTATGGTTGGAATGAAAAGGTCAATGGCTATTTGTTGATCATGTGGGAAAAAAAATGTTTCTTGACATAGGCTGCTTGGTATCCAGGAAAAAAAAAGTACTCAGGACATTTGTTCACCTTCCTTAATGTTCCTCCTTTTCATTGTGGGAATGATATTTGCGGCAGTGAAATAAATTATTTTGAAAAAGTTGTAGAGCCCATCACCAAGGATCAAGGCAATGGAAATGAAAACCTGCAGAAGTGAAGACAGCAGAAATGAGGCTTGAATCACAGGAAAATGTCATCTTCTATATATACAGACTATAGTCATAAGTTTCAGTTCACTTCAAGACCTTATAACCATTAAGACTCTTCATACTGCTTTCTGATAAATTTTCAGGAAACCACTCTCCTTTTAGTCCCCTGATCAACGGCCACATAATACCCCATGAAAGCACAGCACCGAGAAGCAAAGATAAGTTGACGAGGTGTGAACAGATCATTCCAGCTCCAACATAAGTCATGCTAAAATCAAAATAGAATCTACAAAATCCAAACTTATTTTTTTCGTTAATGGCTCTGCAAACTTTTCCATAAACAAGACTAATGATAGAAGAGGCAAGATGCAAACACGCACGAGTTATGCCAGGCTTTCAATCCGAAGGTAGGAAACTGAACAAATCCACATTGATCTCCACCTGAATAGAACCACTGAAAGAAAGCCCAGAAAAAACTCAAAGAAAAGTATTTCATGAAACCATGAACCTGCTTCCTGCAAAAGAAGTCGAGCTAGTATCAGATCATAAATATCTTTCACCTTAACTCAAAAACACAGACAAGAGAAAGCCTTACTTGGCCTGCTCATCCCTTTTAGTACTATGGAAGCCGTTTATAAGAACAGCAGTGGCAGTTCCACTTGGATACATTAATTTGTAGTCTACTATCAACACCTGTTTTCATAAATTGCATCAACTTACAACCATTGAATAAAAAATGGTATTCTCAGAGTCTTGAAGAAGCTTAAGAGGAATTGCTAATGAGAAACACCTTTCTAAGAGGAACTAAAGCCAAAAGCCCAACGAAGCTTGTCACGAAGAGAAAACCAGTCATCCAACCAATCCCAGGTTCCTTGGTGCTCCCAGGAGTATTCCCTTCGGCTTCAACCCCTACTTGTTCATACGTCTTCCTATTCAACCCCAAAAGGTAAGACCCAAAACCGCCTGCAATTGCAGGAATAAAGTTCAGAACATCACTGATATAAGGGGAAGAGTACTATTTAGACATTAAAAAAAATCAGAAATGAAAGAAAACTCCACCTCCTACTGCGATGCTATAGCATGCCACAGCACAAGTTTGAATGATGGTATTCTCTTGTCTAGTGAAAGGTGTTGAAACAATCTTAGCCTTTTCAAGCAGTTTAGCCCAAGTTCGGATGAAGACAAAACCAAGAAGAGCAGCTGAGACATTGAGATTTGGGACTAGCCCAGTTGTAAGGTTCAACTTCATCACGATCACACTATATATGATTCCAATGAGTATGCTAGCTATTAGTCCTCGAATTGTGATCTGTCTTTTCCATGGTGCTATTCTACTCAAATCCTCCGGAACTACTCGAACCTCTTCCATTTCTTCAGCGTCCAAATTCTCAATCTCTCTGCGTTCTTCATTGTTCAGAGTACTCATTGGACTCTCCAAACAGTCTACTCTGTGTGAATCAATCATTGTATTAGAGAAGAAAATGAGAGAAGTGATATAGTTACGAGGGGAATGATTAAATAGTGAGCAAAACTCTCGAATCCTTCACTTCATCTTGGACAACAAAATAATAAGAAATAAAGTACTGATGTATCTTAGCAGGGTTTTATGACTGAAAAGCAGAAAAAAGGAATTAACATCTGATTTTACGAGGAAAAAGTTCGGGGGGAAAAATCGCTGCATAAATTAGTGATCAGATACAAAACCCACATAGCTTGCCGCAATTTCTTTCTATGGTGACAGTTGATTTAAGCTCTTTGATAAATACCTCGGCTTCAGTTGTTGATCGACAAGAATGCTCCACCACTTGAGAATAATGAACAGATAGAGTTCATCAATAACCTCTCCAATTCAAGCATCTAAAGCCTTCAAACGCCATGAATGAATGTAAAATAAACAAATTGACGACTTCTGGTATGCGAGCCGGTTTTTATGGGCAAAACCAGAAGATGAATTGAAGCTTGAAATTTGGTCACAAGGAGCGGTTAAAAGAGTCGTGAGAATCCCAAATAGTCACAAATGGGGTGTCAGAAATCAAATCAGGAATCAACTGAAAGCAAGACTGAACTGGCAAGATTCGCGTCAATTTCTGACAGTTGTAGCAACCATTGCAACGAATGCAAACTGAATGAACCAAAGCATGGAGAAAACCTTCCCTGCAAGTATTAGAACGAGGTGGTACAACAACAAAAACAAGCTTTTTGTATCACACTTGTACCCCGAACAACCTTCCAACCAAAGCCCCACCACTCGTTAAACATGTTAGAGAGAGAGAGAGAGAAAATGCAGGCACTTGTTTTTGGGGTTGGAAATAAAGGCCTTTTCTTGGTCGGGCTACCTTCTCTTCGAAGTTTGTTCTCTTCGGCTTAGCAGTTAGCACAGGCGTGTGCCCTGAACATGGCGACCCAAATACGAAAAGATCCAAAAACAAATTGAGTGATCATAAAGACGCTACAAAGGTCAACAACCATGATCGGTGGGACCCAGATAAGGCAGGAGAATGAATGACACAGGACATATGGAACTGCGAAGTTTGCATCAATGGCAATCTCGTACGTGAAGTGCATGATGGGGGTTAGGCTTTAATGTTTGAAACTCTGACTCCTCAACCTAGGATCAGGTCACTTTCTTTGCATAGATTTATTTGTTGGGTTTGATTCTGCTTCGACTCATCAGTTTAAAAACAATCTGCTCTTGCAAAGATGGTGGTTTTGATAATCTAATTGCTGTTCATGGTTTTATTTATGAACCAGTTCTGGTGACTGGGACACTGTATGAGTATGTGTGTGTATGCAATTATGCTTTATGTTACGTGGATATGAGATTCGTTAGAATTTTTCATTCCTTTTAAAAATGGATATGTGAACTGGTTTATTCGACACAGAAACAAACAAAATGGTAATTATGGTGTAAAGCTGGCTGAGAGTTGAGAGGTGACGTTTGTTGGTGGATGATGCCATCAGATTCTTTTCATGTGATACTGTTTCAAGTTCTCAACTCTTTAAAATAACGTCTAATTGGTTTTTATAAAAAAAGATGAAAACTAAATAAATTATTTTTTAATAATATACGTTTTGTATCATTTATACTATTTTATAAATCAATAAAATAATATGAAGTAAACTGATAAATAAAAATATTTTAGAATAATTTATCTAACTTTTTTTTTTTAATATTCACAGTTAGATTGGTATGCATCTCCTTGTTAAGAAGTACTCCGGATCTTAATTATAAGAGATCAATAAAAGAATTATATGGTTTAAAAAAATTAAAATTTCTTAAAAATATTAAGTATATCCTGAACCTCAAATAAACTTTTCTCGGTATACCTTATTTATAAGAGTAAAGGTAAAAAAGAGAAGGAGAGTAAATATAAATATCACTAACTTTTTAATCAATGTAATATATATAATTAATGAGGGCGGGCATAAATAAAAAAAATAAAAATAAATGGTGAGACAACTTTTAGCTTTTGTGTAAAGAAAAAAAAGTAAAGACGATTTAAAGTTCGGAATCTCGTATAAAAGAAGAGTAAGTAATATTATTATTACTGCTCTTTAGCCTTTAATGCTGATTGGCGATCCCTACCCATCATCGTCGCTGAGTTTTACTTCCGGGGTCATTTTTTTTAAAACAAAATGAATTTTTGAAAGGATTTTTTTCTTTCTAAAAAAAAAAAATCATTTATCCGGTTGCAATATGTTAAAATGTATGTGTGTGTTGATTAAAAAAATTATTGATTTAATATTTTTTCCAAATCTAACACTAAAAATATAACTTCATTATTTTTTTTTTAAAGTTTTTTTTTTAGTACAGGAAGTTACAGGCTTGTTGAGATCAGGATTTTAAAAATCAAATTCATATAAATTAAAATAAAACTCTTCCACAAGGTTTAAAAATTGTTTTTACAAGTTATGATAACTATCCCAAACAATCATACTTCCCTACTTGACAAATTGATTCCACTCCCATTTCTAGGGTAATTAAACCCGGACTGGCCATGAAACTGGTCCGGTAAGTCATATAAACCGGAGTCAGGGTTGTCCCCCCCCCCTTTTCTTCTTCTTCTTAAACAGGGAATCGATGAGGATCTCAACTATTACAGAGAGAGAGAATGGACGGCACCTGTGCGATGAAGACGATGAACATTATTCTGTTCGCATTCTCTCTCTTTCTCTCTCTCTCTGGTTCAAATGAGTTTTAAGGAAGATATGGCTCCACAATATGAAAATTATGCCTGTAACACTCCAAATTTCATACCATTTACATATCAGAGTAAAGCGGAACGAAGAGTATATACAACGTTTGGACAATGAGTAACTGATATAAAATGTCCAGAAATAAACTGGTTATATTACAATTCCCGAAAAAATATTCATGTGATACAACTTACAGAGTCTTAAATACAATTCTCTGCTAAATCAAGTCTTTATTAGACCTATGGCTTAAAATCCAACACAGTTAATCAAACAAATTAGCCAAATTGGTATTTAGTCTAATGGGAGTCTCCCCGTCTTTCACGGTGACTTGTGACAACCCACCGACAAACTCTTTCTTAGTTTAAGCACCAATTAGTTTGAAATAACTTTATCGAATTCATGTCATGGACTAACCTTCTTCAAACTCTTATCTCGAATGGTATGGCTTTATCTACATCATCCATGTCGCCTTCTTAAATCTACGCCTCTTCTTTAACCTTTAAAATCAATCTGAGATTCAATGCCTATTGAATCTCAGGTAACAATTAACCTCATATGAAAAGTATAAACAATATATGATAGATAATCACAAGATACATACATTCAATGTTATCATATAAATACAACAATCCACAACCAACTTTGTCAATAAACATTTACAGAATATATATATATCATTTTGTCAATATGTGAACTGTGAACTGAAAACTTTTTATCATGTAATATGCAGCCTCCCTTATATTCTCTTCCACCTTATACCGCTGACTAGAACCATAGGCTAACACATTTGATTGAATTATCCCAAGCTCACCAAAACTTAAGACACACCGGGCCAAAGGTATAGAGCTTAAGTCTGGACTATGGCTCCCCTCCTTAATCACAACTAAAGAGGTGTTACATGTCTCACAACTCCAATGAGATCCCCGCCAGAAGATAACATGGAAGAAGGGCCCTGACAAGTATCATCCATTGTGCACCGAGTGATGGCATTAAAATAGTTTATCATATCAATCCCTCCTAACTCCATCCCATCAAATACAGTCGCCATGATAAACATATCTATTTCAAATTAGTAATTCAACATCGTATGTTATTTTATCGGGTCATATAATCATTTTGAAATCTGAGATTTAAATAGTAAATCACTATTAAAAAATACGTATAAGTTATTATACAAATAGTAAATCACTATTAAAAAATACGTATAAGTATAAATAGTAAATCATTATACATTTCATTGGTAGAATGTTGTTCCAGGAAGTAATTTACACAACCAACTGAATGCAAATACTCATGATTCAATCAATCATATCAAAGCCATACAAGACATAGGAGAGTTAAAGTTACCAGTTCGCGAACGTACCTTTCACCATATAGTTACTATTATGCCCGACTTTCAAATCCAACCCCGGACTTCACGGATATCCTAGCATATCACCATATCACTTAGAATAATATCCTAAGAGATATTTCCACCTCTATTTACCTCTCTACCCCTGGTGGATTTGTTATTTACAATTCTGCCCTTACATTTATTTAAAAACGTGGTGCAGTATTTTCTGGACAGATCTTTTTGATAACTTTGAAAAATCATAACTAATTCTACGAAACTCGAAATGAGGATCCATAAAATTCCCTGAAATCCTTAAAATGTCTATTTTTAAGGAAAAATATTTATGTTCACCCAGAATTAGTGAGTCATTCCCAGTTTTTATGTTTCTCAACGTTGCCCAAATTTTATTTTAGTAAAAATAGCTTAACTTCAAAAATTTGCATCTACTTCCACTGAGCTTGAAAAATTACAAATTTTATATCAAAAGAAATCCCTGAATGTCTACTTTCTTTCTGTAAAATTTAATGATTTTTAAAGATCATTTACTATTTAAAATAATTCCCACAACGTGGCTGACTCCAGAAAAAATAAAATCTGAGAATTTTCTCAACTTTCACAATATTATTCCTTTGATCTCAAAAATCATTTTCTATCTTGTTTTCACTCTAATTTTCGTTTTAAATTCATTAGATACCTTAAAAACATGTATAGAAATTTACTTTACAATTTCTTGAATTAAACTACAATTTTACACAAAAATCTATAAGTTAGAGCTCAATAACTTACCTCTTAAAGTTATTACTCCTTCTTCTTGTTGCTCCTATCTTGCCTTACTCTCTATTTTGATTTGAGTTTTGGTGTGAAAAATGAAGAAGAATTCAAGCTTTATTTATAGAGTTTTGGGTCTCAACTTCTTTTCAAAAATCACATGTTAATCTAACTACCCATCTACTATAAATATGTTCATTTACTAAAACTCATCTTTCAATCAAATATTACATGGAAATCTACCTCATAACTATCTACCTTTCATTTCCATCTACTAAAACTCATCTTCCAATTAAATATCACATGAAAATCTACCTCATAACTATTTACCCTTCATCTACCAATCAAATATCATATTTATATGAATTTCTTAATTAGATTTGGAAGAAAATATATTATATTTCTTTGAGACACATATTTACCTTTGTATTTTGCTAATTTATCCATAAAATATAAAATTTACTATAAATTAATTTTTCCTAAAATATTGAAAATTTCAGGATGTTATAGCGCCTCCTTCCTTTTTTTTCCTCCGGTAGATACTGCAACTCCTCCTTCTTTTTTCCGGTGCTCATGTGCCTTCTTGTTTTTTATCTCAATAGCTTGTGCCTCTTGCTGTGCATTAATTAATAAATAATAAATGACAAATGAAGGAGGTGCTCATTTAATGAGAAGCAGTGGATGGAGGAGACTTGATCTCTCATACATGCCCTTTCATTTATAAAAAATCATGTCCATTGTCTTTATTTTTTTCTAACCTTTGGAATCTAGTTAATATAATATAATAAATCTTAAATACTTAACTACCGGTTTAACTCCGCTCTGACCCATTAACCCTTAACCCAACATCCCGATCGATTCAGTGACCGGTATTCATTTTTATTTTATATTCTCTTGCGTGCCGTGTGTAAAGTTGATGGTGATTATAATAATTGGTGGGGTCACTTCACTTTGTAATTTTGTATATTCTCAAGCGGAGCTGTAATGAACATTGAACTAAACACTACCACTCTACCAGGTCGCCCCCGCTGGGGGACCAACCCATATATTATTAGAGATGGTGGTTCTTGTTCCTAAAGTAAGTGGTAAGGGATTAATCTACGATTTTTCTGTATCAAGCGAACTCATTTGGGAGGAAAATTAAATTGCTTTTCTTCCATATAACGAGAAAAAAAAATAGTCTTGTTAATAATTTTTTTAACTAAATCACACATATCAACAAAAAATAGTTAATTTAATGATTATAAGGTGAATTTTTAACTTTATAATAAATATTTGTCAACATTTTCTTCTTTCTTAGTTTTTATTGACACAATTAATATGAGTAAAATTATCATGATCTCACTTACTATACCAAAAATGGATTATAAATAAAACTAAATTTTTTAATTATAAAATACTTATAAATAAAATTAGATCGCTAGAAAATATTTTTTTCTCAAAAGAATTGGGGTAGAAAATTATAACCGACCGTGCAATGGCGGAGCTTTATTGAGATAAGGGGGGCTGTGGCCCCCCCTAAAAAAAAATCTTTGAAATTTTTTTAATGAAAATAAGATTTTTTTATATATATATTTGGTTAAAAAATGTATATATTTATTCTAAAAATTTATACATTTGGCCCCCTCAAATTTATTTTTTTAAAAAAAAATTAGTCAATGAATATACATTTGGTCCCCTCAAATCTTCATCTCAAGTTCCGCCACCGCCGCCACCACCACCACCGCGTGAGAACTTATTTTCCCCAATAGAATAAGAAGAATGACGTAGTCCCCACTGGTTGAGTGCCAGTGCTAATGCCAGTGTTACCCCAAAAAAAAAAAAAAATTACAGGGAAGATTATAGGCCTTGGTGTATCCTGCTTCACCAGCTCTTCAAAGCAATAAAACTTAATTAAGGGAATGTGCAATAATATAATTGCTTTCTAACTTGCAGGCCTTCTCTGTTAGCGGAATCTTTTTACCAAGGATCTGTCATTAATTAATCATCTCTTACAGCAAGACTCACACATATTATCACTATTAATTTGTTATGGGCGAATAATCAACATATATTTGTAGAATTCATTATATTTCAATAAAAAAATAATAATGACATGGTCACGTCGTCCTCTCACATCACTCACGTGGGGATGAATATAACTTCGTTCATGTTGCTAATCGCTGCGATGATGATCATTCGATTGGCGCAAAATTCCAACATTTATTTTCTGTATCGTTTTTTTAATCATTAATCAAAAAAAGGTAATGCATAAAACTGAAACAATATCTAAGTAGAAACCTAAGAAAATAAATTATTAATATTAAAAATATAATGAAACCTGAACTTTTACATAAACAATAGACCGTCAAAATTTATTCCGCGGAATTTAATTAATTGATCAAAGAAGTTCATATCTTCACAGTGTGGGAATACATTCATTAATTTGTGAGGACAAGGGGTAAGAGAAATGGATATTCTTTGGTGGTTTTTGTGAACCGTGTCTGTTTCAAGTGATGGGCCAAAAAAAAACTGGTATTCTCTCTGAATGACCTCCTCTCCTTTATACTTAGATGAGATACGACTCTGTTCGACTGGAAGCATACGCAAATATGCAGCCATTATTCTCATGTTCACGCCATTACCAGAATATTTGAATAGAACCCACAAACAAAGTCGTCAATTTCCAGATAGGGTTACCCCACCTCCACTTGCCTTACCAACCAATCACACAAAATGATTAACGATTGCCGACTGCGACTTATTTGAGTCATTTCATTAAAATGAAATTCATCAGTTTGTACTCAATAATGCCCATACAAAGTCTCTTCCTTTATCATAAGCATCTTCTGCAATTTTGTTCCCACGACACCTCTTGCTGGATGTGACCACTTCCTTTAAAGAAAACCATCCGTTGTTGGACTGTGTAGAAACGGGCTTCAGAGAAAACATTACTTGTCGTGTAAAGCCCAACAAGACGGGGTTTTAGAAACGGGCTTTAGAGAAAACATTACTTGTCGTGTAAAGCCCAACAAGACGGGGTTTTAGAAATGGGCTTTTAGCCCTCAGAAGAAAGAAGGGTGTGTCCAATACGCCTTAGTAGGTCCTACTCATTCGAATTGACATAAAACGCCGCAACTGTCAGTTCAACCGTCGGGAAGTAAGGCAAGGCCGCAAGGCATCTCTACCGGTTTTCCCCCAGAAATGTATAAGGAACCAAGAATTGCTTGTCTTCTCGGCACCACCCGTCCACCCTCACTCTCGCATCATTTTATTTGCAGGTATTCGCATTCTTTCGGGGCCGGAGTTTTTATTCCGGGTAAAAGGAGGGATTCCAAGTTGGAATGCTTCGTACGATTGCCGTAATAATATGTTGTTCGAAATAGACTGATGGCCGGTTCTTCCAAGACTAAGTTCGTTCAAGATTTGTTCTTGTACGCGGCGAGTGCGGCACTCAGTTGTTTGGTTTTGTTCTCTGGGTTTCGACGCCTCGACTCTAATCGTGGGACCTCCAAGAAAGCTCTTCAACGCAAAAAAGACATAGCCAAGCGTCTCGGTCGTCCTGTCATTCAAACAAACGCTTATGAGGTGCCGTTCCATTTTCTAAGTTTTTCTGTTTTTCGGTAGATTTGGGCTTGTGGGTTTGACTGAGAACTTTTTTCTTGCAAGCACTTGATTGTGTTGCATTGTAATTTGTAGGACTTGTCTGGGCTTGTTAGGATTTTTCATACTTTGATGGGTGTTGTTGGGCTTTGACGTTGTTTGGTTTCTGCAATGGATAATTGATATGAGTTTTGGTTTTGTGATTCAATATAAAAGAAACCAGAATCATGGGGTTAGGGAACTCGGCTCTTCCTGTTTAGATGAACTTACGGTAGATAAAAGTCGTGTAAACATGCCTACGATAGATGGAAAATCTAGTCTAACTATTGAATATAACTACTACTCTACTAGTTCCGAAGTCATATACTCTCTGATGTGTACAGGATGTCATAGCCTGTGATGTTATTAATCCTGACCTGATTGATGTGGAGTTTGACTCTATTGGGGGACTGCAAAAGATCAAGCAATCTTTGTTTGAGCTTGTTATATTGCCGCTACAACGACCAGAATTATTTTCTCACAGCAAACTTCTTGGCCCACAAAAGGGGGTCCTGTTGTATGGGCCCCCTGGTACTGGGAAAACCATGCTTGCCAAAGCTATTGCAAAGGAATCTGGATCAGTCTTCATTAATGTAAGGATGTCAAACCTGATGAGCAAGTGGTTTGGTGATGCCCAGAAACTTGGTAAGCGCTCATTATGTATACATTTGTTGATAGTTTCCATACTGGTTAGTTTTTACTTGTTTATGGGAGATTGGAAAGCAGAATTATCGAAACTATTTTACTCTCTATTTGTTGTTGCTTATGAGTCGAATGTTATGATTAAATTTGGCTAAAATACTTCTGCTCATTGCTAGAACCACACTTTCATTTTCCTAACCTTGCCTTTATGAGTAGATTCATTGTACTTGTTTTTATATGCTTTTAATGTCTTGTACTGAGCTCATTTTCTCCATTTGAAGTGAGATTCTTTTATTTGTTTGATCATTGATATTCTGCTGTTTTTTTCTTTCTTTCTTTTTTTTTTTCCTTTTTTTTTTTTTTTTTGCAGTGGCTGCCATATTTAGCCTGGCTTGTAAGCTCCAGCCTGCTATCATATTCGTTGATGAAGTTGACAGCTTTTTGGGTAGGCGTCGTAAAACAGATAATGGGCCAGTGTTAACCATGAAAACTGAGTTCATGACATTATGGGATGGATTTACCACCAATCGTAAGTTTGCAAGCATATCATGTAATTTTCTCAAGGAGTAAACATTAAAACTAAGTTGAGATTTCACGATATTATCTTGCGTATATTTTGCTCTGTCTGGGACTTTTAGGTTTGACTGTCATATATTTTCCCCTTTTGTAGAGAAAGCTCGAATTATCGTTCTTGGAGCAACCAATCGTCCCGCGGAACTTGATGAGGCCATATTAAGGCGGTTTTCTCAATCCTTTGAAATTGGACCTCCAGACCAAAGGGAGAGGGCTGAGATATTGAGGATTATCTTTGCGGGTGAGAGAATTGATGACAACATTGACTTTGATCATATAGCTTCCTTGTGTGAGGGATATACTGGTTCAGATTTGTTTAACCTCTGCAAGAAGGCTGCTTATTTTCCCATTAGGAAACTGCTAGATGAAGAAAAGCGAGGGAGAAATGCTCCTGTGAGTTTGTTCGTTATTCTCCTCTACCTTACCTCTTTACTTTTTTTCTGCTTCTGCATTGGTGAATAGCTCGATAGCTCTTTAATTTCTTGACTGTATTTCATGGTTAGCAGTGTCAAATTTTGTTAACAAGCAAAAGCTACATTTTGACTTTGATAGTTTGAAAAAAAAATAATTATGAGCCCAGAGTTATATTTTGCATGCTTGAACTGCGTTCTTGATCTGTGGAAAGAACTTACTTGTGTCTGTTTGACTGTTGCGCTCGCTTCTGCTTTTCACATGCCTTTTTAAGGGTTTTGTTAACATTTTTAATCCCGGAAGAATATCCAGATGTCATGGCATTTTAGTGGTTATCTGCAGTTTTCCCCCTTTCTTTCTCCTCTCCCAAAAAATATTTGGAGTCAATTCTGAAATCTGAATGCCTAGTCTGTAACAGATTGACGACAGTGGCACAAAATGCATGTTGTTGATATGATTTTGAAAGCAGATCAGTCATCTTAATGGCTGTGTCAGGATAGTTTATCTTGTAACTTTGAATATTTCTCCTTTTCATGTTTCAGGAACCAAGGTGTTTGACACAGTCAGACTTGGAGGAGGCTCTCGCCACTTCACAGAGAACGGAGGTTGCAGCTACTGAATACAGAAGATTAAATGTACAGTCAACAAGGGCAAGAAGGCCAGGACGCGGAGATTCAGGTGATTATGAGTTTAAAGATGCAATCAATGAACTCTGTAAGATTGTGGTTTCTCAAATTATTAGCCTCCAATCAGGTGCGCAGGATCCGTGAAGTACTTACCTTATATTCTGTTTCATTCATTCAGCATAGTCTTGGCCGCAACAGCATGCATGGTAAGCCCAAATCTTGTGGTTTGCACATAAGATCCAGTTGGTGCAAAATTGAGCCATTTGCTAAATACTGGTATAGTAGTTGAGTAATGGTATTCATCATGTATATGATGCATCGGGGCCATGAAGCGGTGACTACTGTTGTTCAGGTTTCATGTATGTCCACATTCTTTCACATATGGTACCGCCTGGAAGTTGAATATGACGAGGACAGTGTCGTGTATCAAAGAGTTGAACTTTGTTATCAGAGGAAGAGAAAATTATGTTGTTGTCACGATCGGTTATGGATAGCTGTTGCCTCGAGTAGTATTGATATTAAATCCGTGATTGAAGTTGTTTGAACTTGAATCTAACGCTGGCCTACCTAACAGCTTTAACAGGGTAAATTTAATATTCAAGGTGATGCAGTAAGTAAGCTGCCAACAGCCATCAATGATTGAGGTGGGTCGGCCTTTGGTCATTCACTATCTTTGTTTTTTTTCTCTTTCTTAAATAGTTTCGCTGGTCTTCCCCGCTCGAGAGGGACTTGATACTGGACCCAAGTATTGTACTTTTCTCTTCCCCTCAAAACACATATGAATACGGGGAAGAAGGGTAGGATCTTTAACGAGACCCACGTTTCCCACTTTCTTTCCCGTTGGTGTCTTCAATGATTCCTGCCTCGTGGTTCCATCATTACTACTAAAATAAAACCCTTTACGCGGGAGGGAGAATCAAGTGCATCATTGATCTTGTACGGATAAAAGAGAAAGATTTCTAAATAGGCACTTTATGTAAAACTAAATAAATTTGAGAAATTTAAATAAAAGACCTAGAGAAAAAAAATATTTATAATAAAGGATTATAAAAATTGTAATTACTTAAAATAACCAAACATCTCACTATAAATTCAAAATCACTTAATTGTCTCTAATCAAGCCTCTTATGTTACCTCTTGTATTCATGATTTAAAAGAAAAAAACTTAAATTAAAACTAAAACCGTCCATCATAATATAATAGATTACTTATAGATAAAGTTACTTGATTTATATTGTCAATTAAGATCTTTTTATAAAAGTGAAGGCTAAAATCATTTCATATAGTTCATGATGTAATAAATTACTTAGAATTTTTAAAATTTTGTTAACATTAAATGAATTTTTTTAACTAACATGAATTTCTTCTAAAACAAAAATAAATCCTATAAACTTTCTTGCATAAATGTTAAATTATAAAAGACCTTGAGTTTTATTAAAATTATATAATTCTATTTTGAGTCAAATTTTTTGTTGATTTTAAGAAAATTATAATTTTTGCAAAATTGAAGAATGTGTAATTTTTTTCAGAGATATATGTGTCAAGTTGTGAAAATTTGAGAAAATTAATATTTAATTTAGTGAAGCTTATAATTTTGTACTAGTTTTAAAAATAGAATGTAGGGGAGAATATAGAAGAGAATACAAAAGATTTTGTTAGGGGCATATTAGTATTTTTAATTTTATATTTTTACATTTGATCATTCTAAATAGTTACAATTTCTATAGTCCTTCTCCATAAATATCTTTTCTGAGGTACTTTATTATAATTTTTCATATAAATTACATAATCATATCCTATTTTGTATATCATTAGATAATACTCCCTTTAGTTTTTAATATATGACTCATTTGAAGAGCCAATCTTAATTTCTTATTTTTCATATTTGTCAATATTTTTTTAATCTATCCTCATTGATGTTCTTTCAACAATAATCAACGACAAGAGGAATTTGGGAATGAAAAAAGATAAATAGGATATTTTAGAAAATACATATTATATTAACTAACTTAACTAATTTTATCAAATTAGATCAAAATGTTTTATATTAAGGACGAGAATGAGTATACCTATTTATAAATAAGATAAATTAATTTAGAGAAAAACAATAAAAACAAATACTCTTTATCCCTAAGAAATTAATTGCACTACTTTCGGTCCTAAATTATAAACTATATCCTATATATAAAACCGGATGAGTATTTTATATTAAGGATTGGGAAATAACCTTAAACGTTTTCCTTTTCATTTTCTGATTTGGATTTTGTGAGGTGGCTCATCTTCAACTTTATTTTTGAAAAAAATGTAATAGTGGGATTCATAAGAAAACGGATTAGTTAATATCCATTTAATCAATAAATACAATTTACTATTTATTATTTCATACCTTTCCTTTTTATATTTCTTTTTCATTCACTAATTAGGTAATTATATTTCCTTTACGTAGCATATGACATATCCCTCAATTTTAGGAAAATAATTTATTTTTATCTTTAACTACATTACTTCCTTTTTGTGATATTTTTAAGATAAGTGTATGGTTACAAAATATTCTTCTAATTTGTTATCATTAAATTATATTCCGGATTGCATGTATAACAGGGTGGCGCATGATCCACAAATAATAGACGAAGGGGTCAAAACAGCTACTTTGTTTTCTTTGATGAAGTGATCTACCGGTTCATAGTATTCCCCAACTATTGGTCAAGACAATCCTAATGCCCGAATTTCCCGTGGCCATAACATTTTGGAAAAAAAAAAACCGCAATTTTTGGCAGTTTTTTTTTAAAAAAAAAAAAAGAAAAAGAGAAAGAAGAAGAAAAATCTTTGTCCATGAAAAATCAACTAGTGGTGAGTAGTAACTCGAAACTAGACCGTTTTTCAAAGACGACAAAGGTAACGTGTCTTGAATGCAATGTTAATTTATGATTTCTTTCCTCATCTTTTCTTCAGTCGTCATGATTCCCTTATTGAACAAGTTTTTCAAATAAAAAATACATTTATCATATTTTCCTTCCTTTTCCTTTCTTCTGTCATCGCGTTGGATTAAAGTACCTTTTTTTTGTTTTCCTGCTGGATTAAAGTATCTTTACGGTCCAAGTTTATGAACAGGCCAAAATTTGGAAGACTGGCGGGGAAGGGAAAATTGACGATAAAGTATTACCCAGATTAAGATCGGATGGTTAGGGTTAGGGTCAGATAAGAGAAGTACAACAAAGGCTCATGGATAGAACATTAACTGATGACTCAGTAGCATTCTTGCCATTTTCTACATAACCTAATTAAGACACGCAGCCACCGACCTGTCACTCCCCCATATGAACCCATAGTATAATCAACAACTCATCCACCAAAAAGCATTGACAATTCATAAATAAGAAACATAGAAAACAAACTTAAGAATATAACAAAAATCCCCACCAAAAGTCAACATCTGAAAAATCAAAGGTCTAACGATCTTCTAGACATATGCTAGTCACATATTCACAGCTAAAATCACAAAGAATAAATTTTTCATTCATGGTCCCAAAAAAAAAAAAATAATTCATTGACCGGTTAAACTTGTCAAATGCGTTCACTATTACTCTTCAAACTAATACGACCATCCGCCGTGGGAGTTTGGGCACCCCCATCTTCCTACCTTTGCTGGCTTTTAAATCTCTCTGACTTGTCCAATCCACATGCATGTTCATAGAGTAGCATTTAATTTTTAAGCTCTTTCAGAATTCCTTTGCCCTGTTTCAATCAATATGGTTTGGGTTTGGACTACCTCCATCTCTTCCATTTTCTTCGCCCTTCTTCTCTCCCTGCTAATCCTTCGCTTCTTCCACAAAATTTCCCTAGTATATATTCTTCAGAGATGGTGGTTTGCCCTTCAAAACCACCTCCATATTCACCAGTCCTTCAAAATCCCACTCTACAAAGAGCATTACCAGGAAAATCAACTTTACCATAAAACTCTCACGTACCTTAACTCACTGCCTGCCGTAGAAGACTCTGACTTCCCTAAACTCTTCTCTGGTTCCAAACCTGGTGAAATTTTACTTTATCTAGATGCTAACCAGCCGGTGGGCGACGCTTTTCTCGGAGCCAGAGTCTCCTGGACAAAGGAAAAACCCGAAGGAGATGTTAATTCTGTACTGGTACTCAGAATCAAGAAGAAAGACAAACGCAGAATTTTCCGTCAATACTTCCAGCACATCCTCACGGTGGCGGATGAAATCGAACAGAAGAGAAAAGAGATTAGGTTGTACGTGAACTCTGGAAGTGACGAGAACTCACGGTGGCGGTCGGTTCCATTCACCCATCCGGCGAGCTTCGACACGGTGGTGATGGATGCCGAGCTGAAGAACAAGGTCAAATCCGATCTCGAACTGTTTCACAAGTCCAAGCAGTACTATAACCGGTTGGGCCGTGTTTGGAAACGGAGCTACCTTCTCTACGGGGCGCCCGGAACGGGGAAATCTAGTTTTATCGCAGCAATGGCAAGGTTCCTGAGTTATGACGTCTACGATATAGATATCTCCAAAGTTTCGGACGACTCCGATTTGAAGATGCTACTGTTGCAGACAACGAGTAAGTCGGTGATTGTCATCGAAGAGCTCGATAGATTCCTTGCAGTGAAATCAAAGGCCGTGAGTCTGTCGGGTATGCTAAACTTCATGGACGGAATTATATCATGCTGTGGGGAGGAACGAGTGATGGTGTTTACGGTGAACGAGAAAGATGAAATCGATCCGGCGGTACTGAGACCGGGAAGGATTGACGTTCACATACACTTCCCCTTATGCGATTTCTCCACCTTCAAGATTTTAGCCAGTAGTTATTTGGGGGTGAAGGATCACAAGCTTTTCCCGCAGGTGGAGGAGGTTTTTCAAGCCGGGGCCAGGATGAGCCCGGCCGAGATCGGTGAAATCATGATCTCCAACCGAAATTCACCCAGCCGGGCCTTGAAAACCGTCATCACAGCCCTCCAAATCAACGGCGGTGACGGGAGGAGGGGCCAGAGGTCGGCCGACGGCGGGGAGTTGGGACAGCCTGACGGAGTTGTAATGCACGAGAGTGGACACACGATGAGGGAGCTGCGAAAGCTGTATGGGCTTTTGCGTCTGGGAAGTAGAAGAAAAGACGATCATTCTGGGCCCATAGAAAAAGAGGACCCACAGATCCAAGCATAGGAAAGGTCTGGTTCCTCGAAGCGGGCTGGGTAATCAGTTCGGTTTTATTGGGTGGGGAGTCTAGATTTAAGAGGTCAATATTAATAGCCAGTTTTCACTCTTCAATGTACTTTCTGAATGATTATACCATTTGACACATATGTTTTTTGTTGTACCAAATGGAGTTTTTAAAAAATGAGTCATGTTGTGTATAATTCTTTTTACAAATGGTGTAGCATATTATAAATTTAGAAAATTATCCTTCACAATAGGTGCAATAGGAAGTTGGTGATTTTTTTCTTTTTTAGTATCTGTTTTGTTAAGCAACGGGAGCTCAAATAATAGGGGCAACCCTTTTAAACCAATAGCAGCACCACCATATACAACCTAGAAATCAAACCCTGAACGTTGCTTAAAAGACCCAGTGCCTTATCCCGCCATGCCAGACCAACTGGACATTGGTACTACTGGTTTAGTTTATAGTAGTGGCATATACCCCATGTGAGAGCATAAATGAGTTCAAATTAAACAACTGAGCTGTTTACACATAGAAGCACGCAGAGTTAGAGTAGGAGGCCCCTACAGTTGTTCATTGATTCTTGCTATACGCCATAGAGTTGAAAAGGAGTATGTATAGATGAAGTTAAACCCGTTGGTGTAGATATTATAAGTTGACCCTAAACTGGGTGCCAGCAACCAACTTCCACTAGTTTGGCAGATACATGATGTGCCTCCAAGTCCGAAAGGTTGAACTTGAAGCAGAAATAAGGAGTGATTGGTGGAGGCAAGAGTGGGGCACGAATACTCATAAGCAGGAGGGTCAACTCTCAATTATAGATCCCCTTTGAATAAATGAAACCAGTGTCGGCCATGATCCTCACTTGCTGGAGCTCCACCACTATCATCACCCTTAACGTTGCACTCTCACCCACCTTCCCATTCACCCTCCCCCTCTCCTCTCCTGCAAATGCAAACTCTATAAGCATGCTTATTATATTTTATTATTCTATAGATCACAGATATTATATCTGCGGTGTCTTAAGTAACAGTACAAAAATAAAAGCACGTCGTGATGCGTTTCTCCATAAAGAAAATTTAAACGCTACCCTCATTTTCTTATTCATTAATTAATCCCTCCTGATTCATCATGCGGCCAGTTCATTCAATTACATTCTACTTGAAACCTCCAAACTCGAAGGTGATTTTGATGCATACACAGTTGCTAATTGTCTAGGCAAACTTGTGACAGGATTTCAAATAGCCCGAATTCTCTTGTCAACCAATTGTACGCCTACCTAACAATGTGATTCCTATCCGTCCTGAGAAATGGATTTCACGCCAAACCTCCCACAATAATTTAACGCATATTCACCTAATTTCTACTTATTAGTACTTATCACACTTTCCTGCTGGTGTTTGACCTCCTTATTAAAGTAGATCATTCTATCTCAATTTCGTAGCCACAGTATAACCACCGTGCTTCAGTTAAAATGGCATCATTTTTTATTTTTCTTTTTCGGTCCAAGGCCATTGCATGTGTCATTGAGTTTTCCTTTTACGTCGGCCTTCAGTTCATAAAAGTGAGCAGTTCGCTCAATTGGTCAGAAATTAACAGATCGTAGGGTCGATGCGCGCGTTCTCTCATCCTCATAAACCAACCAATAACTTGAAAAACTAATGGGACAATAAAAGTGGAAGATTGATGCGGAGGAAGCAAGATATTTTTAAAGAATAATTATAAATAGTTTCTTGATCATAACGATCAATGATAAATTCCTGTTTAACTGGAGTGAGTGCATTGTGAGAATCAGTTTTGGTGCCTATCCAAGAACTTATTCAATCTGGACTGTCGTCCAAATTTAATATATTTTTTCTATAAAAATTATTTTAAAGAGAACCTAAAATAAAAATAATTTTTTAATGACTATTTTTTTCAAGAATAATTTTCTCATTTTAAAAACACATTTTAAAAAATATTAAATCTGGACGGTCTAAATTAGACAGGTTTTTAGTGTCTATCTTTGGATAGGTACAAGATTGTGAGGGTAAGAGAGATTTAGGGGTACAGTAAGAACAGATGCTTGGAGGTATATTCATCCGCATGCAGCCCAACGTGGGTCCTGGCTGGTGGCAGATCTTAATGAAAACAAGGGGCCATGTCCCCCTAAAAAAAAAAAAGTCCTAAAATTTTAATAGAAATTAATTTTTTTTTACATATTTAGCCCAAAAACATTTATCATAAAAATTTATATATTTGGCCCCCTTAAATATTTTTTTTTAAAAAATTAGTTAATGAGTATATATCTAGCCCCTCAAATATTTATTTTAAGATTCGCCGCGGGTCACAGCCAATGAACCACCGACACCAACGCGAGGCTCGCTTCTAAAAACTGCAATAAATAAACACAAGAGTACAGTGTCTATCTACTATGATCAGTTAATGCATTGGATTTTCTTGATCCCATGTTCACGTGCACCGTGTCTCTAGCCCGATTTACGCTCCTCACGCTCTGCCTTCTTACTCAAGTATCCTACGTAGTTCTCATTCCTCATTGGGATATGTCACGAATAATTACCTTTGCAAGTGGCGTAGAAACAATGAAAAAATTAAAAATTAATACCCTGCGCAAATAAAACTGGCCAAAAGTATTGCCCAAAAAAGTTATTGAATCTCTCACGAAGACTGAGCTTATTAGAACTGGTTAAAATCAACAAATGCTTATTCCTTGGAAGGATGGTAAAAACTAAATCAAAGTAAACAATGGATACAACAAATACTATAAAAAATTCTTGCCCTCGTTTGAAAACCCGTACGTGCTTAGGCCGTAGGACGAGTTCATTAATGAATATAAATCCTCTTCCCCCGCGTTTTATGGCACACACGATACAACTGTGAGTCTGCCACTAGGGACACTAGAAATGAACAACCGACATATTATTGGCGTAGAAAGGAGAGGATTGGGTCCATATACTATAATAAACTCGTACCGTTTCATGGAACCATGTCTTCCTCTTGAGCCTCTACCCCTATATAAATGATCCCTCCCTCTGAATTCTTTACTTGAACTTCTCGGGGTGTCACCCGCCTTCCCTGTTTCCTCTTTGTCTGAATCTCTGTTCTCGCATTCGCGCTCTGAAATCACCGGCAGAAAGAGAATGGAGTTGTTTTACTATCTCGTGTTTGGGTCATTGGGTGCGGTGGTGGCAGCTATCGAGCTTAGCAAGAACAACAAAGATCGAATTACTACCTCTGCAGCTTTCAATTCCTTCAAGAACAACTACCTTCTTGTTTATTCGCTCATGATGGGTATATTTGCTGTCTCTCTACCTCAGATCTGTGTTCCTGTTCTCTCACTCTTAGATCTTACCTGAATATACTTATTTTATGTTGTGCGCGTAACTGGTCGCTTTAGATCTAGTCTCTTGGGATTTTCTTGTTCATTGGGTTGGACACGAATTGAAACTGCTCATTTTCTTGAGGTCAGAATTCATTTGTATTCCTGTGCTTTTGCCGGTTGGTCTGGACGTCATTTCATGAACTTTCCAGTGGTGTGTTTTCGGTGTTCATACAATTGCGTGGGCGCTTGGTTCAAATGAAACCAATTGCCAAAAAACAAATGCGAACTGTGTTTATCAAATAACTGGCGTCAGATGTTTCCCCCAAAAAACGCGTTAGATTGTTTGGAAAACTCTAAAAGTTTGCTGTTTATATGGCTATAGCTGGAGACTGGTTGCAAGGTCCGTATGTCTACTACCTCTATAGTACGTATGGATATGGGAAAGGAGAGATAGGCCAACTTTTCATTGCGGGTTTTGGTTCATCCATGCTCTTTGGAACGATTGTGGGGTCTCTTGCTGACAAACAGTGAGTTGCTTCTTTTTTCTTTTCTTTTATTTCCTTTCCTCGGTTGCTTTTGTTTTACTTTGTGCATAAATTTCTTGGCACTCTTCAATATGTCATGCTGTTTTATTTTAATCAGGGGACGAAAGAGGGCTTGTGTTACTTACTGCATAACCTATATCCTGAGTTGCATTACGAAGCATTCTCCTCAATACAAAATCTTGATGGTGGGCCGAATTTTGGGAGGCATTGCCACCTCGCTCCTGTTTTCAGCATTTGAGTCCTGGCTCGTGGCTGAGCATAACAAGGTGACTTAAAGATTTAACTGCTTTTTGATTAAAAGAAAAATAACTTCTGGATGTGTTATTATTAGACACAAAATTATAACCTTTTGTTTCAAGGCAGTTGTCCAGAATAGGTTTTTTTTGGGTTACTTGTCAAAATGATTTGTCAACATAATGGTTCGAGGCTAGAGTTTCGAATTGTGATTGCTTTATATTTCACTTATTACATTGAATGGAATTCTGAGGATGTTACTGTAAAAATATAAACAAACTGATTTGGTTTATAGAGTCTAGAGCTCCATTCTTACTTCTATTAAGTGCCATATAGATATGATTTTGTGCATTGAGTCTGCATACAAAACAATGTCAAACTATGAAACAGGACTTTTTGAATCTTGACGCCATCTGAAACTCCCAAATTTTGATATCTTTACTGCGTTTTAGTTAGGTATTCACTTACAAATAAATAATCTGAGAAGATATTAATTCCAAATGATGATGACCTACCTATTCCTGAAATTTTTATCAGAGGGGATTTGAGCAACAATGGCTATCAATAACTTTCTCAAAGGCTATATTTCTTGGAAATGGTCTTGTTGCTATCTTGTCTGGGCTGTTTGGAAATGTCCTTGTCGATACATTGGCTCTAGGACCTGTGGCTCCCTTTGATGCTGCCTCATGCTTTCTTGCCATTGGTATGGCTATCATACTATCATCATGGGGGGAAAATTATGGGGATCCTTCTGACAGCAAAGATTTGCTTACCCAGTTCAGGGCTGCTGCTGTCGCCATTGCTTCTGGTAGGATTCATACTTCATACATTCTCATTTTTGTTGATGGCATTTCCATGAAAATACTCTGTTGAAACTATCTATATGTTATATCTGTATTTGGACTGGACCGATCACCTGTTGACCCTACCATGACCATGAGATATACCATAATCAAACATTTCTGAGGAGCTGAATATGCTGTCTAACTTATAGCTGTTGTTGTCATCTAAAGCAATATGGAATGACATCCTATCCTTATTCTGTTGTCAATGTTATCATCATATTTTATTTTCTTGCATTCCCTTGTTTCCCTACACATCTTCATTTTTGTTTATTGTTATTGTTTTTGTATTTCAGATGAAAAAATTGCATTACTGGGCGCTTTGCAGTCTCTCTTTGAAGGCTCCATGTATACCTTTGTATTCCTATGGACTCCTGCTATGAGCCCAAATGATGAAGAAATTCCCCATGGCTTTATTTTTGCTACATTCATGTTAGCTTCAATGTTGGGAAGCTCAATTGCATCTCGGTTGATGGCCCAGACATCACCCAGAGTAGAGAGCTACATGCAGATTGTTTTTGCAGTATCTTCTGCCTCTCTACTACTTCCCATTCTGACCACTGTAAGCTATTGTTTCACTATGCTCCTTTATTTTCTTGTAAAAGGATTTGAGTTTCTGTGATATGCATTTCACAGTTATTTTGACTTGGTTAATGTTTATCAGTTCTTGGTAGTTCCTTCCAAAGAGAATGGTGGAAGCATCTCGTTCACAGGTTGCATTCAGCTTCTTGGCTTCTGTACTTTTGAAGCTTGTGTAGGCATATTTTGGCCGTCCATCATGAAGATGAGGTCTCAGTACATTCCCGAGGAGGCCAGGAGCACCATTATGAACTTTTTTCGCATTCCTCTCAACATATTTGTGTGTGTTGTGCTGTACAACGTATGTTGCTCTATCTACTTAGATAAAACGCTTGATCTTAAGATTGTATATGTGGATACAGATAGCTGGACCTCAACATTCTTATTTACTTTCTATATTATTGTATGGTTTGAACTGGGAATCGTTTACATTAAATTTTTTTATCCCAATAGCAGGCGTTATCCCATTGAACCACACAAAGCTATTGCTCCGTGTCTGGAAAAATCATCCCCCTCCTCCCTCCCTTTCTCTGTACTCTCACCCGGTTTTAAAAGCACAGGAGGAAAAAAAAAAAACGAAGACGCTTAGAAAATGAAGCCCTTCCATCTGAGTGTGCGTGCGAGTATATGACTAATTATTTTGTTTGTCTGTGCAGGTTAATGCGTTCCCTATCACTGTTATGTTTGGCATGTGCTCAATTTTCCTTTTCGTGGCTTGTATGCTTCAGAGACGGTTGATGATGATTGCTGATAAGCCAAGTAAAATTCTCCCCCTGTAGCCGCTTTATTATTTTTATTTTTCGAAAAAATGGTCTTCTTATTTGAAGTTTTAGAAATTCCAAAAACTTACGATTAAACAACTCGTGGTATTTACCTGTATAGTCCTATGCCGAATCCTGTGTTCCCTTGGACCTCTTGTTGATTCTGCTGCGCTCACAAGGCGAACTAAAATTTTCTTGCGTGGGCTAGTATAAATAGAATTTGAACCAAAAAAATGGGCATCAAGGAAAAGAAGAATTTGTACTAAATTTATTTACCATGCAACTCCCCCGCAATGACTTTTGTTTAATTTTTGTAAAACATTGTGCTTCTTATAAAATGATGTATAATCTCTGCACAGAAAGGGTTTTCCTTCTTGGAGATTGATTACTTGTGTTTGGAGCAGAAACAGAAGACTGGGCATTGAAGGATAGGAACACCGAGTCTGAGCCATTGAACATCTAACTGAAAATACAAAGAAGTTTTTAATAGGGCCTCAGCCATGAGCCACTTCGTTTAGCATATTGTAGTTTCCATATCAGAGACAGCATAACTTAGCGATGGTACACCTTGCAAGAATGGTTATCTCCCCAACAAAGGAAGGGGAGCAAGGAAAAGTGTTAGTGGAAGAACTTCATGAAGTATTTTTGCATCTTTGTTGTAGTATAATAGATGTCTATTGGCTACTGTTTGAGGAGAAATCTCCGTTTTGGTATATCAAACTATTCTTTGGGGGCGGGATTAATAGTGTACATGGCATACTATTTCTCTCTTCGTTTTCCCCCTTTTGTAATGGAATTGGACTTGCATTCAATCTATTCATGTTCTCTTCCCTCCAAAATGTAGCTTGTGGTTTGTTAGAATGAGTTCAACCTTTCAAAACAAATGTACTGTAATGGTAATTTGAAGCAGCATTTCATGTAATGGTAATTTTTATTTTGATAAGCTCAAATGATCTTCTAGTGATTGTCAGCAAGCTGGTGATATTTTGGTGTTACTCAAGGTTCAAGGAATATGACAAAATAAATTTCCTTATCATTTTGAATTTTTCCAGGTGAATAGGTCCGTGTTTTGGGGAATGATTTATATTGTAAAAATAAAGGACCATCAAATTACATTAAAAGGATTATAAAGTTCAAGTTCACAAAAGATTTGCAGTTATCCGTTCTCTGAAAGTGTGTGTGTACATATATAAAATCCTACAAGTTAATAATGTAACAATCCAAATTATCACTCAATATAATAAGTCATTCAATATATTATATCTATTTGTTAATTTTCCTGCGTATAGACATTTGAAAGGCTGAAGAGCAGGTTAAACTTGTCTTGATACAAATTGAGAAATTAGCATCGGATAAATGGCTAAATACATAAACTAGACATACAACACATATAAATACGTACATTTATAAATACGAAGAAATTGGACATTAAACTTCACTTGAGATTCAGACATGATCATGTCACATGGCTGCGTTTTGCATCTGCAGATGCAACTTCCAAATCCCCAATGAAGAACAGAATTTTGTCCAAAATTCCCAAACAAGAACCACTTTCTCCCGTGAATTCCCTTTCTAAACCATTACTATGGCAGATGAGGCTTCTTGCTTCTTCCCTGTCTCTTCTTGAACCCAGAAATCTCTGTATCTCACCTTGGTGAACGAGATAGTAGTAACACCCTTCTCTTATAATCTTCAAACCCCTGTTTTGTGAACAATGAAATCACTCGCTCCCTTTAGAACACACTTCAAGCATTATTTTGCCACACTTCGAATTCAACTGCGGTAAGTCAAATGTTCTGACACAACTTTTGAGATATTATTTATTTGCTATGTCCTAGGTTTAATTATGCTCATGTTCGAGCTCACCAAGATTCAGCTGGAAATATTCATTAAGTAGAAGCCTAGAAGGGTTATCTTTTAATAAGTCAACGTGACAAATGCAACTGCATATTTGTAGTAATTAGACATCAATGTCTGTCTGCCATATGTTAATGGGAAAAGGAAGAACATATATTAATTGGGGTTTAATATACTTACACTCCAACTCGATCACAGCGATCTTGAACCTCAAAAACATCTTTCCATGATTTCGAACCATTAGGAGCATAAAAAGCTGCACGATCTTCTCCCCATCTCTCCTTAAAAAGGTTAGACCACAAACTATTATTTGAAGCCAACAACTTCCATTTCCTACACACTGTACAGTCAAGTGTCAGATTTATGATTTATCAAGAACAAGGCAATGAAACTCTGAATACTCAAAACAGAATGGAAATCTCAGCATGATAAAAGCGATGAATGGCTTCTATTAGTAAATATCCACATAGTTAGCCATATCAGTCGCCACTTGCCAATTAACAAATGCATGATTTTGTCACATACAAGAGACAGGATCCTGAGTTACAGCTTGGAAAACACATCCTCTTGACAGTCAAGGTTTTGTTAAATATCGCCTTGCTCCAAAGAAATGAGGAGTTGAGCAATTGAAAACAATATGTAAACAAAGAAATAGACCTTCACGATCATGCACCTACAGCCTAATAAAAGGTTTGTTTGCATCAAGATGCTAAATAACTGCATGAGGATTCGAATCTGTGAGAACCAGAGGTTTAGGGAGGAACCGTGGGAAACAGATGGGAAAGTATGCCATGTTGCTTTGGGATCAATCTTCATAGGGTCAACGGTCCACGCTTATATGATCATTCCATTCCGACCAATTTGTTTCTGATCCAAGTGTATCAATTTGGCGGTCAAAACTCAGAATCGGCCATGAACTGAACAGGCAAATGCCAATTTTACAGATTTTGGTGGGTATTTCCATATCGGCAAATGGAGGATCCAACAGACACAGATCAGAAAAGGAAATTCGGGCGGTGCAATTGAAGAATATACCCATTTCAGATCTGGTAGCCTGAACTCAGATGATATGCAGAATTAAGAAAATGAAGAATAAACTGTTTTGGATGACCAATGCAAGGAAAACGTATAATTGGGTGAACATTTTTCATAATCTCACCGATAAAACAAAGCGATCGGCAAATCAAGAGGGAGCAGAGTTTGCAATAGTACCCACTAACCTTGTTGAGCAACGACAAGATGTTGGTAGTCCAAGAGACAAAATATCTTCAAACAAACTTCCACAGGCAAACTCTCCATTCCAAGAGGCAGGCAATTCATGCGCAAACAGTTAAGGACTTAAAACTTGCAAGTAATCAGGATCAGCCACAAGGGTCTATAAAGTCCCTTCGGATTCTGATTGCAGCAATGATTATCAGTTTCTCCTGGGAATGAAATCTAGTTACTTAACCAGTTAACCGTCCTGAAAAAGAGAAAAGCCAAAGGCGAAACTTTAATTGCTCGCTATTTTCTCGACCGCATAAGGACTCACTCTGTCGGAATAGACAACCCAAGAGATCATACAACAAGCAAAGCGAAGCTGCCACGTGTCTTGGGAATATGTGATAACCACGTGTAAGGAGGTTACCGTTCAATCGCTCCAACTAGCTCTTTACCGCCGGACCGAAGGAATTATTGAATTTTTAGTTGGAAATTTTGGAGCTGCAATAAAGTTTGAGTTATTGATTCTGTAAAATAATCCGTTCATTATTTTCTCTCTAGGCCCCCTGGTTTCTGTCCTTTTTTATCTGATGACTATATAATTTTTTTTGGGGAAATTAAGTTGCGCTCAATTTTGCTGAAATTGCATATATTTTTTTATTGTTAACTTCATTAAAAATCCTCTATTTATTGAATCACTTAAAATTATGACAAAAAAAATGTACCTTTAGTGTTTTACTTTAGTCTTTTAATTTTATTAAGTCTCACCAATCCTTCAATTTTTAAAGGTTTGAACAAAATTTTCCAAAATCACGTTAACAGAAAATTACTATTCGCATGTTTAAAATCTGTATTATTACTATCATGAGCAATGTCATGTTTAAAATCCGTATTATTACTATCATGAGCAATGTCTGTAGAAAAATTTGGCTCATTACCTTCATAATTGGGACTACCAATAGTCCCCGCATGAGCAGGAGCCATCCCGAAAGTGATGGAATCGATTTTTGTCTCTCAATATGATTTCTCTCTTCACTACCCGTGACACATACTTGATTGCTGTATGACAGTCACCACAAACCCTAATATTCTTCATGATACGTATAGTGGATCCAGGATAAGTATTCAGAAGCGCAAACGCTAAAGCTAGCTTCTCACTATGGTACTGTAACTTGGCCTCCTTCTCCTGTTGGTCAACAAACAGAAGCACATGACTAGTGTCAGGAACATAGCCAATCTCCTTAATTTTCTGACTTAACTCCTCCCACATTTTATGGATCTTTCCTTTCTGTGGATGGGCATCGTCATCAGCCACAAATACATGGACAGAATTCCCAAGCTCGACCCAACTACAAGCTGGTTCCTTCTTCACCCCGCTGTCTCTCATTAGCTTTCTGATTCGTGCCGCTTCACTCCACCTACCAGCAGAGGCGTACATATTAGCAAGCAAAATGTGAGGCCCTGAGTCAGAAGGATCAAGCTCAAAGATGCGTTCAGCAGCATAAGCACCCACTTCCAAGTTCTTGTGCATTTTAGAAGCACCAAGCAAAGCTCCCCAGATTGCTGCAGGGGGTTCAATTGGCATTTCCTCTTCTATGAATTTCTTAGCTTCATCAAGAAAACCAGCTCGACCAAGAAGATCAACCATCGTCACATAATGTGAGACTTTTGGCTCCACTTTATACTTGTTCATTAATTTGAAATAATATTTGCCATTCTTCAAAAGTCCAGCTCGGCTACAAGCAGTAAGAACACAGAGGAATGATATGTCATTGGGTTCAAACCCAACCCTCATCATTTCTTCAAACTCCTGCACAGCTTCCTTTCCAAGCCCATGTTGGGCGTATCCGATGAGCATTGAATTCCAAGAAACCAAATCAACCTTTATTAATCGGGTAAACACTTTTTTGGCATCCTGAATGTTGCCTGCTTTTGCATACATGTGAAGAAGAGTGTTTCCTACAAAGCCAGCAAGCTTTCTGCCTGATTTTATCATATGTGCATGAAGCCATTTACCTTGCTCCAGAGATCCCAAAGCAGAACAAGAACAAAAAAGCGAGGAATAAGTAAATTCAGTTGGTTTAAAACCTTCCCTTTGCATCTTGAGAAACAACGACAGAGCTTCCTCTCCTTCATCTTTCCTAGCACAACCAGCTATCAAAGCATTCCAAGAAACCTCATTTTTGTTCACTAGTTTATCAAAAATTTGCCGTGCTTCATCCAAGTAGCCACATCTAGCATACATATCAACAAGGGAACTCCCCACATACACATTGGAGTGACAACCGTGCTTGATGCAACATGCATGAATTTGCCTACCATCCTTATAGCTAGGCAAAAGAGCAGAAGACATTACGAGGCTTGACAATGTAAATTCATTTGGTTTCAGCCCATCACGGAGCATCAGAGGGAACAACATTAGTGCATCTTCAGCACGTTCATTTTGGGCATACCCAGTGATCAAAGAAGTCCAAGTGACCATATCTTTGGAAGTCATTTTATCAAACACCTTACGAGCATCCTCCAAATTCTTACACCTTGCATACATGTAGATAATAGAGTTTTGAATAATAATATCATCCCGGAACTTGGAACCAAGAATGTGGGAATGCACTAGTCTTCCTTGTTCAAGCTTCCCCAATCGTGTACATCTCTTGAGCAATTTATTGTACAACGTCCGGTCCGCTTCGATTGAACCACTGTCAATAAGATCAAGAACATAAAGACCTGTTTTGGAGTTTAAACTGGGATGAAGCATATTATTATCGTCAACAATATATAAGTTGTCCCACTTGGCCTCCTCTAGAACATCTGAATCTAAACACGTTTCAGGAGTTGCATGCCGAAGTAAACTACCTGAATGCAAATTAATTTTAACTGCAATTTTGGAAAAATGAACATGACGACTTTAGCTGCAGTAATGGAAAAATAAAAAAGGGGATCTTTGAGGGGGAGATCGAAAAATTAAAGAGAATTTGCAAAAGTGCCAAGCTCACCGCAGTTCGTGAGCAACGTCCTGAAATCACTAGAGAAATTGAGCTCTGAAACCAGAGTCTTACAACATCGAATCATCACCTCCGATTTGAGCTCCTCACCTTCACAACAAATATTTGGTTCTCTTCTTGTGAGTCCTTTTCAGCTTGAGGTACTTGAGATATTGAAAATTAAAAAAAGAGGATCTTTGAGGGAGACCGAAAAATTTAAGAGAATTTGCAAAAGTGCCGAGCTCAATGCAGTTCGCGAGCAACGTCCTGAAATCACCAGAGGAATTGAGCGCTGAAACCAGAGTCTTACAACATCAAATCATCAACTCCGATTTGAGCTCCTCACCTTCAAAACAAATATTTGGTTCTTTTCTTGTGAGTCCTTTTCAGCCTGAGGTACTTGAACGGAGTTCACAAACGACGTCCTGAAATCACCAGAGCAATTGAGCGCTGAAACCAGTGTCTTACAACATCGAATCATCACCTCCGATCTGAGCTCCTCACCTTCAAAACAAATATTTGGTTCGCTTCTTGTGAGTCCTTTTTAGCTTGAGGAACTTTAGATGTAGGGGGGGAAGGATCTTTGAGGGGGAGACCGAAAAAATTAAAGAGAATTTGCAAAAGTGCTGAGCTCACCGGAGTTCGAAAGCAATGTCCTGAAATCACCAAAGAAATTGAGCGCTGAAACCGGAGTCTTACAAAATCGAATCATCACCTCCGATCTGAGCTCCTCACCTTCAAATTGGATTAATTCGAGTTGGATTAAGCTAAAAATGAGAAGAAAAAAATTGGGAGAATATCATTTAGGGCTCAACCAATGAGGGTGTTCCATACCTTCGTCTTTTCCCACTCAGCCCAACCTCTGTTGGAAATCTTATTATATTAACTAGTATCTTTTCCTAACTAGTGTTCCGTACATGACATTAAGTAGCTTTAAAAACATCTCAGGTAATAGTAATCAAATAATAACAGACTTAGCCAAAAAAAATAAAAAACCAATGACAAAGACAGACAGATTAGAGAATAAAAGCCTAATATGGAAAAGTGATATCAGTGGACAGCTCATATAGTCATAACATGTAACAAGTAAGAAACGCGGGACAAATGCAACTAATGTAAGCACAACCCTGGGCACCCAGTAATAATTCCATTTTTTCTTCCCGTTAGCCAGGATGTTTTGTCAGTTAGCACAACAAACTGAACTTTTGAGCAAACATTTCATCCTTTTTCTTTATTATTGTTCTGCCCATGCTAGGATTACTTATCCTCAAGGTCACTCGTAATCTTTTTATCACTGATTCAAGAAAATGCCTATCAAACTAGGAAACTTACAGTCGATTTTTAAACTAGGAAATTGTACTGGCAGATATAAAACAGAGCAGATATTATTTAATGAAAAGATGTTCATTCAATCTGGAACAGAAAAAAATGCCAAATGCAACACGTTGCAAAAGAAAATAAATCTTGGTAAGCATTTCCATCATATCTTGTCCAAGCTATGGGCCAAAAAAAAAAAACTAAAGCTCGCATAATGTGGAACGACATATAAGTTAATAAGATATTCACGGTGTTAAAAAATCATATAATCAAACGCCACCAGGTGAGACAAATGAAGTATTTGAAATTCCAATGTTAAGTTTTAGCTAAAAGAGAGGCAGTGAATTGAATAAAAAATTCAAACAATAACCAACTCTATTGAAGAAGTGGCCAATGCCCCTCATAGACTATAGCCAGCAGACGACCAGACGATAAAGGAAATCACTCACACACGGGATATGTCAATGAACAAAGAATTTAATACGAATATATCCAAGCCATTCGTTATGCGAAAATAATCAGCAAATTGCAAGAATAATCGACAACTAACCGACTGAACCCTATGCTTCCAATCGTTTCTCAGTGCGCCAGGCAAATCAGAAAACAAACTATCACAGAAAACATCAAATGATGAGAAGAACTGACCTTCCCAGCTATGATAAGCCAACAATCTTTGAGCTGATTGTGCTTTGCCACTTCGTCGTACAGGAAAACTTTTTTACCCGAAGCCATTTTTTACCCTGCCACCTGCAACAAAAATCAAATACATACAGAGGACCCGGAAAAATCTTTAGCGAAACCCACAAAATTCCATTCGGGAAAAACGATGATAAGAGGGATCCCAAAAGAGAATCACGAGGCAGATAGTCGAAGCTAATCAACGAAAATCCTCGAAATTTTACAGAAATCAAATTAAACAATGAAATTTCGGTTAGAGGATTTGTCGTCAATACTCGAGTCAGTAGCCTGCCAGGGAGCTTCCTTATCAACACCCGATTGCGATGTCAAATGCTGTCAAGCTCACTGTAATAAGCGGCCGGCCCCGCATTTCTTCCTTTATATATAGATGGATTTTGAATATCACAAAATAAGTCTCAAAGTTTCTTTAAATTACAATAGGAACCTTTTGACAAAAAAAAAAAATTAAAGTGTAAAAATACACATGAGTTTTTTCCCAAGAGCGTCTAACACCACGTGTTTTTTTTAGTAAAAATACATATATGGTTACTATTTTATAGCAAAAGGCACATCTCACTTGTTCATCGCCGTTATGTTACTGTTCACTTTATCTCTTTCTCTCCCATAACAGTGGGATGTGACTTTTTCTCTAAAATGGTAGCCATATATGTATTTTTACTTCAAAAAAAGCACGTGGTGCTGGGTGCTCTAGGAAAAAAGTTCATATGTATTTTTACATTTTAACCCAAAAAAAATTACAATAGGAACCATTCAGATCGATTCTGACCAAGGGTGGTTTTGTCAATTAGCAATAATTGCAGACTCGTTTTAGGATCATTGAATTTCATACATAAAGTTTTTATTTTTATTTGGATTAAGTAGCAAATCTATTTAGGAAATATATGTCTAGAAGTAATATTACCTTGGAATTTTTTTCAAGCTCAATGTCACCTCAGAAATTTTAAAATGTAGTAATGTTGCGCTTTTTCCGTTAAAAGGTTAACAGTCAGCGTCAATATTTTAACAGTTAACATTAGTTTTTTAATGGTTTTGAGTAATATTGATACGTTTTAAAATTTTTAGGGTGACATTGAGCTTAAAAAAATTTATAGAACAATATTACTCCTCAATAAAAACTTCCGAGACAGATTTACTACTTAACTCCAATACTCACTCTAGTCCTTATTATAAGGTAGTAAGATATCAACTAATAATTTTCACAAACTAATAAAAACAACCAAAGTCAATAAAGTTATCTTAAAATTTAAGTAATTTCTAATATTACTCTATTAATTGTACCAAACTCTAACATTATATCATTATTACTCTCACCCCTACCCCTATTAAGTATGTGCATACATGAAAATTAACAATTAACACTTATTGGAAATATTTTCAGGTTCTGGTAATAAAAAAATATTTCATGATCTTGAAAAATCATATTAGAATGTTAAAAAAATATCCTAAAGTTTTTAGTACAAGTCAGTACCCTAAAATATTTTTTCAAAATCTTAAAATAATTTTTTTAAGTGTGGTCAGTATCCTAAAGTATCATTTTAGTATCAGTACCTTGAAATATTTTTCCAAGATCCTAAAATAACTTTTCAAGATTGTATTTTTCGGTATCAGTCAGTATCTTTTTAGTATAGCAGTATCTGAAATATTTTTTAAAAATCATAAAATAAATTTTCAAGATCTTGAAGTATTTTTTTCAGTACTATCAATATCTTAAAGTATCTTTTTTAATATCCATCAGTACCCTTAAATATTAAAAAAAAGAAGAAGCAAAGCTTAAATGTTTATGACGCAAACACAGTTTTAACACAGATCAAAAGTTCTCGTTTTAGTAACAACATTTTAACTCAATTTGCTTATGACTTATTTAGTTTGAGGGGAGTGAAGGAGAAACTAAATTAGAGGATAATATATTATGCTTTAAATTTACTTTTCCTTCCTCTCCTCTTAAACCAAACACACCTTTAGACTTTTTTTTTTTTTTTTTTTCTGGGTAAAATATAATCATCCAATAGATTAGGTTCAGTAAAATGTTCAAGAAATAAATTCGTTCCATCATGGAGACTAAAATATATCTAAAACGCTTCAATATGATAAAACCCAAACTAACCAGTTCCCTTTTCAAGCTCTGCTTCTAAATTCTAATGCAATAGAACAGATGCTATACATCGCAATGGCGTACTCGTTTTGATTTTGAGACAGGAGGACAAGCTTTTACTTTTTTCTGAAAACTTCTTTTGCCAACAACTCTTTTCTGATAACATCAAAGCCAAACGGCACCAATCATACGAAGTAGGGCTCAAGCAGATTGATGAATGTTGCAGTGATCAGTGAACAGGGCAACCATCAGCAACAACGCCTTTGGCAGTAGGGCAGGCAGCCAAGGGACAACCTTCCAGATCATTTCCCCACCAATTAAGGGTAACACCCCTTGACCCCAATGCCAGAAATATCAAGATCGTCATGAAGGCTGTTCCTGCATCAAGCCCACCTGACAACACATAATTGTAACGTTTCCACCAATCTTGTCTGTATCTGAAAGCCACAAACCCAGACAGAAATCCTACAATTATCCAACTGTTGAAATTCACTGCCGTTGCCGGGGGCATCATTGACGTGGCACCCAACAACACAGGCATGTGGATTTGACTTATCCATTTTTGACTTGGGAATGCCTTGTGAGCAATCCAGACAAGAAAGGGAGCTACAGCTCCACCTAGGAAGAACCAATTCACGCTGCCATATTCACCAAGGTTTCCAAAGATTCTGCGTGGACCCACTAGACCCCAGATCACTGATGCATCAAAGAATACACGGTCCATTGGACATGTCCAAGGGCTATCTTCAATTGTGCTAACGCAAAGATCAGGTATGGTTGCCATCAGCCACCATGCTGTAAATGTGTAAATAAATACTGCTATGAGTGTTCCTACCACCTGCAAATATTCAAGGTTCAGTTTCTGGCGCGCGCGCGCACAAAAAAAAAAGAAAAAAAAAAGCAATGCATGTTCAACAAAAATATAACTATTTAACCTGCGCCATAAACATTGTTCTCGGAGGAATCTTCATATAATGACCAAGTTTAAAGTCTGCCAAAAAGGTCAGTGCTTGAGCCATGCTAATGTACCCATACACCTTGAAGCACATGTTGGCCATGGGGCGCTCTGGGTACATATAACCAATGACGTACTCTGTTATGATATTTAAACCTGGTTGCTGTTCATGAGTTCAACAGAAATATATTAACTTGTCAAGAGTTTCATTCGACACAAAAAAGTGAATCCAGAAACTCTCTTAAATAATCTGTTGAGCTACCTGATTTGTAGTGGCATTAATAACACCAATGGGAAGAGTGAAGAAGATGGCAATTCCGCAGGCAAGTAGTACACCCCACCACGGAAGTTGAAGTGATTCGTTGTAGTGCTCACAAGCATAGATAATGAGAGCTATGTTCAACACTAGGATGATAAGAAACCACCAAGTGGGCACTGATCTGTACTTCTTCATAAGTCTTGTGTGTATATCCATTTTTCTAGTGCCCGTGAAGGCCCTTCTGCTTTGCTTCCATATATCACTGCACGAGGCAAGTAAAAATGAAATTATGCTAAAACTTGTAGCCTAATCAACATGGGGCTTTGATTTTGGTGCGTTTTTCGCCAACCGATTCATTTCAAGAGAAGCAAATTCCATCTTCACTATTTGTGCTTAGTTTAAAAGGAAATGCCTTTATTTCAATTTTGAAATGAAATATTGAGACATCGTGTCAAAGTATTTCAGTCTTTAGTAAACAAAGTGAAGTTTATACCGAGGTGAGAGAGCTTATTTAATGGGAAAGAATTATTGAACAGTTGTATAAAGTTTAAATGATGGATATCGACAATATAAGCATGTGCTTGAAGTGGCAATTACCTTCCATTGAAGAGGAGAACATGCGTAAGAGTGGCAGTAAGTGTGGCAAATCCAAGACCATATGTCATTGCAAAGAAGGTACTGAGATGAACACGCCCTTCCACCTCATAAGTAGCTCGATCAAGATGGAAATCAGAGTTAACGATGGTTGAAATGTCATATATTGAACCATTGCCAGTAAAAAGCTGGCTAGAAAATATTGGAAAGTTCTTGGCTTTATAGACATTTTGATAGTAAGCTATGGGAGTCATAACATACATAACCAGAACAAATCCAACAATAACATTAGCCGTAGCAAACCATGGGCTAGCTAGAGGACTCCCAAGATAAGAAGCAATAGTGGACCAATCTAAGCCAAAGGCACCAAGCCCAAGACCACTCATGCCAGAACCGATTTGTTGAACAAGAATAGACTTGGGGGAAAGCCAACACACCCAAGAGAATGATGTCAACAATGAGAAAAGATAGCCAGGAAGGACATAGTAAGCAAAGCCAGAGATCATGACAATCAGGAAAAATTGAGTCCGGGTTGTGCCACCTTTGGGTCTCCTTTCCTTCTCATGTAGGGCACTGCATTGTTTTACTTGAGTCAGTATTATCAATTGTCATGGATAATGGCCTTATAAAAGCTATCAAAGCACAGCTAAGTTGAATCCAACGACTAAACATATATAGTTTTGTTCACTAAAAGATCAAGCATGTCTTCAGTCTTTGATGCTAATAATTAAAGCATGTATCTTTCATATATATATATATATATAAAAGATGCACTTCTTCAAACCTGAACAAAGAGACCTGAACCAGATTAGACGGCCACCACATTTCCCCAGGTTCAACCAGAAACTTTCGAAAAACCCCTGCCCAGCCAAACCCTAGAACCTGGGATTCAACAAGGAAAGGAGGCATAAATTTACAGTATGTGAGTTGCCAATAGATTTTGGCAGTTAACATGAGTATTAGAAAGATAGAGTTTTATTTTCCAAGGAGGTGAGAGCCTTATGAAGAAACAAGTAATAGTAATTACAAATGGCATGCTACTTTCGTTGGTAACAACATGCTGAACATACATGCCTTGGTCCAAGTTAGAAATTAAAGATGAGAATTATTAGAGAGGAGAGATATTGAGGAGAGAAGAGAACCTGAGTGGTGAGCATAACGAGCAGGGCAGGGAAGAAGGTGAGGGTCCTTTGATAGTAAAGCTTGACAGCAGTCAAAATATGAGTAGCGTAGACGGTTCCAGCACCAGAATTGGCAAAAATGGTTATGAGAACATGTTCCTTAACGTTGAAAGGGCCAGGATTAAGGGAGAACTGAAACCTCGTATCCTTGAAGAAGATGCGTTTAGGCAACGTCCTGGCCATGAGATGGCCCAATGGAACCACCGCTATCTGAGCTGAAATCGAAGTGACGGACAAAGGCTGTGTTCTGTACCAAAAGAATTGGTTCACAAAAGACAGAATCACACAGGAAGCAATACCCAGAACCCACATTCTGAATGTGAGAAGAGGCAAGCTTGGATCATCTGTTTTCGGCACTGTGAGATCCACTTGTCGAATCGGACACTCTTCGTTTACTTCCTCAGAGTCCGAGTGACCACTCTGTTTTCCCTCAATATCACATGCTGGAGCCATGGCTGCTGACTGGAGAAAATATGCTCTGTTACCTCCAAAATTTTATGGCAGGTCACTTAAAGAAGATTGTTAAAATTAAAAGTCATCAGCTTTGACGTGAGCATTTCAGACCGGAATACAGAGTAGAGAGGCAACACCACCCCCTTGTATTGTGTATAGTTTAGTATTTTCCATATCCTTCACCATTCTCGAAGCATTGCATACTAATATAATCTAGTTTATTTTTTTTTTTTTATCAAAACAGCTTAAAAAATGTTAGTAATTTTTTCTTTATTAAATCAACAGTCATTTTCGCAAAAAGAAATAATCACGAGACTCGAGGTTAAGGCTTAAAACTAAATATATGCAATAATCAAGAGCTTATTTGTTGGGGAGTCTTTTTTTTTTTTCCTTTAATGGGATAGAGTGGAGCATTATTCATGCATGGAATAATCATGGTAAGAGAAAAGCCAATAGACAGTTGGAGGAATTTATTATCATGGGAGGTCGTCGGGAGGATCTCCGTGAGTATGGTGGACTCTTAAAATAAAGTTAACCAACTGGTGCGAAGTCATTTAATTTAATACTCACGGGTATAAACTATAAAATGACTTTTTCCGAGGAGAGGAGCATAGCTCGATTACTAGTGATTTTTTATGTGGATCCTATTTCTTATCATCGATGTTACATAGTCTCTATATTTCTTTTAACAAGTTTTAGCCTTTATCCTAATATTCTTAATCAATTTTGAATTCAGTCCCTACATGCAACTTCATCAATTATAGTTAGCAGTCCATGTCAGCCTGTCTAATATGTTACCACCATATTAATGAAGTTAACACAACTAAACTCAAAACTGAATTTTTATAAAACTATATAGAGATCAACATTTTATATTTGTTTATTATTTAATAAAGGTTTTCCTTTTAAAGTTTAGAAGGTAAAGAATTCTTACACATCTTAATAAAATATGCTTCCTATAGGATTTGAACTTAAATTATCTTATTCATAGAAGGAGATCAGCATTTTAGATGGCATAGAGTATAAAGACGTAAAACAAAACAAAACAAAAGGATAGGAACTAAAATCAAATCTGTATAAGAGATTGTATATGCCAGAAATGAGTTTAACCCTTTGTTTAATTTAAAGCTATAACTAAAATTGATTGGGTGAATGGAAATATGCTACCAAATAATGGGTGAAATAAATGAGGGTACACGTAGAGGAATGAACAGAGATTAATACATAAAAGGGAAATTAGATAAATGAAGAAGAAGAAGATCGTTAATAATTACCGGTGGGGCCGGGGAAGCAACTGATGAAGTGGGAGGCAACAACGTAACCAACAGAGAAACAAGCAGTGAATTCGATCGCTTAGTCTATAGGATGAGTAATAGTAAACATTAATTAATACGAATGACAACACAAGTTCTAAACTTGCTTTAATTTGGAAGTTGTCATCAATATCAGATGTGAGGATACTGACAGTTTCACACACACACATATAACTGATTCTTCACTGTGCCTTCCGTCAACCAAAGTGGTTGAATCTTTCACAGATCCGAATCTGTTGCCCCTCTTGCGCTAAAGTAGTACTCATCACGATGAGTGAGTATACACATCACAATTCTCTCCCATAAATAAATAAATAGATAATCACCCTCCATTGAAATAGGGACTACTGTTTAGGTTCGGTAGAACCAATGCCCCTGGTGGGCGTATAAATTAAGAACGAAGTACTACTATTATTTTATTCTCTCATAGCTTTATTAAATTATAGTAAATCTAAATTAAAGAAATTAAGAAAATTAGTTATTTTATTAATTGCTAACAGATATAATTTTTTTTCAAAATATCATTTTTCATCATATTGCCATTAGATAAAAACCCTTTGATGTATATCATCATCAATAGAGACACGCGGGCAAAAAAATTCGGGAGACATAGTTGACTGAGATTTTATATGTCGCATTAAATGCATCAAGTAGGTTTTTATTTGAGCTCACAATTCTATTGTTATAACGTTATTCAACAATCAAACGTAATCATGTACCCTCTCTCTCTCTCTCTCTCTCTCTCTCTCTCCCCGCGACGCCGTTATTTTTAATTTGCTGATAAAACATGCATTATATTGGTGCATAAGTAAAGAAGAAATCTCAGAGAGACAATAATAGGAAGGAAGGATAGACCAAATATATATGTAAATCAGTAGTACAAGAATAATTTTAGTCTATTAAAAAAAGAAATAATTGTAATATATTCATAAAAAGAGAAAAATGAAGCACAGAAATAATAAGCTAAGCCTAAGGTAATATATTTTTTAAAAATAATTTTTTATTTAAAAAATGATAATCTAGATAGTCTAGATGGGAGGAGCTCTTCCTACCCATCCTTAGGATGTAGTGGGAAAGTGGTGAAAGTGGTTCCTAAGGTATATTATGGGGTGAGGAGGCGATCAGAAAACTGGGCAGCCGTCAACGACAATGCCTTTGGCAGTAGGACAAGAGGCCAAAGGACAGCCTTCGACGTTGTTCCCCCACCAGTCAACGGCAATGCCCTTTGATCCCAAAGTAAGAAATATTAAGATTGTCACAAAAGCAGTGCCTGCATCCAGACCCCCAGACAGCACATAGTTATAACGTTTCCACCATTCTGGTCTGTATCTGTACGCAACAAAGCCCGACAGGAACCCAACAATCACCCAACTGATGAAGTTCACGGCCGTCGCCGGCGGCATCATTGACGTGGCTCCCAACAGCACCGGCATGTGAATGAGCTTTATCCATTTCTGACCTGGGAAGGCCTTGTGAGCAAGCCACACCAGAAGGGGAGCTATGGCCCCACCAAAGAAGAACCAGTTCACATTCCCATATTCTCCGAGGTCTCCAAAGATCCGGCGTGGGCCCACCAGACCCCAAATAACAGAGGCATCAAAGAACACTCTGTCCATTGGGCATGTCCAGGGGCTGTCTGCCGGTAACATTGACGTGTCGCACAGGTTAGGGATCGTCCCCATCAACCACCACGCAGTAATCGTGTACACAAAGACTGATATGATCGTTCCTACCACCTGCAATTAATAATTATTAGATCGTCATATTATAGTTCATACTTCATACTGTAATATAATTTTGAAGATACAGAGGAACTAGAACTGACCTGGGCCATGAACATTGCTCTTGGGGGAATCTTCATGTAGTGACCAAGTTTGAAGTCAGCCAAAAAGGTTAGTGCTTGAGTCATGCTGATGTAACCATACACCTTGAAGAGCATGTTAGCCACCGGGCGCTCTGGGTACATGTACCCAATGATGTACTCTGTTATAATGTTTAAACCTGGTTGCTGATTTGTGGTGGCTGTGATTATACCAATTGGGAGAGTGAAGAAAACGGCGATTCCGCAGGCTAGTAATACACCCCACCAAGGCAACTGAAGCGACTCAATGTAGTACTGGACAGAAAAAAATATCAGAGCCAAGTTCACCACTAAGATAACGATAAACCACCACATGGGCACTTGTTTGTACTTCTTCATAAGTCTCGTGTGTATATCGATTTTTTTAGTCTCTTCGAATGCTCTTCTGGTTTGCTTCCAGATTTCGCTTCCATTGAAGAGCAGAACATGGACAAGAGTAGCAGAAAGTGTAGCAAATCCCATGCCATAAGTCATTGCAAAGAAGGTGCTGAGATGTACGGGCCCACTAGCGGAATAAGCATTGCGATCAAGGTGAAATTGGGAATCGACGATGGTTGAGATGTCATAAATGGAGCCATTACGGGCGAAAAGTTGATTAGAGAATATGGGGAACGACTTAGCCTTATAGACATTGAACCAGTAGGAAAGGGGTGTCATGAAATACATGACGAGAACGAAGCCGACAGCAACATTAGCAGTAGCGAACCATGGGCTGCAAAGTGGGCTTCCAAGGTAGGAAGAAATAGTGGGCCAATCCACCCCAAAAGACCCAATTCCTAGACCCTCCAAACCAGAACCTAATTGTTGGACCAGGATTGACTTGGGCCCAAGCCAACACACCCAAGAGAAAGAGGTCAACATTATGAAAAGATAGCCCGGAAGGATATAGTAAGCGAAGGCACACATCATAGCAATGACGAAAAACTGAGTTCTGGATAAACCGCCTTTGGTTCTTCCTGTCTTCTCATGTAGAGCCCTGCATTGTTTACATGTACATTATATATCAGCTTGGTTTTACTCTTGTAAATGCACCATATTATAAAAGATATTAAGATAGTAACAAACCTAAATAATGAGACTTGAACCAGATTAGATGGCCACCACATTTCCCCTGGCTCGACCAAAAATTTCCTGAACAGTCCTGCCCAGCCAAACCCTAGTACCTATAACACAAGAAAATATTAATAATCTTGAAATATTCTCGCATGAGAGGAACTAAAAAGAAGGAAAGAAAATAAAGAAGGGTAATTAGATATTAGAATATTAGGAGGGTACCTGAGTGGTGAGCATCACAAGAAAGGCGGGAAGAAAAGTAAGCTTTCTTTTATAAAGAAGCTTGACAGCAGTTAAGATATGAGTGGCATAGACAGTACCGGCACCGCAATTGGCAAAGATGGTGATAAGAACATGCTCCTTAATATTGAAAGGCCCTGGGTTCAGTGAGAACTCAAAACGCGTGCCCTCCAACACAGGACGAGTCGGCAACATTTTCGCCATCAGTTGGCCGATCGGAACGACGGCGATCTGAACACAAACTGAACTCACCGTCAAAGGTTGCTTTCTGTACCAGAAGAACTGATTCACAAACGCCAGCAACACGCAAGAAACGACGCCAAGAACCCACATCCTGAAAGTGAGAATAGGCATGGTTGGATCATCTGTTTTCGGCACTGTGAGTTCGACCTGTCTGATCGGACACTCGTCGGCGACCTCCTCTTCGGTCTTTTTTGCAAGACCATCATCCTCCAGAGTTATCGTCGTATCCATCGCTACGACAACTGAGAGATGCTGCTCTGAAACGCCAAGTTATGATATATCTCGCAACTTATATATTTTGAAACACGAGCCAGTTTTTGTGACGAGGGACTTTGAGTGTGGTAGCGAGTATAAATAAGGATCCAGTTTGCTGCCAATCTACTTTAAAGGCTAGGCAGGTCATTATCGATAAAATCTTATCTAGTCAGTTAAGATATTAAATTTTTTATTTAGTAATTTTTCAATAAAAAAAATCATTTTTAATGATAAAGATTGAACCCAATACGAATGGATAGGTAATTTATCTAAAATTTAATGATATAACTAATCTAACGATATCAAACTTTCATTATTATTATTTTTACTAGTTCATTATTTTTAATTAAAGTTCTATATTTTTTAATTTTGGGACACTTTTTTTATCTGAAATATTTTGAAGTCACCCTTATTTAATTTCTAAAATAATAATACATCTTTACTTAAGACATCGGAAGGATGGAGTGGATAAAGATTTGAAAATATAAAAAATTTTAAAATCTATCTTATAAAATTTTAGAATAAGAATGATTGAACAAATCATATCAATTTATTCAAATAACAATCCGTAGTCAGAAGCTAATATCTTTATCAAAGACTAATAAAATTAAAAATTAAAAGATATATTAAACTTCAAAATTTGAAATCATATCCGACGTGATTAGTCAGATTTAATAAATCCAAATCATACTAAAGAATTATAACAATGATTTTAATTAAGAGATAAGATATTCTTACTACCATTTTTTGTTATTACTTATATTACTATCACTTTTTCATCGTTAGATCAGAATTTTATCAAAAAATAAAAAATGATAATAAGAATATCCTATCCCTTTAATTAATTAATTAAAAGCATACCTAATTTGAAATTTAAAACATAGAGAAGATTCTTTTTTTCCCCAACCATAAAGAAGATATATATTATAAGCATGTCATGTGCGGGCGCCAAAAAGATGGTATTATCCTATTGCTTATATATCTTTTTTTCCCCCAACAAATATACCGGTTTTCAGAGAAGTTCGGTGAATATCCCGCTTTACTATTTAAGTTTCGTTCTCACAAGTTGACTTTTTTTGACCTTTTTCTCATAAGCATTAGCGAATCAATTTTAATTTATCAGTTACAGCCAGATCAGTAGATACCTTATTTGCTAAAAGGTATAATTCTGTATATAATTATGTATATATGATACATAAAATCCCTTTTAGGGCCTCAAAGAACCTGAAAAAAAATTCACAAAAAATTTTGATATTAAAGAAGTCTCGAAGAGTTGGCTAAAACCCACAGTTGAAATTGTTAATCACCTCCCATTAAAGGAATTGTCAATGAAATTTTTTTAATATCAGATTTTTTTAAAAAAAAAATTTGGATATTTCCTTAGTCCCTTGGGACCTAAGTAATTTTCCCTGTATAAAAACATAGGTTCTTTTTAATAAACTGACGGTGATGATTCATAACTCAATTAATTATCACTGTATTATAATAAAACAGAATATGATTGGTTTAGCCCAAAACAAGAATATGATTTGATTAATAGTTCACTTGCCGTTGCGTTGTGAACCTCAAGGGCAAGGCCCTCTTTAAATTTTTTTCTCTCAGAATTTTGCACATTCAAATAAAACCCCATGCATTATTAAACAGGCAATTATAAATTACAACAAGACTCGTGCCAGTAAAAATTCAACTTGAGCGATGAGAGAAGGGCTGTAAATATCAATATTAATAACTAGTCTCAATTCTGAATCAGTATGATTTCTGAAAAATTCCTCGGGAAACTTTCCTCCCAAGCAAGAGAACCGCATTATACAATCCTGTGAACATGAAAATGAAGCTCACAAAATCTAGCAAACAGTACGAGCAAATCCCAAACATCTCATTTATTCATCCTTTAGCCAAATATTACTACTACTGTAAGTAAACATCTAAGATATCAGATAGAAAGATTACTTGATGAAACTATATATGCAATACTCACCATCAAATATAACCCAACCCTGATTTGTAGTGATTACCTTGAAAAGTTCTGATCAGTCTGACCATAAGCAACACAAGAATTCTGTATCACAGTTGAGTTGAGCTGAGTTGAACGAGCTTGCCTTGACACTTGAAATTTGACCAAAGTGGTTGCCACAAATGAAGAAAGAAGCCAATAGACAAATCCCCAACGCAGCAACCTCATGTGCTATACTCTGAGGCAGAACTTGTGAAGCTACTTTCCACATGATGGCAAAACCAACATATGTCACAGGAGGGGTACACAAAATCAATCCTAGATCTCTCCTTTCTCCAAATCCCGCCTCGTTTTTACCCATCCAAGCACATTGCTTAAATAGAACAGACAAAATCACCAGCAAACCCTGATTTTGGGATCATTGACTTGCAATCTACACCACCCTAAACCCAGATCAAAAAACCAAAAACTCTCGATTCATAAAGTATCCTGCAAGGACGATCAAAATGACCAATGATTGTTTATAGTTTAAGAGACAACAGGCGCAGAAGCTACTTCAGACTGGAGACTAGCACCAACCACCAAATAACTGAATGCATCACTCGAAATGTTACATGCCAAAAGTGGCCAATAATCACTCTTCAAACACTTCTCTGGTCACGGTGACAAAATAATAAACTTGTAATAATTATAATTAATCTTCAATAGACTGAAAAACCAAAGAGTATATTAAGTATAGTTATCGTCACCAAGTATTATTATAGCTACTATTCTCAACGTTAGAAAAGTCAAGGTTGGCACTGTCGGTGGGAATAAACCAACGACTACTGTAACACTGCAAGATCCATAATCACAAACAACCAAATATCTAAATCTATAACTTAAAACACAAATAAAGAGGTCAAAAGTCAAATTATAATCTGAGGAAAATGTTCCTAAGAATAGCTGTAAAAACTTGCAAAAAAGATAGATCATAAAAGCAAATATACAGACATTATTAGGCAGAAAAAATGATTGCAACCTGAAATCAACCCAACCCTATTATTCGAGCCTGAATGGCAGAACTAGCAGCAAAGAGCATGCATATATTTTGCTTTGAGGGCAAAGGAAGAAGGCGCACTAAGTTTTCTCCAGAAACACCCTCTCTCGTCAAAAACAATGACTTCCCATGCATGAAAATTAGACATCGTGCTGTCTTTCCTGATTTGGTTCCCATAATAAGTATTAATATGCGCAAAGAAATATACGTAGAAGCTCAAGGTTACTTGCTAGGGCATCTGTATCCTTTAGAATACATGTCATGTAAGCAATATACTTACTAGCCATAATTTAATTTTCCTTTTACCTATATCAACAATTAAAAGACATTATTTGCTGTTCTAGAAGGCTCACAAGAAAAGGCATGAAAAGTATACTTCAAATTAATACCCATATGCCAGAGCAGTAAAAATCCACCTTCAATAACGAGAAAATAATCTGAACACAGATAATCTGAGGTCATTTATCCTTAATAAATCAGACAGTTTCCTCAAACAAATATACACTCAGCATAAGAAAGGGTCAAGATTCAGCTTGTCTTAATGAATGCAGCTGTGATTCTTGAGCTAAAAGAGGGTTCTGATGATGAGTCCTACAGAGAATTGCCGCTTCATGATTCAGTTCGTTTACCGTTCATAAATGAAGCTGAGTCAGCACCAAACGACGGTCATTAATAGAAGTCCACGAAACGAAATGATAGAATTAATCAGCTGCAGACGAAGAGTTCAACGCTTGCCACGATGCCCGCCACCTGACCTTGCACCAGGGTAGCGAGCAAATTGGAACCTTAAATTGACCGAGTTGCGGTCAAGCTCGTCAAACATGTAACCTGCAAAATTAAGGCTCACTGTTTTACGCTGAACAATTAGCCTCGTCAACGGCCAACTACGGGTGTCAAAAGACAGAATGCATAAGGCGTGTATCTTACCTCAGTTTAAGACATATTAATCCTGAAATACACATGAAAAATGCTTTAACCCAATATCTAACATATGTGTAAATGTGAGTTCCTCACTCATTACAAAAGGGGCTAAAAATTCACCCAAGAAAAGACGCAGGAGAAGAGCCACCTTAAAGAGTTCTCCACATTTGGACTGTCTCTGCCATTAGACACAGTGATACACGCAAATTTCGGCACAACAGTATCCCTTAGCCTCAGGAGAAGAGAAATCATTGTAACAAAAAACGCTTTTGTGGATTTTTCCTCACTCACGTCTAATCGATAGTTAGTAAGATACAAAGAATCAGATCTGCCTTCTAAACTAGTAGTATCTTTGGTTAAATGGGCTTCTATTTCAAGCAACAGTAGATTTTCCTTTTTCGTAATCCATACAAACAAGACGTTACACTAAGCCACAAATGTGAGTGCATCTATGATTTGGAAATATCTGCCAGGCTGGTGTATGTGGCTGAACGCAATGAGATATCGACTTTACCATTGTGCGCAGAAACGGTAAGCAAATAACATTAATGACATAAGCCATAAAGCAACCTTCCAAACTTCAGTTTCACCTTCATCTCAGTCAAAACAACTCCCAATGGCCAAATAAAGATAATAACAAAACGGAGAAGAAAACCAATTGCATCCGAAAAAGTAATTAGTAAGCATAGGAGCTGCTTTAGAACATATAATCTGCCGCAAAATAGCTTCAATCTCATGAAGGCATCTTAGTGTAATTCCTTTACTCATTTGCGCTGTCGCAAGAATCAATCACATCCTACAATCCAACCCCATGAAACGGTCTAAGTGTAATTCCTTTACTCATTTGCACTGTCGCAAGAATCAATCACATCCTAGACCCAATCCAACCCCATGAAACGGTCGCTGGTTGCTCATCTTTATTACCATAAAACCGTTCACCTCATTCCAACCAGACTCATACTCTTGGCAATCAAAAGACCAAAGGGTAGTCTAAAGAAGTTCCATGTATAGATCATTTCTTTGCACTCTCATGTTGGTGATATTCCACCATAAAAAAAATACTGATGTGTTCTATTTCTCTATAATCAGCACAATAAGTAAGGAAAAATGCAACACAAAGGAAGGGTAAATACTCATTGCTGTCATTTCTAGAATCAGAGAAAAATGAATCTTACCCTGCAGGGCATCCATAGCAGTCGCTGCATGGGCTGGACTCACAAAATCAACAAAACAAAGTACCAGTGGATCACCTCCAGGCTGCAAGTGATCGCATTCAAAAGTCAATCAAATGCAACGGATATATTTCTATGTAACAATTAAACTTACGAGTCTTGATTCCTTGCTAACAAGTCTAACTTCTTTGTAGCCAACAAAAGGACGAAAGATGTCTGTGCATAAAAAGTTAAGGAGCCAGAAAGAGTATTTAACACCATCATTTTAGCAACACTCATTACAACTATTTCTTCACAAATAATTCCATATTCAGTATTAGACGATATAGGTAAATTTTTGGAATAAGCATTGACATGAAATGAATAAAAGGTGTAAAGTTGGCAGTGTGCAAATATGCAATTAAAAAGCCTCAACATAAGAGGAATCAGATAAAAGGATACGAGCTACTTCTCGTCTTGTGCAGTTGGAAGGTAAGCCCTCCACGTACAGTGTATTGGTAGCCTCGGGTGGAAGCACACGCTCAGCCCTTCCACCTCTTATTCCCAGGGTTTTGTCTTTTGCAGTTGCTGCTGGGTCAACTCCCCCAATACTATGGGCATATAAATCATCAACAGGACGATTAGAAACCACCCCACCAATGGTTCTGGTAGACTGCCCGGCACCATATGAGGAAACTTGCTGAAAAATGTACATAATGTCAGACATAAACCCATAGGTCCCTTTGGTATACCAGATTTCTCCTGAGGCTAAACATGCTTGAGCAAGGTTTAATCCTGTTTACTGAATTGTGTAGGGGTAGCATGTGGAATTAATTTTAAGACAAAAAAATTGTTCAAGAATTTCTGTGAGAAAATTTCCTTCCATTATGTTCCCCTAACTTCTCCAAATCTCCCTATTAGGCATTCAGAGATCAAATCTTCTTTGATTGGGATTTTATTTATCCAGAAGTTAAGTTAAAAACCAAGAATATTGAATTGAACAGATTCCTATTCCTTCCATATGCATCAACACAAAACAGAAGTAATACATCCTATATGCCTGAAAGTTAACGTGATTAGTGCCAAAAAAAAGAAGCTAACATGCAAAGCAGGGCCACAAGAGACCAAGACATATATTATTAACCGTGTAGGAATGGTCATTGGTAAGGGGCAAGCAGTACCGTGCTATGAAGGTAACGCTCATAGGATGCTTCAAGGGATTCTGTATCTCTAATTACTTGGAGCCCACCTCTATCATCATCACGGGGAAAGTAATTGGCCAAGTCATGAACACCAGAGACATCTTCAAAGTTAACCAATATTTTTAATTAACAATCAGGAAGAGAGCAGAACAAGAGAGAAAATAATCATTTGCATTGTGACTGTGACGGCATGAGAAAAAGCTAAATTATTGAGATATAAAATTAACAATGAGATAATATAGACTTCAGACATCTGTTGAAGATTATGAATCTGGATGAAAACAACCTAAGGCAGAATTAGAACTTCTTAAAACAATATGAAACCTTTTTGTAAGGATAAGAAAAAGATCAGGGACCCCATATATGGGCTTAGGTAATTTGTGGATCTCTATGTTTTATTTATTTGCTCTTTCAGTTCCAACCAAAGGGCCTGTATGCCAATGGCTTTAAAAATTATTTGTTGTGAATGTGTACTTCACAATGGAATGGTGGAATAGCAGAGTCCAGCATAATTTATGCACCGGCCTTCATAAATGGTTGATTCTACATACATTTTAGTCTAGGTATAGGAATCTATGTAGAAGTACAATCTTATTGATATCAAATAGGCAAAGATGCAAGTCTACCACATATTAATATAAATTCATTATATTTAGACTTGCCCATTCGTCAATTCTAAGTATTCTTATATATTATAGAATTAGCCTTAGGTTCAGACTTTAAATTGAGATATCCCAAGAAGCAAAACTAGAGGTCTATTTGGAAGTGAGGAAACTCACACGGTACCAGTCTGAAAGAACTACTCACTCGGGTCCTAAATATAAAACAGGATTGACTTTTTTATCTAGATATTAAAAAAACTAATTAAATTACTTCAAAATATTTATATTTATCGTTTTTTCTCCAAACTGTTTTCCCTAACTTATAAACTTATATATAATCTAATAATACACAACATATTATTTGATTATTTGATTAAGTAACTTATTTAACTTCCTTAATCTTTCCCAAAAAAAAAAGTTAACTTTGTGTTATATTTAGGATCAGGAGTACATCATACCATGCAACAAATAAAGGATACTCCCTCGAGTCCTTAATATATGACATATTTGGGAAGATGAGCTTAGTTCTAAATATAAGACATAATTTTCATATTCATCAATATTTTTCTAATTTACCCCATTGATGCTCCTTCAACAATAATTAAAATTGATGCTCCTTCAACAATAATTAAAATTGATGCTCCTTCAACAATAATTAAAGAGGAGTAGGAGGGAGGGAATTGAAGAAGATCATTGAAAATGCATATATTAACAAACTTAAGTGACTTCCTTAACCTACTTAACCTACTCAGGTAAATAATATGTCAATATGTCTTATACTGTAGACGGAGTAACCTATTATTTACAGGTCGTTGAAATGATAATCATTTTCCGCCTCTTTCCCCCTAGAGTTCCCAGTCAAATAGTAACTCAAGCATAACCAAGTAGAACGACTGGACATTGATTGTGGATTTTCTTTTCTTTCTTTCTTTTTTTTGTTGGGAGGATTCTCGATGTTTTAAATCATTTAAACAGTGAGTGGTCTGGTAGATCATCAGACCGCCCTGAAGCGAAATTCCAATTGGATCTCAAACAAGACTATCCCTTTCCAATTTTCCCATGTCTCCTTACACACATGATCCCATGGAATTAGGAAATATTTCAATTCTCCATTTGTTAATCAGTCGTAAACCTTATAGCTCGTTGTGTGTGTGTTGGGGGTGTTGTTCTACCATTTCGAAAACTGAATAGCAAAACCATATGTTCTACTGCTAACCTGGTCTATCTGCAACCGATAAAGACTCAACTTTTAGCCATTTCAGCGAAATTAAAATAATGCAAATAGTCTAAAAACCCTAAATTTCACCACGAGGCAGGCAATTCACATACCATAGTCGGTACGCGAGCGCTTTCCGGCGATCGAAGGCATCGACGACGGCATCTGCCGCGAGTCGCTGTATCTCCAATAAGCATCAGACATGAGGATTATTACAGTGGGTCGGATGGACAGAGGCACCAGAGGCCGGAGGAGAGATTGACTTGTAAATTGTAATGCGGTTACTGGCGTGTTTGGGTCTTCGGTTGGGAACAAAAATAAAAAGCAAGGCCTAAAGCAAACAGAGAACATATTTCGTACTTTCAAGTAGTCAGTTTCATATTTGTTTTTTATATTAAATTTATATCTATAAGCTCTCAATTGTTTTTTTTTTATTCAAGCTATAAAAAAAACTCTCACTACCTCTTCTTTTTTTTAACATAGCTCCAATTTTATGTACAAAATTAAATTACCAATTCATAATAATTACGATTGTTGACAACAAATTTTTTCTGGAAATAATTTTCTGCCATTTTTTCATAAAGATATCATCAACATATAAAAGAGATATCAGAAACCCATGATGGCTAATGTCAGACTGGGCATACAAGCCGGAGAGATAAAACCAGGCCCAGTTCAGATGTCTCAAGGTCAAAGGGGAGGCCTGTGTCCTTGGGGTGCTATATGCAATATCCAGTGTTTCATGGGCTGCCCAGTGTAACCGATTTAGTGTATTTTCTGTTTTTTTTAAAAGATTATTTCAATAAATAGATAATCTAAAATAAAGATAATCTCTCAACTAATAGTTTTTAAAAATAATTTTTTATTTCAAAATCATCCAATAGAAAAATAAAATCTGGACTATCTAGATCAAATTTGCAGGAGCCAAACTCCACCTACATATCTTAGGACAGGCAGGGAAACTAAGTCAATGGAGCTGCGCTATACAGCGCTTGGCTCCTTTAATTTTCTTCAACCACCTGTATTTGTCATTTGCTTCTTCACAAGTCCTGTCCCTATATTTTGCCTACACATATAATCAAGTGGAGGCCATCAGACATTCATGTTACTGTGTGGCGGTAACAAGTTTATGGTATTTTTCAATAAAAATAACATTAACCAATCGTGTCTGGTTTGACTTTAAGATATATATGCGTGCTCATGCATTAGTATAAGTCAAGTTTCTGATCAAGATAATTAAAATCAAGGTTTTATATAAAATTAGAAGAGGAATAAAAAATCGTAAAACATAAAATCATAATGTAAAAAAATCGTAAAAATATAAAAATGTTTGGAAAATTAGTAAAATCATTTTAATAAAAAATCATAAAAACGTAAAATAGTAATGATAAATTGAGATTTTAACTCCTGATTTTTACTATTATTATTATTATTATTTTTGGCTATTATCACAAGGCCAAGGGTGTGCGCGAGAGTGCTAAATGAAAAACCCTTGTCGGCAACACAGAGTTTGTCCCGCACAGTCACAGGAGTGTACACACATATATCATAAGTTTCCCACACAAAAAGTAAATCATACAGTATAAAGTCAAGTCGACAACGTGTGTGTGTGAGATCCCTTGAATAGGTGTAACATGAAGCATGAGATAAAGATTAATAAATCCCTAAGATGGCAATGAAATTAGATATAAGTAAAGTTTTGGGGAAAAAAATAAAAGAAGTGGCATAAAGTAGCAAATATGTCTTGAAAATATACATCGAGGAGTAATGTTACCCTGAAAGTTTTTTCAGACTCAATTTTGTTCTAGAAGTTTAAAAGCATAGCAATGTTACCCTTTTCCGTTAAAAAACTAATATTGACTATTAAATTTTTTACGAAAAAGGATAACATTACTACATCTTTAAACTTTTGAGGCAATATTGAACCAAAAAAAAAAATTCAGGACAATATTACTTTCGAGCATGTACTTCCAGAACGAATTTACTACTTACCCCAAGTTCCATAAAAAAGAACGTCATATCAATGGAAGGGGTCAGTCCAGACTCGTTCGCATACACCACTCAATGTCTTTGAACCGGAAGTTTGTCCGGTCAGAGTCTGAAACTGCAAGGGAGAGCAGTATTCTTCACCTATGTATCATATTGGGGTGTTAAAACATTGATGCAAGATGTCACACAACATTAACTGATATGTATTTTATTGATTTTTTTCTTTGCACAGTACAAATAATCAACATATACTTTAACAGAAAAATCTCTTTTAAGGTTTTAAGAATAAAAAATTTAGAAAAAATTTTGATATCAAGAAAATCTCATCAACAACTCTATTAATAGGATTTAATAACTTTTTTAATATCAGATTTTTGTTGAATTTTTTTGGTTCTTTTAGGAGTTGGGATTTTCCCTACTTTCAAAGCCTGCGGATCCGTACTTAGCTTGCAGGTATTATACTATGAACAGCTCACAAGGTTTTTTTATTTTTTTCACCTTCAGGCCTCCTTTTCAATCATATACATTTGGCAGCAGTCTATCTACGGCTCTGTTTCAAGATTCTATTTTTTGGGAATAATTTGACACTATTTACACGTGGAAATAATCTGTTCTACTTAAAATGAAACAGCGCAATTGCTGATAAAATTATATATATTATAACTTCAGGTAATGATTAAACCCCACAAGACTCCAAGTCGCGGCTTATTACCAATATCAATCCTGACTATAAGGTTGGTTGGGTCGACTTTTTTTTAAAAAAAAAAATTAAGAAGATAAATAAATTACTTAATTATATCATATCATATATTATAGGGTTAAGGTGTAAAAATACACATGAGATCTTTCTCCAGGGGCAAAAATACACATATGTTTTTTTTATGAGCAAAAATACACATGTGGTTACCATTTTGGTGCAAAAGTTACATCACACCATTAAGTCACTGTTCACCGCCGTTAGTTTACTGTTCACCTTATCTCTTTCTCTCTCATCACAGTGAACAGTGATTTAATGGTAGGATGTGACTTTTACACCAAAATGGTAACCACATGTGTATTTTTACTCCTTAAAAAAATATATGTGTATTTTTCTTCCTGGAAAAAAAGCTTATATGTATTTTTGCATCTTAATTCTATATTGTATATTTTTTATATTATATATTAGTTTATTAGTTAAACTAATTCATTAAAAAAATTTAAAATAAACATAATGTAAAATAATTTAATTAAATTTTTTGAATCTCTAAAAAATTCAATTTGCTGAGGACCGGAACGAGTATACTCCTTCCGGTCCTAATTATAAGATATAGTTGACTTTTTTTAAGAGATTAAAGAAGTAAATTAAATTATTTTAGAGTATTTTTATTATTTGTTTTTTTTAAACTAATTAGTTTGACTAATAAACTAATATATAATCTAGGAATGCACAACATATGAAATGATTAAGAAATTTATTTAACTTTTTTAATCTCTAAAAAAAAGGTCAACTTGATCTTATAATTAGCATCGGAGCTATTAGATTATTATATGACAACATATAATTAATACATTTCGAAATCAACAAAAATATTAGTCATCATCATTAAGGATATAGAAGAGGCGGAATTAATTAATTGAAGGGTGGTGAATTAGAGGGAGTAGGTAAACCCCACAGACCCCAAGTAAAAGGCAATCATCAATTAATATTGTCGTGCCTCACTTAAAACTGTTGCCAAATTTAGCCAAACAGATGGTGTGAAGCTTATCCAAATGAAGTTCATTTCTGTAATATGACTCCTTTCAATTAATAATGGATCGGCCCTTCGTTTGCTTCCACCATTCTATGGTCCCGCACGTACATCTCTATCGATCTCTTGATATATAATTAGCCTTCTCGTCCTTCCTTCTTAACTAGCCTCTCCCAGCTTCCACGTTAAAACTTCAAACCCTAATTCATACGGTCATTGTTGGGGGCACTACAGTTCAAGAAAAATATCCTCCTCTAGGGCTTCATCTCCAACCCCTACATACACTAATTCCATCCCTGTGATTTGTCATAATAAGCAATGAATAAATTCCCTTGACAGTACAGCATGTAGTAGAATATACATAGACCATGCTTTTCAACCATTAAATGTATTATATAGCAGGAAGCACTTTCTTGTAGATTGTCAGGTCTAAATTAAATCAACGGTATTGCATCAGCAGTACAGTGCACACTCTAACCAATAAAATATAATATGTATGAAACCACCGTTTTATTCATCGATCGATCCCATGTTCACTGTTACCACTGTAATTAATTTGTCACTGATCAGGGGTTATTGTCCCAGAAATGAGTGAGGAAGAGAGATGAAGGTAATCATCAGATCGTGCAATATTTGACTAGATATACATATATACATAAGTGGGTATTTTTCTGGTGGATGAGTTACGTTTGTCAAGAATGGAGTAGATGGATGAGTTTGGCAAGAAAAAGACCTTCACGATAGATGCGAAGCTCTAACCCATTACGCTTCAAATATATATGTATATGCTTACTGCTTAACACGATAGATCCAAGTAAATGAACTCAACCAATAAATGAAGTCACAACCCCCATTGTTTACTCTATTCAGTGTGTATTATAATAATAGCAGAAGCGAATAAAGTGTTATCTATATAATATCTGTATAACAATTAAAAATATGTATGGAGGATATTATTCTTGCACGGGGACCAAGAGGAATGTTTGTGGGGCCCCATAGGTGGAAAAATTAAAGAGGAAAGCTCCCGACTTTAATTATGGCTTTCTTTCAACATAAGAAAGAAAAAGGAGAAGGAAGCCCCCCATGTGGGGGATGGATATATGGAGTGAATTAAAATTAATGATAGTCTACCCAAAACGCGGATGAATATATGATATATATGACCCCCTTCTTCCAACAACACAAAATGCAACACATGTACCATGCAGGCCTCGCAACACACATGGACACCCACTTTCTTCAACTTTAAAGTTCTGCTTCATTATTAATATTAGCACTGGCTTTTTTACATTTCTTCTCTGGTTCACTCCATTTTAATCAGTAATCAGACGAGCAAGAAGAATATAATACCAGTGCCTGGCTTCCGAATCTGCTTTCCTTCTGAAGGTGCTATTTGGAGGGGCTAGGGTTAATACTAAAGTGGAGGATATGCTTAATTACTAATTGAATATTAGCCATGCTTATTTTGACATCCTAGGAGCTGGCTAATATGAATGGGCGGAAAGACTCTGTGAGAACAAGACGTTACTGATTAAGATCTGACAATACTTGTGACCAGTTGGCGAGCAAAAATAAATAAAAACGAGAAAGGGCCGGGGAAAAAAGAAAAGAAAAGGGACAGATAGGTAGACCACTTTTGCTGTGTAAAGGATTTGACACCCATCATTCCAAACTCACTTTTTTGTTCGAGGTTTTAATTTTTAATCCCATAAATAAATATCATCGCCAAATTCAACCACACACATGAAATATATAGATATATATCCCATTTACGAGTTCGTTTAATTACCATATTAGAAAAATGATCAACTTGAAGATCGTGATCACTTGACCGAAATCTCAATCTCAGCTTACATATAGATGACCGACTCCCTACTATTACTTCGTACCCGACAACAAAGAACAGCAGTTTACGTGCTAAGATGACGTGCTGAGGGTAAACCATGGTGGCACTGTTGATGCAAATTGTGAGAAACAAGATCTGGAATAACAGTATCAAGACCTATATATAGTTATCGTCATGATCTACTGCTTATAATTAAGCTCAAAATTCAAGACAAAGTTTTGACACCTTGAAACTAGGTATAACCTGAAAAGAGAATTCGAGTTTCAGGCTTTCAGCATGCAACCACATGACCACAAGCTTAATTATTCTGGTTCAGAATGCGAAAATTAAAACGGGTGAAAGTAGGGAAAGAACAATTAATTACAAGAGATCTTCACCAGAAATGAAATGGATTAAAGAACCATAAACAGAAGTCATAATATAATATACCCTATTAATGTTAGTGGTTCGAAAATATGATCGATCAATTCAAACAGTGGCTCACCAAATTTTCAGAGGAAAAGAAAAAGAAGAAGATCATGATGAAGAAGCAGCTAGAAGACCAAATTGAACTGCCCTTGGCTTTTTTGCCTTTTGATATAACTTCTTCCTCCAGTGATAATAATATTTTTAATTACCAGGATCCTCCACCTAACACGCCATTCCAAAACCCCGTTGAATCCGCATGGCTTCTATTGTGCTCAAAATGATCAGTACTACTTCCAACACCTTGCTTCAAATCCTCAGTAGGAAATAACAACCTTGCACCATCATCGCCACTACTACTTGCCTCGTGCATCCCAGAAATACCCGCGTACCCATTATTTGCAAACCCTTCAAGACTGAAACTAAGCCCGGGCGGAGGAGGCTTCAAATCTTGCAAATTAAGAAACCCGCTTGAATTATACATTGCTGAAGCGGAAGAATCCGACGCTGACATAGGCATCAAAGAACACAAAGTAGTCCTTGACGACGGAATTCCAGTTTTCAGAAGCTCCATGGAGGACAACTGATCATGATGATGATGAGAAGCTGTAGTTATAGTATTGTCTTGAGCACTAAAAGGAACCTCCATAAATTTGGATATGCTATTGTTATAGTCCTGATCGGGTGCTGGTGCTGGTGGTGGGCATGCTAAGTTAAGATCTTGGCCTTGCTGGATCTTGGGGTTCAGATCAGGAAGCTTCTTTGAACAAGTCGTTGAAGATCGCTTATTCTTCCGGGAGCCTCCTCCGACGGGAACATTTCTGAGGGACCCACCTGCCGTCCAGTACCTTCTACAAGTCTTGCAGAAGTATCTTGGCTGAGAGAGGCTATAGTTATTGTAGTAGCAGAACTTAGTGTTGGTTGAATTGCACCTTGGGCAGTTCAAAGCTTGATCTTTCTGTGGCCTTGCCTTCCTTTCGCCCATTCCAGGAGGAGGAGCCTTTGGAATTGGATTACCTTCCACCACAGGCTGTTTAACCACTCCAATCCCCTGAAATATAATGTTCATCCAAAATTTATAACCAAGAAGACGATCGACGCTGATCCTTTATAAAGGGATTTAATTTACAAGTATCAATACAAACAAACTTATTAGCTTTTTCTTTGGGTCCTTTTATCAGATGGTGGAAAGGGAGAGGAAAAAAGGGAAGAAAGAGGAAGGTGAAGTACTTCCAATAATAACCAAAAGATCTTAAAAAGACACAGACTTAACTAGCACCAAAAAATTGAATTTAGTGGGGGGACTGATGAGCCTGCAACATGTATATGGTGTCTTGAGAATTGAAAAGTGGATGAAAAAAGTGAACTTCACTCGTCAGAACACATGGGAATTAATTATAATCGAGAGAAATTACAGAACCCATGAGCATATGTATCTTTAAATTGAGATTATTCACAGAAGAAAATTGATATGAGAAGAGAGAAAAAGGGCTGTGGTGTACCTGTGCCCACTGAGCTGTGTCCATGGATTAAGAGGAATGAGAAAAAGCTATGGAGTGCTGAGAGATGGGAAAGACAGCCACTTTCTAGAGGTTGGGTGTCAAAAGCAGGCAAGTGTGAAAAGCTTTGATAGAGTTGGGGGATATAGTGGTAGTTCCATGTGTTGCCCACTAGCTAGCCCCCTCTTTTCACTTAGGGGTATGATAGTCTTTTCATATCTGTGACTGTTTGGCACTTATGGGAAATTTTGAATACATGGCTACCTAGATGCAAATATATAGTTCAATTCTAATAATTAAAGTATCTTCCATAATCTTCCTTTGACATTTTTCCGACTCTGCATGCTCTCTGAATATAGTCTTTAATTCGTCCATGACTACGACAGAAAATGCGCCTTGTCGTTGATTCTTCGGTTTGGTATGCACGTACTCATATTTACAGTGCAGTTATTTTATTTAAAAAAAATCATGGATACTGGTATTTTGTATTATTCATTCTGATTACTCCGTCCTTGTCATTTATAAACCCAATAGCTTTTCGCAGTCTTTAATTAATGGTTTCAGTATTGAGAAAACTAAATTTCTTACCTATATATATATGAAATGGTAGGACCCATATATATTATATATATATGGTTCCCACCATTTCATATGTGTGTAACATGGATAATATTTTTCATGCAATATGAGAAACATTAATCCCTTAATTAATTATCATATTTCCGACCCTCAATAATTTTGTCTGAGATATTTATTATTATTTTTTAAAAGGTTAAAGTGTAAAAATACACATGAGTTTTTTTCTCAGAAGCGTCCATCACCACATGCTTTTTTTAAACAAAAATACACACGTGTTACTATTTTAGAGCAAAAGTCATATTCCACTGTTATGTTACTGTTCACCGTTATGAGAGAGAAAGAGATGAAGTGAACAATAATATAACGACGGTGAACAGTAACATAACGGTAGGATATGACTTTTGCTCCAAAATGGTCACCATGTGTGTATTTTTGCTCTAAAAAAAGTACATAGTACTGGCGCTTCCCGGGGAAAATCAACGCTTTTTAAAAATATTATTTGTTTTCGTATATTTCTTAAGTACTCTAAAACATTGTCTCTGTACATATTTAATGAATCTTGTATCCAGGATAATTCTGAAAATTCATCAACTTTTTGTGTTAACTGTGAACGTAAACTTAATCTACTTGAAGTTATGATCGAATAGGTTATTAATTAATTATAATAAAAATGATGAAAAGCTCTATTTATACATCGACAGATTGAAAATAACACTTACTATTAATTTGTTATCCAAGCCATGCGACTGAGATAGGTAGCAGAAGTAGGCGAGTAGGGGCTCTCCCTTAAAACTAGTCTTATTTTTATGTGATTAAGGCATGATACGATGTCAAAAATAAATAAATAAAATGGTGAGTTTAGTGTATGGTTTGTTTAAGCGGTGATGTATGCGGTGGATGGAATAATTAAACCTTTAAACCAATGACACAAAACTGCTTTAAGGTTTTTCTCAATCGTGACGTTCTGGTTTAGAACTTTCAACCTCTATTGGTATATACTGTGTGTGAGAGAGTTATGAGAGAAAGGAGGTGAGTGATGAAGTGGGTGCGTGTGGAAAGAATAAAATTGTGTGGAATGGAAAGTGAAAGTAGTAATAAGGCCATGGAAAAAGGAAAGGCAGGAGAATAAGAGGGACGGCCAGGAAGGGCTACAGTACTGCAAGTGACAACAAAATGAGAATATAATCTAATCAACCAATACAATTAGGCGCATAAATATGCATATATATATATATAAATCTCCGTAGACATATTAAATAAAACTCACGTATGTGTTACTAGCTATATGTGTGTAAAACGAATCCAATTTGTTAAATACAGAGATTTCGTGTGATAGTAATGTTTAGCTGGCGTGAATAAGAATATGCTCCATTATGTTGTGGGCATCACAACACACAAACCAAACCTCTCGTAATCAAAAGTTGAACATTCAATCTTACTGTACTCCATCGTTTCATCAGAAAACTGCCTCCCCTGAATCTTACTCCTCCGGTTGTACTAGAAACTTGATCATATATTTAGAACCAAGGTAGTGATATATATATCTATGCAATGACTTTTGTTATGTATGAGTTATGATGCGCAACCAAAGCATTCATGATGCACGCAATATTTGTGCCAACAGCTCTCGTTTTTTGTAACTGCTGTATCCAAACAAAATAAATAAGGCTGCCTTAATTTCCTGGGACCCGAGAAGCGAATAGGATCTATCATGTCTTATCCATAAAGCATGAATTAATTATATATTATCACAAGTAGGTTATTACATATGTTGACTTGTCTGACCATTTGTTGGTTGTTGAGCTTTTACTTTTTATACACATCAAACCACATGCCTGGTGGCCAAAAGGAGGCCGGGGAGGGGGTAAAAGTAAAACTCTAGCTGCCTTATTTTGCCGAGGAGGATTGTTTTTTAAGAGTGAATGAAGAAATGATAGTGAATTGAGGTTGAGCGAATGAGAGAGAGAGGGAGAAGCATTATGACGAGGAAGTCAAAGATGTGATGATGTTGGAAGAGATTTTATAACGAGCATAGGGTGGTGGTGGTGCCATCGTCAAAGCCGTCTAGCACGGTGCCTTTGTCCCCTCACTCCGTACCCACATTTCCCATTCTTCTAGTGGGACACCCCCCCTTCACCGGCCACCTCTCAGCCCCTTAAATATAATTAGTGTTCTGTGTTGATTGACAAAAATGTCTAGTCGATAGATTAGTATGTTAATATAAGATTGATATAGCTCTCTTTTTAGGTATATATGGATTATATATATACTAATAAATATAGTAGATCACTGTGCAAACTAATTGGCTTAGGTCAAAAAAGATGGTGTGTGCACAATGATGACAGAATAGTAATTGGGAGAGAATGTTCATACTTATAAAATTTACCTTTTATTTATAGAGTTAACTTGTATGGTTTGGACTGGCTTTTGTACCTCCAAGCTCAAATACTATACCGTCATATCTAGGTCATAATCTTGAATTTATTATCCTCCTCGATTATAAGAGGATCCTGATATACACTGTCCATTGTTGGGCTATACATTAAATGGGCCTCATACAGGTCCGTAACGATTATCATTATCATTTTTAAGAAATCAAAGGTTTATTCAATTAGTAGAATGTAAAGAGTATTCACCTCTTCTAATAATGACACTGTCCCGGAATTCAAACATATATGTTTTTCCTTATGGATAAGGCCCCTTAGCATTTCATCCAACAATTTGTTGGTATATTATTATTATTATTATTTAAACTCTCTTCCATTCCCTTATAAACCCTAGCACATTCAGTTAGTTTGGGCGCAGTTATATACATCTAATCACGACTCTCAAATCAATAACTCTTGAAGTGATCATGTCATTTCTTTTTCTATTTCTAGAAAACACCATACGAAAATAGGGTTAAGGTGCAAAAATACACATATGTTTTTCCTCCAGGAGCGCTCAGCATCATATGTTTTTTTTTTTGGTACAAAAATACACACGCTGTTAGGTTTTAGGAGCAAAAATACCACTTCCGTTTGTTGACCGTTAGTTGATCGTTAACCATGATGAAATTACCTTTTTGCCCTTAACCCTTTTCTTTTTTAATTATTTTAAACTAAGGGCAAAAATGTAATTTTACCATGGTTAACGGTCAACTAACGGTCAGTTAACGGTCAACAAACGGTCAACTAACGGAAGTGGTATTTTTGCTTCTAAAACCTAACGGCGTGTGTATTTTTGTACCAGAAAAAAACATATGGTGCTGGGCGCTTCTGGAGAAAAAATATATGTGTATTTTTACACCTTAACCCGTACGAAATATTCCCCTTCAAAAATTATAACACGCCTGGTAATCGCAGTCCATATTATTGTTTTTGCCGTCGGCTGGCTGGTTAAACAATCGAAACTGAATCATTATAACTAGTGGGCTCATGCCCGGTTTCTCACACTAAAACTAAAACTAAAACCAAAACCCAATGGGGATCCTATTCTGGGCTTCTTTTTAAACAACATAAAAAAAAATTATATCGGGCATTACAATTTTTGAGAAAAATATTTTCTCCCCTAAAAGCCACAACGCCAACTTGCCCTTCTGTTTTGTTAGGTCCAAGAACCCACAATGTGAGGAATTTTATTTCCCGTCGTGCAACAATCTCTGGCGTTTATATACCAAAAAAATAAAAAACCTCTGGCGCCAAAACTGATTTTGGCGCTCTGACTGTATCCCCAACCCCACCAAAAAAAAAAACCGATTTCGCGCGAATGCATATTAGCGCGCCAAAGAACTTCCAAAATGGCTTAAGGTCACCAGCTCAGCCTCTCCGTTATCCCTAAACATTTCTCGCACCTACTGCACTGCTCACTGCATCGTCGACACCATCAATGTCGCTTCGACGAAGGACTCACGCTCTCAAACCGCCATCCAAGTCCACTTCAATCGGTAAATCGCTCGATTTCGATGACGTGTGCTGCAAAGAATGTGGATGTGGTCACTCGCCGGCCAAGTTGATTCTTTGCGACAAATGTGATCGAGGATACCACCTGTTCTGCCTCAGACCCATACTTGTTTCTGTGCCTAGCGGCTCTTGGTTCTGTCCCTCTTGCTCTAAAATCAAGAAGCCAAAGTGTATGTTCCCTATTTCTTCGTTCATTTATATGTTGATTGAGTGCTATTCGTACTTCAATGTCGAATAATGGATTTGCTTATTGCGGGGTTTGGATTGGATTATTCTGCTTTTTCCGGCCACTTTAACTTGCTTAGGCCTCATGGGATACTTTACCTATTCCAATGGAGATCTGTATTTACTGTTAGATCGGGTTCGGCTGTTTTATGGCAGCGGTTGGACATATGAAACGAAACCAAGAAATTAGATTTAGGGATTTCCCTAGATTTTTCTGCTGATTTGCTCAAATAAACCTAATTTACAATTTGAAAAATTAAAAACCCGTTCATAGGCAGACATCGACGATAATTTGAACTCGAAGATTATATCTCTTCTACGATTTCTTTAGGCTATGTTTCGATTTTTTTGTCCCATTTTTCTTAGTATCTTCCCTGTCCCAAAAAATACTAACACTCTCCCGGTGAAAATGCAGCTTTTCCTCTAGTTCAGACAAAAATTATTGATTTCTTTCGTATTCAACGATCGCCGCAAGCTACTCAAACATCCAGTCAAGGTAAATCGGAAAATCTATATATGTTTCGTTCCTCATTCTACACACTTGATTAAAAGGGAACACCAAAATCCCATGGAAGGTTCGAGTCTAATTAATATCTAATTTCCGTGTTTCTTGAATTTTAGATACCCGAAAGAAACGAAAGCGAGCTACAAGCCTAGTGGTGTCGAAAAAGAAAAGAAAGCTGCTGCAATACTGCCCAAGTGAGGATCCTTCAAGGAGATTAGAACAGATGGCATCTCTAGCAACGGCATTGACGGCAACTAACACAGAATTCAGCGATGAGCTTACTTACATGCCTGGAATGGCACCGAGATCAGCTAATCGTGCGTCTCTTGAAAAGGGTGGGATGCAGGTAACTTGATTGATCTTTGCTAATGGTACCAACAAGATAAGGTGCAATGCTAAAAAATACTCAGTGAGTTTGACCAAATAAAATAAGTGGGTGCAACATGCCTTCAATATTTATGGTGAATGATTAGAGGAAGAGAAACTAATGGAATCTGCATAATCAACGCACTCATTTTGCATCTGTTTGCGGAATACTTGTGATTACACCATCAATTTGCGTAACCAAAATTCAGCATTTACTAGTGCTGAGGACAAAAGATTGGCAATTCAATGAAGTTTCTGTCTGTTTGTGATTCAGGTTTTGTCCAAAGAAGATACAGACACCTTGAACATGTGCAAGAGTATGATGGAAAGAGGGGAATGTCCACCCCTCATGGTTGTTTTTGATCCTCAAGAAGGGTGTGTGCCCATGTGAATTAAGCACTGGGGCCTTGTCTTTCCCGCCTCCACATATAGTTTGACTTTTTAACTTCTCTTCACGCAGGTTCACTGTTGAGGCAGATAAATGGATAAGAGACTTAACAATAATCACAGAATATGTTGGAGATGTTGACTTCTTGAGGAAACGTGAAAATGACGACGGGGATAGCATGATGACACTTCTTTCCGCTTCTGATGCTTCAAAAAAGCTAGTAATCTGTCCGGACAAACGAAGCAACATCGCACGGTTTATCAACGGCATCAACAATCACACACCGTAAGCAACATCGCACGGTTTTCCGTCCTTAATTTTATAGGGAGTAAAAGTATGATTTTTAATGGAAAAGAAACTCAACACTGCAACTTTGATGCAGGGAAGGAAAGAAGAAGCAGAACTTAAAATGCGTGAGGTTCGACGTCAATGGGGAGTGTCGGGTTCTGCTGATTGCAAACAGAGACATATCAAAGGGGGAGAGATTGTATTATGATTACAACGGAAGCGAGCATGAGTATCCAACGGAACACTTCGTGTAAATGTTGATGATTCTTTTCACGACTTATTGAACAATTCTAAAATGGGATATAATACAAGCGATCGCAAGTTCCTCTCAAGTCTGACAAGGGGATTTGTATTCATTGGTTATGTTTCGTTTACTTGGCCAAAAGTCAAGGAATTCTATTTTTGATAGAAAAACAAATCAGTACTCTAAAAGGAAAATAGTGCCCTCACGATTTTCTTTTAAAATGTTATATAAACATCTTTACTAATATGAATCTATTTATAAATATGATGATAATAGAGAAAGTGTTTCATGTAACCCCCCCCCCCCCAAAAAAAAAGACAGAGAGAGAGAGAATCAGGCAAAAAGAATGTCAGACAAGAATGTTAATTATTATGCTTCGAAAAGTTTATCCAAAAACACAGGATAAATTATGAATTTCAAAATAAATTATTTTGATTCATATATTGGAGTGCTTAGTTCAAAATTTTCCACTTCTCTGCGGGTGATGATATAGACAAAAGAATGTAAAAATAACGGAAATCTTAAGCCCAGTTTTGCAATAGCTGAAATGATTTTATTTTATATTTAGTCATTATTTTTATTATTTTCTAATAGATAAAGTATTTATTACCAGACATTTAAGCACTTCCTTTATATTAAAAAATTTTTATTCACTTTATTTATTTATTTATTTATTTTTTTAATACAAAAAGGTTTAGTCACTTTAGTCAAATGGGATCGTATCTCCAGGACCTAAACGTATCCTTACCATCGCATGGTCTGACCAGATTTCGATCTCTAGGCTTTGTTTGAGGTCCAAAATAAATGTTTGGGCTTTGTTTTGACTTCAGTGGCCCGATTTATTTTTTCTATTAAATAAAATTAGTGTTGCTTTAATATCTTAAAACGGATCCGTGGCGCAATGGTAGCGCGTCTGACTCCAGATCAGAAGGTTGCGTGTTCGATTCACGTCGGGTTCAAATCCCCGATCCGTAAGCTACCTATCGGGTCTTTTTTTGCCCACTTTCAGGATTCTGGAGGCTTCACCAGAAACTGGTCACTTCTTCGAAGAAGCCTTTGTCCACCAATGAATACTTGTTTGTTTTTCAAGTATTGACATTACCTCCAAAATATACAACAAAGAAATCCACGAAAGAGACATATAAAATTAAAATTCAGAATCCAAAGTCAGTTGCGAATGAATAAAAGAGAGGCCTTTGGACAAAAGTGAGTAAAGAGAGACGGTAGGGGATACTAAGATGTACGACAGCCACAACACCAAATTAACTCCGAACAGGTTCACTTTCTTTGTTGATCCTTTGATTCTTGGACCACCCCTCCCTTGTCTATAGACATGCATGTGCCTCTACCCAACCTAAAATCTGCCAGCACCTATACATATATATATAGCATGGTCCAGATGCTCAACCCTCGACGTCTGATTCTGATCGGACGATCAAAGCCAACCAGTGGTCCCGTACACTAACCCCTATCTAATCTGGTGGTCCTATGATACGTACGAATGGCACAGATAAGTGTGTACTTTACTTTAGGTGCTACAAGCTCCAGCCAACACTAACTTTTCCCCCGCCACCCCTAGTTTCTTAGCAAGCACAACTGTGTGTGTGAGTATGGCAGGCCCCTTTTTTCCCTCTGATGGAGGTAATTTGGTGTGCATTTTTGGGACCATTAATTTGTACATTCATGACTCTCAAACAAGTGAAAGTAACCACTGAGTGAAGTACATGATTACATCTATTTCTAATTGATGTGAGTCTAGTTTGGCACAGATCGAACCCATGCATACACCCAATTGTTTTATAGTTTCTCATGATGAAATATCGCCCTCTATTCTAGTTATAAGTTTATTTTTACTCACCTAAAAAGTGGACTTATAAATGAGATCAATAGTAAGCATTATACACACGCTGATATGTACCAAAAGATGAACCATACTAAATGTTTGGCATTTTATAATTATCAGCTTCAGTGTCATTTGTGTTTACAGTTGGGCATCATATTAAGAAGTCAATGCATGCATGTAAGTGCGTACTAATCAATCATCCCAAGATTATTATGGTGAGTTGATGAAATCATAAAATGGAACTTGTTTTTTCTTCACGGCACGATTCTCCAACACAGTCTACTAATGTATGTCACCTCTCTCTCTCGTTGTTATATACGTAACTGGCTTGCACATTCCAGTATGAATCAGGCCTAAAAAAAGCCCATACACAATACTTTGGTTCATCTTTTTCTGTACCTTCCTTGCGAGAGACATGCTTTTTCAGAGGAAATATAATTAGAGAGAGGGATATGTGCAGGCGTTTGTAATTTTTGTCATAAAAGCACATGCTTACATCGGCAGGTACAGTAGTTTTCTCACGAAAAAGTAAAATATATAGAGAGAATAATTAAGGAGGAGGGGAAGGGATGGGATGGGTGACTAGTGAAAAAGGTGGTGAGTGGGTGTGGGTGCCCATATTTTGGAATAAATGAAGGCTATGCAGAGAGAAATGGGAAGTTGGGAACATCCAAAAAGCCACTTGCCACATCCCTTTACATACAGTAATTCCCACCAGACAACCACCTTGTTTTCTGCTAACGTGTCTACTACTCTCTCCAGCACCCACTTCTGCTAACGTGAATAATGATATATATATATATATATCCTCATTTCTAATTTCATGTTGGTTTATTATTGTATGATAAAGATACAGAGATTAGAGATCAGCCTGGTCATGATGAGAAAAGTAGTGTGTGGTGTATATATTGGAACTTAGCTGCTAGCTTAATTGGCAAGGAAGGCATCATCTGCTTGTCCTGTGCGGCAAGAATAATTTCAATCATCTGCATTAACCTGCTAAACCCCACATGTGTTATTTGGGCATTAAGGCCCTTTCTCGTACCTACCCTTTTTATATTCTATTTCTTACTAATTAACTAGTGTTTTTTCTTTACCCCCACTTTCACATATACAAACGTGTCCATCTTTCTGCAGAAAATTATTGATGCTGGTGATTTTGTCGTTGGCTGTGGTCTGTGGAGCTCATCATCTCCTTTCATTTTTATTTCTCAATTCATCAGTTCATAATATATCCCCAGCACAAATTAATGGCATCATCTTGTCATCTTCTCAATCATATATATGCTTAAAAAATGTACATATATATTCTGATGCCATGTATGTATATATATATAGGTGGATAATTTCAACCTACTCCTTTATCATTGATTAATCATTTAATATTTCTCAGTTATTAAGAATATATTCTTTTCAGGTCTCTTCTGATCTGAGATTGAGAGTGAGCTATATTTAAATTAGATAACGTAAATTCAACAGAATATTAATTAAAATTATATATATTGACGGGGTAAAATGATGTGATATGGTGGTTTTTGAAAAAGAAAGAGAGAGGAGTAAATATATAGAGAAGAGGGGGATGCATGGAAGGGGGTTAATGTTAAAGTGAAAGTGAAAATATTGATGATAAGGAGGGCATTGAGTTGTCGGCCAGAGGCCCATCGATCGATCAAGAGAGTAACAGCATTAGTATAATCAATAATGTGTGGTGGGTTTGCAACTAATCACCGACAGATTAATTAGTCTCCTCATTGATAGAGAATTTAATTATTTAATTAATTATTTATTCCCTCCCTTTTATATAATATGGCAACCGAGAATCCCTGTTAGATGACGGTGATCAGATTGCATCCACGGGCAACTTCAATTCATCTATTGATAGAGAAAATTAAATCCTATTTGTGCAGCAAGCTAGCAAATTATAGTGTGGTACGTAAGCAAAGTGCTGTGATTTAGTGCTTCATTGGAGCTGTACGTTTGTCATAAAAATAATTAAGTTGACACAAAATTCATCTTATTTAATTGTTTAGTGCATAAATAATTACGATTGAAAAACTATTTTTCGATCAAGATTTTAATTGCTATTACAAACAAGTTTTTAGTCAATAGCTAGCCAAATTAAAAATTTGAACAGAACAAAAAAGTGAAATGATAGTGGTTGTCACTGGCCTTGTGACTTTGCTGGTTCTGTCTGTGCACGTAACATTGACAACAACAAGCATGACATATATATATGGCTTTCACACGTGCCCACCCGAAAGCACTGTATCACAATATTTTAATTTTGGTTAGTTAATTAAGCCTTTTTTTTTTAATTATGTCTATCTACCCTAATTCCATGTCACACAACCCGTCTCTCTCCTCCCCCCTCGTTTCCAATTTCACATCTCATGTCTGACATTATTTTCCAATTTCAACTTAAATTGATTCAACCTCCAATGATAGATCTATTTTTTACTTTAATGGAGTGATTCTTAAAAATTTTTTCCTTTTTTTTTTTCTCGGAATCATAACTAATATGGAGCACTTTTGTTTGATATAAAGGCCTTTAACTTATTTCAAAAGTGTAATCATTATGTCTCAAACACCCTCAATTATGTTGCAAATCAAAACTTCAATTTCTGTTCACCCGTAGCCGACATGCTGTTCTTGTTATGGGAGGCGATCCAACTTCACTTTTTCATAGGGCCTAAGATCGATCATTTCATTCTTTAAGATAATTAAATAAATTAGCGGATAATTTATAGGGTAAGACTAAAATTTCAGATACATGCATGTTAATTAATCTATCTTCCTTGTCTAGCTGGTCGGCATATGTCTGCAATATCGTATACACATTTTATCATAGCAACTATAAAGAGTGAAACCAAAAAGTTCGAACATTAGATCATTGGTGCTTAATTTCTTACTTAATCCGCGCGCGTCCAAACAAATTATGCTCTTTGTTTTGTATTTTTTTTTAATACTACCCCGGTTCTAATTATAAGATAAAGTTGACTTTTTTTTAAAGAGATTAAAGAAGCTAAATAAGTTATTTAATCATTTTATATGTTGTGTATTCTTAAATTATATATTAATTCATTAGTCAAATTAATTATTTTAAAGAAAAAAATCAAAATCAAAATATTCTAAAGTGATTTAATTAACTTCCTTAATTTCTCCAAAAAAAATTCAACTATATCTTATAATTAAGACCGGAGGAAGTAATAATTAAACTATCATCATCTTTCTTTAAGTCGTCTCAATTGCTTTTTCACCCTCCACTTCACTTTAATGAATCCATCACACGATAATCTTGCACGACAAGAAACATTTACACCAAACACTTTGAACTTAGACACCTAGTTAAATGTAAAATCATGTTTTTTTTTTTAAAGGAAAAAAATAGTTGTAATTATTATCGAGGGGCAAGACCTAATGAGACAAAAGCAATCGAAAGTAAAATTGTTGGTTTAATTGGAAGCAATAAAACCTCACTTTTATGACTTTTTAGGGTTTGTATGGTCCTCAAGCAGACATGGAAACCCCTAAAACGTGTAACAATTGCCACCTACCAATGTACTTATTTTTAACAATTTTTATATTATGTGACATAAGTGCGACAATGCTCACCATTGTTGATTAGAATTAATTAATACCATTTTTATTGTATTTGAAGTCAGGTCATTCATCACCATTTCCTTCCTTTTTCTCAAATTAAAAAAAAAGGTTGAAAAAAAGTCAGAGGACCTTCATGAACTCAAATACTCCACGTTTTAGATGAAGCCAAGCCAAAGAAAGACATTGAAATTAAAAGAGTGGCAAATAAATTATAGGCAGTTCAAATCAAATAATTATCTGGGCAATTCATATATATAGTAAATTGGAACCTGGAGGCATTTTTTTATTGGTCAGGTCTCATCAAAGTATACACAATTCGATTAAAATTTTCATCTCAACTAACCATAAAATGACTTGTTAATTGGACCGATCGAAGTGAAAAAAATATATATATCCAACAAAAATCTGCAAATTACAATTAATTGGGTTGACCACAGAAATACAAACATAATAGAAGAGCAGCACTACAATCTACACATAATTTAAAAAACGAGTGTGAATAGTACAGGATAAATAAATTTCATACTGAAAAGAATAAATAAAAATTGCTGGGGGGTTAAATTTGTGATGACGTAAATGCCCATGCCCTGCGGAAGAAAGAAGCAAGGATGGGGGAAAAAAAAAAAAGGTGACACTGAGAGGTTCCATCACTTGATTATCAAACCCCAAACCAAAACAAAAGCTACAATTTATGCCTCATCTCTGACCGTTGACTAATTCTTCATCCCGCGGGTCCCATGTCTTTTCTTTCCTCACATATCCCGTTATAATTATAATTTAATACTAATATTAAGACTAGTATATATTCCTGGAAATAATTTAAAATCCGGAAAAACCGTCCATTATTCCATGTGGAAAATTTCAGTCAAATTAAAATTTGCGACGCTGACTCGGCCTCCATGGACGGGAAGGATCAGACTTTGACCTAACACACATCAGCATTTGTAAGCATAAATGAATAAGTTAAAATAATAAAATAAAATAAACACATCTGAAGTAAATCTGATCTTTAATATTCATCGATGAGCATGGGATCAGATTCTCGAATTGGTAGCCCCCAAATCAATGATGTAATTTATAAGTATAACATATAGAATATAAAAAAAAAATCTTATCGGCATAACTTATAAATAATGTAATTTTTATACTAATTCGGTTTATTGAAATTTTGATATTATACTATAGGGGTTTCATATTTATACCCTCATTTCATTATATTTACTTTTTAGGTAAAATGTTTTATATTACATGTTTTTTTAATATTTTTTCAAAATAATATTTAATATAATCTGTTATTCTTACAATAAATTAACCTTTATAGAGATATCCAACTATTGTTAGTCGTAATAAATAAGAAGTAATTTAAAATACTTAAAAATCGCAATTGATAATTTGAGTATTTATACGGAGTATCAGGTGTCTCAAATGTCAATAACCTTGAAAGAATTTTCGATGACTACTTGAAAATTATCAGCATTGACTACTATTTTTTTTCTCTATTTTGTTTTGGAAATATTATTTCTGCCTTTAAGACCAAAAAAGTTTTCTACCTTGAGCCAAAACGACACCGTTTTTGCTCTTTTTTAAATGAAGAGATGAAAGGAAAAGAAGGGAAAGAAAAAAAAAAAGAACATGTTATCATATCTTCATTTAAAAAAGAGCCAAAACGACATTATTTTGGTTAAAGACAAAAATGATATTCCCTTTGTTTTTTATTTATCACATAGAATGGTTATTTTGAAATAGTTACTAACTTTAGACTCCTTCCACATGTCTGAAATATTAAAATCCTTGATCCCAGATTTATCTTTTTTTTACTCCCTTTAGTTCTAAATACAAGTATAAAATATAGTTAACTTTTTTAAAGAGATCAAGGAAACTAATTAAATTACTTTAAAATATTTATATTTGTTAATCTTTATCAAATTATTTTGCCTAATTTATAAACTCATATATAATATAAAGATATATAACATATAATATGAATAAGTAATTTTTTTAATTTCTCTAAAAATATTCAACTCTATCTTATATTTATGATCGATGGAAAATATTTAGAAAAAGAAAATGATTTTTAATTCTTAACTAAAAGAAAATAATATAAAAAAAAGTCTATATCTATAAGTGAACATGGGAATTGACAAGCAAATCAGTTATTAACCATTTATTGAATTTGTCAATATATATATATATATATATATATATATATATTTGGTTGGGCCTTAAATGTCGAGATTTTCACCTTTTTAATTTACATGCAATAATTTTCAAAAACAAAGTGCATCATAGGATATGAGCCCGTAATAATAATTTGACGAGTGAGAAGAGACGAGTGAGAGATGGGACACGTAGAAACACTCCCCCAGCTCTCGGATTCTTGATTATCGTGCCACCAGCTCACGAGAATCGATGAGTTTGTTCTCTTTTCCTGTTTTGCCCTCGTCCTTTCTCAAATTGTTAAAACTTAAAAAAGTTAAGAGCCGATTTTCCTTTTAATCAAAATTCTGCATATATATTTCCTTTATTTCGCATCTCTCTTCTGCCTAGTCAAGTGCTCCATCTGCTTCCTCCTTACGGGCTTCAAAATGCTTCAGTCTTTCATCACATGGATGTGTTGATCTGCGTCTTCTTCAGTTTCAACACAATCTTCTAGAGGTTAACGCTACGTAAGCAGGTTGCGTGCCTCTGTCTGTTTAGAAATTCATGAACACAAATATCTCTTTGGCTGCTCTTGTGAAAACTTTGTTCGTAATTTCCATTTGCTGGTTCAATTCTTCAAGCTCAATCATCCTACGATCTCCAGGTTCTGTCTCAATGGATTTTGATCTGTGTTTGCTCACGACCCTTTTTGGGCTTTTTTGTATTGCGAAACTCTTAGTTCATTAGGATTTTTTTAATCCTTTGTAGTGATTTACAATTCGAATTATAGAATTTTTGTTTTTGGTAGCCGATGTTCATTGGGCGTCGATTGGGATCTATGTTGGATCTCTCGTTTTGTGTTTTGTTCTTGTTATTATCGTTGTTTTGTGTTTTTAATAAATTATAAAAGGTTACGTTGGCTCATATTGGGTTCTGTGCTTTATCTCTTTCTCTTCCCCTCTCTCTCACAGATTATTGTCCGGCTGGCTTTGTTCGGAGGGATAGCAGCCTAACCGGAATTGGCCACATTTGTAGCACTTTAAATGTTGCTTGCTTGATGGAATCTTGTGTAATGAACTTGAAGAATCATGGGTAGCTTTAGCGAAGACGAAGAATGCCGATTTTTTGATGCTCAAGAGGAGGTTGCGTCCATTGCTGATGGAAACTTAGATAACGCGGACACCACTGACGCTAATCCTAGTGCTAACTTCGGAACGTGCATTGATGCGGAGTATGACGTGTGGATTCGGAGCCCAATGAGCGTACGAGAGCGTAGAAGTAAATTCATGGAGTGGATGGGACTGGGTTCGGACCAATTTGCCGTTGAAAATTCGTTAGATGCACGCAGTCTTGAGCGGGAAGATATGAATAGAATCAAAGAAGGTAGCGGGAAGGTGACCTTCGATTCTGTGGAGGAGTTCTGTTCAATTCGGTCGTCAATGTCTTGTTGGTCTACTGTAAATTCTTTGGATGAGCTTGGTTCAATGGAGAACTTGGGATCTGAAGATGAGATTATGGACCCGAGAATGAATTATAATTTGGATCTGGAGGGTCAGCACGAGAAGATGAGTGATTTTAAAGAGGTTATTTCTGATCAATCGGAAGTTGCTGGGGAACCTCAGGACTGTAGGAACAAATCTGAGGAGTCTTCCGCTTTTCGACATTTGACGGGTAAGGAGTATGGTGCGTCCGACGTTTTTGGGCTGAGGACGAATAGGGCTAAAATGGGCTGGTTCAAAAAATTGCGTTCAATAACAGGCATGGCTGAAGGGCAAGTTGATAGAAGACAAGAAGGCAGTCGTGCATTCCGACGGTGTAGGATTCAGAAGGTTAAAGTTCGCCATAACCGGAGGCAGAAAAAGGAACTGTCAGCCCTTTATACGGGGCAAGATATTCAAGCTCATGAAGGTTCAATTTTGACCATGAAATTCAGTCCTGATGGACAGTATCTTGCCAGTGCTGGTGAAGATAAGATTGTGCGGGTGTGGCAAGTTGTGGAAGATGAGAGATGCAATGAAATTGACATTCCTGATATGGACTCATCCTGCATATACTTTACGGTGAATAATCTCTCTGAATTGACGCCCCTCTTTGTGAATAAGGAACAAATGAGCAGACTAAAGAGTCTGAAGAAAACATCAGACTCAGCTTGCGTAATTTTCCCTCCTAAGGTCTTCCGGTTGTTGGAAAAACCATTGCACGAGTTCCATGGGCATTGTGATGAAATTTTGGACCTCTCTTGGTCAGAGAATAATGTGAGTAAATATCATAAAATCAGTTGTTCAATGAGCTAGATATAAAGTTTGTAGTACGTGAAATGTTGGGGAAATTGATTTGGTTCTTCATCTTTTTGTGGGTGCAGTATCTGCTATCATCTTCTGTGGACAAGACTGTCCGTCTATGGCAAGTGGGATGTGACAATTGCATGGAAGTTTTCACGCACAGTAATTATGGTGAGCCTTGCTACCTTACTATTATATGTCATTAGACTTGTTGAGCTATTGGCAATTTGCTTGAATCGTTGATATTTTACTCACAAATTTTTGTATCTGATATTGTCTGTATAGTGACTTGTGTACAATTCAATCCTGTGGACGATAATTATTTCATTACTGGATCTATTGATGGAAAAGTGCGCATCTGGGCAATTCCGGATTGTCATGTTGTTGATTGGATTGATATCAGAGAAATTGTGACTGCAGTGTGTTACCGACCTGATGGGCAGGTATATTTCTGTTACAAATTTCATGCCAATGAGATCAGTATTTATTAGGCGATAAACGAGTTCAGTTGATAAATCATTTTCTAATACAGGGTGGGATAATTGGCTCCATGACAGGAAATTGTCGATTCTACACTGTCTCAGGTATTATGTTTTCTGCATATATTTCCTCATTTTTCTCTAGCCGCATTTATTGGCTTTTATGATACAATCTTAGTCTCTTTAGCATCAGAATTACTTTTCTATCATTAGCTTACGGTGTTTTTTACAGCCACTTCAAGAGTGGGCAGCATTTGAAGGCTAAGTTCTAACTGTTTTGTTGATTTCCATTTTTGTTATATTCAGAGAATCACTTGCAGTTGGATTCACAGCTATGCTTAGTTGGTAAAAAGAAACATCCTGGCAGAGGGATAACTGGCTTGCAGGTAATTATTTTGTTGCTTCCTGTGGCAAGACAGCCTAATGGCTGTCCTTCTCTGTGTATTTTGAAAAAATATTTGATTCTCACTTTTCTTCCTGTGATTAAGTGATTGCATAATTTATTTCAGTTTCATCCACAAGATCCTGGGAAAGTTTTGGTTACCAGTTCTGATTCAAAAGTCAGGATCCTTGATGGGGACAATGTGATTGGCAAATATAAAGGTTGGTTCCTTAATTCTTTTAACTAATTACATTTATGGGCAATTTTTTGTTCTAGAATTGGAAGATCAGTTAATATTTTATGAATTTTTTCATTTGATTTTCTCTGGCGTGTGTCAGGGAACTTAAATTTTAATTAGATAACTTGTGAGCTTTATGATAAGAGGCCTAGCTGTTGTTCTAGTATCATGGTTCAACAAATGTTATGTGACACTTACTTTTAAGTCTCTGTTTTGGTTTTAGGTATTAGCGCTGGGAGCCAACTATCTGCATCATTTACTTCGAATGGGAAACACATTTTATCAGCCTGTGAAGACTCTAATGTATATTTGTGGAACGTTTGTCAGGAACAGTCTAGTCCCAAAAAAGCAAAAAAGATTAAGTCTTGTGAGAGGTTTTATTCAAATGCATCTGTTGCAGTACCATGGTGTGGTTTGAAATCTCAAAACCATGTTTATGATTATCAGTCGGATATATTGGGTCAGAGATCGCCTCAAATCATACGTCTCAACCCGCCTGCTTCTTTTTCTCTCAGCCAAGATTTTTACTTGGAATCCTTTCCCAAGGGATCTGCAACTTGGCCTGAGGAGAAGCTTCCTGTTTCAAGCCTCAAGGCCAAGAAGTCTGCAATTCATAAGTCTGAATACAAGTTCTTGAAAGCTTCTTGCAGGAGTACATCCAGTTCTCATGCATGGGGTCTTGTAATGGTCACTGCAGATAGGGATGGGCGGATCAAGTCGTTCCACAATTATGGGTTACCCACACCTGTCTGAAAATTTAGTGACTTGGTCAATTTGGACTAGAGAATCAAACTTCTTTGCTTTGCTTAAGCATGTTGTCCTTGGCAAATTATATGCTGCTAATCTTCTTTTAGGCTTGAGACTGATGTTTAGCAGAATCAGAAACAAAACTGGTTGAGGTCAATTTCTAATTGAGGACTGCAGCTTAGATGATTAAAGGAACTCTGCCTTTCAGGTCGGCCCCTTTCAGATTTCTTGGGAGTAATATCAACAATTGGTGGATGACCTGGCAGCTTAAAATCAGCGGGTGACCAAGGTCATATTTTCTTTTGTTGCACAAGAATCTGTTGATCCCTAAAAGAGATGCAGGGTCATGTGTTGGACCTTTGAAGATGCCTCATTTGGTAAAAGGAGAGCGGGGGGATTCATGAGCTGGTGGCTGAAATTCGCTTTGCTTAAAATGGTGGGAGCGTATTGTATCATATCATTGGCTCTCATAACTGAAAAAATCTCCCTGTCTCATCATTTTTCCATCCATCTGATGGTAGGCCCCCTTGTAGCTGGGTTTTCCAGTGTGGTGCCGATCAATGGAGTGGTCATTTCTGCTTCCATATTTGTTTTTTTCCCCAGGGGAGAAAAAAATACAAAACAGTATATTCTCATTAGTGGCTCTAACTGACTCAGCGATGGTCAACTGCTTCAGTGCTCACCATATCATTGCTAACAAATGTTTGATATATCATCTCAGATTTAGGCTAACAACACTTCTGATTAGTTCAGATATTCAAGCGTCAAATCTTCCTATTTTATGTTCATAGAAATGCCATTTTGGTATAGGCAGATAATTATACATGTAATTTTGCTAATGTAAATGAAATTTCTTTTTAGGATCAGCTTTTTGCTGATATAATTTTTGTCTGATGCACAACAGAAACGATTGCTTGGAAATCCAAGAATATATTGATACTCAAAACTGTTCAAATCGGTGATCATGCATTTTCTTACTATTGATTCTATTATATGTGAATATATCGGAACTGGAAAAGAACCGAATTCATATTGGTTTAATCAGTTAGAAACAATCCAATGACAGTGATGTTGTGGTTAGCAGTGAAAGGGACTAATGCTAAGTTACCACTCCAATAAGAAAGTGACGCAGGAACTAGAGCCCGCCGCGTATTTTAATGCTCAATTCCAACCGCTCTATAATGGCATCTTGCACTTCTAAAAAAAGGCATTATATTTTTGTTTGTGATTCTGGAAGATGGAAACTGAGATATTTGCATGGTCTGCAACTCTGCATCTCAATTGTTACTCCCTTCAGTAATCCTATTTGCTTTTTTATTCAATGACACTGGATTCATCTGAACTCAAACGGTCCACAAAAGCATATCCAATTTTAAGCCTTAAAAGCCTATACTACACCTCCAATGTGGTGCACAATTTGATTTTTCGAAATAACAAGTACCATATCACCATATGCTACTACTACAAGAATCTGAGTATCTTTGCTCTCAATTATGCAGCTGATTTTGAGGGGGGAAGATGTTAGGTAGGAGTATTATTGGAAAGAATATGTGAGTTCTTTGTCGATTTAGTAAATTATCTCCATACATCGCCTAAAAAGGATGCATCGTGATGTGGGAACGCTCTGTATGGTTCATAATAATGCTGACTGACATGAGAAAAGACCCAAAAATGGGATACCCATTGGAAAAAGCTTTGTGCTTGTGGCGAAATATAAATGTCAATGAAGATAGGAAGGGTTAAAGCGAGAACATGCTAGCTAATATTTTTATAAAAAGAGAAGAAGAATATAACGAACATTTTGAGTTCACAGAGGCCAGAAAAGGAATCCCATCGAGGAGACAGCAAGAACAAAATGAATGATTATTTTTTGAGGGAACTTCAGGCTTAGCTGTAACTTCACTCAACCTCTCAGTTGGCCTTTCCTTTTGGTTTAGACCGTAGAAGTTGGGGAAAAAAACAATATACTAATTTATTTTGTTTTGAACTTGAGAATAACTTTTTGAGAGAAGAGAGAGTGACTCAGAACTCAGAAGAGACAGTACAGTACGCAATGTTGCCCATCTGCTTTACATAGGCGCAGAGAATCAAAATACTAAAAGCTGAGGTAATGGACGAAGGAAGGACAAAAAATATGAGTGCGAGTATTAACTTAGCAGAGAGATACGTTTGAGATCCAAATACACGCATCCGACAACCTAACATGTTTTCTCTTGTCTACTCTCTATTCCATGATTTTTCAGTATACTGATTAATTAATTAATTTTTAATTTCATTGTTCTGAATTCTCGTTTCAAGATCCCGTTTTATCTGGAGTTCTCTTTGAAAAACTGCGCCCACATTTACTAGTAGTGCAATGTCATCTCCATCAAGCTTATTCAGATACGAAAAATTAAAACCGAAAATTGTGATCAAATATCCCAGAAGAAGCAGAAGGTGCAACAAAACCTGCTTATTATAGTTACAGACCAAAATTAGTTTCCGAGAAATCGTTAACTTAAAACAATCTTTTGGTGTTTCCCCCACTTTTTTTTTTTTCAACTTCGTCACTAATTTCTCATAAAATTATACGAGTATATTTTAGTTCGTTTTTTTTATATTTTCAAGGCATGAGTTTGTTCTAAATGATCCTTATTTGATAGAGAAAATTGGTAATTGAAGGCAAATAAAACAAGAGGGAAAAAAAAATAAAAAAAATAAAGTTGAAAGTGAAAACATAAAACCAGAAAATCCTTTATTTTTTGTGTTTGGCATAAATATCCTCTAACCAAGTTTAAGATATTATCAAACATTAAATATGGACACTTTTAATTCAGTTGACAACATTGTATTGTAAGCAATGTTTGCAGGAACAAGTAAGCCCAAAGAAGTAGGGGCCTAGATCACGTCAATGTAAAATCAAACTTCGAATCCAAAAACAAAAAAACTGGGCTTGGAAAAAAACTAAAACCCTACGAGCCCTTCAAAACCGCACGGGGAAAATTACGTCAGTGTGGAGCCAGACCAAAAGATTCGCAATCACGCTGAGAATAATGGAACATCATCGAGTGATCGGGGCTTAATATTCAGACTTCCCATTCCACCGTGCCTTTGCCTTCTCCAGTGAGTATTTCCTGCTCTTGCACTCTCTGGTTCGCGTCACTCTGGTTCTGTGTTTCTTACCGCTCTGGCTAATTCATCATATTTCTTCTCACAATTTGAGCTGTGATTTTCGATTCGAAACTTTATTATTCGCAAATAAAATTGTGACTTTCATTTCGTAATGCTTTTCTCCTGGTTGATTACACATCGTATGCTAGGTTTAGATTTTCACTCTAGGAATTCAAGTGTATAGCTGAGACCACTTGCTATATTATTATACCAATCACCCTCATACCTCAGTTTTGAGAAATTATTATCCATTGATTATTCAATGAGGGGCATCTGATGGCTAATGGCGTGATTTCCTGTTCTGTCAGTTGTGTGGGACCATGCTGATGGTACCTTCTTCTTAGTATGCACAATGCCCATTGTGCAAGACTAAGCGAGATATTGATGGTAAAGCCTTCAAACCTCAACTTCTGATTGATTTGTATGCTTAACTTGTTAGTGAATTTTAATGTTTTTGGTATTACTGAAGTGCTAGCAGGGTGATCTGAGCGTCTTAAATCTTCATATTTCCTTTCAATTATCAGACCATATAACCATGCTCTATTTCCCCACGTTTTCAATCTATCACATGTTTTTCTCTAGTCAAATAGCTAAATTTCAGCTGTTATCAACTTGGCTATCCGTTTGTGTTTTAGACCACGATCTACAAAATTCAATTGACAATGCATATATGCTTTGCAATCGACATTTTCTCAATTTTTTTTTTTTAAAAAAAGAATATTATGTTGTCTAACAAATGCTTTTGTATTGTGAACTTTGTCACCATCCTTCAGGGCAGGAGGACTTCTTATCCTATTTATATTTTTACATTATTACTAATAACTTATTGATCATTCAATTTTCCCAGTGATTTAGCCCTTATAACTTCATATGCTTATATTGAGTGGTGGTAAAATCTCGCTCTTGGCCATTTGATACTTTCACAAGATGCTTGCCATGCTCTTACGTGGTCTCTGAGTCTGAGTCAAATGTACAATAACTTTTATCCTATTAAATGAAGTCAACAAAATGGATTGCACAACGTATGCATCATTGTAAAAAGTATAGTGTAATAGTAAAAGCTTTTGAAAGTAACAGCCAGGCTCCGTTTTTTAAATTCTTTTTTTTCCCCCAATAATACCAAATGAAGATGCAGTTGGTCGCTGCTTAAATTATTCCTTGTTTCATCTTTCAAAAATCAGAGTCGTGGGCACAAATTTGCAGCACCATCTTATGAAATCTGCCTGCCAGTGTAAAAAAAGTCAGCATATTTGGAATTTTTAGCCATAGCATATCATTTTGAGCTTTTAAGTGTAATTAAAACTTAATTCACTTGATCTTTACTATACACCAACTAATTGTCCTTGTTTTCAGATATCAGCGGTAAAGAACTATGTAATACGATTTCTGCTGAGGTATGCTTTGCTGTGACCAGCATATGATAGAACGAATGAAATGATAATTCCATAACGTCAGCGTAGGTTGGGAATTTGACATATCACTATGACAAACTTCGCGAGATATCACACTTTCATCTGCCCTTGTGATGGCAGGATATCAGAAAGGAGCTTGGAATTGTTATAATGGAAGAGCAGAAGGTGCAATTATCAAAGGTAATGAACCAGCAAACCTGATTCAAGGCCATGCATGAGCTTTCTCCTTTCCTTTTGATTCATTTTCCCCTCAAAACCGGCAGGTGAACAAGAAATGTGGTCACGGGGAAGCTAACTTTTATACCAGACTGGTATTGTTTGCTAGAATTTATAAGGCAAATACGCTTATATGATTTATATGAAGGTCAGGTTTAGCAGTTTGTGACCATATAATTTACAGATGCGATCAGTAGATGAAGGGCAAACCACCTTTTACAACTGCACTCGTTGTGGCCACAAGTTTCATTAGAATTAAACTGCTCTTGCCATGTTTGAATGGATTGAATTACCCCAATCTTTATATTTGTAAAATCATATGTGTACAAATATAATTCACAGACCACATGCCAGTGTTAATGACTTCATTCAGTTACAATTGCTACAATTACAGTAGGCGAAATCAAGGGAGAAACCGTGTACGAAAACAACAGATAACTAAGCCTGTCGCATTTGAAGCTTGTAGCAACCAACATCAGAAGTCACAGGAACACCTAACAAAACAAAAGTGAATCACCCTTATAGATGAACATGACACTTTCTAACTGATTCACTCTCACCTCAGCAGCTCAAGTTTTCCAGCAGCAGCGAATGGAACACTATGCACCCTTTCTTGCACGCTAATTTCTTGGGAGTTCTGGGTGTCATCGTCCTGGGTGGGCATCAACAAATGATGGATTCAGATACTTAAACTCAGAGAAATCTTCAAAGATGCATTTAATATCACCAGTATGCTTGAGCAAAATTAACCAAATTCGAAACAGTTTGTCAATGTAGTTAAAGGCTACAAACAACAAGTTCTATTATAGTATTCTACGATTGAGGAGGCTTCGAGAATGAGGTATAATGAATAATGATTTGGAGGTGCTTGGATCAAGAAATCACTTCTATCAAATTTGAATCAGGTACATTTAGATAAAAGAAACCAAGATCCTAGCAATGCGCGAACCCTCCTACAATTTCCCCTTCCTCTTGTTCAAGATTTCAAAGAGGCAAAGATGAATATCAAGAAAAAACAGGCATTCACGGAATAAAAATATCAACACAAAAGAAAACACCCAGTTACAATATTCGTTACAGCATGTTCTCAGCAAAATCAAAAGCGGGGGAAGTTTAAAATTTCAAATCGCCTCAACATCAATTACAGGATGGGACGGAGATATCGACGAATCTATCTATAACCTAATCTTGTTGCCGAAATACAATAGCAAGAGAACCCATCTCAGGTACACGAGAAAGAACAAGCATATATATATATATATATGACGGGGTTACCAAGGTTTAAGGGTATAGCGGGTTCAAACGGGGAGGTTGGCAACGTCGTTTTTATCAGCAGGAGAGGGAGCGGCAACGGGGGTTTTACTGAGATTGACGGAAGTGGAATTGGACAGTACGGAGACCTTGTCGTCTTCGTTATCGTCGTCAAGGTCGTCGGAGGTGGAGACGTTGACGCAAGACCAACGATCAAGGGAGGCGAAGAAGGCAGATGCGACACTTGATCCGAACCAGCTAGCCATGCCGTTCAAGGTCTCAGAGGACCAGCACCATGTACCCCGGTTCTCCATTGCTCGATAATCAGGTGTGATCTTCGGGTCCTCTGATCCCCGCCGAGAAATTCCGTTTTCTTCGCCCAGAGAGATTTCGAGACAATCGCAGAGGACGGTCAGTACGGATTGGGAAAATTAATCTCTCCCCTCCACTCAAACCCCACGCCCAAAATTTACATGATTTTTTTTAGAATATTAACATCCCGATGTTTTGACCAAAGAAATTCTGAAAATATTTTAATAATTTTTTTTCCCGGTTAGAAAAGTATTTTTTATATTTTTATTTAAATAAGAAACAAAAATTATTTTTTATCGCATCAATTAAATTTTTTTATTCCCACGATTCAACGAAATTATTATCATTGAATTCATAGCACACCATTTAATTATTAAAATAGGGTATTTTAAATAAATAAATTTATTTTCATCCCTACAATGTTAACGGTAAAAACTGTTTTTTCAACCTAATTTATAATTTATAAAGTAATTATGTGAGAACATATTTTTATAGACTTATATAGACTTTAAATTTATTATTTATTAACTTATAAATTGATATATAACTTAAGAATACATCATATATTATATAATTAAATTATTTATTTATTTATTTTAACCACTATACAAAATTAATTATATCTTATTTTTATGGCAAATTTAGGATGGGGCGAGTAATAATTATTTATTTCGTTCTTAAAGAAACCGAATGAGTAAGGCCATTGCTTTTGCCCAAAAGTTTCCCCCACTCTATTTTTTTAATTTAATTGTTAGTGCTAATAATCAACCATTTCTGACGCACAAAGAAAAGGTTAATAATCGCTAATTGTCAATTGTTGTTTTTGTTGTTGGAAAAAAGTCGATAGTAGCCGTGACTTGATTCATAAACTCGTAGCTTCTGTGGTGAGCTTCTCAGGCGCCAATTCTCACGTCTTGGCGTTCTTTTCCGGCACGCAATTCTTTCGACAGCCTTCATCTCTCTCCCGCTGGAAAATCACTCTCGCAATCTACTTCAATTTCGTCAATTCCTAGGGCTTATCCTCTCTATCTCTCTCTTCATAGATAGGGTTTTTGATTGTGTATTCGACATATCGAATCCCAATTGTATAAGCTCTTCTAGGGTTTCGCTCACACCTTTTCAGTACGTCCGTCAATATGGGTGATTGGCAATCACTTGTCCAATCCATTTTTCTTGGTCTCATTTTCTCTTACCTCCTTGCCAAGCTCATATCCATCCTTGTATCATTCAAGGACGATAATCTGACTATAACTCGCCGCAGTATTAGTAGCACCGACGATGTTAGTAATCGGAGCAAGGTAGAACCCGATGTCAACCCGTTTGTGAGCAGGCCTGATGCCGATGAAGGCGAGCATCGCGAGAATGAATCGATCTTGGCAGAGCAGGGCAGCGTGAGGAATGAAAGTGTGGACGGTGACGACGACGGTGACGACGATTGGGAGGGAGTGGAAAGTACAGAATTGGACGAGGCCTTCAGTGCTGCAACGGCTTTTGTGGCTGCTGCTGCTGCCGATCGGCTCTCACAGAAGGTGTCCAGTGATGTGCAGCTCCAGCTATATGGGCTGTACAAAATTGCAACCGAAGGGCCTTGTAGCACGCCACAGCCTTCGGCACTGAAAATGACTGGCCGAGCCAAATGGTAGTACAATTATCCTTGCCTCTTTTTGGTATACGCTGATTATTTGCTCCAAGTGTTTCGTTGCCGAATGTCCGGAAAAAAAGTGATTTAGGTGCTTACATTGCGTGTTTGGGGGTAGCGTCCTGTATAACGAAAACTTTTGAGCTGTTTGATGTGCATAAAACTCTTTTATTTTATGTCGTAGCACTGGCAGTTATGGGCATATCGGACTGCCTTAAGTGTCTAATTCATATCCGACACTGATATTTGTAATCTTGATGGTTTGATCATTCCCATAAAAGACTAAACATATAGTTTTTGAATTTTATCTTCTGCCTCCTTTTCGTTGTTTCGTTTTTTTCCTTCTTCCAGAGCTTTGCTGCAGTAATCTCCTGTTTGATTTAGGAGGCTTATGATCATATGATGTCAGGAATACATTCTAATAAGCCATCGACCATTATCTACTGTCATCCTTCGTTGCTGATTTTTTTCTTTTCTTTTGTGCCTGGGCTTATTTCTCCCCTCATTGATTGATTTTTCCTATGTTTTAGGCAAGCATGGCAGAAATTGGGTGCCATGCCTCCAGAAGATGCAATGCAGAAGTATATTGATATTGTGACAGAGCTTTACCCAACCTGGTTAGATGGCTCAGCTTTGGTGAGATAATAAGCTGTTTTTTGCACTCTACATCTTCTGTTCTTTCTTCAACTTGGAGAAATTCACATACCAAATGAAAGTAGTACATTTACTTGCTTACTTCTTCTTTTCCTTTTTCTCTGTACCTATCTTTGAACCTGTCTGTGGCAGAGGAGCAAAAGCGGAGATGATGTTGGCCCAAATTCAGGGTCATCAGAATCTAAGGGACCAATGGGGCCTGTATTTAGCACTTTTGTGTATGAAGAGGAAGCTGGCAGCGATTTGTAAGGTTCCTAAGACTTCAAGTTGCATGATTTTTAATGCTTGTATCTAGATGGCATGTTTCAATACTTATTACATTTATTGTATGGTGTTTACTGTCATTTACCTCAAAGTTCCGCAACCTTGCCACAGATTCTATATCTATACATGTCTGGTGCAACTCAGCTCGCTGTCCGTCACTTCTTTTGTATCATCTTGTATCAGTTATTTCTGTTGATGTAGGGAATTGACCTTGTAATTTTTTTTATACACACTCAGCTTTGGAAGGATAATTAATTTTGATGGGTATTGTCTGTAACTTTATATAGCCATGAACTTGTGATTGTGTTGACAGGTCCATTTTCTTAGGGCTTTGAAATGATCATGTATGCCTCTTAATACCCCCGCACTCTCTCTCTCTCTCTCACACACACACCCACACAGTCTCGTTCACGCACATTTGAATTTGTGACAATGGACATATGACAGTCTTGAGCCTTTCAATTAATTTCTCCAGAAAAAATTAGTTTTGGTTATCTTTAGTTATCTGCAGAAGATATGTACTTGAAGGTGGGTTATGGCATAATTAAAGTCCTCTCTTCTCTTGAATTTTCTGCCTTATGTGCCGGGATGGTGGGATTCACTTACATCGTTGAGTTGAATGTCTTGATAGAATGGTGAAAAATATTACTTTGTGGATTTATAGGGTTGGAATTGGTCATGTTAGATTGACTTCAAATTCATCCTGCATTTTTATTAGTTTATCTTCTGAATGAGTACTTAATTGCAAGCTCACCTTTCGATGCAACTCATGGGTTTGGAAAGAATAAAACATTGACTGATCTATCTTGTTTCGTATCTTTTCAGAAAAATGGATGCAATTCACGGGTATGCCAGAGAAGGAGACTCCACTAATCTGCTCAAGTGTATTGAAAATGGTGTTTCAGTGAATCTGAAGGGTGGGCTATTTGTGGTTATTGCTTTTCTATATTTATATAATATATAATAATCTCAAGTGTGCAATAAGTTGTTGATCATACTCTTGTTGGTTTTTAAATGTATCATGCCTCTCATAAACAGCTTGTGCTTAGTATTTAATAGTTCAATCACTACTTATGTGAGAAGTCGTCAACCTGAATAGTAGCAGTATTGCTCATCGAGTCTAGCCTGAGCATTATCTATGCTTGATTCCTTCAGGATTGACTAACAGCTAATGGGGCGTGAATGGTATGAATTTTGAGGGACTTGCTGGTGCGTTTAGCAATATCTCATCTCAGTTGCATTTAGTAGCCGAAGTCAGGAATTGTCTTTGCTGCAGCTGAATATTTAATCTCCACCCCCCCCCCCCCCCCCCCCCCCCCGGGTAGTTTCCTTCTATGTTCTTGGGACAGCGTGAGACCAAGACTTCACTGCTGTGTTTTGAGTCAGGGTGATAAGAATGCATTGTAAGGGAAATAGATAGCTAACAATTCATACTCCATTTATCAGTTATTGATTTCTTAATTTTCTTAATTGAATATATGAAAGCAAGTTGTCCCTACCAACTTGGGAGCTGACTTATGTTACTAGAAGATGCTACAAGATTGCTTATTATGTTATAATGGGATCATCTTAATTCAAGATGCTTCTTCTAAAACGTGAAAATGAAGTTATTTAAGTTATTGTTCCTGTTTACGATACCTCCTATCAACTTCTATAAGTTGACTTGTTTTTCGTTCTCAATATGTGTGTCTGAAATGTATGCAGACAGCGAGGGTCAGACACCATTACATTGGGCTGTGGATCGCGGTCACCTTGAGGTCACAGAACTGCTAGTTAGTAAGAATGCTGATGTTAATGCCAAGGTATTTTAATATTGCAGCATGTGTTCCAGCTCAATAAATAAAGTATAAAAAGTTATAGCAAGTTATGCTATTCATAAATAAACAATACGCACTGGTAAATGTGTCTTGTCTATCCAAATGGTGCTATCTGTATGCTTTATGGTTTCATCATTAGGTTTATGTAAAGAAATTGAGGTTAGAGCACAGATTTCATGAGTCATTACCCCACAAACTGCAGAAGTTGCATGTTCCAAGCTATCATAGGCTGTTGAAGTTTCTTTTGTGCATAGTGAGATGATTGAAATCATGTTTATTCTGTAGTATTTGTTGATGCTGTGTTTTTGTTGTGAAAGGATGATGATGGGCAAACTCCATTGCATTATGCTGTTGTGTGCGAGAGAGAGGCCATAGCTGAGTATTTAGTGAAGCATAATGCGGACCCAGATTTGAAGGATAGTGATGGCAGTTCGTCACGTGACCTCTGCAAGCCAAACTGGCGTTGCATGCAACCTGTGGGGAATTAAATTATTAGGTCTTTTTCTGATCCTGGCACTTGGCAAATTCCTTCGGATGTAAATGTCTGTAATTCTTATTTTTGTCCGTCCAAGTCCTGGCATCTTCACGTTTTTCATTATAGGCTATGCCCATACTTCCCTAGGATATGGTTTTATAATCAATTCGATTTTAATTCATTACTGCCCCTGCCAAGCCCCCAACCCGCTCTTTTTCCGGTTAGATTTGATGGAAAAATCTGCAGGAAATTGGACACGTATTTTCGTGCATTGCATGAAATCTGAAAGAATGAATTGCATTATTTATGACTTGTGAATAATATATTTATTATGGATTTTGTTACTTAGATTGATAGATTGGTGAGATATTGATTGTTGTGGAAGAACTCAAAAATGGAAAAATAGAAGTCAGTCATGAGACCTTTTTCTCTCTTGCCTCCGCTTTCACCTACTTAATCCCTTCTTTTGAAAATGGTTTATTTCAGTCGAACGAGTTTAGAAAGTAGCAGATATTTGCTAATGGAAATCAATGAGCTTACATCCTTCGAAAAGATGAGGACGTGATAATGTTATTTCCCTTCTTGTTTCACAGTGCTAACAGATACAGATGGTTTCCCAATATTCGTATTCACTTTGATATGCGAGAATCATTACTTCGATTTGTCCCGTAGGGGGTGAGGCATGCGCAAACTTATGAAAATGTATTTCAAGTTCATTTTCTTTCTTTACTTTATTATGGTTTGGTAGATTTCCCCAAAGATTACGCAACAAATTTTACAAAAGCTTAATATTAAAATTTATATTGTTAACGGGGTGAATACGGGTGTGAAGGAGGATTAGTTATTGTTGTTAGCCGTGGATACCTTAATTTCGATTTTAAATAAATATTGTTAATGTACTTTTTAAATCAAATTAAAACACATGAATTTCAAATTTAAAAATATTTAAGCAGGAATTTATTGTATGGTGAATCAGGAGAAAAAAATACACGTATCCCTGTTTAATTGGAAAAACTTATCTTAGGCATATAAGCTTAATTTTCTAAAATTTTCAAGACGTGAGCCATGTGTAAAAGTAAAGTTGTCAGAATATACTGCAAATTGATCTTCTTCATATGGTCTTATACGCAATTTGGCATAAAAATGCAATGAAATCTAATGCTTCTTTTTTGGGAGGGAAAAAATTGCCGACAGTCGTGTATTGATGCTTGCCTTTCGGTAATATGTACGGTTAATCCAATGTGGACCCACACAGTCAGAGGATCGCCCATATTAAGTAGCCCTGTTCTTTTTCTTGCCTTGAAACCAAGCACAAATTGAAGTTAGTTCAAAGAAAGGAAGGGCCAAGGTAGGTTTGCCAAACTATAGTCTCTATAATTCTTCAACAAGAATGTGCCTAAATTACAGAGAAGAAAAGGCATCAAACGAATAATGTTCAGAGAATGTGCTGCTAATTAAGACTTGTGTGATATGACTGCCACCAATTATATCTCATAAAAGCAGTGGTTTGGATGTGCGGCAGATTCTTTTTCTTTTTTCTTCTTTTGAGCCTTTGACTACAATATCATGATGTTAGGATGAGCAAATTTACAAAATGAAATACAGTACAAAGCATCCAAAATGAACAGCATCTCCACTTTGACCACCTATGTATAGTGTTCTGATGCATTTTTCCATGAAAATGAATTCAACTACCAAATTCTGGTCATATTTACTTTCTTCCCAGTTCAATCTTCAAACTGTATCGCTCTCTCTCTCTTTTCTTTGGGTGGATGGAATTGCGCAAGGTGTATACGCAGAACTATACTAAATAGTCGCACAATTTCCTGTTTACTCCATCTAACAACTGTACATATGCCATAAACAGCAAATCATATTCATTCCCATATAAGGGAGATTTATCATATCTGGTTTGAATTTTCAGCTAAGTGCTCTCATTAGCTTCATCCAATATTTCCCAGCAGAACTTGAAGAAAAAGAAACAATCAGGAAAGTGAACCCCCTCAAGCACAAAAGTTGTAAAACAAATGCAGAGAGAAACAATCAAAATACAACTTCATATGATACACATAAATGAGCTTGTTTTTCCCCCCTTCAAGATCAAGTGTAATATACCTGGGGCATCTTAGTTTTTAGCTAGCTATAAGTGTTGAGCCCCCGGACTACAAATTTGAGTACAGCTCCCTAGAACTCAAAACCAGCGTCAGAAAGAGTGTGTTATGTGAGTTTAGTTAGTTCGCTAAAACCATCATTACTAAAAACATATGGTTTTACAGAGGATGATTAAGCTGATATCATTGGTGGCAATGCATAATTTAATTCACTAATGATGTTCCTACCCTTTATTTTGTTAGTGCTCCCACTAAAGAGATTCCACATTCAATTCTCCTCTTTTGGCTCTCCCTTTGGTTTCTTCTGTTGTCCACTCACCATCACCATGTCTGTCTCCACCCTTTGACTAAAAAAGTGACAAAAGATGGAAGGTGAGGATCTAAGCACCATTACATTAAAGACGTGGTTGGTACCACGGAAAACTTAGAAAGGCCAATAAGATTTTGCACTCGGCAAACTGCACTGGACGAATACCCCACAACCCTTCTCTAGTATTAAGGCCCCCCTTTAGACTGCAACGTGGGCGTGTAGAAATAAATGAAGAAACTAAGAAGGTAGATAAGCACATGGGATGAATTATATGTTATATATCATTAATTTTAATGATGTGAAATATAAAAGTCGATATTAAGAATAAAAAGTTTGTATAATATATTTATTTCTTACGTTAACTAATTTTTATATCTAACATAGATTTAAAGATTAAAAGATATGAAGTTCAATTATAGAGAATGATCAAGAAGAAGAAGAAGGTCAATAAATAAGTTTTTTAGTTGGCTTTATTAAGAGGAAGAAGAAGAAAGATTTTGGATTAAAACTGAAAATTGTAGTTTTGAGCTCAAATTTCAAAAATGATAATTTAGCACCACGAATTTCTAAAATGCTAATTTAGTTCACGAATTTCTAAAAAAACCAATCAAGTACATGAACAGTAACATCACTCAAGTGGAACATGAATCACTAAAGTGAGAACATCATTACAGCCACTTGTTCAACTTTGTTCTACGTTCAACATGTACAAGATTCAATAATTCGGTCATATCTCTCAAACCACACAAATCTGATTGAGGTGAAAATTGTTTTATATTAAAATAGACTCAAAATGCAACACATAGACACCTAGATGAAGCACAAAGTAGTTTAGATGAAAATATATGTTATTTTGAAGTTGACACTAGAATTTCTGAAGTCAATTCAAAACAGGTCTAATAATTTAGATGTATCTCACAAAATACATATCCAATTGGAAGTGAAATTTGTTGCATATGAAATTAGACTCATAAAACGTTTCAAACACATCAATATCATGGTAAATGAGGAATAAATGGAAGTTATTTGAACTTTGGAAGTTCATAGTTATATAAAGACGATGCAAAATGTTGCTCTAGAACAACTATTATTAAGTTGCTCCAAACTCTCAAAATACAAAGAATTTTGAGATGATTATTTTTTTCATTGGAAAGAATACTTAAATAGCTTTATGGGATAGATCATTTATCAAATTTGGAGTTATATTCAAAACTTTATACTTACTGGAAGTTGACATTTGTGCCTGTCAAAGTACATGCGTTCTGAAAATCAATCGTCAATATTCTGAAAGTTGTACAAGATCAATCGAGTGATTGGATAAACACTAAAATGATTCGGTAGTAACTCATAAATTTGCAAGTGATTAAAGAATTGAAGCAGATCACTTGAGTGATAAACAAGAGAACTCAAGTGATGAAGGAAAAAAGCTAAAGAAATTTTCTAAGATATTTATTGCCACTTGAGTTAGACAATAAAGCACTCCAGTGAGGCACTCAAGCGCTCGAGTGATAGTGATTACTCGCAAGAAAAATGCAAGTCGCTCGCACTCCTTCTGCAAGTTTAAACGTTAGCACTTGAGTGAGCATATTGAGACTCGAGTGAAGGCCAAGCACTTGTAAGTTTAGTGCAAGACACTCATTGATGAATCAAGAGTATTGTCCTCTTTTATAAGGTGCACTTGAGTGTACTTCTGTAGCACTTGAGTGACACAAGTCAACTTTTAGTAAGCACTCAAGTATCTAGTAGAAGTTGAAATCATTTTAGCTAATACTCGATGTTAAATATTTCAAACACTCAAATAACCTATTTTAAACAGCCTTCTACTAGAGACAAAATTCATCAGCACTCGAGTGAAACAACAAGTCCACTCGAGTTATTATGTTATCACACTTGAATGACTATTCTTATTTCATTTCACAATGTCTCTGAGAATTCAAATATTGTTGTTAACATTTGTTTATAATTGATTAGTACTTATATTACTTCTCAATGCTACTAATCTTGTTTGTGTATGAGTTACAGATGTTTAAATTCATAGATTATCTTTAAAAAGCTCGATAGTCATTCTTGTGTGTCAAAGCATTAAATTCACAGTTAAAAACAAAGCAGACAAAAAGAATTGCAAAGTAGATCAAAGAGATTGTGTTTGAAACATTTGTTGAAACAAGGACAAAAGCGACTTATCATTAAACTCCTTCAACAGTGCTCCAATCTGTTTCTAACGGACAAATTGGAATATTACAATGGTCATTTAATGAAGTTAAATGGAAAGTAGAACAAAGGAAAAGCACATACACTCTAGCAACTACTTCCAACAGTCATATTTCAAGATACATAACAGGAAGAATGTGCTCAAGGGTTATATGATCTTTATTAGCTATAAAAGGCAAAGCATTCAAAGTTGAAGATATTGCTTAAAACTTCACCGTTGAAATGCTAACACTTTGACTCCAATGTTTATCCATTTGCTCTTTGTTTTGTCAATGATCATACAATTTATTATTGGGAGTGAGATTATTTATAATATACTTCAATGTTCATCTTATTTACTTTTGAGAGAGAATATTGATTGTAATCCTTCATCATAAAAGTTGTAAGTAAATGGCTTCACAAGTACCCAGCTAAATTAGTGAGATTGTAGAGGCTTCTCTTATGTCTAGATTAAACAAGAATATAGTGGATTGAAAATTTCAAGTGAAGCTTAGAGACTAGACGTAGGTCAACAAGGATTTATCTGAACTAATATAAATCACAATTTGCATATTCTCTTTTTTTATCTCTTATGTTTCTAACACATACATTTTTGAATAATAGACTATGAATTTATAATTCATTGCTTTCATACATATTGCTTTTTACAATGATGTGAAAAGATTTTCAAAGTTTGTAGATTTTATCATATACCTAATGCACCCCTTCCTAGGCGTTAGACAGTTCTAACATTATATGCCTAGCTGATTAGTTTAAGGGAAATATAATAAATGTAGATTGTGTTGAAGGAAAAAGTTTTCAAGTGTAAAGTGGCTGGTTTTTGAGCCATGCAAGGAAAATATTGGTAATGTCCCCCACATGCAACCGATCGCCCTGTTTATACTTTTCTGATGCAACATACAAAATAGTGCAGTTGACTTTAGGATTTGTGGATTAAAGCCTATAAGTTAATGGTTTTCATCATCACTCTGTTGATATTGGGTGAGGCCACCATGACAATAGCTCTCAATTTCATCGACACATTTGGTGCCCTTGAGTTAGCATAAAAGGGCCTGCACCTCCCCTGCTAAGTCCACGTGTGTGTGTGTATGTTTGTGTGATTAATTTCCAAGTTATTAACAAGAAGAGCCAAACCATACCGGCCATGGCTCCCAAGAGCAAGACTTTTCTTATAGTTCTTGTCCTAGTCTTCATTTTCATTTCTCCATCTTCAGGTGAGCATGTTCTTTTATCAGTAATTAAAAAAATCTTTTTGCAGACATTGCTGTGGCAGAAGTATGACAGATAACCTTTTAACTTCAGGCCTGGTTGAAGGTTTCAGGGAAAGCCAATATGGTTCTCGCAACTTACTTTGCAAGGTGCTACCTCTAGTTTTTAATATATTACCTATTTAAAGAGTTTATATAGATCTTAAATATAAGAAATATTTTTTTATATTTATGAATATTTTTCTAATTTCCTTCTATTGATACTCCCTTAACAATAATTAAGAAGTGGAGAAAATGAGTGAATTAAGGAAGATGATTAGGATGTTTTAGAAAATACATGTCATATGAACTTACTCAACTGACTTCTTTAATATAATCAAATTAGGTAAATATGACTTATGTATATTAACAACTGGAGGAAGTATAATGTATTCCTACTAATCTATTTTTAAACTGGTGTCAAATCTACTAGAGGTAAATATTAAAGGAGCAACATTATATATGAGCAATAGATATTGTTCTATTGACCTACAAGTACCTTTTGTTTTGAATGAAGGATGGTATGAAAATGAACTCGAGGAAGCTGTTAAGCCATGGATTTGAGCTGGATTATGATGATGCAGGACCCAACCCAAGGCACGCAAGAAAGCCTGGCAAGGGAACTTGATGGCCTTTAGCCCTTAATGATTTAATAAATCATCCACTGTGTTTTTCTCCCTCTGTTTCTTCTATATGTTTTGTTCGGTTATGAGGAGACATTATATGATTACTAATGAGTTAATTTACTCAAGCAGCTACTCGTGTGTTTGTGTGTAACGAGACAATAGAGCAAGATATTTTTAGTCTGCACACCATATGCTGCTTATGTATGGACCTCTAGGCATTCTAAGAATAATGCTTTGCATTTTGTTTATGTATTGGGAATAAAAATATAAGCTAGATGTGGGCTTTTATACATTACACAGGTTTCATAAATGAGTTCCCTTATTTACGGTTTATAGATGACGCAATTTTTATGAATTTTATATCAGTAAGTAAGATTAAAAATGCTGATATCATAATAGATTATGTGTAAAGACTCAGCGAAGACTGGTTTCTAGGCGTGTTGCAGGGTGTTGTCGGATTTAATAATTTTAAATGTTGAGATCAAAGTAAATGAGGAAAGTGCAGAATAAGTACTGAGTTCGATTTCTTACCTTTTGAACATCTTATCTATATTGCTCTTAGTCCCCCCATTTGTTATGGTGTGGACCACTTCTCTAAATAAAAGAAAAAGTTTTATTAGGAAAAAAAAAAAACGAAAGACTCCTGTATTGTCTGGGGCATTCTCAAGCGTGAGATTGGAGTTTCTCCAGTTTTTCAACACAATCACTTGTTTCATAAAAACCAGCATGGCAAAACGATTTTTCTTGCCGATTTAAAAAATTTACAGAAAGCTCAATCTTAACTCATCATGCTCAGAAGTAAAGATCAAACTTATATATTCAGATTTTGACTCTCTAATCGAATTATCTACGTGCAACTATATCATCGAAATATACGATGTCGTTCTAAAAGTTCTTGTGTCATTAAATCTCTTTGGAGGAATCTGGCTTCAACAAAAACTCTTGACAATTATGGACCATTCTTGATGGCTACATGCATAAACAATAACTGAACTTGAGCATCAGAGTATAAAAATGACTTAAACCAAGTAGATTTCAAGAAGTGAGAATGTACAATTAGATTATACAGGCAAGAAGTCTAAAAATCTACGTGTCTGTTTATATACATGACTAGTAATCTTGTTCAGTTCATAAGACCTGGGATGAAAACCAAATTCCAAGTGACACTATCCCAACGGTGGCTAAAGCTTGGACCACCTCATAAACAACGTTTTGCCGCTGAAGTGGCAAGTTCTGCCAGTCTGTCCGCCTGTTCCAAATACAGCAATAGTTAATCAAATAAATTAAACCTGCGATTCCCTTTTCTTCTCCTCTCTTTAATTCAGCAATGTATATACGTAAATATATCCTCAAATTATAATAATCAAGGTCACGTGTAGGTGAGAAAATCCATACCCTAAATCAGCAATTATGATGCTAATGTTATCCTGTGTGCGTCGATCCTGCAACATATACAGTTATTGTCAAAACTAAAACTGGCAAATTTTCAACAAAAAAATTCAGATTAGGAACAGCCATGAAATTTTGTAACACTTACCAGAGCTGCTTGTGCAAGGGCTTCACAAGCTAGCTGAAAAAATGGAAAGTAAGTGTAATTTATGCACTTTCAGTGACTTCATAAACATGCATAAGTTGCAACGGTTCGTATCCTCGAGTCCGGTGAATGATATATTACCTGAATATTACCATGCTCTCGAAGTTGATTCCTCACAAAAGAAACTGCTTCTGAGCTGAAATGTTAGGAAGAAGGTGAAGCTGATTTCTCTTCTCTTGAGAAACATTATAAGAAAATGACCATTTATGTAATTTAGACCTGCTCATGTAGTCCCATAAACCATCAGATGCCAATACTATAAATTCTGCATCCGAGCCAAGTTGTACTTGATAAATATCAGGGCATGCAATGACCAAGTCTCTGTTGAGCTGTACTCTGGAAGCAATCTATGTTAATGAATTTAACTGAACCAACCAAGGAATGATAGACAAGACATGCATGAGATTACCAACCGAGAAGCAAATTTTTCAGACCATCTTCCTTCCTCAACCCCTTTTCTCAGCATTCTTCCACATGCAAGGGGCAGAGAACCATTAGGAAACACATTAAGCAATAGACCACAAATAAGAAAAGTTAAAGCCTTTATAACAGAACAAATATTAGTGTTGAAGGACCATACTCATTCTTCTTTGTTTTGAATCTTATATCCCCAAATGCACGGGATACAGCAATGTCTCCACAAATTCTACCATTGACAATCTATAGATAAACACCATTAATAAAATTATAGTTATGTTTATAGTTTATAGTTTATAGTTATACGATAAGCTAGGAAATAACAACTTAATATCAAGAGAAATCCACAACTGTCCTATTTCCTGTCACATGACAGGCTGCAGTATTTCCTTTGTGGCAAATAAATTATATTACACGGTGCGGTTTCCTTGGCCACCAATTTAAACAATGAAATTAGACAAGGTTACATGCCCTTCCAAACTTCAATTCTGCTAACATTCTAAGTTGTCAAAATTTCTAAATCAAATTCTTAGCTTCAATCTATATAATACTGAAATATTCGCCAAACATGTGGGGCTCATAAAAAAGGAACTAGGAAAACACACCCATCCACCTGCTTCTCTTATTCTTTTAATTTCTTGAAGACTGGCTTTACTGTTCCCATAGGGTCGGTGGGGATTAGTCAGTTCTTCTGCTCTACCAGACCTGCTTAGAACCTGCATCAACAAGTGAAATTGGATGAATATTCAAAACACTTTCAGCCCCCAAGAGACTCTAAACTTTTTGGAAGCTAAGTGAAAAGTACTTTTTTTCCCATTAAGAGCTCAATTCAGATTAGGTAAGCAAGCACCGCATCCGCAAGGATATATGACACGTACCACGGATGAGTCACCTAGATGTGAAATGAGAAGCATATCATCTCCGACGAATATTGCAGTTGCTGTAGCGCCAGATTCATCTTCATCTCCATTCATTTCAAGCCTTTAAAATTGAAACACTTTCTAAGCCTTCAATGCAACAATACCAAATCCACAATCATATAGGGATTGCTCAAAGCTTAAACATCTTGATAGATTTTTGTTATGGCTTACCGTTTTAACAAACTTTTGTCGGCATTAACAAATGCCTCCAGTAATGCTGCATTAATGGCTTGGAAATCTTTTCTATCTTGTAAAGCTGCAAGACACTCCTTGTACAGTTCATCCCTGTAGTAACGAACACAAACCGACAATTCAGAGAATTCCTATGAATTGCGTAACCCATAAGTAGTAGGTTTTTAGTATATAATTTATCTATTGGAGTAAGAAACAAAAGGTGATCACATGTTACTACAGCACAGTAAACGCTGACTGAATAGGTAACAAGATTTATAAACAAGGTTTTGATGGGAAGAATTCCACGGCAGTAAAATATTACAGAAAACAAGACTGACCGTTGTCCCCACTGACGATTCAATTACGTAATGCTTAGAAACATAGTAGTAAGACTTGGATATTATTTACACTCTAATGCTCATAAACTAGGTAACGTCACATGCCTCTCATATGAATTAATTCCCTTCATCATCTATATCTTACCCACTTCATTGGCATGCATGAATTATGCGTATTTAATGAGCTAAGATAAAGCGAGATTAGTTTAACAAAAAACTAATGGAAGTTTAATGACAGATTTCAAATGAAAATTATTTAAAACCGAGTGAAACTTTGTGGACCGATAGAGTAAAACATTTTGTAAACTTCTAAATTATTTCCAACAATTGTCCAAAATAATCAAGCTTGGCATCCAGCATCAATTGTACAGTTGTCCACTTTAATACAGCGTCAAGTAAATGATATCTACAACAGGCATACAAACAAGCAGGAAGACTTGGAAATCGGTATAAAAGTACAAAATTGAAACTGCAATTAATGAAATATGATTTCCCCTATTTTGTTAGTTGGGGTGGGGGGTTACAAAACCTGAGGAACTCGACGGAAGAGAATCCTCCATGGCCATCAAACACAGCTGCGAAAGAGAAGCCATGGAGGCCATCAGGACGAACAATAATACCATCTTCCATTTCTTCGCGAAGACCCTGCAAAGCAATGGATCCCCATCGGATGCCTGCCACGTCCGACAAGGACGACGGAGTATCGATGGCTATGGCGGAGCAGCAGCGGCCTCTGCACGTATTGGCGACGGTGTTTCTGCGGATGCTATTGTTGGAGGTGGAACGGGCATGGAGTTTGGTTACGAGTAATCTTTGCATGTGTGGGCTTGACAGTGCCATTAGAGCAGAGAAGCGAAGGGGAGAGGGAAGCTGAGATGGTGGCTCTCGCGGATAAGCGAGAGCTATTGAAGGCCCCAGACTATTTTAGTGGCTCCGATTCTCTGAGAGTCTGATGAGATGGGATTCTATTTCTAAGCAAGTTTCTAGTGATAAGCCTGCCGCTAAATCCACGTAGTACTATATTTTGGTCCGAGCTCTGTAGTACATGCTGCGTAAGCTTGGCTGATGACATTTTATAATGGATCGTTTTAATTAAAACCATTTACATGTTTCGAGCAAAAAAATTATATGTAAGAAGAAATGAAGGATAAATTAAATGAAAAAAAATTGGATCGTGTATAAATAATAGGGAAAATTTCATAAAAATACCTTCAAAATCTGAAATTATCAAATCAATTATTTCATGCTAAAATGAGTAGTAAATTACTAATTAAGTGTAGCTGATACCTAAACTATTTTAGGAAATAAAACTAGGATGGGATTTTAATATTTTAAAAGTATTTCTCTATAATTTTTCCTAAACAATACCTCCTCCTTTCAGATCTTTTATCGGGTTGAGTTTTATACTGTTTTATTTCAAAACTATTATTATTTTAAAGTTATAATGCTTGGCTTATTGTCAAAGTACAAAAATTGCTTGCACTTATTCTTTGGGAAAATTTAAAATAAATACCATGTGAATTTGGAAACCCCAAAAAATCTATTAACTTGTGGAAATGACAAATAAGTCTCAGGGGACTATTTTAAAAATTTGAAATGTTTTGCTTATACTAAAATGCCCCTTAAGGTTTTTAAAAAAAAAAATAAAAAATAAGAACCTTCAGCGATGTTAGAGCTCTGACAACCAGCACCACCTTGCTGATAGGACTCCAGCGGTTAGAACTATAATGACAACTTGAATAATAAGATTAACTACTTGAGCTCCACAAACGTTATCCGACATTGCTAATAAGTTGAATGAAGGTAATTAGTAATGACAATTTGAGTATAACAATTGACAAATTGCACTGCTAAGCTTATTAATGCCTACATTTAAGCTGTCATTGTCAATACTAAAGTAATCATTGCCTTTATTCAACTTATCAAAGATGTTTGATAGGGCTTAAGGAACTCACTTAGTTAGTCAAATTACTCAAATTATTATCGGACCTTCTACAATCGGCCTTTGAAGTCCAGTCAATAGGGTGGTGCCGGCCTCCGAAACTCCATAGGTGGTGGAGCTCCAACACTGCAAAAGAGTTTTTCTTTTGGGTTAAAGTCCAAATTCGCCACGGAAGTTTTGCGAATAGAGCATTCAGTACTCGGAAGTATTCGTAGTACCAAATTTACCTCGAAAAGTATAAAAATGGCACCAAATATACCCAAAACCGACGTGGCACTGACGTGGCAAACGGATGTTTGACGTTCCATCGGTTTTGGGTATATTTGATCCCTTTTTAATACTTCCGTGGTAATTTTGGTATCATTTTAATACTTTCAGGGTAATTTGGGTACCATTAATAGACCCAGCAAACGGATGTCAAAAACATAGCTCCCTCTGTTTTAGTTTCAGTTTTCAGCTTTACTTTTGGATTCATTTTCAACACCTAGCAAATGGCACAGAGACGAGAGAGAGACCCCTTTAAATAGAAGTTCATCGACCAGATAAAACATAAGGGTCCAGACGCATAAACTTTCAAATAAAGAGTACAAGGCTCAAGAGGTATGGCTCATCGTAGATCAGCTGCTCTTGCGCGTTTGGTTGGTTTGTGTTTCACCGTGATTTGGTACCATTTTAATATTTCTGGGGTAAATTTGGTACCACGAATACTTCCGGGTGCTGAACGCTCCATTTGCACAATTTTCATGGCAAATTTGATATTTAACCCTTTTCTTTTTAATATTTTTTTAAAAAAAAACTTAACAACATTTTATTAAAAAGTACAAAATTTCAAAGTATCAAATTAGTTTGTTGAGACTTATTTGTCATTTCTACATGTTAACATACTTTTTGAGGTTTTGCAAGTTTAGATGATTTTTATTTGAAATTTCCCCTCATAATTTTAGAGAAGTACTTGTATACTCTAAAGAGTATTATGTCATCTAAATTATGTTAAACGAAAACATAACAATTCATATTATTTTAATCTTAGTTTGCTAATGACTCATTTGAAAAAAATCTTGTTTGTTAAGAAAATGTTAGTCTATCATTCTATTTTTAAATATTTTTTCTTAAAAACTTTCTTAAGAAAAACAAGATAAAATTTAAAGTTTTTCAAATGAGTCGTCATTCAATAAGGATTAAAATAATATGACTTGTTATATTAGATAGAGTTCAAATGACGTGATATTTATAAAGTATGCAAGTATTTCTCATTGTTTTATTTCAATTATAACATTACTTGGTTACACTGACAATCATGTCTCTCTCTCTTCATAAGCTAGTGTAATAAAAATAATAAACTACCCTACATGGAGTAATATTTTATACAAATTAATATTTTTAAGCCATGTCTCTTTGTGAGACCATAAATAAAAATATGTTTGAAACAAAAGGTAGAAATATAAACTCGTAATTTTAATTTTACATGATATATTGATTAAATAATGTTTATAATAAATTAGAGTTCAAGCTAAACTAACAGGTTCTTAATCATTTAGACAAAGTCAGAGATAGGAGCTAGAAAGGATTGTATGGTACTACTGAGCAAGAGTAAGTGTTTGTTTTGAATAGTAATTAAAGTTTTTAAAATAATTTTTTTAATTATGATTTATAATATACTATGATATAAATTTTATCTCAATTTATATAAATAACCACGTTAATCCAACCGTGGTTTAAACAAGAATTAAGAAGTGTGTGGTGTGAAAAAAAGTACGGACAAGGGAGGGGTGAATTGGGTCAGAGGGAGGACCCACCCAAGCTGATGTGGCGAAATGTGAGACGTGGCACTCACAAGTAGATTCCATGTTCTGGGAGTTTTGTCCTTTCCCCTAACCAAAAAGACCGGCATGTCCACGCTTTGACAGTTAGGGAGAGGTCACCGACCCAACAACATAAAATGGCAAAACTGAAAAATGTTCGTGGGCTCAGTTTCACTTTCACCCCAACTACCAGAGCACACAAAAGACAAACCTCACTTGTTGGGGCGGGTCGAGCTGGGCTTGGTAAGAGACCAGTAAAAATATTCAAAATTATTTAAAAATATAAAATAATCTTGTGCAACAACAGCCCAAAAAAAAAAAAAACTATTATCATTACCTCAAATAAGATTTGATTAGAGAATATCACTCCCTGGTACATTGTACCACTCTCTTAAATACAAAATATAATTTTTAAGGTAAAACAGTAAAAATATACTTGTACTTTATTTTTTGAAGCGATCAACGCCATATGTTTTTTTTAACAAAAATACATACGTGGTTACTATTTTTTAGTAAAAGTCATATCATACCGTTATATTACTGTTCACCGTGATTAGAGAGAAAGAGATGAAGTGAACAATAACATAACGACGGTGAACAGTAACATAACAGTGGGATGTGACTTTTACCCCAAAATGGTAATCACGACTATATTTTTATTAAAAAAAAAAAGTATATGGTGCTAGACGCTCCAGGGAGTAAAGCACATGTGTATTTTTGTTCTTTTACCCTAATTTTTATATTTGTCAATTATTTTTTAATTTGCTATATTGATACTTTCTCAATAATAATCAAAGTGAAGAAGGAATGAAAAAATTAAAGAAAATGACTATGATATTTTAAAAATTACATGCCACTAAACTAATTTCTTTAATTTAATTAAATTAAGTAAATATGTCTAATATTAAGAATTAAATAAGTATTAAGTTTCAGCAAGCACAGTTCAGTTTGTCAAGCCTCACCTGGCCATGTCTGATTTGAGAAGACTGGTAGGGAGCATACTCTATTTATTCATTTGGCGAATATTTATTTAAGTCTCTGTTTAGGTTAGTGCTTTAAAAATATATTCAAACAAGTTGAGATAAATTATTTTCCACATTTATCCCGTAAATTATAAATTATGTTGAAAAAGTAATTTTTGTGCTAATTCAAAATGCACCTATTCATTTTAGAATACACATGGTAAGATTAAAATCATGCAAATTTAAACAACTTAAGACATATCAATTAGTAATTTTCTTAAGACCAGAACCATAGCCATTAGTAATAAACCCTTACATTATAGAGGTTTGAGCATTATAGACGGTGGTGTCGCACTAATTACCTATCAGAATTAATTTGACGAGGTAACTAATCAATACATTTATTCGCTAAATTGTGTGTAATAAAATCTCTAATATTTTCTACTCCGTATATGGAGTAATAAGACTATGGTTTAAGTGTCATTGCAAATGGCGGGGGGAAAAGGCAACGTTATTGTAAATGGGGATGATCACCCTGATGAAGTGATCCCGCATTTTCAACCAAAATGCCACATTAATAAAAACTATGGGAAATAATTTTGTCATAAATAATACTCCTCCCGTGTCTTTAGATATAAAACATAGTTTTTATATTTATTAATATTTTTTTAATTTATTATTTACTTTATAAACAATAATCAATAAGGAGAAGGAGTTCAAGAATATGATTAGGGTACTTTAAAAAATACATATTATATCAATTAACTCAACTAACTTCCTTAATATAATTAAATTAATTAAATAATAATATTTTTGTCTCATATTAATGATCTGATTAAGCATTAGCCATCTCAAAAACTAAACATATGCATGACTGCATGAGAATGAGGATTGCCATAGTTTTTCTTTTCTTAGTTTCTATTTATTTTGTCAACTCTATGTAATTAATCTATCTATAACATCAAGTCAAGTAATATTAACTACTCATAATTTAAATGATTAAAAATAAAAGTTGGCAAAAAAAAAAAGGATAATCCTAATATAAACTCCAAATTTGTCTACATGATTTGCAGAGCATATACATAAAAGCCCCCATTGCATTTGTGTGTAAACCAATGTTACTAAAATCGAGATTTTACGTAAATTTAGAAGAGATATAAAAAAATCATAAAACGTAAAATCATAATGTAGTAAAATCATAAAAATATTATAAAAATATAAAAACGTTTAAAAAATTAGTAAAATTGTTTTAATGACAAAAAGTCGTAAAAACGTAGTAATAAAATGTGGTTTTAACTATGGTGCAAACCATTGACACCTAAGCTAATAAACCAACTCAAATACTGTGTTAGATTCCCATTTTACCATCAATTACTGTTTTCCCAAAAAATCATCGTCAATTTACTAACACGTCAATACAATTTTTTTTTTTTTTACACAACTACATTTTTTATAGGGAAAATTCAAGAAAAAAAACTTTAAAAATAAGGAAAGACAAAATGGTCTTTTAAATATTTATAATCCTAGGAAGTTGTGATTACTTAAATTATTTTTCTTTTTAAATTGAAAAGAAATATCTTATATATATACTTTTTGTAAAAAAATATTACCCCCCACCCGCCACGCCACTGGCGCTCACCAATCACCATTCTCTTTCCCCACCACCCCTTCTTCTTCACTTCCCTTGCCTCATCCCACGCTCACCATTGTTGTTTTCTAACCCCCGTCATTGCTCCACTATTTCAACAATCCCTTACCCTTCACTTGCCTTCATCAACTTCATTAACTCATGGCCTCACACCCTGATGACAACATCCTCCATGATTTCCCGCCTTCTTCAAAGTCTTCAAAGATGGGCGAATCCAACGTCATAACTCATTCGGTGGCGCCAACGCCCCTAATGTTCCCGCCGTCGTCGACACCCTCACCAAAATTCAAACCAATTCTGCTTATCTCGCCCAAATTTTTCTCCCCAAGTTTGCTCATCACACAAATTGCCGCTTCTAGTTCACTACCACAGCGGTGGCTTCTGCATCGGATCAACTCTTGATGTCATCACTCAAAGATACATCACTTCTCTCATCACTCTCACAAGCCCCGTTGCCGTTTTCGTGGAATATAGGCTCACACCAGAAAACCGTCTCCCTATAGCCTATGATGATTCATTTGCCGCATTGTAGTGGATCGCGTCTCACTTAATTGGGCAAGGACCCAAACCCTGGCTCAACCGGTACCCGGATCTTAGTCGGGTTTTCATAACCGGTGAGAGTGCCGGCGCCAAGATTGCACACCATGTGATTGCCTGGACCTGGCGCCACGGGATGGCCGGGGTGAATCCCCATGTTTTTGCGGCTTCCTTGACCTGTTGTACAATGTTGGGTCTGTGGTTTTGAGAGGATCTATATGAAAGGTCGATGACAGGGATGGCAGCGTCCATAAGGGAGGAGGAGTGAAGGTCGGAGAGGGCATGGGAGTCCGTGAAGGTCTATGGGTTTTGACGATCACGTCACTGGGGTTAGGGATGTTGACTCTCCGGCGAGCGTTAGAGAAGAAGACAAATGGTGAGCGTGGGATGAGACCGGGGAAGTGAAGAAGAAGGTGGTGGTGGAGAGAGAAGAAGCACATTGGTGAGCATCGGCAGGGGTTAAATATATATATATATAATTTTAAAAAGAACAAAACAAGTCTCACATTTATTGGGGATTACAAATTTTCGAAATACCATTTTGTTGTTTATTATTTAGGGGGTGTTTGGGAAACACTCAGATTTTACGTAAGCTGAGACAAAACTCCTCTCATATACTTATTTTGTACTACGCAAAATCTACGCAAAATCTAGGTTTTAGAAAGTTTCCAAACACTCTCATAAAGCGGAGTTATATCTCGATTTAAAATTTTGAATTTCAAAATTCATCCCAAACATGGTTAAATATCCCATGAGATAACAATAAGGTGTAAATGTACGGTGGTTAACCCGAGCGGAAACGCCGTCGCATCTTGACTGTTTTTTTAGTTTAGACGTACTATATATTAGTCGTACGAAGCACTCTACTAACCAAAGAGTCTCGAGCTGATCTTTCTTCCTACGGCTTCAAGTTTCACTTTCAGGGGCTATTGGGGTTTCTGTCTATCTTTCTAGGGTTCCAGCTCTTCAAGATTTCGGTACGACCCGGTGGACCATCGGAAATGCCCTAACGATAAACTGAGACCGCACATAGTAATCAATCTCCTGGAAGCCCTAGTTTTAGACGAACAAGGATAAGGATAATCAAAACCTCTGGACCTAAACTTTCCCCGGCAATAATGCCTGGATATTCCCGACTGCATGCAGTAACGGCTTGAATTTCCATGCCCCTTAGACAATAGTTGTGAAGTTTGAACTTTGAACTTCTAAGTTTGAGATGGAGAGGTCTAGATCTAAGAGGAACTACTACTATGACCAAGAGTATGACTCAGAGACCTTGGCTAGGACCAGACCTCGGTATAATAACCACTATGCAAGTAGTACCCACCGTCATCGCGGTGGCGGCAGTGGTGCTCGACCTAAGGCGCAAGACTCATCTTTAACGGTGACCACAAGTTACCGCATTTTGTGCCACGATATCAAGGCTGGTGGAGTGATTGGCAAGTCAGGTAGCATTATAAAGTCTATTAGACAACACACCGGCGCGTGGATCAACGTGCACGAGCTGATCCCTGGCGATGAGGAGCGAATCATAGAGATTTCTGACACGCGCCGGCGAGACCCAGAAGGCCGAATGCCATCGTTCTCGCCGGCGCAGGAGGCTTTGTTGTTGATTCATGAGAGAATTCTTGAGAGCGATGCTGCGTTTGGGATTGGCGAAGAGGAGGAGGATTATGGCGGCAGGGGAGGCGGGAGCAGCAGCCGAGTCGCCACTAGACTGGTGGTGTCCAGAATGCATGTGGGGTGCTTGTTGGGCAAAGGAGGGAAGATTATTGAACAAATGAGAATTGAAACCAAGACACAGATTAGGATACTTCCTAGAGATCACAATCTACCTCGTTGTGTTTCCGTGTCAGAAGAAATTGTTCAGGTGCAAGAGAGTTGGAGCTTTACAACTGATACTTTTAAATCGCATGCATGCTTAATGCCGAACTTTGAGTTTCAGTATTTTGTTTTTGAAAAATGCATCCTTCTATGCTGAAATTGCAGTATCGACTCCGCTTTGATTTGGCCACTCATGGCTGTTCTTTTGCTTTTGGAGGGTTAACCAAGACTGTAGAACCGATCAGATGACGGGTTACTCCCCGGCTAGGATGGGCTTTTCACATTCGCATTCCCAATCTGTTTTCTTCGTTTTTTGGTCCCTAAAAAATAACGGCTTTTAATAAATTAACGAGAAAAAGAAGGAGCTATTAATCGTTAGCTGATTTTAGCGACGTTATGACTGGCATTTGAAGCTACTTTTTCTTTCGGCTGAAGAGCTGGATAGGTGGAACAATATTCAGCTTCAAAACTATGTGGCATTCTTTCTCCAGTTCCTAAGTCGACTGACTGATAAAAATATACCATTCTTTCTTCAAAACTATGTACTATCCGTCCTGGATAATAGGCCGCATTTCAAAGGTTTATTGCATTAGCAACTACTTTTGATTTTGATTTGGATCTTGTGCTTCTATCATAATTTGGTTAACTTGGATAGATAAAGTAATGTGCTCATTGCTGTTGACGTTATCAGTATCATATGGAGGTATCCTGCATCTAGAGACTTGCCCTTGGTTACTGGCTGTATTTCAAGTTAAAATGATATTATTCCAGAAGTCCCATCCGTATAGGCTTGTTGATAAAATCAACTTTGTCATTCATATCATGCCTTCCTGATGAAATGCTTATATCAAGAAAACATTGACGCAATCCTAGGTTGTTTTGTCTCTTTTCCAAGGGGGATCAACCTATAAATGCGTTGTTAATGACTTGTGCTCCTAGTTTTACATAATTGACTATTTCAGCTGTCTCTGAACTTGTGGAACTGGAAGCATTTGGAGGCACTGTGCTTCTTTTTTGTTCTGATTTTAAGCATTGTACATGTTGCCTGCATGCATAATTTTTTCTGGGCCATTGAAAAAGGAGGCTCTGTATTCTAATTGCCTATATTATTTGTTGAATTCATGCATGCTAAATTGCTAATTTTGACATAAACATTGCTGTCTAAAAAAGATGTGTTTGGTTTTGTTTATTTGTCTCTGTTGAGTCTGTATCAGCAATCAAGTGAAATCAAGGAGATGCATCATGACGCCAGGCCATTTTAAAATAAGATGTGATTTCCCTTCAATTTGCTCATGAAAACACTTTTTAAACAGAATAATATTATTAATGATACCATATTGCCATTCCCTGTGTAGGTTGTAGGTGATGCAAATGCTGTAAAGAATGCTATAGTACTTATATCATCACGCTTGAGGGAAAGCCAACATCGTGACCGCAGTCATTTTCATGGACGAGCACATTCGCCAGAGCGTTTTTTCCCTCCAGATGATGATTATATACCTCATGGGGCGGCTCGTAGATCCTCTATGGATGGGGCAACTTTTGGATCACGAATATCTACTGCCAATATAAGAAGCAATAGCTATCAGTCATTAGGTTACACAGTGGAACCTGGGGCTCCTCCTGTAGCTGATGATGCACAACCCCTTTATGGTGAAGACCTCATTTTCCGGATTCTTTGTCCACTGGACAAAGTGGATCGTATTATAGGGGAATCAGAAGGATTTGTAGAGTTCCTTCAAACTGAAGTTGGTGTCGATGTTAAGGTAGATGATCACATGGTTGGTTCAGATGAGCAGATAATCGTAATTTCTTCAGATGAGGTGCTTCCCTTTCCTGTCTCTATATGTATCCTGTATTAAAAATGAATATTCTTAAGTTCGCTGGTAAAAGGTAGTGAGACAACAAACTGCTATATCTGCATATATTGGTTCAGTAGTTGTTAATGAAACCTTTGTAGATGCATTTTCAACATATTCTCCACGCAGTTACATCTATCCTGCTGTTATTAGTTTGCTCCAGTAATACATCTCAAGTGTTAAGGTTCTAACTGTTCTTTTTATTTTGTACAAGGGTCCTGATGATGAGCTGTTCCCGGCTCAGGAAGCTTTGTTGCATATTCAAACACGCATTGTTGATCTTGAGCTGGATGATGATAACATTATAACCACTAGGCTTGTTGTTCCATCTTGTGACATTGATTGTTTAGATGGAAGAGATGTATCATTATTAGAGATAAGTAGACTCACTGGCACAAATATTCAAATTCTCCCCAGAGAGCAGTTACCTCCCTGTGTTGCAAAAAATGATGAGCTGGTCCAGGTTTGTTATTTGACCTACTGCCTGCACTAATATCCAATTCGATTCCTTTAGCCATTGTGGTCAAATAATGAAAATTGAACTTTATAACAATGACAAATCTTATCTCTCTAAATAAAAGATATGTCGCACATGCATGACATAGCTCTCCTCTAGAAATGATTCATAGCCTCTATTAGAAAATTGTCAATATACGATATCAAACCATTGCATAGGCACGACGCATGTGCATTAGGATTCCAAACCTTTGCTTCCTTAAGCTAAAACAAATCCCTGGCACTCAAATTCTGCTTTCTTGATTCTTAATTACTCTAATATTGTCTTCAACAGATTGTAGGTGAGATCAAAGCAGCTCGAGAAGCTATTCTTGAGGTGACATCAAGACTAAAAAATTATTTGTACAGAGATTTCTTTCAAAGGGATGCAGCACCATCAACTGCCTCATTACCTAATACGGAGATATCTTCTTCCAGTAACATAGCTCTAGTTCATGAGGCTTACACTGGCACTGAAACTCCCATAACCTATCAGAATGTGCAACCCGTGGCAGCGGCACTTCCCTTAAAAGTAATTATCTTGATGAATTGGCGAATTTTCTTTTCCTCTTCAATGTCGCCTTTCCTGGCTCATCTGATATTTGAATGATTGGGGGATCCACCAGTCGATCTTTTTCCTTCCCTGAAAATAATATTTCTGTATATCATACATGGGAACTTCTTTCTCAGCGGTTTAGTTCCTTGGCAGGAAACAAAATGCATGAGGTGTTTTTTATATTATTGAAAAATATATAATTTTTTACAGGAAATGAAATGCTTTTGTTTTCTGGGTGATGTTTGTGTATTCTTTGAGTGAGTTGGAAGGCTGGGGTTTTATCTTTTCCTATTTCAGTTGTGCAGTGAGTTGGGTTGTCAATAACAAAATGAATTAGCCATTACCCCAAAAAAAAAAAAAATTGAGTTAGCCACTGTATCAACATTAGTGGAAATGAAGTGTTTGAATTTTTATGAATCCATAGCTGATGATGGAGTGAATTTTAGAAAATCGAATTATAGTTTGTCTGGCAATTTATTTAAGTGCATTTCACTCTCATACGTACCCTGTAATTTAGAGGCTCCACGTCCTATTGAAGAAATGACTGACAGCTTCCCCCAAATTGCGAACAACCATTTTTTTCTTAATGTGTTTAACTCCTTTTTTAAAAGGAAACGGGAGGATCTAGCACAGAGACAGGAAAGCTGAAAGAAGGTGATCGCCGTGATGATGTGATGAGTAGTTTGAATAGGTAACTGAGCCCTTCATTTATTTAGAATGCGATGATGCATGATATATCATCGAATCACTTCTAGTCTTGTTCTATATTTAGTGGGATGATGCAGCAACTTGCGGATCTCACATTAGTTCTGTCCTTTTCCATCACCCCTCTGTTTTATTTATTTACACGTTTGTTTGCTTGCTTGCTTATTTTATTATTGAAATTTGGTTTTCTGTTTTGTATCTGTGGTTAGGATCCCTGTACCACTTGTCACTAGAAGTACACTTGAAGTGGTCATACCGGAGTACGCAGTTCCAAAGCTTATAGCAAAGTCCAAAAGCAAGCTTGCTCAGATAAGTGAGGTGTGTGTGACTGAATCTCAGTTCCTTATTTCAGTAATTGGTAACTACTTCAGGCTGTTCCCATTCTGCACAGTTGATGCATTGAGTGTCATCCTTACTTTTATACTTTTGCCTCACCTCTCTGACATCAGCAAGGAATTTTTATAAAGAAACTCTTGTAAACATTTTAGTTCCTCTTACATTAGAAATGAGACCTTGCCACTGAATAACTTGATTGGAGTTGCTCTTTTTTAGTCTTATCCAGTATCAAAGTGTACCTATGATTATACCCAAAGGAATTTTGTTTCTTTTTTGGGTTTTAAGAGTAAAAAAACAAAATCATCAATGACCTTTACGGCAACTTTTGCTGGCTGGAATATTTATTCTGGAAACTGTATTTACGTATTCCAACTTGTTTTGTTATGAGAACAGTTGTCTGGAGCCACTGTAACACTAGTAGAGGATAGGCCGGAGGAGACACAAAAGATTATTCGGATATCTGGTACTCCAGAGCAGGCAGAGAGAGCTCAGAGCTTGCTCCAAGGATTCATTTTGAGCAGTAAGTATGCTTCTTGAGTTTTAAACAGCCGTGTATGGAATTTAAATTTACTGAACAACTTCTGCTTCAATGTCTTACAGCACAAGAAGATGGACCCTAATTTATAGGCATAACCATAGCTGATTGGATGAAAAGGACAGAATAGTGCCATTGATTTAGTGTGTAGGGCATTTTGTTCCCCGCGCTCGATTGGGTTTCAATAGCCGTACAAGATTGCTGTTACGAAGGGCTGAGAATGACATTCTCTTGGAGAAGGACTTCACTGTAAATGTAGTTCTGGAAGAGCTTCTTTACATTGCTGTAGTGTTGATATTTTCGAGTGCAGAAGAGCTTCTGTGGGCGGTTGTACTGCCTCGGTGGTGTTTTGCTTGTTGATAAGGTCAGATCGAGTTTGAGCTACAAATTTCTTGAGAGGCTCTGCAAAATTAAGACAGCACAATGCCCCCGCCAAGATGGGGTTTTGACGCAGTTGTGTAAAAGTGTATTCATTTGAATTTACATTCGGCCAAAAGATTTTTCCTGTGTCATAGAACGAGGCAAGGAAAAAAAGGAGCGAGTCTCCTTTTCCCGCCCCGTTCTTGTTCCTGTTGACTGACGATGATTTTATAAAATTTCGGTTGTTAACTACCATACCATATTTGACATGCTTTTATTTTAGCTTTTTTTATCGCTTCATTTCCTTGTGTTGTCCAAGGGCTCTGCTATGCTTCAAACGCACTGGTAGAGCAACGAAGGTGCTGGACCCCCCACCTGTATTGTAATATTGTCACATGTTTTTCCTGAACCACGTGTAACCACCTCGTCTTTTTGCGCCAACATATCTTGAGCACGAGTTAATAATTTATTCCGTCGATTCATATGATTAAAAAAAGGGTGGGAAAATCAGAAGCGTGAGTCAGGGAGAATAAAAGTCAACATAATACTAGTATAAAATAAAAATAAAAATATGAATATAATATAGTATAACGGATGCTTTTCACTCATTTTTGAGAGTTTGCTTCCAATGACTGTCACTTTCATCGCTGCATTCTCCACAATTAACATATTTATGCCCCCATCTCGTTCTCACGCTGTTCATTATGAGTATTCTAATTTTAATACTAACATTCTTACGGATTTTCTGTCTTCTTCCTCAAGAGAGTCCACCCCTATGGAGAAAGCATGACGTAAGTGCCGGAGTGTGTTGTTTTATTTATATCTTTAAATTTTTAATAAAAATCCAAATCATAATCTACTTCTTCTCATCGTACGTGGCGCTAACTTATTTCAATCCATCACGTGTTGGCGCTAAAGTTCACCCCCTTCCTGTATAAACGCACGTCATACACATTTCCGAAATCTCTCCACTCTTCTTCATCTCCGAAATCTCTCCACTCTTCTTCATCTTTCCTGACGGAGCGATTAACAGGCCAATCAGTTCCTCTCTCGTTGCTCAACTTTACACTCACCCACCGAATGAACCATGCCGTATTGTTGCGCCGGAACGCGGCTTGCCGACGACGACGACAATGCGGTCAAATTATTTTACAGAACATACGGTCATGGACTCACCAAAGTCCTCCTCATTATAGGTACGTCTTTTCATTAACTTCTTGTTCTTTTTCTTCCCTCATTTGGATTTCGTCGTTTTTCGTAGCTCAATTCTTTACTGCCTCGCGCAACTTATGGAGATGCAATTGATTGATCGTCAGGATTGGCCGGGACGCATGAGTCCTGGGGACCGCAAATCGAGGGACTGACGGGAACCTTCACGCCAAACAACGATGAAACCGAGGAAGAACGATGCGGATGCTGCTATCAGAGTAGTTATCGTGGTATTCAGGTCTGTGCATTTGATAACCGCGGTGTGGGTCGGAGTTCCGTGCCAACTAAAAAGTCAGACTATTCGTGAGTTTCAACCTTCATGTTCGAGCAAATTTCCATTTTCATCTCATGCAACTGGAGTTCATATGATTATAATAATTATATTTAAAAGGTTATGCTTAGTTAAATAATTCCCATTTTGTGTTTCTCTACTCAGGAATCCAAGCATTGATTCAGTCGATCTCTGTTATTTTATTTAAATGCTCTTGTCATGGTTTAATTATTTGGATTTGGTTGTCCTTGTCTGGCTGGGCATCACTTCGTGGAAGTGCGAGAGTGGTTGATATTCTTGAGAGTTCAGTCTCCTATACAGGGAAAAGGAAAAAGAACTTGTATACAAATCGATCACATCTCCTTATACTTGCAGCTCCTCTTATTATACTACAAGAAGTGATTTTTTTCAACAAAATAACGAAATAACATATTACTAGCTGATAGTAATTTGTTTGTATCGCAGATAATTATTTATAGGGACAAACCGCCGCTATCGGAGTGGTTTTATCAGGCTTATTTGGGCTTGGTTGTTGTGGAATACCACGTGTGTTCTTGATTTTGTTTTCTATTTTCTTCTTTTTAGTGATTTTTTCCATGAAATTTCTGTTGCAAAAGGATGTAAATTTTAACTTAATTTCGGTGATTGTTATTGCAGAACCAAGATAATGGCGAAGGATGCAATAGCTTTACTAGATCATTTAGGGTGGAGAAAAGCCCATGTTTTTGGGCATTCGATGGGTGAGATATCTTTTATCTGTAATTTACTAATTTTCCTGTGAAATTTCTAGAGTAGGTTTCTGCAATACTCTGCACTATAAATTTTACATGGTTAAAAACTTAAGATAACCATCACTCAACTCAGATCTCTATTCTTGGCGTACTCCAAGCTTAGTTGAAGTAATTCTTAACCCTCTTTAGATGCTTTCTTGAAACTGGATTGCGATAGATAAATATATTGTTTAGCTCAATCTTACTACTTAACTGTTGGATTAGTCTTTGGTTGATATGAGTCTCTCAATATTAACACAGGAGCTATGATAGCTTGTAAACTGGCAGCAATGGTGCCTGGTAGAGTTCTCTCGTTGGCGCTGCTCAATGTGACGGGTGGGGGTTTGGAATGCTTACCAAAGGTATATTATCTTTAAACGCTTCTTTGAAAGTTCTTAAACGCTTCTTTGAAAGTTCCCGTTACCTTGTTTATTTAATTTTTGAAGAATATTGATAATGTTTCTGTAATTCGATCACAATTATCCAATTTTTCTACAGTTCTACTATATGCGAAATATTATTGTTGTAGTTCTGTAATATTATGAAGTCACACCGTACTTGTACTCCTAATCATCAATTCAGTTCAGCATACCTTTTCCTTATCCTGACCCTACTGTCATTAATCAAACTCTATTTGAACTGTCTTTGTGAAAAAGGAATTGTGCAGCTTCTGTATATTGTTGCAGTAGATTATTTGTCTGTAAATGGCTTGATAATAGATGTGGTTAAATAAAGCATTTTGTCGATTAACATTCATTCTTATGTGATATCAAGCATCAGACATTCCTATTGAGATTAAGTGCTCAAGAGGTAATAAGACAAAAGCGGAAGCTCATTTGCATGTATTCACATCCATACCAGTGCATTCAATAGTTATAATTTGCCGATTCTATGTCAATTGTTCTGTCTTTTTGCAGTTTCACCGACAAACACTCTCCATAGCTTACCGTTTCTTGAAAGCCAAGACTCCTGAGGAAAGGGCTGCCGTTGACTTGGAAACCCACTACACAAAGGTAAAAATTATAGGTTTTGTTGATTATTTCCTGATAACAATTTTTCTCCCAGGCTATGGTCACCCAAGCTGTAGTTGTGTCTTGTAAACTGTGAAGTGAATCTGGATCTGTTGATGTCATTCTGCACAGTGTCTTGTTCTCCCCAACTTGGTAGACTTGATATATATTGATATTCATCTTACTATTATGAATCGTAAATAAAATTTTTATGTATGGTACGCAGGAATATCTTGAGGAATATGTTGGAACGAGTAAGAGGAGAACAATCTTATTTCAGGTAAGGTATATTACGTCAATCCATTTTAAGTAACAGCACATAATTTTACAACCAGGTGCTAATTCTGCTTTTGGATTCTTAGTCTCTTGCGGTGAGCAAGTGTTTGCTACTTCAGTTAAATAGTACCAAACCACACATTTTAATAGAATCAGACAGAATTTATGTAGCTAGTTGTAGTTAATGCATTATAGTTAAATGGTGCGGATTGATACAACGTCATGACTTAATATGACATAGACGCATGTGCAGATTCCACAAGCAGTGGCAGAGCCACCTTATGACCGGTTGGGGCCTGGCCCCAATTGGCCTTCTCTTATCTGATGTATTTATACATATGTATCATATAATATTTTATTTTGGCCAATAATTTGGCCCCAGGTAAGTATTTTATTCTACATATTTTACTCTTTCTAACGAGGGTAATATTGTATTGATTAGTGAAAATTTTGGGATAATGATTTTGACATAGTTTTGAGTTTTTACAATAGATGACTATATATATATGTAGAAAATGATTAATGACTAATTTTAATCAGTTTGAATTTATTATTTGGTTGTCTTATGATTTTATAATGAATTTCTCTTTTAAAAAATAGTTTATAAGTTTATATATTTGCTTAGCTAAAATTTAATTAGATCTTTATGTTTTTTAAAATATTTTTTGGGGTTCATATTATATTTATTTTATTTTCTCCAATTATTTTGTTTTGAGGTAGGTGGAATATGTATTTAAGTGTTAATTTTATTAAATTTCATTATACATATTATTATTATGATTGCATTTGTGATATCTTTAAGATAATATTTGGTTCATTACTCATTGAGCTGTAAAAGGAAAGTAAAATTCTTATTTGAGATACTTACTGAAAATGTTATCATCTTATATTTTATTTTGATTTATAATTGTTGGTTATTATTTATTTTTATTTTTAATGTTATACGATATTATTTAGTAAATAGTTTAACATATTTATTTTTTGGCCCGGGCTAAAAAAATTTTCTGGTTCCGCCACTGTCCACAAGAATTGCAATTTCACCTTTGAGCACGTAATTTGTTTGATGAATTATCTGAGTAGTTCGACAATCAAGAGCAGAACTGTTTGTTGTTTATGAAACAGAAAAATATGCATTAACTACAGGAATTTATCTTTTTAAACAATTTGTTGTTTGATTTGATTCTCTGTGAAGTCTTATGCTGTCATGAAGAGTGGAACTTTGATGTCTTGTGATTAGGTTATCATCATTGAAGGGATTAATTAGTACTATTTAGGTATGAAAATAGGTCAGGTCAGACCAAGTTTTGGCTAAATAGGCTTGAGCTTATAATGGGGGCAGAAGGCCTGAGACTGGGCCTGAGTTCACGCCTGAACCTGAACTCAGGTTTTTTTTTAGGCTTAGGCCTGAGCCTTCATAAGGCCTGGTCGGGCTTGAAGCCTTTTTAAAGGCCCACTTACAATGTAGGCCTTTAAAAAAGCCTCATATTATAGGTCTTAGAGGTCATAAATAGGCTTTATATACTTTAAACCTATCAAAACCTATATAAATATAATTTGAAATTAGAATAGAAGAATGAAAAATAATAAATAATAATATTTATATGATATAAATTCATTTATATTTATTTAATATGTAAACAGGCCAGGCCTTAATAAAATAGACCTGGCCTATTTATATATTTAGGTTTTTAAATAGGCCTTGGCCTGACCTTTTTGACAAACAGGCTAGGCCTAACCAGGCCCTAAATAGGCCAGGCTGTAGGCCGCCTGATAAGAGTCTGACCTATTTCCACCCCTAGTACTATTTTTGATTACAATTCAGAGTTTTTACTGAGAATTATTTCTAACTCATATTAATTAATGCTATTATTCCTTACTCAAATTAACACTTCTATCAGCAATGTGTGAAAGGTATATCGGCAACTGGGATGCAATCTAATTCTAGTTTTGAGGGCCAAGTCAACGCATGTTGGACGCATAAAATTACTCAAACAGAGGTCGAATTGATCAAATATGCCGGTTTTCCTGTTGCAGTCATTCATGGCAGGTGCGCAGTCTTGTTTTAATGTTATTGGTATAGGCGCTTCTTAATATGATTCAGATTATTTATTACACAGTACACACTCACACACTAAATGTACTTTGTGGTTATAACTTGAAATTGACTGGAATTTTCTTGCATGTCCAGGCATGATATTATAGCGCAGATATATTACGCTAGAAGACTTGCAGAGAGGCTGCAACCAATGGCCAGAATTGTAGAACTTCACGGAGGTCATTTGGTGAGCCACGAGAAGACTGAAGAGGTATCTTTTTCTTGTAAATTATGTGCAGGGAATCGAGTTATTGTGTAGGCAATGAAACTGGCACTTTGGATCTTAACATCTGCGTGAGACTTTACTATTGGCATCATTTGATTACCCATGATATTGGAGATGAAAAAGGAAATTGCAAATTACAGGTCAATCAGGCCCTTTTAGACCTGATTAAGGCATCCGAATTGAAGATGAACGCACATGATTGGAGTAATTTGCCAAAGAAAAACTCCAGTGAGTGATTTATTTGTTTTTCACTTAAAAAAAATCATACTCACCTTTGCCTTTCAGGATGGATCAATTACTAATTTACTTATTTCTCAACAGCTCTATGCCTGCCCCTTCGTCTTCGTCTCTTTAATGTGATCTAATATATACACTGATATTTTGCAGGGGCAGAGAAAAAGGTGTTAGTTTCTAAAACAGGCATTCTTGGAAGCCATGTCTCATTGATGAGTCGCTTAGTAGAAAAGCTGCAGCGCTGCCTATTTTACCTCTTGGACCTCCTTGTCTTGCCAATTGAAAGTGGAAGAAAGCTTCTAGAAGGCTTAAAACCAGTTCGAGTTGGAAGTTCTCCCTCTTACGTTTATCAATGATCCTATTCTCCAATGGGCTGGTACGGGTTGTTTCTCAAGCACGGTACTCATCAATTACATTACTTCTCTATCTAGAGAGTATCACTTAAAAAAAATAAAATAATTCTGCAGAATGGGGAAGCTTTATGATGTTTACAAAAAGGCACATGATGTATGACAGATAAAATTGGCGTATGGTGAAGATGAGGCTGGGTATACGGCGTCGTTTATTCAATGGGGAAATCCAAGGGTAGCTTAATTTTGGTTTCCTCAAGAGTTGTAATTCTAGCTTCATTTTCGTACAAGAGGAAAATTCCCCGGCCATTGATTATGTACAGACCTACATAGTCCTCCTCCAATATGTGTTTGTGAGTGGGAAAAAAATAAGATTCACTTTCTTCTTTCCCCATCTTCAATCATATCTATGAACAGCCGAATATTATTACAATGCCAAATCAGAAATTCAGAATGTATGTATTACTGTAATGTTAAATTAGGCCATATATATTTTGAAAAATAACAGGATGGGCAATTCTCGCAAGTAGGCGCATTGGATGAGCATAAATGAATATAAATCCTGTGACGTACAGCAAAAGATGAAGCCATCAGTGCAAAACCATCTCTTGAAGCATGATGAAATCCGAAAGAAACTATCAACGCTAAGCGCACGTGTGTTACATTTTGGATAGCCAACATCATATTGGTAATAATTAAACGCAGCTGGGGAGAAGAAAAAGACAGGTATGGAATGTAAGGGGAAAAATTAATAAGTAACCCACTAGTCTCGCAAGAAGAGAACCTCTTGTTACGAATTCTGGGACCTGATCAGGGTGATCTTCACTTGAAGAGCCTTCAAAAGCCAGGTTTGCCTCTGCGCAGAGAGAGGAAGAAGCATAGAACATACTTGATAGTACGCCAACGAATAATATACCTCTTACGAATAAGACCATATCAGTCTTTAAACACCAAATATTCCGCGGGAATATACTGTTATGCTTCTTCATGACATTTATTTTGATCCATTCTCACCTACCTCGCATCCAGATCCCCCTGCCCCTCGCAGGAGGCGGGAAGGCTGTTCAGGTCTTAATCTGCACTGTTCAATTGATCTGGTGCTTCGTGTTATGCCACGTCATTTACTTCTTTTGGGCCAAGCGCGTGGTCTTAGAATGTTGGTCCTTTGCCTTCACGTTAGAAAATTTCAAATTTCCCCATGGATGGTAGGGGTTGCATTCAGCGGAAAGGGCTGGTCATTTACAACAAATGAACTAAGATTCGAACGCCCGTTAGGAGTAGTGAACACATTTAGTATCCAACAAGACCTCGAATATGATTGTATGTATCTTTAGGGGAAAAAAATAAAACATATACAGAATCATTTGGTTTTATGATTGGCTTGTTGCCGGAAAATTTCTGCAAATCCGTATTCGATTTTACAGCTATATTAATTCATAGGCTGTTTTGATTTGGGATTAAGTTGATCTGATTTGCATTCAGACACCCAAACATAGCAGTCGATTTGCTGAGACATCCCAAAAACAAAACTTCAGCTCGCTCTTCTTCCACTTGTAGCGCAAAAGGAAAGAGAAATGAAGCCAAACGTGATCACGTAAAAGTTTAGATTACAAGGAAAAGCACTTTCTCAATCACTTTTACGAGGTAAACCTCTCACATTAACTGGCACATATGAGTATAATCTATCTATTTCTATTAATAAAATTGATGAAAATCAAAGTAACGTTAAGAACTGAGCTGGGAACGTCAGTTAAAAATACGGGGAAACAAGGACAGAGAAAAATTAACGTATAAAATGATCGGTAAATATTCAGTCATCTCCAAATTTATACAGAAGGCATCATTCCTTTTGCATGCTATTTGACTATACAATTATCAGTACTCATCCAAGTATGTGTATAGCATCTCATCCTTCTTTGCTTTGCGTTTGCTAAGCAGGGCCTTCAGGAAACGTTTACCTTTACTGGGGTTCTGTTCTACGTCTCTGCCTCTCTCTCTCTCAGCAGATAATCGCATTGAAGCTGATTTGCGAGGCTCGGAAGGGTACTGATACAAACATAAAAAAGAAAGGCATCAAACTAAGCATATCTACGATTGTGTCATCATCTAACTTAAGTAAATTAAGGTGGAGAAAGACCTGCTACTACTCACCCATCTTTTTTCAAGAGAAGGAGTAGGTGTGGTTGGTCTGCTTTTGTTTGGAGTAGCTGGTCTACTAGACTTTGGTGTTGTAGGCCTACTTGAAAGAGATCCACTACGGAATAGCGGAAATCTGAGAGGTGAAACGGACCTCTTCTCTGCAGTGCACTTAAAGATTGATTCAATTATATGCGAAAATTGACTAAGAAATAAACGAGAAAGGAAGGAGGTAAAATGACAACCACATGCACCATAAAATGTCATATCACCAGACGTGTGTATCACCTGTGTCTCTTTTTGGAAAGGTGGAAGTGCTTGAAAAAGATCCAGGCCTCTGAGTCCGTATAGAAGGTGAAGGGGAACGCCCTTTCCTGCTTCTTTTAAAAGGAAAAAACAAATTATATCACGATTGTCATCACGCAGTACAGTAAAACTGGATTTCCATTAACCAACAAAGCCCTAGAATTAATGCATAGAATGTGTGAATGGTGATTACCTCGGTGCAGATGTTGGGACTTCTCTGATTGTAGCTCGAACAGCTTCATAATACAAATCAAAATAAGCGGTTCATACTAAAAGGTCATACCCTAGAGAACTGAAAGAAAGTCATGGAGGAGTATAGATACCACTCTTAAAGTGATGCAAATCTTCGTCATCTAAGGCTTGGTTGAGTCCAACATATTTTGATTTTGGACGGCTAGGACCACTCATGGTCTCCCCAACTGCAGATTGGAATTTAAAGAATGTGACTATCTAAGATTACAGGAAACGACTTCTAATATATGACAAAGTAAGAAGATGAGGGAAAACAGAAAAACTGTCCCCAAAAGAATTTTGAGAAATAATAGAAGAATATGAGTGCCTGGCAAGATATAACGCTTGTGATATTTTGGAGTACTGATCACTAGTGACTGTTGGACACGACCCTGATGATCCATATACTCTTGGCATGTCCTCATTCTCTAACATACCACATTCAGAAAAAACAATTTAGCAGCCCATACAAATTTTTCTTTGTAATAATAATAAAATAACAACATCATCATCATTGTCAATGAGGGGCAGCCTTTGAAGCCACAACTGTGAATGCAAAACCATGCTTTGAACCGGGCAGTCTTTATTTAGCTTTAAACAGTAAAACAAGTGCCAGGAATAATTGAAGCAGGCATTTGACTCAATATTTTATAAAAGAAATTGCTAAAGACCAAGATCATATGAAATGCCTCGCCAATATTGGATGCTATATGAGGTAAATAAGCATGGTGATTCTTCAACTTCAGTTTTTGGGAGGTAGCTTACCACCCCACTAATCGCCTGTCTATTAGTGTCAAAGTTGGTGGTCAGTAATGACATAATCAAGTGAAGTATTGCAAAGTATAGCTGTCAAAATGTTGATTCTCCAAGGGCAGCCAATTGATGGAAACCAACATAGTATGAGATGCCTAAACCTACACTTAGTTGTATGATATGCTCTACAGGGTGAGATTAGTGAACAAAGGAAGAGCCAGGAATGAAATGTTTTCTGACTTCAGGTAGAAGATCTAACTGATAAATGATTATAGTAAATGAAACATTCCTCTACCAACTACTTTCAAATATTCATTCAATGGATTTTCTTTTTATTGAGCTGAATAGGAAAAAAAATTAAGTAAACCTGTTCAATACAAGATACCCGTAGCTCTGTTCCAGAAACTTCAACAACCTTCTCATCCAACAAATCATCCACCTTATAGGTTACAGAACCTAAATGGTCCACTGTATTTACAAGAGCTTTGACAGTGTAGTCTTTCAACGTTTCTGCCACTCTGATATCATGACATACAACCAAAAACTATATGTAAGGGCGGATACAAATGGTGCATTAATACCTGGCATAGATGAATACAAGCTCCATCTAGTAACTCACATTTGGTTTTGATCATCATTGGTGTATGAAAGTTCAAAATACTCAGCTGCCGAGTATAATTGAGTTCTGAGATTTTTCAAATCCTAGAAACACATACCAAACAACTAAGAGAATCAGTAAAAGGCTCCTTTTTACTAGAGCACTTAGTTAAGTATTATTCATAAGTCGTAAATAGTGAGTTTTGTTTCAATCTTACATAGGACCCACTCTAGTTTTCCATAAAAAAAGAGTGATAAAGTAGGTGCATTGGACCATGAAGAAGGGTAGCAGATACCTTCAGACTATCATCAAAGAGCAAGCTCTGCTGCATGAAAACCTCATCATAATTGGAAGCCTCGCTAGATAAAGGCTCGGATGACGAAGTAGTGACCTTACCCATGAATGAAAATATCGGAAGCAGATCCCTTATGCATCAAAATTATGAAGAAAATTTAAATTTTGAGTACGGAGGGTAAGAATTTGGAAAAGAAAAGTTGGCATCTATAAATGAAGAAACGCCAAGAAAAGAGAGACATAAAGAAAGAGACAGCCTCCTCCCTAACAACTAATAAGATACCAAAAGCTCAGATTATTAAAATCAGCAGGAGATAGAATCATAGTGCGCTGCGACGCTTCATAAACTATACCAGAAACGAAAGTAACTAAGCACTGGAGTTTCTTGACGCTGCAATCACAGAAGAAAAAAGTTCATTTTTGTCCGAATCTTCGCCAACACGCACATCATAAGAAACTTCGAATAAACTTGCGACAAATAAACCCGACTGGGACTCAAGCCTCAAAAGCATAAGAAACATGTAAAATTTAACAGTATTATAATTAAAGCGATAAGGAGATCAGGTAAATAGTTGCAGCTGTTTCTAGTCACTAAAGAATCAAGAACTCGCCCTCAGTTAAGCCAACTTACAATAGTAGACCTAATTAGCTCGGGTGCTCAAATAACTACCTTTTATGTAAACCTCTCAAAACCAATGCAAAGCAGCGAAGTTGTTTGACGGGATCAGATAGAAAATGGGGCTTCAAGGAAAAATGCAGAAACTAACCTGGTATTCCTTTTGCTGGGCTTTGGCGTCTTCTTCTTCAATCACTTATGGTCAACTAAGACTAGGCCAGCCGAAATCCCCATCCCATTTGAAACCGGAGCACGATAAACGTGTACGTTGTGGGCGGAATGGTCAGAATGATTTGGTGTTCGATTATGGCTATACCAAGAGAAGCGATAAGGTAAGTCTTGATAGTCAATTGTAATAGCAGAAAAGTGAAGGAAGCGAGGCGATAAGAGGAGAGGAAGCGAGAGGCACGAGGAAGAAGAGAATGAAGAGACCAAAGAATCTGCTGGTCCCAGTGCAGTAGTGTCAGTCCTGGTTCTTATCATTGCAATCTGGGGCACTTTTTTTTTCGTCCCTCCTTAAACTTCTTTTCGAGTGCTCAAGAGTTTATACTTTAAATTTAGATTTAGATTTGACAATTTTTTAACTTCAACAGATGAAAAATAGAGTCTGGAAGCGTCCGACAAGAAGCCAGGGGTTAAGCAAACTTTTTAAAAGAATGGAATAATGGAAAAAAAATAGAACAAATTTGGAAAAACAAAATTCCTGGGTGCATGGTGGAGCAACAGTGTAGGTCGGTAGCATTGGCCTAACTTATTATATAGGGATGAAATGGATAGTGATACACACTCCTTGTTATGATGGGAAAAAAGAAAATGTAGAGTTTGTTGGTGTTGTAAAAATATATTTATATAAGTTAAGGTAAAAATTTTCTAAAAAAAATTATTTCATGAACTTAATGTTTCTGTCTTTACTGTAAAAATATTTTTTCTATCACCCACTCATTATTACATGAGTGAGGCAAAAAAAAAATGTTTCTATAAGGGAAATATAGAAATATTAAACCTTTATTTCATATACAGTAAATCATAGTAAAATAACAGTTTCTACTTTTCACTATTAATCCAAAGAGACGGATAATCAATTAGCTGTTCTGATATTTAAAACAGGAGGCACACATCTCTTTAATAGGAGCAATTTATTTTTTTTTAACAAAATATTTATTTTTTAATTATACTGAAATTTAAAACTGTATGCAGGCTAACAGTATGAATAATTTTTCCCCATATATCGTGAGAGACGAAGTGATGGTTGAAAAAAAGGACAAGGAATGAAGTTGGGTTCCCAGGCAGAGGGGGTCCTACTCCCAGCTTTGCAGGTTTGGCTTCCACATATTCTCCTTAATTATTCCTCTTCTCTTTCACTTTTGATGCTAACGATATGAGTTGGAGATGCATCATATTGCTCAATGCTGCAGTTATATTCCTGACCTCAGATGTAGTTTCTCTTCAGCTTCATACGCTTTGGAGCGTTGAGAATGATACCGTTAACCCAATTTTGATTGACACTAAAAGGATCAAACTGAATTTTCATCAATATGAACGTGTCAAAACACCACATCGATCAATGGCGGCCATTTTTTCTCTCTTCATTTTTGATTGTGCTATGAAAAACGGCCTGGTACTCCATTTTATATAATGACGGTCTCGTGCCAAATCTAGACTTCTAAGTTCCAACTATCATTAGTTAGTTTAGCTATATATCTTTTATTAAAATAATAATATGTATTACAAATTTACAACCATAATACGTGTACTCCAAAAAAATAAGATGAAAAGTATTGGTGTTTTTCTTCTCTTTTAGGCCGAACTCGATCTCTGAGTTCCGGACACCTCAAAGGCTCACACAGTCACACTTCATTTGTTTGAACTCTATCACTCCGAAGGGCCATGCATAATTAGAAGGAAGCAATCCAACAAGCGGTTGTTCATAATAATTCGATTGTTGATCCATTCGACTGTTAAAACTTGGAGGAAGACATATTCCACGTCTACCCATGAGTGAGTAGTACCACTATCGTCCTGTTTACTGTTTACGACTACCTTTTTTACTCTAAATTTATAAGTTCTCTTTTAAGAGAGTGAATTGGATTTATTTTTTATTTTTTTGCTCAGACGTACAGAGAGTGAATTGGATTTATACAGAGAACCAAGATCTCTCCTAGTCAACTGAACTTATTGTTTAACATGGGCAAATCAAAGGCAATACCATACGATATGATCCAAGTTATCACAACTTAATTGCAACCAATTATATTCTGTGGCATCTTGGAATTACAATATTATATGTTTGTATATGGGAGGTGATTACAATAACGTTAATTTCAACTAAATACTGACTTGTCCTGTACAACTTACAATCACTGCAACTTAATTAATTATATGAAGCTCCTCCCTATTTTCTGAGCCCATCTTGGTTGCGTCGCCACGGGACCACTTGCCTCAACCCATCACAAATGCTCGCCTGCAATTTCATCAATCAAATTACATTACATTATTATTCTTCTTCATACCTACTCCCCCCGACTAATCATTCATTCATCATATTTGCTTTTTAGAAGCTGCTATTGCTCTCTCTACCCTAACCTTTCTCTTTGCCTAGGCTTCTATAATTAGTTTTATCAATTTTGTTTGTTACATTCCACCGTCCTGATCCTCCATCATTTGCATCCCTCTAACATTACATATACATGCCTTCCACTATCATATGTATATTATTCAATAAAAACATTCCAAGGATTTCGTGTCTATTTCTAGTTGGGCTTTATAATCAAGTTTTGGACGGCCACAGAGATACTGCCCCCTATCTCTTCCCGCCGAGAAGAAGGCAAGCACTGCACCTATCTCTTCCCACCGAACGGAGACGGCGCGGACTCATTTTATATAATCCATCCTTGGAAAACACTACTTAACATCAATTGAACTGGACGAAGGAACTCGCGTGGCATGGAAATGTATTTTATTAAGGGTTATATATATCATTACGTATCACCGAAACCAGAGGAAAAAAATTTGAACTTACCCAGAGATGTGACCTTGGGCTAGATATGTTGCCGAAAAAGCTCCTTCTTCTCCTAATACCAACCCCTGATAACTTTATTTTGGACGTACGGCCATCTGCAGCACAGTTTGAAAAATCAAAACAGCTTTCCACGGCCTCCGCCTCTCCGTTTCTCTTGAAACTTTTCCACCGGCGGCTTGACCCAAAACTGCCGCTCCAATATTCCTTACTCGTGTTCCTGTTAGACGTTGTCAAGGACATCGTTCGACCCATGTAAGGGCCGTCCAAGACGGTGGTTGGCGACGGCACGTTCGACACCTTGGCCTTTGAGAAAAGCAGCCTGGGAGGCAGGTCCAAGGCTTTGGCAGTCTTGGGCTTGGATTCGGCCGGCCGGTTCCTGGGCTTCCCAGGTGCTTCTTCCCACTGAAATGGAACGGAGACAGCCGCGTGCAGCGGAGGAGTCGGCATCTCCGGCGGCCTGGTTGGCCGGGAAATCAACAGGGACAGCTTCGGCAGTGTGCCGTCGTCTGACTCCATAATCTTTCTATATATGTAGCCAGCTATGGATAGGAAGCACTGGAAGATCTTCTATTTAACTATGATCCGATAGAAGGTGAAGTGGGTGAGCGCGTTATAAAGTGAGAGATTTTAGAGAGAGAAGAGGAGTGAGAGGGGTGGTGATGAATGTGAAGTGAGAGTGGCAGTGTGGCAGTGGCACGGCAGCTGAATAACGCTCCTGGCGCTTCTTCTACCCACGAGAAGATGGATGCTCTTCTTATTTTTTGTTGCGTGGGGGCCATTTAAGAAAACTACCCAAGTGCCCTTTACCAGATGGGTCCCGCCTTGAATATTTCTGATTGGAGGACAGCGACCATCAACGGTCACTCACTCACTCGGTCCTCTTCGTGAAAAGTCGTGACGTATCGACTTGGTTGTTTGGTGTGTGTGGAAAAACCAGGTGTATATGTCGATAGTTTAATCGACGAAACGCAACTAAATTAAATCCTTTATGGCTAGAAACTGCCGATCTTGCATTGGTCAGTCATGTGCGTGTGTGTGTGGCTTTTAAGTTTTGAAATTCCAGGTAAAGTCCATTTCCTTATTATGATAATTAAGTCACGCTCAGACGACTCACAAACTGATCACCACATGTTTGGTGCCAAGAGAGAGCAAGAACTCATGACCCCGTATAGCCAATAGATTTTAAATTTATTAAATATAAAGTAGGTGATATATCACTTTATTTGGGGGTTGACGTGCATATGTCTAGAAAATGATAGCTGGAGGGTTTCAAAATGGGGGTAAGCCACATATAATATTCATCAAAATTAGTGTCAAATCAGATAACTACAGTGATATAGGTTGGGTTTCTCTCTTCATCCTTTTCTCATTATCCTTCATAATCTTTAAATCACATCTGTTCAATCAATACAATACTATTCTTATTTTTTTTCTCATTTTCTCAATCAACAGCCTAAATAACTACAATGAGCAAGGTTTGTCACATGCACTAGACTAGCCAAATCAGACCAAATTGGACCAAAAATCAGTCAATCCGGATATTAATCTGATTCATATTTTTAAAAAAATAAAAATTGGTTTTTTTAATATTTTCTTCATAATTTCATATTAATTATCTTAAAATTTTTAATTTCTTATCGATTTGGCCTCTAATTTAATTCCGCTTTGACTTCAACCTAACCTACTAAGCGTTGATCTAATACCCCAACCAGCTAAGTAGTCGGCCTGAGTTTCAAAAACTTATAACTAAGCGTTAAGTATATGATATATTGATGGATGGGCAGGAAGGCACTCGTGTTTGGGGTTTCATGAAATACGGATCTAGCTTGTTCAACTCATCGTTGAGCTCATATTTAACATTACACCGATAGCACAAGAGATTTGTGACAGTTTATATCCAATTATAACTGAAGAATGTTAACATAACATAGCGTGGCAGCAGCCCATAAATTGATATATGTCATCAAAATCACCTGATTAAACTGAATTACCGGATGCAATTAAAGAGCCTTGTTCAGTTTGTGTTGTGGAGCCAGTGACTTTTTTCCACCATCAAATTTACAAGAGAATTGCAATATTCCTCGTTTAATCTTTGTCACTTGGAATATAATTGGTTAGCGTTGTGAATAATCTATCACCATGCATCAAGGCAGTTATCGATGCATCATCATCATTATAATCCCACCAAGATCAAATCAGAGAGTTGAGGTGGCAGCTTACTTAATACAGTTAAAATCCAACAGAGTCATTCATCAATGTTTTAATTATTATTATTATTATCATTATTTCGGAAAAAAGGCACTCATAAATCTAATGGGGACACGTATAGTAGTTATAAGGAACATATACACATGGCACTGCCTTTTATTGACTTTGACAGGCCTCAATACTCTCCCCAGAAATCTTCAATACTAATTCATCATTCCTGAAATGTTTAGGACCAGAGAGATTTTCACACTGGATTACTACCACTGGTCTCATTTCATTCACTGCGAGCAAACAGTTAGGAGCATTTTAATGACTGTGAGATCAACGAATTTGCTGTTGCGAGCTTTCTATTTTATTGTATGGTAGCCTGTTCAAGGCCGTAGACCCAATTTTCCGGCCATTCACCTCACATGAATTATGAATTGAAAGAAAGGGATTTTTTTTTTTTTACCGGATTAAAGAATGGGAATTAAAAGAAAAATATTATCTTTTTACCTGATACTCAGAAAATACTTAAAGCTAATCCAGTTGATATGGCGGACTACAATTCTTTTTTTTAATTTTTAAAAAAGGCAAGGAAAAAGAATAAGAGCACTTTGCCAGCTCACTGGGTCAGGGACTTTGCTAATAAGAGCAGCTGTTGATAGCATTAGGCAAAATTTACCCTCTCTGTTTTTTAAATATGAAAATATGTATAATAGAGCATTCGTTACGTTAGTATTATTAATAATGAATAAACAAGATAGTTTGTAATTGTTGACTTTTCACTTTTCATTTTCACATACAATGGTCTAATTGATACCCCACAGTTTTTGGGTTCGACGAGATAGACACGCGTGACTGGACTTGAGAGCTTGATAGTTCACCTACTAAGCCACTGCTCTTAGCTTAAAAAACAAGAACAATTTTTTTGTTGGCAAAAAACAATTCTACATTGTCCTAAAGAGAAAATCGTTACATCACACACACATAACATAAATACAGACACATGTTTTTTGAGTATTGCAGTTGATTGACTGTGGAACAGATATACGGTAAGCAGTGACACTGTCATATGGTTGCGGCACAGATTTAAAAACTTAACAATGCAGCGATTTAATGGATTTTTTCTTTTGGTTTCTTTAACTTCATAACATAGAACGAACACTCACCCTGATATTTATATTTAACTTGGTGATCCGTTAGTTGCTGCATGGAGCAGTGTGTGCATAACAGAAATAAACAGCCTATACATTTTTATTCCAGGGGGATCTGTCTGTGACTTGTCTGTACAAAACGACTGCGTTATTGGCTAAAGAAATCAGTATAGACATGTAAATACAGGAAGGCCATCATGTGAAGCACCACAGGAACTAAAAGGCTCCGACTTTCACAGTGCTATCTTCTCAATTGCACCATCCCTTCACAAGAAGCAAGTGTCCCCTCAAGATCTCCAATTATTCTGGTTGTCCGAATTTCAAGGCCTCTTTGAACTTCCTGCAACAGGTTTCTAATACTGTCAGCAAATCTCTTCGTGTCAATTCCAGAACTTTCCTCCATCTCTTTGGTCACTCCTGCGAACCCAGAAACCATCCTTGATTGAATTTCCACCAACTTCTGTCCTGTTGAAACTATACATCTCTGCACTTGGAACGTTTCCTCTAGTAATAGCTCTAGTGTTTCTGTTTTATCCTTTGTTGCATGTAGGTCATTCTCATGCTGAAACAATGTACAACATCTGATTGAGTATTAGCTTAACAAATGATCTGGGTACACAAAAGATGCAAAGACAACTTCCTTAAACCCAATCAAGGAAGAAAATAAATCACTACAAATGCTGTGAGCTTCGACTGATTGGGAGTTTATGGAATTTTATATGGATTAATGAATGGATTATAACTTGAAACTGAAAAAATTGCTCAGAATGATTTTTACCATCAGTTTGCAAAGATTGTCCATCTTCTCTACGAGGGATTGGTATCTTTCAACTTGTTTATTCAGCAGAGAAGTCAGAGATAGGTAGGTCATCATATTAGTGTTGCTATCATCATCAATTTCTTTTGCTTCGCTGTTGGATTGCCGTCCGATCAATCTGTCAACAAGAACAAGTTGCTGCTTCAGCCTCTTGATCTTGTAAAACACTCCAATAGCATGAAGATCCATCTTCCATGGAAAATTGCTTGCCTCATTGGAGCTATTGCTGGCGAATGCCTTGTTTTCGGCTGCATCAGAGTCTACTTCACTCATACTCTTCTTCAGCACAAGACTGTCCTTCATTTCTGCAGATAATTCTTCCTTTTTGCAGTATTCCATCATCAAAGTTTCCTTCATTTCTTGCTCTTTCTCCACAGATTTTCTGTCGAGTTCGGACAAAATGGCATCTTCAGCTCGCTCTGATGACTGTGAAGACAAAAGCAAGTTATGTTTGAAGCAGTTAGAAGACTTCAATTGTAATTCAAGCTTCTCTTTCGGGGAAGTCATTTCTCTGTCTCTCTCCAACAACATTGTCTCCAACTTCATCTTATCATGTCTGAGCTGTGCAACATCCTTGATCAATCCCTTCACGTGGGACTGCAGCTTCTTTGTTTCTAATTCCATCCTCAATAATTGCCACTGAAACGACTCTATTTTCTCAGCTTTATTACTCAGCTCTTCTGCAAAAGCTTCAAGCTCTAATTGATGCCTCTGCTCAATCATAGCTGCATAATTTTGTGCCTCCGCTTTTACCCAATCTTCCAAACGCCTCTGATTACCAGTAATACCTACAGATAGAATAGAATCTCAAGCTACAGTTATAGATTTTTTTTTTTCATATATATACACGAATAATATAGATTTCTTAGTTCTTACCGGATTCCTTGTAGGATTTGAGCGAGTAGTGATCAGATAGGGGAGAAAAATGTTTTGGTTCTTTTGAAACACGTGGCGGTCTTTTATATCTTCCACCTGAGACTGCCCTCCACTTTTCTGTTTCTTGTTCAGCTTGTTTCCTCCTTGCCTTTGACCATTTAGCTTCTTTTATCAGCATTTGCTTTTCTGCAGAATCCAGCTTAGCTTTCTTTAACATTGCCGACAAAATTCTACCTTTCTGTTCCAAATCTTTGTGCAATTTTGATACCTCCATTGATAATTTCTGGATCATCAGTTCTGACTCCTCCTTCTGCTCCAATAACTTACCGATGAAGACAGTTTTTTGCTTCCTGAGCTCAGAAGAATGCTCTTTAATTTCACGCTTAGCATTTTCTCTCAACTCTTCTGCATTTCTTTCTGCCTCTGTCAACTTTTCCTCTAGCTCCTTCCTCTTCTGCTCTTCTTCTTTCAACATCTTGTCCTTAGACTCTACCAAAGCCTCTACTTCCTTCAGTTTCTTATTTAATTCAGATGCTTCTTCCTTCATTTTCTCAATAATCCAGAGCTCATTCATCAGAGCTCCAATGTGTTGATGTAGCCTTTTCCTTTCGCTGAGCCAACTCTGTTCTTGTGTGGCAAAAATCCTCACAACTTTCTCGTTGGCTTTGGCATCTTCACGTCTCAAACTCTTCAAGTTTTCAATTTCTCTCTTGGCACTCTTGAGTTCACAGTCTCCTCCATCTGGACTTTGCTTCTGAACTTTCCATACAAGCAACCCTAAAAGCCGTGCACTCCCTTGAAGCATAGTACTACGAATCTCAAACCACCTTTCACTTTCAAAGCGAGGTTTTGAGAGAACTTGGAGCGCAAAAAATGCACATGAAACACCAAAACACAGAGGGTACATGGTATTATCACTCTTGTTACCAAAACCAGAGATTTCCTTCTCAGACATTCCCACGAGATTTGATTTTTCGTCTCGGAAACAGAAAAATCGTAATTGAGAAAGACTTTGATTTAATAGATCATAAATGGGAGAAACAATAATCCCTCGGACAATAATCGATACCTCTTTATATTTTACCCGTACTATCAATGTAAAACAACAGTAAAAAAAAAAAAAAAAAACGAGAAGTGCACAGAAGGAAAATAACTATAACACTGAAGGACTTACAGTAACCTGCAGAATCTCATGGACGGCAGTAGAGAAGATGTGGTTTCAGAAGGATATATTTTATTGGAGATGTTAACGCAACATGAGAGACCAAACAGGAAAACCAATGTCTATGATGTGAAGGTATCGTTTTTGAATTGGCATAGGTGAGTTTTACACGTGCAAGACTGAGCATTCAGTTGAAAGAGCGATATATGCACATAAACGGAATATGAGAAAAGCTATGAAATTAGTGCCCACTTCACAGATTTTCAGCGAGTGAGTGACCTATTAGCCCCACATGTTTCCCTCCACTCTTTTATTTTTCTTCTTTTCCGACTTTTTCCCAGGGATGAGCAAACCCTTTCTGCCAAAGAGAGAAAACAACGTCACAGGCGGCAACTATCATTAGTTTCTTCAGACTTTTAAGCAAACATGCATGAAAATATGCTAAATTTGTCAGTGAAATTAAATATTTTCTCTGGGGCAGGTGGAGGGCAGATATTAAACCACTCACAACCAGTATGACACATAACAAACAATCCTAACTTGGGAGATTAGTGGTAGAGAAACACAAAGTCGTAGGCAGTGTTCCCACCACGGATCTCGAATTTTGAACAGGGTGTACTGGGTCCATGTAAATTGACTTTGTATTCATAGCAAGCTTGATTTTTTCTGGGTAGCTCGGATGCTATGATGTGACCCGATATTTCAGTGTTCCTTCATGTTGCACGAGTGATGAGTCCATTTCTTTTCCAAGATAGGCAGTACTACATCTCAATAATTATTGAAGATAAGGAAGATAGGGTCAATGACAGGAGTGAGGAGGTTAATTTTCCAGGTGTGCGACAGGCGGGACAAAATGTAAAAATGATCTCATATATAGACCTGGGGGAGCTCAGAGGAAGACTTTTCCGCAGAGGACAGACACACCCGACGTGGAATTATCGTGTCTGGACAGGGTAAAAGGAGGACTTGAAGAGGCATTCGACATCCCTGATAATAATCTTAGAACAACATCACCATTTGTATTAGCCGGAGCTTGCAGGTAACATGGCTGAATAACAGGTTGCTTCTCTTGGTTTCCGCACAAAAGAAGCCTGGGTTATATGGAAACTTGCTGTCCTTTCAGACTGTAGGTCCATAATGAGTACTACCTCCTGTTACTAATTATGAGATGACAGTGTAGGTCCATAATAAGCACTTCCTTAATTTTGGAGTAGAATCAAGAATGGAATGTTTAATGAAATATTAAAGTGAGTGGGTTTTCTCATCTCAATAATTGACTTTTGGATACTTCTTTCATCATCCTATATTATTAAGTCTTTTTTATTACTCATCAGTCATGATCATATTAAGTCTCTCACTTCAATAATTGAATTTTGGATAAAAAATTAATTGTGGATCAAATTTACATTATTTTAGCTAATTATAATATTTGGTCTCTTAATTTTATTTTAATTATAATTTTGACCTCTTTCATTTTAAATTATGAGTTTTGATCTCTCAATAAATAAAACAGTCTAAATTTTTATTAAATTATAGGGACTAGTGTTTTCTTAAAAAAAATTGAAGGAAGTAAAACTAAATTAAAGGAAAATTTAAAAAATCAAAGATGATATTATCCCTTATATTTTTATCATTCTTATTGTGGGCATAAATGTCATATTTCTTGTAGTGAACCCTCATGAACATCGATTTCTTCTTCCTTTTTTCCTATTGGGCGATATTTTGCCGTGACTGAAGATCAAGGGCTGAGGTGGCAAGATTTAAACGCAGGACCTCGTGCTGGTCTTGTGTTCCCTTCCGCATTCAATAGCCACGCTTGCGGCTTCGAGTTCCCTAGCCTTATCGACCATTTTCGCCCTCCTTCTTGAACTTTCGCATCCTCTGGCTTAACTAATTAGGCTTTCCTATCCGGCTGTTCTTTTCACTTTGATTGATTCACAATGCGAGAATGCAAAATGGAGGACATGCCACTGCCATCTCTCTTTGAGCAGGCCCGGAAGATTCATACAACAGCAACGGAATCTGGGGCTGATCAGGTACGCCTGCGTCAACCTTGAGGTGAGTCCTTGTTTCATTGCTTTAGTTCACGTTATTCTTCTAATGTTGCTGGTTTGTTGGCGGTTTGTTCAGGAGCTTGTGAGGAAGGGCTGCGAGGCCCTAGGGAAGTGCGAGGACATGATAAATAAACTGGGTCTGTTCTCGGCTAATGAGACCAAAGATGACATTAGTACCTCGAGTCTTAAGTATATTCTGGTTAGTGGAAATTAATGCTCTTTAATTGTTACGTATTTCTTGAATTACGCTGCTGTCAAATGTTCAGTAGATGATATGTCTCTTTTACTGAATTATCAATTTTGAGTTTTGATTGATTGCTCTCTGTTCTCAAGTCTATTATTTTTCACGAATGAATCTTCGAATTTCTGCATTTATTGTCTTCTCTCTTGTCTTAGGATTAAGTGTTTCTGCCTTTGAAGGGGTAACCAAGACCTTTTTATAGTATTTTCACAGTGTGCTTGGATTATATTCATAGTTTCCTACATGGTGTATAGGTGGAATTTCTAATGAATTAAGTTTCACCATAGAAGCGGTAATATGATTCTTCTGCAACGTTTGAAAGGATATATGTGCGCGCGCGTATGTGTGAGCATGTGCATGATGCAGGAAAAAATTGTTTCACCTGTTAAGGCATAGCTGTTTAAGCTGACTGATGAACTAAGCTTTATTGATTTAAGCAAGATTGGTGGTTTTGTTGAATAACTTTTTCACAATAACCACTCAGGTGCCATTTTATCTAGCCGGGCTGACTGAAAAAATAGCACAGGATGACAGGATACAGATTCTTAAGGCTTCCCGGGCAAAGCTAAAGGTTAGTACTTAACACATGAAGGGGATAAAGAGAAAAGAGTGAATCAGAAATAAATGTAATTAACTCAATTCTTTAGTTAGCGTCTTTCAATAAAAACTTATGAAGAAGAAAATTTTGCAGGACTTTCTCTCATTTTGTGAACTAATGGAGCTCATCCCACAAGATGAGTTAGAATCTTATAAGCAAGTGGCCCCGAAATCTGTTGCTGATCAAAGGGCCCAAAAGGTAAGGTTTTATTGAAGTATGGTGTGACATGATTGCAACACGGTTCGGCACTAACACACAGCAAGTTTATATTGTTAAATTTTTTCCTACTTTGAATATGAATTGGACAAGCACATCTAAATAAAAGGTATTGCATGATATAATCGAGAATAGAAGTTACCATTAATTAAATGATTGTGGAGACTCTTTTGTAGATTGCTAGATTTAAATGTCAAAGAGCTGCCGAGTCAAAGTTGTTGGAAATAAAGGAGCGAAAGGAGAGGCGTGGCCGTTCTACCAAAGCTGCTGCATTATCCACCCCTGTTGAGGTAGGAGAAGAAGAAGTGCTGGATGACGATGGAGAAGAAGAAAGAGAGGTTTTTATCTCTATCCTTTGTGCTTTATATGTATGTGATACTATTCTTCTGGAGCTCCTGCTCTAATTTGTCAAGTTCATATGGACATCTTTTCCATCAGGATGGTCATTTTGATTTTCTCTAAGTGTAATTGATGGCTATAGATTTCTTATGATTATATTGTATCTTCTAGCCATTGAGATTTTCAAATAATGACTTTTTGTAATCAACGTATTGCTATCTTCTTCTTTAGCACCAATAAGTTAGCCTGAAACAAACTATACACTTGCCTCAGACTGTTTTGCTGAAGAATCTCTCTTATCAACCCTAGACTGTAAAAAAAAAAGGTTTTAATTTGAGAAAAAAAGGAGAATTCAATTCTTTAGACAGATAATTAACTGGGCTCTTGTAGATAGCTATCTACATTGAATTGTATAGACAACTCATTTTGGAAGCTGATGAGGGTCTCTGGCCCAGAAACAATTTTTTAGAAGGTTTTATCCATTTAAAAACCTGGTAAGTTTATATAATCAACAGACTTTGAAGACACAGTATGCTCCTCAGATATATTTAACTGCTATTGAATATTGATCATAATCTTTCCTTTCATTCATTTGGTCTCCATTAGATGGGCTTAAATTCAGGTTACTTTTGCCCCAGTCATGGAAGTGGGCGCAGATGGGGGATGTTTCCTCATTAGTTTATAGAAATCAGTTTTCTGCTTTATCATACAAACTACCTTGTACAATATGCAATTTTCCAGCAATCTGTTTATATTGGGTGCATCTGTGTCATCCTCCTGTGTTGTTCTGGTTTTTTAACCCATTGTCTCTCAAAAGTAATATTGATGTTTTTCCTCTTTTTACTTGCAGGCATGGTTAACTACCATATCTTTGGCAATCTATAAGGTTGTATTCTTACTTATGTTGCTTTATTCCTGACATCAAAATTGTACGTTTGCTGTTCTCATTTTTTCTCGCCGTGTTCAGGCATTAGATTTGCTGGAAATGTTAAAGAAAGAGGAAGAGATGCTTTCGGCGATAAAGGAGAGACAATCCAAGGTAGTAATATACTCAATGTCTGGCAACTTTCCCAAAGCACAATCAGATACCCTGTATGCCGTAATCACAATCTGATGATGTGATACACTATGAAGGCATTTTAGAATATTGTATAGAAGTCTTTAGAACAGAAGTCATTCGACAATGTAACAAAGTAGAACACTCCGCGATCGCACGTTGACCATCTGATCCTTGGAACCTTTTGCTTTCTTTGAATGACACAGCTCTGAGTGAGCTTTCAAGTTTTTTAAAATTAAATAATTGATTCTGTTTGATTGGTTTTGTCATCGATCTCACATCAAAATTAGGAGCATTGGTCTTTGTATGTCCACATTGATCATTTTATCAATTACTGCTTGTGATTTTTTTGTGGCTTAGGATGGGGACGAGTTCTCCAAGGATGTTCTTGATGAACGTGCAAAAAAAGCAGAAGCTTGGCATCGGGATGCTGCAGCTCGTGCACAGTACGTTAAACCGGCGCAGCCAATCACATGTGCCACTTTTGCTCAAGATGTTCTAGAAGGAAGAGCAAAGGTTTCACAGGCACATGATCACAAACACCAACCGGTTATATTTGGACCAGCCAGTCTTGTTAATGGAAGCCTTACAAATGAAAGGGAAAGAATGGCGGCTCAGGTTTTCCAACCTGGTTTTAGGTAGGTAACTATGTTTAATTTACGACAAGTAAATTGAAAATGTTTGGGATAGGAAAATAGATTTAAACAATTCCGGAAATAAGTTCAATTTCAATAATCTTCGTCATTATTTTCAAGGATGAAGGTTGTGGTATCTTGCATATCCCCTTTTATTTGTGACTACCCGTTTGGCATGTTATTATTTTTTGTGTTTCCCAAAATGTTATGGACCTCTGTATTCTGCTTACACATTTTCTAAGATGCTAAGTGGAGTGTTATTATTATACGAAAGGTTGCCAACCATGAGTATTGAGGAAGCTGGGCTTAGGGAAATGGAGATGATGAATAAATGGCAAGAGAGAACTGCGAGGCTCATGGAAGAAGCCAATTCGTCTTGGTACAAAGATAGGAAGTCAAGGCCAGGGGAAGAAGAAGACGAAGATGATGATGCTACGCAGGAGAAGACAAGAGCTTGGGATGACTGGAAAGATGATAATCCTCGAGGGGCAGGCAATAAAAAACTTACACCATGTGGTTAAGTTTTAGTTGATTACTGTGGTTGGTATTTATGCTCTTATATTTAGTTGTAATGAAGTCGCATATTTTCTGCAGTCGGTTTGCTCTCCAAACAAGTGTATTAGATCCCATAAATATGTTGTTGGATTTAATGTTTCTGTCTTTGCTGCAAAAATATTTTTTCTACCCCACTCACATAAAAGTGAGTGGATTTCACTAATATTTTCTCTCTTCTTTTTATAATGAGATCCATTCACTTTTATGTGAGTGAGACAGAAAAAATGTTTCTGTAGCAAAGGCAGAAACATTAAACCCTATATTTTTATCTTCTTCTGGGTTTGAGAATTCCCCCTTCGAACTCTATTTCCCCAAGCCTTTCCGCAGATTACGGCCTGGTATTTTGATTAGTTCATCCCATTGTCTTTTTTTTTTTTAAAAAAAAAAAGAAAATTTAGAGGAACAAACACTAATAAGAGTTTAAGATTACAAGCTACATCAATCCCATAAACTCCCACTTTTAGGAAGCTTTTATTGCTTGGGGTTATTTTTTATTTACAATTTCACCTTTGTCTTTCCTTTTCTCCAAGACTCGAACCTGACAATTTCATTTCAATTAGATTTTTACATTTCTTTTCGTTGTTTTTTCAGACTTTGTTTTCAGGTGTTTCTTTCTCATTTATAGCATTTAATTGTTTTAGAATTTCTTCAATTTTGAAAGATGCTCTTGCCTTCCTCTTCATTCATCTTTTTCAATAAATTTATTGAGTAGTTCTACGAATTAATAAAAAAAGGAAAATTCAAACACCACTAATTTCAAAACCGATAGATCTAGTATTTGAGAATGGATGGTAATGAATATCACCTTGTTACCATGATGAATGAACGATTAACTTGATATAATGTTGAAAAATGATCATATCAGCCCAGGCTATACGGCTACTTCGGATCTCAAAGCATGACAGATTTATTGGTTTCTCCATATTTTTTCTAGATTATATCACTCTTCTATCGTAGTGTCGAGTTATTGTTTTATAATCCAATTTCGTGAATTTTTAATATAAGATGTATTTACTTACCTTGATTGGATTAATAAAATTAGTTTAATGAATTAATATTACATGTATTTCTTGAAACACTTTAATTATTTTTATTAATTCTCTCATTTCCTCTCTTCTTTTATTATTGTTAGGGAGTATTAGGGGTAAATTAGGAAAAAAGTGACATATATAAAAAATTATGTTGTATATTTATGGCCAACGTCAATTCCTTAAATATGTTTATATTAATAATCGGCTGCTGAATTGGTGAATTATTTGCATTATAACTCGATTTAGAATTTCCTCTTAGATTGTGACCCCATATCCTGAACATGAGAATTGAGATGGCGGGGAAATCGGACACGGCTTCTTTCCTTTACCCATATCCTTTGCTCCCGTCCTTTTAAAACAGTACCGTTTTGGTGCAAAATCATGCTATTCTTTTTTTTTTTTTTAAAAAAAAAAAAAGCATTCACTATTATGTATTATGTAGTATTTTTTAAGCATAAGTCAATACTCTAAAATAATTTTCAAGATTCTAAAATTATTTTAAAATATCATGAAGTATTTTTTCAGTATTCTAAAGTATTTTTTTAATACTATTCATTACCTTAAAATATTTTTTTAACATCTTAAAATAATTTTTTAAGATCATCAAATATTTTTTCAGTAACATTCAGTATCATCAAATATATTTTTAGTACCATTCAGTACCTGAAATATTTTTTCATAAAGTATCTTGAAGTATTTTCTTAGTGTCAGTATTTGAAATATTTTTCAAGAACTGAAAATAATTTTAATTTTAAAAACATATATTATAGTATTGACTGAAACTTAAAAATTATAAAAGAAAAGAATAGTTTGATTTTATACCAAAGCGGTGCCATTTTAAAAGAAAAAGGATGGGAGAGGAGGACGGGAGCAGAAGATATGGGTAAAGGAAAGAAGCCTCGTCCAGGAAAATCATTTGGGTCAGTCAGATTTCGAGGCATACCATATGATATATTCTATGTAAATCATACTGCTTACCAGTTTACAATTGGCAGCGATTATTTATTATACGGATCGCCTACTCCAATTAGAGTTGTCACTTTTCAGGTAAAAAAAAAATTGAGACTTGTTAATCGCATGTCCTGTCGTACAATAAAGAAATTTTTACCCCTTGCGTTATGAGAACGTGCGCTTATTAATTTTTTTTTTATTTTTTTTATGTGTAGTAAAAGTACCAACAGGATGTCGGAATATGAAAGTCCTGTTCATTTATTGGCCCTTGAACACAAATATTGATTCTATCCAAAGGATATCATAAACCCTCAAAAACTCCATCAAGTTTTTGTATGATCTCCCTGTTGGTAAATTGAGAGGCCCTTAAAATTAGGGTCGGGAAAACAGGCTAGGTCTATCAGGCCGGCCCGTTTAAACCCTGACCCTTTAAGGGCCGGGTCTAAAAAATAAATGAAATATTTGAAATTAGCCCTGAAGGGCCGGCCCTACAGGCCCTTTTCACTGTAGTTTTTTTTTCTTTTTAATTTTATTAATTTATATATATTTTGTATTTGTTATAGAGTTATTTATCCATTTAACTACAAATACATAATAATTATACTCTAATTTTATGATTTGATTTATTATTTGTTGTAAATAAAAATTATGGATGTGTTCATGATGCGAGAGAAGAATTTCATAATATTTTTACTCATGAGCTAAAGGCTATTATTCAAAGTAAATAACAATCAAATGTCGTTAAAATTAATGATAGTGATGAAGATGACGACAATAATAGTCATCGTACTGAAGTCGCTTAGTGATATGTTTTTTATGTTTTATGTGAGTTATTTGTGAAGATAGTTTGTTTTTTATTATGAATTATGATTGTGCTTATTTATTGGATGATTCGTGTTGTAATTTACTAATTATATTTTTAAAAAAAATGGAAGAAAAATAGTTAAAATTTGAAATAGTAATTTCCAAACCCTAGTGCTCTCGGGCCGGATTTTAAAAAACAGGCATTTTTCTTACTTTGAGCCCTGGATGACCGGCCCTGTTAGGCCTTGAGCCTTCACAGACTAACCCTGAATCCCAGCTCTACTTAAGCTCTACTTAAAACCCATGAGAATGAAGATCACTAGAGAAGGGGCTAGGTAAATGAAATCGTCAAAACCCATATTCAGGCAGTTCGAAGATATAAAAGTTGATATGCATGATAATTGACCGAAGGCCTTGGGATGCTTAAACACGATATATTGCATGTCATATTCGAATCCAGCGATTCTGACTGATACTCAAATCAAATGACAGTGTCGTATCAGAAATCTCGACGATCATGGATGTAAAACAATATATATGTATATTCAGGAAGTAATTTCCATTCAGGAAAGGAAATTTCCAATGGAGAGAAGAGGTAGAAGAAAGAGCCAAATAACACCGAACCCTCAATTGCATATTAGATATACATACCCATTTTTTCACATTGATCGATATGGATGCATGGTAGCCCAGCACTTCATGGTTTTCAAGCAAATTTCCAGGAGAAACAAGAAGCGAAGAATCCCCAAAGAAGAGACCAAAAAGACAGAGACCATTTTCGTTTTGATTTCAGCTCCGCATGCACTTAAACCCTCTGCAAACCCATAGCCAAATTACAAATAGCATCGCGCAAACAAATATGTCGAACAATAGCACCGCCCACACATATTTCTTCCATATCCGCGCTGCTTTATGTCGATCGTTGGGTACCGACAGGGAAAAATCTCTGGTGTAACCATTGATATCATCAACCACATCTAATTTATTCTCCATCATAGCATCCTTACCATCAATTCCATCGCCTTCTGTACTCACCCTTTTCTTCTTCGTCAAACCTTTTCTAGGCTGCTCAAGCAAAGCTACCATCACCAGTTTCTTCTCATTCACGGATCCCACGCTAGGAGTTCGATCATCCTTGTTTTCGCCCAGCAATGGCTTTTCCGATAGCAAATCCGAAGCCACCGATTCTGCGAAGATAGGATCGAATTCATCTTGGAAACAAAGCGGCAAGAAATTATAAGAATCCTTGATAGACGTGCCTTTCAATATCGTGTCCAATGCACCCTTGATGCGATCTAAAAACCAAAGAGCCTCCGTCTTCACGAGATTTTCATCGAAAATCGCGAAATAAACAAATGCTTCACCAATTAAGAACGCATAGGTCCTTTTCTTTACAGTGTGAGAAAACATGGAATGATTGGGAGGAGCTTGCTCAAGACATTTTGACGCTAATTCTTCGATATTTGGTTCATTGGACGCATGTTGGGCGAGGATTGTGGTTCCTTTCGCAATGCAGGCGTAATGGATGAAGTTCGGATTTGAAATCATCGAGGGATTTATAACAAAAACAGAGAAATGCAATTAACAAGCTAGAACGGCAGGAGAAACAAGGATTCGGAGAAGAAGCTCCAATTGAGGGGAGCTGTCTTCCCAATTGAAGGCTTCCAGAGGAATAGCCTGCATCCAGGCACGGGGTTCAATGGAGAAACAAACTTCAATCTCTGCCTGCACATACTTTTGCTCTGCCTCTGAAATCCTCAATCATCATTTCCTCCAGTTAGTTATTGAACCTAGGGTTTGGGTATGGCGAGGAATTGAAGGGAGGCAGAGTGGCAAACAAAACAAAAAAGGACAGCTGGACTCGCTTCTTTTGGAAGAGGAAGATAATGCAGCGGCGATTGCCTGGCCTGGTAATTCATCAACTAGAATCTGACTAAGTTCTATTTATCTGGTATTTATTCCCTCCGATCAAAATGCTAATTTTATCCCACACTGCGCTTTGCTCAGCATTATTCGCCATCATCTTATTTTTGGAGGCTACAACAGCCGTTGCATCTCCAAATTTAGGGGTTGTTCAGCTCACCAAACTTGTTGACAGATTTACGTCTGAGAAAGGTCATATGATCTAATTGCTCATTGCATTTTCGGTTCTCCCTAAGCTTTATACACGTGTAAAATTATGTTTGTGAAACAGGTTATGTATAACTCTATACAAGCTCCATTGTAATTTGCATTGCAAGCAACATATACGTTTGGGCAAATTATAATACTTACAAATGGACCATAAATATCATACGGGTTCCGTTACATCACGATCATATTTAGCTTCACACGGATGATTGGATTGAGAAGTTCCAAGAAGAGACGGGTAAAGCATTTGAGGGAGTAGTAATTGAAGAGAAACACCTCACACCCTAGTCTGTGAACAGCATTACCCGGAACCTCTAACATTCCCTCCTCCTAGCTTCAACCTTCGTTGGCCTGCCTGAGTCAACTCACCACATATGTACACTCTCCTTTAACATCATATATTTTCGTGGAAGCACATAATCAAAGGTGTAGGTACACATGTACATTTTGACCGGAGAAAAGCAAACACACCAAGCATATTCTCTTACGAGTAAACAGAATATGAAACGGGTTCCCTCCATTACAATCTCAAAATTTTATGTTCACGAATGCCCACTTTGACATGACGAAGCTCCGTGATATAATTAACTTGTTTTGAAAAACAGAAAGCAGGATTATCAAATATCATGCCCAACCATGGCCTCCAAGAGGAAGTGCCCAATCCTCGAACCCAGAATAATCTGGGCTGCTCCCTGTGATCCGCCTAGACTGCGGGCGGCTCCCAGTCATTTTTGGGCTTGGGCTCCTCGGGAACTTGTAACTGGATGTTCCTCCTCCAGAGCTTGAAGAATCACACACCGATCCGATACCCGGCCCTTTCTTTGTGGACGAGTTCCACTGGGGCCCAGGTGAGCCACGTGGCTTTATCTGCATTTGACCTCTTACCTTAGCTTTTGCTGATTGAGTGGGAGCCATGTAGCTGGGCACATTGAAACTGAATTGCCGGTGGTGTTTTCTGTTGGACATGGGGCTTGAATCAAGAAACTCCTGGTTCATTAGCCCCATAGCGCTGACGTTGCTTGAGACTAAAGGTGCCACCATGTCCATCTCCACCGTCTTTTCAGACATGTCGTCGGTGGTGGTGGTGGCTGTGGTGGCAAGGGTCATATAAGAAGTCTCACGCGGCCCCACGCTCCTGACATTGTACGGTTGTGATGACATCCAACGGTCCAGCCAGTTCCAACCCCACGGCGTCTTTTCACGCTCGTCGTGGTACTTGATGGCTCCAACATCATCGTCATTGGAGTCCAAGTGCAGAAACGGCTTCTGCTGTTGCTGCTGCAAAGAGCAAATAGAAAGAATGCTGTTAGAGGGGAAATGGAGATAAGATTCGGGGGGGTCCTGCAGCTATTATGAAAAGGAAATTGCGTAACCTGACAGTTGAGAGCGTAAGCAAGAGCTCTTTCCCTCTTCATTACAGCCTCGTGTTTTCTGGCCTCATTTTCCTGGATTTTCTGGCTGCTGTGATGCCCATTGTCCCACCTGCTCAGATCAGTCCTTTTCATAGGGCTCATAGGCTTGGGCACTACATGTTCCTCAAATTCCCTCTCCTCGTACTCCTCCTCTGTCTTGCGAAGCTGCTCGTGGGTCAACTGGAATCTGCGAGCTCTTACTCTTGCCTGTACCCGAACCAATGCTTGCATACATCGCATGGTCATTTGTGCCTGCTTTCGTACATTATGCCCCCTTACAAGTGCTTGCAGCCTCACCAATCCCTTCAACGCACGCAGTGCACGTCGAGCCTACACAAATATCATTTCATTGCCCCAAGTTGGGCACCATTTTAATAACCAGCTACCAATTCAAAACTAAAAACCATATCCTGTGCGTAAAACTTTGAGGCCTGCCAGAAGAGAATGAGAAGGTCTTACTAGGTAGCCTCTGTAGTATGATTGGATGAGAGTTGCTGCTCTTTCTTCCTTAGTGTGGCGTCCATAACCTGCCAGTCGAACAACTCTCGCTGCTGCTTGTGCCGCCGCAACTGCAGCTTCTGCAGCGGCGGCTGTGGCCGCTGCCACCGCGATGGCATGATTTCTATCTTCGGTCACGGGCGTGGATGCTATACTGTTCTCATTGGTGACGTCATCATGTGAACTCTCCGGAGGAAAATGCTCAAAAGGCACAACCTCTGCCGCTTCAGGCTGTCTCCTTTCATTATCCTTCTGAAACCCGAGTAATATGACGGCATTCAGCTCCCAATTATTCAGCAATCATTTGGATTATAGAGGAAAAAAGTGACAAACAGAATATGTTCTGGGATCTAACAGAGGAACCACATGATGATCAGAGATTCGAGATGAATATGATGTTATGGATTTGGGTGGCATGATAGCTGTGTGACATGTAACCTAGCAAAATTATTTGATACATGTAGACATAAGTGGACCATACACACACATGATGATTACTTCCTGAACAGGGTCCATCATGGTCCTAATTACAGAGAAAGAACCAGGCAGCTCAGCAGTTATGTGGGATCCCATAAAAGACAACAGAAACAACCAAGGCGTTTGCCTACTCAAGTTCCGATCAAGAAAGTAGCCTTCAATGCGTAAGATAGAGTTTGATGATGCCATTACTTTTTGCTGCTAAATATCAACTTTTGATTCATTTTGGGGGGGGGGGGGTTGTCAATTTTGGGGGAGATGGGTTAGTTCTTCCCGATTGTAATCAATAATAAATGAAGATATCCGAACAATCGGTGAGAAAATGCTTCATATATATAGGCATGATCAAAATAGTATTGAATTATAGAGAGACGTATATCTATCAGCCAATCTTCCTATTAATATTGATACCACATCTGACATAAGTAATCAGTGGCTTTACGCATTATTCAAGTAGTTAAAAATATTATTTAGGGTATCTCTCCGTTAACCTCAAGTAGTATTGCCTTCAGAAGTCTGTGAGAAAAAATGCCAATTAAAACAATAACAAAATGCAAATTAAAACAGGGGAACCATCACCTTCCTGGCCGGCGCCGACGAGTCCTTATTAGAAGACGATCTGAAAACTTTCTTCACTGACGAGAACCATCCGCCTCCTTTCTTCCCCATCTCCGGCGAGAAGATCGGCCTCTAATTGACGTACCATCATTAATATGACAAATACATATCCATGTCAGGACTCGAAAATATACATTCTCAGCAACCTTAACAAAACACTCTAACAACATTAACAGATACCCAAAAAAATCTACGTCACTAAATTTCACACCCAGGCAATCAGTCTTAGATGGACAAAAAAGGAGGAAGATGAACTCCGAAACAAACCTGAAAGGAAAATGGTGTTTTGGATCACTGGTTGGGTAGAAGCTTTACATAGTGAGGGTGGCATGTCTGAGAACCATCCCCAAGTGAAGTTTGGTCATCCGAGAGAATGCTTGGACGGAGAGAAACGGAGAGACAAATCAGTAAATGTGAGCCCGCGCAATCGCCTCGCCGTTGGTATTTATTACGCACACGGGCGTTAGGGAATGTGATTCCCCGTGGTAGCGGCCTTTGGACAAATAGAGTTCTGAAACGTCACCAATTCTATTCCGGTTCCTACACGGCTTCAGTGTACTTATGACTATGATTTATCCTCTACTATGGAAGCATTTTGTACCATATCATCTACGTATTAAATTCCCGCGGCACACAGGATTTTTTATTTTTCCATAAAAAAAAAAAAGATATACGTTTAAATGTGTGAGGTGGTAAGTATATGTAAGTGGCGTGGATATATAGCAAACATTTAATTAAGCCAAGATTCAGGACAGGTGAAAAAGGAAGAAAAAAAAAAGGTGGTCGGGTTAAGTTTTAGCTTGAAGGTTTCTAAAGAGTGGTAGTTAGCAAATTTGTATCATTGTGTGCTAACGACGCTATTGTTCTTTTGCCAATCGTTGAATATATATAATGAGGTGGTTCGTCAGTGAAGTTTTGTTTGCACTTCATCCGTTTAACTAAACAACAAAATGTTTAATTAGTTGTTCGTGTGTGTTTGGATTGGAGAAAATTAAAGTGGTTTTGAAGCATTGATTCTCTCGAGAAGCTGATCCCAAACAATGATCTGGCCTCTCCAACCATAACATGTAACAGAGAATGGAAGGTTAAGGATATGATTAAGTATCTTATTAAAAAAAAGAAAAGAAAAAAAGCAACACTTCTTTGTAAAGAGGGGAGGGAGTTGTATATATCGAATGGTGAGTGGCGAGGAGGTGACAACTCAAGAGCTACGTATGTCGACCAAGCTGGGCTGTCTGTTTTAGCTTGTTTCCTCATAGGGCCCCACCCTTGAGAGCGTAATGACCTGCCTCTTCTTGCAATTGTAGACGTCATTCACATGGCAGGTGACGCCAGAATGTGTTACAAAGATAATACTATCATGCATATAATAAGTGTGCTCCCTGTGAGATGCAATGCAACTTTCACTCTTTCAGAAGCAGCTCGCCCGCCCGCCCTTTATTTCTTATCCACTCATTTTGCAGTGTTGCTATATATATGGATTAATAGTCGTCGTCAATTCGTACGGTTCCCTAGTATATGAAAGCAACAAAAATGAATTGAGATGGGGTTGTGACAAGTGATAAGTGGTTTATGTTACTTAAGTAAAGACTTGAGTTCAAGCTTTGTAAATGTAAAAAAAAACTCTGTTGGGAGACTTTCCCACCATAGATAAGTGCGTGACATAAGTCAGATCCAGATTAATTAGGGCGAAGCTCTAGATACCGGATAAGTAATTTAAAAAAAAAAGTATGAACCAAGAGCATATTTATGCACAATACATAGTCATTATAATCTCAATGAAGGATGAATCCAGAAGATTTGAGTAATTGTCACGAAACAGGGATCTTAATATAGGGGCGCAGCATTAAAGTACTCAAACTACTATGTGCTACTAAAACTAGTGTACATACAACAAATTTATAAATAATAAAAAAAAAAAAAATCAAAGTTTGCGGTGAGGGACGATTGGGGGTCACAACTCACAAGGGAATATTCGTATTCTGGTGTGATATTATGGGCGTACGTGAACCTTTATTCACTCACAGTCACAGCAGTTACCTTGTTCATAGGGAGCCGACGCCTGAGTCACATACTTATTGTGGCAGCGCTCCACGCACAGGGATCACGTACGGAACTCAAATGCTGGGCGCAAACTGGAATTAATTAAAAATAAGGGGGTATCAATTGCAATTATTATTTATTATAATTCTGGTGACCAGCCCCTTTCGTCGATGTACATACCTTACTCCTCACTGCTTCTTTCATTACAAACCATTCCCACCTCACATCCCCTTCCCAAATTACATTCATACCCTCTACCTTCTTTATCTTTTGGCAATTGCAGAGGCAAAGTGTGAAATTGGGATGAGAAATGTGTGCTGAATAAAAGGCGCACGCTAATGCTCGTGTTTCTGTCTCAAAACAGTGCCACTGCCTGCTTCTAATTAGGTGGTCAGGTGACGTAGAGCCTGTTACTCAACTACTGAATGCAATCATGGTCCATTAATGTTACTTTACATTTAATTAAGGTTTGGTACAACCGCCTCATTGGGGTGACCCCAAAAACGATGGTCTTTAATTTCCTCTCACTAAAATGGGTTAAACTTGGGAGAACAGGCATATGAGCCACTCTTACGTACTCATTTGATCTCACCTATGTTTTCTTAACTTGTTTATCTAATTAGGTTCGCAATTATCTAAATCATATTTGTAATCTATTATAAGAAAAACAAATTAAAAAAATTCAAACAAGCCCTTACTCTATTACCACCATCTTTATCTTTATATACTGAAACGATGTTAATATATTCATTGGCTAGATATGATTCTTCATGTATCTACACATTTCAAAATGAATCATATTCATAATCTATAAATAACAATTATTTATTGTGAGATAAATGCTTGGCAAAAAAAAAAAGGAGAGATAGATAAATGACAACTCTTATATCTTGTATGCATTGTATAACTTAACCATTGTGGGTAAATACTGTATCTAATCCCAAATTTAGAAACTTTATCAGATATTTATAAAAGAAGGTAGTATTGCATTTTATATAAATATATTCATCTTTTTATTGCCCGTGCGTGCATGAATGATATATATATATATTTTTTTAGTTTTTGGTTCCCCAGCCCCAAGGCTCCCCTTGTATGAATAATTTTGTTTGGTAAAAGATGAGGGGCACAGCCCTATAAAATAAAAAATTAACATAGGATTAGATCCGGCCTATACCATCTCTGTACAACAAAAATCTGCAAAAGAGTTGGACACATAAAACCTCTCATCTCTAGTTGAGAGGTTCAACTGACAAAGGGGTCGGACATTCTCACCAAAGGGAGGGAGTTTGATCATGGAGTTGGTTAAGGCGCTGGAGGAAGCATCTTAGCTCCTAGGTGTTTAGGTAAACGCATGAGAGTAATAAACGGCTAACTTTGCCCAACATTGATAACAACTAGGAGGAAGGGAGATTTCGCTCTACCCTTGGATCGTAAGTGAATCCAACCCTTTTTTAAAAATTTTTATATAAAAAAAAAAAGTTGGACACATACATGATATAGAGGAGATAGAGAAGTCAACCTTGACTAAGGCATCCCAGTCTGTTCTCATCTCTGGAAACATTATTTAATTTCAGCTACCACCACTCATACTCCATCGATTCCTTCAATTTGTATGGAACTGAGCCTCAAATTGTTGGAATTTCGTTCATGCGGTAGCAAATCAACTAAAGTCTTAAAATCAGATTCAATTATTACTTTTTTTGAGTTTCGACTGCCCTCTCTTTTGATATTTCAACTCAGTTTGGGTTTAATGATTACCCTTCAACACAAATGCCTCTTATGAGAGACAACTTTAACATTTTGAAGAATATAGCGAAATATTATGCCGTTAGGCTAACTCTATGGTGTAGTTTGATTGCTTTCTATGTATGTGAAATTTGCAGGCAGAGCTGATAATATGGGTTGGATATGGAAGTGGCTCCCATTCACTGCTCTTCCCATCATCTTTTTTATTTTAACCGTTAGATCGAAATATGAACGGTTCAGATTTCGCCTTTTATAAAAATATTATTTTTTAATTTTTTTAATATTTTTTAAAAGATAAAATCTGAACCGTTCATATTTCAATTCAACGGTTGAAATGAAGAAAATGACGAAAGAGAATGGGAAAAGAAGTGGATGGAAACCAAATCCGTTAGGTATAAACCCACCAACTCACTCTTGATGGGCTTGAGTTGACAAAATGCCAGCCCATCATTTTAAGGTAAGATTTTCCAACTTGGCCCATGAATACCATAACTCGCTGGGGGTTGGCATACGCGCGTTGACATTCCCAGCTTTACGCTGAGGCGAAAAAAGAGAGTGGGACCGCTTCCTCACACTACATTCCGAAGCAATGTTTCAACCCAGCAAACAGGTGAATTCCTTCATGTGCACGCCTCTTCTTCTTCATCACACCTCTTGCTTGGTACCTCTGAACTGCTTCAGTCTTGTGTGCGGCATGGTCCAGTTCGCAATGATCAAATGATCATTTCCCGTCTTATTTTTATTGCATTTGTTACTCCATTTTAAAATTCACGCCTCTTTTTCACTTGTCAGAAATGATCGAAACCCTCAATTCCTTGAACAAGAGCGCCCATTGTCAGTTGTTTCTTCTGCGTTTGTTATGGCTCTTTCATTTTTAATTTCAAGTGACTGTTTTTTTTTAGGGTTGTTTTTCTATCAAAATAGTTTAAACATTAACTTTTTTATATCCCAATTTTGTTTTACTACCCAGACTTGTACTTCTCTTTCGATGTCAGATTGTCAGAGCTGCAATATTTTTTTCCCATTTATGTATATATATTTCTTTTTCTTTTGTGCGTCCATCAAAACTATCCAATATACTATTATAGACCTCAAGCACCTCAACAGCATAAGACTTTGTTGTTGTGTGTTCATTAAAGTGGCTTCATACCGTATTAGATAGATATTAGGGTTGTCTTTCTATTAAAATAGACTGATAGACTCCCCCTTTTATATTATATGTCTTTAACGAGTGTTTGGATTAGTTTATAAAGAATAGTTTTTATCGTTTACAGGGTAAGCATGTGAGGAAAAATTTATCTCCGACTTACGAAGGGCTTCTGAAACTGCTTTTTACTTTTTGGGCGTTACCCAATCACTCACTGAATCTATTCTCTAATTAATCAGTGTATGACTTCTTTATATCCTAATACCCTGGCACCTTAACAAAACAGGAAAATGAAGTGGTACACATTAGAATATGATGATTAGCATTTCTACAAATATAGGAGAGTGACTTTTTTTGATAAATTTTTGGATGACTTGTTGATTTCACGTGTTTTGCCACTATATGCCTGCGTAAATGTAATACGGTGGCTACCTGTTATACGCTTGGTTGCCATTTATCATCTATTCTCATCGCCTCATATACATATTTCATAGACGACCATATTTGTTCTTTTTTTCCCTGCCAAACTTCTCTGCTAGTAGTTGATTAACTCAAATTCATTTATTCACTCGGTAGAGATAACCTGATAGGATTTTAGTTAGTGGCCTTATATTTACTGGTGCTGGTCTTTCGGTAGAGCAAAATTTCATTGCTCCGTACTTCTATATCCAATAAAAGAAAAGAAAGAGCAGGGAAGAAATTAACTTTTCCTGTTTACAAAAGACGCTCTCCAGCCATATAAGTGTCTCTGCTTGTCTTTGTTTGGATACTTAACAAATGCTTATTCGTTGAGTTGGATGGACAGTCTGTTTCGTCAGCCTTGGTGCCCGTGGATGTAAACGAAACCTATATAGATGCCCAGGGCAAAGTGCAAAGCGGTGGATTTATACAGGCAGAGTCCATAATCCAAAATTCCAAGGTTCCAATTTTTATTTTTTCAAACATTTTGTGCTGTTGATTCTATCAATAGGATGGATTTTTTTTGTCTTCAATAATCGTTTGTTACTCAACTGTCTTCATTTTACTTTATGACAGGTATGCCTACCTATCAGGTCTCTTGATTTTGTTGAGTGATGATGGGTAATGCAAACTTACCACACATTATGCAATGCTTGCAGAAACTTCAAGATGGTTTGCAGATGTTAGGGATGAGAATAAAGCGGCACGAGGATAACCTAAATCTTCTGAATACTCAAAAAACTAAACTAGATGATTCTATACTTGGTTTGCAAGGTACATTCAAAATTACCTTTGAAGGTATTTTCTATCCTTGTTTGGCTCTCTGATAATGGATGAGGTAATATGAACGGATGAGATGCTAGTTATCATGAGCACTCTAACGTGTGTTCAGACTGAGTTGAAGTCTATAAATTTATGATAATGGCTTCTATACGGTTTTAGGTACCACCCAAAATGGTAGCATCCTTTGTCTCCATACACATTGGATGGCTTTAGGTATCTTGGGTAGTAGATCATCAAACGCATGCATCTTGGAAGCATCTTGACACCCATGATACCATGATAAAGATGAAGTAGCAAATGGCTCCCTAGTGCTATTTGTTAAAAAGGGTTGTAATTAACTTTTCTCCTTATTATTATTAATGAAGAGCTAATTTCTTGTGTGTTATTTACCCTGTTAATAGATATTTTTGAGAAGCATAAATCATCGACTATGCCCAAGAATCACAAATCAGAAAATTTGCAGCCAACAAGTGAGGAGGCAATAAATGAACAGATTTTGCAACACGAAAAATCTGCTGCTAGTTTATTATGCCAGCTGAAAACTCATCATGGAACTCTGGCATCTAATCTTTCATTGACAAAGGATATCGTGGGTATTGTTGCTACCCTGGGAAAAGTTGAGGATGATAACCTTAGCAGGTACGTTTGGTCTGCATATTCACCTTCTGGCTGGTGAAACAGTGCAAATATTCAAAACTTCCTGTTTCACTGGAATCAATGGCATTTATTTAAAATATATGAAGTGGCTTGATTCTCTGAATTGCTTATATTTTGCTTGAATATCATGAAATATGTAAGCATGCATGCAGGTGCTTCACTGTACTTAGTTGGAATGCAGGCTTTTCTCAGAGTATCTAGGAGTAGAGACTATGCTGGCCATTGTCTGTAAGACTTATGAAGGAGTTAAAGCCCTTGAAATTTATAACAACGATGGCTGTTTAGACAAGAGCTCTGGTCTTCATGGGCTAGGTGCTTCAATTGGAAGGCCCTTGGATGGTCGCTTTTTAGTGATATGTCTGGAATCACTCAGGCATGACTTGTCATCGTGTGTTTATTAGTCTTTAATTGGCAACAATGGATCATTGAATTTCCCAAATACTGTTGTTCTAACTCTTTTCCTTCTTCTGTAGGCCATACGCTGGTAAATTTGTGCTTGATGACCCACTGAAAAGGCTGGACATTTTAAACCCAAGATTGCCCAGTGGGGAGTGTCCAGCTGGTTTTCTTGGCTTTGCTGTAAATATGATAAATATAGACGGCTCAAACTTATTCTGTGTAATGCCCAATGGCTTTGGTCTCAGGGAAACTCTGTTCTATAATCTCTTTTCACGTTTGCAAGTATACCAGACCAGGGCGGAAATGATAAAAGCACTTCCTTGCATTAGTGATGGAGCTGTTTCCTTAGATGGAGGAATGATTAGGACTGATGGTGTATATTCCTTGGGCAACAGGTAAGGGGATGAATGAGAAGTTTAGTTTAGTTTATGCGTCAAATATCAAAATTTTTTGTTCTGTCTTCGCAGATGTGACTGCTTGTGCCTGTATTATGCCACCCTAATAATTGGACTTGCCATAGTAGTCACGTTTCAATTCTCTAACTTTGACGTAACCAACTAAAAAAGAAGAAAGGAAAACCTTCCTGTCATGCTGAATTTCTGTAACTGAAACACATGGAAAGCCCCATAAGAAGCCGGATAATAAAGCAAAGCCAGCTGAATTTCTGTTTTTTTTTTTTTTCATGATGTTAGGGAAGATGTGGTTGTGAAGTTCCCCAGCACAGTGGACCTCGGTAGCTTCAATGAACTTGAGAGGCAAATGAAGGATTTGAAAGGGGAGAAGCACAAGATTCTGGGGGACATAAGAAGGGAACAAAGTTTGTTGGACGCAGCTAAGTTCAGATTCAATACGAAGAAGAATGAGTTTCTGAAGTTTTTAGCAGAAAGTTCATCATATGCAACTCAAGTAAATGCTTCAGTGATGCCTCTTAACGGAGTGCATGAATAGGCTTATTCTGTCTGGAAATCGGAATCCGTATACTATTTTATGAGTTGTTACGTGTTGAAAAGCTGAATAAATGAATATGAAATATAAACTTACTCAATTGATGTTTAAATATTATCGAAGTTGTTGCTGTGTTCGAGCAGAATGAGTTTGTGAGTTCTTTTCGACATCACTGTTACTGAGAGAACTGGGGACTAAAGATCTTCACTAGTGAATATTTTCGAAGTTACTCTGGTACTGAATTTGAAATGCCTGGCATATCAAACTCTGGAATGATATCTGGATTAATCTCTGCACAGATTCTCGTAGTTTTCATCGAATAAAATAATAATAATTTAAATGTTAAGATCTGAGTTTTTTATGTTTGACCAGTAAAATTTGATTCTTACTTTCATAAACAATGAATTTATGTCAATCAAATTTTGATCATCAAACCAGTAGAATGTTTTGTGGAACGGCAAGAATCAATTTAAGTAAAATATATAAAATGTTGGCCCATAACGGAAATGACATCACAAGGATTCAGGAAAATTGATATTGGGCAATCTAAATTTTATTTTATTTTTATACAAATATAAATAGAATGAAAATAATCTTCCGACATAACCACCGGTCAACTTAAATTCGTCCCGTTGAGATAAGATTAGCACTGTCTTCCAGAGGAGAAATGAATTGAAGAGCGGTATTCCACTAACTGGGATTCAGATATTATTGTTTTTTCGATAAATATTAACTTCTGTGTCTTCTTCTAGTTTAATCTATTACCTTCTCTTTCCAATAAATATCTTTTATCCGTGAGATTCTGTTTCCAGGACTTCAGAGATATTTTCGCGCGCTTCTCATTTCCTGTTTCAAGCTTAATTCCAACTCAACTTCCGAATGCTCTCTTCTCAGATGGCTGCTGTACTTAGATCCAAAATTTGCAGGGAAGCGGCCTCTCGATTCGGATACTATATATTCAACCGCATGCATGCTAGTGACATTGTCAATTCTCGCTTTACGCACCGAACAAACCGGGATGAGCACTTCATGATCACTCCTTATCACTTCACTTCGTTCAAGCCCGTCCCACTCCGGGGGGCTTTTGAAGAAAACGGCAATCATACTGTAGAGGGTCGCAGAACGAACGAAAATCCCTCTAATATTTCTTATAGAAAAGTGAGTAAGAAATGGAGTTGCAGGTCTTATTGTACTGTTAACTGCGATGGAGAGCCACCAGTGCTTTGGTCTGGGGATGGCGTTAATATTCGGATGGACAATTCGAACTTCAATGTGGTTCTTGGTGGCATCGGAGGCGATGATAGTCTCGGTTCAGGAAGTGGTTCTGGTTCGAATTCTGAGGATGAGTTCTCTGGTGGATCCAATTTGGGGAGTAATATTCCAACGCCAAAGAAAATTTGCGAAGGACTCGATAAATTTGTAATTGGGCAGGAGAGGGCTAAGAAGGTGATACGATACAGTTCCCCAAAGTTATATTGAAAAAAAATACATATTTTCTCTATGTCGTGGCTTCTATCACGTATTCAACATTGGTGCCGGTGCTTTTTGCAAATAGTACTCTGCCATTTTGAATATTTTGTTATTTGCATGAAGGTCTTGCTTTCATGCTTGAGAGTATCAGCTATTAGTGATATTTGATTATTATTATCAAATGCAGGTACTTTCTGTGGCAGTTTACAACCACTACAAGAGAATTTTTCACGAATCTTCTCAAAAGAAGTTAGTGTATTATTTCACTGCGCTACCTTTTCTTTCATGTTTTTCCCATTTGTTCTTCTCTCACATGCAGTATTGTGTGAGATTTTAAACAATAATCTTTTTTTTTTGGGTGTTAAACTTGTTGATAACATTAGTAATTGCTTTTGACATGGTCTTGTTACCATTTGAAATGTTAGGCCTGCAGGAGATTCAAGTAGTAATAAGGCTGATGCTGTTGATGAAGAAAGAGTTGAACTTGAGAAAAGCAATATTCTTCTAATGGGGCCAACAGGTTCAGGTAATTCAAAATTTTGCTTTTCTTAGCTAATGTAAGTGTTTCTTTAACTGTGGTTCTGGATTATATTTTTCACCATATAATAGAAGGTTAAAACAATCATGCTTTAATTTAAAAGAGATGAAAAAGGTTTGAGCTGAGTTGGGTACTCGATTATCCAGTGACATTCTTGTTTTGTTAGTTAAATGATTAATGTTATCTTGAGCCCTTTAGGTTGTAAATTTTACTTTAAATGTGTCATCTTTGAAGTTAGATGGATTTAAGAGATAACACAGTTTAGGTCCTTTATTTGCTTTCCATCTTCTTTTCTTTTTTAAATCATGAATGTTTGTATCTCTTGGTTACTAGTCTAACTTGTTTATCTACACCATTTCAAGGACAGGGAAGACATTACTTGCCAAAACTTTGGCCCGGTTTGTAAATGTTCCCTTTGTTATCACTGATGCAACAACAATAACTCAGGCAAGTATTCTTTACTTCTGTTTTATAATAATTTATGATCTCCTCAAAGAGAGACAGAGAAAGAAAGTATTTTCTGTCTTCATGTGGAGTTTTTTAATGATTGACTGTGAAAGAAGCACATAACCCCCAATAGACCTTATAGCACTGCTTCCCCTTTTAAGAATTGAGCAGAGGTTGAGAACTGCTTTAACTTCACTTTCCAACAAAAATATTATGCACAATATTAATATCATCCCATAGTTTAATGTACAAAAAAATCATGCACATAACAAGTGCAAACAGATTTTGATGATATGGGATAGTTGCAAAAAAAGTTTCTCATCAAATGCAAAAAGACCTTGATTGTAAATTGGGTTTTTTAACATTTCTTTCTATGGTCATAAATTCTATTTCCTTTCCTCTTATTAAAGTGGCTGTCATGCTATTTTGACATGTCTTTGCGTGGGCATTACTTTTTGTGTTTTTTTTTATGCAAATTATAAATATGAAGAAATCATAGTTTTCGTATATAATAGCCCCAATACCACATTGGTGCAGGCAGGATATGTTGGGGAAGATGTCGAGTCCATTTTAAGCAAGCTCCTTATGGTAAATATCCTGACCTTTGCTAATTTAATACAGCATGCTTACTTCAGAGTTCCTTTTGTGGAGAAACTGATTTATTTGCCTTTGCCTTTGTCGAGTCCATTTTAAGCATGCTTACTTCATATAAGTGTATCTCCTTTTATTTTTTTCAGTATAAAGTATAGCTGTTTCTCCTTTCTTTTTGCTGCGTTTTCATTCTAGGGATGGCAGCAACATTTGGTCATAATGGCAGTAACATTAGGTCATTTTATTTTCAGGCTGCTGACTACAATGTGGAAGCTGCTCAACAAGGCATTGTTTACATTGATGAAGTTGACAAGATCACTAGAAAGGTTTCACCATGTCATGTCTTCCCCACAGTTTCCTTTTCTCTAGTTAATTCAAACCATTTTTTTACTGATGTTTTCCCTTCTTCAATTGTCTTTTTTCTAGGCTGAGAGCATTAATATCAGTAGAGATGTCTCTGGGGAAGGTGTTCAGCAGGCTTTATTGAAAATGCTTGAGGGAACGGTAAGTGCATTTCTCACTGATTTTGAAAATTTCAGTCATATTCCTTCTTCTTTTTCTTCATTTTCTAAATGTCAGTTTATTTTTATTTTTATTTTTTATTGGTCGGTTGCATCCTTTATGATCAAGGTTGTCAATGTTCCGGAGAAGGGAGCTCGAAAGCATCCTAGAGGTGACAATATTCAGGTATATCCGTACATGGGCATTAGCATTTATTCTTACAATTATATTGTTCTTTATTTATACACTTGTAGAGATTATTAGGCATGTTTATGGAATAGGTACATGTTTGCCATCATTTTAACATATATGGTTTAGTGCAAGACAAAATTTTCCATTTTTATCTATCATTTTCAGCCTAGTTTGTTTATGTGCATGTGATTTTATCTTTGCAGTTATTTCATATTGAAGGTAGTTAGTTGTCTTGAAATCATTGATACTTGTTGACTCAATTGTATTGTTTTTGGTGAATTTGTGAACTCATCTTTCTTCCTTCTCAGATTGATACAAAGAATATACTTTTCATTTGTGGAGGAGCCTTTGTTGACTTAGAGAAAACAGTCTCAGAAAGGTTGCTCAAACCCTGGAAATTAATTAGTTTTATACCTACAGTGAGAATAACATGAAGTGTGAAGCCTCATTTTAGTCCCATGCAGGCGCCAAGATTCTTCTATTGGATTTGGGGCACCTGTACGTGCAAATATGAGAGTAGGTGGTGTCACTGATGCTGCTGTTGCTTCATCATTATTGGAAACCGTAAGTTAACATCATATATATGACAGATCTTGTTCCTCTGAGAAATGGTTTTTCCTACCTCTAGCTTCAACATGTCACATATTTGCATGACTTAAATTGTTGTATTTGGCAGGTTGAAAGTAGCGATCTTATTGCATATGGTTTAATACCTGAATTTGTTGGGAGATTTCCTGTTCTTGTCAGTTTGTCATCTTTAACAGAAAATCAACTCATTCAGGTAGGCTGTATTCAAGTTACTCATGTTACTCCGGGTTGTCTATGCAGATGTCCCTGTAAATGTGAATTCTTAAATTATTTCCAGAAGTTAATGACATTATTTGCTTAAACTACATTCTTGAAAGTGATTCTTTCAATATTTAAAATTATCCCCCCCCCCCCTTTTATTTCATTATCTGTGTATCTCTAATTGCTATTTTAATATGCTCTATAGGTCCTCACAAAGCCAAAAAATGCCCTTGGGAAGCAATACAAGAAAATGTTCCAAATGAACGGGGTAAGTTTTTATGAGCCTCCTCTTATTTGCATATGCTGTCTGCATATTCTATTGTTTATACCAAGGATCTTTCTTGCTTGTTCATGTTAGCTTTATGAATGGGTTAATTGATTTTTAATTTAAAAAATTTATTGTTGATAAAATATCTTCAGCTGAAAACTCCTACTTTATTTCCAGGTAAAACTGTATTTCACAGAAAATGCCCTGAGATCCGTTGCCAGAAAAGCACTCTCTAAAAATACCGGTGCTCGAGGCTTACGGTCAATATTGGAGAAAGTATTAGTAGATGCCATGTATGAGGTATGCCATTTCAATTTCAATTTAATACCTTGATCCTCATTTGCACTGTGGTGTTTAGATATTGCGTACAGGATCAGAGTGGGTGAGTGTTATTGACGAGTTGATAATAAAACTTGCCACACTGGGCAAACTTTTTGGAAAAGCATTAACCGCCCACTTTTTTAGCCCTTTCTGTTTCGTGCGGTTATTTCTCTGTTCCCAAAAGGTTTGACGAGGAACCACTAGTAATGATTCTCTGAATTTAATAATATGGTAATTTGTTATGCACGGTTGAATTGCATCAGGAAGTATCACTTAGATTATGAATCTCTGTTTGGCCAAAAAAATAAACGATTACGATCTCGGTGTTTTCTTTCTTTCCTCCCAAATTTTCGTGCAGATTCCTGACAGCAGAGCAGGTGATGATGTTGTAGATGCTGTTGTTGTCGATGAAGAGGCTGTTGGGAGTGGGGCTAAAATCCTCCATGGTAAGGGTGCATTGGATCGATATCTTTCAGAACACACAGATAATCCAGAGGTAAGCATGTTACTTTTCCCTTAATCCCTTGATATGATGTATATATTGAACTCAGCTAATTGTGGCATTCATCGTTGATAAATATGATTGAGTTAGAAGTTAGAACAGGGTAATGTGGGAATTCATGAGTATGTCCGGAGATTATAGATTTATTTTGAATTGGTGCTTCCATTATGGTCTTAATACGCGCATATGCCTTAATACTAAATGCTTCGTTGTTTCTTCAGTCTTAAGTCATGTTTTTATTTTAGCAACATTACAAAACTAACTAATGCCTGCTTCTGCATATATGTAACAACAGGCCAAAGAAGGTTTAGATGGAGATAATGAAGGAGAGGCAGAACTTCCTTCCATTGTTGCCAGCATGTAACATGCCTTAAAGCTTCTGCTATATATCATTTTGGAGCATTGTTAACTTGGCCAACAAAGTTTGGAAAGTGGAGGATCTTATGCCTGCCGTTGCTTGCTCTTAGGTTTACTTGTAATTATTGTAAAGTAGTGTAATGGAATAGTTGGTGGTATACAGGCATTGCCATAATGATGTAAAGTGTAAGTGTCTATTTCGATAAGTCTCACACATGTAATGAACCTATCATTATTTTATTATTTATATCTCAAGACATCATCATTCATCAGGTCTATCCAAATAATGCCATCATGGATTTTTAACACTAATATATTATTCTCTGCAGCACAGTACACCAACCTGCATGCTGCAGAACAATACATCTCAGCAATTGGTAATTAAACTCAATAATGTTGATGATTAGAAGCCCATATTTAAAATATTTTCTTAAAAAATAAAAATACTAGAGAGCATTGAAAATTGTGACAATTCTGATCGAATGAGTTGAAACTATGTAATTTTAATAGAATGATGTGAATTGTGAATAGATAAAATTCACAACACTGAAAATTGCTTGCTGCTAAACAGTAATGATGGCTCCCTCCTGGATCATTCTATTATTGGAATTGGAATCTGCCATAACATGGCCACGTGTTCTCTAAAGAAAGTAGTCAATGGGACCGGACACCTTCATCATTTATGGGGGAAGTCTCTCCTTTACTTTGCTTGCACTGTCAACTATCATTCAAAAGCATCCCACGGCGAATAAAAACTATTCTACCAATAGGATCAACTTTGACACTCCATGCTGATCAGAGTAAAAATGTGCTCATAACTTATCTTCCTTGTTAGATTAATTTTAGACAATTTAAATTAAATTAATTTTTACTTTATTATATGTAGAATTAAAAATAAATATAATCTTATAACTATCACTTTTCATAAAAAAAATTATTATTTATAAAATTAAAAATTTCAAATCTAGACCATTCATATTTATATTTGAATGGTTGAGATTTCATCACAATGATGAGAAATTAGGTGTTTATCACTATTATGAGTATGGATTGCAGACCCATCTTATCAATACAAAAATTACGGAATGTGATGAAATGAAATAAAATAGATCCTTTGTGCATTACATTAAAAAATCTGGTGAAATTAAGAAATTATGTTGAAATTAAAATATAAAGGCAAAAATTCAATTAGAATTAATGGCGTAAAAATATATTTGTATCTCTATTTTTATTACCAATCAATTTACGTTGGAGATAAAAAAGACAGACAACTTTAGTAATACATAATTAGTGAATTCTGAGTAGACTTCAAAATTTGTACAAGTAACATCCATAGTTAGTGAATATAGTGACAATTTATTGGCAGAAGAATGGCATGTCAACTTAAAGTGAAAATAAAATCAAATGAAAGAATAAATTCTGAAATTGAATAAAAAAGTGACTTTTAGATATAAATTTCTATATTGGTATGTTTCTAAATAAAATTAGTTATAGTTAAATACTAAGTAATGGTAATGCGGTTGTAATAAATAATTTACATATTAGCTCGTGCCTATAAAAACATTTTTTTCCTATTTTTTTTGGTCGAATTCCATTATTTATGCCAAAATTGTTTTACTTTTTTTTTTTAATAAAAAAGGTTGAAATTTAGCTCCCGTTGGATGGACCCAATTACCATAAACTTTCTGAAGTTTAACGGTACCCAGCCTCACCCATCTCTCTCTCTTCGTGCAACCCGGTTTGGGGATTGTAGAGAGGATTTGAGGAAAAAAAAAAAAGGGATTGTAGAGAGGAAACGAAGGAGGAGAAAAAGCTAACGAAGAAGAAAAGAGGCTGCTCTTCCGGTGAAAGGGAGGTTGGCTCGTCGGACTCATCCCTTTTTCCATTTTCGCTCTATGACCATCCTCGTCTTCCTCCTCCTATTTTCTTCTTCTTCTTTTTCCTAGCAAAATTTTCCTGGAAAAAAAGCAGAGAACGAAGAAAATCGAGGGAGGAGATTTAAAAAAGAAATGCTCAGGTATCTAATTTCGCGTAATTTATGATTTTGATTCCTGGGTATTTCATATATCCATCACTTGTGGGAGGTTTCGGTGACTGGATGGACTTGGATAACATTGAGTGTGTGTCATCCTCGGATGGTATTGATGAAGACGAGATCCGCCATCATGGTATACATCCCCACCCCCATCATCACTCTGAGTTTTCATCCTCGAAGCCTCGCAATGGCGCCATCAATATGGGCCCCACGGCCATTGCTCCGGCAACCAGCGTCCACGAGTTGCTGGAATGCCCTGTCTGTACCAATTCCATGTACCCACCAATTCATCAGGTCTTTTTTTTGCCCCTCTTTTAGCAATTTCCGCCTCATCTACGTTGTATTATATATTGTTTTTGTAGTAGTATACGAGGTTTCGTTTTCATAATAGGGATCCTTTCTCCGGACTTTTGAAGTTGATTTTTTTTTTTTTTATTATTTGGGTGTGGTGAGTGGAGGAATTGAGTGGATTTCATGATGCCTTCGTTTCTTTCTTTTTTTCGGTTGACCTCTTTGCGGTTTGGGACATCTATGACTTGGTTTTGGGGTTCGAATTTTTGTTAAGGGCCAAATATGATCTAACCATACTGACAATTGCACACTTAGCCAATCTTGCAATTTTATTTTTTTATCTTCAGCACATTGATATCACATATATTAGTTGTCCCAGTCTAAGTCCTGAAGATGTTATTGCCATCTTTCCTATCTATAAGTATATGCCCTTGTTAGGAAGCAGATCCCTAGCAGTTGATAGCTTCTTTTAAATCAAGCCTATGTCTCTTTTCTGTGACTTTGGTAATCACTGAACAAATAATAATATCCAAGATATTTATATTACTAAAGGAAAAAATGATGAAAAAAGAAGGGACAGTGTTACTGTGGTTCTGCTTCTGCTTGATCTTGTAATATCTTATCTCAACAAATACTAATATCTTGTAATATCTTTGCAGTGTCACAACGGGCACACCCTATGCTCAACATGTAAAACAAGGGTGCACAATCGATGCCCCACATGCAGACAAGAGCTTGGGGATATTAGATGTCTGGCTCTGGAGAAGGTAGCTGAATCACTTGAGTTACCATGCAAATTCTATTCCCTTGGATGTCCAGAAATCTTTCCATACTACAGCAAGCTCAAGCATGAGGCAGTGTGCAGTTTTAGACCATACAATTGTCCTTATGCTGGATCAGAGTGTTCAGTTGTTGGAGACATCCCTTTCCTCATTGCACATCTGAGGGATGATCATAAGGTGGACATGCACACAGGATGTACATTCAACCATCGTTATGTGAAGTCAAATCCCCGTGAAGTAGAGAATGCAACTTGGATGCTCACTGTAAGTCCCATCCCCCCTTCTCATGTTAGAGGTTTTTGCCCTTCTGGGGAAGAAGAAATGAGAGGGTCATGATTTTTGTTTAAATATAATTTCTCTGGTCCGTGGAACACTCAAAATTCTTTGGGGAACACCACTTCTGGCATGCACTATCAGCTGTTCAACAAACTTCACTGCCACTGGGTGCAAGTAATTGCCAGGGAGATCTGATTGTTTGAGGAAGTTTATGCAGTGGTGAAAGATGTTATTGTGTTTCTCGTGACTAGGGGACTTCCAATCTTTTTTCCTTTTCTTCATTATTTTGTGTTGTTTCCAATGCTTTATTCCGGCTCAGTATGCGACCAATATATATACAAGTAGGAGGTCGGCAGGAGGCTGAATCAGATCAGCTGATTTTAGCTAATTTAAAGATAATAATAATATCTAACATATCTTTTCCTATAATATTGGATATAATCTAACATATCTTTTGCTATAATATTGGATATGATCCATCTGTAGGATAATAATGATAAATATCTAAACTACCGAGATTCTACACTCCCCTTCAAATTGGACTATAGATATCAAGCATATCCAACTTGCCAGCAAATTACTCAAACTTGTCCTTAGGCAACCCTTTAGTAGTAATATCAACAGTCTGCTTCCTGGAGGGGATATATCTTAATTGGACTATGGCTTCATCAATCTTTTCTTTAATGAAATGCTTGTCTATCTCAACATATTTGGCTCTATCATGTTGGAAATGATTGAGTGCGATATCAATTGCTACCATGTTGTCACAGTATAATTTGATTGGTAGATTTGTGCTTAGTCACAGTTCCTCAAGGACTCGTTTTAGCCATATGCCCTCACTGATGCCTAATGTAATGGCCCTGTATTCAGCTTCATGCTGACTTTCTATCATACCTGCCCAATCCGCATTTGTGAACAACTCAACATTCTGCCTATCAGTTTTCTTCAAACACAAACAGCGACATGGAGATCCCTTCAAGTATCATAAGATCCTATAAACTTCATTTAGATGCTTCTATTTAGGACCATGTGAATGTTGGCTAACCACACTGATTGCAAATGCAATGTATGGTCTAGTATGGTGGAGGTAAATTAGCTTGCAAACCATTCTCTGATAATTTCCCATGTCTTAAGCCCTGCCAAAGTCTTTTTCTTCACTGATTTTATCAACTCGTATGGGCATGTCACTAGGCCTACAACCCAGTAGTCATGTTTCCTTTAAGAGATCTAAGATGTAGTTTCTTTGAGAGATATATATTCCTCTTTTTGACCAGGCAACCTCTATTCTAAGAAAGTACTTCATTTCTCCAAGATGCTTAATATGAAATTCTTGAGCAAGAGCTTTCTTGATCCAGCCAATCATGACGTCATCACTTGGTGTTTGAAGAACAGAGTATGATTACTCTGCCCTTGGATTTATCCTTGTGTTTTTCAGAACTTGAGTGAATCTATCAAACCATGCTTGTTGTGACTTTTTCAATTCATATAATGATCTTTTTAGTTTGCATACTTGACCAACTCTTTTCCTTGGAAACCTTAGAGGCAGTTTCATACACACCTCTTCCTTGAGTTCTCCATTGAGGAAGTCATTCTTTACGTATAATTGGTGTAACTTTCAATCTAGATTGACTACAAGAGATAGGAGTATTTTGATCCTATTAAGTTTTGCTATTGGTGCAAATGTTTAGTATAATCCTCTCCATAGATCTGTGTGAAACCTTCTGCAACTAGTCTCGCTTTGTATTTTTCAAGGCTTCCTTCGGCTTTGTAATTTCTTCCTCGAGGCAGATCTATTACATCCCACATGCCATTATGTTTAAGTGCTTCCATTTCCTCCATAACTACTTGCCTCCACTTGGGTATAGCCATGGCATCATCAATACTATCTGGTACCCGATCTAGGTTTCTTTCATACTACAATGGGCAAATCAAGATTAAAATTTTCCGTCACTACTGCTTTTTCCTGACTTGCCACTGGTTTTGATTCTTGGCAAGTGCTAATAGTCTAAGGCTCATTACTTGTCTTGTGTCGTCGTATACAAGTCTTAGCTCATTTCTTTGTGTCTCGCCCTTGGACAATCTTTCTTCCCTCCTTAGGCACATTTTCAGGGTTATCAGATTATTAGAGTTTCCAAGGTTAAGCTGTGTTTAGCTAGGGATATAATCAATGAAGCTCAAGTCATTTTTTGGAGGTGGTAATGTCTATGATTCATTGTCTCTCTCTCCTTGAATTGTAGAGAAGGTGTAATACGGTTTTGTTTCATGGAAGGTAACATCACATGTAGTGTAGAGGTGTTTGGAGATGGTGTCATAACATCTGTATCCTTTCTGGGAATGAGTAACCGAGGAAGATGCTAGGAAGAGCTCAAGGGTCAAGTTTATTGGTATGATGAAGGTAAGCATATGATGTGCAACCAAACACTTTGAGGGGTAAATTGTTTTCAAGATATAGGAGGTTGTAGTACTTGTGAAGAGTTTGGGGAGATGTTTTATAGGACAAAATTGGCCAAGCATGTGATTGATGAGAAAGGTGGCAATGAGGGCAACAACATCCTAATGAAATTTAGGAACATTGCTACTAAACGTAATGGCTCTAGTGGTTTTGAGGATATGATGGTTTTTGCGTTCGGCAATGCCATTTTGTTGAAGAGTATTGGGATAGGTACTTTTCTGGGTAATACTATGATTTGCAAGGTAGGTGGACAAGGCATGATTGAAGTATTCAGTTCCGTTATCAGTGTGTAGGACTTGGATTTTTGTTTGGAATTGGGTTTGGACCATGTTGTGAAAGTTTAGAAAGGTTTGGTACACTTCTGTTTTATCTTTTAGCTAGTAGACCCAACTAACACGTGTTTGATCGTCAATGAATGTGATGAACGAATTTGAGTATGTGCGATTCGGTATGTAAGATGGACCCCATAAATCACTATTAATAATGGAAAACAGTTTTAGACGCTTGGTATGGGATTTTTGGATAGAAAGTTCTGTGATGCTTAGCCTTTTCACATGAATCACAAAAAAAATCGGATGCACTTTTATTAGAATAAAAAGATGGAAACAATTGAGACATGTAATTAAAATTTGGATGACCTAGACATTTGTGCCATAACTCCAATTCACTACTCCTAGGGAAAGACTTTTTATTGTAAGACCTAATACTACAAGCATCACTTTCATCAAGGTAATAGAGACCATCAAGCTCTTTCGCACTCCCAATTTTCGCTCCCGTCGACAGATTTTGGAAAAGATCGTATGTAGCAAAGAAATTAGCTTGACACCTTTCATCACTTGCTAATTGTTATTGGTGTCCTTTCATCACTTGCTAATTTACTTACTGATAACAATTTACATTTTAAACTTGGAACATGTAACACAAAATGGAGAGTAAGTGTAGCAAAAATTTTAGCGGTGCCAATTCCTCTTTCAATAGACTTAAAGTCATCAACAATTTTTACTTTCAGCCAGTTGGTAATAGGAGTATAAGATGAAAACAAATTCTTGTCATCAGTCATGTGATTAAAGTACATGAGTCAATAATCCAACAATTTTTTGTACGCAATCCTTTAATTGTAGTCAAGGCTTGAAGAAAGTTGCCTCTACTAACAACCATAGCAATGGGTTGTTTTGTATTTTGTAATGCTGTCGGCATTTCCAGAATCTTACTCAATTGATTGCCTTGAGGAGGCGGTTTGGCACTTTTGAAAGTTTCAGAAACATAGCCTTTTTTTTGCCCTTTTATTGGTTTCCAATCAGCTGGCTTGCCTTGTAGATCACTGCATCTATCCTTAGTGTGTCCTTACTTCTTATAATGGTCACAAAAGGGATGGCCTTTGATATTTCTAGATTCCGTGGAACAAGCCGTTAGGGCTGAGGTCCCAGGGGAGGAATAACAGCTGGATTGTTATGGATCATGGATTTGCGTCTGCCCTCTTCATTACTCAAAATAGAGTAAGTTTCATGTACCAGTGGTAGGGTTCCTGACTAAAGATTCTTGCTCGTGTGTCATCATAGGTCACATAAGACCATCAAGTAATTCAAAGACTCTTTGCTCTTCCTTCTCATATGATCTTTAGCAACATCAGCATGACAATGATGAACCTTATTTTTAATTGCATCCAATTCCTACCAAAGCTGATTTTTTGAGATAATAATCATTAAGAGATTTGTGGTTCTGTTTTACGTACCACAATTTTTGCTTGATATCAAAGATACGAGACCAATTTCTTGCTTCACTATATGCTTCAAATTTTTATGAGATTGAGGGAGAAACATGAAGCTCTTCTTACTTGATGAAGACATGGCATTGACTAGCGAGGAGGAGACTAATGAGTTTTTTGATTGCCATATTTTGAACGCCTTGGCGTCCAATGATGGTGGTGGCTTGATTTCACCTGTTATTAATTCAAGTTTGCCCCTGCCATCAGCATAGATTGAGCCCATTCTCTACAATTTTCGCTAGTGATCTTCTCGACAACAAGGAGAACCATTGGAGCATTGAGTCTAACTGACCCCGAACATGAGAACCTAGCAGAGGCGAAGGAAGCTTCATGATCTGTCATGGTTGAAACTTAAAAGAATAGGTTGTGAGCTTTCCTCTAGTTACTGTTGTGTCGAGTTAGGCATGTGTGAATTGCCGAATGATGATTTTAGTGAAGAGATAGTAACTGCGCGATGAATTCTGGCGACGTGATGACTAGGTCTGCGCGCAGACTCAAGGATGACGTGGTTGATAGTGACATCGCGACAAGTGGCGGACGGGTGTAGACTGATCAAGAGAAGATTGATTGGATGTTTGGTGATCAGATGTCGACTCTGAATTCTCCAAAGTGCTCTGATATCATGTAGAATTCAGAGATGACGAATTGTTTCCAATGCTTTATTCCGATTAGTATGTTGTCAAGATATATACAAGTAGAAGGTCCGTGGGAGGCCGAATCAGATCAGCTGACTTTAGCTAATTACAGATAATAATAATATCTAACATATCTTTTCCTATAATATTGGATAAAATCTATCTTTAGGATAATAATAATATCAGTATTTTAATATCTAAACTACCGAGGTTCTACAATATAGCGGTAGACGAAAAAGGAGGGAAGGTGGGGGGAGATAGGGGAACCACTAAGAAAATAAAGGGACTGGAGGACAAAACTAAACCACCTAGGTTTAGAGCTGAAAGAAGCAACCCAAAAACTTCGGTAAAATAATGGGATAGTGGGTGTAGCAGTTGGGACTGGGTAGAAGGTTTTAGGAAGAATGACTATCCTAAGATTGCATCTGCCTGATTCTCACATTAAAGTCAGGGACAACACCTTGTATTTTGAAAATGGAAACATGCAATTTTTAGGTGGTGGTTTCATGAACAATGGAGATGGAAGATGAAATGAATGTGCAACAAGCCTTGAAAATTATGCATATGGATTCTCCTAATGCATCAGCCTGACCACCCTTTTCTCTTTTTAATCATTTTAACCCTGGCCCTGTTCAACTTGAAATGGTAGAAAAAATAAAATCATAGTCAGGTTATGTTATATTTAGAAAGTGGAATTCTTAACCCGTTCTTCTTGGGTGGTCATCTTCATTTCTAATCCATAACGTTTATTTGATGCGTCAATGCCTGCTATTATTTGTTACATGTTCTGGTAATACAAAAACCCGAGTTTCCTATTATTTCCCTGTCTTTCCGAGTTCTGAACTGGTAGAGTGTGAATGTTTTAGTGCATTATTTTTGTTTGGCGGAACCATGTAAAGTCCAAGGGCTAAGATGAACAAATTTCCTTGTTTCCGTTGAGGAATAATTACCAAATCCATTGAAGAGCAACGTATAATGATCTCTCAGTATATGTGTACTCCTTAATGCCTGATTCTTGAGTTAGCTTATTTCTTCTGATTCTTTGGTAGGTATTTCATTGTTTTGGGCAATACTTCTGCCTTCATTTTGAAGCCTTCCAGCTAGGGATGGCACCTGTTTACATGGCTTTCCTTCGTTTCATGGGGGATGAGAATGATGCTCGAAACTATAGCTATAGCCTAGAAGTTGGGGCGAATGGCCGGAAACTGATTTGGGAGGGTACTCCAAGAAGTGTCCGGGATAGCCATCGTAAGGTCAGGGATAGTCACGACGGCCTTATCATCCAACGAAATATGGCCCTTTTTTTCTCTGGAGGAGACAGGAAGGAGCTTAAGCTTAGAGTTACCGGAAGAATATGGAAAGAACAACAGAATCCGGATGCTGGTGTGTGCATACCAAATCTCTGTAGCTGATGACGCTGTGTTTGGATCTTGAGACACTCTTCTGTATCTTGTAATAGATGAAGGCATTGAGTCGGCTTTGAAATTCTCAGCTTTTCCATGTCGTGTAATAAGCACATTTTCTTCCTTCACACGTTCTTGGTGGGAATCGTCAAATTTGATGATGGGAATCAGAAATCGCCTCTTGTAATTTCTTGTATTGAAGACCTTTATTATTTGATTGGTTGCTGGTTGCTTCTTTGTATGATACATGTTTGGAGAAAAGGAAGGATCACAATTTTTGCCATGCAAAACACAATTTGTGCCATTGACTTTTTATATATTTCCCGATATCGCTTAAATGTAGAGTTCATGCCCCTGCTATTAGTTCTATGTTCTCAAGACTCTTATTTTACTTTTTGCGCCATCATTATTTCAACAGACTCTGATTATTAGCAGTGCTTTGTTTTGAAGGCCCACTTAATAGTAAGGCTTTTATGGGTTTAGTGCTGTACGAGGTCCAGCAATGGAAAGTAAGACGGATGATAATCTAAATTTATCAAGTTTAATATTTCATTTTATATTTTAAACGATGATTCCATTTGGAATGAGCTCATGGTTGTTTGACGAAATGGAAGTTCAACAATAACAAGGTATTGGTGAAAACTGACAGGCTTCCTTGGCTTATGATGAAAAGTTTGTCTGCACCGAGGAGGTCATTTTCGTTACTATTTAAGAAAGCAACATGAACTTATCTGACTTCTTGAATTATATATCTGTCAGAAATAGGAAGGAAAACAACTTTTCTGGGGGTGACGGGATAGACATGAGACAGCAGAAAAAGTCGACCACGGATCACGATATAACTTACGGGTTTTATCAAATGCACGCATCCATCACTCACCGTTGTCAAGACCAGACGTCGTCTTATAATAAATATTTGATGATGTTCTTATCACATTGGCCATTATTATATGCCCCCTTGTGTTAGCAGAATAGTCGTGGCGAATTTTGTTATTGAATGGGCTAAGGCAAGATCACAACTGATAAGTTTCTTTTCATTTTGTTTTTGTCAACCCTGTGGCTTTGTTCCAACCCACGCAGTCTTACAGCGCCGGCGGTTGAATTTATTAAATTAGAGAGGGAGAGGAAGCCATAAACTTATCCAGATCTGTATATTATTTTCCAGGTTCAAAAGCAGATATAATCAATTACCGTAGCAGATATATGAAGGGTGTCAGCCCTGATTACCTTGTGTTTCTTTTTGTATTGTGGGTATTCTAAATCTTTTCAATCTCTATTATTTGAATATATCTTTATGTGCCTTTTTAATTGAAAAATATCATTTAGATGCTAGGGAAACAATTCTAATTCAATCAACCTTAAAAAAATATGAAATTTCATCACATTCCCTTAAGTCAAAGTAAAATTCAGCTTTGTCATTGAAAATACAATAATACACTTACTCTATTTTTGCATAAGAGTATTTACAAGATAAATATATATATTTACAATGCAAATAAAGGGATTCAGATAAAAACAATGAGTTAACAGATGTATTATTGAACTATAAGAAGTAATCCATTACTAAATTACTCCATCACACTTAAATATATTGGTTTTAACTGGGAAATAGCCAACCAGCACCATCACAGTTGGTAATGACAGAAAATCCCAAATGGTCCATGTTGGCACGTCGCCATAATTCTATCTCATTCGCTCATTTCCACTATCATTGAATCATACCTTGAAATGTACAATTTACAGAATAAGCATATGTGAGGAAAGTTTCATCTCACTTGTAAATAAGGATTTTTAAAACTACGATTTTGTGGTTTGTCAAACATACACTTGAAACATTATCATAAAATTTAATAATTTTCTAATTTTACTCCAATCTAATTTAAATGACAAAAATTTACATTCATATAAAAATAATTGATGAATTAAGTTGTAAATAGGATAAAAATAATTTCTTCATTCTCTACCCTATACCGCTACCTTTCGTTTAAAATAAGACTTAATTGATTTTTTTACAAAAAATAAATATGCTAATTAAATTACTTTAATGTAAATATATTAATTACTTTTGTCCAAACTAATTTTCTTTACCTATAAATTAATATATAATCTAATTATACATAATGAATTATATGACTTATTTAATTTTATTAATTTCTTGAGAAAAGAAGAAGAAGATGGTGTGATGGGAGCAGAAGAAGAAAGAAAGAGGGACAAGTAGACGAGTCCACGTGTTTTCATTTTGTCAGTGATTGCCAGCTGGATAGAGCTAATGTAAACCGAGCCATAGAAAGCATCAGTCAAATTCAAATCCATTACTGAATCTCCGATGTGATGACATATATCGCTCCCCCGTGTTCTCCACTCTCTGTCTCTTCTTTGTACGCAAAAGTTTAAAAAAAGGGCAAATTAACGGGCAGGAAAGAGCCTTTTGTTGGTTCCCTTTATTATAAAGGGAAAATTGATTACAGGGCCAAAGAAGCAAAATAATTACAAAAAAGGCTTAAGAAATATTCACATGTCAGGGCCTTTTCTGGCATTTTTTTAAAAAAAAGTGTACGGACATAGTTGCTAATTGCTACAGATGTAGTTGTTAATTGCTACAGATGTAGTTGTTAATTAGACTGATTTAGTTGTTAATGGGGACTGATATAGTTGTTAACCGCTACTGATGTAATTGCTAACGTTTTTTGAAAAAATGCCAGAAAAGGCCCTGGCATGTGAATGTTTCTTAGGCCTTTTTTGTAATTATTTTGTTTCTTTGGGCCCTGTAATCAATTTTCCCTATTATAAATTCCTGACAAAGCCCAAACCGAAAGATTTTAGAAAGCAAGGCACTTTCGCGGGAAAAGCTTGAGCTGGTGAATGGTGATATAAGATTAGAGCTTACCACTTTAGTGACTTTCTCGGAAATCCTCTGCATTCTGATTCCTCTCTTTTCTGGAGTGTAATTTTATTGTCATCCGTCATCCCCATTTAAGCTGCATTGTTCTCTCTCTCAAACTCAATCACAGGTCAGTCCCTTCTTTCTCTTTCTCTCTATTTATCTCCTTCTATTTATCTGGGAACCAATCATGTTGTAAAATAGATCGATTACTTTTCGCTTTGTGAATTTTAATATCAGATTTCGTCTTCCTTTCTCAACCGTGCAAGTTTCTATCTTAACACGCTGTTTTTAATTGGTATCCTGCATTCTTTCCTGTACACAAGGATTCGGATGGTTATCGGCTTTTGAGTTTTGCTTGAAAAGCCAGTATTTCACTTTTTGAAAAATGTTCTTAATCTTCACCGAACGGAAAAGGTTAGATCCAGAATTAGATTTTTAGAAAACGATCTTAAAGAAGGGTTTGGTGGGCAAACAAAATCGAAGGGCTTTGTTGGTTTGTGGATTCTTCTGCTCTCAAGACTCTTCTTCTGATTTGTAACCGCTGCAGTTTTGAAGAAATCCATTCAGAGTCGATTCTGATTTTTCTGATCAATAAATTTTTTTTTTTTTTCTTTGGCTGAGCGATAAGTTCAGAGTGAATGGATTCTATGAATGTCACATTTGGATCAGTTTTTATTTTGATTGCCGGGTTCACAACCCGAATAACATAATGCAAGTCAAATGTTGATTGTCCGTACGGTCTTGTTCCTTTTTTTTTATAAAAACTAATTTTAAGGGATAGAGAATCTAAAATAAAGCAAATTTTTAAATTAATATTTTTTAAAAAAATAATTTTTTCATGTAAAAAAAATAATAAAAATAAGATATAAACCGTCACCGTTCATCCCAAGAACAAGCAGGAAGCCAAATCCTTGGGATACCATACACAAGCCCACATAATTCTATTATTTTCTTTGATGAGAAGACGTCCAAATCTAGCTTTCGTCATTGGCAGAAAAATTATACACTTTGCCAACTCAAATCTATGGATGAGTTGACAATTTTAGGAATGGTTCCGTGCTTAGTACTTCTTGTAAATTGAAGAGTTTGGAAAATTATGTATGAGCCTAACTTATTAGTCTGGTGGACATGTGATGTTTCCAAATCATTTTCCACAGTACGTCAGTATCTCTAATATTTAATTAGGAAAGGACAGAGCTACTTACCTAATCCTCATATATGCTTTTTGTATCATATATGCCTTGACTTCTTTGAACTCTCAGATGAAAGTGAAATGCGTGATGACTAAGATATTCAAACTTGAATCCATTCAGGGGGTTCTCTGGAATGAATCTGAATCAGTAGATTGGCCAAAAATCTTCAACGGAATTTTGTAGTTCTGCTTAATGGGCTGCTCTTGTTCTAAGAAAGCTAAGTCAGCAGGTTATGAGGATCCCTCTGTTCTTGCTTCTGAGACACCCTGTGAGTACCTATCATCGGAGACTGGTAAAGCCCTGCTACTACAGAGTTTAGGTGTCCTTTGCTTTAAACTAAGAATGCTCACATATCATGCTCCTTTCGGCAATCATGCATGTTTCATAATGATGAACCAATAATATAATATTAATGTCGTTATTAGTACATTTATCTGTAACGTACGTCGTCACCTTTAGGCTTTCACTTTATCCTCAAGCCCCTCTTGAGAATTCAAATTCTTGACTCCTATCTGTCAAAATTTAGTTTTAAATATATACACTAACGATCAAATGTAAATTTCATCTTTTTCTTATTCAAAGTCTCTGTGAGTGAAGTGGAGGCGCTACGTGAGCTCTATAAGAAGTTGAGCAACTCCATTATTGAAGATGGTCTAATTCACAAGGTGAGCTAGATGCATTCACAAGTTCTTAACTTACTCTCATTTCTGTCAGATAATTAACTTCCAGATCATCTTTCCATCCAGGAAGAATTCCAGCTGGCACTCTTCAGCAATAAAAACAAGAGGAATCTGTTTGCAGACAGGGTGTGTAAATTTCACCTTTGCTCCACAGTTAAAAGATTCTTGGATCTTATCAAAATAATTTATTCTAAAAAAGAGGCGTATTATTATGATTTGGATTCCTTCAACACATATTTGGTTGTGCTTGTTTATAGGTTTTTGACTTATTTGATGTCAAGCGTAATGGAGTTATTGAATTTGGGGAATTTGTTCGATCATTGGCTGTTTTTCACCCAAATGCGCCTATAGAAGACAAGGTTACTTGTAAGATTGTTTCTCCTCTGTATAGATTTCATTCTAATCCCATTTTAGTTTCTTCTATCGGCATATGTGCAAAAGCTATATAAATAACTATATTTGAGACATATTGTTTTGAGTAAATGGCATATAAATGCTCTTCAGTCAACTATAAATACTAGACAATATATCATCTGTTAAGTTGCGGGCAACCATTTTGCAGTTGCTTTTAGGTTGTATGATCTGAATCAGACGGGATATATTGAACGAGAGGAGGTATGGTTTTCTTGGATTTCCCTATCACTTGAAGTCAGTTGCAATTTTGTAGTTCATGGTGAAAATATTACTTGGCATTTTTTTTTTCATAACAATAATCACAGTGCATTTGCAAACTTAGAAGTAGTCATGTATCTGCAGCTAAAAGAGATGTTATTGGCGCTTCTTCATGAATCAGATCTTGTACTTTCAGATGATATTGTCGAAACCATAGTGGATAAGGTGCGTAAAGTTTCACCTTGTTAACTTGGGATCTTCTTTTGAACTTTGTTTTGGCCAAAGGATGATCTTCTTTGAACGACTCTAAGGATTTGTTGCTTCTTCCACAGACATTTAGTGACGCTGATATAAAAGTTGATGGAAGGATTGATCAAGAGGAGTGGAAGGCATTTGTGTCAAAATATCCAAATTTGATGAACAACATGACCCTTCCCTACTTAATGTGGGTATCGGGCTATACCTATAAGAAATGTCCATAAACTACTTTTTTCCGTTTTATGAGTAACTTGAATTTGAGAAGGCACTGATTCATGCATGTCTTTTCATCCCCTCGTTTTAATTTGCAGGGATATAACCTTAGCATTTCCAAGTTTTGTGGTGAGAACAGAAGTTGAAGACTCGGATGTCTGAAGTTTTGGTTTCATCTCCGATCTCCTGAGATATTTCTTATCAAGGGATCACCTTTTCCTGCATAGTTCCGGCCAGAACCAATCTTGAAAGGACTTGGTTTTGGGATTTTGAGATAATTGCTGACGCGAATTGTTCTTGTAGCACAAGGCCTTGTGTTGCATTGGAAATCAAAGAGACACGTGTGACTGAGTCAAGCACCTTGCTTTTAGGTGGCTGTTGCAGTGTCAGATCAGAATCTTTGGACATTTATTTTAATTATTACTGGAGTATTTTTTAACTAAGCTTCCATTTACACTTATAATAAATCGCCCACGCCTAGTGTCTGATCGTCTTTGCATCATGTGAATCAAGCTTAAAATCGGGTGATGCTTTATTTTCAATACTTTGGGTGGAGAAGCTTGTTGCTCGATCAGACTTCTACATTTCAGAATCACGTGAGGGATATAAAATCTGTGAGGTTAAAATTCTTAAAAAATATAAATTTATCTTGAAACGAAAAGATGGCATTATATTATGATATGGAAAATATTCATCTCATAATATATTATGCAATATTGTTTAATTATCATTAGTAGTAGTCGTGATAATTAAGGATTCATGGAGGAAGATGATGGCCGTCAAGGGAGGGTCATTTCAAAGCCGAAGTGCTTCAAACAGAGGTTGTGTCAATGTCACGAGCTAAAAGCTACCCAACTTTCTACACGTGGCCTTGCAAAGGCAACGAATCTTTCTTTCTTTCTTTTTTTTCATTATTATATAAAGTTTATACGTCTTGATCCCGGATTATGTATCCATTATTGATTTTTTTTTTTGGACATGACATTATTGATTGATTGATTCCTTATATTTATTTAACACTAAAATTTAAGTTTAAAAAGTTTATCCACCAAAAATAATGGCCCGTAATTATTGAAGCAATTTTCCTAATTGAGATTAGTTTATAAAAAGTTTGCGTTTCTTTCTTTCTTTTTTTTCGGTTGTAACTTAAGATTTGAAGGTACGCTTTGTTTGCACTTGAGAGGGGATATTTTAGTTCGGCTGGAATAAGAGATTTATCATATTCTCCCTCACCTAATACTGCTCTAGGAATGGAAAGTAGACAATAAATTACTACTATAATGTCCACAAGATCCAAAAAAGTTTGTATGGTACGGTAATAAAATTAATGAGAAAAATGCCTGCCATGTGTTCAATAATAAAAAATTCAATTTTATCCTTTTTACTAAGAATAACCATTGTAATATAATATATACGTGTTGGTTAAAGCATTTCATAATATATTTTTTTTTATCACTATGGGTTTAACTTTCTGTTTTTACTGTAGAAATATTTTTTCTGCCACACTCACATACGAGTGAGTGAGTCTTATTAATAGGATTCACTCTCTTATATGTAAATATAACAGAAAAAATGTTTCTACTATAAAAATAGCAACATTAAACTCATTTATTATATTATGACTAAATAAAAGAATTTAAAGCCAAGTTGTGTAAGTTTGTTTTTTTCTCAATATCACTCCACATTTGAATTCCATTTGCGTTTTTCATCTCTGGCTTCCATTCGTGGCCATTAAAATTAGGGAAAATATTTTTTCATGTTGTAGGAAAACTATTTTCTCATCTTAAACACACATGATATGGTGGAACCCATATATACATATAATATACATATATATATATATATGTATATGTGGGTTCCACCATATCATATGTTATATATATATGGGTTCCACCATATTATGTGTGTGTAAGAAGCTTTTTTTTTCTCATATAACATGAGAAAACTAAAGCCTTAAAATTAAAAGCATATTTTGTTTCGACGAGACAAAGCGAAGAACTGGCGCTCGGCAAAAATGGACTCGCCCCTCTAAAGTCTAAATGCAATGTTTTGGCGCGTACAAGACAAACAGGCTTTTTCCTTTTTTTTTTTTTTTCCTTCTTTCCAATTTGGATAATAACTTTAATATTTTGCACTCGATAAAATTTAAATGGAACAAGTCTTCAAGTTCCTTCCCAATCTGTCGAAGTCCGACGCCACCAGCAACAACTCTGATGCTATCCCGCATCTCTTACTCCGCCTAAGCCTCTCACTTGCTGAAAATCGACTTCCTTTATATTATTGATTCTTTATCGAATTTTCTTTGAGTGCTCGACAAATCGGAGTGAAAAAAAAAGAACTCTGGTTAACCTTCCTTTATTTCCATGGCAGATCATTTCCGTCTTCTCCTCAGGTTAGAATCTGATTTTCATCCTTAATAATGACACTAATTCGGTTTGTTGTGAATTAAAATAAATTCAAAACTAGTTGCCTTTCACATTATTTCCTGTTAGTTCCATTATTCACTGCGTAAACCCGAGAAGTTGACAGTTCTGATTGTGAACTTTTTTGTTTTAATATTTTTCTGGAAGATTAACAAATATCAGGTAAGCTTTCCATTTCGATTTTAGTATGGTTCTACTTCTGCTCTAACTTGGTCTTTTGTGATCTGTTATGGACTTCAATCGGGTTTCTCCGGTTTCTTTGAGAGGAAATGGTCGAATTGTTAAAAGAGGATAGTGTAAGATGGTTAAATAGATTTTGGACCAATCAAGTCGATAAAAGCTTCTTTTTATGGCTTCATTTTCTTCAAAATTTTTCTTTTCGTGCTGCAGGGCAGCACTAGTTTAAAATAAAGAAGCTCACCTTTAAATAAGCAAAATGCATGCTTTCTAGTGTCCATGAACATCAAGTTATGCCTATCTTCTTTTGTGTCTTTTCCCTCTTGAATGAGGTGTTAGATTGAAGAGCAGATAAGATTCCGGGGTCAGTTTGTAGAGTATAGACACAATCTATTATAAATTTGTCTTGTCCCACTGATTATGAAAAGAAAAGGAAACAATTTTCTGATGTTTATGTGTCAACTTTAAACACGCTACTCAGGCTCGATAGTAAATAAATTCATATCCACATTTGACTGCTGAGAAAGCCTGTACTTTATTTGCAATGATTTTCAATGCAATTTTATTTTTATAATATTTGTTATTGTTGAATATTTCCTCTGGGTGCTGCTCTCATTTTGCTTGCTTTTTTCCAGTTCAATCTCATACAGGGTGGTGTATCCGTAATGCAATCAGTTGATGTGAACAACAAGAAAAACCTTAAGCGTCCAAGATCTCCGCCTTTCAATATGCCGGTGACAGACTTAAACAATGCACAAAATTTTGATGATAACATCCTTTTTCCAGTTGAAGAGATTGTCCAATACCCACTCCCAGGATATGTCACACCGTATTCAATAAGTTTCAGCCCTGATGATAGTTTGATTGCATATTTATTTAGTCCTGATCACACATTGAATAGGAAGGTTTTTTCTTTTGATGTGAAGAAATCTAAACAAGAACTGTTATTCGGTCCCCTTGATGGTGGGCTCGATGAGAGTAATATCTCTCCAGAAGAAAAGTTAAGAAGGGAGAGGTTGAGAGAGCGTGGGTTAGGGGTGACACGATATGAATGGGTGAATACAAGTTCCAAAAGGAAAGCGATCATGGTGCCTTTGCCTACTGGGGTTTGTTCCCTTATCTCTGAAATAGCCTTAACTTTATTTTTCTCTTATTTGTTTTTCAATTGCTTTGTATCTGTAAAACTTAGTGGGGGTCTTTTAATTAACTCCAGAAAAAGCAAGATGATAACATGTTTGGATAGACTAGCCTATTAGGAGAGAGAGCTCTTGACTTATAAACCACACTATACTTGTGAGACTTCTTAATGTAGGACTCATCTAGATACCCTTTCACACATATGTATGTAGTAGTATTACTCTGGAAATGCCACCTTGCTGTCACCAGTATTTTATCACTTCCTTGACTTGTGATGCCAGCGCCTTTAGAACACATATTGCCTAGTACAAGTTAATGAAGTCATTCATATTGAGATCTTGTGCTCAGATTGATCAGTTCAAGCTTTAAATGCTTGTTGTTAGTGGAGGGTGGTTTATATGTCACAGACAATCTTGAATGACTTGAAACACATCAGAACCTTTTCAGATTCTGCATTATATTCCAATGTCCCTTTGGAGTTATTTTTTTTTAATGTCGAATTTTTTAAGAATTTAGTTTCTTGTATTTTCTCATGTTTGAAGGCACAGTCATAAACTTACAATAACTTCTGCCCCATCAAAGCAATGAGTGTCAACTAGTCTTATGCAACCTCTTGATTTGTATGGCGTTGTCTATGCATACAAGTCTCATACCTAACTTTCCTCACCCTGGTGATTCTGGGTATTGAGCAAGTTGAACTTTAAACTGAATAAGAGAAGCTTGTACCTGTATTTTATTATTTTAATTAATTTGAAATGGTCTAGTTCTTTATGAATTTGTGATTATTGTCTTTGGACAGATTTACATTCAGGATGTGTCCAATTCAAAAGCAGAGCTAAAGCTTCCAAGTATACCAGGTTCCCCAATTATTGATCCACGTCTATCCCCTGATGGGTCAATGATTGCTTATGTACAGGACTGTGAATTGTTTGTTCTGAATCTGTTGTCTAATGAATCAAAGCAGTTGACCCATGGTGCCAAGGAAAATGACTTGGTGAGTTATATATTTCCTTGGCCTCTATTGTGTTAGAGCAACTAAATGTGTTATGGGTTTTACAAAATAATAATAATGCTCCTTTTTCCTGATTAGGATATTCAAAACGTGAACAATCTACTTTTAAGTAGCCATACCTGTCCTGTTACACCTTTGTCATAAGTGTTTAAATTCTATTAACAAGCATTCCAATGGATTAATTTGGTTAAGCTTGGCTTTGTTATCTCTGGCCTTGATCATACAAATTTGCAAGTCCAATGATGGGTTTCTTCATACTCACCATATAAGTACACTAGCTGGTAGACTTCAGTGATATTTCTTTTCTATTTTATATACTCACTCATAATTACAAAGGTAGCATGATATATTGAGAAGTGTTGAAAATGAAAATATTCAAAGCCCATTCATGGGTTTTGGCTTGTTATTGTTTTCTGACCATTCAGATGACTGTGTACATTTGTTAGATTTTAACTAGGGAGTTTAATCTTCTTTTTCTGGCGTTCCAGCATTCTCGTCCTTTAGAAATGACTCCTTTTTTGTTTTGAATATTGCAGACTCATGGCCTTGCTGAATATATAGCTCAGGTGAGATTCCTCTTGTATTAATGTCATCTTTTAAATTAAAATTGGGCACATTGTCCCCTTTATTCTAAGCAGTCCTATCCTTCCACACTTTTGGGTGACTTACATGAAATATTTACTAGATTCTAAAATGATTGGTTATCCCCCTTTTCTTTGTCAGCACATTCAACATTATCCTCAGATTTTAAAATTTACTGACTGCAGGAGGAAATGGACAGGAAAACTGGATATTGGTGGTCACTAGACAGTAAATATATAGCTTTCACTGAAATTGATTCTTCTGAAATGCCCCTTTTTAGAATTATGCATCAAGGCAAAAGCTCTGTTGGTTCAGAGGCACAGGAAGACCATCCATATCCTTTTGCAGGAGCTTCAAATGTCAAAGTTCGTCTTGGTGTTGTTTCAGTAGCTGGAGGATCCACTACCTGGATGGATCTTGTCTGTGGGGGATTGGATCAGCATAATAATGAGGAAGAATATCTGGCAAGAGTCAATTGGATGCATGGGAACGTTCTCACAGCCCAGGTCTTGAACAGGCCCCAAACAAAAATGGTGATTCTTAAATTTGATACTAGAACCGGTCAGAGGAAAACTTTATTGGTGGAAGAAAACAGCACATGGGTCAATTTGCATGACTGTTTCACCCCTCTTGATAAAGGAGTAACCAAGTTTTCTGGGGGGTTTATTTGGGCTAGTGAGAAAACAGGATCTAGGCACCTTTATCTTCATGATGCAAATGGCACTTGTTTAGGACCCATCACTGAAGGTGAATGGATGGTTGAGCAAATAGCTGGTGTGAATGAGGCTACAGGCTTAGTATATTTCACTGGGACCTTAGATGGGCCTTTGGAGTCTAACTTATACTGTGCTAAACTTGCCATTGATGGAAGTCAACCACTGCATGCCCCTGTTAGACTTACACATAGCAAGGGAAAGCACATTGTGATCCTTGATCATCGTATGCAAAAATTCGTTGATATTCACGATGCACTTGATTATCCTCCTAGGGTGTTACTTTGCTCATTGGACAATGGAAGCATAATCACGCCCTTGTATGAGCAGCCACTTACGATTCCAAGATTCAAAAAGCTTCAACTCAAGCCACCAGAACTGGTGGAAATCCACTCTAAAGATGGTACTGCACTGTATGGGGCCCTATATTTGCCAGATGCGTCAAGATTTGGACCTCCGCCTTACAGAACTATGATCCATGTTTATGGAGGTCCAAGTGTGCAGCTTGTTTCTAATTCTTGGATCGGTACAGTTGACATGAGAGCGCAATATTTGCGAAATCAAGGCATCTTAGTTTGGAAGGTCAGAATAATGAAAGCTGATTGCTTTAACTTAAATACGGTCCACTTTTCAGCTTGTCTTATTTATTTATTTACTTTTGGCAAGTTTGTTCACCTTGCCTTATAAAATGTTTTTTTATCTTGCTTATTAATTCTACCAGTTGATGGAACTTTTCCAATATGGACTTAGGCACACTATATTGGATTGTCTAATGATTTGCCTTTCGGATACTAAAACATCCAGCGTCGATGATTCCAAACTAGCATTAGACATTTTTATCTTTGTGCTTAATGGTTGTTGCAGTGATCTACTGTTCAAAAGTCCTTCCTGTCATTAGTGATTCTGATCAGAATTGTTTCCACGCATTATTTAATCACGGAGCTTGAAAATTCTCGCTTCTACGCCTTATTTCTTATCAATCCTCGATTACACAACCAGTACTAACTCTTTAAAATGAATTTTTACTTTCCTTATTTATAGTTGGACAATAGAGGAACGGCTAGGCGGGGATTGAAGTTTGAAGGCTGCATAAAGCACCGCCTTGGTCAAATTGATGCTGATGATCAGCTAAGTGGAGCTGAATGGCTTGTCAGACAAGGGTTTGCAAAAGATGGCCACATTGGCTTATATGGGTGGAGCTACGGCGGGTATCTGTCAGCAATGATCCTGTCGAGATATCCAGATTTCTTCAAGTGTGCTGTGGCTGGTGCCCCTGTGACGTCATGGGATGGATATGACACATTTTACACAGAGAAGTACATGGGACTACCGTCTGAGAATAGAACAGGCTATGAAACCGGTTCTGTGATGCACCATGTGCACAAGATGAAAGGGCGCTTGTTGCTTGTGCATGGGATGATCGACGAGAATGTTCATTTTAGGCACACTGCGAGGCTTGTCAATGCACTTATTGCTGCTAGAAAACCTTATGAGCTAATGATTTTTCCAGACGAGCGCCACTTGCCCAGACGTCACAGAGACCGAGTCTATATGGAGGAGAGGATCTGGGGCTTTATAGACAAGAATCTGTAGGATAAGAGCTTGTGTATATTGCAGCTTTGTTCTGTTCACGTGGCCCCATTAGATTCTGTGCATAAAATTATTTCTTTTTGCCTGATCATGGTTTACCTCTGCAATTAGCACATTGCATGTTTGTTGGTTTTGAGGGTTTTAGCCAATTCCATTCCTTTTTTGAGACTGAATTTCATTTTCGCAAAGATGGTAATTGTTAAGGGTGCAAGGTATTCCTCCGTTTGTTCTAAATATGAAACAAAGTTGATTTTTTTTAAAGAAATTAAGGAAGTTAATAAAATCATTCTAGAGTATTTTTATTTTTATTTTTATTTTTTTCTCTAAGCTAATTAATTTGACTAATAAATTAATATATCATATAATGATACACAACATTTGTTATAATTAAATGACTTATTTAATTTCTTTAATCTCTCTACACAAAAGAGTCAACTCTTTCTTATACTCCTTCTGGTCTTAAATATAAGATAAAACTTTTTTTAAGAACATTAAGAAAACTAAATAAGTTATTGTATCCTTAAATTATATATGGTTTAATAGTCAAACTATTTAATTTAGAGGAAAAATAAAAATAAAAATACTTTAAGGTGATTTAGTTAGCTTCTTTAATATTTTTAAAAAAATTAATTATGTCTTATATTTAGGACATGTAAGGGTATCAGGGAGCAGATAAAGCTAGGGATAACTGATGGCGTTTTCTTCTGATTAGGCTCCTTGTAAATCTCAAGTTATAAACTTGCCATCTTATTTCCAAAAAAAAAAAAAAAACGGAACTACTTGAGTTCTTATAAAATACATTCTAACAAAAACAAAAATTGAACTATAAAGTGGGGTTTTCATTAATAACCAGAAGTAATATCATATACTCCTTCCATGCCTTAATATAAGAAAGCTAGTTGAGGTTTTTGGTCCTAATTATAAGATATTAATCAACCTTATCTCTGATATTTATAATTCATTCTCTAAAGTATCCCCTACTAAATACATATATCAAGGAGGTTTCCATTTAAGAATTAAAAAATGTGCCTTAAGAAATCACTTTTTATTTATTACAAATAATTATCTTAACTAATTTCTTTAATCTACGCCCATCAACAATTGGATGTAGTATTATTTAATTTGCTGATGTCGGTTTATTGGTAATCACATTTTAGTTTTGCTTTAGGTAGTTTCAAATGATGTTTTTTTTTTCATTCCTATGATTTTTATGTCAAAACACTGTTTCATAATTAAGAACTTAGATCTAAGTTATGCTAAAACTTATTAAAATTATAAGGACCACAATGAAAGTTGTTAAAAATATAAATAAAAAAGAGAACTTAAATGCATGACAAAGAACAAAGAAAAAATCGATTTGAGGTGTGAAAATCAATTTTCAATAATAAAATTAGATTTCTAACATTTGAATTCATGATTTCTTTTTATTGATTTATTTACTTTATCTGATTTCGTTAATTTGGTACAGTCATTTTTCAGCTCTGCAACTCTTCTCCATCTACTTGCACCATATCTAAGTCCTCACATGGCTAAAAAAAAGGTTGCAAGAATAATTTCACTTGGCCCTTTTGATTAAAAAAATTGCGAAAATGAAACTTTTCCGTATTTTTTCCTAATAAAGGCAAGAAATGAGAAAAATATTTTATTTATAGTTGACATTAAAATATAATAAAACTGTATTTAAACATAACTAATGCCAGCGAAGTTGGGGCCCTTCCGAGATGGCCTTCCCTCACAGAGATCAATCACGCGCCCGCCATTAAAGCTCACAAGTCTCTGCTTCAATAGCGGTCCTCGCAACCCACGCGGTGTGATTCAAACTGGACGAACAAGTCGACCTTCTAAAAATAATAACATTGCCTTTTCCTCCTCTTTAATTTATTGCTTACTATATTATTTTAATCCCAAGTAAACTTTCTGTGTCAGATGCAGAACACCTCATTCATGACAAAATTACAAGTTATAGCATATTTATTCTTACATCATTGAAAAAATTAATAATTAGCCCCATGAAGCTATATTAATTATAGGTAGATCTAAAAATTAAATCTCTAAGAAAATAGAGTTGTCGAAAGTGTGTTTGGACTTTGGACCACCACATGAATCAAAGCTTCGCTGGTTAGGTAGATAGGCCAGCCAGAAATGCCACTCCCGTTGACGGCAGCCACGACGAACCAGATATGAATTCCGCCACCGTGAACCGTCCTGCCTCCACCTGTGATGTAATTACCCGGTAACCAGGCCATCTGACCCGTTCTCCAACGCCCGCACCCGGCCCATAATTCATGTACTCACCATAGTACAACGTGTCTAAAGCAAATGAGGCGTCCCATTCCAGCCACCCGCGTGGATGTATGTGATCGTCCATGAATGATAGCATATACACAGTTCGAGAGTATAATTTCCACGGACGGCCAAGATAGGTAGAGATGCTCCCCTTTTCCTGCTCAAGGTCCGGGTCAGGAAGGATCCGACAATTGTGGATTGATATACCGGTGTTCTGATTCGGGTCTTTTCGGTTTTGGGCGGTGATGGTGTTCTTTTGCTGGTCCATAGGCTTGCGAGCATAGAGGCTGCAGTTTTGGAAAACCACCGCCGCGTTTCCAAAAATAAAGTCAACTGTTCCGGAAATGCGGCATTCGCGGAAGAATTGACGGTTGGAGTGGACGTAACACGTGTCCTGGTATCCGAGAATCTCGCAGCGGTGAATGACGGCGTGGTCAGCTCCGACACGGAGGGCCACCGCCTGGTGCTTGCTGGGACCGGCGTAGTTCTCGAATGTTATGTCACGCGCAATGAAACCGGCACCAGTTGCAGCTGCAGCAGCAGGAAAGGTGAAATTAGTAAGACAGTAAATTAGTTGGAAAAGCCGTTAAGATTGAAAGAACAAGTTATTGTTAACGGTTAACGATGAGTGGAGGACGTTAGGGGCAGAAAGACCCACCACCTATAGAATATTGCTTTATGCTACTTTTTAAGTTGGGTAAAAGTTTGTTGGCACTACATGATGGTCTCCTTTTATAATACGAAGGGATATGTGCTCTGGAGATAAGATGAGGTGGTGGAGGGGATGATTTGTTATTATGAAAGCAGGAGGATCCGTAGGATTCCAAACAATGATTAGTTCATGGGCGTTATATGCAGTACGTAGCTAGCTACATATATAAGTTGAGTGACATTCTAATAAACACCAAAACCGGTCGGTGGCAGTTGAAGACGGAAGGTGGTAAAAGTAGAAAATGGAATAGTTAATTACTGTTGATGTCTTAATTTACCTTTTCTGAATGGAAGGAGCTACTGTATTGAATGCATGGAGGGATATTGGTGTGAGATGTCTGAAGTAAGTGGCCTGTGGCCTTATCAAATGGCTGGGGGAGATAGACATGGGACATGTTGAAGGTTCGGGTGGGTCTTTAATCTCCCTTTTTGTCGTAAGGAACTTTAGATGAGTGTGGAATTATGACAACCTAGCTAGCCAAGGACAATATACTACTGTGAACTCGTTCTATGTTTTGGATTCTCTTCCACACGATCATTCATAGAGTAGTATATGCTATATCAATATATAATCAGAGAATTTACCGAAGGAGGCAGTGTGGAATGTGGTGAGGCCATCCATAACATTTTTCTTGCCTCTGATGATGCTCTTGCCCATCCCGTCCCCGATCAACATCACATTCGTCTTCTTCCTTCCCAACTTCAAATCCTTCTCTTCATACCTGTTCATCACATGATTAAGAAAGACGCTTACACACTGAGGAAGTCAAAGGAACCAATCTTTCACTGCCCTACGACATAATTTGAACTTAGAAAATTGCTTTCACATGATTGTAACTCATCACCACCCCCTCTCACTTTTTATTTTCCTTTTCATCGGCGCCTTTCACGGTCACTTCACTCCTCCAAACAAAATGAAACACGAAATCAATGACCCCGTTTCGTTTTGTCGTGTAAAATTATAACTCTAACCATTTATCCCAGTTGACAAAAAAGAAAAAAAAAATACAGTATCATATTTACATGCTTCACTGATCACTTCACCACGGTAGTCAATTACCTTCCTGCCCTCAAGTAAATAATGAAGCGCCGACTGCTGTGCTCCGGCGCCTTCTTGATGGCCTCCGCGATTGTCTTCACCGTACCATTCCCCTCCTTCGACACTACTATATCTGCTTGAACCTCCGATACCGGAAGGCTCAACAGCCTCCTGTCGCGTCTGCTCAACCATTTCGGGAAATTACCAGGATTACTCTTGCCCCACTCATCTGCATTATTCTCTCCCATCAATCTTCTCCTGTTCTGTATCGGCACTCCGGAGAAATCGCCGCCGTCACTCCCACTGCTCGAGAAAATCGCCAGGCTATTGCTCACCAGCTCCGACAGGTCCTTCAAATTATTGGCCATCTGATCCCTCACGGAACCCCTCGCCTCCGCCAACCCCTCCACACACGTGTCTTGACTCGTGAGAGCGGCGCTCAGCCACGTCATCAAATCGTCGGGGGACTCGACCGCTCTGATGCTGCCGTCCTCTGGGGAGGGGGCGACGGAGGTGAGGGATCGTGCGAGAGCATCCACGGAATCCTCCAGGAGCTCCAGGCAGTCCTCGTACGCCGACCGTTCAAGTGGATCCATCTGGACGTAGGAGATGCCGTTGGATGAGTAAAGAGCTTTGCTCAGGTGCTGCAGGGTCATGTTAAAGGAAATGTGGACTAGTTCTTGCTCCGTGGCCGTCGTGGAGCCCGGGAACTCAAGCAAAGAGTTCACACAAAGGTTGGGGTACTGGGTTTTGCTACAGGTCCGAGAAATTGCTTCGGTGGGCTTTCCCCGTACGGCCACCCCATTTTGGCCCGACAAACGGGCCCGGCCACCGATGACAATGCCAGCAGAGATGGCGGAACCGACAATTAGCACGGTGGAGACAACTGCGAGGAAGATGAGCTTCTTCTTTTTGGAGGGAGAGGAATTGGGTAATGAAGAGGTGGGCTTATCAATGATGGGAGCGTCGGAACGCCTGGAGGAACCACCCGGATCGGAGGGTCCGATTCTGCCAAACTCCATAGTAGCCAGAGGGAGAAGGATAGAAAGTGAGAGGTAGTTTCATGGGTAAGAAGGGACCCTTTATATATATATATATATAAAAATGGAGACTTTGGAAAAGTGTACAGTGTGTGTTTGTTAAAAAAAGATGTTTGGTGGCAAGTCTTAGTCACAATAGTTTTTGCTTGCTGCTACTTCAATTCATTCGTCCACTCACCACTCGCCCTGCTTCACACTCTCTTCCTTTTTATTTTGTCAAGAAACCACTCATTCCATTCACCCAACATACAATTTCGTGTCATGCTCTCACTTTATCATATTGCTCCAAAAGTGGACGTTGCATTGCATGATTCTCTTAACTATTAAGCTATCTTCTTTTCTTTTCCCTTTTCTGGTATTCCCTCCACTTTTTCTCTCCGTTTTATTTTATAACCTTCTTTCTCCTTTTTGGTTCAATCATTCAATGCATTATGATTTTACTTTACAGTATCTTTTCGCTCAAGACGTGTGTGTGAGCTCAGAAAACATCGTATTACCCTCAAACATTAAGCCTCCTGGGTCAGTACTTAATTGCGAATTCCAAGAAGAATATACAGATTTTGTTGGCGAATTCAGGAGTATGTCCCCGCTGACAATTGCTGTATTATTTTTTATAGGAAAACCAGAGAAGTTGACGCAAAATGATCATTTTAGCCTACCAAAAACAAAATAAAATATGGACGTACGACATGAATGAAATACATATGGAGTCAGAGACATCAGTAATTTGCCAGTGTGGAAAAGATTATATTCATCTCTGTCTTCTTGCAGACTGGTACAACTACTGCTCACTTGATAATAGTTTCAATATTTAGAGTACAAAGTGGTCCTGACCAATACAGTCAGGCAATAGGCCAGTTTTCTTCAATACAAGTTTTGTTTGGATTCAACAACTCTTCTCTTTTAAACTATACTTCTTACTATTCTGTGTATTTTTATATTTTCATTCCAATAAGTCTATGACGTCAAGTAAAAATATTTTAAATTTTATTTTTTAAAAAAATAAAATGACAACTTGGAAAAATAATCTGGAACATCCAAAAATCTGAAACTTAAAAAACTAGAAGTGGGCTCAAGGATTTATATAAAGTTCAGGATAACTTGTTTTTTTGCTCGGAAAGTTTAGGATAATTGACATTGTTCATATTTTGTAAACAATACAACATTATCATTACCGTACGCGCACCATTTTTATAAATAGATTGAGGACTGGTTGGTGAGGATAATCAGCACAGGACAAGCTAAAAGTTACAGGCTCCCTAACTGCTTTATATGGGTGTGTGTGTGTGTGTCTATAATATTATAATATGGCGAAACAGTCGATCGAGCTGTGGATTCTAACTTATCCACTGTAGAAGCAAGAAATCAAGGATGGTATCTTTATGCAAGAAAAGCTTCAAAGCAATGAGGGCTCGCAGCACGAAACTTGCAAGACCTACGAGAAGTTTTACGGCCAGAATAATAAATTTCGATGCTATGGATTTTAGCATAATTATATTGGGTCATTAGAAAAACAATTCTTTTTATAACGTGCTTTACACCTCATGTTTGCAATAATAGCTCCTTTTCTCAACCTTTGTGAGTCTACCACTACTCTACCTTACTTTTAGATTGTTAAGTTTTCGGTGAGGAACGTACGTGCCATATGAAAAGTGATTCCTCCACATATATTCCTTCGATCAGTGGTAATCTCCCCAACGTTTTCCCTTTTCATCTTTACTAAACAGAAATTGGGCATTTCATATCAAAAAAGTGAATTGCCGATCATAAGTGACATCAAAAGGCCTAACAAACAGATGAGATTCAGGGAGGAAAAAATTGCTAGCACCTTCAGGAAATTATCAATAATAGGCCTGTTTGGAAGAAGCTGTTTAAAGTCAGAAAAAAGCTCCAGAAGAAAAAAAAACATAAATAGAATGTTTGAGTTGAGCTTTAAATTTACTAAACTTAAAAAAAAAAAAAAAAAACTCCTCACTTTTTTCACAAAGCTCTCAGACCCCTCTAAAAAAAATAAATAGAAAATTACTCACAACTCTCATCATTAAATCAAATAGGCCCAATCTTTTCTTATCGTTTTTTTCCCCAAAGTAAGATATATATATTTAAATAAGAACCTGTTAATGTCTGTGAAACGCGAATAAGCTCCAATCGACCCATAACAGTTGTTGTAAGTAATAAATTGCATGAACGCGCGTGACTTTATACTATACACACCAATAACTGAGAAGTGATAAAAATCCAAATTAATAATTATAACTAATCAGAACTGGACACTGCTGTTGACCCACCCACACAAGCAAAGTTCATCTCTAGCAAAGGTATGAAAATTGTAACAACTTTTTTCATACTATTTATGAATCACGAATAATGAAATTTATTCTTCATCTTTTACATATTAGGCACCCGCTTTCGGTTATTTACAAAAGATTAAAGTCTTATATGCGCACAAGAGTTTTTTCGGTAAATAAATGAACAAAGTACTCCAGTAGGAAATAAATGAACACACTGGTCCAGAGTTAATTCTGACACGTACGTCCAAGAGTTTTTTCGGCCTTGATTAATTAATTTATATAGCCTCTCCATTAATTCGCTCTTATTATTTCCGACCGACAAATTAAAAAAAAAAAAAAAAACAGACATGCATGCATTCATAGCTATCACCTATATATGTTAATGTTAGCGGCATCAAAACTGGTCTGACGTGCTGTCTAAGTGTCAATAATTTATCATTGACTGTTTTTTTTTAATTGCTTCTGCTTTAATAGGATCTGGTTTCTGGAAATTATATTGTTGGATCTGGATTAATCTGAAGCAAGTGAGGTCGATCGGGCTGTGTGATGGAGTGACGATTGACAGTTGTTAGTTTCTGCTGGTATCAATTATATTCATCACGTTTAAATAACAATGATGAATGGAACAATTTTGTGAAGCGAATTAGGGATAAAAAGTTGAATATGTACCTCATAGATGGAAAAAAATGTTTAGTTTTCTGCGGTGCTCAATAGTAGATAATGGTTTTGGTTGTCGGTAGAGTTTTATTGGTCGTACTATAATTTAATGGAAGGGGAAAAGGGGCGTCCTTGAACTTTAGATAAAAGAGAGAAGGGTGTCCACAGATTTGAAGGTCTGCACATGCATTCGTTTTATTTATTGAACTCGCCAAATTATAATCTTGTTTTTATTGGTGGCTTATAGCTTAATAGAAAGCCAAATAAGGAAAACTGTTGTGTGAGTTTGTCGTTGAGCAGTAGTTGCAGCGGTTGAAGTCTTAGTGATGAAATAAATGCGGCATTCATATAACTGGAGTAAGTAGAGAGGTGGGGAAGCTATCTGTACTCACGTACCACTCTGGTTTTTTATAACTGACTAATTATCTCGTGTGTTACGGAAGAACAATTAAGCTACTAAATATGTTTAAAATTAATAATTTTTTTTCCTTATTTCATTTGGTTAAATGCACAGTACAGGACACAAAGAAAATGGCTGGATGTGATTTTCGAAAATTAATAATTTTTTAAATTTTGTATTTATTAAAAAATTTATTTCTATCTATTTACATATCATTCTCTCTTTTTTTTTCCGCGGGAATTAAATAAGGTAAAATTGAAAAATAACAATTAATAACTTTTTAAGTAGACTTATATTGTTAACCAAATATTTGTTCCACGATAGGCTCATAATAAGAACATAGTGGCGTTTCTTTTTTAATCATAAATATAAATATATAATTGTACAAGGCTTATAGTTAGGGATAATTTTTGAAAAAAATATTAAATGAGGAAGATGAAGGTAAGAATCTATATAATGAAAACAAATCTATCTACTATGTTTTATATTAAAGACTTGGAAAGAAATATTTAAAAAAAAATTTGTGATTATTATTGTCAAACTCATAAGCTGACTTTTCGAATTTACTATTTTTACGTTCTTATAAAATCTTATCAAATTACTGGTAAATTTGTGTCAATTTATAAACTCATTTAAACTTAAGATCTAGTTCACGCACATAGTTATCGTTTTTATGTTTTCAACTAAGTTTTAAAACCTAGACCAAAATGATGAACCAATTCAGTCTAGCCATCAACCCAATTTGTTATTTTTTTTATTAAAAAAAATGAATTTTTTAAAAATTTCCTTTAAAATTTCATATCTGACTTTGGCATAACCCAAAGACCCTTAACCTAGTATCCCGACTAGTTTATGGCTGATCCGAGTTTCATAACTTTGGTTTTCAACTTACAAAATTATGTTTACATATTCCTAAACATGTATTAATTATTTTATAATTTTTTTTTATTAAATGCAATAAATTATGAATGTTGATGGATTTAAATTTTAATTAGGAATCTTAAATCAAAATTTTGTCCTTTTCATATTTTAATTATTTAATTATATTATATAAACATATATATAATGATAAAAGTAAACTTTTACGACTTACAATTTGAGTTCATAAAACGAGTTTATGGTATTAAACTTAGGGAATATCATTTCTGCCTTAAGTCAAAACTACGTCGTTTTGGTTCTTTTTTTTTTTTTTTTTTTGTTTACTTTTTTTTTTCTTTCCCTTCTTTTCCTTTTATCTCTTCATCTCTTCATTTAAAAAAAAAAAAACTAAAACGATGTAGTTTTGATTTAAGGCAGAAAAAGTTTTTTACCTTAAAGTCAGAAATAATATTCCCTTAAACTTATAAATTTGACAACCTTACTCACTACCATCATGAGCAGGATACAATTATTGTGTCAAATGCTTTTTATATCAAAATACTTGTGGCCAAAAACATGTTCCTTCCTTAGCTGCCCTTCAGTTACCATATCTTATAAAATGAAAATTTTGATTTATTATGCTTGGTTTTGACATTTTTCTTCCTTCTCTTAAAATTACACTGAGTATTTCTATACTGAATAAAAGATTCATGTTAGGAATGACCGTAAATTACATTGCTTGCGGGTTAAAAAGTTTTGTCATTTAAATTCATGCGACTTATAGTAAATTTAAAGAAATGAAATTTAAACTTCAACCAGATTTTTGTTTGATTCTATACCTAAATTAAATACGTTGTATATATTCATGGATAAAAATACATAATGTAAAATCGATACAGGCTTATATGTTTTGCTTGTAAATTATGTGAAAGGGGCGTTCTATTTAGATAGAGAAGGGTGGGACCAGCAGACAATCTACCGACAAACGTCAATGAGTGTGAAAATAAGGTTGTGACTGACTGCATGTGTGTTTAGATCAGTGGAAACGTTAGAAACTATTTTTTCAACATGATTTAAGAGGATTAGTTGGTGAGAAGAGTTTTATACTTTCATGTATGAAAGTGTTTCTTTAAATAACTATGGTCATCAATCCAATCCAGCTTCTGCTATATTTCGATCATCTAAACATAAATACCAAATAGAAATGTTTACTCTTATTTACTTTTTCCCCCTTTTGGAAGCTCGAGCACGAAGGGCAAAGATCGATATCATAATATATATTTAAAGATTAGCTCAACTGAGAAAAGGGATTGGCTAAAAAAATTAAGAAATGACATCTTTTTTTCATATGAGTCAAACATGATACTACATACGTACACTTGATCTCAAATATATATGTTTGACGAAATTAATTAATATAGAGTTACCATCACATGGCGTAATTAATTTAAAGAAGGATCATAATTATGAATATGTATAGATATGGGGGCTCAAGAGAAAGGAATCTAGAGTGCGTGGAGAGGCAAGAATAAGTATGGATGCATGGGCACCGAGTGGAGAATGATTAGTAAGTGTCAGTGTTCTGACACTTGCATCTCAGAAAAAGAGAAACGAAGGGATCAATCCAAATTGAATTTGGCCAGGCATATAATTAAATTGATGATTGCCCCCAGCACATGCATGGACCCGAATATTATAAGTTTATAACTCACACAAAAGCGCGAACACGCACAAGGATAACAAAACGAAAACTCATAATTTAAATGGCAAAATCCAACTACTCTGCACTGTCTTTCTTAAGCAGCCGGCAGCTGGAGCCTAAATTTTGCTATTTTCCAAAAATAAGTTGCTTCAATTACCAATATCTGTATACTTTGCAAGTATTTAAAAATATAGAACAGAATACAGCTAATTAATTAATAAAAGGACAATGTTATGCAGTGTTTTCGCAGAATATATAGAGAAGAAGCATGGTTTGGTGAGGGATGAAGGGAAGTGTACGTGCGGATATCTGTAAAATGTTGAAATTGAAGTTAATGAAAGAGGCAGGGAAGTAGCGTGAAGAGAGTTTGACCGGGAAACTTAATCAAGTCACTCATATTCGAAGGTTTAATTTAATATAGGATCAACCACGCTTATTATATTGTCATTTGTTCGCCAAACTAACGTTTTGCAACTGATCGATTAACAAAAAGTAGCGTCGCAATTACACACACACACACACACACACATATATATTAAACTCGCATTTCGTCACATGCGTACGCTTGGATCAACTTATCACACGCCTCCCTCAATCTTTAACGACTCTACAGCCATTCTTGTACCTACGATGTGGAGCACATACACTTGTTGTTCCACGGGCTCAAGTTGAAGTTTGAGACCAAACTATTCGTTACACCAAATGATACAAACAAGTATGACTGGACTGTGAACTGACAGACTCGCTCACACCATATGCTTTGCCACATGAACATCAAGAAAAGGCCCAACAACAATATGGTTCATTTGGATCCGAATCTCATTTTGAATTTCACCGTTCAAGACTCGTGATCATGTATAATTCCTCCCCACACATGCAATCAGATGTATAACTGAATATAAGCCATGAAATAATACATGTTTTTATTTCGAATTCTGTATGAACTGTAGACCCATGTTCTAAGATCAGATCGTATATGCCTGAATCTGGTCACCATGGCTCTCGCAGTTGGAATCATGAAACTGACTAAGCTAGAAAATCGATTTTAAAAAGAGATAAAGACTCCAAGAAACATCATGTACGTTCGTGGTCCCCATATATATAATGAGATGATTATTTCAAGAGATAAGAATGTGACATGTCTGTGCTAAGGGTGATGAATAATGGAAGCAATATATTACATTGGTCGGGGAAATTTGGCGTGAAACATCAAGCTGGGCATATATATACATACATACATTTGCCCAAATTCATTAGATTTATAATAAAACGGATGCTGTGAGGAGATTGAATTCAAGCACTGTTGAAGCGTTGCTGACAAGTAGCAGAAATGAAGGAGATTGGATTCTAACTGTCATTACATTATATCATCATTTATAGTTGAAGCGCAACGCCACCGTGACGTAGGCTTCATATCATAAACCAATCAATACGGTCAAATTAAATGACAACCAATTGAATCGTCCAAAAGAGAACACGCAACAGCTCACACGGGCTACATGCCTTATTGTCTATTAATTTTGTCCACTCATGATGTTGCATCTTGCCGCTGTTTACCCACTCCTACCTTCTTCTTCTTATTATTATTAGACTAAGGGACGAGAGTGTAAAAATGGGAGCAATTTTACCTTAATCATTATTTTATTTAGTTTTAATGATTAGTTGATTAAATATGCTGAGGTGACAAATTAAATGTCATTTGCGTCATCTTTGTTAAAGTGCAAATTAAATTTGCCCTAGAAATCTTAAATTTAATTTTGAAAAAAGAGAAAGTAGATGATACATGGACTTTCAACATAAACTTACACCTAACAAAAATGATATATATGACATGTAAGCTATCAGCTCATTATATGTATTTGGTCAATTATCAAAATTAATTGAGATAACAACAAAAAAAAATTGATACTTTCAAAATAAAATTGCTCTCTGAAAAACTTTCAAGACAAAATTATAAAAAACTTCCTCAAAAGAATTGCTCCAAGCCCATTATTGTTGTCGGCATCGTCCTCGTCCTCCTCTTGACATTAATTGACATTTCATGTTCTGAATATGAGATTCTAATCGGCCTATTTCTCCTGAGCCCATGGGTAGCCCAATACTTCCTCTTGGCCCATCCTTGTATTATTTGGGTAACATCCTGGCTCGGTGGTTTTCGGTTCAAAGCAAATTAAATAGCCCACTTGTCATTGTTTCCAGTTTATAGGAACATCAACTTAGCCCAAATGTTATCCAAAAAAAAAAAAAAAAATCAACTTAGCGCAAAGTCTTTCATGTCCACCCCGAACTGCAATAACACAACCATTATTCCAAGTTTCACACCGCTCTTTATGTTCTTCTTCAGAAGTATGCTCAGCAAGCATCCATCCATTTTTTTATCCATGGAGTATGCATCATCCTCATACATGCCCCTGGAGCAGCTACGGCCGGAGGTGGGAGGAGTTTTTATTTTACACAAGGGGTAATAAGGTCATTTCGTGAAAGAACTCAATTTTAGAAGGGTTAAGAAGTATTTTTGCCTCTAAGATTTCTAAAATAGAGCTAATTTAACCATCAGTTAACAAAATATACTAAACTCGAAATTTACGAATCATCACTTCGTTTTTGTTGAGAAGCAAATTTCCTCCAAAAGTTCTAAATATAATGTGGAAAAAAAAATATGAAATAGATGAGATATTGATTCCTAGCATAAATTTTATATCTTAACAAAAATGATATGTATGACATGCATACGGTTAACTCATCATATTTTGTTAATTAATAGTCAAAATTAACTAGTATAAGGATGAAGGTAAAATTACTCTCTTTTTATTGATAAAATTGCCTCCAATAAAATTAAGTGAGATAATGGCTAAAACAATAATCATTCCTCAACCATGGTTTGGCGGGGCATTTCTTCTAAAGGCAACTACCAGAACCAATCAAGGCAAAAAAAAAAAAAAAAAAAACTACCTGAAGCGATCAGAGAAGAGCACGCCAGAGGGATAGCAGGGAATATTAATATAATATTAGGCACGTGAGGAATATCCAGGGAACGTCTGGTTGAATTTTTTTGGGAAAACAACTACTTGAACCTCGCTCACTGCTTCTTCATATGAATTCAAAGCAGTGTTTAATTTGTAATTATTTTGGGCAAAATTCACAAACCCCATTCAACTGTGTGACACAATTGGATATCAAGAAGGATACAAGACGTGAGATATATTTAAATTAAATAAGGACATATAGTTGAATTTTTGTTCAGTCTAAGGTCAAATTTAACGTGCTAACAGCTATTAACTTCTTTAGCAAGGTTTGAATGACTTGCATTTTTAATCAGAGATTAGAGGAAGTGCGAACGATAATGTTAGGAGGGGTGTGGAAATGAACGTGGCAAGTAACACATCACATATATGGTTTCATTAATACTATCTCCCATCCAAAATCAAATATGCATCTTCATTCACGCAACACTTTTATTCGACCACCAAAAAGGATCAGTTTATAGATGAAAGGATGGATTTTCACAACGTCATAGAAGATTTGATTAACGCTGGCCTTGCAAGTTGCTTTCAATAAAATTAACCACGTGAAGCTCATCAGATTCTAACTCAATGATTGCAGCTTTGCACTCGCTTGTGCCTTGACAGTTGACACCTCATACGTCATTTCCCAGGGCTAAATGGTTCTCAATTAAACCCCATTAAAACGTTAATAACTTCGAACACATTTTTTGGGCCCATATTGCCGATCATTATATCGGGCTGCCTAGATTGAAAAGGACCAATCAATTAATATTTTATTTTTTTTTATATATAAAAGAGATGGTTAGAAGCCTACATTATAATAAAGGAAATTACACAGAGGAAATTAATCTCAAACTTTCTTGGTCAACCCAAGACCTCAAATAAAGAGGGCACACATCTAAGATGGAAGATTTAGATAGCCCAATTTTAGCTAAAGCCGTCAGCCACTTTGTTACAATCTTTTCTAACAGTACTGAAAGTAACCTGCCAATTTCTTTGAAGCATCTCCTTAATATGCAAGTCCACAAGTGGTCTTTCCCATCTCGAACTGTCCCAACTATTTGAATCACCAAGCATATCAGTCAAGAGTGGTTCTGCTGTATTATTCCTCTAGATCAGAGCAATAACAGCAGCAGGCTCACGAGGCTTTACAAAATTAATCTCAAAGGAAAAAGCATTACGTCATTCCCAAAGTTTCCAGACTGTAACCCCAAAATTCAGACTCCAATATCCTCTTCTACCATTACTCAGATGACGCCTTAGGTTCATTCTCACCCAATCAGTAAGATTTGCAGAAAAGAAAGTCGCTGCATACCGGTGATGGAGTAGCTTAGTCCACAGTTGTTTAGCATAGGGACAATCCTTAAAATGTGCAGGGTATCTTCCACACCATTATTACAAAATCCACATATGGTTGAAGTTTGGGACCAAGAACTTCTCCATAGATTAGTTGGAAGTTTGTCCAGGTAAACCTTCCACAAAAACACTCTAATCCTCTCTACCCCTCCCCATCTCCAGATAACTTTATACAGACTGCCCCTACAGCAATTCTCTCAATAAGACCATAAGCACTTTTGATGGAAAATCTACCATCTCCAATGGGCCCCCATACAATAAGATCATTCCCTACATTCGGCCATGGAATTAGAGAGGGGACTAGAAGTAGGATCCCTGCTGAATCCAAAAGGCTAGAGATTCTTGAAATATCCCAATTTCCATTCAATATTCAGTCCCCCACCACCGAATTGTCCTCTTCCCCAGTCACCTGTCTTGTACACATGGATTTCAGTACAATACCTTCTCCAAGCGAGCAGTCATTCAGGAAATTTCCTGTCAACCCATCACTGATTCTCCACATCATCCCTGGCTGAAAGTTCAAAAGCGTTTCTTCCTCTCTCAGCATAAATTTCTGATTAATGATCTAAGCCCATAAACCTTTGGTGCCCATCATCAACTTCCATGCTTGCTTAGCTCCACATGCTTGATTTACTTCAGCCAGCTTTCTAAAACCAAGCCCTCCATATTCTTGGGCCTTGTGAGCTGTTCCCATCCAATAGGATGGTATTTCTTGGAAGATTCATCATAGCCCCATATGAAATTCCTGTGTAATCTTTCTACCTCAAGACAAATACTTCTCTATCAATATGGTTACATAAGCTAAGTATAGACTTTTTTTTCCTATAAAGAAAGAGTTCGGCCCAAAATGGCTTGTGCATTTTAGATAAGAAGGTGGAGGTGCGGGGAATCGAACCCGGTGCCTCTCGCATGCGAAGCGAGCGCTCTACCATATGAGCTACATCCCCATCGCCTGACGGATAAGATATAAATAATAATTATAGTTGTTCATAAAACCAGCTCACTGCCATGGGAAATAATTTACCCATCCTCATCATTTTATTTCTATCCTTTTTCTTTTGCCAGCATAATTTCTATTCTATTGTATGGGCACGAATCACCTTTAAATTGGATTAAATGACATATGTCGACTTTTTCTATTAGTTTCTTAATTATACGTATAACCTATTAATTAAATGGTTCATAAATTTTAACCTAGTTCTTTGAACCATTATGACTTTCATAAATGATTCATATGTATTTCATGCTCTCCGATTATGGTGTGATTATCTATAAAAATGAAGTATTGTCTAACAAGTAATTTCTCACACCACACTATTAAACCACTCACTAATGTTAATAATTAAACTTGTTGAAAATCTAAATTATTTTTACGTGATCAACTAATGAAGCTCTTTTAAAATCAGTAGGAAATTGAAGGTTTTCTATGGTTTGAGAAAGGAATGCTCTTTTTTTTTCTCCTGATTTCCTACTTGTTCCCATTTTTATGTACACGATCATATATGGTTTCCGCTGATGAACGGTTTTTTCTGGTAAATAAAAAATAAAAATATGTAGGAGTTAATCCTTTTTATTCTTTTTTTATTTATAATTAATCCTTCTGCAGCTGGCTTCCAAATTAACATCAGCTGCTTGCAATCGTGGACACTAATTTCCGAAAAATATGTTGTAACGACTCGTCTCGATGATCTTGGCTCAATATATATACAACGAACTAAATTGTACGCACGTTCATATGATGCTAATGCATGTAGGGTATAGTAGTTAGTTATGGCTTCGTAGATTCTCCAAACGAGTCAGCACTATATGTCCTAACGCAACCTTCAACTTTCCAGGTAATTGTACGAAACCAACTCTGTTGCTTAGCTCCACTCGTAGGTTTGTTTGACTCTTCTATATTGGCCTACGAAAAAGTGGACATTGATGTATGCAAAACTCGTAGAAGAACCCTATAAATAATCTGATCATATTAGCTGCCGCATGAAGACCCGAAACATGTACGTAATTAGAGATACTGTTGCCATTTTCCTCCAACTGCTCCTAATTAACTTCTGTCGTTTTACATATTCTTCTCATGATATGTGTTTACCATAAACACTTGCACTGATAGTGACTGCATATAAATGGTGGACAGATTAAATCCTGCGTCAGGATATTAATCACACTCTGGCTTGTTGCCTTCAGACAATTCTCTTCAGTCACAAAGCAAGACACAAGTGTGTGCTATGTTTCAGATTTAATCATAATTTGCCGGTAAACTATTTGACTTAAATTGAATATACTTTATTTCACACCTCTTAATCTAAAATGGGAATCCATGTATATATAAAATATAAAATTTATAACTACATCATTTATAAGTGCGTGCACCTGCATATATATTCAGTTAGCATTAATGTGCGTTATTTCATAATTATATGGTATAGCTGTCGACGATGTAAACTATTGAATCCACTGGGCCACGTAAGTAAATGAGGCGTGTTAATTTCCACAATCCACACACATGGTTGGGGAGGGAACTAGTTTCTGCATTATTTAATTTGCTCGTTCCGTCTAGATGTCTAGATGGGAACTAGATGATTCAAATTTGGATTTTTTACTTTTTCTTTTAAAATAAATTTAATGGATAGAAAATATAAAATAAAGATAATATTTTAACTAATATATTTTTTAAAAATTACTAGTTTAAAAAAATAAAATTTAAACCACTCAAATGGGACGAGGTAATGGTGCCTATCCAAAAGATTTTGGATAGACATCGAAACCGGTTTTGGTATGGTTGGAGAGATAGACAAACTCCCCAACCACATATGATGTGGATAAAAAAACATTGTTTTGTAATTAACTGTATATTATTGTATTAAACTGATAACCCATAATAATAATAATAATACTAATAATTAAAAAAAATTAATATCGGTGTTTTTGGTTGTGATATGCTGTTATAGCTTTTGGAACATATTTCTCTTATATGTACTTTTACTCATCTTACACTTACTCTCTCACTTTATTTACCACATATTGTTTCTTACTTTTCTCATCATCACTCTCTCTATCCAACACATTTTTAAATGGGAGTTTTCTTAAAAAATATTTTACACATATTTATTATTTTTAATTAATTTTAAATATTTTTTACAATCTCACAATTCCTTGAGAAGACCTCATATAAACAGGGAAACGAGGAAGTATAAGTTTGAACATCCTCACATGTGGGTATTGCAAACAGCTGTGAGATGCCGTCAAATGTATTTATTTTACCATTGTACTTTCATCCATACTCATCACCTACCTCGATTGATTGTCATTAAACCCAACAGGGGTACAAAAGTCTTTTACCCTGTGGTAGATGCTATATATGAGCGTAGACACACACACCCATTATAACATTGAACGGAGGGGGGAGGGGAGACGGGAGAGAGTTATTAGCAGTTAGCAGAAGAAAAGTAGGAAACAGCGAAAGGCAATGAAGAGAGAAATGGGTAGCTACAGCGAGGCTAACGCTGTGTCAAAGGGCGAAGCTATGAGTCCGTCGGCTCAGCTGTTTCACGCGCCAACCTTAAACTGTTACGTCATGGCTTCCATGGGAAGCAAGACCAGAATCGACCCTCGTGTCGTTAAAGAAGGTTTACGCCATACTTTGCTTAAGCATCCCAGGTTCACTAGCAAGCTGGTAATGTTAATTCCCATGCCTCTTTCTCTATATCTGTATATTCTGCTTTTATATACTAGTTTCAATTTCTTCTCATTTCTATATGTTATACACTTATACTTCTACTAGGCCTTTTTTTTAAGTACTAAGAAAGCTAAATATATTTCTTAACCGTGATATATGCATATTGTATATTATTATATTTTATATTAGTTAATGAATGAAACTATCTTAGATAAAAAATGATAAATATCAGTACTTTAAAATAATTTATATAGTTTTCTCAATCTCTCCAATAAAATTAAATGGATTTTACATATATTAAGAACCGGTGTTAGTATATATATGTGTGTGTTTATATGTTTCTCTCATTTTTCATATATGTATCTTCCCTTTCTTTGTTGAACTGACCGGATTCGATTTGCGTGCTTATCTTAAGGCACTCTTGCTTTGTTATATCTTTACGAACTTTGGTTACCTGCTGTGCGTACTGATTGATGATATATATTAGTAGGGAGAATAAATATTATAGTTTCCTTTATTATTATGTGCTTTAACCAGCCATGAATATAGTGAAGGGTTCTTCAGCAATCCCACTGATCTGTTCAAATTCAACGTAACTTTTCAGTATGATGAGCATAGATTTTTAACAACATACATGACCTATTTTGACATTCCTAAATATATAAAAGACCTACTGATTGACCTAGTTTATAGTGTATAGATCTTTAGGGCCGGAGGAGTATGCGCTGCTTTTTCGCGAAGACGATTTTTATCTTATTTCTCCAGAAAAATCAGTCAAGAGTTGGATCAACAGAAGTTCGTTATGTATCAATACCCCTTAACTAATGGTTCTATAACATGTTTAAGGCTATTATATATGATTTTCACGCTGAATTGTTAATGTAAATAAAATAACATCTATATAAAAATGATAATGAATAATAAGATATAAAACTAAGTATGATCTTGTCATCTCATCAATTTTTGCTACCTAATCTTGTGATACATTCATGATGTTATCCCCCCCCAAAAAAAAAAATCATGCATGTTATTCACACACGCTTGTTTAATTAATTACTCCTTTCAGTTCTAAGTATAAGATATAATTGACTTTTTTAAGACATTAAATAAGTTAATTACATTATTTTAGAGTATTTTTATTTTTATTTTTTTAAACTAAATAGTTTGACTAGTAAAATAATACAAATCTAAAGATATACAACATATATGATATAATTAAATAATTTATTTAGCTAATTTAATATCCTAAAAAAACAATTTTGTTTTATATTTATGACTGAATATAACATGTGATATGCCTTTATAACCCCATTTATGCATGCTCGTCTAATTATTATGTGATAATGCTTTTTTTTTTTTTTGTCAAATTTATGTGATAATGTTGTCGCAATGGTCAATGGTGAATTTGAGAATGAAATAATGAAAGGGACGAAAGAGACCGGACAAATTAAAAGACGAGCGGACAACAAAGTTTGTCTCACCTAAAACCCACCACCCACTAGTATATATGGTTTCAGTCATTGTCATTTGATTATCCAAAAGAGGAGGCAGATCTTTGTTCAAATCAACAAGCTAGGCGACGAGTGAAATTAAACCACAAGCCTCATTTATCATATCCACTTATAAGTTATATATAACTCGACCTTCCCATCCCCCGTCAACCCCCCCGCGTACCGTCCCTGGCCTATATTTAATTTATAACGCCCAAAAGGCAATTGTTAAACATCTCTATCCCATCTCTTACCAAAAACGGCAAGGGCTACACTGAAAACGAACAAAAAGCTAATAACAAGTTCTTGCAGCATTAATTATATATAGCATTAAAGAGCAACCTTGTCTCCAAAAGTGTCACCGAAGGCTTTAGAAAATTTTCAGGATAATCTTGTCATGAAAGTGTTAAGAAAGAAATAATTTTATGTACTCTTGCTGTTATTTCAGTTAATTGTAACTATTAATTGACTAAATATGTTTTTAAGACAATTTTACATAATAAAATGATATATAAATTATCAGTTCAATAATTAACAATAAAAATAATTGAGATAGTAAAGTTACTCACTTTCCCTCCGGACAAAGGAAGCAAAATTTACAAGCTGGTCAACCATTTTGGATCCTTTTGAGACATGTAGATTTATTTATGGATCATCATGTTGAGGTGCAGGTTATGAAAGGAAGAAAACCATGGTGGGTTCCAACGACGGTGGACTTAGACGAGCACGTGATAGTGCCAGAAATAGACCCCATCATCGACTTCCCTGACCGATTCGTTGAGGACTACACTTCAAACCTCACAAAAACTCCGTTGGACACGAGCAGGCCACTGTGGGAACTTCACCTCCTCAACATCAAAACAAACAATTCAGAAGGAGTTGGCATTTTCAGAGTTCACCATTCCCTCGGAGATGGTGTCTCCCTCATCTCTCTCCTTCTCTCTATCACTCGCAAATCCTCTGACCCTCATTCCTTACCCACTCTTCCCTCCAAGAACAGAGCCCTCTCGCCTCCACCTTCTTCCTCCTTCTGTTCCCTATTCTTGGCAATTTTCTCTTGGCTCAGCCTGATTTGGAACACTCTGGTGGATATGGTCTTGTTTTTTGCCACTATTTTGTTCCTCAGAGACTCCCAGACTCCTATCAAAGGTGTTCCTGGCGTGGAGCACAGTACCAAGCGTTTCGTGCACCGTAACGTTAGCTTGGATGACATCAAGCTCGTAAAGAACGCCATGAAAGTGGTAATTCCTTCCTTCTTCTTCTGATTCTCTTTTGTTCTGTGTAATAAGTACGTAAGTACCGTTTTCTTTAATGCTCTGCTCTGTGCACGTCTTGCTCAATGAGAAGGGTCCATAACTTTGAAAATTCGTGTATCCAAAAGCGGTATCGTACGTACACTCGACAATATAAATTACTCCCAGAAAAACAATGCCTTGGTCAACAATACAATAATGCTTATTTATCTTTCTTGTTTTTTTCATATAGTTAATGCTTAAATAACAAAAGCGTCTGGCATGCATGGGCAGTAACTGTTGTTGCAGTTTTTTTAAATGGTCTTTTATGGATTAAGAAGGAAAAGCTTTTCATCCGATGTTATTCGGGTTTCCGTCTTTGTGTATCTGCTCATAAATTCAATTGAAATGTAGGACTTTCTGGGAGACAGGCCATATGGGGATTGGTTTTCCTTCTTTTCATATCTTTATTATTTGCGTAACTTGTTTTGTTTTTTCTTGGTTGGATTTGGACTAGACCATCAATGATGTTTTACTGGGAATCACACAAGCTGGTCTGGCTCGTTACTTGAATCGAATCCAAGGTTCGTTTTCTTACTTTCTTTTCAATTTTCATCCCATTTTCTTGAATGGCATGCTGCTTACAGTATTTTATTTTCTCCCCTTTCTTTCTCTCAATAAAAAAAGTAAAAAAGACACATAAAGCTAGCTACATTTACACGGTATAAATTGGAAGATGGCAATTAAATCCCTTGTAAGCAACCTATAATCCCAAAAAGTCTCTCCTTAGGGGGCTCAATCATGAAAAGGTTCTATGAGATTTAATGCCTCTCTCTTTGAGTAGTTGTTCGAGAAATATGTTCATGTAAATCGATTTTCTTACATATTTATATCATAAATCACATAGAACAAATAATTTTCACTATTAACTCAACACATGCACTTAAGTGTAAGTGTTGTTAGATTTTTTTTATGAAGACAATATCGCCTCTTCCCTCTTGCTCGTCATTTTTCTCCACCACGTTGACCTTAGGTTGCATTTGCGCAAGCAGCAACTGTCTATCTCTAATGGTCAAATGACGACCATATGTGATGAGTACAAACCCAAAGGGAGAGATCAATCCCCAAAAGCTAGTCTATGAGGAGGGAGAACCTAATAGATCATTATATAGTCACACCCCTCAAGAGGGGATGTCCTCGGCGGCTCCACTCCACGGCACTTCACTAGGCCTTCTGCCGGTCAGAACCCTCCGTGGGTAGCTCTCTCTGAAACATTAACTTTCAATAAAAGCACTAATATGATGAGCACAAGCCCAAAGGGAGAGTCCAATCCCAAAAGCTAGTCTATAAGAAGAGAGAACCCAATGGAATTATAAATCTTACTCCAAGAGCTTAGTTCCCTGATGTGGGACTCATTACACCATAGGAATGGTTAAGAGAAGGAAGGGTAGTCGTGTCCTCTCAATGAAAAACAAATGATATAACCTTTTTGTAACTAAGAAAAGTGGGAGACTTTAACGTGCTTACATGAGGCTTGTTTGCTATTTTCCCTTAAAAATATATGCACGGGAAAAGGTAATTAATTATCATTTAATTAGGCCGAAAGGGAGGTTTCTTAAATTATGACGAACATTTTAATTCAAGCACGTCATTAACGAAGCAGGTGCGAATCTAAATGGTGGAGCCCCAAAGCAAGCGGGACGAAACAATGAGTTGAAAGACGTGAGGCTCAGGGCGGCCATTCTTTTTAACATTAGGCCAAACCCAGAAATACAGGTGACTATCTATTGAGCAATTAAAATGACAAGACAGTCTGTAATATAAAGGTAATCGATCTAACGACGAAGATTAATTGTTAAATTATAGGAAATGGCGGACATGATGGCTGAGAAATCAAAGGTGAAATGGGGTAACTGGATAGGATACATCATCCTCCCTTTTGCACTCACTTTGCAACATGATCCCTTGAAATATGTTCGTCAGGCTAAGTCCATCATCGACCGCAAGAAGCATTCCCTCGAAGCTATCTGCACTTTTGGCTGTGCAAAGATGGCTCTCAAGCTCTTTGGCATGAATGTATGTTTATGAACACTTTCAAAACATCTTTCCTTTTTCTTTTTACATCACAAAAGTCACAACCTTAAAAACGCAGAAGATGAGATTCGTAGCAGGATACATATGAATTCTTGCTTATTTTTGTTTTCGATCGATGCGCGCGCATCATCAGGTGGCAGCTGCTATAACCCACAGAATTCTGTATAACACGACTTTGACCTTCTCCAACGTTGTTGGTCCCGCGGAAGAAATTAGCTTTTGTGGTCATCCCGTGACATTCCTCGCCCCAACTGTCTACGGTCATCCACACGTGAGTAACTGACTCTTTAGTCGATTTATTATGTCTAAGTATGGATTATTAGTATGTTTAAATATATATACATATGATAATGTGTTTTGCAGGCACTGACCATCCATTTCCTGAGCTACGTGAACAAGATGACCATCTCAGTGGCAGCGGAACCAAGCCTGATTCCTGATCCTCACTTGCTCTGTGACGATTTCGAGGCATCGCTTAAGCAAATCACCGCCGTTGTCAAGAAAACCCTCATTCCTGATATCGTCTAAATGTTTTCTTAATCACAGCCTGCCCCTGTTTAATTTGTTGCTTCTCGTACGTATAACAAAACCCATCCTTTTATCTGTACCATGTTCATTTGTGTACGAACAGCCTGCCTACGTCGTATTTACTGTTTAGTATGTTTCACTGATGTCATCGAGCATTCCCGGTTCGTACTAATTGCATGCAAATCGCGCTTCTGAGTATTAAATTCCTATGGATATGTGGGTATTTTTTCGTTATTTGTTTCTTTCAATTTGGTCATCTATTTTATTGTTTCAATAGCTTAATTTTTAATCAGCGCCGTTTTTACCTTTAAATCCCGCTCAGAATTGTTTTGAAACACTAGAGAAAAGCTTTAGACTTTCTTTCGAAACACTATAAGTAATGTAAAGCGACTTTTTTGAAACATTGAGCAAAATTAAATGACAACGTTGATGGCTGTATAAATGTAACTATAATTTATAACTAGTTACATTTATACAGATGTGAAAGGTAATTAAATTAAAAATATATAATTTAATGGAACAAAATGATAACTACACCTAAAACAAATTACTATATATTAGTAAAGAGTTTTGGGTTTAAAGTACTGTTTGTTCCATATTCTGAAAAATTTGTTTGCACGCAAATTTCTTATTAGTCATGTTGACTCTAAAAAAAATTATGTTTATGCCTTAAAATTTTATTTTATTTTGGTTTAATATTTAATTATTTATTTTATCTGGGGCTATTAAATTGAGAAAAGGGTTAACGATTTCATCACATTTATGGTATTCTTTAGAAGGCCACACAGCGCACCCTACATATGGGCTAGAGGGCCCAAACAGGCTCAGAAGATGAATATAAATGTATGATTTAGAGGGATGGGAAGATAGTCCTAGTTATGGGCTGCAGGGCCCAAATGATGTTTGGAAAAACAATACCAAAATTCCTTTTTTTGGGGGGGTTTTTTTGCCAGCCACCCTTTTGTTTTGTTCGCACCTGAAAGATAAAAAAATCTAACAATAGGGTTGCCACGTCTCACCATGGTTGGTGATGTGAAGCTGTAATCCATAAGCAAAAGTTGTGTTTTTTTTCTTGCCAATCATGAACAGTAATTCATAAGACTCAAACAAGAATCACAATGAAGCGTGCAACATTTTTTCATAAAATAATAATAACCAATAAAGGGTTCATCAAATCAATCATTATTTATCAAAATATTTAAAATAAACTAGAGTATGTAGAATGAGTTATAACGCGTAAATATATAATAATTCAACATATACTAAGAGGATGGAAGTGCTACTATTAGTGTCAGCAGAAAGAGATGAAGTTTCCAAAGTCTTTCCTAATAGACCCACGTGAGAACTATTATCTAAAAAATGGCAACCATCAATCCATCTTATCAATCATATCATATGAGTAATTGCTCATGAGTTGTCAAGTGGGTTATTATAGAATAACAACATTATTAATTATATCACATGGAAACATGCATGTATATAAATCAATTTACGATATCAATATCTCATTTTTCATATATAGTAAATAAGTACATAAGAATCAATGTACAATAATTAATTCTCAAACCTCCCTTGTTATTTTTTATTGAACTCATTGACTAGTACTCACATATATGACTGGTAGTTCAACTCAATAAGCTCACCGATTAAGTGATGTGAACCGTCCAAAATCCAACAACACAAGACTGAACTATAGGTTCCCACTCTAATGTACTAGTGAGGTGTCAAGGCCTTATTAAACACAAATGGGCCAAAAAACTAACAACAAAGAAATTTTTCCTTATGAAATATTGAAATAATCAATTTTTTTCTATCAATGTGAGATAAATAAAAAGATTTTTTTAAAAAAAATATTTGAGGAGGTCCAAATACCATGCAAACTATATCAAAATAATAATCTAATAGCAAACATTAAAAAATGAGAAAGTATAATCTATATCTCATGAAAATTGTGTTTTAAGACAAATTGTCACTTATTCTCATTATCAAAAAAGATAAAACATTTAATACTTTAGAAATATTTTAACCTTTAAGTTATTGGTGTTTTAATTTAATTTCACGAAGAGAACACAACAATAATTATTTTTGCTAAATGGGTTTGAAGCTTGAGGGTTGGTTTGAGCTCATGAGTACAAGAGCTAGGCCTCAGAACAAGACTTTTTTATGGGAGTCAAACTTAAACAGGCCAGTTTGTTTTAAGCCTGAACTGGCTTAAAACAGTTAATAGAAAATAGTTTGTTTTGGATCACTTTTGGGGGGTTTTAAAAGTGTTTGTGTATATAAATTGAGATAAAACTCTTCTGACATATTTACTTTATATATTATAAATCACGATTTAAAAATCACTTTTGAAGGTTCAAATTACTGTTCCTAACAAGCATAATGGAGGATAGACTTAGTGATGAGGGAGTAGTTGTAACTGTTCACATTAACCTCATGGAAGGGTGTAGGTTTTTTGTGGATATTGCTCTAACTGAACCTTTTTTTTTTTTTTTTTTGATAAAATCTAACTGAACTTATACTTTATAACTTTTCTTCAAAGTTTGTAACAGCTTACTGGCTAAGTAATAAAGTTCAAACCTGAGTCCAGTCCAAGTTACATGGGCCACATTAGGTATTTTATTCAAAATAGAAACAAATAATATCTAGAAAGCAGGAAAGTACTAATATATAAAATACCATTATTTAATCAAAATCAACAATAAACAAATCACATGATATAATCTTAATTAATATTTAACAGACAAACCGTGCTTAATATTTTATAAAACGATATAATCTTTTTTATTTTTGAAATTTTCTTCCCCTTACCCAACTACACTTGCCTTACTGGCTTTTTGAACAACACACACCATCCTGGTTTTGTGATTATTCTCATCTTACCCCCTCTAATCTTTGATAAAAATCCTATTTATTTTATTTAATTAGAATAAAAAATTTAAGAAGTTATTAATATGAGTAAATTAGATAAATATTAAAAATATGTCTTATACTCACCATCAAGTTAAAGCAATGGATTTTCAGATTTAATACTTTTAAAAGTATTATTTTAAACTATTACAATCTTATGTAAACCCTTCATAATTGCCACACAGATAAAAAAAAATTACAATTTATTAAATACTATGATAATGATTTTATAAAATATTATATATAAATCATATGCTTATTCATCTAAAGATGGGATAAGATTTTGGGAAGAAAATCAGAAAGAGGATTTTGAGAATTTCATCTTATTTTGGAGTTTTTTATTAGTTTCTGGAACTTTCCACGTCATTCCTCGTTCTATTTAAAAGCAGCATTCCTGTGCGACTGAGGCAGCTTAAACCCTACTGCGAAGTTGATCGAGGGAAAACGAACCGATTCAGCAATGGCAATAATCTCTGATTTTCATGAGGAAGAGAAGAATGAGTCTCAGGCCAAAGCATCCCCTTCCTCTTCGTCTTCCCAACCCTCAACCTTTAGCGCTAAATTTGATCCTTCGAATCCAATAGATTTTCTGCAGAAGGTTTTCGACTTCGTCGCCCAAGAAAGTGAATTTCTAGGGAATGAGACTGCTGAGAAGGAGATCGCATCGGCGGTGCGAGCTGCAGAAGAGAAGAAGAAAAAGAAGAAGAGAGACGAAGAGAGGGCCTCAGAGGAGAGGTTGAAAGCTGAGAAAAGATTGAAGGAAGAAAAGGTTGAAGCGAAGCAAGGGAAGGATGAAAAACGCGAGGATAAGGAGGGGAGTGGCTTTAGAGGTAACGATTAAAATATTCCGCTCTTAGATTTGAGAATTGCCCTAGGAATGCATCTCTGTGTCATTTACTATGATTCTGGATTGAACATACGCTCGGATTAGATTATGTTTAGGTATCTTGATTTTATAAATGCTGGGTATGGAATTCTGAATTTATTTTTCGCCTTTTTTATTTTGCGGATGAATCGGTTCCCGAGTTGTTTTATCATTGACGGCACTATCAACTTGGTATGATGTTTATATTCATGTCTCGATTAATTTGGTATGGTGTTTACATTCATGTTTCGAGTTTGTGGGATCGGGTAAGGGGCTGCGATGACCCTCTGAGCTGTTTAGTAATAGACGATTACTGTAGCCTTTGGAAGGAAAACAATTTATTGCGTCATGTGAGATGCTGGATTTTTAACGTTGAGAAATTATACTGGATTTTTACCGTTATAAGCTTTGGGAATTTTCTTGGTTTATTTTTATTGAATTTGTCCTTTTTATGGTTTCAATTCATGATTTATTAAGCTCATGCCTTTCCATATTGTTGAGTCGCTTTGAGTAGGCTGAGAGGCATTTATATTTTTACTTCCTTCCCACCCCATATAGTTGGTGGTTGTTTGCTATGATGATAACTACCCAGATGAATTATCTCTTATATGTTCCCGGTGACTTTTATTAAGAATGTAAATGGTGCTGGAAGCATTGAAATTTCCCTCTTGTTTTTATATCCTCTCAGCTCCTAACAAAGGTAATGGCTTGGATCTGGAGAAATATTCTTGGACTCAGACTCTCCAGGAGATCAATTTAATTGTTCCTGTGCCAAATGGAACCAAATCAAGATTTGTTATCTGTGACATAAAGAAGAACCGCCTTAAAGTTGGACTCAAGGGACAGCCTCCAATTATTGATGTAAGTTTGTGTCTCAATTTCTATTGTTGCTTGTCAAATGATAATTCTTAGGTATGACATGTTAGTTAAATGGCTTCTGTTTTTTAATCTGAGGGATTTGACTAGGGTTGGTTTGTTTATTTTCAGGGGGAGCTATATAACGCTGTCAAGCCTGATGACTGCTATTGGAGCATAGGTAAATGGCTAATCATCGGTGCATAAACATGTTTAAGTTTTCATAATACAAATATATAAGTAGCAAGCTTTGAAACATAGGTGTGAATAACCAAACACTTCCATTGTATCCATACATATACTTGGAAGTTGGATTGTTGCTAGCTGTATATTTAGTGGCATGCCTTTGTGATTCTTTGGTCAGGAGTTGTTTCTCACTAGTCATGTATAAACTTGATTTTGCAGAGGATCAAAATTCTATTTCTATACTTTTGACCAAGCATGATCAAATGAACTGGTGGAAGTGTCTGGTAAAAGGTGACCCTGAAATTGACACACAAAAGGTTGAACCTGAAAACAGCAAATTGTCTGACCTAGATCCAGAGACCCGACAGACTGTTGAAAAAATGATGGTAACTGATTGTTGATTGAATTAGTTTTTAATTTTAATCTTTAATTATTTGGTAGCTCTGTTTTGATTTATTCAGTACTCTGCTCAAAATAATTGCGATGTACACAAATCTCCTGAAGTAATAACTAAATAGAATGTCATATCTGTTGTTCAGTATGCTTGTTTGATTTTTGATGTTATAGGACCTGGCACTTGTACAATATTGTAAGGTTTATTGATCAATAATTCTCTTGTACAGTTTGATCAGAGGCAGAAATCTATGGGTCTCCCAACCAGTGAAGAGCTCCAAAAACAGGAACTTTTGAAGAAATTTATGGGGGAGGTGAGCACCTAATGCAGATCAAGTCATATGGTTTTCATGATTGAATTAGTCCTTTACTAATACGTGCCTCTAATAATGTCTTGCAGCATCCGGAGATGGACTTCTCAAGGGCTAAAATTTCATAGAGTGTTGTATTGCTGTTTGGATGCTTTATGGTCTGGTGTCCGATGCTGGTGGCTACTGTTTTGTGGTCCTTCGTGCAGATGATTAAGCTGTGTTCATAAATTTTTACTGCTTTTTGTAATGGATTTACTTTAGGGTTATTTCTTCTCTATTGGAGTACTTAGTGGGTATGTCCGCAACTCTATTTTCATAGTCTTAAAACGTGTTAAGAGAAATTAGACTCTTATAAGGAGTCAATTGTTTCCTCCCAACCCATTAATTTACGATTATCATAGTTCCCAAAATTTTCATTACAATAGTACTAATGGCCCCTTTTTATTTTCTTTTTCAGAGAACGTTGAAAAGTCCTATAAACTTACTATTTCGGCACGGTAGTTCTATAACAAACAAAATATAAATAGAACAATTACGTAATTTTATCGGAATAATTAAAAAATAATTGCTATTCAAAGGAGAATACAATAAAAAAAATTATGTATTTGAACTCATTTATAATATAAAAAATATGTATGAATACGTTTAATTTGACAAAAGCGGTTAATTTTACTTATCTCCTGTATGTGTCTCTTTCAGCATGTTTCATATAAATTGGTTTTTTTTTTTTTTAAATTTACTCTTATTTAATATAAATTATACTCCATGAGAGTAAATTGAGCAAAATAATAAATATAAGGTGAAATCCTAGATTCGTGAATTTTTTTTTATCTCCGCCTTATATGTGTGTGTGACTAAAGAGTGATTTATAAAATTTATTCATTTTATCTTATTACCACTGAGTTAAAAACAAAATTGTTAGATTAGACAGTTCAATTTAAGTAAAATAAACTACACAAATATGATTCAAAATAAAGATAAATTACACGAACATGTGGATTAACTTTCCCTTATAGTTGAGTGAATTGACTTCGATTTAACATCTGTTTTGGTTTTGTAGAATTATTTTTACGGTGTCCGAGACTAATATGTGATTTGAGATTTGTGTCGGGCCTAAAGAATCACCTTTCTCCTGACTCCTGAGTCCTGTTGCCAAACAAGCGCTTACTTCAGATTACTCTCCGCACTCAACTTGTTCTATTTTGATCAAGACTTAATTATTCCCGTGCCTTAATTTGTAGAGGTGGGCAACGGATTCTTTTTTACGGGGATTCATGATGATTATGTAGATTATTAAAAATGACAATGTTCGGTTTTTCTGCTTGGGCGTGATGATTTAAAAGGTGATAAATGGAGGTCGCATTCAGCCAATTGGTTAAAAAAAAAAATAATGTTAAAAAAATGAAAGAAAAAAAATTGAAAACGATGAATTTCCTTCAGCGATGCAAAGCTCCGAAATCGGAGAATTCGGAGACCAAGGATAAAGCGCCATCGAGAAACCTTGCAAAAGCCAAAACCCATGTTCTAGAATTTTTGATCTCCCTTTGGAGTGTTATGCAGAAGAAGTGGCCAATCTCATTGCCTCCTAGTTCGGAATGCTTATTGTTGTGGATATATCATCTCAGTATCGTCTTGGTGGTTTTCGAATCAAGGTTGCTTGCTCTGGCATCAACTAGTTTTCGTTCCAACTACTGCTTCGGTGTCTTTCCTCTGTTCCCTCCACCTTGGTCATTTCATGATCTCTTGATATCCCACGCCACCACGAGCTTAGTTTTCTTTGTTGCCAGAAGTTTTACTCTCTCCCGAGGGCTTCACCAGCGCGTTATGCATTGTTCTGTTTGGACTTCTGTGTTGTCTTCCAGTCCTTTCAGCGCTATACATGGAAGGTGTTGGGAACTTCTTCACACCAGAGCTTTGAATCTTCATATACTACGGATCACCGTCACTTTTTGTTCTTCTCGGAGTCGGTATTTTATACCTTCCTCCACCGTTGGCGCCAAGCAGGACGTATGATCCTGAGAATCTCTGTGGGCGACATTTTCTTCTTCATTGATCCTAGGCTTGGAGAAGGTGCTCTGCATGTTTCTGTGGAACGTACAATGGTTCGTGCTGGTTCTGCTGGTTGGTTCGATGCTTCGTATGAAAGGTTTCGATGGATCTATGACCTCATGCGTGTGCATGGATTTCAGGAACCTCGTTGGGAGTTACTTATGTTGTGCTTCCCACTGTCTCTTTTATAGATCAGCTCTGTGCTCTTTACCCTCAACTTCGTGTGTCATACCCGAGGGAGCTTGATCAGTCGCTTCTCGAGCACAACCGTGGCAGCTCTTGAATTTGTTGATGAAATCTCTGCTTTGGGTGATTCTAGCCCGACAAGCCCTCTTCAAGCCTCATTTGAGTGCCCTGTTCATCCTTCGCGTGGTGGACGTCGTCACCGACGTGGTTCACCTTCCCCTGCTTTCACAGGTTCTCACTGTGGCTTTCAGGACTCTGCTTCACTGGGTTCTTGCTATTTATTAGCCAAAAATACCCGCTTGATCGCTCCATGACTGTGACTTTTAGATAATCATGGAATGGGCAGTGCCATCATTATCTTTTTGGCAGTTAGGCTGCTCGTCTTTTTTACTATGGCTTTGGTATGGTCTTCTTTTGTGATTTTCTGCAGGTTTGTAGCTTGGTTTCCTCTTGCTTTCTGTTGCGTTGTGTGGAGTTCGGGATTGTTCTTTATGCTCTGTTTCCGAGATTGTTCGATCGTCTGTCTTCTCTTCCCACAGGAAGCTTTGAACCTGGTTGGTTCACTTGGGTGGCCCATGTCCTTGGGGAGACGTGCTGCAATGCCCGCTCTTTTGCTCGAGAACTGCTCCTCCTCTCTACGTCGGCGTTGCTGATAGTTCTGGGAAACTTGCTTTTTTTTTTTTTTAAGAAAGAAAAGTTTTTGAGGGTTCGACACCAGTCCCCACCAAGGCCAGGGCACGGCCCTGGGCTCTATGAGTACTTATTGGGGACTTACGAGATCGCCTATCAAAGGAGTCCCAGCAACGATAGAGAGGATCGAACCCACGACTCAAGGACCTAGTCCTGGTTCTCTTACCATCTGCTTTTGTTGGTTGCAAATTAAACCGTCTTCCAAGCCAAAGCCACATGTGTGCTTGTTGGTTTGTTTGGTTTGTGTGTTGGGCTTGTTTTAGTTGTTACTTTGCTTTCTCTTGGGCTGCTTGATCTGTTACTTCTCCATCTTATAATGTAATGCAGCCCAAGTTTATGTAATCATTTTATGTGTGTTTAAAGCACTTGGAGCTTATGGGTTTTCTCCTATTTTCTATCAGAGAAATTGGAGCATTGTTGGACCTAGTGTGTGCAATTTTGTTAAAAAGGTGTTTGCTATGGAAGTGCCATTGAAGGATGCAAATAAAACTCTCATGCTCTTATTCCTAAAAGGGATCAGCCTATCTTGGTTAGTCATTTTCATCTTATTTCACTTTGTACAGTTCATTATAAGTGTGTCAAAGCTGTTGACTCAGAGATTAAGACATGTTATGGATGATTTGATTTCAATATCATCCTTGGGCAAGAAATTTTGCATACGATGAAAAAGAGTAAGAGTAGGTGTGGTTTTATGACTATGAAGGTTGATTTAGAAAAAGCCTACGATCGTCTTAGTTGGAGATTCATAAAGGAAGTTTTGGCAGAAGTGGGTTTTGATGGGGGTTTAATTAATCTTATTTTTAATTGTATATCTTCGGTGGAATACAATGTTTTGTGGAATGGGGAGCTAGCCCACTATTTTGCCCCAGGAAGGGGACTTCGCCAGGGGGATCCCCTTTCCCCTTACCTATTTGTACTTTGTATGGATCGTTTGTCACATCTTATTAATGATGCAGTGATTAATGGATTGTGGAAACCTGTTAGAACTTCATCCTCAGGTCCTCTAGTGTCTCATCTTCTGTTTGCGGATGACATCCTATTTTTTGGAGAGGCCTCCATGGAACAAGCTAGTTGTTTTATGGATTGCCTAGATAGGTTTTGTGAGGCTTCAGGAGGAAAAGTCAACCCTGAGAAGTCCTCTATCTTTTTCTCACCCAAGGTGCCTATGGGGATTAGAAGAAGTATATCTAATTGTACCCATATGAAGATCTCTAGTGAGATTGGGACATATTTGGGAGTTATAATGTCTAGGAAGCGCAAATCAACTGAGACTTTTGGTTATATTGTGGATAGGGTTAATGCAAAACTGGCATCATGGAAAATAAAATCTCTCTCCATGGCTGGAAGAATTACCTTAGCCAAATCAGTTATTGGTTCGGTTCCTCTGTATCCTATGCAAGTTGCTCAATTACCCCGAGCAACATGTAGAGAGATCGAGCGGTTGTAATGCAATTTTGTTTGGGGATCAATTTCTTCCCATGGATTTCACAATGTGAGTTGGTCTACCTTAACTCTTCCTAAGAAATATGGGGGTTTGGGTATTAAAAGGCTAGCTTCTATGAACATGGCATTTGGGTGTAAGCTGGCTTAGAAACTGGTGGAAGGTAGTAATGGTCTATGGAAGGAAGTACTGTTTCATAAATATATGATTAGAGATGATTCTGAGTTTTTTGTCCATCGGCCTGGGGACTCCCCTCTATGGCGTTTTATTTGTAATCAAAAGGAATATGTTAATGAAGGAACTAGATGGAGGGTTCGAAATAGGAATTCGGTGAATTTCTTCACTGATATCTGGATGGCTCAGGGAATTATGATTCGAGATCACTGTCTAAGGTCTCTAACTGAGGAGGAGGAAGGAAGCAGAGTTTCAGATTAGGTTTCAAATGGTCAATGGAATTTAGAGCTCCTTTCTTCTATTGTGCCACAGTCAATCATTCAGAAAATATTACCTATACCCCACTAATGTTCCAAGCTGGAGAAGATGTGATACTATGGAGCGCTGCTTCAAATGGTATATTTTCGGTCAAATCAGCATATCATATGATTGGAAGGTATCCTGAAGAGTTGGCTCATCCTTGTTTCAAATTTATTTGGTGATGGCAAGGTTTGGAAAGGATTCGGGTTTTCTTGTGGCTTGCTTTTCTTAATAGGCTACCTACTAATGAATGGAGGAGTAAGTGGTCAAACTCGTCGTCTTTATGCCCTGATTGTGCTAGGTGTCCCGGAACACTATTACATATCCTTCGTGATTGTATGTTTGCAAAAAGGTTTTGGTTGAATGTGGCGCACCCAAATTTTCTGTCAATTTTCTTTACAGCCCCTTTAAAGGATTGGTTCAGTTTAAATCTTGGGGAAGGATTTGAGGAAATCACGTAACCCAAATTTGTCCCTTTTATGTGGTGTTAGTGTGTGGAAGTTTAGGACATGGCATAATCAATTGATATTTTAAGAGGACTTTAGTAAGCCAACTAATCCAACTGCTTCTATTTTAAACTCTTGGCATTATTTTGTGATTAATCATGAAGGTTTAGAGATTGATGTCCATTCTACATGGTAGCCACCTTTGGAGAGCTGGATTAAAATTAACGTGGATGGTGCTGTTTCAGCATCAGGTGGTTTTGCAGGTGCAGCAGGTGTTATACGAGATTCAGCTGGTTCTTGGATAGCAGGATTTTCTTCTAGTTTGGGTGTTTGTGGACCAAGAGAGGCAGAGGAATGGGCTTTTCTTAAGGGTCTTCAACTTAGGTGGAATTTGCATTTCACAAAAGTGGTAATAGAATCTGATTCTAAAACTCTCATTGAAGATCTTCAACAAGAGCATAGCAGCTTGGATAGTTTAGTGGTGCTACAGATCCGTGATTTCCTAGCAAAGAATTGGACTGTCTGTTTTGATTATATTCCAAGAAGTCAGAATGTAGTTGCTGATAGGCTGGCAAAACATGCCATCTCTAATGCTCTCTACTATGATGTGTGTCCTAGTTTTCTTAGGACTTTAGTTCTTCATGATTGTATGAGAATTCCTTTCCCTCTATCTTAATTTTAATACAAAGCGTTAGCCTCCTTTCATAGCAAAAGAAAAAAAGCATTTGGCTTTTTATAAAATAAAAAAAAGAAAGAAAGAAAGAAAGAAAGGAAACTCTTTCGCGATGATTGCGAGAGTGGGAGTGGAAACTAAACCAATAGCGCAGCAGGGAACTCCTTCAGCAAACAGCTGCAGCTGCCCCACTCCTGACACTTCTTCACTTTCTACAGATCATGAAATGTGATCACGAATTGCTATATATCAATCAATCAATGCCATTATAATATTAAATTATTGACTTTAGAGTCTGTTATTATTATATTATGCCGCCACTGTGGCAGGTAAGAAAGTGGAAGAAACCCCACCTTAATTTATAATTCCCAGATTTTAGTAGCAGGGACAGGGTAGGATTAAGAATTAAATGAAGAAATAATTAATTTACAGTAGTAATATACAAATAGTAGTTCGTTGAAAGTAGCATGACCATTGAAGAACTTGAATAAATCCAATTAACATGGACTATTTCTTGCTGCTGGAGTGCAAATGACTGGAGCTCATATCATTTATTTATGTTATATATTATTAAATTACATATCAATTTATAAACTAAAAAAATTAATTTTTTTAAAAAATAACAATAAATATTTTAAAATAATTTAGTTAACTTTTTTAATACTGCTAAAAAAAGTCAATTGAGTTACTGTATAAAAACATATAAGTTCACGAATCGTTGACATATTTTATCTCCACCGCTGGCAGTCGTCGTAGTTGCCGGGGAAGGCCACCGTCGCCGTCATCTGGTAACGGGAGGGAGGGATCGTGTTCCGGTTCTTAAATCATAGGGGGAAAACGGTCTTAAAAGGTTGTTAATGGGGTCATAATATATAGTGAACTGAGCATCAATTCCATATAAAAGCATGAATTCCAATTTTAAAAAGTGCAGTGGACCAAACTGGCTCTTGATGTTTGCCTACAGAACACTGACTCTCACAGTCTAACCAACCTGAAACATGAAGGAATAGGAGATGAAACATGAATCTATGAGTGGCTGGATCAGTGAGGGCGAGATGAAGCAACGAGTTGGGTGAAAACAGATGATACTACTGGTGGCAGATTTGGGCAAGTTATACTCGATCGGAAAAAATGGATGTTTTGAGCTGATCGATAATGAAAGGATGAGTTTCTTACTTTCATGCTATTCAGGCCCGTTTGGAATGAACATAGAAAAAAAAGGAATGGAAGGAAAAATATTTTAAGTTGGCGTGTTTGGTTCACAGCGGAAAAAAAATGGAAGGATTAGAAAATTTTTATTTGATTAGAAGAAAATAAATAGAAAAATAAGAAAAAGTTATATTTTTACTCTCAATATATTTTAAAGTTATTATAAAATTAAATTTATATTTTTTTACTCCTCCCCATTCCATCGGACAAATTGGAGCAACAGCGTGTTGAGTTAATTTGTTGAGGGGCAGAGATAACAATGGCAAAGTCGAAAACAGAGAGTAAAAATGAAGGATTATTTGGGAAATTAACGTGGACAAATGGGGGTGGTGTCGATGGCGTGCCACGTGCGTGTCTGTGGTGTGAGTTAAGATGTAACAATAAGGCTGCCCATAATGTGGGGCCACAAGTGATCTCTATCATCTCATATGCATGACACTGCCGCCAATTTGTAGATCATTAATTACCCCCTTCTCCCATCTTAATTATATATAAGATGAATTTTATATTTTATATCAATGGAAAAAATTATTTTAAAATATTAATATTAATATTTTTATATTTTTCTTCAAACTAATTAGTTTAACTAACAAAGTGAAATATAATCTAAAAACATGCAATAAATAATATGATTAAAAAATTTATTTAATTTTTTTAATCACTTTAAAAAGAAAATAATTCTATATCATATTCAAGATTGAAGTTACATATTCTATGCTTCAACTCAGTGTTGAGAAATCAAAATGAGGTGAGTCCCGTCCCTTGAAAACAGACTCCTGGTTTTTGGTTTTTATAATAACTCCAATTCGCACTCAGTGTTTGGAGTTTTCTCCTGTTCCTCTCAATTATTTTCTACGTGGTCCCCACACTTTTGTTCGATCACTAACCTTTCCATCGCTTTCATTTCCTCAAACTTGTTGTCTTCTTCATTCTCTCATATCTCTTAATTAACACCATGCCCTGACGCCTTCACCCCTGACAATTTAATAAACATTATTAATTAATAATATTTCTCATAACATACAATTAAGAATTAGGAAAAACCTCAAAAAAATATCATTTCAATTTCAATTTTTAACAAAACTAATTATCAATTGTTTTGCTATTTCTATCACTGTAGTTATCAAAAAGATTTTGAACAGTGATATTTTTCTAAATAATTAAGACGTCATCTCTGAAAATCAAATTTAAAAAACTCATTTTAAAGCAATACATATACAATGTGTACACGTTATTATTTTATAGAGTTAGAGATCAAAATGGTGTTCTGATGCCAGCTTTGTCCAATATCTTCAAGTTGTAATTTCTGCAGCCACAAGACGCATAAGAATCCAAAATTGGCGTTCCACCCAGGTGGGTCCCACTTCCCAATATAATTCCACTTCCAACCAAACTCCCTCCATGCCCTGCCAAATTCTCTTCCTGACAACTCTTTTTGGCAAACACCCCCTTTTCTTTCTTCTTTTTATCTTTTTACCCCACTTTCTTAATTTTGTTTCACTCCCTTCCCCATCCAACACCACCTCTGTTTTTAGACAACTGGAAGATCCACAGCCCTCCATCCACCGCATTTCTGAATTCCACAAACTCATTCATCAATCACACCTCGATCCCATTTGTTTCTTTCGCTTTGTTTCCCACCCGATTCCCTTTTTATCAACATTAAATGCACACCACAAAACAAAAAAGACGTTTTGACGCAAAATGTATCATTAGAGAAGCTAAATCTGATTTCTGCGGAACTCACATTCAGCAACTATACTAGATATTTCATATCAGAAAAAGAAAAAAAAAAAAAAGGGAAAGACCAAATTCAGCTCACATTCACGTTCATTTCAGTAAAGCTTGTTTACCAATCAATCACATATTGGATACCAATAAGTTCTGAAGCAGATTCCGCAACACATATTGCCAAAAACAGAGGGGAGGAAAAGCACGTTGCCGGGTGAAGCAAGTGGGCGGCCATTTTCCAGGAGAGAGAAAAAAAAAGTGGAGAACCAAACAGAGACATGATGTGGGCATGTCCATTCTTTGCCTGCTCCCTCAACACACATGGAGCTTCCAACTGTTGCGATGTGGAAGCCACCACGTGGAGCCTCGCCATTGCCTCAGTCATCAAAGTGTTTGCCATGAAATAGACAGCTCCATATCAACTTTGTTCTCCACAAGTACCCTGTACTTTAATGAGTAGGTTCCTAAAGAGTTCCCTCGCCTTTTCCCCAAAACTTGCCTTTTTCCTCATGTGGGAATTTAAGGTTATAGTACTACTGTCTTGTTTGTTTCCAGTGACTTATGTGTTGAAGTGAAAAATGTAATCCTCACAACTCACCAGCATTTTGGAGAGAACAAGTAAAGAGAGAAGGCATATTCACCTCTTTCGCTCTTTTCAAAAACAGGGTGTAGTTGAAATTCCTCTCAGGTTTTGCTTTACAGCTCATCTTCATATTCTACTCAGTGTCTGTTGATGTCAATTTAAAAAGCTATTTTGACTTTGATGTTTTTATCATTAAACTGTGTGTCTGAAAATGATGTGATTGGCTTCCTTTGTCTTTCCCTTTTTTTGTTTAACGTTGATTTTAGTTAAGTCAAATAATTAAGAACGCGAAATCAATTTAAAACTGATGTTCTGCCTTTTTTTGGCCTGAGATGTTATGCCAATTAACATCTCGGTCGTTTTATAATACTATTATATGTTATTTACTTTACACTACTGTCAACCAAAAATAACAACAGCGAGTGGGTTGACATTCTTTAATTCCTTCAATAGTTTATAATTTTTGTTCTTGCCACATTTTGTTTTTTTTTTGGTTATTGATAGAGGAATTACAGAATCGAACATTTCTGCCCAGACTCAATTAAAAAAAAAAAACAATTTAAACGGAGGGCTTATCACGCGGGGTATTTTCATTTACGTAACAGCTGGGACTTGTTGGTGTTACGTTGCTTTTGCCAGAAAATGACAAGAATTATGTGTAGAAAAACCTAATTTGTGAACGTAGAGCTACAGGGGTCACCACATCGAGAGAGAATTTGAATAACCTGAGGCCATATTGGAACACAGAATCTATCTATCCTTTTGAATTCATTCCACAGCTAATCATATTGAATCCACTACTCCATCGTTTTCCTTTCTTTTATTATTTCCTTTCTAGTTAACACTTAACAGTGACGTAAATTTTAATATTATTAATAAAGTTGTGTGTCCAAATATTGTAACTCCTCTATAAAATTTAACAAAAAAAAAATATATTATACTATACAGCTGATCACAACATCTTTATAATAAAAAACCAGCTGCAAAGCAGAAGTGTGACTGCGATTGAGAGGAGAAGCACATCTTATCTCACCACACATATGAAAAGGACTACGTCTTTTGTAACTGCCCCCAAGTTATAATTTAATATAGTCCGCAAGTAGTCACTGGTTTGTATAACAATACACACGCACCTGTTGAGTTACTAATAATTTTCGATCAGTTGATTTTTAAAAAACAGGGTGCAAGTTTAAAAAAGGATTTGCGTGCTTGTGCTATTTTCTTCGCCCACTGTATGCATGCACGAATCAATGCGTCATGAAAGTGATGATGAAAAATCAAGTGGCCTGAACAACCAACTAGGAAGAAGAAAGTGGATATAGAGACGAGACAAATGTATATAGAAGCAAGGTGACAAATTTGAGATTGAAAAATCAAAGTGAAAAATGACTAGTGGAGGGTCCATCTCTATACTATACACACTAACACACATCTCATGTTACGTACGTACAGGGGTCAGCAATATTAAACTGAACAAATGATGAGAGGGAGCGTTGAAGTTCAAGTCAGGTTTTTTCTCTTATAAATCATATTCATCTAATTAATATGAAAATGTCACAATATTATTTTAATTTTTCTTCTTCCTTCTCTATCATTGGTTTAAATGAGTTCATGAGTGCCAATAAGAAAAACCAGTCCATTAGACCATGTGGTGCGAGTAATCACATATGATGACAAACCAGTCCATTCTACATTAATTCCCCCAGTAAACAGTTTTTTCGTCTTAGTGCCTCTCACAAGAAAAATCAGATCCATTATCACTTAATGCTCCTGATAGGAACTTGGCTTTGTTAATTAACTGGTTGACATACTTACTAGCTTCCTCGTTGTTCGATTTAGTTTTTTAATCAACCTTTTTTTATAATTCCCTCCTTGTATAATCTGACATGAAACAAAATATTTTAAATAAAATATTCACCCCGGCCAGAACACTCATGTTTCACAGCATAAAGGGACTACTGCAACTTATTATCTATTTCCTCTTGAGGTTACAACAAGCTATATTTTTCTTCGAATCACTCACCAACAAGACATGGATATTCCATCTAATATGTCTGCAGAAATCAGATTAGGCATCCAGCAACCAAACCAATTTAATCTAAAACCTGACTAAATATAATATCCAAGATTGCATGGCATTTTGGCAGGTAGTTGAAAATTTGAAAATAAAATGACATAGATAGACTTAACAAAAGAACAAATTCAACAACGACGTATTTGTCTCTGGAAACAAAAATTCTGACTCGGCAACGTCCCAAACACAGCATGAAACAACAATTACGCCCAAAAAAAAAACAATGATACATGAAGGCAGAAAACTAATCACGACATAACCACTTTTTTTTTTTCCCTGGAGATTCAGCAAACAGTACGACTCCGTAATTAAGGTCATGTATTTTTATTTGCTGCAAGACACAAATACCTAAAAAAAAAATATCGAATAACAGAATATGTGAAAAGGAAAAGAAAAAGGAAAAAGAGAGCAACGGAATCTTTCATTGCCATTAAAAATATGTATTAAAAAAAGTGGTCATGCGGGATATGGCAAGAAAGACTTGAGACTTGGAGATGGAAGACGAATCATAAGGAGGGAAAAGGAAGCACCGAGCGCGTGGGAATTGACAAAGGCAGAGTAGTGCATACCAATGAGTGGTGATCAGTGTGGAGCCCACCAACATGTTCACACATATTGGCTGGGTGCAATTCACCTTCCCTTCAATTTGCAATTTTAATAATACAAAAATCAATACTTCATTGTCCATTGAAAAAGTTCCAACACTGTTGTGACATCAGGGTTTTGTGGGGAACCCTCTGCATTATAATACCTCCCCTGTTCTTTTCTCGCTTTTGTCCTTATTCATTAACATTCTTACATCATCTCCTCCAAACTAAGTCCTGTATTTCTTTTCTTTTTGGGCAACTCCATCCAACCCTGTTTCGCTACTTTGATTTAATCAGCACGCCTATTCGCTCCCAACTCATTTATGTCCTTTCTTATTATAAATTCTCTCCCCTGCTTGCTCCTAATTCATCTTCAGCTCATAACCAACCAAACTAGCTAACGGACAAACGCTCGCTACATCACCATCTCTCCCTCTCCCGCTAGCGTTTTGCTTCTGTATATTTTCAGTACTGGTGCGCTAGCTTGCTCTGCTTCTATTCTCTCTTCCTCTGCTCTTCTCGTGACTCCTCAATATCATTTAAGTTTTCTGTTTCCTGAGACAGTCTCTACCTTAGAGAAAATGTTTGCGGACACTGGTCTTTTGTTCCCATATTTCCAGGATTTTTCTCTAGAGATTCAACAACTCGATGAGTATTGTGAAACCCATAAGCCCAATCCTCCAATGGTACCTTTCTTTTTTTGTCCTCTGTTTTATTTTAGTGTTGAACTGCGTTTTCGGTGACACTTTGAGTTTGTGCTCGGTTTCGAGCCCTTTGTTTATATCATTCGTAGTCTTTAGTTTCTTGCCGATTGATGATGTCGATGAAGTGAATAACAACAACAGAATTGAATTCTGGAACTGATTTCGCATGTAATCTCTCTGTTTCTTCATTCATTTTTTTTTTCACCACCTCTTCTGAATGTTTTCTCATAGCGCAAGTGGAAACAGCTGGAGCTGGCTTTATGTGCTGGATCTGGAAAAGCATGAGAAAAGGAAAGATGTATAGAGTGTAAGCGGAAAACAATTTTCGTTAAGATAGTGCCGTGTTCTTTGGTCTTTCTCACATTTCTTTTCTTAATTTCTGGTGTGAACTCTCTGGGTGGGCTCGTCATATCTTTTGGCCGCACTGAGGGGAGATTAAAGAGGGAAAAAAAAAGTCCTTTTATTCACTTTTTCTTTATTGTAAGAGAAAAGGTTAGGGGAAAGGGATTTAGTTAATGCTCAACCTAATCATTTCTTCTGGTTTTGTCGGGCACCACATATGGTAGTAGGAATGAGGAAATGATGCATTATCACTTACGACTATTACATTTCTACTCATAGTTAAAGTTGGTTGTTTCTACCTGAAATGGCTCTATGTTTTGGTCATTGAAAGTTTGAAACTACGCCTTTGAGGTGAAGGCTATCGTGCCTTACCAAGTTAAGAAATTTTGACGAAGACATTCATTTTCTCTCAAATGACTGATCATTCACGTAAACAAAATTATATCTTTTTAAGTATTCATAGGGAAAATTGAATCCATGTTCTTCCCCTTAGTTGAAGTTAAAGTCATTTCTAATAGAATGCCTTTCCATCCTATTTTTTCTGGTGAAGGTTCATCTGAATAGAAATCTGTGTGCAAAGAAATCACCTTTATTATGTTCAATGCAGAGTGATCTCGCGCAGTCTTCAGCCATGTCGGAGTATTTTGATTTGGCAGCAGAAGGAGACTTGTTCAAAGCTCCTGAACCTATAACGGAAGAACTAGTCATGGACTTGGATCCCATGACCGCAGCCATTTCAATGATATCTTGTGGGGAAGATGCTGTCCCCTCACAGGGACTAAAACCCTCAGACTCCCTTCAACATGAACAACTCCTGAGCGATGTTTTTTATGAATGCAAGAAAGATATGCTGGAAAAGGAAGCAATTGAGTCGCCACTATCTGAGATTCTGGAAATCAAGGTTCCTGCTTTGAATACAGATGAAATCCAAATTCAAGAAAGCAAACTATTTCCTGGCTCGCCAATACCAAAAAGTGTGAGTTCAGGATGTTTGAGCTCAATGGAGTGGATGCAAGGAACTGCAATGAAGCCTGCTTTTATTAATTTCCCTGGAATTAATTTCTCTTCAGATTATGGCATGCGGAGGGCATTTAGTGAAGGAGATATAAAGGTCAGACTTTGTTGACTGATTCATTTGTTTTGTATCTTAAAACTGTTAATTGTATTGACTGCCATTCTTAAGAAATTAAGCAGCGTATTAGAAGTGGTAAGAAGGTGTTCTCGCCAGATTAAGGGAAAAGAAGAATAGTTAAGGGCAATTTTTTATCCAGAACATGTAAGAAAGACAACTACTTTGATGTGTTTAGAGCTCTGGATCTTTCCCTAACGTGGTCAGAGTGATAAAAATAAGTTTTCAGTTTTGATAGGTGATGACTAGGGATATAATGAAGAATAATAACTATATTATGAAGGAATAATGGAGAAAGGGTTAGGGACCTACTGAACTCAATAAGGAAGGAAATCTTCACCTGATATACTGAAAAATGATTCTGGTTTAAGTCTGTTTATTCTAGTGACACACCATATACTCCAGTAATATCTTTCCTTTGGTCAATATGCCTTGCAACTTCAAGACCTGTCTAAGTGATCAGAAATTACAGGATGCTTCCCAAATAAGGAGAACTCTTTGTAAGAGAATGGATGGTTCTTGTTCTCACTTAGGTGGATGAACCCACCAATGTCTTGTGATGTAGACATAGTTGAAGCATTTACTTGATCTAGTATTAGTGTGGACTGAGAAATCTATAGATTCTCTGCCATTTCCTTGAAATGGGACTGGATTATTGACTCACTGTCTTTGACAGGCTCTTGGCAGCGGTAATATGCATGTTATCCAATCTCCCTCAGAGAGGCCCTTTCCTATCAGTAACTGTACCAGTGAGGAACGCCGAGAAAAGCTCTCCAGATACAGGATCAAGAAGACAAGGAGAAATTTTGGCCGGAAAATCAAGGTGAGGTGATAATTAAGTTCATGTATATAGATTTATCATGCTTGTACTATTGAGTGTTTCAATTGAGTAGTGAAAATGCTTGATTTCGGATATAGAAAGATGCTGAAGGGAAGTAACAATTGGGATTTTTGATTTCAGTATGCTTGCAGGAAGGCTCTTGCTGACAACCAACCAAGAATCCGTGGAAGATTTGCCAAGACTGAAGAATTTGACCCCAGGAGGCAATGCTAGCTTGAAACTAATGATTCAGTTCAAAGAAAGTTGGAAATAAGTAATCATGTCTGATCAGGCTATATATTGAAGAACAGTACCATTTGTCCGGAAACAGTACACTTGGTGGGATTCTAGAGCTTTGAACGATTAATGTTAGAAATTAAATAAGCCAGGTTTAGCTTAAACTCCAATGGGTTAGTGTAGTTGAACTCTCGTATAGTGTAATAACCTTTTCTGTAGACGTAAATGACCCCCTAGGCCTGTACATAGGTTGGTTGAATAAAAGAGAGAAGAATAAAAAGATTGTATGGTGTTCATGTATATGTGGAATAGCCGTGTTAATTCTTATTTTCAAGTGTTCTTATGATATAGATGTTCTCTTTGTCTTATCTGCTGTGGCTGCTTGTTCCAAAGCTCTTTCATAATTGAGAGTTAGGCTATTTATTTGGATTTTAAAGATTATTTGATAGTATATTCTTAATGAATGGCTTTTTATCTCAACCTTGTTGAGGGGCAAAGTGCTTGTGCATGTATCAGCGCCGTTTAATCCTAGTCACTTTCCCGCTAAAACGACAATATGTTGCATTTAACTATCAATTAAATTCAATGTCCAAGGGTAGTTAAATATCTATCTAGGAGTAAGAGCCTATTTGGAAGTCATTTATCTCAAATCAAACAAAATCCCTCTCATATATTTACCTTATAAATCACAAAAACATTTTTGAAAAGTTAAAATAATAAGAACTAGGAAGGTGTGAGCTTGTTTGGAATAACAATTAGAACCTTTTAAAATAGTTTTTCAGACATGATTTATCTTATTTGAAATTAATATATGTGAAACTTTCTATTTCGATTTACATAAATAAGTATTTTTGAGACCCAAAAATGAACTCATATGTTATCCACGTTTGGTTTGTTTATAGTCTTTCCTTTTTTCCCAAATAAATACAACTTGGGCTCATCATCGGCCCAATTCAATGTGTTGGCTCGTTTGCACTCCCATCTCTCTGCTTTTTAAATATATTACTGTGTACAAAAAATACACTGTTACTAATATGTGATTGTCCAGCGGAATGTGGCGCTGGATTCTCTTAAGAGGTCTAGGGTTTGAGCTGCGGTAAAACCACTCGTAATCCGCCTAATATGGAGCTATCCTTGCCACTGCAGTATCCGGAGTGGTTGCACACTTACCACCATTTTAAAAAACACACTGTTTTTTTTCCCAGAAGGTATAAAAATAAACACCCGCATCATACCATTACCGAAGCTGACAATCGAAGACAGTTACGACTAGTTTGTAAACAAGTAAAGCGCTGGGATCAACCGACACACCAGGGGGAAAGATTATTTCCCAGATTATATTGTCTCGATTTATATATCTAGTTTTAAATACTGCATATGTTCTTTAATACTGGATCTCGATTTATTACAAGGTCTATTTTTTATATTTTTTAATCAATAGTAATCAGAGAGAATAAAAAAAATAAAAAATTGAACAGGATACTTTAGAAAATATTACTATATATGTTATGATATTATCTAATTTTTATAATCTAATTAAATTAAATAAATATATTTTATATTAAACACCGTATGAAATATATGATTAAAAAATAAAGTCATGTGGGGGCGAATAAAAAAAAAACCATATATTTTGATTTGTACAGAGGAAATACTGTATGTAGAAAACACAGACCGGGGATGAGGATGAGGGAATAGTGGATCGGGTGCTGGGTGGTTATCTCTGGAATCCCTCATATGACGCGTCCAATTCTGATTGGTTTAATTAACTTGACCTAATTTACTGTAGGATCATCGAAACGCAGCCGCACACCCCCAGGGACATTGCCGCCAAAAACATAAAGTGTGGAGGACAATCTTGTCCCTCGACATCCAAATATCCCTAAGTCGTTCCGAGTCTTCACTAATCCAACCCAACCGTGCCTAGCTCGCGCTCTTTGATTCTCTCGCCCTCTGCAACGTCACGCGCGCTTCCAATTTTATCCCCAACGAACCTTATTGTTACCAAAATTTTCAATTGGACTCTGCCGTAATTTTGGTCGTATTCGATCCCCATCTCTCATCGCAAACAACTTATCCCCCACCGATCCACTTTCCGGCTGCACTTTCCCGGTCTCAGCCTCCTCCAAAGCTCACTCATCTTGGGTGCAGAGTGCTACGTCACTGTTCCTTTTTTATTTTTGAGGATCTCTCAATCTGGAATGCTCACTGTTAGGATCGCTTCTGCTTTTGGATTCAAGCACTGGTGCTTAGGAAATTAGGGTTTCAGATTTTTGGGCTTTGTTCCTCGGGTTTTGCTTAGCAATAGTGTTAGGGTTCGCTGTCCCGATTACAGGTTTCCGTGCCCTTTGAATTTGCGGAATAGGGTTTTGAGTTTGCTTTCGTGATGCCGCGGAGTTCTAAGCATAAATCCAGCAAACATAGTTCAAGGGATACGAGGGACTACTCGGATTCCGACAAAGATTCTTGCTTGAAGGATCGGAAAGGTAAGGATGAGAGCACTGCGAAGGTTTCAAAAGATTCAAGCTCTTTTGAGAAGCGGAAGCCGGATTCGAAGGATGTGCGTGGGTTTGGAAATGGGGAGAATTCTGACGAGTATGCTTCATCGAAGAGGCGCAAGGAGCGTAGCAATGATGGGGTTGGAGATAGGTGGAATGGCGGTGAGGATGAACGAGGTGAAGGCTCCAAGAAGTCAAAGGCATCTGGGGATTCGAAAAGTAGGAGAAGGGATGAGAGTGTGGGAGTGTACGGTGAGGGCGAAGAGGTCAAGAAGAGCAGCAGCAAGGGCGAGGGGAAGCATAAGGAACCGGGGCGAAAGGAGAGTAGAGAAAGTGGAATGGAAAAGGAAAGGAAATTTAAAGAAGTTAGAAGCGAGAGATCAGTTGATAACGAAGAACAGCGCATGTCCAAGCATGTATATGAAAATACTGGTAAGGTAACTGATTGTTTTGTGGCATGCCCATTCTATGCGTGGAACTATGCGTTTGTTATACATTAGTGGTAGAAGATGCCTTCAACTAAAGAAAAATTATACATTTATGCCAAGGAGGAAAGGCAAACTTTTTGTTCTATTGCAAACCATTCGAGTATTAGCGCTGCATGGTCAGGCCCCTTCTTGATGAACGAGAACAGGGGTCAGTCACTGGGGTAGATGTTTGAAACCCACCGTTTTGCCTGTATGTGGCCTGCCAGCCTTTGGAGAAGTTTATTAGTTGTCCTGAGATTTGGCATGACCATTTTCCTCTCGCCTCTTTCAACAATGTTTCTTTGTATATGAAATATTTATTTCTTTTTCCCGGAAACGAACCCTATATTAATTTCTAGTATTTTTTGCTCTGGTTGGATTAAATTCAGCAATACTCCTGATGGTGCTGAAAAAAGTGATGCTGGTATTTTTCTTTTAAGCATAAGTGTCTTCAAATGGCTTTTCCCTCCCCTTCCGCTATCTGTTTCTCTTGTTAATTTTATTAGGCACACACTTTAACTGGTGGGACTCTACCACTCTTCATATAAGTGTACTATACATGCCAGTTTTGATGAACATGTCTTTCGTTTTACTGCTGACGTTTTGGAAATGCATGAATGACATTTTCTGCTTATCATATTTTCACTCTATTAGTTTCTTTCAAAGCTTCTCTTTCACAATTTTTGTTAGTGGCTTAAAGGCCCTTTCTCGGGAGGGTCCTTTTGTTGTTGTGATTCATTTTTCACACACACACACTCACATTTGCATTTACATTTTTTGGTTTTAGCCTAATACTAGATCCTGCATACCCAAGGTATCAATCTTGAAGGCCAGTTCATGTATTGGGCTGTCCGTAATAGTTGAGTGGCCATGATAAATGCATTTCTTCATCATGGATCAATGAATATCCTTTTTTTCGTGTGTGTTGTTTTTTTTCACCTACTTATGAGGACTGTCTTCTGAAAGAGAAAGTCACAATGCTTGTCTCTTTCTGTAGCCTGCTAACCTTTTTTTTAATGCAAAGTTTGCATCTTAAATGATCAGAAGAAATGGCTATTGTGTTTTGATTCTTGTTACTGTATTTTTTAGGTTTGAATTCATTATCTCAAGTAGCGAGACCCTTATCCATGTGTTTACTTATTGATTTGTATTTCAAAATGCTTCTCAGGAATGAAAGACTGAGCTAGAAATCGTACTATTTACTTGAGGCCTTTAATGAGAAAGGAGATGTTGTTTGCTCTGATTTTTAGATGGAAAAAGATTTGATTTAAAAAGAGCACAATACAGCAAGTTACAAACTGAGGACATGGAATCCTTACTAAAAAAAAGGTTAATGAAAAAGAAACATTCTGGTCTCTAATTTGAAAGACGTTCTCTAATACCTTTTAAGATCCCCAAGGCATACTGCCTCAGATAGCCTTTCCTGGTCCGCCAATGGTAGGACATATGCATAACCCTTTCTCAGAGGATGTGATGGGAGGAGATGCTGATTGAACACTCATGCCTTCTGTTCTAAGGAAATACATCACAAAAAGACAGCACAATGCCTGGGAACTGTATGATACTTTTCCCATCCAAATCCCTAGCAGTTATATAATGTTATCGATTCCCTTTTTAAATGTAAAATAAGATAGATGAGGATTGCATAATGTTGTGCTACATTTATTTAGTTGGATAGTTGGATGTTGAAGAGAATAGGAAAACATAGTATGAACAGCTGATAATGAATTATTTCCGATCTGAAAATCAATAAATGGAAAACAAATAGTTCTTTCATGTCAATAAGTTCAATGTATGGTAGCCAATGGGAAAGTGATATTGGCACACTTTCTAATCTATTCTGTTACCAGTTTGTTTATTATTTTATGCTCAGTACTTGTTTTTTTCCCACTTTGTTTGGATTTAATAATGTTAACCATTTATTAATGATATAGCTTTAATTTTACATAGGATGGTTTGGCAAATAAATTGTATAAAGATCAATTTTATTGCCAACTGTCATATCCATCAGTTTATTTGGTATAAAAAACAAGTTTTTATTTTTATTTTAATCATTGGCTAAATGTTGTTTCTTAAATGTCAAATTTCTGTTGGTTGATTTGATGGTGAAGCCGCATTGGTTGTTATATCATGTAATTAGAGTGGTTCTCATGCATATGCACAAAGTCCAAGATGAGCTATAATCATTGTGATTTATGAACAGTGCAGTTTCCTTCATTTTTTTAAATATTATTTACATGCAATATATTGTAATGTTAGTATTGGTATCTTGATGTATCAAATTCAAAATCAATAAATAACTTAAAATCTATTGAAAATTGTATGATTCATAAGCCATGAACAGGCAGCCCATTCTTCAAATTCCGCATATTTGCCTTGAGGTCCACATCTAGTTTTCTCGAATACCCACTCATTGTCATGCTGAATCGTGTATTATATGCAGGATATTTTTGTAAAGGATTCTAGAATTTAATTATCTTTCATGAGAAGATAATACCGCTACCAAAGGAATTCTACAATAGAGTACAAAATAACTTAAAGATGACTCATTAAAAAGTTGTCTACGAAGGAATTTCCCCCTATTCCTCTGTTAGAAATTCAGTGGGAGTGTTCTGTTTTGTTGTATTTGTTGCTTCCTCTTGTTTTCTTAGTTTAGAAGCACTCTTTTCTTTGTTTTTTGCTATTTATTTTGTTGCATGTGTCCATTGGTTAATATTTTGTGATGCTTTTGGACTTTTGGAAGTCTTTTTTTCAGAAGAGAGCGTTGTCTTTTAAGGGAAAAAAGTGAAAGTTAGGACACCTATTGTCTTTTGTTTTAGATCAGCTAATATGACCATCATGTTTCAATAGATATGGCTATATTATGCAAAACTTGTGATTAATGCCTAATTGAACTTTTTGTGACCAGCGAAGCTAAAGCATGGGAACTGAAAATGATGCTGGATAGGTTTCATTTCCATCCGGGTAGGGGTTATGGATGTGAACCAAGATGATTGTATATGTTGGATGTTTGTTTTATATGATTCCTGGATTGTGTTTTAAGTTAACTTTGGACAAAGTTATTTTGATATTCTTGATGTGTAGTTCTGCGTCTTTATATTATTTCTTGTATAACTGAGAAGTATTGGATGAACTTTGCTCGTCCTTGGTAGACAGTAGCTTATTTTGATATATGTCGTGTTGCAGATTTGAGGGCCCTGGATGAGTTACGAAGCCCTGAACTGGATAGCCCACTGGAGAAGCGATTAAGGAAGAAGAGGGATGATACCAGTGATGGAAACAAGCATCAAGATGATACTGGGGATGGCTATAGCAAGCGTTTGTCTTCTAGGGATGATATTCCCAAGGATGGAAGACTGAAGGATGAGAAGCGAAAGGATGAAAAATATCGAGAGAAGGGCAGGGAAGAGACAGATAAAGAGAACAAACACAGATATGACAAGCAACGTGATGAGCGTCCTGCCAAAGATCATGCTAGTAATTGGTCTGATGATAAGCATGGAAAAGAAGAAAAGGACTATGTAGAATCACGACAAAAGAGAATTAGAACTTTGGAAAGTGATCGTGACCGGGACCACAATCGTGATCGTGATGGGGTGCGAGAGCGTGATTTGGAATCTGGTCGTGATCGTGAGCGGCGCCATGAACGTGAAAGAGATCGGGAACGTGATTATGATCTTGATAGGGACCGTGACTATGATAGAGATCGAGATTGGGATTGGGACAATGACCGTGATCATGATGAGGACCTAGACAAAGACCGTCATCGTGAGCGCAACCATCGCCATGATCGTGATGGATCACATTTAGACGAACGAACTGTTAGGAGTAAAGAGAGTGGATCGAAGAAAAGAAATTTGGGTGAACGTGATGACTATTGTGACACTAAATCTAGAGGTGCTAAAACTCACTATTTGGATGCAGAGAAGAGAAGTGTGAGTGGTAGTAAAGCTGATTCTGAGGCTGACAGGGGAAGATCCCAAGCTCGTCATGCTCATGCAGATTCAAGTGGCACTAGCAACAAAAGGAGGTCTTCTCCAGCAGCATATACACATACTGGCACTGATGATTACAGGTAAATCTCTCTGGTATTTTGGTATTTTGATAAGAATGGTGTTAATCAATCTTGAAAATTGCCTTTTGGTGGCATTCCATCCTTGATAGAATGCCTAGTATGAAAATTTTATTTTTTGTACTACTCAATTCAATTAAACCCATCGTGACATTGTTGCTTTGAAGGTGCTCTGGTGTCATGGAATTTAAACAATTGTGCTATGGAATTCTTAGTTAATGTATCTAATCATGTATAATTACTGCAATAATTGTGTTAATTCATTGACAGAAGTTTCTTCTTAATAATATTTGTTTCTTAATATTAAAGAGATTAGGGTCTCAGGAAGCTTGTATGCAATGGAATTTTACCATGGACAATGTTAAATTGGTTGGCACTTTCCTCATCTTTCAGGAATGTGAATTCTGAAGATTCAAAGCTTAGAGACTCAACGACAGAACAACGAACAAAAGGCTTGAGAGATGGTTATTTGGGGATGTCAGAAAGAGGTGCTAATAAATACAAGTCAGAAAAATCTACTAAAATAGATGATGGTATTGTAGGGGATTTTGCAACTGAAAGGTCCTCCAGTTCTAAGGCTTCGCCCAAGGGCCTGGTAGAAAGATCCCCATCTTCCTCAAGCATTGAGCGCAGGAATGTTAATAAAAGTGGAGCTAGGCGGAGTCTTGAAATTGAAGAAAGTGGACGGAGAAATAGTATTGATGGGCGAGATTTTTCGGCTTCTGAAGATAGACTGGGCCGTGAGTTGACACTGGAGAGGCCCCTAATGGACGAGTCCGCTCAAGCAGACTCATCTTATTATGGTAGGACTAGTCAAGGAAATCCATCATTGGTTCCTCCTCCACCTTCTTTCAGGTCTGGATTAGACCGGCCTTTTATGAATTCCGTAGATGATGATGTTAGAGACAGCTCCAATGCTCGTTACAGAAGAGTTAGTGATCCTGGTTTTGGAAGAGGGCCTGGCAATTCTTGGAGGGGTGTTCCAAATTGGACTGCAGCTGTACCAAATGGATTTGTCCCTTTTCAACATGGACCAACACATGGAGGTTTTCAGGCAATTATGCCACAGTTTCCATCTCAACCTCTTTTTGGTGTTAGACCTCCGATGGATGTGAACCATGCTGGTATTCCTTACCATATTCCTGATGCAGACAGATTTCCAGGTCACTTGCGCCCGCTTGGGTGGCAAAATATGATGGATGGTACGGGCCCTTCTCATTTACATGGATGGGATGGCAATAATGGTGTTTACAGAGATGATCCTCACATGTATGGTGGTTCTGATTGGGACCGGAACATGCATCCAACAAATAGTAGGTCATGGGAATCTGGTCCTGACACTTGGAAAGAACAGAATGGTGATTTGAAGAAGGACATGCCTTCACCTGCTCGTAAAGATGGTTCGGTTACAGCAGAGGTGGATGATGGATTGGCTGAGCAGGATATTCAGATTTCTCAGGATGAACAGAACCAGGATAGTTCTCATGAGAAGGCTCCTGAAACAAAGTCACCAAGTGTCAGTACTCCATCTAAAGCACCTTCAAAGTCCTTGGTCTCTTCTACAATTGAGACTGTGCCTGATACTGCAACAAGCGACATTGCTCCGCTCTTCAGTCATTTCTACCTTTCTAAACTTGACATTTCTGAAGATCTTACTCTTCCAGAGCTGCACGACCAGTGTATGGGTCTACTGAGGATTGATAAGAGCTCAAGTATTGATGCAAACTCTTGTGCTGATCTATATCTGAAGGTAGGAATGATAAAACTTTTGGCTTCCTTTTTTTCTACCACATCTTAAAATGTTTTGAATAGAATTAGGTTGTCTTTTCTTTTCTTCTTTTTTCTTTTTTTTTTTTTTGAGGGGGGGGGGGGGGGGAGGTGTTTATAAAAATTTGTCATTTGAAAGTAATTTAGGCACACTTGATTGTGAGAAAGGAAACAAATGTCAGTGATGTTACAGTTTTTCCCTTTTCCTTGATTTCACAGAATGGTTCAAGAGCACGACAGAAATATGCTTCGGCTATATCAAGCCATTCACCACTTCCTGCAATTGACACGTCCATCTTCCAGGTAAATCTGCTTGATGGGTTAGCATTCTTGTTGCAGTGTTATTTTGTACTCCCTGTGGTCCTAATTATCAGCAAAGTTTCTAAAGCCTACTGGGTCCTAGATATAGGGCAAAGTTGTGGTAGTTACATTTGTGGTCATGAACTTAGTGTAGTTAACTCTGCCCTATAACTAGAGAACCAGAGGGAGTACATTGATAATTGCCGTACTCGCATATTTCGCTGAATTTAAATTACACTATCATTCTTATGTCACCTGAGCGCTGTAAAAAAAAATTAACAATTGGTTCTCTTATCACTGTCCATTTTCCCCATGCGAAACATGAGAATTAATATATTTTTTTTTAAATGGGACCTATTTTCCTGTCTTCTAAACTTAATTCGTAGATGTGTTCTTTATAATTTTGATTGGTTCAGTGAGTTAATAGCTAATTTATAGATTTTAAATTCTGATTCTTGATGAGTGTACATGTTCTTTAATTTGCAGAGAGCCTTGGACCTTTACAAGAAGCAAAGGGTGGGACTACCAAATGGGGGGAAAGTAGATGTTATCCCAGCATTCAATCAAGTGCGAGGTGATGAATCAGCTCCTATTCACAGTTCGGAGAAAGTGCAGGTTTCTTTCTTCACTTCTGACACAACGGTTAAGCCAAAGTCTACATCAGACTCGAAAATAGTGGAAACTTCGCATCCTCCTCCTGCTGAGGAGCATCTGGAAGAGCCAGATCAAGCCTGCAGTCAGAAGGGGCAGGATCAGGTTTGTGCAAATTCTTTGGGATTAGTCTTGTCTGGTCCATCAGATCATGGGGACAAGGGAGAGCCCTTAGGAGCTTTGGGTGAGAAAGAGGAGAAAGAGGCTTCTGAGACGGTGGGTTCAGGGGAATCAAAGGAGAATCAGTCCATGGAAGTGGAAAATAAATCTCTGTTGGTTCCTGATCTGCACAAAGATGATGTTGACACATTGGGTGATCCCTTAATTTTTGGGGAAGGTTCTTCCAAAGCTTGTGATGCTTTGATGGCTGGCTCTAATGAGTCTGAGTCGCTAATTTTAAGCCGGATACATCATTCTCCTGAAAGTACACATTGAGACAATTTCTATATCTTTGATTGCTTTTTCCGTCAGGTTTTTATTTCCTCCCCCTCTTCTGTTGCTTTAATTCTGAGCGAGGAAATAAAAAAGAAATGTCATTCATATTCCCTTAATTGGGGTTGATTGAATACTCCGTGCATTTGCATTCGTCGCTTTCACTGTCATACGTTTCTGCATGAGCGTACTGTTGCAGTAAGCTTATGGGTGAAACTGCACTGCCTTCTATATAACGCGCTCATGGGCGTTGTTGGTCAGTTTGATTTCCAATTGAAGGGGAAAAAGGGAAGTTTTTTTTTTTTTGAAATTGTACCAACCTGTTTATCATCCTTTTTGTTCGGGCATAAGATCATCCCTTTCAATTTTTCCAACTCTTTCTGAAAAATTCCTTTAGATTCATTTTGCATCATCATGCTTGTGCATTTATTTTCTGTGCCTTTTCCTCAGTCATAGCCGAAACACGTAGAAAGGCATTCCATAGGTACTCATTCGTTGTCTTCGTCAAATCATTACCAATACTTTTCATGCATCAAACCGGCATACTTTCTTCATGGTAAGTCGATATCAAAAAAGCGGAAATCGCTAGCCATCTCGTGCCTTTGTGGTTTAAAGCCATGCTTTAAAGCAGCAGGGTACGGGTTCGAGAGCTAGCATTCCAAAGAACAAAAAAAAAAAAAACAAAAGCGGAAATCTGTGGGGCTACGCCACTGTGTATTTCAAAGATAAGATAGATCAATTTCAAAATAGGGACAAAGATCAAGTTACAAATTATTTGATCAAATAAACTGAATTTTTTTTTTTTTTTATATATTCAAGTAAACTGAAATTAATTGTAGTCTTCATACTGTAATACCCAAGTGCTTTTAGGAAAAAATGACCATTAAGAAGCTCGTGGGGAAGTTGATTAATAAGTTTTTTAAAAGAATTTCAGAGCTAAAATGTGAGAAAAAAGTAATAAATTTTGAGAATTTAAATTAGAAAGAAATATTAATTTTACTATCTCTCTTGTTTGATATAAGACTCAACTGCCTAATTTGATCATTATAGAATCTTGTTAAACAAAGTGGCATAGTGTAAATGAAAAACAAAAATGACAATGTACATAGTCATAAATGTTTAAAACGAAGTTAGCAAAAAAATGTCTTTGAAGAACGATCTGAAGCGAATCTTTTGTCACTGCAAATGCAACTGAGAGCCCATTTTTATCCCTAACACTGGCTGTAAAAATGTTTTAAAACAATCTCAAATATAAAATGTCAAGATTTAATGATATGTTGGCCGTCTGATGACCGAGTTTGAGTCCGTCCATGCTGGCAACATTGGCCAGGTCCTCCTTCAGGGATTATCCTTTCGTAAAAATAAAATGGTAACAAATAAATAACAAATAAAATTGCGATTGGCGGTAAGAAGCGAAGGAAAAAGAAAAAGGGAAAATTCATCTCAGGGCCCTATTAAGCAACATAATTTCAAATGGAGCCCTGAGAAAAGTTACAGAAAAAGCCCTAGGCCTTCTCTCTCTATAGGGGCTTTTCGAACATGTAATTCTGAGGTGAAAAGACAAAAAAAACCCTCAAATCACTCTCCCTCTCCCTCTCATCTGGTCTTCGTCTCAGCAACGTCTCTCATCGTCTTTCGAAGCCATGGGGAAGGTGAAACCGTCGACGCTCAGAAGCCGTCACCGTCGCCGGTTCACTTGTGGCAATCATCCGTAAAGAAAGGTACCAAACATTTTAGCGAGTAGATTTTTTTTCCGTGCGTGATTTTTTTTTTAGCGAGTAGAAAGGTACATATAAATAATGATCTTTCCTCTGCAACTCAAGCTTCTTTGTCTCCACCTTTGATTCTTTCGAAGGTCGGGGGAAATGGTTTGTTTGGGGCAAACGATTTTCGTAACTGGTGGTGCTGATTTCATTGGATCCCATACTGTGGTTCAACTTCTCAAATAGGGATTTAATGTTTCCATTATCGACAATTTCAACAATTCCTCGATGGAAGAATCGAGTTCGAGATTTGGTAGGTTCGCAGCTTTCTCAGAATCTTGAGATCAACCAGGTAATCATGTGGCTCGTTTCTTGCGAATTTGATTCTTTCGGGGGCTTCAAATTGCGTTTTAGTTCATTATATCTGAGCAATTATTACTTTTCCAGGGTGATCTCAGGGACAAGGAAGATTTGGAGAGAGTCTTCAGTAAAAAGAAGAAAGCTAATTACGCTTTTGATTTTATTGATTTTTTTTTTCATCGGATCTCTCTATTAAATCTGAAATACCTTTGCTTTTCAAATTTTGATTGTGCATTTTTGCTTAATCATGAGAAGATTTGATGCCGTGATCCACTTTGCGGGCCTGAAGGCAGTTGGTGAAAGTGTTGTCGAACCCCGCAAATACTTTGATAATAATATTGTCGGCACTATCAATCTATTCGAAGTTATGGAAAAGTATAACTGTAAAATGGTAAGCTCTCCTTTCGGTCTCTAGCTAAAACATTGAGTCCTGCTCTTGAAATCTCAAGTAATGAGGATGCGTTGTATGGATTTTCCGGATATATATCCTCGTAATCACTTGGTGATGCTAATTTCAAAATGTAGTTCTGCAATGTAGCTTGTGACAATTAAATCCATGATTGTTGTACTCTGCACATATCTTCCAGATGTTTTGTTTTCCATCCTACAATATATTGCTCCTTGTGGAATATCATATGGATTTTCTTTTTAGTGATGCTTTTTTTTTAGTCAAATTTCCATCCTATAACTGTTTTTTAGCGACTTGACTTGTTATTGAGTTATATCCTAGTTGATATTTCCTTTTCTTATATGGAGAATAACAAATCAGGACGTGATTCAAAACACAATTTATGAAGGACTTTTAATCTGTGAAAATTCGTAAACATTGGAAGTTTGGGTAGTAAAAAATTGGGTGTTTTAGTAGTGACAGGTCTTTCTTGGACATTAATTGTTTCGTCAGGTCTTGAATTGTCATTCTCCCTTGATTTTATCTAATCCTCTGAAGCTGCATTATGTTTTGAAGCTTTTGTTTCCCTTTCTGCATCATTAGGTTGTCATACAACTTAATATTTCTATGTTGCAGGTTGCTGAGGAGATTGGGACAGAAGTTAAGCAGCAACAAGATTTTCTGAAACAGCTGGTACATCAATTTTTAAATAATCTCTGTTTGTTTGTTTTTTTCCTTAGCGTTTAAAATGAAGAGTACATCATGCCTAAAGTTGCTCAATAATGAATCTGGCAAAATATATTCACTGTAGGAATTTTGATGTTTCTCTACTCTGTGTATCTAAAGTGCTAATTATGGCAGGAGATGTATCTCAAAGGGAAATGTAGGGTCAGTTGGATATAATGTTCAAGAGTTCAAGGGAATAAAACAGCTACATGGTGCTATATATCGTTTGAACCTTTGACTTAAACAACGAAATAATTCTTCTCTGTGGATCTTCAATACTTTTTTAGAGTGCTAGTTAGAACTCTGGCTTGATTTGTGTGGATTACAAGATGGTTGAGGAAATGATCAGTATTAACTTCCTTGTGGTGTTTGCCTATAGAGATGAATTGATGAGAAGTTTATCCTACATTTTATAAAATCCACGTAATAAGTCTTAAAACTTTCTATTAGGGAGCGGAGTAAAAACTTTCAGCTGTTTTCTCTCTTTAAATGAAAGGGTTCATGTAAAAATCAGCTTACATGTGACATGGGGATGCCAACCCTAGTCTATCATCACCCACCACGGTAGCACAGTAAAGTGGTGGTTAATACAAGGTACAAAAATCAAAATCCTTATAAGAGACACCCAAGCTAAAGTATCAACATTAGCCTCCAAGACACAAAATCTATGAGAACCTCCCATTTTCTCAAGCACAGCAATTTAGCTTTATCTATTATATCCTGGAACAACTGTCCTTTAATGTCATTATATTAGCTGGCTCTTGCTTTTGAATGTTTTTCTTTGTAATTGTTGCGTCAATGGTCTGTTGTCTCATATTTAGCGGAATACTGTCCTATATTTTTGCCATTTGCTAACATGTCACTTGTATCTGTTTCCTCTACAGCAACTAACAATGATAAAGGCCCAAGCTGGGATGAAGAATAATTTAAGAAGATTGAACAAGAGCATAATCCAAAATGGTTCAAACCATATTGTTCAGTGCATGGTGTTGAGGGGTACACAATGCCATTTTTTACTGACGATGAAATTCGGGAATTGAAGGTGGGCGTCTTGTGGTGGTTGGTCACCCATCCTCGCAACAGCCATCAATAAAAAGTGTTGTCTTCGATTGATGACTACCACAAGCAGAAGAAGACACATTAAGGGGAATAGTTGTTAGGAAACATTGTAGCTGATGACAAATGTGTAATTGATGACAACTTTTGTATTCATAACAATGACCTTCAACATTTGTTCTTTTATAAATTGTCAACTGATGCTAACACTAACAAAGGCCATTTATTCAGGGTATTTGTTCAGTCATTGGTATCAGTCATATCAGTCCTTTATAGCAGGAATATCAATCCCCACAAACAACAATAACAGGGGCCAATAACTACAATATCAGTCCTGACTAACAACCATAACAATACCCACTGACAACCATAACAACACCCTTAACAACAATTAACGGGTCATTGACAACAATATCAGTGGGGACTAACAACAATATTAGTAGACACTAACAAAAATATCAGTAGACACTAACAACAATAACAGTACCCACTGATAATAATATCAGTAGACACTAACAACAGACACTAACAACAATAACAGTACCCACTGACAATAATATCAGTAGACACTAACAACAATGTCAATAGCCACTAACAACAATATCAATAGCCACTAACAATAATAACAGTACTCAGTGACAACAATATCAGTACCCAGTGACAACAATATCAGTAGATACTAACAACAATATCAGTATCCACTGACAACAACATCAGTAGACACTAACAACAATATCAGTGGCCACTAACAACAATATCAGTACCCACTTAGAACAATATCAGTAGACACTTACAACAATAACAGGATATACTTACAACAATATCAGTAGGCACTTACAACAATATGAGTAGCCACTTACAACAATATCAGTAGGCACTTACAATAATAATAGTATACACTTACAAGAATATCAATAGGTACTTACAACAATATCAGTAGTCATTTACTACAATATCAGTAGAAAACAACAATAATATCAGTAGGCACTTACAACAATAACAAGATATACTTACAACAATATCAGTAGGCACTTACAACAATATCAGTAGCCACTTACATAACAGTATCAGTAGGTACTAACAACAATATCAATAGCCACTTACAATAATATCAGTGGGCACTTACAATAATAATAGTATACACTTACAACAATATCAATAAGCACTTACAACAATATCAGTAGGTACTAACAACAATATCAATAGCCGCTTACAACAATATCAGTAGCCACTTACTACAATATCAGTAGGCACTAACAACAATATCAATAGCCACTTACAACAATATCAGTAGGCACTTACAACAATAACAGTATACACTTACAACAATATCAGTAGGTACTAACAACAATATCAATAGCCACTTACAACAATATCAGTAGGCACTTACAATAATAATAGTATATACTTACAACAATATCAGTAGCCACTTACAACAATATCAGTAGCCACTTACTATAATATCAGTAGGCACCAACAACAATATCAATAGCCACTTACAACAATATCAGTAGGCACTTACAACAATATTAGTAGCCACTTACAACAATATCAGTAGCCACTTAAAGACACTATGATTCTTTGCAACTCCTCACATGTTATTCCTTCCTTGATGCATCTTGTTCTTACCATTCCACCAATATAATCGCTTTCTTGTCCTCCCCCGTATACAAAGTTACCCCCATATGGAAGAAACATAATAGGTTCTTTCCTGAAGTAGTGGTCATCTTTAATTATGATCTACAACATAAAGATAATATTAACAACTTTAACAATGATATTAACTATTTAAATTATAGGCATTAACAACAATCTAATTTCGCCGTTTTCACATTCAGTTATTCCCCCTAACAAACAGACCTCCATTTGTTTCCATGCCCAAAATTAGAGCAACCTATGATCTTTTAACATTCAGGTTGTATTAACAACAATATCAGTCAAATTAACAACTAAAACAGTAAGTGTTAACAACAAAAACAGTAGGTGTTAACAACTATCCTATTTTCAGCGTTTTTTAACCAAATGTAACTTCACCCCACTACAAAACACACATCTTCCTCTGTTTTCAAGGCAAAAAATAGAGCATCCACCCCACCTTCCAGTGATTAAAGATTAACTAGAATGGTGATAATGATATTTTGATCAAATTCTTAGTGTTTCTTATTTATTTCCTACGCGATAATAACGTAACTTTGGCCAAACTCCAACCTTTCAGCCTCCCAACATTCTAACTAAAAAAATCCTTCAGGAACAACAAATACATCAACGTAACAGTGGATGATTGGGAATATATATGTTCAACCCCTCAGCAAATATATCAACACAGCAGCAAATGACATTAAGCTTCAGGAAAGAGATTAGTTCTTTGCGTTCTCTGTCTTTCGTCCTTCATTCGCTGCTGATTTCTCCTCTGTTTGTGTAATACGTTTCAGGCAATTGTGATTTTGGGAATAATCAGATTTCCTTTTCATTTTTTTAATAAAAGAGGGTAAAATGGTCATTTGTTGTTTGAACTTAATACCCATTAGAGCCCTAGGGCCTTTTCTGATCACAAAGTTTAGTTTGGGTCTTTTTTGAGATTTTCTTGCTTATTTAGGCCTCCATAGGCATTTTTCCAAAGAAAAAGTCTAGTACGGTGCGTTTTTTCTTGGCAGAATTTCATTTAGATACAATATGAAAAAAAGCCTGTTAATATTTTTGAAAAGAACATAAAGTTGATAGAGATCAAATTTGAATTTTAAAAAGTTGATGAATTTACTATTATATTCTTAGTTTTTAAAGGGAAAAAATTAGCCTTGTTGGAGCGCCACCGCCGGCCAAAGCCACAATTTAAGCTCTGGCTAACCTACAACTGTCGGCGGTTTGAACTCTGATTGCTAGGGGCTTTTTTCAATGTGAGATTGATTTTTTTTTCTTGTTTAAGAAAAAATTGAACCAATGTGTAAGGGATGAGATTTGAACTCACCCCACCATAACACACACACACACTTTCTAACATTTTTTCAATCAGGAAACACTCTTTTGAAAATTATTACAAATTTTGTCAAATTCATTATTATTTTTGTGAATCTCATAACGAATTTTGTTAAAACCCACAAATGTTGGTAAATTGTGTCCAACGTTTTTTCTATAAGGAAAGCCCTTGCGAAAATTATTATGAATCATATTAAATTTATTATTGCTTTTATGAATCTCATTACGAATTTTGTCAAAAATTATAAATATTGGTGAATTATGATTAATGTCTTTTTCATGAGGAAACGCTTTTGTGAAAACTATTATGAATCTTGTCAAACTCAATATTACTTTTGTCAATCCTGTTATGAATTTTTTCAAAGACCACAAATTTCGTAATAGGATTGATAGGACTAATAATGAGTTTAATAAGATTTGTAATAATTTTTATAAGAGTGTTCCCTCACAGAAAAAGGTTTAGGTAGGATTCACCAATATTTGTGAAATTTGACAAAATTTGTTATGGTTTTCACAATAACGTTTTTTATAGAAAAAAAGTTAGACATAGATCTACCAACATTTATGGGTTTTAACAAAATTTGCAATGAAATTAACAAGAATAATAATAAGTTTGACAAGATTCATAATAATATTCATAATAAAATGTTAACCACACCCCCCACACACACCCAAAAGGACTTTGGGCCACCCAGCTCCTTGTCTTGATTCACTTTTTTTAAGGGGGAAAAATTTAAACACCCACCCCCGGGGGGTTCCCCCGCGTTGACGATTGCAGGCTAGTTAGAGTCGAAGCTTCAGTGGTCAATCCGCGGCGGTGCTCTAACAAGGCTTATTTTTCTTTGAGTTAAAGTGTAAAAATACACATAAGTTTTTTCTCTACGTATTTTTTTTTTGAACAAAAATACACATGTGGTTTTCATCCGTTAAGTCACTGTTCACCGTGTTGAGAGAGAAAGAAGTTAAGTGAACAGTAACTTAACGACGGTAAATAGTAACTTAACGGTGAGATGTAACTTTTGACTCAAAATGATAACCACGTGTGATTTTTATTCCCAAAAAAAACACGTACGGCTCACGCTCCTATAGAGAAAACTCATGTGTATTTTTGCACTTTAACCTTTTTTTTTTATTTAAAACTTAATATACCAAAAAATTCATTAACATTTTAAAATATTAATTTGATCCATATCAACCTTATGTCAATTTAAATGTATTTTTTTCGTCCTATTCCGTACAATCTCCGTCGCGGTAGCGGCTGTGGTAATGCCGCCATCCCTCGTGCTTACATTCAAACTTCGGAATTTCTTTTTCAAGGTTCGATTAGTTCAATGAGTCTGTCGATGTGGATTTCAGGAAAATGCGTGATATTTGAGTGTGAGTGACAACCGCGGAGGATTTTCACTCGTTCAAAAACTTCGGTTATGCTTCTTAATGGAATTCATCAAATCCTCAACAATCGGATCAATTTAACTTTTTGAGGTCATTTTCGATTAATTCGTCTCAATTTGGTGCTTTTGAGTTTTGACAGCTTCAAATATGTGGTTTTGTTCGTGCGTGGTTTTTTTATACTTTTCACAGATTTCTTCGAGATTGTTCGTTCTCCAACTTCGGCTCTTCTAGACATACAGTAAGGGAAGGAAATCTCTTTTCGAAAGTGCAGTTGTAGCAAAGATCAGAGAGTGCTAATATTGGCAGGTAAGATGCCAGAATCGGGATGGGCTTCTTTCCTCCCTTCTGCTGAATGTGTGGAACTTCTTTTCAAGTTCATTTGCCTTTTGTTATTATTTCCGTTGATTTATTACCCTGTGCCTATAATACGAAAAATGTGAAGCTTAAAATATTCTGAGATAGGATCATGAAAGTAGCAGAACATAATTCGAGAAGCCTTATTTTCATTGGAAATCCATCAGGCGTGGTGATCTCAAAATGCAACATTTAGTAAATGTCTACAATGTTTTCACTTAACATTACCTACTGGGATTTCTCTGAAAGTGATCCTCATCCGATTGAATTTTCTTTTCTAAACATTTTACTGCTATGCCTTCCTTTTGTCGGTTTTTTCATGCTGATGAAGTCTATATACATATATACGCGCGCGCACATATATAATTTCTTTAGGGCTGGCTGAGTGCATGCAAGAAAGACCCCGTATTGATAATGTGGAAGTTTGTTCAAACTAGATCGGGGGATAATGAAGGGCAGGAGGAGAACTTTCTGGATGAGGAGTCAGATGTATTCCGCTCCCTCTCTCAAATGCAGGTGCTCCATGTCGTCAAAACTTTTTTGCACTAATCTAATGTATTTGGGAGTTATAGTCTAGCAACTCTAAGTTATGCTACCATTGGATTTTTACTGGACAGAGAATTTATGGATTCGCTGCTTGTTTGATCGCTGGTCTGGTCTGCATGTTGGTGGTGAGTGAAATTTGGTGATGTTTTTTCAGTTGTGTATGTTACTTAAATAGTTCAAAATATTTTGGTCTTCTGGGTCTTGGTTTGATAATGCAGTGATGGACCATACTCTTGACCTAACAGCGTCATGGTTCTGTCGTTCATTTAGCAGTTTACCTTATTCGTGCTTGAATCATAATAGAAAATCCGCTTCATGTTAGCATTATTGAGATTTGGTCCTTGCAGGCTTTTTATTAATAATTGACCTTTTTTTCACCCCCGTTAGCATTAATCAACGATGCCTTTCCCCCTCTCTCTAGACATAGATTCATTTTATTGGTAGTAAACCATCTAGTAATCAGCATTACAGAGTAATCCAAATTCAAGCTGGCTTGAGCCTCAAACGAGGAGAAGCTCTCCCAAGCCTTTTTTTTTCTTTAACTTAAGAAAGTTCACTCCAAATGCTAAAGCTTATAGACTTACAACGACATGACTATCAAGGGAAAGATTTCTTTTCACTTCCCCATTGAGTACCAGTTGAAAGGAAACTGTTTGAGTGAATCGCCTTCAAGGGAAGCTATTCTCACATGGTAAAAGCCTAAAGCTAACCCCCCCCCACACTGCCTCTGGCAATGTGGCATATAAACCAACTCTTGGAAAATATTTAAGATAATATCATAATTAAACGATTGATCTACTTTTTATTCATAAGTTTTCTGTGCTACAACCACCTTGAGTCATCAGTCTAATTCAACTTTTATCATGTTATTTTGGTTTGCAGTCAATGGTTGTCTTTGTCAAGCCCATCAAATTTGCAGTATTGTTCACCTTTGGCAACCTGTTAGCAATTGGAAGGTAGATGCTGTCTCCCTCTTGTTGATATATGAGAGTTGTAGAAATATTTTGTCTGGAGTTAATGCAGGCAAGAAAACACTTAAAACTCAGAAATGTCCTGAGGAAGTCGGGTATTGTTGATGTTTGTTTAATATATCTGGCAGCACAGTTTTCCTGGTGGGACCTGCACGACAAATAGGAATGATGCTTGACCCTGTCCGTGTGGTTGCAACTGCCTTATACCTTGGCTGTGTAGTCATAGCACTTATTTGTGCTCTTCTGGTAAGTTCCTTGATTTTTGAGGTCAGGTGCATGCATGTGTATGTCTAGATTACCTGCAAAATGTTTTGAACTTGTCTATTTCCAGTCCGTCTGTATATCCTCTCCAATTTATTTATACTAATAATCTGAAATCATAAATAACAATATGCCGATTCTGACACTATATGTTCAAGTTCATTTGGCACACTAACCTAATTGAAGCCACACAAAAAAATGTTTTGTAGATCCGCAGCAAGGTTTTAACAATAATTGCTATCATAGGTGAGATATGTGCGCTGATATGGTAAGTTTGCTTTCAATAGACCTGCTTCTACCTGACATGGATTTGTGATACCAAAACCATTTTCTCAAAATGAACTTATTTTCATGATTTATGTTGAATTTCTATAATCTACAGGTACAGTCTGAGTTATATACCTTTTGCTCGAAGAATGGTATCTGAGTTGATGGTCCGTCTATGTGACACTGAGCTATGAAAATAAGCATCAAGAAATTTTTCAATCCGGCCTCATGTACACTTCATGGAATGGTGTTCAATTTGCGGAGTTGATCTGGTGGAGCATTTGGGTTGGCATTTATTTTCTCATGGTTATTAGCAACAACGTCAAATACCTGATGTTGTTCCTATGACGATTTCTGTTCTATGCTCCTGTTCATTTTTCCTTCTTGTTACCACGATTTACCAAAAACATTTGAAACGAATTGTTTGGCAGCGGGGAAAAGGCAGTAGTTTGTAGATCAGGAGCCGCAAATTAAAAAATGGGTTGTGAACATGTGATCGCTAGAAGTTAAATTGCATCGTTGATAGGAGTACGCTTTGTCGGCTTGCCTATCACAAGAAGAAAATAGAAATTCATTGTGCTCTATTTCTCGTATGCTTTTGAGCGGTTCTTTTCTCCCTTGTTTTTTTTTTTAAAAAAAGTTTTGATTTTATTTCTACATCAGCCCAATGGGCTGGTTTCTTGTCCAGATCAACATTTGATGAGACTAGACCCGTTTTCCCAGCTCCCTCACGCTAAAGAAAAAAAAGAAAGCATTTTCTTGGTTCATTGGAAAAAATAGAAACCAAGGCTTTCCTTTTCTTCTTTTTCCCCCTTTAATCACCCTACATGGTTGTGAGAAAAACATAATGGACCTGTTTGGGTTGGCGGTAGGAGTGGTAGCTTAAAAGCTACCTGACTTTAAACAAAGTTCAGTAGAAAAAAAGTCAAGTTATAAATAATGATTTGTGTTTAGATTGATTACGGTAGAAATGACCGGCTCCATGTCAAAAAATTGAGAGCTTTTTGGAAAAAGTTTTTTGGTGGAATTTTTTTCTTAACGGGTTTCTTGAACTTTTTTAGTTTTAGATCCAATGAACTTAAAGCTCAATTACATCAGCTGGTAACGTTAATTGACTTTTTTTAAAGTTATCATAGAAAAAGCTCCTAATACTGCACTCCAAACGGACCAGTGATCATTGAAAATGAGGGTGCTGTGCTTGGATTGATTGGCAATTGATCATTTTTAGCATAATCAGTTGTCTTATCAGTTGTGATAATTACTTGGAGGTTATGAGATTTCTTTATTGCAGATCTATATTTTTTCAAACTAGACAAGTCGAAATAGTGTCAAATGCGGGTAAATTAATCCATAAAAAAATAAGGGGTCCTATTGGCCTTAGCCCTCAGTCCACCAACCCCATTATTCAAGTGTGTGTGTGTGTGTCTGCTAGTGAGTGGAAGGTGCGCGTGTGCCTTTTTGGGGCTGCTAGCTGCCACCTACTCCCACCATTTACAAAACTCAACCTTGCGTATCCTTCACCTCAATTACCTGCCCTATTACTCCACCACTTCACTCCTTATCACGAGCCTTCTTCCCTTTTCTTAATTAAAATTTATGCACTAATGACCATTGACAACATGAGACTACACAATCTTTTACCCAACAAAAAAAAAAACTTTGACTACACAAAGGATGGGATCCACACCCACTCACTTGTAGAAAAAAATTATGTCATTATATTACAAGGTTATTGATAAAAGAGCTTTCATCCTTCCTCTTATTTACTCTCTCTGATTTTTAATATAAGACATATTTAAGAAGTTGATTTTAATCCTAAATAAAAGACATGATTTTTATATTTATCAATTTTTTCCTAATTTATATCATGCTCCCTCAACAATAATAAAAGAGGAAAGTGAAAAAGAGAATTAAATAAGATGATTAAGTGTTTTAGAAAATACAAATCATATTAAATAATTTAATTAACTTCTTTACTTTAATTAAATTAGGCAAATATATTTTATATCAATGATCGAAAGTAATACTACTAATTAGCCTTCAAGGGGGCCACAAAAGCAGGAAGGTCGCTCTTAAAATTAATTACTCTTTTATAACTTCTAACCCACTTGTCCATTATTTTTTAGTTCCTGAATATCTCCCGCATCTTTCTTTTGTTTCGTTCTCTTGAGTGGAATTGGTTTTGTTCCATGGCGTTGTTAGCGTCCGAATATAATTATACGGTTGGTGCAGCCATCATTACAATTTCTTTATTTAGTGTTCAGATCCAGGTAATTGAAACTGGATTGGACTAGACTTGAAAACCGGCAAACTGGTCCAGGCATCAACCGGTTTACCTCTTTTTTAACAATTTTTTTTTTTAAATTTCGTACCAATAACCCTAAAATATTTACTTATTTATATCAAATTAGTTTTGGTTTGGTTCCGATTTATTGGTCAAGTACCCTCACTGATTCAGTAGCCAGGCCGAGGCCGAGTTTAATTCAAATGCCATCACTTTTTCTGTTGTACTTTGTATTATTTATTATATGTGGGAAAATAATGATGTGGAAGAGAAACGAGCAACGCGAAACACAAAAGCCACTTATGATTGTTCCACGTTAAAAGAAAGCAGGAAATAGAGGAGGCAAGATATTCGATACTCGATCGCTTTTACATTTTTTTAGTAACATCAATATTCAATAGTAATTGGTGGTGGGGAATTGGGTTGGTGAAATAGTTAATATCCCTCCTGATGATTTCGAATCGACTTTAATCCGAATATTTTGAATTAAAAAATTAAGATTAAATTATTCAATATCATCAGAGGAAAGTGGCAAGTAGAGGCCTGAAGGTCCAACTCACTGCTATAGTTTTCCATAATTTGGCAGCTACCCACTCGCTGTAGTGTGTAAGAGAAAACGGTGAATCGGCTAACTACTTATAACCAATTACCTACCACCATCTACCCCTACTCAGCTACAAACAATTCATTCTTTAAAAAAAAAAAAAAATTGAATTTTATGTTTAAGATTGGAGATAATAACAACTACATGTTGTTACCAATTAAAAGGAATGCTCCACCATATGGTAAATGTATGAACTAGTCATCTGTCAGATAGAATAATAATAATAAATATGGATTTATTGACTTCTTTTAAGTATCCATTATTTTAATCATTTCCGTTTGGAAAATTCTCTTATTAATATGTGTAAAGAACTAGAATAATAATAATAATAAATATGGATTATAAGAGATTAAAGTATTAAGAAGAGGAAACTTATCCACCAGAAAACTTCTATGTTTGGTTAGTAGAAAAAAGAATATTAATTACTACTATTATTTTCTGCCATTTTTTTAATATAGTGGACGGGATAGAAGTTGGTGATGTTTGTAGGAGTAGGGCATACCACTAGATATATGTGTGTGTGGTGATTCTCTGGTTGGATTCTGAAATATCATTATTATTATTTTCTTAAACAATAGTATTCGAAATTGGAAATTTTTTTTTTTGTTTTTTTTGTGTGTGCGCGCTTTTCCCAACAATAGGGGACCGTTGCAGGAATTAAATTAAAATGAGCCGCACGTGACAACGCAGGCTAAGAAGAAAATTTTTTTTTACTACTTCTTTATTCTCTCTCCTTTAAAATTTATGGGATAAAATTAATATAAGTAAAATTATTACAATCTTATTTATTATCTTAGAACTAGACTTATAAATAAGATCAATTTTTTTATATATAAATAAGACTTATAAATAGAACCAGTGGTATGTGAAGTGTGCTAATACCTTTTTCATATTTTTTATCAACGAAAATGCACAAAATGGTGTTGGAAGGTAGAGGGAAGCTCGAAAGCAGGTGACCAAATAGACAATGAAGGGAGGAAAATGCCACATTTTAATTTAAAATCGAATCTTAAAACTAGAATATAATTCATGCGTCCTTCCACTTTATGAGTATATAGTACTCCTCAACCTCGAGTTCATTTTTATTCCACATGTGACTTTCCACATCAACTCAAGTTCAGTCGCGCCCATATATATATCTTCTCGATTTACATCTCAAATGCGTCACTAACAACATACAATCTCAATTTGAGTAGCATGACAAGTACCTAGACGAAACTAGGGTAAGTATATACTACATATCTTATTCACTTGGTTTCAATATACGTTCGACAGCAAACAGTACAGGAGTACCAAAAACGAAAGGACATACAAGGGAACATGGAACGTCTCATTCATTAAAGCCTACTTTTTTTGACAGCAACATTAAAATCTACCCAGATCGAGCACATAGAGTAAGTAGGAGTATTTTGCTAATTCCCTTGTACTATTTCTGGTTTGTAGGGATTTGCATTAAAGGTTAGTTAGACGTGGGAAGCGGCGTCTCCTGGGGATGTGGCATGGCCCTTGGAAAGAACGAAAGAGTAAGAGTGAAGGCTCAAGTCAAGGGGGCTCCTCAACCAACCTAACGGCCAATTGCTTTTTCATTAAATAACTCTATTTACTTTAATTTGACCCCGCCTCTCATGACACATGATGCCAAGATCAATTTTTTGGAATTTCAATTAGCAATTTGCCAAAATAACCAACGATGTCGTGTCGTGGAAGCCGCAACCTCCACCTCTATCAAATCCTCATGCCACCGATCAATTCTAAGTCTCTAATGTCAGAAAGCAACTTTTTTCTAAAAAAAAAAGCAACAGCACGGCGTTCAACCGCTTCGGGAAGCCGCATTTGATCCTTCGAGTTAATGTCTTTTCTCGTATTATAAATTATATTAAACTACTGATATAATCTATGACCGACGTTAATAAATTAAGACTGCTTTGTTTGTCCTTATATTTCTCGCCCTCGGTTTTTACTCTAACAATGGACTTTCAACTGATCGATCTGTAGGTATATATATATACAGCTAATTCATTCAGCTTTTGGTTTTGGTTGCATGTGGGTGTTCTTTATTTTATTTGCAATTGACTTCATCACATGCATGCATCAGTAGATATGAAATGAAAGGGGCCGCCAATAATGGCAGTCATTCAGCAGGGGCGGCTCAGGTGGGGCATCATCAAATGTCGCAGTTTTGTGCAAATTTCAAAGGCCAATAATAACTCAGGCTTCTTCAAGTCAATCCATGTGAACGCCAAAAACATATAAACGTCCAATTATTAGAGTGAGATAGGCAGCAAATTAAGCCGTTGGCTTTTCACCTCTCAAGTTAATTTCAACATCCGTGGACCGTAAGGCACTCCAACTTATCTGCTTTTTCACACATCATACTACAAAACTACGAATATGCCTGTTTCCTCCTGCACTTTTTTTTTTCCCTTACCAAGGTATGATAAATTTTAGCGTTTTTAAGACGGTGTAAAAAATAATTATTCGTTTTTGTTTACCGTTTTATTTACATTTATAATTTCTCGGAGGTAAACGAGTTAGTGAACCAAAAGTTACCAAGCACTAAGATGGCTAAGCATCCAAATTTTAAAAAAGTGCCTATAAATAGTCACAGTATATATACTCATAAATGAGATTCAAACTCACAATTACATCCTTGTTTGAACCAACTTTCGATTGAGTTGTATATTAAAAAAAAAAAATCTCTTGCAAGATAGTTAAATATGAAAAAGACATTGGGGTCCCAGAATTTTTTTTTTTTTTTTTATAAAAAAATAGCGCAACATAAATAAATATACCAAAGTGATGAAAAAAAGATGTGGAAATCAGTTTAGATTTGTCTGGAAGCAGATGCCGAGGCCGACTCGTGATGAGAATCTAGTGATGTTGGGATATTGGAAAATAAACCAAGATTGCTTATCTTTGAATGATGGTACTTTAATATTAATATTAGGTGTCCCGATGCACAGCCTCCACGTGAGCAGCTCTCCACCTGTGTTATTCTGGCGTGCTTTCTCCAAATCTAACGCCCGTTTGTTATAGAGAAGATTTAAGGAGAGAAAGGAACTTAAAGGGGGGAAAGGAATGGAAAGGAAGATTAAGAGAGAACTTAAAAAAGTTAAACTAGTTGGTAGATATGGAAAGTGAGATGGAAAATGATAATTTAAAAAAAATAAAAAATTTGAAATTCTTAAAATACCCTTTACATTAGGAAAAAAATCTCTCTTTCTTCATCCCACATCCCCATGACAGCTAGAAAAGAAAAATCAAATCTAGGCGAGTTCCGACCGGTGGTGGTCGTCCGTAGGTTCCGACGGTGAAGGAGGAAGTCTTCACTCTTCACCGGCAACAAAGGGAGCCGAAGGCGAGAGGAAGAAGGTGAAGTCGGAGACGGTGAAAAAAGAGGAAGAAGAAAGAGACCTAATGGGAATTTACTCACAATCTTCCGAGAAGATTTTATCTTCCATCCAATTTCTGAGGGAAGATTAAGGAAAGAATCTTCTTATGGATGAAGGAAGATGGTGCCTCACTGGAAGATGAATTATGCGTAACAAACACCCAAAACCAAAGGAAGATTCCAATTTTTCTTTACCTTCTCCAATCTTCTTCCTAACAAACAGGGCCTAAAAAGGTGAAAAATCAACAAAGCTTCAACCTAGGGATGAGGGAGAAAAACCAGATGATCTAGGTAACGCGACCGATCTAATCCGAAATGGTTGTGTCTAATTCAGTCTGGTCAAAAATTGCCTTATATTCCCTTTTGTCATTATTATAAGGTACTAAGTATTAATTCTCACAAATCAATAAAATTAGTTAAAAGTATTAAAATTGTCATAAAATTCAAGTCATTTTAGTGATTTTCAATATTACCCCTTCTAATTACCTTAAACTTAAATAAGTACCCTCACACACTACCTTTATTAAATATATGCGGACATGAAAAAATAATTTAATTGCACCTTAAAAACTTGCAAGTACCTTATAAAAAATACCAAAAATACTTATTAATTAATGTCTTATAATAAGGATCAGAGACAATAACATAAAAAAAACCAAAATAGACCACACCAACTAATTAGATTGGACAGGCTCCACACCAGATGTTTAACCTACATTGTCTAGTATAGTCTAGCTCGTGTCATTTATTTTTTTTTAGGGAAAAAAATAGTTGAGTCCTCTAGTCCTTCTCTTAAACGTTGTTGTTATTGGACCCACATTGTCTCTCACCTTGACATCGCTGCCCCTTGTCCTCCTCTCGGCTTGGGTTCCTTTGGCCCTCGTTAGGCATGGAACCGGCTTCCCTCCAATACTACCCCCATCGCTGCGTTGAAGCGTTGTTATTTTGGCACAAAAAGTTGAGCCTGTGCCTTTTTGTTAAAAAAAATGAGGGTACTAATTGATACTACAAAAATACTTCAGGATACTGAACGGTACTGAAAAAATACTTTATGATTTTGAAAAATTATTTTAGAATCTTAAAAAAATATCTTGAAGTATATTTTTAGTACTAATCAGTACCCTAAAATATTTTTTCAAGATTCTAAAATAATTTTTCAAAATCTTGAAATATTTTTTCAGTATTTTGAAGTATCCTTTCAATACCTATCATTGTCCTAAAATATTTTTCCAAAATCCTAAAATAAATTTTTAAGATCATGAAGTATTTTTTCAATACCAGTTAGTATCCTAAAGTATTTTTTTAGTAATTCAATTCCCTTAAATATTTTTTTAAGAGCTTAAAATAATTTTTCAAGATCATGAAATATTTTTTTAGTACCGATCAGTATGTATCTTTTAAGTATCAGCCAGCCAGTACCCTATTTTTTTTTTTTTTTAAAAAAAGGAAAGGGCACAAACTCAACTTTTCTTGCCAAAACGATGACACTTCAATACAGTTGATGACAGCTGATGGGAATAGTATTAGAGGAGAGCCGGTTCCCTCAGGCATTGATCGTGTGACCCTCCTTTTAGTGTCACTCCCTTTAGTTCTTATCACCGCGCGGTACTCCACCTTGTCGTCCTCTCGATGTCGATCCCTCATATTCTCCTCTCAAATTCCTCGTACTTTGAGATAGAACCTTCTTAGGCTTCAGATCCATACCCTGATGTCAAGTACACTATACCCTTGAAGAATACCTTGACCAATTTTACTGAGAATTAAAACTCAGAATTGTGTTTGCTATGATGATGATTCAACAAACATATTATATGATTTTCTTCTTGCTTTGGTGCTTTATGCGACTTTTAAAACAATTTGCGTGCCATTTAGCTTCTTCATTCTGAAAAAAACAATTTTAATGGGAGTTGTGGTGATGGTGAAGGGATATCATATGAGAAAGTGATGGGAATGCTTTCATGAATTTTGCATAATTGGGCATGTTTTCAAGAGCTTAATGTTGATCTCCAATTTTTTGAAGATATCTAAAAACCGGGCATAATGTTGCTTCTGAATCTGCTGCTTCAACCTCTGGGGGTAAGGAGGTCTTGCATAAGGAGGGATGGGAGACTTCTTTGGAGTCGCCTCTTTTGGAATCTGTTGTACATCACCAATCTCGGTCTTTTCCTCCTCATTTTCAGGCTTTTCCTTCATCGGAACAATTTTCTCCAATGGCTGAACCACTACACCACTCCTTGTAGTTATGGCCTTACAATGCTCCTTTGGATTGATCACAGTATCACTAGGAAAAGAACCTTGACTCCTCTCTGCTATTTGCTTTGATAATTGCCCAATCTGATTTTCTAAGTTTCGAATTGAAGCTTCCTGATTTTTGAGAGACGACTTTATTTCATTCTGGAAAACTTCTGAACCCTGTATATACTCAGTGGTGGTATGAGTCAGCTGTGTCAAAGCCTTCTCTAGATCAGTAGTGGTGCTTTGAAGGAAGGGCTAAGGTGCTACTTGAGGTTTGTAGGAGAAATTTGGGTGAGATTTCCAACCAGGATTGTACGTGTTGCAATATGGATTGAATTGATTCCTAGGAGGATTACCCATGTAGTTAACCTCAACTGTTTCTCCAATAGCGATAGCCGCACAATCTCCATTAGCATGGTCCCCTTGGCAAAAATCACAAGGCAAGAGAGGTTGAGGCGAGATAGATGAAACCTGAGAAGAGGCCAGCTGTTTAGTGAAGGCAGCTAATTGCTGTTGAATCAACCTGTTTTGTTGGGCGAGATTCTCATTATGAGCCAAGAGTGTATTATAAGTATCTAACTGAAGAACTCCCATCTTTGGCTGTGGAGTAGAAGTTTCATTCTCAAGAAAGCTCATATCCTCAAACAATTCTAATGCTTCCTCTGGAGTTTTATGTTTCAGCGAACCACCTGCTGCAGCATTGATCATCATCCTAGAGGATGGAAGTATCCCATTAAAGAATATCCTCACTTGATCATAGTCTTGCAAATCGTGTTATGGGCACTTCCTAACCAACTCCTTGAATCTTTCCCAAGCTTCACAATATGACTCTCCATGGCCTTGATTAAAGTAACGGATGTATGATAGCAGCTTCGTGTACTTAGAAGAGGGGAAAAATTTTTCAAGGAACTTTATGGTGATAATTTCCCAGGTGAAGAGACTTCCAGTAGGACAAGAGCAAAGCCACGCGCTTGCTTTTCCCGTCAAGGAAAAGGGAAAGAGCCTCATACGGATAGCATCTGCAGTAACTCCATTCATCCTGATTGTGTCACAGATCTGTAGAAACTTCTCAATGTGTTGATTAGGATCTTCCAAATCGCTTCCACTAAAGGAACTTTGTTAAACCAAGTTGATAAGGGATGGCTTGAGCTCAAAGTTGTTCATGTTGACAGTAGGATTGACTACGCTAGTTACAGCTCTGGTGGGATTAAGTGTCATGTAGTCACCCATAGTCCTTTTTGGAGAAGGAAGACGAAGATGATCTTCACCGTTTTCTGCCATAATAATCAATTCAGTCTCAGAATTAGAACTAGCACCCTTTTCTTTTCTCTGTCTAGCAAGTTTCCGATTCTTCTTTGCTGTCTTTTCGATTTCATGATCAAATTGAAGCGAATTCCTGTCCGTGGTACCTCGCATAAACAAAGTAGAAAGAGTAAAATATCAAAAAATAAAGAAAAACCAAATCTAGAGTTTCAATAACTACTCTTAGTGTTGAAATAAAACTATTCCTCGGCAACGGCGCCAAAAACTTGATAGGGGTCACTTCAGCAAGTGCACCGGTCATTACAAGTAATAAAGTAGTGAGAAAATATCGTCCCACGAGGAATAGTTATTCAATCACTAATTCGCTATTATTGCCTTAGTTGGAAATTTGAGTAATAAAAGAGGAGTTGTAGCCAATCAAGAATTTAAAGAATTAAAGAGATCCAAGAACTCAAGATCAAGAATCTCAAGAACACATTTAGAAAAGATAATCAGTCAAGAAAAGTGCAGCTAGGGCTCAGAATCCCCCTATGCTCATTTAAGTATTTAAATTGAAATCCTAATTGATTATGATTCCCAAATTGACGATTGATTCTCTAAAGTTAGACTAAGTCTCAATTTCTTGATGCTACCTTAGTCTATTTTATCTTTAAAAACAACCTAATGTCTTAGTATTGCCTAGAAAGATCAGATCTTGAACCAGGATCCTATGATCGCATAAATTCGTAAGCTTATGTCTAGGTCATGCAATTTTATGATGAATTAACAAGTTCTAGTTAGATGCACCAACATCTCTATTGTCATACATCAACCTACAAACAATCTTAAAGGTGATCAATCTTCAAGAAAACATTAAGCAAAGGAAATTCATTCAATAAGGGAAATCAATATTCAATCAAGAATTCGAGCAAATACGATAAACTTGCATAGGGTTCATCTTAGCCCTAATTACAAAAAGAAACTTAGCCAGACATGGCTAGATTAAGAAAACAAAGAAGAAAAGATGAAAACAGAATAGGTCTTCAATGATTGGGGAAGGTTGATCTCCACGATGAAGCTTTGATCTTCTTCTCCAATGCCGTAGGGTTGTTTCTTGTGCCACAGGTTCAAGAAAAGTGTCTTTCTTTACTAGGGTTTCTTCTCTTTATATTCTAGGGCCCCTTGGATTTCAAAAACATTAAAGAATATAAATTTTCTTTCCTTTTTTGGGCCCTAAAATAAGAAAAATCAGATTTTCGCAATTCTGACGCCCTGGACGCCACTTTTGGCGCCCTGGGCGCCACTTTTTATGAGGGAGGCAGTGAGTTAGCGCCCTGGGCTCCACTTTTGGCACCCTGGGCGCCAACTTATTATTTGGGCCGAGAAGTGGCGCCCTGGGCGCCAACTTACTGTTTCCTCTTTGTGGCTTCGCTTTTTGACCTTCCGTGGAGTCTCCAAATAGCTTATTTTTATGGATAAAACCTGCAAAACACACAAGAATACTTGTGAGGGTATGTTTGACATCAAATCCATGATTTTAGCTTATTATCCTTAAGCTTTTTAATTATATTTGATCAATTTCAAGCTCAATTTGTGCCTTAATACATGGTAAATTTGTGGCTCATCAGCCTACTCCAGGTCTTTTACCTTCAACTGTACAAAGAAGATTTGGAGAACAAACTTCAAATTATCCAACGACATCTCCTTTATTTTATTTTTTTTAAAAAAAAACCTTCAAATTAAAATATGGCAAGAAATTCAAGAATACATATTTTTATATGTCATTACAAATAAAAGTCAATTACCGACAAGCTATTGGTCGAGATAAAAAGCAGCCTAACCTGTAAAGAGAATAACACAAATTCAAATTATACATAGGGTTATAAGCTTTAGAAGGAAAAACCTTTGATATTATAAAATAATAATAATAATAAATTAGTTTGAGTTTTTAATTCTCAACCATTGTGTATAAAACAAATTTAGCTGGGAGAGCTTTATTTGTTACTATCCCGTACGTTGAGGAAGATTAATTAATTTCTCACGGAGGGTACTAAGGGCTTAACAAGAATAAATATATGAATAAACAGAAAATAATTTTAACATTTTGTTATCACATGGCAGGCTTTATAATACGTATTCCTTAAGAATCGATCTATACGGTTCGTTGCTGTTGGGGAATTAAAATATGTGTGATACTCTTTGTTAGTCGAGAGGATTTAGTCAATCCTTATTTTTTTCTTAATATAATTGTGGGATCAGACCGATTGCGCCTTGTGCATGGTGATGCAAATGGACCAACCGCAGATGATATGGATGGACGGAAATTACAACCTTGGGTTGCCATTTTTAAACTTTTTTTTTTTTGGCTGAGGTATCTTATACCTAGAGTACGTATTTAATATATGATCTAGTTGGGGATTTATTTTTAGTATTAAAATGTTTGACTTACTTTATATATTTATCAATTTTTTTTCTAAATTATACATATTAATATATTCTTTTAACAATAATGAAACAAGAGAGTAAGGATGAACTAAAGAAGATGGATTGGGGCGTTTTAGAAAAAAATATTATATTAACCAACTCAATTAATTTAATCAAACTAATTGATTGATATGATCACACACCAACTCATTATACACTGCTGTCTTCACCCCTGGATTCAGCAATTCTGGCCCCATCGCTTATTCTGAATATCAAATCATACATTTCCAGCCTGCATATATGTGCCGTGGTTTGCAAGGCCGCAACAAGCACAAAGTGTCAACACATTTATTTAACACCTTAAATACGCCGAGTAATTAACTAACCAGGTAAAAGCTCGTCTGGAAATTGCGGGACAAGGAAAATGACACCAGAGAATATGGAAGCGGCTGGGCGCGCGTGTGAGGGTATGTGTGTTGACGACCATGCATTGCCACTGTCTTTGAAATAAAAGATTGGTTTGAATTTTTTTCTTTTTACAGAGATTAAATAAATTATCTAATCATATTATGTGTTAGTTTATTAGTCAAATTAATTAATTTGGAGAGAAAAATATAAATACAAATGCTCTAAAATAATTTAATTAACTTCTTTAATTTTTCTAGAAAATCAATTACTTGGTCTTACAACTAAGAGTAGAGGAGTATTTCTTTAAACAAGTCATATATATGCCTTAATATCTAACATGTTTTGTGAGATTTTAAACGTAATTAATACTATATTTTTATCTAAGATATGCCAGGAACCCTGTCCCTCTCCTCGTCACCATCCCCTTCATTCTATTCCACAATTTTATGGGAAGTGGGGGTGATCTGAATGAGCCATGAGAGATGTCGGAATATTCTTCTCGTATATATGCGGTGGCCAGGAGAAAACGTCACAAATATCAAACATATATGCCCCGGGACCCAACGACGTTAACATCCTTAATTAGGCTCCATCAAGAACAACGTATCGGCTTTTTCTTACTGTCTTCATGTGTGTGTGGCTCTCCCAAGCTGGGTCTTTGCCCTCCAGATCATCATTATAATTAGTATAATCAACGTCAACGTCAACCAACAAGAAAGGATTAAGCATATTTACTGAGTGATCGAATCATCACTCTACACCTTCACGTACATCCAATACTCCTCTTATCCTAGGACATTTTCAAATAAATCACATAAACCAATAAATAATAGTAGCTTTTTAATTTTATCCTTATTTATTATGTTTTGAGCATTAATAAAAACTTGCTAATTACTTATTAATAACTCTTAGAAAGTTAGAAAAACTTGTATTAATAATTAAAATAACTCTACTGTATAATAGTAGTAGTAGTAAAAATTTGAGAAAAGTTCGTTACTCTCTCCGCGTGAACTCTCGTGATGTTGAAGGAATTGGCAGTTAGGAACAGAGGTGGGGCCGGGTCAGTGGGGCGAATGCTGGTGTAGGAATACCATTGGATCATGCCTACCCAGCCCGTCGAATCTATCATGTCGGATTCCACCTCCCCCGTGACATCAGCAAGGGTTTGCTGTTGGGTCGCCAACGTTGTTCTGTCGGTGACGCGTGTCATATTTTAGTTCGCTGATTCATTCCTTCTCTCTATTTTCCGTTCCCTGCGTTGACCTTGTACTCTCTCCTCTTTTCTATCCGTGTATCATCATGGATCCAACTGTCCTGGCAGGGGGGAGATCGTGGATCTTAGACCGATCTTATTTAATTTTTTTAAAAAAATAGTTTTATAAATACAGAATTTAAAATAAAAATAGATTCTCAACTAATATTTCTTGAAAAATAATTTTTATTTAAAAGTTAAAAAGCAAAAAGAAAAATCTAAACCATCCAAATTTCACATAAACAACTTAAGATGAACGAGTTCCAACTATCAATTCAAAAGATAGGTGAGAAATTTGGATTTTTATCATTATCCGCCACCTAGTATATTTTTCTTTCATTTGCAATATAAGTGTGTCTTTTTATACTTGCACTTAAAATTTAGAAAAATCTAGTGTGCTCTTACACTACTAAACCAACTTAAGTTGGTTTTTCTATTCAATGTTATGATACATTCACTGCTTTAAAGTATTTTTACCAATGCTTCCAGTCCTATAAAGTGTTTTGTGGTGTATATAACATCGTAAAGTATTTTTTATGGAGTATCAAACACCCTAAAGTATTTTTTTTCAAGTACGTTTATCATGAACTTTTTTTTTCATTTAACATCTTGAAATATTTTTTGAGGTATATCCAAAAGCCTAAATTATTTAAATCGTAAATGCAAAATTGAACAAAAAATACTTTAGGGTGATGAATGCTCATGAAAAAAAATATTTAATCACAAAACACTTTAGGACACTAAATGTATGAGAAAAAAATACTTCAAGGTATTAAATGCGCCTTGACCTTTTATTCAATTTCAAATCCCCATTTTTACTTTGAGACATGCATATTCTTATGATTTGTGTTAAAGTTTATCAATTATTTTCACATGCCAATAAATTTATCATAAAATTTTGTTGATTCTTACTCTTTTACTAACTAAGCTTTGTTTTTTAATATTGAATTAATTTTTTAGTTTCTCATTCTGCATATTAATTATCTCTGCATATGTTTTATAGTTGTCCCAAGCTTGGATAAATGAGAAGAGTTTGTGTTAGGACATCGACAATTAATGTAAAACTCTTACAAATCTTTATGAATACGGATCAAAGAATAATTTTGTTTTTTTGTTTGCCCAACGGAGAAATTGTTGTTGTTTACTCTTCTTATAAAATATATGAGAAAACAATTTAATACAGAGGTATCAAGTGACTTATAAATATATGGATTAAGGTGCAAAAATGTATATATGCTTTAACCCGAGGAGCACTCAACACCAAGTATTTTTTTTAAGTGCAAAAGTACACACGTGGTTACAAATTACATGTAAAAATACTTTTTGACGGTTAAGTTTGACTTTTTTTATTTTTCAAGGTGTGAAAATACATATGTGATTTGACAAAAAGAGCATCCAACGCCAAGTGTATTTTTTATTTAATAATTTTATTTCAATTAAAGGAAAATTATTATTTTTCTAGGTATAATTCCTAGGAGGCCAAATTTTTTATTGTTATATTTTATTTTATCTTTTTAAATCGTTATTAAATTTTTAATTAATAATTAATAAATGAGTATTTATGCATTTACAATTTGATATTATGAATACTATATTTAATTAAAAATAATTTTAATTTTTTGATCTAACAAATTGAACCAAAAATTATTTAAATAATTTTTCAATCAATACTATTTAATTTTTATTGTATTTTATAATTATGCAATATAAATGTTTGCACCAACAAGGATTTTAAAAAAAAATTATGGAAATAAAAAATTTGGCTTCAAAGTAATACCTAGAAAATAATAATTTTCCTCTAATTGAAATAAAATTATTAAATTAAAAATCACTTAGTGTTTAATGCTCTTTTTACCAAATCACATGTGTATTTTTGCACTTATGAAAATAATAAAAAAAAAAAGTTAAACTTAATAGTCAAAGTCAAACTTAACAGTCAAATAGTAATTTTACACTTAATTTACATATTTTTACGCATAAAAAAACACTTAATGTTAGACACTTCTAAAACACGTGCATTCTTACACTTTAACCCTAATTATAATTAAGAACAACTCCTAAAAAATGCTCATACATGAGACCAGCGTAAAACCTAAAACAGAGGTATATTGTAAAATATGCCACTGCAAACTTCCCGTTTTTTCTTGCCAGAAGAAGAAAAAAGGCGTCCTGACAAATTTTCTTCTTTTTGAAAATAACCTCAGTTTGAATACATTTGTTTTTTTTTTAAAAAAAAAGAATATAGTCCAGATTGTTTAATCAAAGTCATAATCCTTACTCACCGCTTACATTAAAGCGTGACTTGTACTTGTCCCGGGAGAGGAGAAATATGAAGAACAAGATGGGATGCAATTCGACAGCGTTGGAAGGACATCGTAAACGACACGAAATGTCAAGACAAACGGAGCCATCAATCTATTCCATTGATTGAATCATGTCATTTGAAATTTGAGCTATGACAAAAATTGCCACGCCATTTTGATTGCGGCTGCTTTTGAATCAATATCCTCTCGTAACATGTCCATGTGGCTGAGATACCAAGAGCATAATTAACCTAACGCGATCAAGCGCTCGTTCTTAACCTTCTCTAACTAATATTGATTGTCTTGGTATAATTCATCATTAAAAAAGAAAACTAAATAATGAGTATTGCAAGATTTCAATAATAAAATTTGATTAATTTGCAACTGCCGAGAAAAAAAAAAAATTATTTTTCCAAGCAGGAGACATTGAGATAAAGAAAATACTCTTTTTTTTTTAGAAGATTAGAATAAAAGACTTAGAAAAAATAATATTTATTATAAAGGATCATAAAAATTGTAATTACTTAAAAATACCAAACATTATAATATAAATTTAAAACAACTAAATTGCCCATAAACAAACCTTCTATACTATCTCTTGTATCTATAATTAACAAAGAAACTAAGATTACAACTAAAAATGCCATTATGATATGAAGTATCTTTTTTAATTTAGTTTTCAATATATTATTTGATTAACAATAGTTAAATTTATTTTTAATTTTTTTTTCACTAGTTTATATCATCAAGTTACATGATTTGCATTACCAATGTTCATATTATCAATTAAGCTTTTTAAAAAAAATTAAAACTAAACTCGTTTCATATTTTTCATGATATAATAGATTACTAAAATTTTATTTTATTTTATTTTACTAACTTTAAATGAATTTTTCAACACACATAAATTTCTTCTAAAACAAAAATAAATCATATAAAATTTCTTGGATTAACTGATATGATAAATTATAAAAGACCTTGATTTTCATAAAAATTATCTAATTCAATTCATAATAAAAAATTTGTTGATTAAAATATTTAATTATAAAAAATTTTGATTTTTAAACAAATTGAAGTGTTTGTTTTTTTTTTTCAATAAATACCGGTGTGAATTATGAAAAATGAAAATTGTTGTTTAATTTAGTGAAACTTATAATTTTTTTTTTTAGTTTTTAAAATAGAATGTGAGAGTGAATATATGAGGGAAATGCATAATATTTTGTTAGGGGCTTTTGTTTTTTTTTAAAAAAAAATTCTATATTTAGTCATTCTAAATTATTACAATTTTTAGTCTCTCTTCATAAATATCTTTAATTTCATGTCGTTGATTCTAATTTCCCAAGTGAAAGAGAAGAGTGCTTACTAACACCTTCTAGTGATCCGTTAAATTTCGATAATAGGATAATACACGAAAAGAAAAAACACAAGAATAGATAAGTGATGAGAACGCATGATATTGTGAAATTTGATTATACTGATAAAAAAATGAGTAATAGATTTTATTAAAAAGAAAAGGGAAAGGAGAAATGAAACAGGCGAGAGAGCGACACGCCCAACAAGGCAACAACCCAAAAGTTGTTTGCTCTAGGCTCCAGGTGGGCTCCACGTCCCTCGTTTTCAAGTTCTTGTGGGGGCCTTTGAGTTTTGATAACAAGGAGTCCTTATAACTGTGTTTGCCAAAAAGCGCCTTCGTTGTTGCCTATCTACTTATTACATCCTTCCTTTCCCCTTGCTTTCATTTTTTGACCACATTCATCATAAAGTACAGTACCGCTTTTAACGTTACCTTTTCCCCTTGAAATCGCTTGTTGGGATCAAACCAACCACAACAAATTTTCCGGGGAAAAAAAAAACAAACCAGAGAGATTGAATGACACTAGATAATGGAAAAAATAATATTAGAGGCGTGTATTACCCATAATTTTCCACCATTTTAAGTCAGCAAAACTTCAAAGTTGCCTTATGGGGTGGTTTTGCAATTAGGGGTGGGAATCGCGGGCCTGTGGCCCGTTCCAAACTTATTTAGGCCTGTCAGATTAAAAAGTCACGTTAACACTTCATTTAGGGCTTGTTTTGTTTAACAGACTAGGTTTAGGTCTAATAATAAGTTTATTAGGCCTGTCAATGCGGTTTGTTATGAGAGTAAAATTATAATTTTTTCCTCTATCTTCCATTGAAAGTGTGACATGTATAAGCCAACTTGCTAGATCATTAGAAATAATTTTGTAAGTATGCATGTTTTGAGGTGAGGCTTGTAACTTGTTAGGCTGTTTACAAAATTTTAAAAATTACAAACCTCCTTAAAAGATTACAAGCCAGGTTAAGGCTAAAAAAAGGCTTGTAAGTTGTAACATACTATAGGTTAAGTTTATGTCACTTTACTCCTAAAAAATAGACTTGTAAGTTTGGTTTAACTTGTTTCCACCTCTATTTATAGCCAACACTTTCTTTCATGTCATTTCTAACTTCGGATGTTTAGGAAGTTGATGGACACTACTTTTATTTCTATCTCTTTAGTAGTTATTAGTTTTCCTTACAATTGGGTTATTTTGTTTTATTTGTTAGTCTTCCTGCTCTTATTTATTTTCCTTTGTAATTATCATGTATCTTTCAATATAAGTACGTTTTGAGGAAAAAGAAAAGAACAACTTCATAACCCCCAGCTTAGATATTACCATTTGCTTGGGACAAATGCTCACATCTCCCCTTCACTCCCACATTTGGCCGCGTATTTATATTTTTAAATAGTAAAATATATTTTTCGTCACTCATAGCGTCATTTAACCTTGTCCATGTCTCATTCTCACCTACCCAGCTTGCTTCGCAAAGCATGCTCTTATTGAAAATGCGATTTCATCAAATTTTAATTTAATTTAATTCTGATTCTAATTTAAATGTGTCACCTTCGTCACTCTGTCAGGCTATTCCTGAATTCCAAACTAATACAGTTGCTGCTCAGTTTTAGCTGTGGATGCATAATTTTTATTTATTTATTCATGTATACATCTTTGCATCGTCACTTAAAACAATATATTCGTTCTTGTGTGATTCTTCAACTTCAACAATTACGTGTTGATTGTGTCTTATCTTTAAATAGCATTTTGATCTTATGTGTTCAACAATTACATGTCATCATTTTGATTAATTTTTATTCACTGTGAGCGCGCTCTGGACTTTTTTTTTTTTTAAAGAAATTTTTTTGATGATATTAACATTTAGAGGCGTGGCGTCGCTGTTTCTGTGGTTCACAATGAACTTGGATTAGTTTGAAAGCCAGAATTGATGTCATGACAAACAAGAAAAAATCATTAAATTACCTGTCGCCCCTGGAATCAGATGGCAAGTGCACATGGGAAAAAAATCATGTGGGACTTTTTCTCAGAAATCGTGGTTTTTGTTTTTTTATTTTTACCCTAGTTTTTTTTGGCCAAAATTTTTACCCTAGTTGAATATTTATTATTTATTATCTCTTTAAAATAATTTTCCACTCATTATTTTTTACATACTCTATTTATAAATTAATAAGGATATAATTAAAAATAATAATTCATATTTAATATATTTATTGTTTTCAAACTTCAACTAAATTTTGAAGTTTGAGTATTTTCTCGTATTTTTATTATAAAACACTAATTAATATGTGTATCTGGTCATTTTTTAAGGTACTTATTTTTTCTAAAGAGTATTAATTGTTTTTTCTATATATATCCATAACTAATAGGAGTAATGGGTGAGAATAATAATAATAAAATATTAGAGTTTAATATAAGCAGTAGTGATAATATTAAAAATTATTTAAATTTTGGGATAATTTTTATTAATTTTAATTGTTTTTATTATTTCATAAGAATTGTTTATTATTGTCTTATTTTGAGGGAAAAGTTGTTTTTCATAGGAAGAATCGGAGTTAGTATTAACTAACAAGGCAGATGCGTACAGAGTTACAGACTGCGTAAAACACAGGGTCGTCCGATCGAGGGCGAGCGGGAGAGCTGGTGGGTAGGAGGGGCGGCTTCAGCCAGTAACAACCCTTTGTGGGCCCCACGGGGAGCAGTGGTCGCGTGCCGCATAGAGGTGACTCACACGTGGCATCCCTTTCCCTTCAGTATTTTGGTAAGTCGGGGGCTTGGTGATTTACTAATTCCACAAGCCATTTTGGTGGGCCCCCACCCTGCTACCCTTCCTTCTCCATCCTCCCTCTATAAATCTATAACATGCTACTCCTCTGCTTGGAACCTACCTACACCGAACACTTTAGGGGCGGCGCTGTTACCCTCCTCCCCTCCCTCCCTTCTGCGTTCGCTGTCCGTTGCCTGCGCCACCCATCTCGTGCCTTTTCCGTTCAACCTCTCCCTCCTGGCTTTCCTTTCTTTGGCCGTCCTTGTGAATAAGCATTCCTGTTTGGGCGTGAAGCTCGGACGGTATCCGGATCCTTATTGCTTCTCAATAAACAAACCCACCAGATCTGTTGTTCTTCGCCTGCACAAAACCATATATAATCTCACGCGTTCAAACTCCTAACCTTTCTCAGATTCATCTCGTTCAGCGTCTTCCCTGTTCAATACCCTTTATAATACTGATATTTACTCTGTTGGAACAGAGAGTTTTTAAGTTCTTTTCCTGAATATAAAAAAAAAAAAAAAAACCTAATAATCGATAATCGATAGAAGGAGTTTCCTGGATTTTATCGAACGATGTCCAGCTCCCTTTCCTTTATACAACTTCCGACTCGCCCTTCTTGTGCCCTTCCCGCCATTAACAACCCTCAACTCAATGTACGCCCTTCAAATAAACTCGGTGGCAGAATCACTCGATACTCAGCTGCGAGGAAATCATCATGCGTGGTCGAGAAGAACTTTCTCGGAAGCCGATTGCGTCCGTGCAGAGCACCGGGATCGGAAAAACTACACGTTTGGAAGTCCGACGGTCCTGGGCGGTCGCCCAAGCTGAGGGTGGTTGTTCGATCGGCATTGTCGGCGGTGCCGGACAAGCCGCTGGGCCTCTATGATCCGGCCTTGGATAAGGACTCTTGTGGGGTTGGATTTGTGGCGGAATTATCGGGCGAGCCCAATCGCAAGACGGTAAAGTTTGGAGTTTTATTGTGAGTGAGGACTAATATTATTAATGGAGATTAATGGGTTATATGATATGATCTGTTGTCAGGTGACTGATGCTCTGGAGATGTTGGTGCGCATGTCACATCGAGGTGCCTGTGGTTGTGAAGCCAACACTGGAGATGGAGCCGGCATTCTTGTGGCTCTTCCTCATGATTTTTACAGCAAGGCATGCCTTTTAACTTCTTTATTGCCTCTCCCATGTCTCAGATTCATTTCATTACGAATAGGAAACACCTGTAACACCCTTGTTTCTTTTTTTTTTGTTTTTTTTCCAGTTGGTCGTTTTTTTAAAAACTAAGTTCGTCGTATTTTCGAATGCTATTTACTTTTTTTTTTTAACTTTGTATTAATCGTTTTATTTAATTAATGCCATTTTTGGGATTGTTATTAATTTTTATTAATTTATTATTATTAGGTGAATTATTGTCGTTTTTGTTTCGCTAAAATATCGATATAATTCTTAGTTCGATCCTCTAAAGCTAAAGCTTGGGTCTATAATTTTTTTAAGTTGAAAATATATAAAAATGAAAGATTGGAACAGATATTGAAACCTTTAACGTCGAAAGCGTTTTTGTGTCTACTTCTTGACTTCTTGTCAATTTTGCTCTCAAATTTTTAGGGTAGTTATTGCTACCTTTCTTGTTTTTATTACTGGAAGAAAGGGTAGCAACTTCTTTCTCCTTACCGTTGTTCCCGTTTCTACTCGATACTCTTTTTTTCTAGTTCAGAAGTTTTTTTCTTTTTCTTTTTTAAATATCTTGGGACTGCCAAAAAGGTATTGCAATCTAATGATATAGATGTTCCTTTATAAATGGGAGGTCATGGTTCAATCCGGTTTATATGCCCACGCAGTATCAGGCTTTAACCCAAAACATAACTTGAGACTGATCCGCATAACAACATCCTTACTAATTGGAAGGAAACAGACACGAAAGAATACGTGAATGTATGTGTAAAGTCTTATTTTTTTAATCCTCCGATTGCAAATGATTTAAACAGCTGGGTATGTCAGCTTTAGAAATAAGTTTTAATTTTTATCAAGTGGGATTGACATCTCTTTCTGAGCTTTTGTTGTTTGCTAAGTGTGCTGACAGTGCAAGGGGGATTTGGCATTTTTCTGCAGGTTGCTAGAGATGCGGGATTTGAGCTTCCACCACCTGGACAATACGCTGTTGGCATGTTTTTCTTGCCTACATCAGAAAGTCGTAGGGAAGAAAGCAAAAGAATATTTAAGGAGGTAACTCTGATAAGAAAGTTCCTTTTCTCTTACTAATACACCAAAGGTTCCTTAAATTATGTTTTCGTCATTCTTATACTGGCACCTCTACTAAAAGAGTTTCATCACTGCTTCCGACCTCAACTTTATTTGTCAAACTGCACCAATGACCACTCTTTTATTGAAAGAGTTCTTTCTTTAATTTTCTCAAGCTTTCTGTCATCTGGCCAAAAATGATGTTTAGTTTTGGATTTTTTTCCCGCCGTTACTTTATAATGAACTTGTTGTAGTTGTGCATGGCTTAATGCAATTGGCAAACAAACCTAGCAAGGAATGTTGTTTTTTTTTTACTGTTCTGTTCTTTTGCTTTAAGCTGTTATTTCTTTTTATGCAATAATATTTACATTTCTCTGTGAATGTTCTTTGTAAAGGCTGCTGAATCTCTTGGACACTCTGTTATTGGATGGCGTTCTGTGCCCACTGATAACTCTGGACTGGGTAAATCTGCCCGACAGACAGAACCAGTCGTTGAGCAAGTGTTCCTTAGGCAGAGTCCTCGATCAAAACTTGATCTGGAAAGACAGGTATCGGGACTGTATCCACAAACATCAAGACTGCTAGGTTTTCTTGCATTGAACCATATGAAATAGTTGAACTAGAAACTCTTGCTTATTGCTAAATGGTGTAATATGAATAAAACCAGAGCTTTTTTTCCCTTATTAAATATTTTTTTAATGACTGGAATTACTGGGGAAATCTTATGAGAGCTGAATTTTTTTCTCAAGAAACTTGCTCATGCTTGCATATTGTTGACTTCATTATTGCAGATGTACATATTAAGAAAGGTCTCTATGGCAGCTATTGAATCTGCCTTAAAAATCCAACTTGATGGCATTACAGATTTCTATATCTGTTCACTTTCGTCAAGGTGTGTTCTCAAATGGAAACGGCATTTGTTTATGAAGTAAATTATGGTTAGTGCCTTAATAAAATCATTTGCTTATGTCATGTGATCATCCAATTTTGCAGGACTGTCGTTTACAAGGGTCAGTTGACTCCAGCGCAAGTAAAGGATTACTATTTTGCAGACCTTGGTGATGAAAGGTTTACGAGCTACATGGCCCTGGTAAATATTTTAACCATTAACTTATCTTCTTTCTCCACTAACTCTATACTCCAACAAACAGCATGGACCAACCAGTAACTGAAGAGATGCAAGGTTGAGGAATGACTTCTGAGGCATTGAGGTTTGAATGATCTCTTAAGTTCTTCCGCTCCCTTGATTACTATTTGAATTTGGATGCGGGATTGGATGCGGTGGGTTAGTTGGTAAGAAAGTTCATTATCAAGATAATCAATTTCTGCCCATGCTTTCTGTGGTTACTTGGTCTGAAGGACAATTTCATTCAAGTGATGGAGGGAAAATCGTTTTGGTGAAAATTGAACCAATATCAGAGATATCTACTGGCACTTCAGCATATGCTTATGCTGAAGTGCTTCAGGCATCATCTTTTTAAGCATTGGTTTACATTGAGTGATAATAGTTGATCATATGGACTGACAATTTGGTATTACAAACTCTCATGTAGATACACTCACGATTTTCTACCAATACGTTTCCAAGCTGGGATCGTGCTCAGCCTATGCGTGTGTTGGGCCACAATGGAGAAATCAACACACTGAGAGGCAATGTTAACTGGTATGCCTTGGATGCACAATGCTAATCAAGTTTTTACTGTTAGTTAACACCTATAAGAGTGAACGATAAATTGCAGTGCAATTTTAAGCGGGTGTATAAGTATGTGAATCCTGATGCCTGGTGTAAATTAGTTAAGAATGGATGTCAAAGCATAGGTTGTAGTACTGGATGTCGCTGATTACATTTTAACTATACTAGGATACATCAGCTAATGCTTTGCATTTTGTAGGATGAAGGCTCGTGAGGGTCTACTCAAGTGCAAGGAACTTGGCTTGACAGAGAGTGAGTTGAAGAACCTTTTGCCCATTGTCGATGAAAATTCATCAGATACAGGTGAAATTTTATAATTTTCTTGTTTCCTCTACGCTATATAGAATATGTCAATATTTTGAATTTCTGGGTAGAATTTCATCTACAAGCTCCTTTTTAAAAGTTGTATGAAAACCAAAATGTAATTGATTTTCTGCTCTTTTGTATTCTAACTGTTATATATAAATATAATTTTACTCCAGGAGCATTTGATGGTGTTCTTGAATTTTTGGTTCAATCTGGAAGAAGTCTTCCTGAAGCTGTCATGATGATGATTCCTGAAGCATGGCAAAATGACAAAAATATGGATCCTGAGCGAAAAGCATTTTACCAATACTTCTCAGCTCTCATGGAGCCATGGGATGGGCCTGCTCTCATCTCATGTAAATTTGCTAAAACTCCTAAGAATCATCTTCGCTCTTTTTCTTGCATAACATGTATTATTGGTAATCGTGGTGTGGTTTTTTATTAACCCAATGCCCATTGCAGTTACTGATGGCCACTATCTTGGAGCTACTTTGGATAGGAATGGATTGCGACCTGGCCGTTTCTACGTCACCCATAGTGGAAGAGTTATAATGGCAAGTGAAGTTGGTGTTGTAGATATCCCTGCTGAAGATGTGTGTAGGAAAGGACGACTTAACCCTGGCATGATGCTTCTGATTGACTTTGAAAAGCATGTTGTTGTAAATGATGATTCCTTGAAGGAACAATATTCATTGGCAAGGCCGTATGGAGAGTGGCTCAAGAGGCAGAAGATTGAACTCAAAGACATAGTTGACTCTGTCCTTGAATCCGAAAGAGCAGCACCAGCCATAGCAGGAGTGGCACCTGTAAGTATAATATCACAACCAATGTGAAAAACTTGTGAATTTCTTTTACCTATGCCTTACTGTTGCGTCTTCCATGTATTACAGGCATCTAATGATGACGTGAACATGGAAAATATGGGAATTCAGGGTTTATTAGCTCCATTGAAAGCATTTGGGTAAGTAATGGTTCTTGTGAATATGCCCTTCAATTTAAGCATAGTACTTACAAAGGAACTGCTTCTTATATTCTGCTCCATTCATGCAGTTATACAATTGAATCCTTGGAAATGTTATTGCTTCCCATGGCAAAAGATGGTGTTGAAGCCCTTGGATCAATGGGAAATGATACTCCCTTAGCTGTCATGTCTAATAGAGAGAAGCTGACCTTTGAATACTTCAAGCAGTTGTTTGCCCAAGTGACAAACCCACCAATCGATCCTATCCGTGAGAAAGTAGTCACTTCCATGGAATGTATGGTTGGTCCAGAAGGTGATCTGACAGAAACTTCAGAGGAACAATGCCACCGTCTTTCACTAAAAGGCCCCCTTTTATCCATTGACCAAATGGAGGCAATTAAAAAGATGAATCATAGGGGTTGGCAAAGCAAAGTTATAGACATAACTTACTCTAAAGACCATGGTAGTAGAGGGTTGCAGGAAACCTTGGACAGAATTTGTGAAGAAGCCCATGATGCAATTGCTAAGGGATACACAACACTTGTGCTGTCTGATAGAGGTATTATACTATTATGTTTGTTATATTTGTACCACATAAATGTACGATCTAAAGCACTTCCATATAATTTGATGTTTTGTCACTTATTCTGCAGCATTCTCAAGTAAACGCGTTGCTGTGAGCTCTCTTCTGGCTGTCGGTGCTGTCCATCAACACCTAGTTAAAACACTTGAACGCACTAGAGTTGCTTTAATGGTTGAATCTGCTGAGCCACGTGAAGTGCATCATTTCTGTACCCTTGTTGGCTTTGGTGCTGATGCTATTTGCCCATACTTGGCCTTGGAGGCAATCTGGAGACTACAAGTTGATGGAAAGATCCCACCAAAAGCAAGTGGTGAATTCCACTCAAAACAGGAGCTGGTTAAGAAGTACTTTAAAGCCAGCAACTATGGAATGATGAAGGTTCTTGCCAAGATGGGAATTTCTACTTTGGCCTCTTATAAAGGAGCTCAGATCTTTGAAGCTCTTGGTCTTTCATCAGAAGTAATTGAAAAATGCTTTGCTGGCACTCATAGTCGAGTTGAAGGTGCTACATTTGAGATGCTTGCTCGAGATGCTCTTCAACTGCATGAGCTGGCATTCCCTTCTCGTGTTTTTTCTCCAGGAAGTGCAGAAGCTCTTGCGCTGCCAAATCCTGGGGATTATCATTGGAGGAAAGGTGGTGAACTTCACCTGAACGATCCACTTGCTATCGCAAAACTTCAAGAGGCTGCCAGAACTAATAGCAAAGATGCATATAGGCAGTATTCTAAGCTCATTCATGAACTAAATAAGGCTTGTAATTTGCGTGGTCTGCTAAAATTCAAAGAGTCAGATGTAAAGATTCCCCTTGATGAGGTGGAGCCCGCTAGTGAGATAGTTAAACGATTTTGCACCGGTGCCATGAGTTATGGGTCAATATCATTGGAGGCACACACAACACTGGCAATGGCTATGAATAAGATTGGAGGAAAATCCAACACAGGTTGGTTAAACCCTAAATAGAATATTTGAATTTTTTACTCCTTTTAGAAGAGGAAATGGATATGTCCTATGAGGTCAATCTATCTTTAAGTGCTAAATATGTCGATGGGACATGCTCTGCTTCATTATTTTCGCTTGAAGATTTCTTCAGCTTTATTTTTCTCCTATCACTTCTACTTCTTTTCTTCTTCTTGAGATATAGAATTCTTAATTTTTATATTTTGAATTATTTATTTAATTATTTAATTCATGCAAATTTTGCCATAGGTGAGGGAGGTGAGCAATCATCTCGCATGGAGCCTCTTCCTGATGGCTCAATGAATCCAAAAAGGAGTGCCATTAAGCAAGTTGCAAGTGGAAGATTCGGAGTTACAAGTTATTACCTTACAAATGCTGATGAACTGCAGATAAAGATGGCCCAGGTAATTATCAAACTTTACACTTGTGAACTGAGGTACTTGGTCTATTTTTATGTATTTTAATCTTTTATACCCTGGCCTCTTGCCTCCACACTCCTGTTAATGATTTTAGTGTATAAATATATTGATGATGGATGATGCTCCGTGCCAAGTTAGGTTACACTTGAGTGACTTTTTTTTATTTTTTATTTTTTTATAAAAAAATTGCACTTGATAATATTGTAATCTATGAGTTGCTTTTTCCTCAGGGAGCAAAGCCTGGTGAGGGGGGTGAACTTCCTGGCCACAAAGTTGTAGGAGAAATTGCTGTCACCAGGAACTCAACTGCTGGGGTAGGACTAATCAGTCCTCCTCCCCATCATGATATTTACTCCATTGAAGACCTTTCACAGTTAATTCATGATCTCAAAGTATGCCCATTTATAGTTCTAACTTTTCTAATTTTGTTTGCTTGAATGTTCTTCAATGAAGTTTTCTACTTAAACCTCTATTTGTTGATTTGTAGAATGCCAACCCAGCTGCCAGAATTAGTGTGAAGTTAGTATCTGAAGTTGGAGTGGGCATTGTTGCTAGTGGAGTTGTTAAAGGGCATGCCGATCATGTCTTGATCTCAGGTCATGATGGGGGTACAGGAGCATCTAGATGGACTGGCATAAAAAATGCTGGCCTTCCTTGGGAACTTGGCTTGGCTGAGACCCACCAAACTTTGGTTGCCAATAACTTACGTGGTCGTACAGTTCTCCAGACTGATGGACAGATCAAAACTGGTAGGGATGTTGCCATAGCTGCATTGCTTGGTGCTGAAGAGTTTGGTTTCAGCACAGCTCCACTCATTACTCTTGGGTGCATCATGATGCGCAAGTGCCACAAGAACACTTGTCCTGTTGGCATTGCCACTCAAGATCCCGTGCTTAGAGAGAAGTTTGCAGGAGAACCTGAGCATGTTATCAACTTTTTCTTCATGGTGGCAGAAGAGATGAGAGAAATTATGTCTCAGCTTGGATTTCGTACTGTAAATGAAATGGTTGGCCGTTCAGATATGCTTGAAGTTGACAAAGAAGTAACTAAAAGCAATGAAAAGATGGAGAACATTGATCTCTCACTGTTTCTTAGACCTGCAGCTGAATTACGTCCAGAAGCTGCTCAATATTGTGTGCAAAAACAAGATCACGGTTTGGACATGGCCTTGGACAATAAGCTTATAAGTCTGTCTAGAGCTGCTTTGGAAAAGGGTCTTGCAGTGTACATTGAAACTCCAATCTGCAATGTAAATCGTGCTGTGGGAACCATGCTTAGCCATGAGGTAACTAAACGGTATCGCTTGGCTGGTCTTCCAGCTGATTCCATTCATATTAAATTTTCTGGAAATGCAGGCCAGAGTTTTGGTGCATTTCTTTGTCCTGGAATCACTTTGGAGCTTGAAGGGGATAGCAATGACTACGTTGGAAAAGGTTTATCTGGTGGTAAGATTGTGGTATACCCTCCCAAGGGAAGCAACTTTGATCCTAAGGAAAATATTGTAATTGGCAATGTGGCATTGTATGGTGCAACAAGTGGTGAGGGTTATTTCAATGGGATGGCAGCAGAAAGATTCTGCGTGCGTAATTCTGGTGCTAAGGCTGTTGTGGAAGGTGTTGGTGATCATGGATGTGAATACATGACTGGTGGAACAGTTGTTGTGCTTGGGCAAACTGGTAGAAATTTCGCAGCAGGTATGAGTGGTGGTATTGCTTATGTGCTAGATGCTGATGAAAAATTCCACTCTCGATGCAACCTTGAGCTTGTTGATCTAGACAAGGTCGAAGAAGAGGAGGATATTATGACTCTTAGAATGATGATACAGCAACATCAACGCCACACAAATAGTAAACTTGCAAAAGAAGTGCTTGACAATTTTGAGAATCTTGTTCCTAAATTTATCAAGGTGTTCCCCAGGGAGTATAAACGAGTACTCACAAAATTGAAGGCTGAGGCAGCCTCTAAAGAGGCAGTAGAGGCTGTTGCTAAAGATGCAGAAGATGAAGACGAAGCACAACCAGTGGAAAAAGATGCCTTTGAAGAACTTAAGAAACTGGCTACTGCATCTTCGAATGAAAAACCAAGCGAGGTGATTTGAAACATCAACTATTTCTGTCCACTCCTTGCTCTTCACAAGATTTATAAATATTAAGTATTCAATGCTCACATTGTGAGTAAGCTAGCTCATAGTTGTCACTTATATATGAAGTGACTGACTTGGAAGATACCATTATTTTGTAGTGGTACATTTTTAGTAGGCTGATTTCTTTGAAATTTTTTTGCTGGTTGAGCAGGCTGAAACACCCAAGAGACCTCATCAAGTTGCTAATGCTGTCAAGCATAGAGGTTTTGTTGCCTATGAGCGTGAGGGTGTTCAGTACCGTGACCCTAACATTCGAGTGAATGATTGGAAAGAAGTCATGGAGGAAGGGAAGCCTGGCCCACTTTTGAAGACACAGTCAGCCCGGTGCATGGACTGTGGTACTCCTTTCTGTCATCAGGTGTGCTTGAAATTTTTCATCTAAAACTCTATTTGGAGCCATAGGCAAACTAAAAAACAAATGTACTTGCATGAAATTGCAGGAAAATTCTGGATGTCCCCTTGGGAATAAAATACCTGAATTTAACGAGTTAGTATACCAGAATAGATGGCGTGAAGCATTAGATCGCCTTCTTGAGACAAACAATTTCCCAGAATTTACTGGTCGGGTGTGCCCAGCACCTTGTGAAGGTGCTTGTGTCTTGGGCATCATTGAGAATCCTGTATCTATAAAAAGTATTGAATGTGCTATAATAGACAAAGCTTTTGAGGAGGGTTGGATGGTGCCTCGACCTCCACCTAAGAGAACTGGGTAAGCTTTTTTCTTCAGAACGCATTCAAATTATTTTTTGCAAATTCTTAGTGCTGTTTTTCAATCAAATGAATATAAAGATAAACCTGATATACTACCATTAAATTATGGAAGCGTGTGGCAAATTGCAATTATTGATGAGCTCAATGACATTGCTGATTATTATCTTTATTGATGCAGGAAAAGAGTTGCCATTGTTGGAAGTGGACCAGCAGGCTTGGCCACAGCTGATCAGCTAAATAAAATGGGTCATACAGTAACTGTGTACGAGAGAGCTGATAGGATTGGAGGGCTTATGATGTATGGGGTGCCCAACATGAAAGCTGACAAAGTGGATGTAGTTCAGCGCCGGGTCAAACTTATGGCTGATGAGGGGGTCAACTTTGTGGTGGATGCCAATGTTGGAGTTGATCCTTTGTTCTCTCTTGATCGGCTTCGAGAAGAAAATGATGCCATCGTCTTAACTGTAGGAGCTACAAAGCCAAGGTGAGACACAATACAGGAGCTCCAATTATGTTCCATCAAGTGCAATGCTGAAATCAATTTTTTTTAACTATTTGTAAATTGTTTACGGAATATTGGTGTTGTATGTTACTCAGGGATCTTCCGGTACCAGGACGGGATCTGTCCGGAATTCATTTTGCTATGGAATTTCTTCATGCAAACACCAAAAGCTTGCTAGATAGTAATCTTGAGGATGGCAATTATATTTCTGCCAAGGGTAAGAAGGTTGTCGTCATCGGCGGGGGTGACACTGGCACAGATTGCGTTGGGACATCCGTTCGTCATGGGTGTAGCAGCGTTGTAAATTTAGAACTGCTTCCTCAGCCACCACAAACTAGGGCCCCAGGCAACCCTTGGCCACAGGTTAGATCCATTTTCCTCAAGTTTTAGTTTTTTGCTTCTTTCCAGGCTAATTAGTGAATGATTTGTCCTTTCACGTGCCAGTACTAAAGACTAATTCAATTTCTCGAGTGGCCAATGATGTTCTTGAGACTATTCCACCTTATTAGTTGCCTTCCTTAGTGTTCCGATTTTGCTCGAGATTAGTGAACATTGCTAGTAATTGCAACTGTTTTGCTATAATAGTTAGGCCTTTTGCATTTTGAAATGGAATGGCATGTATATTTAGTTTAACCAAGTGATGATTCTGGAATGCAGTGGCCTCGTATATTCCGTGTAGACTATGGGCACGAGGAAGTTGCAACTAAATTTGGGAAAGATCCAAGATCTTATGAGGTTCTAACCAAGCGTTTTGTGGGGGATGAGAATGGGACCGTGAAAGGACTTGAAGTGGTTCGGGTGCGCTGGGAGAAGGATGAAACTGGCAAGTTTCAATTCAAGGAAATTGAGGGTTCTGAGGAGATTATTGAGGCTGACTTGGTGCTGTTAGCCATGGGTTTCCTTGGCCCCGAGTCTGTAAGTATTTGTCATGTTCTTAAACAATAAAAACGCTTACTTTATGGTACACTTCAAATCGCCGGACACCATTTGATGCTTTGCTTTTTCCAGACAATTGCTGAAAAGTTGGAGTTAGAGAAAGACAATAGGTCAAACTTCAAGGCAGATTATGGCCGCTTCACAACCAGCGTGAAAGGGGTCTTTGCCGCGGGGGATTGCCGCCGTGGCCAGTCCCTTGTGGTATGGGCAATTTCAGAGGGACGGCAGGCTGCCACTCAAGTGGATAAGTACCTCTCTGATGAAGAGAGAGAACACATGGCTGAGGAACTTATTAAGAGGCAGGAAGACCTCACCAAGAAGCACCGTGACGCAGTAATGACATGAAAGGATCACCTGATTTTTCATCTCGTATAATACCAAAAGGGAAGCGCACAGGATAATCAATATGTCCCAACGGATCTCCCAAAGATTGGATCTGGATTTTAGTTGGCTTTCCATAGGCATTCTTTGTTGGTACGCCAAAAGGGCCGGAATAATACGATATTTGTCTTTGGTGTTGGTGGTTTTTGGGGTAAATAATTTCTGCATATTGAATGTTGTTTATAACTTTTATGCAGACTTTTTGTTGGAAAGGTTAGTTATTTTGTTAGTTTATGTAATGTACAGTTTGCTTATTAATTATTGAAGGGTATGGTAATGCTTGCTTATTGAGTGAATAGGTTCCTGGTGGCTCTTAATCTACTATTTCATCCTCTGTTAGGCATGGCAACACGCAGTGAGTAACTCGGTTGTTTGTATTCTGAAGTTTTCAGCTAGAAGATAGGAACCCATTAGGAAATGGGTTCCTAAAAGCTAGCCCAAAACTCGAAAACAGAAATTATTAGTATTTTACTGTAGCTGCTGACCTCGGCCTATGGTGGAAATGTCATTAATTGATCAAGTATGGTGACGTTGAAGTGCTTAAACCCGAACATAAGACTTCAGGGGAAAAAAAAAACGAATATCATGACCATTTTGATCGAGGCTCATGAATCTAGGTAATCTATAATTGCAGAATCTACACAATTCATTCGGCTCATCTAACTTCACATAGCCATGATGAATCTAAGGTTAATATTTTTTTTTTTTAAAAAAAAGAGACCAATGGTTCGGGTAAGGTTCGAACCCTGATACAGAGGCTAGATAACCCAGCGTTATACCACTGCATTACGCACTACAGTAGTACTTGGTGGTTAATATTTAAACTTGATATGAACATAACAAACCATACAAAAACTTGTCCTAGTTACAACCGGGAATTCGAGTCATTCCCAACAAAATTGTTTTTTAATTGATAAATGACAATTGAGGATGACTGGATGAGACACAGGGCTTGTGCATATTGTTGAAGACCCCATACGATAGTGACAAATCAAAAGAAAGTATAAAATATAGGAAAACCCCAAGTCAGTGATCAGTAGTCCTCCACTCCACTCCACAACATGAATATTCGCTTCCTCCTCTTGTTCTACATTCTTCCTCCAACAAGCATAGAAACATGCCCAGACGCCGTTTGCCGGAACGGCAACCAAATAATCCGATTCCCGTTTCGAATCCAACAGAGTCAGCTGCAGCCAAAGTCATGTGGTTATCCAGGTTTTGATGTATCTTGCAGTAACCACGGCAAAACACGGCTGAAACTCCCTTACTCTGAAGGAGAATTCAGTATCCAAGGAATAGACTATGCCTCACAACAACTGTGGATCAATGATCCCAAAAGCTGCCTCCCAAAACGCATCCTCCCCCTCAACCTCAGTGGATCCCCATTTAGTGGCGTTTATTATCGAGATTTCTCATTCTTCAACTGTTCCTCGCAATATCTCAAGTATCGGTATATTCCGATAGCTTGTCTTAGCGATTCCAACCACACTGTTTTCGCCACACCGGCCAGATCGGTTTTCAGGCACTTGTCGGCGGTTTGCAGTTTCATTAGAACGGTCAGGGTTCCGGTTCAGCAGCCGTATTACGAGCATGTGTTGACGTCCGACCTGAGCGACGATCTCCGGCTGTCGTGGAATTCGCCGCCGTGTGGGATGTGCGAGTCCCGCGGTGGACGGTGTGGCTTCAAGACTAATTCCACGGCTGACATTGCCTGTGCCTACTTTCCTTCACAAGGTACGTTCTCCCCCCGCACTTCTAATTTTCTATTGTTTCTCTCACGTTGGTGGTATTCCTTTTACAATAGTATGACGTTGATGTTGACGTTGCCTTATCTTCATTTGATTAAAAAATTATATCATCAATCGTGAATCATAAATATGAAGCGTGGAGTCAACAACTATTTTTGAAGGATCTTATATTTAGGTATCTAGTAGGTATGATAAATCATGAAATAAGGGATACTTAAATAAAATTAGCCAAATTTACAGGAAACGTTTTTCCTTAATTTTAACAACAAAAAATTTCCTTACTTTTATCAAAATTCAAGGAAACAATTTACATTTCAAGCTATTGTTTTATATTTTGTACCCCATATTAGATATTCAAAAAAAGGTATGCTTCAGCATTCTTACGCAATGAGTGGAAGCCAGCGAAAAGGAAACATCACGGATTATTTATTGGAATAAACCATATTCTCAGACTTGGATCGGACGAAAAACTGGTAAATCGGGTCCGGGGGTCAAACCAGTTCATTTTTTTTTATATATAAAATCATTTTTTTAAAGTTTTCTTTAGAATTTCATACTAATAACCCTAAATTTTTTCATTCTTCACCGGTTTAACTCCAGTTTGACTCCAGTCTAACTCACTGACCTTTGATCCAGTATCTCGACCGGTTTGATGACTGATCTGAGTTTCAAAACCTTGAGAATAAATAAAGAGGAGAGAAGGTTGGAGAGGGCAGTATTATGCGGGGCGTCACTTAATTAATTAATTAATTAACATGCTAGGTGGTGGTGCTGGTAGTGGTGGGTCAGTTTAAGAATTATTCAGAGTGGTGAGGTGGGAGGGACGTTCTATTTCTGTTCTGTAATTTTCTGCTGTCGGATTCTAGTCTTCTAGTTGTAATTATTCACAGCGACCATTCATTTTTTTTTTCTCGGGGTACAAAAGGCCTCCCCTTTTTATTCTCAGCTGAAACTAATCACTAATTACGTTGTCCAAATGTTTATATTAGGCCTTCCATGAAGACCTTCTAAATTTAAAATCCATGGAACTTGTGATTGGACCGACTAAATGCAATCAGCCTGTTTAAAAAAGTCGGCAAGTCCAATCAAGCAACCCAAGTATGAAAAATGAAAGCGAAAGCCAATTGTTCATTTGAATCTCTTAAAATCTTTGTCAAACAAAGCATTGGGAACGTTTTTGCTGAAATTTTTTCCAATTTACCATATAGCTATTAATTTTCTTTGATTAAGATTCGTGATTGATTTCAGTTTTATGAATGGGATTGTTGATAATAGCTATTGGCATCAGGGATTTCAAAGGCAGTACGTTACGCCATCAGCATATGCATAGGAGTGCCGGCGATGTTGGGCCTCGTTGGGCTGATGTACTACATTGGTGGAAAATGTGGCAGAGCCCAGACAGTTGTTGGGCCAGGACCAGAGCAAGCAATGTTATTGGGCCTTGATGGGCCGACAATAGAGTCATACCCAAAGCAAGTAGTGGGAGAGGCTGACGAAGGGACGTGCCCAATATGCCTGAGCGAGTACAGGCCCAAAGAGACGCTCAAGACCATACCAGCATGCCTCCACTCTTTCCATTCTCACTGCATCGATGCATGGCTTCCCTTGAATGCTTCCTGCCCTCTTTGCAGGACTTCTCCTCCCAACTCCCTCACTTGACCTGTATGCTGTTTTTAACCTACCTGGACATTTATATATGTATGTATATGAATATAGCAATATACACAGCCCATTTTAGTTTTAGCAAAAATCATCAGAATTATACTCCTTCCTGTTGTTTTGTTCTTCCATAGGTTTCTGACTTATCAGATGTGGAGCCTCGTGAATTTGTTGAGTATAGATTATCTCTTATCTTAATGATTCTTAAGCCCCAGAAATATGAATATAACCCTCTTGATTACACTCAATCGTTAATTATATTTGGCGACTTATTGTTGTTAGTCTGACCAACAAAACATCACAAAGAATTGAGACAAAATTGTAGGTGTCTCCTCCTTTCATGTTCCAACTAGAACAGGGAAGTGAAAACAAAGACATAATCGTACTTATTTTTGCTCAAGAGATATTCCTCATTAATAAATAACGAATCAGATACAAAGTCATCTAAACATAACAGCAACAGCAATACAAGACAAAGCTAATAGCAAGAGACGGAAACCAGAAAGGAAAGACTAACAGACATAACCAGACATAAAACAAACAGACAAAATGAGGAATAAATAGCTAGACCCTGGATGAAACAAAGCCGGTAGGAGGAGTCGTGCCTTCAGCAATTTTGCCTCCTAGATGTCCGAGATTAGAAGAGAACGCAAAGCAGGTGTTGGTCTGATGACCCACCCAATCGGGTACACCTCTCTATAAGAACAGTTGCAAGAAGATCAGCTACACAAATCCCCCTCCTAGGGGTGAAGGAAACAGAAAACCCAACCTTGGACTCCAGCAAGCAAATAATGTAAAAAACAATACTCCTACATTGCCAATCGATTGCATCACGAGCCGAATCTGCGACACACATGAGGAAAGAGACTCTCACCACCTCAAGAAGGATCTGGAGAGGGAGAGGAAAGGCTCGCACCAGAGGTGAGAGGCAACCACCGACACATACCGAGATCCAACGGAAAACATAGGACGCTCAGCGTCGAAGAAGATGGAGGCTCGCAGCAGAGCGTCCCAAGGCCAATCTGAAAAAAGCAACTTTGAAATACTCCAATGCTACTTTCTCTTGATTCTCTGAGCCCCGATCTATAGATCTGTACCGTTGTGGCTCAAAAAGGAGCTCGCCAGCGGCAAGGCCGCCACCGGTGAGAGGGAAGACCAAATGTTGCAGACGAGGAAGGATGAGAGCATAAGAGAAAGAAAAGAGAGAACAAAGCGCCCTCTACACAACTTGACATAATCGTACTTATGACTTTTGGTCACTTTACTTTTTCATATCAATGACTTGAATTGATATTCAATTTATTATTTATAAGATCATGTTGACATGAATGAATGAGGGTTTATTTTTGGAGCAGTTTAAGTGCGCCGAAAATTAAACTGCTCCAAAAATGGATTTAATTCATCCGATTTCCATTAGAACACGCTTATGAATGATAATACAAACACAGTTGTTTTGTTGACTGTTGAGCATGCATTGAAACTTCCCAAGCTTCCGGTTTTCATGGTCGGACGCACTTACATACAAACACTTGCTCAATTTTGAGGGCTGAGAATAGATGCCTTGTACGACTCTACCTATGAAGAAGTCAAATATATCATTCTGGTTGGACTTACAATTGCAATAGCCCTTCCCTTTTCCTTTGAACAAAAAATGAATGAGTGTACACAATTGACCACGCAATATCATTTTCATGAGATAAGAGCCATCTTTTTCATAAAATGTATTATATATCAGTAAAAACATATAATTAACTAATTACATTTATTCACGAATCACTTCTAACTCTAAATGTTTAAATCTTACTGGAGTAATTGAATTTGAAGTAGTAAAACATGTTGACCCAAATAGATCAGGAGGAATAGTTAAATTGTCTTCATCTCCTTCTAACATTTGTACCACAGTCTTCATGGAAGGGCGATTTATTGGATTCCATTGGATGCACCAAAGTCCTATAGTCGCAAGTTTTTTAATAATTTTATTCTCTCCCTCCTCAATTTGAATATGCATGTCTCTTCCTTCAAGCAGGTTGTAAATCCATTCTGGATACAGAATTTGGCAACTCCCCTCAGCCGATATATCCATATTTTTTCTCCCTCCAATCATTTCCAACAACAAAATTCCAAAACTATAGATGTCAGACTTGTAACTCACATTTCCAAAATTTCTTGATAAAACTTCAGGTGCTATGTAACCTAGAGTTCCTTTCACTGCAGTAATAGAGACAGTATTTTGATTTTTCGAACATAATTTGGCTAAACCAAAATCAATAATTTTAGGAACGAAGTTGTCATCCAATAACACATTAGAAGGATTGATGTCAAAGTGCAAAATTCGATCATCGCAGCCATAATGGAGATACTCAACCCCTTTAGCTATTCCAAGAGCAATGTGATGTAGCCTCTCCCAGCCAAGGAAGTTCTCGTTATCTGGTGGATTAATGTAGTTTCGTAACGAGCCATTGGGGAAGAAACCATAAACAAGAGCACGATGTAATCCATCGGCACAAAAACCAAGCATGCGAGCCACATTGACATGATGAATTTTTGCCATGGTTCCTACCTCCTTAATGAACTCAGTTCCATCTCCCTCCATGCTATTGAGTATCTTTACAGCAACTGAAATTTCCTTAGAGACCTTACCCTTGAACACTGCTCCATGAGTTCCTTCGCCTAACTTGTCCTTCAGATGATTTGTGATTCTATAAATACCAGCATAAGAGAATCTAGTGGTTCTGAATGCCCTATAATCCTGTAAAAACTTCTCCACTCTTGCTAGATCCTCTCCTTTGATTCTAAAGTAGTGGTAGATTTTAAAGAATGCAAAGAAAACCAGCACCAGAACAACTGAACCAACAGGCACACCTGCGCGTTGATCATTGTCATTCCTTGTCGATCATAAATTCGTAGAAGATAACTAAAGAAAGGAAAGGAAAGAAAAGAGAGAAGTGATCTCACCTATAGCAACGTAATACATCTTACTGACAGGTTTGGGCGGGGGTTCATAGCATTGGATGGCATCTTCAGTACCGTTGTTGTTCAACTTACATAATTTGCCCCTAGCTTCGCACTCACTACAATTTGGTTTAAACCATTGAAACGTCCAAACATTTGGGTCGGAGCTCCAAGATTCTGCTGAAATTGTGTTAAACATCCTGGTGCAGGATATTAGGCCCGCATCAAGGAGTGTGCGCGAATCAGAGGCTCTGAGTGCGACGTATGGGCAGGAGAACTCATTTGGAGGACAGCTGAAAAGATAGGTCTCAGATGGATTTAATTCAAGTGGAGACGATGTAAATTGGAAAGGAGAAATTGAGGATTGGTTGAGCTTCAGAAGCTGTTTCGGGAGGCAATTTTCTGGGTCAGATATGAACACAGATTGATAATTGTAATCTATATAGGTGACCCTGAATTTGATCGGAAGTGGAACTGCAGGAAGCTCAAGCAGTGTGTGATGTTCATGACAAGTGAGATTAAACCCAGGATAGCCGCAGTGATCGGGATCGATGTAATTACGTCGGAACGGAAACCTAATGGGAGGGCCATGACGTCCGCATCTTGATTCTCTGCACTCGTCAGTACGGCACAACCCTAAGTTCCAGCGATACCGAGATCAGCAATAGCAACCAGCAAGATTTGGGATACCGCATCGTCGCTGGACCAAGAAGAAAACTATGAAATTCAACTTGAGATGAAGCTTTAATTTGTGAGTTTTAACTAGTCTCTTTGCGACTTGTCCAATGACTGATCACTGGCAACTATATACTGTATAACATTAGAATTAGTCTCAGGCTTGACTTGACCCCAAACATTTGACAAGTCTACTATGGGAATAGAAGAAATTAATTGAATATATACATACAAATGCATGAAGTCGCCATCCTTCTCCATTATTATCTGTGTTTCCTGATCAGCGCTTGTGATTTGGAAGATCAATCAAATGGTTCCAACTTCCATGTGGAAAGGCTTTCAAGGATTTTTGGTGCTATGGCTCTTCATTATGCCACTTGCCTTGAAGACATGTACTGCGAAGCACCATCAACATTGTTCTCCTTCTTCCTGCGGCAAACTCCCCAACATAAGCTACCCATTTCGATTGAAGCAAGACCCAGACAAGTGTGGCGAGCGCCAATATGAGCTGGATTGTGTTAACAACGTTGCTGTCTTACGTTTGAATCATGCAGAGTACTATGTAGAGGCCATCAACTACAACAATTACACAATCCGATTGGTCGATCCTGATGTTCAAGAGGCTAATTGCTCCTCCATGCCTCGCTACCTTTTGTTTAATTCCAATTTCAGTGGTTTCTTCGCATCCTTAAGTGACGAATATTGTTCAGACAATGAACAAGTGGAGCCTTATCAACCAGGACAAGCCAGAGATTACGACTTTTGCTTGTTGTTCCGCAATCTACTCCAGCCTATAATTTACTTGAGGTGTGCAGATCCAGTGAGAGACAAGGCTTCGTATGTAGATACTGCATCATGCCTTGGATATTCAAATACGTACGTTGTTGTTGGGGACATTGACCTAGCAAGTTGGATGCCTGGTTGTCGTGTGGAGGCAGTCTCCCCTGCTTCACGTTCTCGGACATGGCCTTCGATCGCCGGCAGAGATAATGCTGATTCTAATGATTCATACGAGGATATTCATAGGAAACTAGCCTTAGGATTTGAGCTTTCCTGGATGCATTTTGTTTGCCATTCTCAATGTGGTTCCAGACCTTGCTACTTCAACGACACCATCGGAGGCATTCAGTGCTATGTTGGCACTCACTGTTATTATATCAATGGAGGGGCTCATTCCTGCGGTAAGAAGATACCTTCATCCATATACAAATCTATCTTAGCTCTCAAATTCGAAAATCTGCAACCTGATTGTTTTGTTATTCGTGGGCGGATGTTGCAGGAATTTTGGCAAGGATTGGCATTTATACCAAAGGTAATATATATGCGTATAAATGATCTTAACTTCTTATATTATCCCCTTCTTAATATAGGTAGTCTCTTGCCAAAATACTAACTAGATTGGATCCTCTGCTATAGATATAGTGTGTCAATCCCATATAAAATGCTTGTCGATCTTTTCCGATTATGTATTTGCTCAAGCCTTTTTGTGGGGTATCTTTCTGTCTTTCTTTATAATAAACTAATAATTTGTTCCTTTAAGTACTGCCATTAGCTACCCCTATCATAATGTATATTCTATCACTTTTACTGATTCATTTTTGTGAAATTTTCTTGCAGCTTCTCTTTCCGGCATTTTAACTGGTAAGCTCCTGACTCTTCAATATAGTTTTGTTTTTCAATTGGCTTGAATAAAGTCAGTCCTTTTTCTCCCTACTTGCTCCATATGCTCGTAGCTTTTCTCTTGGAGCACTGGAATATTGTGTGTGTGTGTGTGTGTAGCAATATGAGTCTGAATTAGAGCATTTGTCCAAAATCATAGCTTCTATTGACTGTTTGATATATATATCCACACAGGAATATACTGGTTAATTACATTTCGTCACATACATCTTGACAATGCAAATGCAATCAATAGAGCAATAGTGGTTGGATATTATGGCCTACCATCATTTGTAGCAGCTAGATTTCTGTTTGGCGCTACGCTTCTGATTGCCATATTGATTTATAAATGGAGGAAGAGACATCTTTCGGTTTATGAAAATATTGAGAACTTTCTGCAAGATAACAAACTCATGCCCATAAGGTACTCATACAAAGAAATCAGGGAGATGACCAATAATTTCAAGATCAAGTTGGGTCAAGGTGGCTTCGGTTCTGTATACAAGGGGAAGCTGCGTAGTGGACCTTTTGTAGCCATAAAAATGTTGGGTACAGCCAAAACTAATGGGCAAGAGTTTATCGGTGAAGTAGCAACCATTGGGAGAATTCACCACGTAAATGTGGTTCGGCTCATAGGGTATTGTGTTGAGGGCTCAAAGCGGGCTCTTGTTTATGAATTTATGTCCAAAGGCTCTCTTGACAAACACATCTTCTTAAAGGAAGGAGACTTCACTTTAAGCTATGAGAAAATATATGACATATCTCTTGCAGTAGCTCATGGAATAGCGTATCTTCATCAAGGCTGTGATATGCAAATTTTGCATTTTGATATTAAACCTCATAATATACTTCTTGATGAGAACTTCATTCCCAAAGTTTCAGATTTTGGACTTGCAAAACTTTATCCTGTGAATGATAGTATTGTTACCTTAACTGCTGCGAGAGGAACACTTGGTTATATGGCTCCAGAATTGTTCTACCAAAATATTGGAGGAGTTTCTTATAAATCTGATGTTTACAGTTTCGGTATGCTTTTGATGGAAATGGCAAGTAAGAGGAAGAATTCTAATCTGAATGCAGAACACTCAAGCCAAGCTTACTTCCCCTTTTGGATTCATGATCAATTTAGTGAAGAGAGAGATATAGAAATGGAAGGTGCCACTGAGGAGGAAAAGAAGCTGGCAAAGAAGATGTTTATAACAGCACTATGGTGTATCCAATTGAAGCCTCATGATAGGCCTTCAATGAGTGAGGTGATAAAGATGCTTGAAGGAAAATTAGAAAGTTTAGAGATACCACCAAGGCCTTCTTTTTATCCTGATGACATTGTTGGCAAAGATGTTGGACTCAGCTCTAGCACAACACTCACAAATGGCTTTAGTCGGGGCACCAGTGATCTTACACCTGTATAACTATTTTTGCAGATACTATACAATTTATCTGCAGTGGAAAGAAAAACAAAGGTTTTCGTCAAACAAATTGTCCGTAGAAAACTACAGAAGTCACCAATTTAGTCTAGTTTGAATTTGTCAAAAAGATAGGTGTCCAATAGAGCCGATTTCTATTTCAATTTTCGATTCTATAATATACTCTCCAATTTCAACATTGTCGACAAATAATCATATCTTCATGAAGCTTCCGCCTTTCACTTTCATTTACTCCTCTCCATCCAAATTGAACTTCTACTTTATTTTATTTATTTGGAAAATACAAAAGGAAAATTACATACTGCATACTATGGTCGATACTTTCAATCTTATACCATGTCCAACAAATTTACAACTACCCACTAAAATAAAATCCACCCAAATACAATGAAATTCAAAGATCTATAACTCCTCATTCAGCACTAAAATCGGGTTCTGCAGGCTTCTGAAGCAACATGGGAGGAAATCTCTCAGGTAACCGTGTCTTCCTGGACCGCTTACGCCGTAAAGCTCGAAGAGTATTGGCAGCAAATCTGGAAGCATAAATTGTAGCCCCAAGACTGCCCGAGGTACCACCAGCCTTAGCCAGTGCATCTTGCAGCCTATTCTCTTCTTCCCTCAGAGACTCTTCCAGCTTCTTCTTACTATATCTCCGCCACCCTGCTTGTATGAAGCACGCAGCCCATGTCCGCCATTGCTGTGAGTAGAACCTGAAAGTGTGACGTAGCTGCTTGCTATGAAGACGCCTGAACTGAGATGCCACGAACTTCAAGTCATCAGCTTTGAGAGCAAAAGCTTCAACTTCCACGATGGTTTGTACTGTCCTGGTTGAGATTGGAAGGTTGGATGTGGAATGAGGATCTAATGCCCACGTCAGAAGCTCCTCTCCACAGAAGTCACCACTCTTGAGAAACTCTGAGTTAAAGAAGCCAGTTCTTCCACCATTGGTTGTCACTGTTAGTAGCTTCCCTCTCATTATGAAGAGCATCTCGTCGACGGGATCTCCTTCCCGGACAATGCAGCTTTCTTCTGTGTGAAGCACTGGATTCAGGCGGTCACACATGGCATCCAACAGTTGTTCATCCATTTTCTCAAACACTGGCACCTTCAAATTATACCCAACAATTGTCAAACACAAGACTGTCATATACAAATCTCAGTACTGATAAAGCGGTGGAGAAACTTACTCTCATCAGCAGAGCCAAGCAAAGATGACGCTTGATGTCCCTACGTAAATCCTTTGGAAGATTACGGATCAAGTTTTCCTCATCAACCCCTCTGGTTTCTTGCCATTTGTATTGTTCATATCGTCTGATTCGCTCTCTCAGACTATCCGGGAGCAACCGATGAGACATCCATTGTTCTGCATCTCTTCTTCTCACTCTCATCTCCTCCAATCTTGTAGTTGTTGACTGCAGATATGTCTGTTTCAAAACAAGTCAGATTTTGTCAACATCCTCAAGACATTATCTTCTTAGAATATATTGGATATATTCTAATTCTAATATTAACAATTAGACCACATAAATAAAGGATATAGGGAGATACTTGGTACCAACCTGCATATTTCCGATGAGAAATGAAAATAAAACCAAACCAGAGGTGGAGATGAAAACAGCAAACATGATCTCCCAAACATATGTACTTGTTTTCAGGTTCTGACCAAGAGAACTGCAACAAAGAGGTCCAAGTGCCGATTATAAGAGGGGGAGCAAACAAATTTTAGGGTGTCAGACGATATCTTCTAAATCAAAATGCGCTCACAGGCATAATAAGATAAAGGCATTAACCAAATCCAAAGCCTTAAAACAAAGGCATAATATTTCAAATGATATGATCTTTCTTATTTAACATTCCCCATTTAAACCGTGAGAGTTAGAGCCACAGAATAATACCAATTGAACAATATGATTTGTCCATGAAACAATTTACTCGTATACTGGGGGAAAATCTATGAAACAAACCTCAGATTTCTAAGGCCCCACCAAAAACAGTAAAAAAACTTCTGTTTGAAATCTCCTGACTCCACGATACCAGACTGAAGCGCATCAAGAAATATTCCAAAATCAAAAAGTGTAGGATTTGCCTCTTGTATAGGGCAAGAGTCGTTCAAGTAGTTCACAAAGTCAGTTGATCCTGGAGAACTACAATACAGAGCCGACTTGTTACATGTAACATTTCTAATGCAGGCTCGTTGCCAGCAAGTGGTTTCTCGTTCTATAGAAAACAAGTACCAAAAGGCACCAAAAACCTACATACAACAAATAACTTAGCAATCAGAAAAATAACAGATGAGAAGATTTTACATTTTCAATTATATCTTTATTGCAACAATTGAATAGAACTCTTTTTATTGACCTTGTAATCTTAAATGTCATATATAAGTAAATAATACTCCGTGTTAGGTATTTCCAGAATAATATTGGGTAATCATCATAAATGTGCCATTCAGCAAACTGCTAACAAGAACTGCTTGATATGGTGAGGCAAAGGAAAATTTAAATACATAGAAAACTTACATGACTAGCAAGCATATAAAGAAAAAGATTGATTGCTGCTCCAGCCCCAGCAGTTTCAGTGAGAATGCCAGAGGTCCTTGTGATTTCTTTATATAAAGGAACAACACGTAAAAGCCTTGGTACATATTGGAAGAAAACAACAAATTTTAGAAAGTTCTTTGTGTTCAGCGATTTAAAGCCCCCTCTTAACTTTGGGATCACAATCAAAATCACCACCTAGCAATATTTGAGCAAGCTTTTAGTCAGTCAATAAGCTTTCAAGAGCCATCTATGCAGCAAGCAAAAAAAAAAAAACTAAATGAAACAGTGCACCACAAACACATACAAAGAAGATAAAAGTCAAAACAATGATGGAGAAAAAATTTCAAGATGATTTTTGTTACCTGTGGGAGGGGAAGAACAGCAAGAATGTCAATAAAAAAGTATGATGACAGGTACCTCCTGGCTATGGCCCAAGCATCTTCAACCAAAACACCCCTTCCAAAAACTCGGGAAGAGGGAGCAATGAATCCAGTACGAAATTGGAAAATTATGTGGATTATATAAAAGATGTCACAGAAAGATCTTAGAACAGTGGCTGTTATTTCCATCTTGTGGTCCAATGAAAGGCACTTCTTCTCACTATCAACGACAGGGACATAAAAGAACAAAGGATCTAGTGATACAGCAATAAGACATGATAAAACAAATATCTTGTTCCATTTTTGAAGGAATGAGCCCTGTGGATCAAGTATTTTATTTCCAGAACTAAAAATTCTAGCAAGCACGCTATTATAAGAAAAAGATTTGAATGAATTCCTAAATCTCTTTATTCTTTCAGAACCAGATTGGAAGCCTCTTTGAAATTTCATAGAAACTGACTTTAGCGAAGATGTGATTCTCCCTGGGTGGCTTGTGTTACTTGAGACCGAATATAGGTTCTCATCATTCCAATAACAATCCTGAAACCTGTATATTTATATAAATTTAAGTAAAATCAGTCGTTAATTCTGATCTTAGAATGATAAGTCCGAAATAATTCCAAGAATCGGTGAAACAAGTGCCAAATAAAGCATCAAGCTTTGCAATTTGCTGGTGTTAACAACTAGGAAAGTTAACAAATAGGGACAACTGAAAATAAAAGATATAACAAGACACGTGTCTCAGCAGTCAAAAGAAGATATATTTTGCACCAATTAGATGGTCACTTCCATTTCAATTTCCCAAAGTTACTTTCAGAGTCCAGAACACACAAATCATGATACTTTCTTCCACTTTACTCACTTCTGTTCACAGAGAAGATGCTTCTAAAGTTCCAAAAGTGGCACCATGACACCAATGAAAGTAGATTAAAGCATGTACGAATAGATTAACCTGAATGACTTCTCTTGCTGAATATTCATCACTGGAGCTTAGTTTGGAGACAGACAATTAAGAGCAGGATGAATCGTTCTTGCTAAACTCACTCAACCCAAATAGCTTCTCCATGCACCAGAGATTCTTCCTGCAACAATTTGAGAAGGGCATTATTCTCTGTTAGATATCCCATTTCTGAAATTAGGCATAAACTCCTTCATGACAGTATCCAATAGAGTAAAATTGTAAAACGGTAGGTCCAATGATATGTTGTGTCAATCAATGAAAGTAACCATATTTTAGTCCCAAAATCGTAATATATATGAATTAAGATTTGTGGCAATGGTTAACGTAAGTGCTACAGATATAACTCTCAATGGGTTTATACTCGCGACTAAATGTCCAACTGACCAAAAAAAAAAAAGCTAAAAAACAAAGCCTTTAAACTCTAACCGTCAATAACTGAATTGTAAACATCCACTGATCACCAACTTCTAAAAGCTTGGGAGAAAGAAATGGTCGCAAAAGAGAAAGCAACAAGAACAAAAAAATCATCTTCAAGTTGCCGGATTGGTAAGAAAAGTACTAAACCCAAACTGGAGATAAAAGTGGGGAAAGAAGAAGAAAAGAAATTCAAACTCAGACTCAACAAGTGATTGTGATCAGAGGCAAAGAAGAAGGATACCCGACAAAAACTCCCACATCTGAGGAAGCAAAGCCAGAAATTTGAAGCCTGAAACACTAGTTACTGAGAGGACGCGGGGAGAAGAGGATGAAGTATGCAGAAATCACAAGAACAGTGACGACGACTAAGTCGTTTCACTCCTTAAATTGAACAGAGAACATAATGTTGAGTGTTTCCACGAAGACGAGGGTGAGAGTGATGGGCGAGGAGGCAAGAATTTCTGGGCTGTGTGGGACCCAAATGTTCAGATATGCGTCTTTGTCTTTGATCCTTTGTGTACGGTCAAGTCTGAAGATCTTGACGGGTAATTTGGTAAACGTGCCCCTCCCGCCGGAAATAACTTCGCGCAGCATAATTTATTTTAAAATTTTATTCTTGCTTTTTTGTCTAAATTACTGACAGTAAGCGGTCAAAATTTGCATTTAATTAACATTGTGTGATATTTTGATATTATATAGTATACAATATAATTTTTGCATGACCAATTTTTTGGCTGTGAAAATAAATAATAATGCATGAGTGAGACTAATAGATAAACCACAGTAAACACTAAATTATTGAATTAAATATGATTGTAAAAAATAATCTGACCCACAAATATTTTTCTTCCCATGTGGCCATGTGTGTTAGTACATGTTTGAATTAGCACTCAAGAAATATATTTATGTAAGTCAAAAACAAACTACTCTCATTTACTTATCTTATATATATATCGTAAATCATGTTAAAAAAATAATTTCTACTGGTAACCTGAACATATATTTAAATATTTTCAATGGACTTTGATTTTCTCATATTACATAAAAAAAAAAAGTTTCTTACACACATATAAAATGGTGGGACCCACATATATACATATATATATATATATATAGGTTCCACCATTTTATTTAAATGTTACATGAGAAAATGTTTCCCATTTTCAATATATTCGACACTTACACAGTTTTTAAAAGTGTTGTGGGACTCCGGGAGGGACCAGACTAATTGCCGGTTTTCAGTCAGATTTCAGTTTGAGGAGCAATGTAGCACTTGTACGAACTAAAAAGTCATGAAGGCTGACACTGACTAATCGAGGACTGTGTTTCTCCTTCGATTGCCGCACTCTGGCTCGCTGGGACGTCCATGTTAGTGTTTATTCTTCCGCAACCCCAACTAGAAGTTAATGACTAATCCATGTGTTGCACATGTATTTTAAGATTACGGGTAAAAGAGGGAAAGAAGAGCACGAGGCTTTTGTTCTTCGTAATACTACCTACAATAATGGCATACTTTGACGATTTGACCTGTTGAATTGGGTTACGTATCTAAAATTTTATGCAACTTTGGTGCGGTGGAAAACATTTTCATAACTTTTGTTATGTTTAACTGCCACAAATTTTTTGGAATTCAAATTCAAAATTGTTCTATTAATCCTCTTTCATCTACCCTTCTATTATTAAAAAATGAAAAATAAATAAACTCATAAGATAAAAACATAAAAATCAAATCGATTACTTTTTTTTTTTTTGAGCGAGAGGATAATTCCATCGTAATAAAACTGAGTACAGACACTAAAAAAACCCCAAAAATTCAAATACTGAAGCAAAAGCTAGCAGATAACAAGAACTACCAGACCAAATTAAAAGCTAAGACAATCGATGCCTGAACCTTGTAGATTCAAAGTGAGAAGGCTAACTTTCATTCCACCATGACCAAGGGAAAGAAGTAATAACGGGTGGTTGTCCAAGGACATGCTCTTCCGAACTCACCCCCTTTGATGCCAATGCTGTGAAACTAAATGCAGCTATACATCGGAAGGGTAAAGAAACAAATGGAATTTGAGAACGCATTCCATAGAACCAGTAATTATGGTAGAATATAAAGCAGGGTTGATCGAAACCAGACCTGACTGAGTTCGGTCTCAAGCAAAGGTCTGGTGTGGATAATACCTTGAGCTATCCTTGGTGTGGTCCACCACCATCACGAGTTTGCGTTGGATCAGATCGGTCCAGTGGACTGCCTGGACTCATGACTTATATGGTGTCTTTTATTTCCTTCTTTGAGAAGCAATATTTGAACCTGTTAAAACCATAACAATACCTATAATTATATAAAGTACATCACAAAACATTTCAACCCAATCATAAATTCTTAACAATCTCCAACAAATAATAAAAATCAACAACATTCAAGTAACTTTAAAAAAAAAAAAAAATTGGTTAGACTGGACCAGACCAAGTGGTCCAGGCGTTGGTCTAAAGTCCAATCCGACCCGAGAAGACTAGACTGGTTTGCTCAATATTGCTTCGGCCAAATTTTCTTCACTAGACCGGGTCAGGTCAAACCAAGTTGCTTGAACCACTGGTTTTTTGCTCATCCTTATAATAAAACCACCATCCATATGATAAGTATACATTTTATAATTAAAAATATAGATTGATATATTTTATTAAATTTACTAATTTTTTATACTTATTCAACTATCTTTTATATAGTTTTCTATCATTTAATTAATTATAGGATAAAAGAATGTGTTAATATAAAATCAACTCATATCCTAATTTATTTTTGCAGGAGATATTATAAGATTCAAGTGAGAATAAGATATCAATACAATATATCTTATTATATGATAATTGATAAAAAAAAAAAATCAAGATATCGTGATAGAGACACGCATGGAGGTAATATACCTATATGCATGCTAGGTGTAGCAAGAGGGAGGTGGGTTCTATTTTCCTAGTTGGTGACGGCAATACAAACGTTCAAAATTTAGATAGAGGGAGATTAAAGTTTAGAAATGCAGAAGATCTATAGCACCGATGTATGAAAATTCAGCATTGAGTTTTTGTTTCTTGTTTCTCTTCTCTTATTTCTATTGTCTTTGGTTAACTATTATTTTGGTAATTACAATGTTCACTTTATGTAGCTAAACCTTTGTTTTGAATTATTTAGTTTTATTATGGATTAGCGGATGATGAATTCATATTTTAATTGCTTTATTATTATTTTTGTTGATTTAATTGTGTGTTTGATTATCCTAAAACAAGAGACATGTGATTGTGATTATTTCGGTGTTCTTAAGGGATCACAGTAGGAAATTTAGATTAGACTTTCAATTGAATTGTGTAGGATCAGGTTTCTTGATTTAATTTGCTCTTAGGATAATATTAGGCTTGCACTTAAATTAGTCCATTTAAGTACTAATTACCTAAGATTTTAGGGATTAACATAATTAGAATGTCTTTTAGTAAATTGAAAGACACTTTTAGATAAATAAAAATTATATATTATAAAATATAACTTTACATGCAACTAATGAGAGAAATTAAACAATATGAAATAACTAAAACTATAATAATTCAAGTCACTGCTTAAGAGCTATAATCACCCTTATCCTTAGTCTTAATTATAATTAGATTTATTTTTCTTTCTCTCAACTTTCCAAAAAATAACTCTCATGCAGCCAACCATCAGTCATCAGACAAAATGCCATCGGAGAGGCGTCCTGAGCAACAGACCAACCTTGTACACCTTCCTTCTTCCTTTTGCTCAGAGCCTCTCCAAGCTTCATCCCTCTCATCTTCCTATTCTTAAAAGTTTTGGCCCCAACCCACTCTGCAGCTCCAATCACTACCACTAAAACCTCAGCCCCTTTCACCCTCGCTTTTGCAGAAATGAAGAGTCGATTGGCGAGAGGAAATCCAGTGAGCCTTGGAATCGCAACCACCGACCCCTGTCTCTCACGCACAGAGGCGCGACCTAACAGCAAGAACAAAATATAATTGATCACTGCTACTCAAAGAAAAAAGAGAAGTTTATATTTTGGTTCTGGGGGGTTTGAGAACAAAAGTACAAATGGTACAGACGTACCGTAGAGTGAATTCGTGAGCAGTCAAATGCAGGTCCCCATCTTCGTTGGAATATTATTCTGATTTTCTGAGTAACTGCCACTCCGATGGGCCCTTTCAGGCAGCATCTAAACTTTTAAATAAATTACATATTTCTCAGAAATAGGAATCGTACGCACCCCCCAAATCCCCAACCTTTCATTTAACTCTTTTTTTTGCTGTCTGCTTTCAACTTCGATCTTTACTCATCCCACTTCGTATTTCTTTAAAAAAAAAAAACAGGAAAACTTAAGGGGGGTTGGGTTGTTTTATCTCTTCTGAAGTGTCTCGATCTAAAAAAAAATATTTAAAAAAGCACTTTTAAGAATTTCCCAAACAAGTACTTAGGCCCAAAAAAAAAATAAAATTGAACATACATTCACACGGCAGTTCTATATTCCTCTGTCAATAAACTTGATCAATAATGAGGAATTAAAAGCTTCACTGATGAACAAGATTGTATTTTGAATGAGAATTCTCCATTGCCATTGATGTGTGTATTGAGACAATTGACTGATTGGGAATGAATCATTACACCCTCAATTCTAAAAATGAGTCGTGAGTGGTGCCCTAGATAATTATAAGTGTAAGAATCTTAATTTAAAATGTAATTCTCAATTTACAGCTGTGACTATTGTTTAATACTGTTTGAATCATTATTTGCAACTCATTTTCCAGTAATTTATGAGTTCCTAACTATAATCGTTTTAAAAAAGTTCCTGACTATCATTAATTCATTTTTTAAGGAATGTTATTATCCCAAATACCCATCAAAATCCTTCCCAAGTATATTTGTAAATATAATAATTACGGTAATATTATTCAAAAACATTTTCCCTATATTAGAGCAGGACAACGCACCTGCAGCCCAGGATTTAAAATGAGATGCATTATTAGTAATTTGTGTGCCATGCAACTTTATGTTCTTGTATGGCGAATTGTTCATGCATCAACACTTGTTCACTTTACTTTTTTAGCACTCTTTGGGTTTTAAATATATGGCAAACACAATTTTTTTTAGAGAGATTTAAGAAGTTAATTAATATCTCCAAAAAATAAACTATCTTATATTTAGGAATAAGGAAAACACTATATTACATAATAGTTTAAGATCATTTAATGCATGTTTTTTAATTCTTTTGTTGAGAGCAATGAGGAATAATAAATTTCTTTTTCTTTTTTCCTTAATCTTTTAACCAGGCTTAAGGGGTTTGTGACTTCCCTTTTCAACACAAGATTCTACAAATCGTTAGACCAACTTTATGTTGGTAAAATTTATTTTCTCTAATAAGCAAATTATACTCCAAAACATACAAAGTTGTTATTTATTAGTAATTGTATCAAAATTTAACAAATTACTTAATAATAATATTATTATAAAAATGGACACTATTCATCATAATGCATGCATGTAAGACCTAGACGGATATGATAAATACGAGCGCGGGTTAATCCAATTAATGTTAATATATTTTTTTTTGTCAGAATTAACATTAATATTAAATATTACTCCCCCCTTATGTTTAGAGTTAAAAGTAACCATGGTTAAGTATTCTGGGTCCAATTGGCCAAATACAATATAAAAGGGCGTCTGGGCTAAGAATATTACACACAAAAAATTGCCAATAATTTTTTATTTTTCCTTACACAAAGGTATTTTGGGGCAATTATATTCTCTTTAGTTTCTCAGCTGTTCAGTTCAGACAGATGGGTCATTATACATGGTGATGTGATCAGGTGATAGTCGTCTCAGATTCAAACCCTCTAACGTCACAGGCCTTCTCCAATTCGGTATTATTTTTTTTTTCCCAATCAAAAAAATCGGTCCCTTTACTTCCTCATTACTCATCGGTATCATCGTCACTGAGCCAAAGTTTTTCTTTCGCTGTTTTACTTGTTCGCTAGATTCGGGATTCATCAGACCCTAGGGTTACTAAATTACTGAACTTTAATTGTGAATTTTGACCATTATAAGCTTTCTAAATGCATGCCCTGTAGATCCAAGCCTTTCGTCGGCTTAGAGCTCTGTCTGAAAAGTGGTTGATTTCTGAATTCTCTGGGTTGCCTCAACATCTCTCCTTTTTTCCCTCCTCCTGGCCTTTTGTGCCAGAATTTGCAAGAAGATAATCAAGAAATAATGCATAGTTTTGGACTGTCTGAACCTGCGTGTTCTGCGTTTGCTTAGTTTGCGAAGGGCCTTGGGTTTGCTTGTTAATTGGAATACTGTTGTGTTTTTTTTTAAACTATCACTACCATGTCAGACTCTAAGATCTTTAATCCTTTTTTTTTTTTCTTCGCTTATAACGTTATAGAGTTGGAAATCTGATCTGTGATATTTGATGCTCGCATGCACACCACCCCCCCCCCCAAAAAAAAAAAAAAAAAAAAACTCCATCGAAAGGAGGTTGTTCTCTTTGGAGGCATATGCCATGCTCGAGCAATTATGGGATTGAAAAAGATGCCTGGCGAGTATTATGTGCCGTAGTATAAGGCTTCTTTTATTATTGCCAGCACTTTGTGAAAGCGTCTTCTTCTTGGTTTTTGGGGTCGGGGAGGGGGTGTTACTATTTGATATTGAATCCTTCAGTACTGAATTTACAAAATAACGTTCCGGTGTTTTCTGCTTTCCCGGCTTGATTTAAAAATTAGTTTTTTAAATTCTTAATTTTTAATTGAACTCCTCCCATCCGATTGTCAGATTTCTATGAGCGTTTCATATAATTTTTATAGTTTTAAGCCCTGTTCCCTTGCTTCTCTGTTTCTTGGTGGGTGATTTCGTGCGCGCGCGGGGGGTGCTTTTTTTTTTTTTTGTTGTGGGGGGGGGGGGGGGGGGATTGGTTCTTCAAGGGTGTTACATGGGAAGTTATATATTTTTATTTAACATGTTGTGATAGAGTTTATGTGAATTAGATACTTACGTGGGACTCAAAATTTTGCTGTGATCCAGCATCTCTGTTGTAGTAATAGACTTTTCTCAGGGGAATTTTGGGGACGTTTTATCATTTCCCAGTTATAACTTCTAACTAATTTCTTATCTCATGCTCATTGTCTAATGCATTTTGCCTGATTATCTTTATTTATTGCGATGCATGTCTCATTGTCTTCTTTCGATCAGGCACAATATGAAGTGGTTTCATCAAGCAAAGTGATCTTGCTGTAGAATTCAATGCTTGTAGAGGATTCTTTATTTTCATAGCTAGGTCAAGACAAACATATCCAAAGCTGAGACAACTATAAAATGGAGTGCAACAAAGATGAGGCGTGTAGGGCCAAAGAACTAGCAGAAAGGAAGTTTTCAGAAAGGGAATATGCTGGTGCAAAGAAGCTTGCTCTCAAGGCTCTAAATCTGTGTCCTACACTGGGGGGTATCTCTCAGTTTTTGACTATTCTTGAGGTTTATATCTCTGCCGAGAATAGAGTAAGTGGAGAAATGGATTGGTATGGTATACTTAAAGTGAACCCCTGCGCTGATGATGAAACAGTTGGACAACAATACAGAAAGCTGGCTCTTACTCTTCACCCTGACACAAATAAGTCTTTAGGCGCAGAAGGTGCCTTTAAGCTGGTTTCAGAGGCGTGGAGTATGTTATCAGATAAGGACAAGAGACAAGCGTATAACCAGAACAGGAGTTTGAAAGAATTTCAACATAATGCTCCCAACCATGCCAAGTCTCAGTCAGAAGCTCCATCTTCAAATGGTTTTAATAATTTCAACAAGAATGTGACTACAAATGTGAGGAATGGAAATGATAACACTCGATTACCACCCACCTCAGTTCCTCCTTCACAAAGAAAGGCTAGGACCTTCTGGACAATCTGTAACCGGTGTGAGACACATTATGAATATCTCAAGATCTATTTGAATCATACCCTTATTTGTCCCTCTTGTCACGAGCATTTCTTGGCTGTAGATATGCCTCCGCCTCCCAATATTTTCAAGTCAGCAGACCAGTCTTCTAGCCAACAGCTTCAGGATTCTCAACAACATGCTGCAGGGAATAATACAGGAAGAAATTATGCAGTTTCTCAAAATATAGGAGCAGGAGATTCCTCTGGCAGATTGTTTAACAACACAAGCTCTCAGGGTCCTCAGTCCAAAATTGCTGAAGGTTCCTTTAATAAGGTAGAAAAGACAATGAAGAAGAGGAGGACATATGAGATTCACAATAATGGTGATCCAGGATACATGGCTAATCATATGGCCATGGGACATGGGGTTGCAGGATTTGGTCATGTTTCTGAATCAGGAAAGGTTAACTGGCAAACAGAAAGGACCTCTGGGTTTTCTGGTATTACCAGAAAGCCCCACAGCATGAGAGAATTAGGAATGGTTGAAATACGGAACATGTTGATGCATAAGGCTCGAAGTGACCTTCATAAGAAAGTTCAAGAATGGAGATCAATAGCTGAAGCTAAGAATACCAAGAAGCACAAACAGAACAAGAGAACCAAAAGCACATTGAATGTCAGAACACCTGATGTGGAGAAGCTTGATGAGTCTGATCTTATTGGTACCGGGTATCTGGACGGCAATTCAATTAAGGTGGACCAAGCCTATGTAACAATCAATGTTCCAGACTCAGATTTTCACAATTTTGACTTGGATAGAGCTGAAAGTTCTTTTGAGGAGGACCAGGTCTGGGCTGCTTATGATGATGATGATGGGATGCCTCGGTATTATGCTCGAATCTACAAGGTGATCTCGTTGAAGCCATTTAAGATGCGGATCAGTTGGCTTAACTCTCGAAGCAATAGTGAACTGGGTCCAATAGATTGGGTAGGTTCGGGATTTTACAAAACTTGTGGGGATTTCCGAACTGGCAAGCATGAAATAACCGAATCATTAAATTCATTTTCACACAAGGTTAAGTGGACAAAAGGCACCAGAGGAATTGTTCGCATTTTTCCCGGAAAGGGGGAAGTTTGGGCTCTTTATAGAAACTGGTCTCCAGATTGGAACCAACATACTCCAAATGAAGTGATACACAAGTATGACATGGTAGAGGTGGTTGAAGATTTTGATGAAGATCAAGGTGTAGTAGTTGCCCCGCTTATCAAGGATGCTGGATTTAGGACCGTGTTTGATAGGCGTGGAGATCCTCATGGGTTAAGGAGGATTCCTAAAGACGAGCTGTTTCGTTTCTCTCATCAGGTTCCCTACTACTTGCTTACAGGACAAGAAGCTCATAACGCCCCAAAAGGTTGTCGAGAGTTGGATCCTGCAGCTACTCCTCTCGACCTCCTGCAGAATATAACAGAAGCAAGCGACGAGGCACCCGATGATGTTGGAAAACGCAGGGAAGACACATTGCTCAGTTCAACCGATAAGCGTGGGCTTGAGATGCAGGAATGATACTCCAAACACAAGTACAAGAAAAATGGTAGATGGAGATGGTGAAGCAGAGAAGCCATGTTAGATTATTACTGCACAGCATAGAATAGAAAGTTGATGTGACTGATGATGCATAACAGTCTTTGAGAAATACATGGACTATCCTCTTTGACTCTTGATTTTTGAAAACCAGCCCGATAGATAATTCAGTAAGTTTTTTGGGTGGTATACGTGGTTCGAGGAAGGGATCCTCTGCATTTGGGATTTTCTTTCTGATTTGAGACAATGCTGTTTTTCGACACATTACTATTTCTTAAGGGTCAAAAGTAGCTTTCACTATTATTCGCACCAATACTACTACACTTGGCTTGCATTGTTTCAATATAGGGTCTGTCTAAGGAATGTAGTCATGCATCACATCACAATTTTCTAATTTTACTAGGCTTTTGCTCCCAGAATCCTCGTAAGGCCTGCACAAAGGCCCGCTACCTTTCCCCAGACGAACATCCCCACAACCCAGCCCATCATACGTGGGGCAAGAGCCTCATCCTTTTCAGACTCACGCGCTTCCTCTATCCTTACGTCATCAACCGCATTCCCGCCAATATCACCGTTATTCTGGTTAGGATATTCCCTTCCTTCTGCTCCCGGCCTACATCCATATGATCTTAACGCGCCTCCGCCTCTCTCCCGCCGATCACCTCGTTCCAATTCTTTATATGAATTACGATCGCATCCTCCCAATTTAATGCTGCATTTACACCGAATCCAGTCTCCATACCTACAACGCTTGTATCTTCCACTGCCATTGCCCTCTCATCCGTACTCAGTCTTGGCTCATGACCGATCCTACCACATCTGTAGCAGAATTGCTGAAAACGTTCACCGGGTTGGAATCTAACATCGAATCCGCCGCCGTCACTACTTCACCTGCCACGTCTCCCAACCTCTTTACATTTTATTCGCAAATTGCTCTAAGAGCCAGATGGTGAAACTAGATCCGATGGCGCACGGTCACCTTAAACTCTGACCGAACCTCCTCAAAAGAGAATACCAATTCTGTGATGCTTAGGGTTTCATCAAGATTCCAAACTTTCTTCACTGCCGTAATCACAGCGTTACAAGTGATCCTCCAGCACTCGAGTTCAGATCCACCCGTCATCCTCCATTATGCTCCATCGCCCTATTCGATCCTTTTGAATCTATCTCCATTCCTTCCTTCCTCCTCATCTCCGATCACCATCCCCCCACACACACCCACCCACCCACCGAACCGGATATCTCGCACTAGATGGAGAAACAGGATAACTCCCACCATGGAGAGAACTAATTCAATTATGAAACTAATAATGAAATTAGAAATAATTGTACTGTTAGACATATGGGATAATTGGCCACAAAAACGACAAGTGGATGGCGTGCCCGTAATAATATCAACGTTGGGTGTTGCGAGGGATTTGGAACTCGTTATATTTACACAATATTATTATGAATGATAAAGGAGCTAACGATAGTTTGCCGGAGGAATCGGGTCTCGCACACGCCGTTTTCGCAGGGACGGGTTGCTTTGTTTTTTCCTTTCTTGGAAACCTTCGCCAGCAGGGGACCGGAGATCCTTGACACCGAAGCGTAGTCTTGAGAGCATCGGGTCGACTCGATTCTTCATCACTGCTTCATGGTGGTGGTTGTCATGGAGGTTGAAGGGTAAAAAGCGCGTTGTGGCGTTGGTCCTTGCGTGTACTTCGAAAAGAAGGGGATGCTAATTGGAATAAAAATGCGAGATTTAGCAGCTTGGAGTCGGAGTGCATAAGGAGGCCCCATAAACAAGAATCAGGAGAGAATCATTGTAGCTCTGCCCTCGTTAAGCATATCAGAGCGGCGGTTTCGCTGCTAATATCTTTGTGTTGAATCTGCATACTTCATGTTTCTCTACTGATTTGGAATTCTACGTGTATACTTTTGTTTGCATGCATCATTTTAGCAGGTAAAATTCTTGTGAAGCCACATAATTACAGTATTGTTTGATTTAATATCAACCGTGGTGTTCCTTCACCGGAATTTGACATGGGACGTTTGTGGGATGTATGTGCTCTCTCTCACACCGTCACACGCACTCATATGTTCTACAGTCTTCATATTCACGGGGTTATGGGTCTAGTAGGCGGAAGCAAGGCGTCATAGACATGCTTCAAATCTTCAACACTTTAGTTGGTTTTCTTATGTCTGACCAGTTTCTTAATGCTCTCTTTTCTTCCTAATAATTAATATAAGAGCTGATTGACCTTTTTTATAGAGATTAAAGAGGATAATAAATTATTTAATTATATGTTATACATTATTAAATTATATATCAATTTATCTATTAAACAAATTAGTTTGAGGAAGAACAATATTTTAAACTAATTTAATTAACTTCTCTAATCTTTAAAAAAATCAGTTTGCTCTTATATTAAGGACTGAAGGTAATAAATATCATTTTATCTGCTTCTACATTAGTCTCCAGCTACGACTGTTCATATCACGAGCTTTAGATGATTCCTTTATTTTCTAGTGTAAAATGACGCTGTTTATATTGATGCGAGAACTTTTAAAACAAGGTACTTCGGTATTCTACTGGTACGGTAACGTTGGAAGTCTTCTTATCATACTGCCACATCAATATGCTTCGTAAAATGCAATTCAATATGCTTAAAATTGCAATGCACAGAAAAACGAAATTGTGAAATCCTAGTAAAACCACAAATAATAGTGACACTCAAGGCGCTTCAACGGAACTTGAACTTCCCCCAACTTCGACATAATCAAATACAGTTGCTGTATATAGATGATGCGAATATTGTTTTTTTTTTCTTTGGGGGAAAATAAAACCAGCAGTCGCCAATAACAAAGAAATAAGCATACAAGATTAAGAAATGAACATGCTTGTCATTTGCCAAGTCTAGGAGCCATAGCTTATTTCGGAGACAGATGGTGACTGGAATCTGTTGCCTGCAGACAGGCGACTTTGCTTTAAATACTAAATTGGCCGCCCGTTCTACAATACTCGTTCAAAGCTCACGCTATTCCTCCACCAAAGTCCCCATCAATGATTGACTCGAGGCTTCAGGAACTTGGGGATACAATTCAATAATGCTCCTAGAGATTGGGAGGTCGAAGCCTATTCTTCCATTCTTTAAGTGACGACTCAAGCTTGCCAACACACACTAGGGTCTCAGAATAAATAATAAATTCATGTAAACCAAGGAGGACGGTAAGATTTTACAAATTATAGTTTTTTTCTTTTTTCTTTTTTTGTGTGCAAAAGAGATTGCTTTTGCCGAGGGCAATATTCTAATCACTGACTGTTGAAAATTGTCATTGTGGGGAGGGTTACTTGCCCCAAATATGCTCAAGAGGTATAACTTAGTTTCTAGAAGAATTAAACGACAAAAAATAGTATGCACAAGGAAGGGGAACAGCAGAAATTGGATAAAGATTAATACCTGTAGGACTTCCAGGTGTACTGTACAGAGCTTCCCCCATAGTCTAGTTGCAAATAATAAGAGGAAATAAATATCAGGCTAAGGCTAGCTCCCCTTCTGCTTCTTGTTCCTGTTGCTCTGGCAACCGTCCTTCCTGGTATGGGAGAAGTATTCTCCTTATCTCTTCGGCACCAAGTGTCTCGTACTCTAATAATGCATTAGCCAGTGCATGTAATGCCTTCTCATGCTGAAAAATAAATGTCCCAAAGTTACTAGGCATGAAAATATGAGTATATAAAACATCGCATTGCAGCCTTTATTTGTGTTTGTAACCTTGTTTAATAGGAAACTAAATGAATTGATTTCAAAGATCACAAAGATGCTACATTTTACATTTAGCTAAATCAAACCTCAGGATATTATTAAAGAAAACGTCATAAATGAAGTGAGATCCACTTTTCGGGGGGAGAGATTTTCTCGTTTTAAATAAGAGACTTGAACAGACAATAACATATTTGGACATACCTTCTTTAAAAGGGCTTTTACACGGTCATATGCTTCTCTAAGGAGTTTCACAACCTGCACAGAAAGGAAAAATATTCAAATCCAAACAAGAACTTTAATATTTTTCCTTTTCCTCCCTTCTTTACATTTGATGATGATAAAAAGAAGAATCCAGTGAGGGATAGAAGAGGGGATAAAAATATATAAATAACATTTTCACTGCCAGAACATTAGAGTTTAGATTTAGAACATTAACCTCCGCATCAATCCGTGATTGCATTTCAGAACTTGGTCTCTCCTTCATATGAACTGGTCCAATTGCATCACTCATACCACAATTTGAGACCTTGAGCAGAGGAAAACATAAGTACGCCACAAAGTTAAAACAGAAAAAGAGAAAAAAAAGAAGGGGGATTTAAATGTCATCTTATATTGGAAAGATAAGTCAGGCTGCAACCAGTTCTTGCAAATATTTTGGCCAACAGATCAAACTCATTTTTTGGGCAAGTTTATTTGGTAAGTAATAGTTGATTAGGACTGAAAATGGCACAGCAATTTCATATCAATTCAGCAAGGGAAAGAAAAGGGGCGAAATGACCCATAGTTCATCAGATAGAAATATTACTGTTGGCACGAAACCAGGGGCATATATTTACCATATATTGGGCAAGCTCAGTTGCTGAGTGAAGGTCACTACTTGCGCCAGTTGTTATATGATCCTGACCAAAGATAAGCTCCTCGGCAACTCTTCCTCCCATGCAAACATCAAGGCGCGCTAATAACTGCCTCTTGCTGATTGACGTCTCATCATTTGAGGGTAGTTGGGTGACCATTCCTAAGGCAGATCCACGGGGCATGATTGTTGCCTTGTGAATTGGATGCGCACCCTCAGTATTTAAGGCAACAATTGCATGCCCACTCTCATGATAAGCAGTAAGCTGAAAATTTTGTAAACCATCTCAGACCCACATATTAATGAATTTCCTATTGCATGTCCAATTTAGAAACTACAACTAATTTAGTGCCGAATTTCATGAAAAATATATCGTCAAGAAAGAAAGCCCAATAGTATACATGAACCTCACAGGTCACATACTCAAGTACCAAACTGGACATCCTTGTATATAGGCATACCTTTTTTGACTCCTCTGATATGAACATTGTTTTACGCTCTGTTCCCATGATTATCCTGTCTTTCGCAAAATCCAACTGTGCACCTGTCAATTTCTCTGCACCTTCAACGGCAGCTTTAATGGCAGCAATGTTTACCAGGTTTGCAAGATCTAATTCAAGGATCCACGATAAAGAACATCAGCAGCAGAAATATGAAAGGGGATAAGAATCAAATTAACAGAAAAGCAATGTTTATTGAATTTATTGAGTAACAATTCACCTGCTCCATTAAATCCTGGTGTCCCACGAGCTAATGTTTTCACATCTACATCTTCAGCTAAAGGCTTGTCTTGCAAGTAGAGCTCCAAAATTTCTTGGCGACCACGTACATCTGGATTTGGCACCACAATCTAGAACGGGGTATTGTTAGTTTTCCATATTATCTACGGCAAAATAAATTAAACATTCATTCAAGACAATATTTAATGCATCTTAACAGGCAAGTCTATAAATATAGATTACTTTTAATTAAGCACATTGAAGCATGGAGTAAGAACAACCTTACGGAGTAATATTAATAATCTACGGTCCCAAAATGAGCCTCTTTTCACCCTTTTGTCCCTTTGTTTTATTGCGTTTTGGTTGTTTTTGGAGGATTCCATATCCTCTTTCTTTGCACTTCTCTTCCTCTCTTGGTAAATTATTCATTCAAATAATAACTCAAAAAGAAATAAATAAATAAACTTACATGTCGATCAAATCTACCAGGCCTTGTTAAGGCTGGATCAAGAATATCTGGCAAGTTTGTAGCTGCCATTAATATTATCCCCTGCAAGATGAAGATGATAAATGAATTTGGAAAAACAAAATTGAACAATTGATGGTCCAAAATGTTTAAAGATACCTCGTTCTGTTCAAAGCCATCCATTTCGACAAGTAGTTGATGTAATGTCTTCTTTGTGTGGCCCTCCCACTGTTTTCTTGTTGATCCAACAGCATCTATTTCATCAATAAAAATAATACAGGGAGCCTAAAAAAAGATGGGGAGAAAAACATGTCACACAAGCAGAAAATAATAAGAGGAACCATGAGGTGCAGAGTAAGACAAAATATAGATGAATTCAAAAGGACACTGGTCAATAGAAACAAACCTTCTTTTTGGCTGCTTGAAATAATGACCTTACTCGTCGAGCACCAACCCCAACAAACCTACAATACAAAAAGTGAAATGAAAATGACCATCCCGAAAACCAAACATTTGAGTATATCATAATTACTTTTGATTACATACTAAGATATGCATGATAAGAACACCTGAGCTATAGCTGCAGCAGCCTAATTAAAATATTTATGGGTGATTGGCACCCACGATATGTTACAAAGGGAAACAGTAGAAAGCAAAATGGCCTTACATTTCCTCAAATTCAGATCCAGCCCTATAGAAAAAAGGAACACCTGCTTCTCCAGCAATTGCCTTCAATATCCCAGAAAGATCATATACTTTCAGAATCAATTATGAATATCCCAGCAATACTCAAAATGCCCATGACAAAACGCATTGCATAGTTAACTTGAGATTCAAATATTCTAAAAAATGAATATAAACATCCAGTCTTCAGGAAAGGATGAGATGAAATGAAAGTAATCAAATGACTTCAACATCATCAAATGATTCAAGGAATGTTAATAGCTAAAGAAGTGAAACTTATACAAGAGTCTAAATACACCCATATGTAAGTAAAATAAGCAGAAAAACTAGTACCTATTGATATTTTTTCATAGTAAAATTAATAATGAGAAAGTGATCTTTTGGTTAAAAAAGGGTAGCAAAAGATCGAAGAGAATACTAAATGAAGTTATTAAATGAGATCTTTTGGTTAACAATCTATCCAAAGATTTGGTTGTTGATAGAGCACAATGACGTTGTAAGATCCATGTAGCAGACCCCGCACAGTGGGATAAGGCTTTGTTGTATTTGTTGTTGTAATGAGAAAGTAAACAATATGGCAAATTGACTCAAGAAAAAACTGCCTTGGCATATTGGACTGAAAGCCCTTCTAGATAAAGAACAGCATGTAGAAAATAGAAGAAACAAATGTTTCTAACGCAAAATTCTGTTACTAATGATAGATGTTCCCAATAAAAGTATAAAAGGAGTGAAGAGAAAAGCAGTCATGATGACAAAAATATAAAGGACAACCACCAGCCCCCCCACCCCCCCCCCCCCCAAAAAAAAAAAAAAGAAAAAAAAAGCACTTTCAAGAACTTTCTGAAATGACATAAGGCAGACTACATGGTTCTGATTTTTAGAAGACAATAACTTCCTGAAAGTTATTATAAATATATATATGAACAGGTCCAGAACTAACTGACCTTGGCTAGCAGGGTTTTTCCGGTTCCAGGCGCTCCTGTCAAGAGAATCCCCTGAAAAATGGAATTTCTCAGGCTCCCATGGTAAACAACAGAAACAAACAAAATGCAAACTAAATAACACAGCTTAATATAAGAAGACAAGCCAATTCATCACCATATCATGTTAGGCGAACAAATTTAGAAACTAAGAAACATAAACCATGATTACAAAAGCTAGCTTGTTTATTAATATGAATAGCGCACAATTTGCAACGGTATATTCATGGTAATGGACTTCAATGAAAACCTAGGGCCTCTTACTAAGAAATTAACAACCCATAAAGGCAAAAGAAAATATTGGGGGGAAAGCAATTTAAGGCAGAATAAAAGATTAACAAAAGGATGAAGATTGTTCAAACCTTAGGCAACTTTCCTCCAAGGCGTGTAAATTTAGAGGGATTTTTTAGATACTCCACAACTTCCTCGAGCTCTTGCTTTGCATCATCACAGCCTTTCACATCTTTGAATGTTTTAACATTCTGCAAGGAAGGAAAAGACACTAAGATAAAGAGATTTTAAAAGGCAGAATAGAAGAGCTTCTTATTTGGCATTTTGCACATGCAAGACCTTCCGTATAACAAATAACAAAACTTTGGGATAAGAAAATATACCTAATTTACAGTTGACTGTTTGGTCGACAAGCATTTACTTCACTGATAATTGTTATTCGAAAGAAAAGGGAATAAATACATCTTGGGGAAGAACAACAAGTCTTCCAAAACATACAGAAAAGAAAAATTCCAAAAAGGCTATAAAATAGAACAAAGCTGACTAATAACTCTACATATATGATATAGCAGGTTACCAAAATGGAAAATACCGCATTATAAGACAACTATATAAACCAAGAACAAGCACTATAAGTATTATGTACATCCTGTAGAATGGCATGGTTGTTAATTCTTCCCGTTGACAGTTTTTTATCTTTCCTTCTAAAATTCTCTGTGGCAGCTCAAAATTTGGCCTTATCCATTCCTAAGTTAATTTCATCATGTTGTTTTTAAGAATCACAGAAGCAACTACTTAAAATAAAGAAATCAGATAATGTTAGCATGGGTCTTAAGAAGTTAACCTTCTCTGGTGTCACTTCCTTATTCAACTCCTTTGGGGAATATGAAGAACTTGAGCCAACACCTGAAGTTCCAATCCCACCTAAGCTTCCAATGTATTTTTGAAGTGCAGCAGCCCCCATAAACCTAAAATGCAATAATGTTTTGGAATACCAGAAATGAAAATTCAGGTAACAAGTAGATGTTATACAAGAGCAACAGAAAGAGAAGGAAACTAGATGCTCATACCAAACCAATCCCACAACAATGGTAAACAAGATGGTTGAAATAAGCTCTTGTGCAAAACGAGACTTGTTTGATACCTTTTGTTCAACCTTAAGAATGGAAATACATTTGTGAGTTATAGAACAAACATAAAAGAAAAAAAAGGATTGAGAAATAAAAAATCGTTCAATTTTTTCCTACAGTCAAAGAACAAGTGATCATTAAACACAAAGCATAGAGAACATGCATCTGCAGTAAATGTTACCATAACTACATGCAATGGCTGCTTCTCAGAGATTCCAGGATTTAGAAAAGGCTCATCCATGTTACCTGATGCCCGCTGCTTTAACTCTTGCAACTGCAACAGTAAACTTAAACATCAGTTCCATAATGCACTGCATTTTAACCATGAACCAAAAATACATCTAATGGGAAATTCCAAAAAACAATATTAAATTATATTTTTAAGGGAAGAAAGAGCTTCAGAGCAGTATATATACAACCGCTCACAACCCACACTATTCTTTTTTTCCCCCCATAACTCACAAACCCTTTTATGCCCATAGAAGGTTCGAACTTCCAACCTCAAACTCAGACTTAAGGGAGAAGCTTGTTGTCATTGGGCTACAAGGCCAGGACCACAACCCATACCATTCAAACGGGTTATTTGTCTGCTTATTTTATAAACATCTTTTCAAAAACTAATTGACAGAATTATTTGAAGAACTTAAAAACAGAAAATAGAAGAAAAAAGACCCTATATATTATTTTTTGTTCCTTGCTAGTGGTAGAATAAAAAGAGTTTTTTAGAAATAAGAACAAAAAGAAAAGAACAATTTTTTACATCGACTACAGATTAAGTATAACTAGAAGGGGAAGAAAAGAATCATCATACAGGAACTGCATTAATCCCAGCCTAAACTTCAAGTGCAGAGGCAACTAAGATCCAGAAATAAAAAGCGTATCAAGAAGAGTATATTGAAAATATTTGGACACACATCAGAAATAATAGTGCACCATGAAGGTCAGACGCACATCAGTTGGACACATTTATAATCATAGAGGTCACAAATAACTTTTACCGATTGCCCAAAAAGATAAATAAATAAATTTCCCGTGTTAGACAGAAACAATTTTCATGAATCCATGGATAAACATATAGCAAAACAGGTTGGAACCGTGTTCATCTTCTAATAAAAAAAGAGCAATGAAGGAAGGCCTAGCACGGAAGGAAAATATAGCAAGAAAATGAATATAAACTAATTACCAAGGTCAGAAGACTAGAAGGTTTATCAGATTTCTCATCAGGAAGATATTCAGCAATAACATTAGTTGCCACAAGAGCTCGAAGATATTCTACAACTCCTCTGCTGTCTACAGCACGATCCCTTTCTTCAAAACGTTTGATGACAGACTCCGGACTAAAAACAAAGAGGAAGTTCATATAGAACTAAACGGGTCATATAAACACAAAAATTATGAAGAAATTTTGCAGAACCTCTGTTTAAAGAATAATGCGTGTAACCTAAACCATTGAGAATGACCACTTTCTGAAACATGATATAATCTATCCAACATGGTCTTGGAATGAATAAAAATGTGAATTTGTCCAACAATGATATGTTTAAATGAGCAGAGTTCTTCAATTTATTACACTCCTTTTTCTTCAAATTCGACATTGACTATCTAATTTTCTTCTATTCTACTTCATCGCCTGGGCAACCAAGTGCTCTACAATAGAAGCATACAATGCAATATCTAGAAAACTAATCATGCAATAGAAATATTTAGGTGAGAAAATCAGGAACAAAATGTTATACTTTCTAGAGCTCAGGGTGGTATTTTTTTCATGGATATTCAGAAACAACATGTCTGGTTTTGCAACCAATTCTCTCAACCAAACAGAGGAATTCACCAAAATAAATAAATAAAAGAACATAGGAGGGGCAAAATCATAATCATAGAAGTGCATGGCCAAACCTGTGCTTGTTGAGTTCAGCAAGTAGAGCACTCTGCTTTGTCGCATCTTGAGGATTTGCGTCAGCCTCAGCAATCAACCGCGCCAAATGTTTCTCCTGCCGCCAAAAAGGCCACCAATTTAAGAAATCAGAGAAAGCCTTCTGAAGTACATCCCTCGCCCTCGCCCACAGACCCACCAAGAACACCACTATAGGTAATCTAGCATTGCCAACCTCCTTTTCCTCCAAATGTGTACTCTTTTCTTCTTGCTCTACGCGTTTCTCACTTCCCACCTCATCAGCCTCCGCAGCTAATTCCCCTGCATCACCCTGCAACTCAATCTGGGAGCCTCCAGCATCAACTCCATCGACACTCGATTGTTTTGAATCTGAAACCGAACTGTCTCCCGTAACATTTAATCCTCCCCCAACATTTTCATTCGCATCCAATTCCTTACCAGTTAAATGAGAAATATCTCCCAATGAATTCGATTCCGACCACGAAGTTTCGTTCTCCGGTCGAAATGTAAAAGGGACGGGTGGACCACGCGGGCGAAATGGAAACTTGCGGAAATTTGAGCTTAAAGCACGAACGGAAGGGTGCGAGAGACTGAGCGGATTGAAAGCGATAGTGGAGGATTGGTGAAGTGTAGAAGAAGTAGAATGAAGAAGTCGTTGCTTTGGGGGCGAGTGAGACGTGAAGGAGAGGCAAGGTTTGCAGAGAAGTGAAGCTTGAAGTGTAGCCATTGTTAGGGTTGAATAAGCTGAATTCTCTTCTCTCTTTCTTTGGAGCTGGGGGAAGAGAGAAGAGAGGCCGTGGAAACCACAAAGCGAATGAGGGGAAGTAACCTTATCTTTTGGACTAAAATTGGCGCCGGCTTCTGACCCCGTGCTTGTGCGAATTATATCGCCTATTTCTTGTCCGCGAGCCAGATTTATTGACGCGGGTCATCTACGATTTGCCGCTCTTACTGATACTCCGTTCTTGTATTACTATTGAACGCGATCTGGATAAGCTGGGACAAGATAGAAAATAATGAATATCAGCCTATCAGGGTAGAGGTTACAATTCTTCTTTTTGGCATTTGTTCAAGCTGGCTTCCGATCTTCAAAGCATGAAGGCGTGGACGTGGGGTGAATCTGGGGAGAGATATAGGAAAGTAAAAATAAAAGATATAAATTGTAATGTTCTTATTTTACATAATAATATTTCTTGTATTTTAATTTGTTTGAAAGCTTGAATTTTTTTATTCTATTTCTTATTTTACATAGAAATATGATTTTTATCTTTTTCTCTCATGCTACATTTTGATTTAATTCCTTAATTTACATTATTTCACTTTATATCAGTAACATTTAAAAGCTAAACAAAGCCTTCATTATTGCTAAAGCTGGTTTAGAACTCGCGCAATGCGCAAACGCAAAGAAAAAAAAATATAATCTTTAAAAGAAGACCAAAATCTCATGGTAAAAAGATAGGGGAAAAACCATGATCATGTATTATCATTTGAAAAATAACAATAAATCTGCCACCCCCGATTTATTATATCATGTACGTGTGTGTGTAAATTTTTAGATGAGTGCATTAAGATAGTTATACTTGTACCAAAAACTTCTACGTAAACTTTATTTTCTTAATTGATTTATGATCTTTCAATTCATGAGAAATAATTGACCATGATTAGGAAGTTAAAATATATCAATTTTGTAAAATTCTAAATTTCAATAATAAGTAGGAAGTTAGGAAAATTCAATAAATTATGCTAATAAGGAGGTCTTGCGTTTATTTTTTTCCGGTTGATTTATGAGAAATTTGCAATATACTTTTTTCAATCAAGTCATGTTTTTTTTCCTGTTTTTAAATATTTTACTTAAAAAAATTATAGGAAGCTATAATTTATGATAAATTTTCATTATTGTTATCTTTGGATTTCAGATAAATGTAAACTAATATTTAAAGTTATGATTAAAACATTCAGATTTTTGAATTCACATTGTTGGCGAAAAAAATTTCAGATCCAAATATTTATTGATGTCATTGAACTATACTTTCTCTAATTTTTATTTTCTACCCAGTCTCATTATTATTTATAGAAAATAGAAAATTTGAAATTTATTAATTATGTCTACAAATAAAATAAATTCACCCTAAATAGCTTTAGAATACATTAGTCAAATAAGATGGAAAAAAAAATCTACTGCATTCGTATTAAATATATTTTAAAAAATTTGCAGTTTTCCTACGTATTGAGTAGAAGAAAGAAGAATTAAAAATATTTATAGTAAATAATTAATGTAATATCTTATAATCATCAAATTCCTTCAAATAGCATGGAGTAAGTCAATAAGATATATTACTCGATCATCAAAAGATAATTGATGTGTGGAGCATATTTTAGAAAATAAAAATATTGTATTTTTAATTTGGATTACTCCCCATAGAACAAAGGTATGAGTAGATTCCCAACTAATTTAAAAATAATTTACAAAAATAAGGTAAATATAAATATTTCCGAAACAAACATTTGCGTTATAGAGGATCATTTCCATTGGGGTATCATCACGAACAACCTCATGTCCAAACATCACAAAGTTATGTTGGTCAAGTGAATGTGACAAACACAAATGAATGCAACAAAAGTGAAGTTTTATAAGGAATTTTGAATTGGTCACCAACTCCAAGATAGAGGGTATGAGGAAGTTAACGATAAAGTAAGGAATATGGGAAGTGTAGGAAAGGAATCCATTCAAAAAATATTTTATGAAATATAAAAGTAAATTTTAATTTTTAAAATTCAATAGTAGCGTGGTTGAGAGGAGTGTAACCCGATAAGATTTCAAAATATTTTAAAACTGCCTTTTCATTATCTCTTTGTTTATAATATATTTGTTTTATATTTTAATATTTTGTAATTTGTAGTTATCTTCCATTTCTTTGTTTTTTGAGTGTGTTTTATCTTTAATCATTATTCTAGTTCTTACTATATTCATGGTAAATGGAGAGACTCAACGTAAAATATTTTTTTTTATATCTTTATTTTTGTGTTAAGATATTCATAATAGAAGGAGAACGGGTCCAATGACATTTTATATAATTAATAGATAGATGTGCAAGAAAACTGTAAAAAATAGGAAAGAAGGGAAGCTGTGCCATATAAATTTTAGTTTACTTTTATTTTTGACCTCTTTGGGGTAGCTCAGAAGCAGCAAATCACAATTTCCAAATTCTAATTGAAACCACGTGAAATCGAAAAACAGATGCCAATTCTAAACAAATCAATTGTTTAGTAGTGAGCATTCCTACTTTGGGAGAAACATAAGATGTTTGTTTAGGAAACAACCAAACTTTAATTTTAGAAGTAATTTTTTTTAAGTTGAAATAAAACTCTCTTTAATTTATTTGTTTCGCAAATTATAAAAGCATTTATGAAAAAACTAAAACAAACATACACTCCCAATAAAGAAAAACAGGGAATTCATCCGAGGACGCACCAGACTAGATGACAAAGAGAAGGAGCATGGCAACTTTTTCCCAGTCCCAGATATATAATCGATGAGACTATGTCTTTTTTTTTTTTGGGTATAACTAAGGTATCCTCACAGCTCATAGCCATGAGACTAATCCTTTTTCTCGGGTCAACGCACAAAACGGTAAAAGGTTGACCACGGAATGCTTTCAATTTATAAGAGTTGGGGATCGAACCTCCAACTATTTACTTAAAAGACAAAATGCTGAACCATCACTCCCATCCAATGTAGGCTGGCCACAGGAGACTATGTCAACAATCAGGAGCCGAGGCATGGCCCTTCCCGCAGACGCCCAAATATATGTGAATTTGGGTGAGAGATAAAAGATCCATTCCAATTGGGCCTGTTCGTGCTTCAACTACCAAAGGTCTTTTCCGTAGAAAGCCCGTTTATCCACTTAATGTCTTCCCTTTGTGGTGGGCGGGCCTTTTCTAGTAAAACAAACTAAATGACCCGGATGGACCATTTCATGAAAAACCTCACTCTGATCTGCGCTGCTTTTTTCGATTTGACTCTCTCGTTAGTTTTTTTAAGATGTGTACAACCTCCAAATCCATATAACCGACCCACCTAATGGGGTAAACCGATAAAGCTTGGCTGCTTTCTGCTGGTGTTGAATCTTGTTTGTTAACTTGATCCTTTGTAAATGGAGATACAACGTAATTTATGAAAATTAGTTTATACTATATTTTAATCTTTGTTTTGTAATAACATGTCCAATTTTAAAGGATTGGTGAGCCTTTATATCGGATCAATGTAGCTTTTAAGGAATTTAAGAGTTAGAAACCAAGGAAAGGGTAGGGGCTCAATAATATTTGTGAAGGAGATATCATTAAACTTTTGAAGATCATCGTGATTGTGTCACATAAGGATGGCGATTGCCAATAAAAGAGTGGGTGTGTGCACAATGAAACATTTTTTTATAATAGATAAAAGAAAATTTATGTATCTTGTGGGCAATCTCAATTACTTGGGGTTTCAATCCACCCCAGTGTCGGTTAATAATGCGCCTCCTTCTTTGGATTGTACTTACTCGATTACCTATTTTATGCATGATAATAAGCATGATTATAGAAAGATTAGTATTTTACTTGATTATGGGGATTCTGTTAGCTTATCGCCCATTTTGTAAGTCCATAACAATCTTAATAAAGAAGCGGCGGATTTTAGGAAGCGAATATCCAGGAACGATTCTGGGCACAGGGAGAGTAATATGGCGGAAAGATTATGGTTTTATGGGGTGAGGGGGTTGTTGATTAATTAAATGAAATGGAAGATCTGGAGAAATGTAGAGAGAGAGAGAGAGAGAGAGAGTGTGGAGTGATTCACAGAGCACGGGAAAGATATGGAAACAGGGAATCATTAAAATTTTAAAAGATACGTGTAAATGCAGCAGCGTGGTTGGGGAAGATAGAAGAAGAGAGAGCACAAAGGCAATGTGGAGTGACTGCAAAGAGACTTTAGCGGTTTGGCCTGAACCAACCACGTCCACAACGTTACGCTGACACGTACTAAAGTTCAATCATGCAACACAACAACACGTGGGACGCAGATACGATACTTTAGCCTCTCCCCTGCACTTCAATTTCCCAGGTAGCCGCCAAACCATCACTCCCTCTTCTTGCTTTGTTGCCTTGTCTCCCCACTCCTCCCTTCGCTACGTTCTGTATCACCTTCCTTTCCCATCTCTTGTCTATTATTCCTTCCACTCATGCCTCCAGCTCAATCTTTTTTTGTAATGTGATTATACATTTTAACAATAAATTATTGATTTCAAGACTGACACAGAACTAGACCGCCCATAAAGTGGGGTTGGGGGGGAGATGCTGACGGGAAAAGTGCCAAAACAGGTGCTCTGCATTCAGGAAGTGTACGAGTGTGTGATTTCTTAGAGTTGAGGCAGAGCAGGCATGTGAATCCACAATATAATGGTCGCGGTTGTTTAACATTCTGAATCCCAAAAAAGCTGTGCCAAAAATTGGTCTGCCCTCTGATTCCATTTACAAGACGCGGTTAAACATATCTTTCGTTTGTTTATAAGGAAAATGGCCCGCCATTTATTATGAATGAGTAGTGCACTGGGATGTGCCTGCAACGGAACTGTAACTCCCTAGCTCCGACGCCGTTTTATTTTGACACCAATGTTGTCCATCTAACTCTTTTTCTGGCTTTAAATCTTTAATTTTGTGCCCACTAATCTCGCCACACTCACTCTTGCCAGTTTTGACGATCATATTGGGAGGCCAACACCATATTATCCTAAAGCAGAACATATCTTCCTTTTTTATGATTTCTCTTTATATTCGGCCAATCTCTGTTTTGTTTCTCTGTAAAAATCTTTCAAAAATGTTCGTGCATTAAAGTGGTTACGTCACGTAAAATAAAGTGATATGGCAATATGCGATGTTAAAAAAAAAAAAAAAATGTTAATAATTAATTAATCTAATAATTATATTACATAAATCATCATTATATAGTATAAAATCTAAAAAACTGCAATGTTCATTAATAGTGGAAAACGTAATTTACTTTGTATCGGCACAACACACGAGGCCGCCAATGAGTTTGGATGAATAAAATTACATAAAAAGTAAAATTTTGTCACTTTGGATGATAGAGTGGACAAGTTTTTGGTCAATTTTGATACTTTTTTATAGGTTTCATAAACAACTATTGCTAGCGTTTCGCACCAAAAACCTTTTTTAGGTCAGATCGGAACAAAAAGTTGAGGGATATATATATATGTATTGCATAGGTCTAGATTCAGGTCAAAATAGTTACTTCCCAAAAACGCAGACGTAAATTTCATATTTCATATTGAAGGTTTTTTATATATATATTTTGATCCTTTTAGTTTGAAGCCGAAGTGCTGAAGGCATATCATATACATGAGAAATAACAGCATTGATATTCAAAACTAACAGTGTTAATTCTAGTGTAAGGAGTTTTAACAGCTTAACCAAGAAAGTTCATCAACACGTTTGAATCCACATGAATATATGGAATAACTTTGAGACAGCAACGCTCGAATCTCACATGGTAATAAAGTCATACAAAAATAGTATTTAGAAAGCGGAGGAAATATTCCCAAAAAACATTCTCTGCAAAGAAACCCACAACAGTTTAACTTTCGTGCTTCGTGTCAACCGACTTCACGTAGCACTGTAACAGAATCCAAACTTCCACCCAAGAAGCGTGCCCATTTCTCTAGGTCCAGCAGCAAAAGGACAACATATAACCCATTCCATCTCTAAACTATACTGTACCATCTACGTTTCACTTGGCTGCCCTGTTTTTGCTTCCTTTTAACCTATTCTCGCTCCTTTAATTCCCTCCACGTTTCCCCGATCTCAGTAACTACGTTATTTAAATACTACCTCCTATTTTTAAATACAAGACTTGTTTTAATAAAAAAAACAACTGAACCTCAAACTAAATCATATATTAAGTACTGAAAAATTATTATGTATGGCTTTCTACATAACATCTTTAATATAAACTCATACTGATCAGTAAATATTATTTCAAGCTCCAATGTTAACGTGGTTTCTTGTTACGTTTATTTGCGACTTTATACAGCGGGATATGTACTTATATAAAAAGCGACACAAATGATGAAGTTCTTAAGAAGAAAAGAGCATATATTAGAGGTAGAAACTATGACCAAGGTCAATGAGAACTTGAGAAGAATACACGGAAGCACTAAGGACCAAAGGAGACAGAAATATTAAAAAGAGCGGAAAAAAGAGAGGCCTCAATGAGAACGGAACTTTCTGAAACCTTGGACCATATCCCACTGGAACTGCTACGGGTGACCGGTTAAACATCCTATGATTTTGTCACATTCTTCTCCAAGTCCTTCTTTTCTGTGTCCCCCATTTCCACTTGCAATCCCTCTTTCTCTAGGTTCCCCTTCTCCACATCTCCTTTGATTGGTTCCTCCATCACTTTCCCTTTCCAGTATTTGCAGTGAAGCACCAGCTGCAGGATGGCTAGTGGAAGCCCAACCACACTTGGTCCCTGTCCAGAGTTCAAGTTCAATACACATCAAAGTTAAAATCAAACTTGTTCTCAGATTTAATTACAATCACAAAGTTTTGAGCTTTAAGAGGATAAAATACAAACCGCAACAAAAATGTCCCGGATGAGGAGTCCGTAAGTCATCCAGAGCACACCAGCCACGAATGAGCACAACGATAAGGGAAGTGGCAAGAATTCCACACTCTTTGTCTTTATAACTTTCTTCTGCAATGATGAAAATATAATCATGTTAAGAAAGGCTAAGTAGGACCAAATGACAAAAAAGAAAGCATTAGTGGAGTAACCTTGCAAAGACACGTCTCCTTCTGTTTTAATTATTGGCATCTAATTTGATATTGTTTCAATAAATGTGAAATAGATTAATAATGATTGAACTCCTATGTTCCCCTGTTTTGGTTTTGTTTTGCTTCACTCTGTTTTGACTTGAAGACAAAAGTGACTCACCATCACGACCAAAGGAGCGCCGTACATTGCAACTGAGACCACAAGGCCTATGCTACCCACGAGTAGCTTTCGATGACGATGGTCATGGAAGGCAAAAGCTGAGACGACGGCAGTGATGCAAAACACTAGCAAAACTGGAATAGCTGTCATGGCTACCTGCACCTGTAATGGAAAAATCACCTTCATTAACCACATCTTTTTACCACCTATTCTTAGCATGCGCGCAAAGTAAAGATGCTAGCTGCCAACTTTTGTTATTGCAGGTCCTTGATGCAGGACACATACATACAGGTGCCTCACACACAAATAATCTTAATCATAGATTTATATATTTGTCAAGTCACTGACACGTTATTATTAACTCATAAAAAAAAAAAAAAAAACAGAAGCCATATGGGTGGACTAATGAAAACTTTCTTGTATATCTCATCTCCCTTTTGTAGTTTAGAGAGCAGAGGAAAGGAAAATGAGAGAGCTTTCAGGCATATTCCTTTGGCGGAAGGGAAAAGAAGTTGGTGTGGAAGTGAGAACTTGCCTTTCCTTTGGCCGAAGCATACCAGAAGTAAATGAGAACATAAGCTAGCTCAAGGGCGATCCCGACGCCATTAACTGTAACCAGAGGGAAATTTTCCCATTTGCAGCTTACAACAGGCAATCCATACCAAGTAAAAAGGAGACAGTTCAACAGTCCGATGATGTAAGGAATGCACGAGAACTCCTCTGTGCTTTTCTTCTTTATGACCCTCCTAAAGGTCACCCTATAAAACAAATTATGAAGAAGCCATTAAGGTTTCACATACTTCAGAAACAAGAAGATGACATCAAAATGGAATACAAGAATTGGGAGTGAAATAACATACATGGGAGCAGAGTAAAGAGCAACTGAGGCAGCATTCCCTGCAAGCAGAACCCAAATGGTTCACTTTCCCGTTAAGAAGTGACACACGACATTATTAATCAGTAATGCTAAGGAATTAAGGTATGAAGACTGAAGTGAACAAAGGAAGTACCAAGAACTGCGACGGCCATGCGAAAGGTCTGATCCATCTTTGGTTCTCTCTCAAGTCTCTCTTAGCAAAGTTGAGGAGGAGAATGTGCGCCTTCAAGAAGAGCCATGAGACGCTATTTATAGGAGCTTCAGGGCACTGTTTAATGTCTGACTCCTACTACTCCTTTTTAAAATATTGTGGGAAAAAAAATTAATATATAAATGACAACGGAGGAATTGCTGTCTACGTCTGGAAAGAAAAGAACTTGTGGACGGAGATCTTTGTTCAATTTAAGAAGCTTTCGCCTCAATTTACTGGATTCAAGAACAAGAAGCTTTTTTACCGCTTACGTTTTTCTTAATCTTTTCTAGAGCCTAGTACGATATAGGTGAGACACGCAAAAGATATTTGCTGTGGCCTCTGCTGCACGAGGTGGACGGAATTGGATTTTAACCGTTAGCTTTTGACAATTTTTGGGTCATGTGAAATTTTTCTGCTGTCAAATACCGTTTTGGCCTAGCAACTGCTTTGGTGTGATTATGATTTCTGGAGTGATTTCTTCTTTGTTTTTGGTAAAGCATTCCATTAGTTATGTACCAATGATGCCTTAAAACAAGTGTTACTGGTGGAAGTGCTCTACTGCTCTGCTCTCGATGATGTGGCTTCCATTTTCTAGAGACACTACAATTTATTAGAAAAACCTTGGGATTAAGGCTAGTTTGGTACAAAATAGAGATTAAAAAAAAATCAAAAATAAAGAGTTTCTCACTTTCTCTCATAAAATCATACACTTTCAAGTTTGAATAAAATCACACTCTTTCAAGTTTGAAAGGTGACTGCTCTACTATTAAAAAAATAAAAGAAACAACATTTTAAAGTATTTTTTTAGAAACACTTAGTATTCTAAGCTATTTTTTTTTTATTAGTCCGACACTTTAAGTTATTTTTTCAATGGCACTTGATATCGGAAGTTTAGAATGCTAGTTGAAGACATTGTGCTGGACTTTTTCAATTCCATATCATGTCATTCAAAAATATTTTAAAATACTTGATGCAACAAAAATTAGTTTAGAATACTATGTGATATTGGAAAATTTTTCAGAGTGTTAGATGCGACTTAACCTTGAATAAAAATATCTCTTTTTTTAACCCTTTTGATTTTCTAATTCAATCTTCATGTATTAATTTACTGGCTAAGTTCATTTGCAAAAATAAAATCTATGAGAGGCGTAATCTCTTTTCATTAAGGGCCGGTGTAAGAACACTTAAAAATAAACACTTAATGTTTTATTAGACAAAATCTTTTCGCACATATTTATTTGGCACCACGTAAAATCATTAAAAATAAATAAAATTAAACCGCGCTAATATTTTCCTTTTTACACCCTCCATATACTAGAGTGGTAAAAAAATTTATTCTCGCATGTTCACGAGGCGTGACAGCATGCAAATAGTTAACGTCCGACTAAATCTCAGGTCATCATATCTAATAGCTAAAGCCACCCCAATGAGAACATTGAAGGAAAAAGAAGATTCTAAGCAGATCACAATATTTGGGAGAAATTAACAAGTCACCCTATGAGCAGAGAAGAATATAGAATTTTTTATTTATATTCTCATTCAAGTATCACCGGCAATTCCATGAACGTTCGAAGAAGAATTTTATTTCCTCTGTTACGTAGAATAAAATTCATCTGGCGGCAATCGCATTTGTGGCTGCCATTTAACTTGAAAAATGATCATCTGAATTATATTATTATTCCCTCCTCAGTCACCATCCTTTGAGATTAAAGGAGTTTATATTATCATGACGCCTCATGTAATTGTAACATGTCGGAAAGGGAAGATGATCCTCTCATAATCTTTTTTCTCATTTTTTTTTATTAGTCCATTTGAGCCATTGATTGGGAAAGAGAGAAAAATGTTAAAATAGTATTTTAATTAACTAGATGGATATGATTTAGAGATTATGAAGGATAATGAAAAAAAGATTATGAAAGAACTCAACCCGTGAGAAAATCTCGAACCAAGAGCGAAATTTTTTACTACTGAGTCGATCTCAAATCTTATTTGTAACTGAATTGCTAATTGCCTTTGACAGACTGGAAGTTCAAGAAATGCCCTCATCCTAGAACCCAGCAAGAGGTTTCTGATGCTTTTTTACATGTCTGGTTCTCCGTGGCTGGTGACGATGCTGTTCAAGTAGGCAAGACAGAAGGAATCTTATATATTTAATGGCTTGGATTGTAACCGATCCGATGGTTCATTCAATATCATGTAGTTCTACAAAAACACTATATATACTTATTATTACTATTTAAATTGAATGATCCAAGAGCCCAAATTACAGGCTCTGCCGATTGATGCAATACTCAACATTAATATGGAACTCATTATCATAAGCAAGTTCATTCAAGCGAAGCGGAGACAAAACTCTTATAATATATTTACTTTATATAAAAACGTAAATTATAATTAAAAATTTATTTTTCAAGATCACAATCGTCATTCCAAAGCAAGCTAAGCTCCAATTTTAAACTGTTTTTGTACTGTTCTCAAACATATACATATTGATACATATATGTATATAAAATTGTGCATATATATTCCATGTGCTCTATGGATGGATCGGCAACGAGCACTATAGTATACTACGTTGTAGAGTGATCCTTGTGAACATAGAGAATATGTTCTTGGGTTGAAAGGAATTAAACAGTGGGACCTATATGCATAAATCAAAATGCATCTCTTAGTTAGTATGTTTAATGTCAAGCACATAATCCAGCATGACGTTGATATACATACTAAAGCACTGCCTTAATTAGAACATGCGTGGGGCTGCAACGCAAAAAATTAGCAGATATTTCCCTCGAATAACTTCTTACCATAGCAATACCCGTCACCATCAAGCCTTCTGGGTGATCTAGCTATTTAGTATTAATTCCATTATTCTTATCATATCATAACGCATTTCCTTTTTATGTATCAAATTCTGGCTAAATTTTTTCCTCTTGTTAATTATCGTCTCCAATTCATGTCATTGAATTTTCAATTTCACAGCACGCGGGATGTCCACGGCCACGAGATTAAAAAAGATGAAATACTGGTTGAAGAGGGGGAATATTATCTTTTTTTTCGCCCTTTGTCCTTTTCTTCATTGAAATGTACTGAAGCATTTTATTATTACTAGACTATATATATGCTTGTTCATTTTTTATTTTCCGTATTCCTCAAGTTTCTAAATAAGTCCTTCCAATCCTGTCCACTAACGGAAATCTTCCCGAATTTCCTGTAATTAATCTCTACCTCAATTCAACCATGCCTAAGTATACACGGAATATAAATTATTTAAAAACAGGTTCCATCAATAGATAAATCACTATCAACAACTCGCTTTATAGATAAGTATGAGTATGTCGTTAATAATTATTTTCAAGGCATCGTCCCCTCCTTTTTATGTACGTGTATGGCTGTGTGCTTTTGATTTGTTTGAGTTACCCTTCGAATTTAATTAATCCAGAACTAAATCCATTTGAGGGTTAGTTACATCGATCTTAAGGCCCTAAACTACGCGATTTCACTCCAACAAAGGAATATTGAAGCGGATCGATAGATCAAGATGCCATCTCGTTTTATTAACTGGTATAGTTCTGTTAATATATTTTTGGAATATTCTTTTAAACACTGCAATCGACTCACTTGATTATGGTTTTTTCTCTCTATTTTAACAAACTAAGTTTATCCCCAAAGGACAAAACCAACACTGTTTGGAGTAAATTAAGATCATGCAATGTTGGCCCCATGACGAAGTTGACCTCTCATACAATGCAAACCCATCCGTTTTATTTTTTTTAAAATGAATCATAAATCACTAACCTAACAAATGAAACTAAGGGATTATCAATCAATTATTAAAATATATGCTTCTGATATTAGAACAAGCGAATTCAGTTAAACAAAATGGGGCTAGTGTATATATTCCCTTGCAGGGGCAGGTTCAGTCGAGGGCAGGGGCACAAAGTGTGACGTGGCGAAATGGCAACATGGTTGGTATCCGCATCAAAAGTTTGGCCTTTCATTACAGGCAAGACTTATCAGCCAAGCTAATAATCAAGTCCAGCTTAAAAGGGTCTACTAAGATTTCAATTCCATGATGGATCCCAGCTCAACATTAATATTCGGATTATTAGTTTTGTCTTCCAAATTCTTTCACGCCTTTCATTAGGGGACTGTTTAATTTATTAGTTGAGAGAAAAGCTTCTTAATGCTAAAATGAAAATAATAATGGACAGGGGAAATGGAATGGATATAAATAATAAATTCTCTAATAAATTTAAAAGAAAAAGATGAAAAAATGCCATTTAAACTTCAAAATCTTAAATTCGTGATTTCCTATAAAAATGAGTTTTCAATATACTCTTGTAGTTAATACACACACTTTTATAGACTATTAAACTAAATTGAGATTTTGAAGTTCAAAATGTTTTTTTTTGTTATATAGGTAATGTGGGTACGAACAAAAACAAAATATTCTACTTTGTATGATGCTTTGTGGCATGATCATATCGGAAATTATTTAAAACCAAAAAAGAAAATTAACTCACCATCTTTTAATGAACACGGAACAACTTGCCATGTATGCAATTTTGGCTTTTTATAAGAATTTAATGGCGTATAACATTTTTTCCTCCTTTGAACCAGTTGTGCATTAAAGAATAGTATGTCGAATACTCACATCCTCTGCTTTTTCACGTACGAAATTATGGGGCTTTCGAGATGCACGATGACTTTACTATGTGGCCTATTAGTTTCGTCGAAACCATTGAATCACGGTCGCCTATAACTACATATTCATCATCCGCAATCACTCACTCTCATCAAGTCTTGCTCTGCTTTGGTTATCTCGTGTCAATTATTCATATATAATATGATAATTAATTTCTTGTGCTAACTGGACTTCGTGCTTATTTGCTTTGATTTAAAAACAAAGTTTCAAAACGTACCCACTTTCATTTTTTTCATAGGAATATTAGTCTGGGTCGAGTTATTGTCTCAATTAGAGGTAGCTCTTCCACAAATATTTTTTGTATTCACGTACACATATTCGAAATTGACATCTCTTACTTAAATGGTCTAATAAATTCATTCTACTAGAACTCACGCTTGTCGCTCCCCTTTCAATTATTTTATTCCTGAGATTATTCATTAAATAATCCGTATAGGGGTGCATTCCTATTATATTGCCTCTATACTTGGTCACTGACTTGACAACAGTGCTCGGGTACTATTAGTCCGTGTGTTACTGTCTCATTGCGATTTACTAATTTTCACTCTGGTAATCATGGTTACTAGTTATTCCACTTATATATATATATATATATATATATATATATATATTAGGAATAATATATAAAAGTGGAATAATTAAGCTGGGGTTTACACAGAACTGTGTGTTGAATGAATTTGAGAGACATACATGTGTAGGTTGAAGACATTGTGCTGGTCTTTTTCAGTTCCAATATTATGCCATCAGCCGAGCAAAAATACACACCCACTCATTGCGACTTTATTTCATTTTGGTCCACACATGCATTAGTGTGATCTTATTACATTACTGTTTCTATTTTTTTTAAAGTGCAATTTAACAAACAATTAATCATATCCAAGTAAATGAAAGGCGAAAATCATTGATATGATATTTAGATTAGACTAATGATACGTTGTGCGCACACACATGAAATGCTATTATTACCCAACTCGAATTACACCGTTTCCTATAAAACATCATTGAAATGTAATTGTTCAACCTTCGATATGAAAAAAAGAAAAAGTTATGCTATCAGATATAAAACATATAGTAGGAAAACACACAAAATTAAGTGCACCATTCCAACAACAACAGCATCGTAACAGACAACAGAACATAGCGACATGCAAATGTTTGGTTGAGTTTGTTTAAATATAAATATCTAGTTCAAATAGAAAGATTTCATACAAAAAGAATCAATATACTACGTTATTTATTGTTTTGCCCAATAATGTATCTTATTTTTAATCTATGAATAAAGGGTCATTTATTTGACAATTGAAATAAAAAAGTGTCAAATACTTGGGTTTTAATCTTGGTTAGAAATTTCAGGTGAAAAAAAATATATTGGTTAGAAATTGAGGAGTGCCTTTTCGTTTAACCATTAAAGCATAAAGTATTAATGATTAAATGTGACAAATTCTGTAATATAATAGTGTATATTGATTGGTTAGAGAAAGTGAGGGCTAATTAAAGATTTGGAAAACAAATTAAAAAATCAATTTTACCTAATCCCATATTATAGGTAATGTATGGCGACGCGTGGTCAATGAATTTGTGGATCATGTGCTGGTCTTGCCTCTTCGAGAGCATTAGTCTTATCCATTTGGTGCCTTCGAATTATACATTGCCTTGCATGCTATGAAATGGCCATGTACGTCATATCAGACTGTCAACAAAAAGAAAGAAAACGAAGATGAAACACAATGCAACGCATTATCTTAATTAAATAAACTAGGCGCGATTATATTTATTATTTAATGACATCTAATCTAATATTTTTAATGGAGATGAAAACCAAAGTTCAGGGCGTTTCAATGATGGGTTGAAATTTCTAGAACTTCAATAAACCAAAATGCTCCTTTTTTCCTTCCCGGGCGTTTGTCACTTTGTCTAGTAAATTTATTTCGTGCATATTTGTTATTAAATGAAAATTATTAGAAAATATCTACATGACTTCTTCAGAATTTAATGGTCTAGCTATATTTAGTATTAATATAATTAGTAAATTGTTCGTAATAAAAAAATCATCACTCATTTGTTTCTCTGAAATGAACTACTTATGTTTTCCTAAATATATAAGTCATTTTACACATTTTTATAGCATTAATTATTTTTCTCACACACACACACATACCCATTTATGTCTGTGTCCTAAATTTGTGAGAGTACTTAGAAAGAGAAAGGAAAATAGAGAATCCAATATAAAAACGGTTGAATTACCTAAATTTTAATTTGGATTCCTAAAATTAACAAGTTATTAATTAGGTTATGTGACTTGGAATTTAGAATTTGAATAAATTTACCTCTATATCCAATTATTTTTCCAATTCCTTTTTCTTGACTGTCTGATATAGTAGCGTCTGATCTGCCACTCAATTTTTTGGGTATATGAATTCTGTCATTCTCATCGAAAATTCAAATCACCAATCCAATCAAGATATCCTCCTCTTCTCCTCATGATATATTTATTATCCAAGAGAAATGCAATGTTAGTAGAAGAAATTAATTACTCACCAAATCCTTTGCTGGCGTCAATCCAACGATTGTAGCCTCCTGTGTAATAAATCAAGTGGATTTTAAGATTCTGGCCGATATATCCGGCGACAACTCCAAAAGGAAAATAGTAATTCCACCAAAGTTAGCACTCACAGCCACGAGTGAAGCCGACCCAACACCCACGATGGCTAATGTCTCGAAGTTGTTCTAATTCCCTTCCATGTTAGGGCTAATCGCACGAAGGCCTTTTTTTTTTCTTTTTCCCTTTTACTATGGGTTAGGGGTATTATTGAAAAATAACTAACATTTAAATATCCTAGATTGGATAATTGACTTAATTTAAGATTTGTTGAGTTTATTAGCGTTATATAGGATTTTCATATTTCAACCGTTTTTTTATAGGATTCTATCAAAGGAAAAATCAAAACAATGTTTTAATATAATTAACCTTCGACCTTTTTAGAAAATACATATGAAATAATTAAAAATGACTTGTATCAGTGATGAGGTGAAGTAAATAATTAACAGCCAAGTTCAAATTATGGCATGGGATGGTGTTGTTCATAAGAACAGAAATTTAAATGTGGTGTCATACACAGATCAGATATCAACTCATAAAATATAGAATAATGACGATTATGATAAAGAGATCCTTCCCGACATGGGGAAGCGTCAAGATTGATTAGCATCAGTAATGGTCAAGAAAAACAATAATACAGGTGCATTAATCAAACAAAACTAATATTTTATTACATCGTGGCTCATCACGCGAGAGAGCAATATTATGGTTATGCACGAACAAAAGGGAATTAGGAAGCCATGTGGAATTGTATAGTATATTTTTGATTTAGTGCACTATGTTCTGGGGCTGCGAAGCACTGCATATTGATTTTATAATCAGGTTTGTACCAAGGCATCGCTTAATTCCCAGGATTTGCATATGTGTGTGTATATGTGTATTGCGACAAAAAAAAAAACATAATGGTTAATTAGGTGTGAGAGTGTGATTAAGTATATATGAGATCGTTATCCAAAAAGGAGGCTAGCTACAATATTATGGACCGATTAGTCACAATATCTTTGAAAAACACACACACACACAATCCATAGAAATCAACGTTAGACATGTTTGCCTGACTAGTTATATATATATATATATATATATATATATATATATATATATATATAACATCGTTAATTCATGTGCTTCCATTTGTTGTTTGTCGTCGCATCTTCGGAAGGCTTGGTTAAGATTTAAATTCACGGACGAGGTAAAAAGAGATCGAAGCACACCCAGAAAAAAGCTAGCTAAATTATATGCTTCCCAGATACTCTAGTAAGTGGATTTGGAACAATTATAAAAGCTTATCCCAGGATAATATAATAAGATAGCCCAGTGTTTTGAGCGTCAACTTGACGTGGCAATGAAACGGTATGAATATTAATTATTATCAATGGGGAAGAAAAAAATTAAGTGAAATTAAAGCATTTTACAATGGGGCTGCTAGCTCAGTCATGATGCGGCCCGCACGAAGTCAGATTTTCACGGGAAGAATAATTTAAAATTAGGAATATTAGACTAAGAGCGAAGAAATAATGTTTAAAAATTTAAAAATAAGAGAATATGAGTGGCCTGGGACAGGGTAGCTAGGTTTACGTAAGGGGACAGAGACTTGGGTTGGTTAGGTGTGAGTGCCTGCCGCGTAATGAGTGAGTAGGAAGCGAAGGATATTTCAGAATTCAGAAACACTGTACATCACATTCACTTGTGCCTTTTCGCCCTCTTTTTTCCTTCCTTTTTTATTGCAGCCCATCTATATTTCAGATCGTCCCTACTCTCCACGTCAAATACCAATAGCCGTACGTCCTTGTCTTCATAACTGTTCTAAAATTAATTAAATAACTACGTTGTCGTAATTACAGGGTCGAGATTGACTTGCATCACACTAGCTATTTCTCAAATGTCCTTCGAACCCCTGACTCACTTCTCTTAATGTAGTTCGAACTGATAACCAGGTGGCGGGAAATCCATTTCTCTCAATCAACCACATGACACTTCAATATTGAATATTGCTACCTCCCACGTAAAAACTGTCGTATCTTTAGGTGATAAGGTTGCTAATACTAAAGTATTTTATTATTACTCGTAAGTACGTGGGAATAATTTTGCTTCAACATATAAAAATACTTATTAATCATGATTTCAAATAAGTTATTACTTTCGACCAAAAAAAAAAAGTTATTACTCTCTGCTTGTTGCCTTAAAAAATTAATAGCGGCCCTTAACTTTGTTGCAATTTATTTTATTTTCTTTTTAGAATTTTGGTCCTAATCTTGAAATTAATTGTGTATAAAAATTAAAATAAAATTTATATTTAACATATATAGATGGACGGAGTAAACTAAGCCAGAGAATGATTATATTCATAGACTTTTTTTGTAGTAAACTAATAATTGAACTAACGTATTTAACTAACCACGGAAGAATGATCTACTTTACGTCATAAAAACTGATGTACGGGTTTCAACCAAATCATTGGTGAATATGTAATAACTACTCTCTCCCGTCTTTTTACATGGTTCGTCTTTTAAACGAGTTTTATAGAGCTAGCATTAATTGTTCTATTTTAAAAATGGTTATTTATTTCAATTTTTAATGAGAGAGAAAGACTATATGTATATAAAATTCAAAAAATTTATTAGGATAAAAATGAAAACAAAATTTAAAATTTATAGACAATCTTAATTATGTAACTAAGCTTTTTTATGAGTCAATTAAAAGTCATTTTTATTAAGGATAATGGGAGTAGCAGTTAATTTTAGTTCTATCATCTCTTGGTCTAATTGTTGGGTTCTTTTCAACTCTCTAAAGCACTCATTCAATTAACAAATAAAGTGAAAATGGAATAGCTTTTTATTTAATTTAGATAAGATATACCTTTTGTATGTGTATATCGGTTAGGCAATCATGCATACAGAACTAATAAGTAAGCTTACCCCAATTCATTGATATTTATGTGTGGATAATATATACACAAAGTCGATGGTGGAAAGGTGTGCAAATTTTTTATATAAAGTCGTGCGAGACAAACATTGATTGGTCCCCACACTAACTCAAACCACAAAAATATAAATATCATATAGTGCAGAGCTTTGAATAATTCGTAAAACTGAAAGTATACATTGATAATGTTAAACAACAAAAAGCTAATCTATAATGGAGAAGGCAAAGGTGAAAACTGAGGAAAAAACACACATAGGATGGGAATATGCATGACTTAAATTGAATTAACTAAAAAGAGGTTTCACATCAATATATTTTTTCGAAAAATAAGGGGGACAAGAAGCTAGCCAAGCAATACTGCTAGAAGAATATACGTACAGCACCACCTCGACGTGAATCGACGAACTTGACTTCGAAGTTAAAGAGCTTCTCATTCCTCATTAATTATGGTGCGTCAGGAAAATCAAAGCTTGCGAGCATATTCCCTTGACCTTTACGTACAGACTACTTTTCTCTTTCCCTCTCAATTAACTTCTGTTCGATTAATTGTGTTTGTTCTCCATCGTATATTGAAGCAACTATGGCAGTATAGAGAGCGTAAAAGAAATTAAAGAGAACATGATTCGCTGCAAATTAAAGTGGCCTTAAATTTGTAGCTACTGTGTATATGTATTACTACATATAGAATCTCCTCTCCACGCTCTAAAGGAACAAGAGTAGCCACTCATTGTAAGATGCCCATAAATAAAAGCTAAATATGCAAAGGATGATCTCCTCCTCAGTAACTTAAATTATCTCCAAAGCATCGATGCCTTGTTAATTCGTAATATCACTTTGACTTATATGCTTGAGGATCGCTAATGTTTGGAACATTACGAAATGAGATAACCATATATTAATTTACCCAATGATTTGACACGCGGTTATATATATCCAACCAAAAATAGAAAAAAAAAAAAAGTATCATATAACGCAAACTCTGTGAGATGAATCCAGCGGGCCATCTGACAGTAGACCTATTTTGTTCTTCAACAATTTTTATGTATATCCCTTTTCAATAGCATGAAAATGATGATCGAATTGTTAGGTTTGATCGTGGGTATGCTTTGATATGATCTCTTCATCAATTTCAGCAAATCCTGTTGGTTCCTGCTTAGTGGGGCTGATGAGAACCTCGGTGCCTTTTCTTTTGACTCCTCGATATCATTCGTCCATCGCTATTACGATCTTAACATTAAAGCATATATATCGAGTATTATTATGCGTTCACGCACGTATAATTCGTGAGGTTAACGGTCGAGTGATCATGGGCCATTATTAAGTATTTTATAATTATAATTATCACCTGTACTTTTGAAAAACGTGTATGTTATTATACGCACATATAGCATTAGGTTTGATCTTCACCGTCGTTAGGTACGCAAAGGTAGAGTTATGTCGTTGAAGTACAAAGATAAGTGATGAGTCGTAAATTTATCATGTTTTAAGGCATAAGATTAGTATGAAATTGATCTAATATGATTAAAATGGTTAAGAATAATAAGTTAAAAATATGGATTTGATGTCAGACATACCCTCACGAGTATTCTCAGGTGTTTTGCAGATTTTTATCCACAAAGAATAGCAAATTGGAAGAGCTCAAAAACAAGAAGAAAAGTTTACTGAAGTTTTGGCGCCGAGGGAGCCAATTCTGGATGTTCCAGAAAGTTGGCGCCCAGGGCACCAACTTTTTGCCTCTTTGTAGAAAGTGGCTCATAGGGCGTCAGAAGTGCGAGAATTCTTTTTTTTAATTTTTGGAAAGTTTTTAGGGCCCGAAAAAGAAAGGAAAATTAAGGATTTTTGAGATTTGGAAACCCAATTGGACCTAATAGATAAGAAGAGGCAACCCTAGCAAGAAAAGGGAGGAACCTGTGGCACAAGAAACAACCCTACGGCATTGGAGAAGAAGATCAAAGCTTCATCGTGGAGATCAACCTTCCCCAATCATCGAAGACCTATTCTATTTTCATCTTTTCTTATTTGTTTTCTTAATCTAGCCATGCTTGGCTAAGTTTCTTTTTATAATTAGGGCTAGGATGAACCCTATGCAACTTTGAGTATTTGGCCGAATTCTTGTATGAATCTTGATTTCTTTGATTGAATGAATTTCATTTGCTTAATACTTTCTTGAAAATTGATCACCTTTAAGATTGTCCATAGGTTGGTGTATGACAATAGAGATGTCGGTGCATCTAACTAGAACTTGTTAATTCATCATAAAATTGCATGACCTAGACATAAGCTTACGAATTTATGCGATCATATGATTCTGGTTCAAGATCTGATCTTTCTAAACAATACTAAGATATTAGGTTGTTTTTAAAGATAAAATAGACTAAGGTAGCATCAAGACATTGAGACTTAGTCTAACCTTAGAGAATCGATCGTTAATTTGGGAATCATAATCAATTAGATATTTAATTCAAATACTTGAAAGAGCATAGGGGGATTCTAAGTCCTAGCTACGTTTTACTTGACTAATTACCTTTTCTAAACATTCTCTTGCGAATCTTGATCTTGAATTCTTTTCTTTCTTTAATTCTTGAAATTCTTGTTTAGTTACAACTCATCTTTTATTACTCATTCATCCAACTAAAGCGAAAATAGCGAATTAGTGGTTGAAATACTATTCCTCGTAAGACGATACTTTCTCACTACTTTATTACTTGTAACGACCGGTGCACTTGCCGAAGTCGACCCTATCAATATGCCTCCCCAAAAGACAGTAGATATTTTTTTTTCAGGCATTAGTGCAATAAAGTGATGTCAATGGATGTTCCTTGGTGCACCTGAGGACGAGGAACTAAATTAATATATACATAAATATATATAGATGCACTTTTTATGTCACGGTCATGGGTCGTGAAATCTTTTTGGCCTGCGGAGACCCATCACCCATGGCATGCATGCATTTTGCCAGCTGGAACCTTATAGCGTGACTCACATGCTCACTGGTTTACGTCTAAAGGCCACCCTAAAAATATTGTGTTCTCAGAGACATAGAATTTGATTCTTGGGATTGATTGAAAAGATGTTAAAAGGCCAACTTGCCTAGCAAAATCCAGGATACTCCTGCCTTGCAAGTAGGGAGTTTCACACACACACACAAATTAATATATATAGCCCCCCTAGCTACCTATATCTGTAGGTCAATTTCTAGACATATAAACACACACAATTATAATATGGAAGGTGCGAGAGCGAAGCCAAAAAGAATGAAGGAATGAATGGGCGATGAGTTGCGACAAAGTAACAAACTTCAATTAACATTATATTATATCCGTATAACGCAATAAAAGTCACTTGTATTGATTATTAGATGAGTCTGGATGCTTATCTCTACATTTGTTATGATTTATCGATGTGCCAGACTGCTCTGCGCGCGCGTTCTTGTTCTATATACTCGCAACTTTTGCCATGCAAACTTTTGAAAACCATATACAGTGAATATATAATGGAATGCATCAAGACGATAGTACGCGTATAAAATATTATCTTTTTTTAAATATAAGGCCCTGAAATTATTTTAAAGTATTTATATTTTTTTTATTTTTTTTCTAAAATAATAAACTGATATATAATTTAATCATACACAATATATAATATAATTAACTAATTTAATTATTTATCTTCTTAATTTTCATAGAAAATTCAATTATATCTTATATTTATAATATGGGTAGTATGAACTATTTGAATATTATAAAAAAAAAGGGTTTACCGACAACACAACTGCGTGCGTGTGTGTAATATATTGTGAGTTTGGGTGAAAGTAGATGCAAAAATGTTATTAATTTGAACAAGTTAATTAGTTTCACTGTGTGAATTACAAAGAGAGGCGAAGGTATCAAAAGGTGCAAATGGATGGCCACTGGAAAGATTAAAGAGAGAATATGAAGCACTCGCTTCCTTTTTATGTTTGCTTAGGAACTTCTCATCATCATCATGTACCGATAATTAATCAAATCCGTCCCGTCATTCACTCTTCACTCCACTCTCCACTCTCTTCATTATCTCTTGTCTTTTTGTTGATAGTGAGAGAACATTTTTTGACACAAAATTCTATAATAATGGAAAGGCATGCACTTCATCAATTAGTTGCTAGTTATGTCTTCTCATCCACTTGCAAACTCTTAAGAATGGTGCTATTCCTTAAACTACATCACACAAGCACTACCGTCTAAGGGAATAAACTTTGCCATAACTATTATCATTTATTAATGCAAACCAATGAACTGCCGGATTAATCATTATTGTGAATGTCACCGACATGTAAGAAACAGCGATATTTGGAAGTTAGAATTAGTGATGAACTATTGAGATCGACAAGACAAAGGATATTGGATCGGCGATCCGTAAATATTGCTGTCAAAATAAATGGTGGGTTTGGCACAATGAATCGGATCCAAACTTGAAAGAGAGAGAGAGATGCCACATTCAGAGAATAATGTTGCAGCAATACTTCATCACCCAATGAGATAACGTTACTTAATAGTCGCCTGCATTTGCATGAAATATATCCGAGGCGGATATATATATGGTAAAACCATCACCCGTCAAATACTGATTTCTCCATCAAATATCAAGCGAAGAGAATTTTTTTTAAAAAATAAAATTAGATTGCTCTGACGGTACCTCGGCGGTGGGAAATATCTTGAATGAAAACCAAGCAATAACAATTGATTAAATTCTATACACTATTGAAGTTGCGTACATATTGGTATTTTAAAAACGTACAACATTTTTAAAAGTGTAGTTTAATTTTGAGCGTTCCAATAGTTTCAGTAAAAATTATGTAATATCAACAATCTTTTTTCTAATTAAAACAATTATTTTAAAGTTATGACCCAGTAAAGAGTCATAGTCAAAGAAGAAAAAAACTCTAGCGTCAAGCCGTCAATGAATGTCTAACTGGAAGGCAAAAAAAAATAAGAATATGTATAACTGATGTACTTATATTATTATCACAATAAAGTAAAAGAAAAACATATAGTGAGATGCATTACCAAAAAAAAAAAAAAAACTGGCTCAACGCCATTGCATAATGGCCCTATTTGGAGAGAGATTGAATAGCTTTAAGTAATAAAAAACCGAAAAAAAAGTAGCAGTAGAAAAAAAGAAAAAAGTATTCAATAGTGTTAAGGTAGAGTTCTAAATCTATTGAGCTTTTTTTTTTTTAAAAAAAAAGCTCTTAAAGGTTAGTTTAAGAAAAAGATTTATGCGGTAACTTATATGAAAAAACTCTCAGTTTTTTGACATGGATCTATACTTTTACTACCATCAATCAAATATAAATCATATTTATAACCTAAATTTTTTTGGATTCGGCTTTGGTCGACTACGGACTGCTGCACAAAACTGCGTCGTTTGGCGCAGTTTCATGCAGCTAGCCAATCCTTTTCCTTTAAAAAAAAAATAAAAAATTTCCACCCAACCAGATCCCTTCCCTTTAAAAAAAAAATTTGGAAACTGCTGGGTAGTAAAAAGATAATTCAGGATACTGAATGGTGTTAAAAAAATATTTCAGGGTACTAACAAAAATATATTTGAAGGTATTAACTAGAATTAAAAGGATAATTTAGAATACTAAATGATACTGAAAAAATAATTCAAGATACTGAAAAATTATTTTAGGATCTTGAAAAATATTTTAAAATCGTGAAAAAATATTCCAATGATTAGCACTAAAATGATACTTCAGGATACTGAAAAAATAATTCATGAATTATCTTTTTACTACCTAGCAATCTCCGAATTTTTTTTTTTTAAGGAAAGGGATCTGACAGATAGAAAATAAGCTATTGCTCACACCACTAACTTAAGCAGGCCTAATGCCAAAGGTTTTACATTTTTTGGACCGGCGAAAAAGCGTTTAGCAGTCTTAGACAAGAAGGGTTGGACTCTTCTGGGCCTCCAATTGAACTAGAAGGCCCAAAAATAGAAAGAGGACAAGCTGAATGGTGGGCCCATACCTCAGAATTGGGCAGATGGGCAGTTGTGGTTGAAAGCAACGAATTAAGGTTGACTGTTGAGGGAGCGACTGGGGGGTAGCCGTGGAGAATGGGTCAGCCGTTGAAATGAAAGATTTGGTAATATGAAAGACCAAAGACCAGTCATGACACTGCCTCTGGGTCAACCCCTTCCATCTCTGCCCTTTAAATCCCGCCTTCCCCTGTTTTTCATTTTCTCACCACCCTCTTCCTTTCTATCCCAAACCACAATCACACCTCAAATCTTAAACCATGGAAGATTCCGGCGCACATAACCTCATCAACGAGCTGCTTCAGGGAAGGGACCTCGCAAGACGCCTTCAAATATGTCTGAATGACCCCTCCACCTCCTCACAAACCCCCGACATGCTGATCCGTGCCATCATCGCCGCATTTGAGAAGGCCCTCGCTCTGCTCAACCCCACCGCCCTGCCGCCAGAATCGCCGCCTTTCACTCCTACCAGCCCTGAGTCCCATAACAAGCATTTCCAGCTCCAACACCAGTATATGTCTTCCCATGTCTCACTATTCCACCCCAAATATAATGTTGCCCTGTTTTTCTAACTTCCGTTTCATTCTCTTCCCGCAGAAACACGTCGGCAAGATGGACCAAACAGGTTAGAATTAGCCCCGGCATGGCCGTTGAGTCCCTTCTCGACGACGGTTTTAGCTGGAGGAAGTATGGCCAGAAAGACATTCTGGGAGCCAAATTCCCAAGGTGCGTACGTGCATGTATGATCGAGACTAATATTACCATGACATGAAATCAATTATCCTCAAGTTGCTAATTTGAATGGGGAATACGTGCAGAGGATACTATAGATGTACCCATAGACATGCTCAAGGATGCTTGGCCACAAAGCAAGTGCAACGATCCGACCAAGACCCAGCGGTCATGGAAGTCAATTACAGGGGAACCCACACCTGCAAGCTCGCCTCCAGCCCTGCTCCTCCCTCACAAGAACAGCTCGTGAATCTCAGTGCAGGCCTAAGGGTGCTGACGGATAATTTAAATGCCTCTGATCAAACCTCTTTTTCTTCATTCCAATTGCCTTCCACTTCCAACGTCACACCCGACAACCGCGACTCCTTGTTGTGTCCTGCCATCCAAAACAATAATGTTGTTGAGAAATTTAGTTCTCCTCCTTACATGTCCCCTGCCACCTCTGCAAAAGCCCACTTTTCGGTGTCGCCTAGAGGGTTCGATAGCTTTGGAGGGCTCCTAAATTTGCCTGCTTCCACCTCTGACATGAACGACTCCTTCTCTCCGGCAATTGCTCCCACCGTCGATTCCGAGTTTTTATTTGACCAATTCGAACTTGAAGGCCCCAGCTTCGCATTTCATGATCCACAATTCTTTTAATTATACACATGTATCATGTATGTGTACGTGTGCGTTTACGTATGCATGCATTTAAGAATGTATCTATGTGTTTGTATACATATACTCTGTAGCAAGAGAAACAGTGACGTTTCCCTGTATTTTAAACTTGTTGTACCATCATAGGAATTAGCAATTCTCTGCTCGGGGGCTGAGAGACAGTTCTGTTTCCTTATTAAAGACAGGTCAAACTATTTGAGTATTTTTTTTACCCCCGAACGACCCCTCTTTCCTCTTTGTGATTTTTAGCGTTTGATACAGAGGATACCGCGTGGGATTAATTAACATCGTTTTATTCTGCGTCAAATGCTTCAAAAATAAAAGTCAAAATTTTTAATTTAGATCACGTCAACTATTATTCATTTGCTGACTTAGCCCACATGTGGAAAACACCACCTATCTAAAAAGTGTGTCTTCAAGTTTGGTTCACGAAATTTGACCACTAAATAAGGTTGACCATCATAGCAACATTTGACAGTATCTTAGGAAACCAGGAAGAAACACGCGCCCAAGCGCATGTTTCATACCCAAACGGGCCTTATTTTGGGCTTCCTGCCCCGGGAGGCCCATCGCTATGAAAACCCAACAGTACCTACCCTAGAGGTTCTAGTGCTTGGTACCAAAAAGTATCATTAAAGATAATTATAAGTTACCAACAGGTTGAATCAAGCGGAATGGGTTAATCTCTTAGATGTGATGAACATTTAAATTTCTACTGGAAGATATGTTTACATTTAATGTCTTGCAATGTCTCAAGCATGGTTGCTTCTAATAGGAGGATACTTGAGTGTAGGAAAAAAAAAAAAGAAGAAGAAGATAATTACAAGTTTTCTTTTGAAACCATGATGATAACAACTTACATGTCTTCTAGGCATTAGCCAGATATCTATATTGCTAACCATTTTCGAATATTGTGGCTATATATATATAGATGCCATCTTCATGCATTTTTTCATATCATTCAAATTGCATTCAGGCAGGCTTCAATTAGCTTTTCTCAATATTGTAAAAGATAAATCAGAACATTCCCATAAATTGTTGCATGGATCAAACCTTAAAAAAACTTAGCCTTTCGGGCATAGTCCCTGTGGAGCAATATGGCCCACCCGAAACTTTCTCTACAGCATTCAACTGCGAGCTAATAAGAAAAACGGGGTGGCTCCAGCTTACGGATTTGGGGTAAACGAGGTACAAGCTTGGTTCCAAAATTTAGGAGCAGGGGCCCAATATGTTTGTCCTTGCGACATCTTAACCGTGATTGGTACGCATGTCATTAAGTTTAGGGACCATACCAAACACTCATGTTTTAATTAGTTGACATACGAGAGTATTATAATATATATATATATATATATCCTGCTATTGGCCCGCTTGTTTTTTGAAGTGCAAATATTTGTCTCGTTATGGTGCTTGGTTGCACTTTTAGTAATCATAAAGTCATTGCCCAGACGAAAATTGGGGAGGCAAATTAACAAATGTTGATTGCTCACATGATACCATGTTTTTTGTTTTTTAATGTTTTTTTAACGCAGCAGTCCCTTTCTGCCTTACAGGCATCCAATCTCCAACTCTACCACTGCAAACCTATACTAGCAAAGGCAGCAATATTAATAATATTAATGCCGCTACTTAATAAATGCCTTGAAAGAGGAAACACGACAAATAACCAAACCTTATGCAAGTTTTTGCACCACCATAGGCTTCAATTTAAGAATTGGAATTCAAATGTACGAAATTGCAACTTGAAAGTGGTCAGTTACGACAATAGAATCACACAAGTATGCTCTCTTAAAGTTTTCTATTACAACATCTTTAGAGTTTGGGGAGACAGAAAAAGACAGAATGAGTTTTGTTCATATTTTCACTCGGTGTTATAGTCTGTCTCTCCAAACTCTAGAAGAACTTGATGCTAAAAAACCCTAAAAGATCCTAATTATGACCAATTACGCTTGAAACAGCAGTTATTAGTACAAAAAGAGAAAAGCTAACTAATGGCTAACTCACGTTGTCTATGGAGTCACGCGCAAGTGGCGACACATTAAGAGATAAATCAAAAAAGAGATCAGCAGCATCGATCTGAAGGTAAATCTGCACACTACTAACTCGTATTAGTAGACTCATCAGCAGAACGTTTGCTGGATTTGTAGAGCGAGTTCTTCGGCACTGAGTTGGCATTCAATTCCAATCTATTCAGAAAATCAGACTATTAATAGCACACCCAATCACAACGAATCATTTTTAAACAAAAGGACACAGAACAGCATAACAACATCTTATTAAATTTTTCCCCCACAAGCTCAGGACACTGGCACTTGAATGATATACTGTCTGAACATCTCGCGCGCTACAGAGCTAGCATCTAATTTACTTTAATTTTAAATATATCGCGGTAAATAACGCACAGTGTAACTACTAGCCGCCGCCGCCCTCCTCAACAAAAAAAAAGAAAGAAAGAAAGAAAGAAAGGAAAAAGGAGTTACCATTATTCTCCTACTAAGTAATTATAGTCAGTGGTAAAGTAGTGACCAGTTTGAGTTACCATTATTATTATTACACCCGGGTTATCTAGGATCACTCTAATGACATAGTTGCTTTAGTTTTCAAAAGATTCCTTCGATCATCACCTGGCATAAATTTTCTTGACGCATGCAGTTTAGTTAATAAGAACTTGAAATCCAACCCGGTAAAGGAGAAGAATTTAAGGAAGCTAGACGAAAGAACCACATATGACTACTTATATATATATATATATATATATATATGCAACAAGAATTATATAGGTTGCACTTGGATTGATAAAAACCAGGAATATGTTTACACACTTGACATGTAAATAAAGTCTCCACATATTTGTAACTAACTAAAGGAGAATTAAGCACTTTCAATTCATACAAGTGATAAAAGGAGAGTGAAGTAGGTTCTCATTTTTCGTATATTGTATTTTTTTCTCTGTCTTCACACATGCAAGCGATAAAAAACCTGACTTTGCTTCATATAATAATGCAAGTAACTTATTATTATTGTACCAACTGCTTTCGCCTTTACAGGAATTAAGAAGAAGATGTGAAGGGGTTGGTACCTTAATAGTGAATGAGTTAAGCATGGTTTCATCAGCAGTGCTGATGCTGACATGGAGGATTTCAAGAGCAAGGTCTTCAAGTGCTGATATGATCTTCAAAGCTTGGCCTGGAATACGTGGAGACACTGTTTTCAAAAGAACGTGTGGCCCAGAAAACTTGACCTCCACTTGTGCCAAAGCAGACTTGGAATTGGCCACAAGCTCATTGATGTTATCGTTAATATTGGAGGAAGAAGCAGCAGAAGAGGTAGGAGATGGCTCGAGAGAGTTGGAGATGGTAGGTGAAAGGTAACCTTGCTGCGGCAACCTGGGCCTGTAAGGACTACCTGGTTGTGGAGTCCTGGGACTAATGGGCAAGCTTAGCCTCGGACTCACTGGTGGTTTTCTAGGACTCAGAGCTAAAGACCTTGGACTTGACACTAGCCTAGGGCTTAGCACTTCACTGTATACTTTTCTCTGCTTCTTGGCTTCCAGAGACTGTAGAACCTGCTGCAACTCGTTTATGTAATCAACCACTCCTCCGATTATCGATGCTTGGTCCCCCTAAGTCAACCATTTCCAATGAATAAGTTCATATTTAATTTTGACTAGTTTTTGTATATTATGAATAAGTCAAGACTGCATGCAAAATGAATCATATGCATAACTTTTAAACATCGATTAGCGAGAGTGTTATGTACGCACATAAAATCAAGCTGCAAACTATATCTTGAATATATTAGTATTTTATCGTGCTTTACTTCTAATTTATAAGGGATATATAAAACAGGACTTACACGTTTGACATAAAAGTTTGGCATAAGTGACCTTAAAACGGACAAGTGCTCGTTCATTTGCTTCCTTCGGTTGCGCTCAACAGTGATGTGAGGTATCCTTTGTTGGCCATCTGGGATTGGATCCTCCGACGAAGTAGTGGGTGCGAGCTTTTGTCTCTTGCTTTTGGGTGAAGCTTCACGCTCAGTTGCTTCAGACTCTTGCAGAGCACTTGAGGAAGTTGATTTTTGTGACACGAACCTTGAAGTTTCCTCATTCTCCTTAGTGCTAACAACAACTTCATCAACGGGAGGAAAGTCAGAGAAGTCCTCAAGGCTCTCCAAAATGGCAAAGAGGTCGTCCCCACCAAATTCCTTGTCTTCAAGAATATCAGAAAAGCTGTCGTCCATTACTTAAAGAGAAGAGCTGGAAAAAATGTGGACTTTTTGGAGTGAGAAAAAAGGACTGGAAAAGTAAAGAAAAAAAGGGTGATAATGGAGGAGAGGGATTGTAAAGAACCAGGAAAGAAGATGATGTGATCGAGACTAAACGATCGCCATCAAAATAGGAGGCTTTTAAATGGATGCCGTTGGGTCGAATTATTGAAAGTATAGGGTGTTCGTAAAACGGCTAGAAGCAAAAGGATTTGAAGTGAATCAGGTAGGAGAAGTGCACAGAATCCCAAACTGAAGGGCAGTGCAGAACAGAGGCAGTATCAGACTTCCACGGCTGTACTAATAACTGAAACCAAGGAAATGAGTGCCGTTACTCAGAGAGAGAGAGAGAGAGAGAGAGGAGGCAGCGGGAAGTATATGGGAAAAGAAAAGGTTTTAATTATATAGAGAAAGCTAGCTTGTAATGTTAAAGATATAGTGGGACATAATGAACGAAGCTAATGAAGCTTTACTATATTTCTTAGTTTAGTTGGTTATTCATCCACGGCCACTCGAACAGATAGTGTATATTTATCCTTTTTTCCCCCAACAGTTTACATGCATCTAACCAATAAGTGCGTATTTGGTAAGACATGGGAGAAGAAAATATATACGGACCTGGCTTTCCTTTTCTTTGCGATTAAGGTCCGTTGCCCTCATTTTCTCCTATACTGCACCGTTTTGGTGCAAAACTGTGCTGCTATTAGCTTTTTTTTTTTTAAAAAAAAATATATATATATATATTTTAGGGTATTGACTACTATTAAAAAGATACTTTAGGATATTGATCAGTACTAAAAATTACTTCATGATTTTGAAAAGTTATTTTAGGATTTGAAAAAAATATCATGAAGCATATTTTTAGTATTAGTCACTCCCTGAAATACTTTTTTAAGATCTTAATATAATTTTTTAAGATCATAAAATATTTTTTCAATATTAGTCAGTATCTTGAACTATTTTTTTAATACTAGTCAGTACTAGGGGTGTTTATGGGTAGGGTTAGGCAGGTCGACACCCTTGCCCAAAAGATCACTAGGCAAGAAAATACAGCCTAGTGCTCGGCCTTACCCAATGGAAGCCTTAACATTTTTGGGCTGGATAATAATAGGTAGGGTAGGGCGGGCTTTCCCCGCCCAAGGTGGTGTGATATCCTGCCACACTCTATGTGGAAAAAACAACTTCAATCATACCTAATAAATAATATTGCAAACTTCAAATGAAATCTATAATTTTATACTTTGAAATATTCCACAATAAGTCTATAACTTGAGTTTTGAAATTAAATAAACAGTCTTAACAAATAGTTAAATACTCATAAGTGAAAATAAAAAATATATAATACTATTGTATAAAAAAAATATATACAATACTATATATACTATTGGGCAGACCAAATGGGCAAAGCGACATACCATGCTCGATGCCCAGCCCAGCCAACAAAAATTCCCATCCTAATTGTGCCTAATTTATCTTGCACTGCTTTTTCTTAGGCTAGGCAGCGTGATTTTTTTGCGAGCTCATTAGGCGGGCGCAGGGCTTGGGCATCATGAACACCCTAGTCAATACCCTAAAATACTTTTTCAAAGTCCTAAAATAAATTTGTAAGAATATAAAGTATTTTTTCACTAGCAGTCAGGATCCTAAAGTATTTTTTTAGTACTAGTCAATATTTGAAATATTTTTTCAGGATCCTAAAATAATTTTTCAAGATCATGAAATATATTTCAATATCGGTTAGTATCCTGAAATATCTTTTTCAAACCAGTCAGTACCCTGATGAAATATTAATAAATTAAAAAAAGGCCAGCAACTCCACAGATTTGCGCCAAAACGGCGTAGTATAGGAGAAAAGGAGGGCAGCAGACCTTAATGGCAAAGGAGGAAAGCCAGGTCCATAACATCTAGAGTTTAATTAGGAAATCTAGGGTTATCCATTATAATTTATCAAATTATAAGGATATTTATCTAGATTGAAATTTAAGTTTCAAATTTAGGATTTAAATTTGAAATTTGAATCATTATTTTATTATTTCTAGGGCTCCATAACAGAGCTTAGGGTTCTCAATTAGATTGTAAGCAGCTTAATTGATTGGTTAATAAAAGAAACTCCTCCCTCTACTGGCCTGATTTCCCCCTCCTTTTTGCTGTCCTCGCTCCTTTAGTCTCTCTCTCCTCCTCTTTCCCCTTTCAGTTTTACATCAATTTTGGCATCAAAGCTTGGGTCACATATCTTTCCCTGTGCCTAAACTCCATTTTTTCCATTTACAAAACACGTCTTTCACCCAACCATCCTCCATATTGCTGTTTACCTTTTTGTTCACCTTTTCTTGACATTCTTTACCATTTCCATCGTGTTTCTAGTTGAGAGACCATACAGATCCCAAAAAAATCACCATAAAAACCCTAGTGACGGGCATTCGGAACTCCGTTGTACAATTTTTCTACCCAACGTCACTTCCAAGCTTTCGTTCAAGCCTTCCTAACATCAGACCGTGATGAAACCACCTCCATTGTGACCATATAAAAAGACTCAACTTAAACACTGGCAAACCACCACCATCAGTGTCCAAACCGGCCACCACACTCCGGTCAAAGTTCAGTAACGGTCTCCACCCACCAGTTTGTTCTGGATCACATTTTTTGCGATTTTGTCCCCTGTTTCGCGCTGTTTCTTCCACCATAGAATATCCCAAAGTTGAGAGCGGGCAACCAGGACCATTGGGTAATCCTCCTGATCTTACGGCTTCCATTATTTGATTTGTTTGTTATTTTCTAGGAAAGAAAGCAACAAAATAAGAGCAAAATAAAAAACGAGTTAAAAAAATAGCGTAGACAAAAAATGAAATTTGGAAGAAAAAAAAGGAGAAATGGTAAGGGGAAAAAAAGAATACAAAAATTCCTTTGTTACATTTAATTTTACACCGGAAAAAAAAAAGAGAAAGAAGAGTTGCCGTGTTGATCTTGCAAATATGAGTTATGGAGAATACTCATATATGGAGTGTTGTTATATATTTGACACTATGCAAGAATGTTCATCATGATCGAGCTTGGTACTCTACTCGACAACATTAGTATGCGAACCATAAACACATTACAACTATGCTACTCGTAACTGATGATATAGGTATGTTAATTGTGGCCATGATGGATATGATGTTTGCTGTTATGGCCTCCACTCATATGAGAATGCTACATATCCTCGACATGAGGAAGATGATCATCGCCAACAAAAAGATCATAACCTCTGTCAAGATGAGAACTCTAACTTCTTCCATCTTAAAGTTGAAAAAGATTATTACATGAGAGTTGAAAGATCCCGTAAGGAAAAGGAAGGGTATGGGGCTTATTGGGAATGTTGGAGGGTTGAAGATAAACGTTTCAAGGCAAAATTAGATTTCAAGGCAAAATTAGAATGCTTGAATGCTGAAGCTGAGCATCAACATGCCCATATGCGAGATGACATGCTGAAGATTTTGTGTCAACAACTCCATGAGTTGCTCAATGTAAACAGGAGTATAACGATCCAGATAAGCGAGTTGAGAGAAGTTGAAGCTCTTTCTTTAAAGCAAGGAGATGAGATTGCAACCCTAACTTAAGAAGTATATTGCCAGCTATTGGGGAACCCAATCATGATGTTGATTGTGTCTTCTCCTGCACCTCTCCTACATGGTTCAAGGAAAATCACTCCTACATGGTTCAAGGAAAACTCATGTGATTGATGCTACCAATAACAATAATCTTGTTAATCATGTCATGCACGCGACACCAATTGAGATTAGTAAGGTTCACATTCAAAGGAGAACAACCTCACCTCCTCAGCAAACTATACTACCTCCATTGCTAAATGGTCCACGTACTCCAACAATACCTTATTTGTTGGAAAGTTTTTCCAGACACTCTTCAAGATTCAACTGGGTTATTCTTAATAAAGTTTACTCTTTTAGTACTCACTTTTTGAAAGGGTTTCCCGATAGAAGTGATATGTTGAAGAATTAGCCTCCCCTCCCTTCTGGATTTGTGTGTCACTTTTAACTCATTAGGAGCTGAGTCTTTCAAGCGGGGGAGAAATGATGTGATATGGAATAAGAAAATCTAGAATTTTGTTAGGAAATCTAGAATTATCCATTATAATTATTAATTATAAAGATATTTATCCATATTTGAATTTGAATTTTAAATGTTAAATTTAGGTTTTAGATTTAAATTTTGAATTGTCATTTTTTTTTATTTTTAGGGATCTATAAATGGATTTTAATATCCTCGGCACTTTTGATTGATTAGTTAATAAAAAAATCATTTTCTCTATGAATATTCTCTCTCCTCCATACGTTGGTATGATCTTGGGTCCAGATCTTCTCATTATCACTTTTCTGTCTATCTCTCATCATCAGCTCATCCTGGCCTTTAACCAATTTTTTAAAAATTTTCTTTAGACCTTGAATCAAGACTTCAATAGTTAGAATGAGACTGTAAGGGATATTCCCTCCGTCTTGCTTTCCTCTCTCCACTAGGCTCTCTCTCCTTGCTCTATTTTGCCCAATGCGTTTCACATCAGTGTTCTTTTAGTAACCTAGAGAGAGGGGGGGGGGGGTCCGGGACCTATGCACATCCTGAGATGTCGTTTCATTATTACCTCTGCACTCCTCATTAATTAATGGTTTCAGTAAAATATTTAAAATTCAGATGAGATGATCAGGGAAACATTTAAAATTGAATTTACCTTACATCATTTATTTATTGATAGATATACTTCTTGATTTCATGACTTTGAAGACCAATTTGCGCATGGTTCATAAAACTTTCACTTCTGAATAAGGATATATATAAGCTGACTAGTTACTTTGTATCTGTTTATTTTCGTCGTCCAATATATTGTAAGCAATGAGCAACCTGATAATGGTTCTATTGAATAATACTCCAATTATTTACATGTAATCTTATGTCACATCAAACGCCTAAACCCTTGTGCATGTCCATGACATTAAAGGTTAGTGAAGCGTATAAATAATGGTTTCAGGACTATTACAAAACCACGAAAAGTAGGGATCAGAATATAATAAGAAGGGTAATCTTTATAAATTGGATTACTGTCATAATTGAAGAGTTAAGTCGAATAATATCTAGTTTCGATCATATCACATATATTTTAATGAATGTGTAAGTAATTCAGAGGGAGGAAATGGGACGAGATTGATAGATAGAGGGGGCCAGGATGGCAGAGGAAGCATTATAAAAGAGAAGCAAGAGAGGTTACCTTTATTATGGGGGAAAAAGAACAAATGAAGGTGGTTGATTTTACGGGAAAATCCGTTATTGCTGCAAAGCCAAAAGTGGAGAATGTTCTGATTGAAATCTCACTATACAATTCCCACCCAGTCACGGCACTTGCATATATAAATTTTGGACTCTGTCACCTATATATGTGTTGCCTGCTACATGCTAGCTTCCTATTCAATAACTCTGCATATACCTCTTTACGGGTTGGTTAATTTTCCATCTTCCAAATTTGTTGATCTAGTTTTCTTGTCAAGCATGAGGTGACGCATGTGTTCCCCCCAAGTATGTTTGTCCTACTTTAAAAAATAAACCAATTATAAAAAAATATGTGTCATTTATTGCACTATCAACCCTAATAGTAACCAATGGTTTTTGTTTGTTAGTTTTTTTTTTGTTTTTTGCTTCAATCACAAGTTAGATATATCACTTCTGAAACTAGTGTGAGCCCATAATCAAAGTGGTACATGCATGGAGTCTCCAAAATGTACTGTATTATTTAAGACTCATAAATACTTGATTAATTAATTAGAGATATATATATATATATATATATATATATATATATATATATATATATATATGAACATACATGAACGCCCTTTATACAGTTATATGGTAAGGATACCTTAAAAGGGGAGAGATTTTTGACAGGGATGCAAATGCTAATTAATCGCAACAGGAACTTAGAAATTTAATTTGAGCAGGATTCCAGGATATATATAATATCCAAATGGCGATAGGAAATCCTAAAATCCCAGAAAGAAAGCTAAGCTCCTATCGACCTGCTAAGGCATTGCTAAGATCTCAATTAGCATGTTAAGTAACTTAATATCTAAAATTAGGAAGATGGACATTGCTCCTGCTAGAGAGGACAAAGAAAAAATCAGTGTGTTTGTGGATAGATGGATGAAAGAAATAAATGACGGAGGGTGGGAGGAGGACAAAGTAGCAGAGAGGAGCAATGACGACAAGTAATAAGGAAAAAACTGATGTGCAACTTGTTCTCGTCTCTTTAAGTCTCACATTCGTATAATTAATGATTGTTGGTATGAAGTTAGGCTTTCAATGAGTAGGCACGGCATCTTCGTGTCTACGATGATATGCACAAGATGACAATCTCTCTCTCTCTCTCTCTCTCTAAGTGATAAATGGGGGAGCAGTAATTGCTTGTTTCAGCATGGGAGTGCGTTTCATTTAATTCATATTTAATCCACTATTTTTTGGTTTTTTCACATTTATGTCCCTCCCGAATGCGTCCATTTCTTCGGCATCATCCATCAATTTTCACATTTACCACTCTCAACGACCAACCCACCTTTTCTTCTCTCTCCCAAACCAAACTGAGGGTTTCAATTTAATTAAGCCAGTGTATATATATATCATTATTAAGGAGCAGAATATTGCATGCTGCACCGTATTTACTCGATCTTGAATAGTGTGACGTGCATAATATAGTCATAGCATCTTACTTTTTTACGCCATGTAAATGTACTGCTTAACCATGCAAAGCCTCAGTGTGTACTTGGGAAGTTTCATTCCTTCAAGCTGTTTCAGATTCTCACACATGCATAACCGTTAACTAGCAGTATGGGGAACAGTACCTTAATCATGACTTCCACTGTGCGACCCCAAAAGCTGAAAATACCGTTCACTTTCTCCTTTCGCATACTTGCAGAGGTTGCCCTGCTTTATTCGTCCGTGCCAACGACCTTATAGGATAATTAGGTCTCCTGGATCTGCAAGTGAAAAACCATATATATTACGTTGCATTCTCGCAGATAAATGGTTGTTACGTTGAAGTCATACTTAATCAGGTATCTAGCGACAATTGTCCACGGAAAACACAACTAGCTAGCCAGCCAAAATAGTACATACTAACTTTTGTTGTTATGATATGCTTTGAAATTATGACTCTGGCAAAACAAAACAAATAATTGTATACCACTCTAATTTTATTTATAAGTTCTTTTGGCAAAAAAAAAAATTAGTTTTATTTATAAGTTCTCTTTAAATAATAAATGAGATTGTAACAATTTTGTTTATATTAATTATACCAATGAAAATATAAAAAAAATAAAGAGTTGAAAGTTTATATACATAAATGAGGGTAAAGTTGAAAATTTATTTTATAATCATTAAGCTAACTACCTCTCATTAATATATGTGATTTAGTTAAAAAAAAATTTATAAATAAAACTAAAATGATAGAAACAAGCAAACATTCTCGGATATGAATGATTGTATGGTGGGTAAACCTATGTCTCCATATTGTAGATACTTTATGATTGAAGTTACCATAGGTTAAATCTAGGTTTGCTTTATCTATTATGGTTTCTATTTTAAGAAGATTCCATCATTCCAGGTAAGGTTTTCACTTTTCAGTAGAACATACAGCACCCTAGACCGGTCTCCAAGATTGAAAACACAGAATGGCAGCAGCATCTGGTAGTTAATGATCCACGCTCAAGATTTAGACATGACAGTTTGTCCACAATAATTTTCAGTCATATCACTTGTTAAATTTGAACGTATAAATTAAAGCATTAAGTGTGGGGATCAAGATCATTGACAAGGGTGTGTGAGACAAAATTTAAAAACATGAAGTAGCCGCACATTGAATGCTCAAAATAGGGGGGGTCCCGCTCTAAGAAAACTTCATTAATTTCCCAATCAGAAAGCACATTGAATGCCCACCCACGAAATGTATGAGCAAAACATTACTGCTCTTGGCACCTAAACCTGCCACGTTCTTTCACTTTCTCTCTCACCTCCTATTTGTCCGACGTCCCTAGCGCCGGTGAAGAGATCCTTGGGCTTCTCGGTAATTGGGTCCCGCATGCTTGATTCTCTGTTAGATTTCCATGCCCCATCTCTCATGTCACGTCCCCATCCCCCGTCCTTCCTGCCTATATTCGGAGCATCCCTCCATCCCATTTTGATTTAATATGATTTCCCTTCATGCGCTTGTCGGCATATTCAAAAGACTGCTCTCTCTTTTCCCCCTCTCCTCACTCTTCAAGCGCAAACAATCATCTTGTAACTTTCCCACTAATTATGATAGGGTGGTTAAGGGAAATTTTAGTTAGGAAGTTTTTATCGATAATCAATTTATTTTCTAAAAGTGCTAAAAAGGAAATAATTTTGTCTAACTGTTATTCCAGTTAATTTTGATCATTAAGCTAACAATTCACATATCATTTTTGTTAAGGTATAAATTTGCCCCCGAAAATTTAAAATCTAACGTAATGAAGAAGATGACACATAGACTTTCAGAGCAAATTTGCATTTCAATTAAAATGATATGAATGATATGTGGATTGTTAGTTGGACATATTTAGTCAACTAACGGTCAAAATTAACTATGCACCTCAACAAAAATGATACGAATGACATGTGGACTATTAGCTGGACATATTTAATCAACTAACGGTTAAAATTAATTGAGATAATCGCAAATTGCTCCCTTTTTTACACTTTCAAGACAAAATTACGCCTTAACCCAATATACTATTTTTATCTTTAAAAAGCATTAAATTGATTCAGTTATTTGAGATTTCAGTATACAAGATATTTTAACATGCATGTGCAGATTTTCTAATCGTAGCTATTCATTAATCCAAATGACTTAAGCACGTTGTATAACGAACAAAGCATGGATATTTCAAAACCAAGAAGAAAAGCTTGTTTGCTTTGACATTTCTATCAACGGCCACATGGAAAATTGGATATGCTAGTTCTATGGCATCTCATTGATGGAGGTACCAAAGATCAGTTAAGAGAACCTGGTCGGGCATAACATTAAGATGATGAACCCAAAAAATGGAGAAACGCGTAATGGAGCAATGAGGAGCATGTATTGTGAGTGCGTGTCATTTCTAATGCGTCCATACTGATCCTTTTGACGGGAGTTTTTGGGAATAGTTATGTGATAGGGACGAGATGGGTGTATGTGACGTGTCTCTATCCAGAAAAGGTAGTGGAGCATGAAAATGAATTGAGGCATGAACGTGTAAATAATTGGAGGGGAAGAGGGCGTAAAAGGCGTACCTTGGCGCAGCATAGTTGTTTTGACATGAATGCTATTGTCGGGGGTTCCTACGGAAACCAACAAAATATTAAAAATGAAAGATGAATGTCTGAGTCTTGGGTGATATCGACAAGTGAGATATCAATTCATGCTTCCACTTATTCGCATTGAGATTTATATAGTGTTTGTTTATAATAGTAAGTAAAGCTTTTAAATATTTTTTTAAAATTATAATTTACCGTATATAAGATAAATATGTGAATTGAGTTTTGTCTGAAAATAAATAAAAACTTTTAACATCACATCATCCGAAACAAGTATTTAGGATTAAGCCCCCCACTTTGCTGTGGGAAGGTTTCGCACACATGGGCACTTCATTCCCTCCTTTCTTATTTTCATCTTCCCAATCCCATGACCTTGTCTCTCATAACATAATTAACAAGTTTTTTAAATCAGATTTACAAATTTTATTTTTTAAAAAACATGTCAAAATGAAAAATAAATAATATGTTTTGAAAATAAACATTTTTATTTTTATTATGGAAGAAGAGAGAACAGAAACAGATTACATATGAACTTTTAAATTTCACTTTTGATTGTATCATTTACAATTCGTAATTCAACTAAACTCCCAAAAGCAAATACAGTAATATTTATTGATACGTAGAATCAAACATCAAACATTTGTACATGCAGAGAAAATCTTCGACATCGTGTGAAAACGATATATAGTATTCAAATCAAGACTGAAACTTTTATAAAATAAAAGGTGAAAACAACTCAACAATTAGTTGATTCAGCAATATTTGTACGCTAGATTCAACCATTCGCTTATATTTCCAACTCGTGTCAGGGGGACAACAAACGTGATTGCTGACTAAAGCGAAGTGAACAGCTTCACTGTAAAATAGTTTTCACCTCCGAGACAAAGCTAAAACTGTGGAAACAATATGCAGAGACCCTGTGATGACAATAATAACCCTCTCAACCCCTTTATTTCTTCTTAATATCCCGTCCATGGTTCTCAAACTACTCTTCAAACAACCCTCAGTACCCAACACAGTTGTATGATCATGTAAATCCCTCACATGAGGGACTGTTTCGTCATTGATCAATTCTCTGTATCCTGCCGCTTCATCATGAGCAATTTGAACGCCAAGTTCTTCAGAAGCTTGAATCCAAGCATCTTTCAAAGACACAGCCGACTTCATCCGAGTTACACCTCCGGCAATAGCAGCTTCAGTCAACACAACGGTCTCTACATGCTCCCCTGAACAAGTACACGTGACTGGTTTATAAACTAAATATATATATATAATCATAGTTTAGAAAAAACTAAAAATAAAACACACATGCCTAGTTCAACCGTTAGACATGCCAATTATACTAGTCTTAACTGATTCAATATCAGGTTTCTAGTTTGACACTAGGCGAATGTTCCTCCATTTGGCTATTATTCTAGATCAAACTAGTGATGGTGACTAGTTCATCGGCTGAACCAGAGGTTGAGATTGGTTTTTAACCCTCAACTAGGTAATGAGGTTAGTTTAACATAATATTAAAGAAACAAAATTGACAGATTTACCTGAGAGAATCTCTTTGGCGAAACCTACATGGTCTTTGTCACTTGCCATAGCAACGATAAAACCCAATCGAGCCTCTGGATAAGCCATCCTTATCGTGTTCATCAGTGCTTTGGCAGATTCTTTGGTGTGGGCTACAGAAAAAAAAATAAAAATTCAGTCCCTAATAATTATTAATAGGAAGTTAGGAACCAGGAGAGAAAATCATTATTTCCTCTTACAATAAGCACCATTAATCTAAGAACTTTCTTCGATTTCAGAGTCCTGCAAGATGGTAGAGTACTATGACCTATGTACAGCAGATGGAATAAACAGGAGTCAAGTTAATGCGAAGCCAACAGGGAGCAGTTGGCAGTGGTAAATTACAACCTCCGGGTCTATTTAGAAGAAACAAATGACAATAATTACTATTTAGGATCTGCTGTCAATTTCCTAGGAGTCTGATGTGTTCAGTTACTGTGATGTCCTTGTAATATATGTAGGTATCCCTTATTTAGAATTCAACAATTCTCAAATCTGGGTTAGTCAGTATATAAATAAACTGATAGCAAAGTTGTAGGAATCAACCTCCATCAAGCAATATTGTTGCCCCAGCAAGTCCTAACACCCCAGCTTCTTCATTTGTTAGGAATTGACTCCTCCCGAGAAGGCATGTATGCTCTAAACCAGTCCTTATAGATTCATCAGAAACTCTCCATCCTGGTCGTCCGAACAAGACAAAAGGGAAGAATAGATGCAATTCAATAGATGTCAATCTTTCACAATCAAAGGCGTCAATTTAAAACATCAAGATGACAATAATGAGAACACATGGATCAAGAAAAATTGCCAGATGAAAGAAAAAATAAAGGAAGGAAGGAAAAAAGAAAAGAACTGGTATTAAAGTAGTTAAGGAACTAGATGCAATCTCTTGACAACACTGATTCTATAGCATAAAAAGGTATCTTAGCAAACGTTTGACTTTGACAGGATGAAACAATTCACGGAAACCCTGAGTAGATGAAGGACCACGCATCTAAACCTCAAGTAACGTTTAAACTAGATTAGAAATATATACAACTTAAATAGCTATGAAAGTAATAGAAAAGGCACAATTTTATGAGAAGAACATGGAAAAGTCTGACCTAAATTACGAAGACAAAGTGCCACACAAGTAGCAGTTGCTGCATTTTTTAGTTGGTGACTTCCAAGCATATGTAGCTTTACATCAAGTAACTCACAAGACTGCATGAATAGATAGAAATCATTAATCTTTCAAATGATAACAGCAATTAGACAGTGGGAACCAATTTAAAACGCAGGCATAGGTGGATCAGAAATAGGGCGCACAGCCTTTTTTTGACATTCAGAATGCCAGCATGAGATAACATCAAATGCAAAGCAGCATTGCACATGAATGGGCCCATAAAAATTAGGACTTCAAGCAGAGCAAGAAATGAAATGATTACTCAAAATTAAGAGTTTTTTCTACCGGATCATTCTTTCTCAATTCTCTTACCCATGTCAAATACTACCATATACATTTTGAGTTTTTGACAATTATCCACGGCAAAAGCTGCTCACTAAACCATTTTCACTGAATGTCATTATCAGACAACAATACAGTGACTTTAAAGAGTATTAATTAAAATTAAATTTTAAAAGCACATAAAGGCATACCGGATGCATAATATGAATAAAGTATGGACGCTCAACAACCCAAGGTCATACCAGCTTCAAGTCTTTCTCAACTTTTATTGCTATATCACAGGATTGGCAAGGTCTGCCGTCAAGCAAGCCAACACTTCTTATGGAACATCTATTCCCAGCATCAGATGCTGACACTACTGGCGAATCCAGGGATGCTGCTCTATGACGAATAATGTGCTCAATATGAGGGAGAAATGGCCCACCCAGCACCAGCTGAAATATATTTGTTTACTCAGCAAAATTGATGGACCAATGGAGTCCAGTATGTTGATGGTATTTCAGAATACAAAGTATACAATTGAGTTAATTTCTTCTTTTCTTTATTTTAATTAGTGAAGGTTCAAAATATGTCTTGTCAGCTGTGAAAAAGATAAAGCAATGGAAGAAATGCCAACTTAAACCCAAAATACAACACAAAAATGGTTGTCTTTCCTCATAGCTGCCTCAGAATTGCAACTTCAAATTGGATCACCTCGCTGACACCCTAAAATTACTGAATTAGAAAGTTTCATTGTAGCCATAAACCCTCATCTGCTGGTCTGTTTTAAGCCATGAAATGCTAGCATTACATAAGCAAAACACACGGCAATTCTTGGATATTTGCATGCTCTTTGCTAATTTATATAAATGTGATTACCAAACTTTGAGTTTAAGATAAATATGTTCGAAGAACAGATACAAAACCAGGAATAACATTATTCATGAATGCTTAACCAGTAGGGTAAGAGAGTCCCCTTAAGAGAGGGGTTTGGGGAGACTAAAAACCATGAAAACAGTGATGCCTTCCTGCCACGATTTGCACATGGAAAGTAACATTAATAGCAGCCATGTTAAATAAGATCTAAAATTGCATAATATATTACTTAACATAGAAATTGTTGCCACCATAACATGCACACATGTACATGAGAATCGGATCAGGTTTAATAATTCACTTTCATGCACAGGAGAGATATAAAGAGAGAAACAACTAACTGGACGGCCTTCTTTTATAATTCCTGACTTAGCCACTGCAATAGTTTCCAAAGAACCCCCAAGGGCAGCCAAATGCTCCTCACCTACAGTGGTTATGACTGATGCAACAAGTCCAGAGGGGGATATAATATTGGTTGCATCACGTGCACCTCCCAACCCAGCCTATCCAAAATTCAAGACAAATAAATGACATTATCATTAGTACCGCATTGGCCACGTTTTAATTTCTTGGTATCATCAATAAAAATAACCCAAGCATGTTTTGGGAGGAGATACAAAATCAGAAGAATCAGCCAAGATGACTTTTAGTAAAGAAGTTGTGAGATAAAGATATCAAGAGCAAGTAAATATAACCTCAATAACTGCAATGTCAACTTTCTCTTCAGCAAATAGGATGAATGCCATGGCAGTGAAAACCTAAAACACCACCATTGTTAAGTCAGTCAATTACTATAAAAAGTTGGTTTTGTATACTGAAGTGAAGAACAGTCATAACACAAAACCAAAGCAAAATATCCACCAGACCTATAACAGAATGTTAGAGAAGTGATTTTAATGAAATTATGAACTCAGAATGCAACAATGCCTATTTGTGACAAGCGTAACCAATAACGGCGAATTAATGATATAAATCTAGAGACGAAAATGAACAAATAAATTGAATATGCTGATAGATCTTGAGATATGCTAACTTCCACGCTATCATCTGATCAGACAGTATCTCATCTGCAAGTAGAAGAATAAATAACTTCCTAAAGTTAGCACGCTAATTTTTTTATGAAGTTTAGAATTTTTATATAATTGGAAATACCTCAAAATGACTTAAGCAACCATTTTCCTCGCTCATTGCTCGATCAAGATTCTGCTTGATCCTGTGAAAAAGACAATTCAGTATTTTTGCTGAGACGGGATCGCCAGATCTTCCTAGCAAAATGCGTTCCCTTATAGTCTGGATATGTGGGCTGCTTGAGAAAAATAAAGCCTGTCGTCATTGATGTACAAGTTGTAATGAAGCTACAGTTAAAGTTGAAAATACGAGAAGCCGCAGATACTAAAATCCTCTGAAAATTATATGGGCACTCCGCACTCTACCTAGTATAACAACCGACAGAATAGCCTTCAGTCCTCAGAATATTAGAAATGAACGCAGCCGTTGATCCTTTTCCCTTTGTCCCGGCAATATGAACGGCCTATAATTGCAGCGAGTCGGCGAATTCAAACGGGTGGAAGATATGGAGTAAACGCGGCTGTAGATATAATACATTCACAAAAAAAAGAAAAAGAAAAAGAAAAAAGAGGTTCTTTTTCACTTCGAAGGTTCGTGATTTCCATTAACAATGAATTCAACAGTTCTGCTCACTTAGGCCTCGTTCAATTGGATGAGATGAATCTTATGGAATAAATATCAACTTCATAGAATACAATAAAGAATCCTTTGCTCTTACGAGTCCTAAATTATAATATACCCGACATTGAACATTATAAAACATAACAATGAAAAGAGTCGAACCTTGAATTTAGACTGAGGATTACCGAAACGCTCCATTAGCCTTCTCACTCTACCAAGATCGAACCCTTGGCAAGAATCTGTACCTGCCCCTCTGGGCACACCCAATTTCTCGTAGTTCTTCAGAGAGTCAAGATAGTCCACGAAGTCCTTCATTTCTGGATCTTCTGCCAGTGAACACACGGTTTGTTTGGCCCCCATTTGTCTGGGGAGTCTTGTGCATATGAAGGAAAAAACACTTCTGCCTCGCAGAAGCACCGGTTTTGCGTAGGAGAGCGTGAGCATTATCAGGCTAGCTGAGGAGCTTGTGAAGTGCTCCCACTTTCCCTCTCCTTCGAGTCTTCGATCTCATCACTGATGCTTCGCACTAGGGTGAGCATGGGCAACGCTGGTTGGGCGAGACCGATGCCTTTCCCGAAGAATTGAATTACTGGATAATAAAATGTAGGTCAGTGCTAAACCGTACCGGATAGAAGCCCTAACAATAATAAGTTGGGTTGGGCGTGTTTTTCATACCTAAAATGATGATATCCTACCACATCTTACCATATTTTATATGGGGAAAAAAATTTAATCATACCTAATAAATAATATTGTAAACTTCAAATATAATCCATAATTATGCACCTTAGAATATTTCAAAATAAATCTACAACTTGAGTCTTAAAATTAAAAAAAAAAAAACCATATGTCTTAACAAATAATCAAATATACATGCTTGAAGAATTAAATAACATCCATAGTCTATTAAATAGACGGCATCATTAGTAATATAATGAACTAATAGTCAAATACCCAATGGATATATTAAAGTATTAGTAAATATATTGTAACACCCCGGATTTCTAAAGTTCAAATAACATAAATATTCTAATGGTTTTCATAAATAATAATAGAAATCCAAAATAATCAACATCCAGAAGGTGTCACCGCCGCACTTGTACTGGGACAAGTGTAAGGCTACTAAGTACATTAAATAGATCTAAATCTAAATAAAAATGTTTTACGCAAAATAAAATAAAATAATAAAAATACAAGAAATTTAAATAAAACTAAAATCGGACGTCTTCCTCACTTCTCACTACTAGCCCTAGCCTTTGGCACCTGTTTTACTGAAATTTTGCTCCCCCAAAGGATCATCGCAGCCCAAGAAACACAGACATCAGCAAACGCTGGTAATCCTAATTAGGTAAAGGTAATATAAAATAAAATAAAATAAGTAAATAAATAAATAAATTTGAAATGATTTGAAATAAAATAAAATAATCACAAATAATTACAAAATAAAATAAAAATAAAAATGACATATATATGTATAATTTTAAATAGCACATACATATTAATCAAAGCATATATATAATATATATATGTATCATGTGGTATTTGCATCAAACATTAATCATTATCTTTTTAAATTTATTTAGACCCGGGAAACCATGCCAGTCTACCTGTGACCCGGGAAACCCTGCCAGTCACAAATCATCAAAATTGGCCATATTATCATTCTTCCTAGTGTGCACACCTCTTCCCAAAATTGCTACTAGTGTCCCGAGAAACCTTGTCAGACACCACTTTGGGAAGAACAGATATATCGGTTTACATCAAATAACATATCAAAGGCATAAAGCCTTAAAAGTGTGTTCATCACTTTAGGAGGTACCATCCTAAAACTATACTCCCACTGCTAACATATTTTAATTATGCTCATAATAAACTTCTTAAATTATTTCTATAAAGTAAATACTAATGTAGCACTTATCTTCACTATCAACTTATCATATCAATTTATCAAATCATATAAAAGTGACCACAAGACTCACCATTCATAATTAATGAAACTCATCATTAAGGAGGTTCTTTGATTAGTCAAAGAAAAGTATACTCATATATATTGCAATTGATGTTGAGATGATAACCTCTCAAAAAATAGAATTAATAAAACATCCACAATAACTTCTATACGTTAATGGGCAAAATATTAGATTATTAATAGTAATGACAAAAACAACTTCTTGGCCAATTCGTCCACGTAGCTCCCTCAATACTAGATTATTATTATATTACTTTCATTGGTAGAAGTATAATATCATATTGGGACATGAGGAGTAACAGATGGTATGCGTACTGACATTTACCGCCTACGGGAATGAAAAAAAAAAAAAACTGGACTCGGTTCTCTTTCATCAAATGACTAATTCACCCATCCGTCTTGCTTTTCCGTCCATACATGCAATAATAAACAAACCCAATAATGATAATAAAGGCCCCTCAACTCACAGGCTGAAGGCGCACATCATCGGCGCACAACATTTAATGTATATATATCTCTGGTTGTTAGTTATATATCAGATTGGACAGGAGCAAAATAACAAAGAGAGACGCCGAAAGCATAACAAGAATGAAGGCTCACATTATCATAATCAAAAGCTCAAAAATAAAAGATTAAGACAAACCCTAAGATTGTTGATTATGTATATTTAGATGTGGTTCTAGGATTACGATTAAGGTGTGTAGAATTAAAATTATAATCAATCAATTGTAATCAACATTATAGCATACCAACAATTAATTCTTATTTCTCTAGGGATTAGAATTACAATAAATCAATTTCAATCAACGTTCTAATGCTACCAACAATTAATTCTTATTCTCTTGGGGGTTAAGATTACCTGGTCTCCATGGTTGCTAAGCTCCTAGAAGGGAAACTCTGCCGTAAGGAATTTTCAGAGGGAGAGAGCTAAGGAATGATGACTAAAGTTAGGCGGCTAAACCTAACTTATAATTAGACTCTTAGGGTTTAGTTATTAGCTGGACTTTGTGGGTTGGGCTTTTAACTATTACTAGTTTAATAAAATAGTGATAAATCATTTATCAGATTATAATTTAAATTAATTTTTATCTATCCATTTATTACTATTATATTTTTTTACTACATTATTAAATTTAAATTTTTAATATTAGTATTCATTATTATTATTATTAAAATAATAATAAAATCTAGGGTATTACATTGTTGACCTAATAAATGATAAAATAATACAAACATTATTAAATTCTATTAAATCAATCAATAAATCTATACTTAATAAAATCAAATCTATTTAAACTAACAACTAATCAAATTAATCTAAACTAATAAAATTAAACTAATACTATATTATCACTATTATTACTTTTACTTTTATCATCATCATTATTATTATTAGAATAATAATAATAATCTGGGGTATTACATATATAATATAATATAAGTCTATTAATTATAACATCCATAGTCTATTAAACACAAAGCATCAATAGTAATATAATGGACTAATAGTCAAATACCCAATGGATATATTAAAGTATTAGTAAATATATAATATAATATAAGTCTATTAACTATTATATATATATATATATATATATATATATATATATATATATATATATATATATTTACTGGGCAGGGGCCAAATGGGCAGGGCGGCATACCCTGCCCGATGCCTGGCCCTGCCTGTAAAAATGCACAGCCTGAATATACCTATTTTTTATGGGCTGGGCTAAGCTGGGCACACTGGGCTCCTGGGTATTATACACAGCCCTACTTCGCACTACCAGGTTACTGTATCAGGAAAGGGATCTTACCCGGGAATAGTTTTTTTTCCTGCAAAAATAAAATTAGCTTCCTGTGATAAAAAAAATACTTATTTTTATCTTTAAAATAAGACATTTTTTTTTTAACTTGATTAGATTAAGAAATTTAATTAATATGACATATATATTTTACAACAATTTAATTATTTATTATGGCAGCTATAAAGTGACAATAATCAATGGGGTAGCGTTTTGGGGGAAGGAAGTATCTACAGTCATCATTTGTTTTGCATGCACATAGAATTAAAATATACTCACCTTATTTTTTCAAAATTTAAATTTTTTTAATATTTTTTATAAGAATTTGATAAAAATCGTTTTAGTATTTGATGAATTTTTCTCATTTTGTCCATCATTAATTATATATATTATATTAATTAAAAAGTTGTTGGTATTTATAATCACTCTATTTCTGTTTCTCACTTATCTCTTCTACATAATTGTATATTTGGAAACAAAAATATATTTAAGACATAATTATTATTTTAAACTAATTTTAATATTTTTTAAACCACATAATGTAATCATCAGGCTCTTATAAATAAAACCTGAGGGAGTACTTATTATTTTTAAATATCTTTATTCATGTTCTTAAACCATACAATTTAGTTTTTGAGCTTTGACTAGCTTTTGTGAGTTTGACTAAATGTGTGTGATGGGATGCCTCTAAAGTTAAGAGTAAGGTAATTAAAATCGAGATTTTACGCAAAATCAGAAGAGGGATAAAAAATCGTAAAACGTAAAATCGTAAGTAAAAAAATCATAAAAACATAAAAGCGTTTAGAAAATTAGTAAAATCATTTTAATAAAAAAAATCATAAAAACATGAAATCACAATAATAAAACGATATTTTAACTACCATAATTAAAAGTGGGTAAATTCATACAAGTATCTTTTAATAAGTTAAATTAGTAATTACTTTAGTGGTTTGACTAGATGCTTCTTATGGTCGCATGGTGGTTAAGAGCTCTATGTGCGATTGAATGGAGTATAAGTTATTATTATGGATTTCATCACCCTAACCCACACGTGTTTTTATTTTTAAGGTTATCGTAATGGCTTGCGCGAAATTGTCAATGCTGGGCTCCCAAAAATAAGAAAGGACAAAAACTAGCAAGAGATACCAATATATATATATATAAGAGATACCAAATAAAAAACATAAAAAATAAAAAAAGTCTAGAGGGGAAAGTCCAGAAAAAACCTTCCCCTCCAATTCACAAACCCAAGATTAAAAATTTTACTAGTATATTTTTCAAACCTCGCATAAAGACGGTCAACGCAGCTGTCGTGTTCCTCCGTCAATGGCTTCACGCTTTGAAATCTCTTCGTCAAGGTTTGTTCTGGGATTCTGCTCCAACAATAATATCAATAGAGAAGGGGAAAATATACCGTGCGCATATTCTTTCTTCCAATTATAAATATTAATTTTTAATCGAGGACAGAATTGACATTCACCTCATTTTCAATATACCAAATATAAATTTTCCAAACAACTCATTTTCTTTTTCAATGCATACAACATCTACACGGAAAAAGGTTTTCAATTCTCTTCCCTTCATAAATTTCTTTTAATCAAGGTTTTTTTGTTTTATACGAACTTATAGTTGACAAGCTGCTCAGAAGGACCCAAGCAAAGCAAAGTGGACGTTGATGGCGTAAAAAGGACAGTGCTCAAAATAATTCCATATTAAAATAGAAAGAATACTATTTCAAAGTTTGAATAGGAAGAAATGTAGTGAGAAAAGAAAAATACTTATAATAAAACTCTTTATATCAATTTCGTCAAATTCTCTAATTACACATGACTATATGTATTATTTTTAAATTATTATCCTTTAACTATAAGTTCATATATATATAAAAAAAAAAAAAGGACACATGGTCATTTTGTGATTAGAAAAATTGATGAAATGGATATAAAGAATTTGATATAAATATGATCTTCAAAAAAATTATTTTATTTAAAGTAAAAAAATACTCAAATATAAATTATTTAGAAATAAGAAATAATACTCTCTCTAGTCTTTTCTATATAAGAGCTTGATAATCAAATTATGTGACTTAAAAAATATTTAAAATTGATCAACAATAATAAATATGTAAAGAATGAATATTTTTTTCAAGTATCCCTTATTTATAAGGGGTCAAGTAAGATAGAAAAATATAATAGTAATGAAGAGAATGTAGTATGGAAAAAAGATAAAAATATATAATAGAATTAATTAGAGACAAAAATAATAAAAATATGTCACTAAATGTTCAGCATGATCTTATAAAAAGAAGTAAGGCAATTAAAATTTTAGAGACTGGATCAGCAAATACTAGTCGGGTAATGGTCTTGCTGTGATAAACTTGATGATTCAGTTTTACAAGAATATATACTAAAAAATTACACCAAGACCACCATTAAGTGGCTGTAGTTTAGTGGTAAGAATTCCACGTTGTGGCCGTGGAGACCTGGGCTCGAATCCCAGCAGCCACATGGGATTTTAATTTTTGCCCTGATCATCACTGAAGAGTGAAGAGTATGCCAGAAGGAAAAGGGTAAAAGAAGTCAGCCGGAAAAGGGGCAGGCGTTTGAGTACTAGAACTGTTTGTTTTAACATTTAGAAAGCATTTTTACTTACAAGTAAATATCTAACGGGAATTTTATCTCTAACTTTGTGAATATTTTGGGTAGCAATCAAACCACAGCTTTAAAAATCTTTTTCTGCAAGTCAAGTAAATATTATTCTCTAAAAATTACTTCAAACACATTTTATCTAATTTTCAAACAAGCACTTAAAATACTATTTTTGCACATTCAGGCAACAAACCAAAAACCTTCAAAATATTTAGGGTGTGTTCGGTTTAAAAGGATATAAAAGAAAGGGGACTAATATTTTAGGCTAATATATTAACCCAACAGATTAACTCTCCCTTCCCCTCAAACCAAACACATCTAGAATCTTTTCATGCGAAGTAGTAAATTTTACACGCGTGTAAGAATTCATATGCATTATACTTTTATCAGAAATGCCCCAAGAGGTTTAAAAAATTCTTTAAAATTATAATATCACGTACAATGGCTTCCATATGGGAAACGCTGTAAATATATTATTTCGGGAGAGCAAAAGGAGACACAAAATTTCTGCCAGCCATAAGCGGCAGTCATACAAGAAAGATTAAAACAACAATGTAAAACATTTTTTTTTTTTCGATAATCAATGTAAAACTTTAACTAGGGTGAAATATCCTAAATCTTGTCATTCTTCTGTTCAAGAGAAGTGTCAATCATTGTTGACAACGGATTAGCCGAGACTTCTGCAAAATCTTCCCCAGAAATCTCCAAGATTCTCAACCAAGGTTAGGTGGAACTTTGCCTCCGGAGTTAAAAGAACCAAAGGAATCCGATCTCATTTATTAACATGTTGCGTGATGGTTATGGACAACAAACTTTACAACTTCATAAAACGAAACCACAATTCCGACAGAGGGCCCTGCTCGTCCAACTCGTGGACCCACACCTGTAAAAAGTCCCTTTAAGCCTCCTTCCCTGAAAACAAGGAAAGAAAATAACGTCATTAAACATTCAGTGCACAGCGGGCACAAAACAGATCAACATGTAATATCTATCTGCAAACAGAGAATGTTGATTGGCAGTTATACCTCCAAACCTCCATTAGTGTCTGCCTTGTAGTCATTTTCAATGCCCTAGCTGGATCCCTCTGGATAGTTTTTGGATGGGGAGATTAACGACATTAGAATAGGATCTAACTTTCGAATTCATATAAAGCTGAAATCTTAAAATGCAAATCCAACAGTCCTTTCTGACTTATGGTGTTTTTTACACTGGAAAGAATTACAAGAATCACAATATCTTAGCTGTAGCAAAACATTTCCAGTTCAGAAACAATCAACTAAGCAAGTAATTAATCAAGTCAAAGTATGCTTGATGCACAACAAATCATCTGGTTAATAGATCCTAGACTTATTTTTCATCTATTAATCACAACCCTACAGTATAAATGAGAGAAGAAAGTAAAGGTTTATTGTATTTGATCAAGGATATATAATCCCTAGTGAAGATTAGGGCATAAAGGGTTTTCGCCTCTCTCAACAAGTATGATTCGAACTTGTGTTTTCCTCCTTATAGGGGTAAACTTGCTTACCACCTCAACCAACATCTTATTGGTAAAAAGTACAGTTTTAAGTTCAGCAAAAACGTTTAAAAAAAAAAAACATTAAGCATACCTCAATCTGCCTTCGAGTTTTTGCAACATCTAATGGACACGTGGCACCAGCTGCAAGGCTTCCTGCAACAAAACCAGCTGAAAAATTTGCACCAAGGACACCCATTGCATTGGCTTCATCACCTCCAACAAGATTGACAAGTTTTCTTCTCATCTGGAAGGCACAGAGATAAAATTAGCATAAGTAAATGGAGAATGTTGTTGATCAATACGACTAACAATTTCTAAGATAGAAGAATGAATCTCACTGGTTCAAGCGTTGACCAGCAAATGGCGGAGAAGGGTACATCACGGGCAAGTTGAGAACCCATGCCAGTCCATAAGACACGATAACCTTGCACTGAAATGAAATAAAGCAATAACCACAATTACATTGTTATGTATTTAGGTATTTAGGTTTAGAAAGAATAGAAGAAGAGATTAGAGATCAAGAAGAAGAAGAGACTAGAAGAGAAATAGAGTAGAGAGCTCCTAGGCTCTCACAATTCTATTATTGCAAAGCCATGTTAAATCTGAAAATCTAAATATACAATGGGAGGATGGCTATTTATAATAATATAGCCTCCTTCAATTCCTAACTAATGTCTAGATTATGATTTATGACTTATTACCCTACTAACTATCTAGTTTACAATTAGGTCCCCAGGTTTATCTTATAATTAGGTCCCTAAATGCATATTATTATCTTTACATATCAATACCCCTCCCCCAAAACATCCTTGTCCTCAAGGATGATTGACTACAACAAAACATGCAAACTGGAATCAACAAAATAGAGACTTATAATTCTGAAAAACTTCTTGACAGTGTAGAATCCTCTTTCCTGAATGCTGCTCCCCACAAGTACAATTAACTTCTTTTATGCTGGAACAAATAGCAGCAATAAATCCAATCCAGACCCAAATAGCATTTTCATCAGCTCTCCCCTGAACCAAGTATGTAGCAGACTTTGGGTAGGAGAGCACTGAAAAAATGAGAGCCAATTTTGCAGCAGCATGTCACCTATATATTCAGACCCTTTAAGACCCAATTGTAGCAACAAGCTTGGGCTATTTTCTTCAAAGGAAAAGCCCAAACACTCATATGAAATTACCCACCCCAATGGACCAGCAAAATCGTAATCCATAAAATCATGTGTGCTTCCATTATCAATTAACACTTGAATCGGTTTTTTGCCCACCTGCCCTTGTATTCTTATAGAATCATTTGTATCAATCCCATTTATGGCATGCAAGGAAATCAGAGAAGCAAACTCATCCTCTTGTTCTGGTTCAGCTGCGTTTTCCGGAATAATCTCATTGTCTTCAATTAATTCCATAAATTGCAACCTCATTTTCTGTCTTTGAGGGCAGCTATGATTGCGTGAGAGTTGTTCATGAAAGTAAAAACAGAGATTTTTGCTCCTATGCTCTGCCTCATCTTCCGCCGAGAGAATTCGTGAGTTTTTCCAGGCTTCCTAGCTTCTGTTTTCGGTTGGGTGGGAGTCTCGGGTGGAAGCATGTGACAAAGTATTAAAAGAATGACCTGAAGTGGGCTGTTGGTGGGACCCAGTCCCTTGAGTCATCGCTTTATGTGTGTATGTCGTGTCTTGCCCTCCTGAACACACCGAAGAAGAGGTATTTCCCTTATAAGCTCCCGAAGACGATGGAGTATAACGCGCAGCGCGATCACCCACAGCCTTTGCATCTCGACGATTAATAGCGATTTCCTGCAATTTCGCCAGGCATCGAGCTTCACCCAACGTCCGAGGATCGAACATGAGTACTGCATCGGCAATGTCTTTGTTCAGTCCAGTCAGGTATATCTCGATGAGATAATCCTCGGACAAGTCCAGCTTAGCAGCTAGCGAATCAAATCTTGCGTTAAATTCCATCAGCGAGCCCGTCTGCCGTAGCCGTGACAGTTCTCCCATGGGTTTATCAATGGGTAGTCCGAAAGTGTCACGAAGTAACACCACGTATTCATTCCAGCGCATCGGACATCTCCACCTCCGTTCCGAGGCCACATGCCATGCAAAACTCGCTTCGTCCAGACCCATAGAAGCCATCACCACTTTCTCGACTTCTGTCGTCCCATCCAACTGAAAGAAGCGCTTGCATTTCGCTATCCAACTATCAACCTCTATCCCATGGAATTTCGGAAACTCCATCTTGGTGAATTGGGTTGGTCTGCGATGCGTATCGCCATGCACATTGGTTCTATCATTGGCACGAGCACATCGCTGGTGATCATCGTTCTGGGTCTGCGTCGCCTAGATTAAATTTCTTAATTCATCTCTGAATTCCTACCGAAAGCCTTGAAAAGTAGCATGTAACTCATCGACCAGCCCCAACTTTCCTTCAATCTCATCCATCTTATTCAATCTTTGAAGCTGCTCTTCGATGGCTGCCACTTGACCTTCCATACTGCTGGACCGAGTTTGAGCCATCCGATAGTGTCAAGACTGCTGCTTGATGGTCCGAACTGAACCCAAATGAATTAGCCTGGGTTCCTTGATCGGTTCTTGTAACCTTCTTGCACTTCCTTATCACCTTCTGTCACCTTGCAAAGGTTGACAGAGTCGTAGACCCCCAGAAACAGAGGAAATTCCTCTGTTCTTCACTTTTGCTACTTTCTTGAATCTTTTTATTGAATTCTTACTAAATCTTTGATGCCCCACTCGTTTCTGGGCCTTCACAGATGAATCGGAGTACTAGGTAATGATCCCAGAATCCGACTCTTCTTCTTTTTGCGTTTTCTTGCTTCTGTCCCAACCCAACAGAGACAACAGAACCGAATAGACAACAGAACAAAGAAGATAGAGACAGAATCAGAAGAATGATCACAGAACAGAGAACATAGCAGCGAAAGAAGGCAGAAGAAGGAGACCTTTGATACCACTGTTATGTATTTAGGTATTTAGGTTTAGAAAGAATAGAAGAGATTAGAGATCAATAAGAAGAAGAGACTAGAAGAGAGATAGAGTAGAGAGCTCCTAGGCTCTCACAATTCTATTATTGCAAAGCCATGTTAAATCTGAAAATCTGAATATACAATGGGAGGATGGCTATTTATAATAATATAGCCTCCTTCAATTCCTAACTAATGTCTAGATTATGATTTATGACTTATTACCCTACTAACTATCTAGTTTACAATTAGGTCCCTAGGTTTATCGTATAATTAGGTCCCTAAATGCATATTATTATCTTTACATATCATACATTATATTAACAAGCTTTGCTTAACTAAATTGCAGGCCTCGTGATTTGCACAAAGTCTAAGGTAATTTGTATTGTTCATGGCCTATGAATAGTATAACTTCATATAAATTATACACACACATGAAATACGCATTTTAATATTAATAATATGATGATTTGCTACATGTTTTGTCTTGCATGCATTTATCATTTTGTTAAAGGTTTCAGCATAGGGAATGCCAAAAGCCCAAATTAGAAGAATCTCTAAAACGTAAACAAAATTACTCGTGTAAACATCACAAAATAGGTTTGAGTTAGCCACTTGTTCCCAGAAATAAATCCAACTCCATAATTGAGGCTATTTTCAAGTTATACAGATACATAATACAGGCATGCACCGTCTTGTTCTTTAGCAGAGAAATAAGATTAACCCTATATATGAGTATCCAAGTCCAATCAACCCTACATATTTACAAATCTATGTTAATCAACAGTAAAGCTACGCACGTACAGCTGTTTTGTTGAGTATTTGTGCTCTTTACTTGAGAAACAACACCCAAGAGAGTCTGGAAAACTCCAGGAGGCTTTCTACCAATTTGAGTCTCTTTAAAAGCCTATACCACAGATTACCGGGGAAAAAGAACAAAAGAAAAGAAACAAACAATTAGGATCTATCCAACTAGTGGAATGGGAAATATAGCTGAAAATACTTGAATTCACAGAGACCTCAAGGATCCAATAGGATAAATAAATGAAGCAGCAAGTATACCATAGAAAACACAAGCAAGCAAATTCCACTGCAAATACACAAGGCACTGGCAAAGAAAAGGGCCACCATCCAGCCCTTATTAAAAGTTTAAGTTTTTCAAATTGGAACTGAAATATCATACATCATGGCAACACTGACTAGGTACAAGTAAAACGTTTGGAAAAAAAGCAAACCAGGCCGACCACAGCAGAAATAAGCAAAAAGCAGCCTTAAACAGAGTTGACCAACAAACAAGTTGCAGATTAATCCCTCCATTAAAAAGATTTGATCATGAGTGCATATAATGTTTGATACCACGGGCAGATCTAGAAAATTTATAAATATTCATGAAATCACATGAATAATGATGATGTAATAAAAGAGGCAATTATTTTACAAACCTGTCATTTAGAAAAGCAAGACTAAGTGCTGTTAGAAATGCAGTTACATAAATTACAATGAAGGTGGGCACTCAATAAGTTCAAGTACATATATTTTAATAACAAAAGTATATTACAATAAAAACAATTACAATGTCACCCTTCTAGGCCTTATTTTTTGAAATTCCATCATAATTGTCTTATTATCGATACTATCAAATACATCTTTTTCAATATAAGGCACTAAACAATCATTCAACCATTCATCCCTATCCGATTATGAAATTCAGTCTTGATATATTAAGGGTGGGCAATCATTCAAACATGTATAAATTTTTATTTTAAAAAAAAAAAAAAAAATCCCCAAACGACGTCGTTTCAAGGGTAGGCACTTGCCCCCCTTCTCCTATACATGGGTCCGCCATTGTTTGATACCCCCACAAGATCCTTAAGGAAAAAAATGCCACAATTCAGAAAGAATGCTCGTACAACCACTACCAAACCTACTACACCGATCCTCTCATAAATAAGGTAAATGATATAGTTCCTTTTGCAATAAATAGAATACCTGCATGCGCGTTCTAGCAAGCTCAATAGGATAACAAGTTGCACAAGCTAGAGAGCGTGCCAGGGAACCTGCCACTAAGGGTACATATGGAATTGTGGAAGGAATGTTTTTTGCAGCAAATTCCTCCAACCAGTTGCGTAATATGTCATAGCAAGGAAGGTAAATTCCTACCTGGTAAAGGCAATGGAAAATAACAAAAACTCAAAACAAGTAATTACATTGTCCTGCAAGCTCAACATGTAATCTCATTAATTTACCAAAAAACAGAAAAATGACTGGTGAACCTACAGTTGGTACAGCAAGTGCTAGGCCTGCATTTGTTCCTCTCCATAGTCTAGCAAATCCTTCCTGCAAAACCACACTTGGATTAGTGGGAACATGAAAAATAAGAAGAGAAAACAGCACATACAAGGATATGTCTGCTCAAAGGGCAGATTTACTCATCCAAAAGCATTAACACCGCACAACCTTCCTCCTATATGCATAACCACAAACCTGTTGTACAATTTTGCATAGAACATCCAGTGCTCCTTTGTACCGAAAACACTCAGGAGGACAAATTGATACTGTTCCTTGGATCCCTGCCCGCGTACAAGATGGAGAACATCTTAAATCCGCAAACAACTGGCACATAATAAAGAAAATGTCAAATTCATTGCTAGTGCTCATGGGACAAGATGGTCAATGGAGGAGATGAATTCCACGTTACTTCCCAAACATAAGATCAACAACAGAAGTTACAAGCAAATCAATCAATAAAAGATAAAGGGGTCTTTGACAAGCATATGAAAAACCATAAAGGTGACAAATTAATGCGTAAAAAGTCATTTAATCATAGAGAGTGTTTTTGCCCCACGGCAAGGAGCTGAAAAACTGTGGTTTTGACTAAGGCCCTTGGGCCAATTCGGTCAAAATGTGGTTTTTGCAGTTCCTACCACAACAAACGGGTCCAAAATCTTACGATAACAAGTTCCTGATTCAGAAACTACATGCTGAGCGAATGGGAATAAGAGGGTCAGAGACCAAATATCAAAATATTAAGACCCAAAAAAAACATCATGATATAAATATTTTCAGGAGGCTGCAAGAAGAATGTAATGTTACGCACATACCATATTTGGTCCGAAATTAGCCATGCGATAGGTCATGTTACCAAGAGGATGAGAATAGTTGACCCCAGCAGCCTGTGCTTGCAACCTTGTCTGCCAAGAGTGGAGACGTATTAGAATGCACCAGCTATGAAGCTCGGCCCTAATTGACAGTTCTAGTGGTTGCCGTAGCTATAAAATACAGGGGTAAAAGAAGTCTAGTAGACTTATACCACGCAAACTAGCCCTCAGTATTTGTTGCCCCCGATGATAGATGGCAAGAAAAAACTTATAAGATTAACATATAGAACACAGGCAGCAAAAAAGGTAAATTGTCCGTTCCTGGCACACAAATATACAGTAGTAAATATTGATAACGATATGACCTATCCTTTCCCCAGCTTAATTGCTATGCGTACCATCAGGTCGGAGCATTGCAGAAAATATATATGATTTTGAATATGGGTTCTTGCATTTCAAACTTCTAGACGGTTTCAAGAGGGAATGGTTCATAAATATTCAACATATATATAAACAGGTAATTTGTTCAACATTCACCGATTAGCACAGAATAAATTTAATACTGAATATCTAAATAAAAACAAGAAATAACAAGTTCTTCGTTTTCTCAGTCAAGATGCGAAGAAATAATTAAAAACTTATAGTCCGAATATATGTTAAGCTAATTACAATATGAATCACGAATTCTTGCCCTCTTCTTGTCACACATGCTCAGCAAATAATCACAGCGCAACCAAAATGCATAAACCCAAAAGAAGTAGCGATAATCTCACCTTAGCAACATCGAGAGGATTAACAATGATTGCGGAGAGAAAGGCGGCGCCCGCGGCAGAGAAAGCCCGTTCGCCGACTCCCAATTTACCGTCATCTACCGTTTGTTTCATAAGAGCAGAGCTTTCCTCGCCATCTCGACCGATACCGGTGCCGGCGCATCCCAGCAAGAAGGACCCTTGCCCATCCATTCCAGCCACTAAGGTCTGTCCAGAAGGCATCCACTGATTTTGGATTCGCTCTGAATCCACCATTCTCTAGGTTGTTCTTATTGCTTAATCTTCCACCAAACAGAAGGGAAGGGCTAAAAACCTTCCCGTTATAGGAAAGAAGACGGAGAACAAGGAGGTTCCAAGATACTTGGAGAAGGGGAAAGCAGAATGTTAACCAGACAATAGGGGAGGTGCGTGCGTGGGTGCTGATGTAATTAGCACCACGTTTGTTGACAAATGATAGGCACCCTTTTTCGGCGGTAAAAAAACTTGAAATCGCTTCGTCACAAGGGAGGAAGTCGATTTGGCTCTGTTTCGGATGGTCGACTTATGTTGGCGCTGATCCACCAAGAAGCTTCGATTCGGGAGGCAAAGCAAGGAGTTTATGAGTTATGAGAAATATTGGACTTTGAAAAATTGAGGTTATTGCGGATGCCAAACAATGCCTTAATATAGCGGCGGTAAGAAAGGCATCACTATGGATGTTGCCCTTCGTCCCTCCGGTTCTAGGGCTTTCCCTTCAGCCTGCGAGTAGAATATGGCGCGACTTGCGTTAACGATTATCAGCCCCAGCCCCATTTTTAATACTGCTCCCTCATCATCACTCTAAATATAAGATAAAATGATTTTTTAAAAAGATTTTTAAAAAATTAGTTAACTATATCATTTTTTAACATTTAAACAGATATATGATTGATTAATTTATTTAATTTTTTAATACTTAAAAAATCAACAATATCTTATATTTAAAATTGATAATATTTGAAAATAACTTGTAATATATACCTAAAAAATTTAAAATGTGCGCAGCATATCAAAGGATTTCTTTTATTTTTTATTTTTTTGCTTAAAGGGTGTTAATAGATTTTTTTGGGATAAATTTTGAAATATATATCTTTTTCCTTGGCCAGTGAAATATATTTGTAACATACAACCATATCCATATCATGATACTTTTTAAATATATAGTTTTCTTACCAGATCAAATATATATCTGATTTATAGGCATATACAGATACACACATATTTTTTAGGTTAAGTACAGTCAGAGCTCTTGGCTATTATTCTTAAATATATAATATATTCCATCATGAACAGGTATCTTACTTTCTTTTTGACGATGTTTTAGAAACAGCATCGGGCATTTAATTGGTTAATGAGTATTTAAAATTAATAAAATATTTAATTTATTTGTGATTAATTTACTGTATTAAATAAACATAAATATGAAAATAGCATATAATTTTTAATAATATGAACTGTTTTATATATAAAAAAAGAACCTAAAATAGTTTAAAATTTTAACAATAACTAAAAAAACTCTAGTATTAGCCAAAAATTCTACAGGTCGAGCAGTATGCCGCCATGACCAATCAGGTAAATTCCACCATAAGAGTTTAAGGCCTCATTTGGATCAAAGAAAATTGAGAGGGGGAAAAGAAAAATTAGAATTTTCCAGTGATAGTGACTATTTGGATCGAATTTTCCCTAGAAAATATTTTCCTGTCGTGTGTCATTCTCCCATGTTTAAATGAAATTGGGTTCCTACCATTTGGTAGGAAGTCATTTTCCAGCGCCATGTAAAGTCTATTTTGCCTCGATCATGATAGAGAGAGAAGAGAGTAATGACGGGGAGAGAGGAAGAGAAAGAAGATAATGACGTCAAGGAGAGGAAGAGAGACGAGCAAGTTTAATCCGCTAAAATCTCAAAAAGATGTTTAGATAAGATATAAATAAGTTTGAGAGTGAAAGGAAGAGAAAAGGAAAATCTGTTTTGGTCTTTTGGACTTCGCTATTGTTGTTCGTTTCAAGCTCTAGCTCCGCCCTTCAACAAATTAACCCAACAGTAGATTGATTGAATTAATCACCGTAAGAATAAAGTTGGCAGGATAATTTAAATTTATTGTTGACCTGAGGGAGTAAAAACGGGAAAAAAAAAGTTGCAGAGTCGAGCGCTGGAAAAAAGTTGCAGACGGGCTGCTACTCGAACAACAGTTTGTGAACATGCGGGCCGTAATTTTTTTAATGGCAAAAATATAATCTTTCCTTATTTTCTTCTAACTAAACAACAATTTTCGAATTCAACAATTTTCTTTTCCACCATAACCAAATGCATCAAAGGTAAAATATTTTTTCTTCCATCCCTTTCTTTTTATTTCCATTCCCTTTTCTTCCTTCCTCTTCTTTGATCCAAACGGGGCCTAAAAGTTCTGACTTTTAAAAATTCTTGGGTGGAAAAAAGGAAGCGAGCCACGTGAGCATGGGTGGAAAGCCCGCCACGTGTAAGAAGAAACACGCCCCCGACCACTCTCTAGAGACTACACAGAGTAGAGAGACCTGTCACAATTCTAAACCACAATCCTCTTCCTGTTATGAATATACTTATTATGTGGATGTCCATTGACTGAAGATCTCCAAATATTACAAGATGACATGGGACTCATGCATAGTAATTTACTATTTGGTGGGACCCACATGCAATTATACAATCACGGGAATGCTTCACGGGAGAGTTCACGGATTGAATAGTTTTGGTTTAAGGGGAAAATTACACCAAATGACTCATATGTGAAAATTACACTAAAGGCCCATTTTCCTTCTATAAATAGAGGACTTCTGTAAACATTCAATACACACTGGAATAGAACTTCTCTCTACTCTCTCTCTCTCTCTAAAATTCTCTCTTGTTATTATTCTCTATTTTCATTAGTTTCATAATACGTTATCAGCACGAAGACTCTACCAAGAATGAATCTTGTTGGCAGCAATCCTGAAGATTTGTGTCTCGTTGATAGAGCAACAACGCACACCATACTAAAAAATGATAAATATTTTTCTTCATTGGTAATGTAAGAAGTCAATGTTCAGACTATATCTGGTAGTATAAATTTAATTGAAGGCTCCGGAAGAGCAAATATTTTGTTACCCAAAGGAACAAAGTTATGCATTGAAAATGCATTTTATTCTACCAAGTTAAAAAGGAACTTGTTGAGTTTCAAAGATATCCGCAGAAATGGATATCATATAGAAACAACAACTAAAAATAATCAAGAATGTCTTGCTATCACAAACATAATTTATGGTAGGAAATGCATATTAGAAAATTTTCCTGCTTTTTCTTCTGGTTTGTATTATACATTTATAAGCACAATTGAAACACATGCTATTGTAAATCAGAAGTTTACTAATACAGACCATAAGTTTGTCAATGCAAACCAGCAGTTTGCTAATGAAAACCAGAAGTTTACTCATGAATTTAATATTTTGCATGACCAGTTAGGCCATCCTGGGTCAACTATGATGCGACAAATAATTGAAAATTCATGTGAACATACCCTAAAGTGTAAGCAAATACCACAGTCCCATGATTTCTTATGTGATGCATGTTCCAAAGGAAAGTTGATTATTCGACCCTCACCAAGCAAAGTAGGAGGTGAATCTCTTACATTTCTAGAACGGATACAGGGAGACATTTATGGACCAATACATCCACCATGTGGACCATTTAGATATTTTATGGTCTTAATTGACGCATCCACCAAATGGTCACATATCTGTTTATTATCTTCTGTAACCTGGCGTTTGCGAAATTACTTGCTCAATTGATTCAATTAAGAGCACATTACCCTAATTATCCTATCAAGAAAATACGTCTTGATAATGCTGGTGAATTTACTTCACAAGCTTTTAATGAATATTGTATGTCCCTTTGAATTGATGTTGAACATCTTGTAGCTCATGTTCATACGCAAAATGGACTTGCAGAATCTTTGATTAAACAATTGCAACTTATTGCAAGACCTTTACTTATGAGATGTAATTTACCGATTTCTGCTTGGGGCTATGCCATTTTGCATGCTGCAATGTTAATTCGCATCAGGCCTACTAATTACCTAAAGGTTTCCCCCTTACAAATGGTTTTTGGTCAAGAACCTAATATTTCCCATATAAGAATTTTTGGATGTGCAGTATATGTGCCAGTAGCACCACCACAACGCACTAAAATGGGTCCTCAAAGGAGGATGAGAATATATGTTGGGTATAAATCTCCTTCAATCATAAAATATTTAGAACCATCTACAGGAGATTTATTTACTGCACGATTTGCTGATTGTCACTTTGATGAATCAGTCTTCCCAACATTAGTGGGAGAGAATAAACAGCTGGGTAAAGAGATTAGCTGGAATGAATTATCATTGGCTCATTTTGATCCTCGTACAAAACAATGTAAACTAGAAGTTCAAAAGATAATTCATTTGCAGGATTTAGCTAATCGAATGCCAGAAGCATTCACTGACCCAAAGAGAGTGACAAAATCACATGTTCCAGCTGCGAATGCTCCTATTTGAATTGATATCCCTGAAGGAAAACCTATTGTGAATGAATCTAAAGCACGCTTGAAGCGTGGTAGACCCATCGGTTCTAAAGATAAAAATCCTCGAAAGAGAAAATGAGCTAAAAATATAGATGGTCAAATTGAGGATAATCAAGAAAAGTTAGTAGTTCCAGCAGAGCCATCTCTTGAAGAGTTATCTCCAGAAGAGAATGTTGCAGTCCCAGAAGAGGCTCAGGTACCTGGAATGTATGAAAATAATGAGATCTCAATTAATTATGTTATGAATGGTATCCGATGGGATCGAAATAAAGTCAACGTTGACGACATCTTTGCTAATCATGTAGCATATGATGTAATGAATGATGAAGAGGATCATGAGCCTAAATCTATTAGAGAATGTCAACAACGAAAAGATTGGCCCTTATGGAAAGATGCTGTTAATGCAGAATTGAAATTACTGGAAAAATGAAAAGTATTTGGACCTGTAGTCCAAACACCTGAAGATGTAAAGCCAGTTGGATACAAATGAGTTTTTGTAAGAAAAAGAAATGAAAAGGGTGAAATTGCAATATATAAGGCACGTCTTGTAGCCCAAGGATTTACACAAAGACCCGGTATTGATTATGAAGAAACCTATTCACCAGTAGTGGATTCAACTACTTTTCGTTATTTGATTAGCCTAGCAGTAAATGAAGGGCTTAATTTACATCTAATGGATGTAGTGACTACATATTTATATGGATCACTTGATAGTGATATTTATATGAAAGTTCCTAAATGACTAAAGGTGCCAGAAGCATCTAATTCAAATTCTCGAAAACAATACTCGATCAAATTAAATAAGTCCCTATATGGTTTAAAACAATCAGGGCGCATGTAATTGTCTTAAGGAATATTTGTTGAAAGAAGGGTATAAAAATGACCCAATATGCCCATGCATTTTTATGAAAGGATCGAGAAACGAATTTGTTATAATTGCTGTTTATGTTGATGATATCAATATTATTGGAACTCCTGAAGAGCTTTCAAAAGCAATTAATTGTTTGAAAAAAGAATTTGAAATGAAAGATTTGGGCAGGACAAAATTTTGCCTTGGACTACAAATCGAGTACCTAAAGGATGAGATCTTTATATATCAAGAAACTTATAAAAAGAAGATCCTAGAATGATTTTATATGGATAAATCACATCCATTATGTATTCCAATGGTAGTAAGGTCTTTGGATAAGGATCAAGATCCATTTCGACCTCAAATAATTAATGACGAAGGTATAGAAGAACTACTTGGTCCAGAAGTACCATACCTAAGTGTTATTGGGGCACTAATGTATCTTGCTAATCATACACGACCTGATATATCGTTTGCTGTTAATTTATTAGCAAGATATAGTTCTGCACTAACACAGAGGCATTGGAATGGTGTAAAACAAATTATTCGTTATCTCAGAGGTACAATGGATATGGGATTGTACTACTTAAATGTATCGAAGCATGAACTGATTGGTTATGCTGATGTTGGATTTATGTCTGATCCACATGATGAAAAATCACAAACAGGTTATCTATTTACATGTGGAGGTGTAGCTATTTCATGGAGATCTATGAAACAGACTATAACAGCCACTTCAGCTAATCATGCAGAAATTCTAGCAATGCATGAAGCAAGTCGGGAATGTGTGTGGTTGAGATCAGTAATTCATCATATACGAACCACTTATCATTTATCTTCTGATAAAATGGTTCCAACAGTTCTATATGAGGATAATGCTGCATGTATTGCCCAACTCAAGGAGGGTTATATCAAGGGTGATAGAACAAAGCATATTTCACCAAAATTCTTCTATACTCGTGATCTTCAACAGAATGGTGAAATTGATATCCAAAAAATCAGTTCAAGTGAAAATCTAACAGATTTATTTACTAAATCTCTTCCATGTACAACCTTTGAAAAACTTGTCCGTGGTATTGATCTGCGAAGATTCAGAGATCTCAACTGATATTGTCAACAGGGGGAGTCGATACATGCTGTACTCTTTTTCCCTTATCTAGGTTTTGTCCCACTGGGTTTTCCTAGAAAGGTTTTTAATGAGGCAATACTCAACAGTGTATCAATGAATGATGTACTCTTTTCTTTGGCTAGGATTTTATCCCACTGGGTTTTTCCTAGTTAAAGTTTTTAACGAGGCACATTCATAAATGGACATCCAAGAGGGAGTGTTATGAATATACTTATTATGTGGATGTCCATTGACTGAAGATCTCCAAATATTACAAGATGACATGGGACCCATGCATAGTAATTTACTATTTGGTGGGACCCACATGCAATTATACAATCACGGGAATGCTTCACGGATTGAATAGTTTTGGTTTAAGGGGAAAATTACACCAAATGACCCATATGTGAAAATTACACTAAAGGCCCATTTTCCTTCTATAAATAGAGGACTTATGTAAACATTCAATACACACTGGAATAGAACTTCTCTCTACTCTCTCTCTCTCTCTCTAAAATTCTCTCTTGTTATTATTCTCTATTTTCATTAGTTTCATAATACTTCCTACATAATTTTGACCAATTTGTTATTACTCCCTCTGGTCCTAATTATAGGATAACATTTGAGAGTTGAGTTTGGTCCTAATTATAAGACAAAATTCAAATTTTTGTCAAATTATACCTAAAATACCCTTATTAATATTTTCTCAATAATAATTAAATACAATGATAATTTAGTAATGCATTTATATATTCTATAAGTTAATTAATGCTTGGAATCCATTAATGCCACATATACCTCAATTCTACTATTTTTTTTTTGTCAATTTCTTCCTAAAATACCCTTATTGATACTTTCTCAATAATTATTAAACACAATGATAATCTAATAATTCACTTTAATTCCACATACACTTTAATTCTACTGTTTCATCAATTAATTTAATAAAACAATTATATTCTATTAAGTTAGAAATTCTACATTATTTTTTTATTTTTAAATAAAATAATTTTAAGATTTCTTAAAAAATATTTTCTTGTAACTATCGGTCCAAAGTGATTGATTTTTTCCCTAAAAATTCCCTAAAAAAAATATTAATTTCATTATCTTTTTTCCATGGCTAAAAAAAATAATGTTGCATTTGTATTATGCCCAATTAAGTAGGGGCTCTCTTGATAGAAAATTTTTTTCCTTTGAAAAAATCCATGGAAAATATATAAAAAAATATTTCTATACATTTAAAATTCATTTTAAATCTACAACCTAGCATTTCATGATAGTAAATTACTCCATGGAGTATAAACTAGCATTAAACACATAAAAGGTGATTATATAGACTTTGCAAATGTGTACATAAATTTGTCCCAAAAAAAAATGTGCACATGAAAAAAAAATATCACTATAATAGGCAGGATTTCATCCCATCAAAGACTAAAATAGTGTCTTTATGGAGTACATAGGAGTTTCTCATGAACGCCTCAACAATCCTGAACTTTCTATGAGAAATATTTCTAAATCATTGGCAGAAAATTGAAGTTAAAAGGATTGGTATCTAGAAAGAGATCTTACTACTATCATAGTTTCATTGGCTAGTGTTTAATTAATTGTTTCTTATGCCAATATGTACAGGTTGACATGGTGATTATACCCGCAGCAACAGGACAATGGGTGCTTTTGCTGGCCATATACCCAAAATTGCACAACTAAAACCAGAGATCTTATCTGTGTACGAGGGACTACTTTGAGAGTAGTGGATTTGTCTTCATCTGCTATAAATGTTTTACAGCAACGCATCGAAGAACATGAACTGCCTCCAATGAAATGCCAAGGTAGACCTTGATAGACTACTATGCAAAAAACACCAATCAGGAACATGAACTGCCTCCAATGAAATGCCAAGGTAGACCTTGATAGACTACTATGCAAAAAACACCAATCAGTTAGATGAGATGAAGACTCAAAAACTAACCCTCTGTATAGCCGCCTTACATGCATATCAGAATATCAGAATATAATCAGACCTGGTGAACTCAATACACACAAGAATTTATCCTTTATGAATTATTCGCCGTCCGTAGTCATGCACGTTATTGACCACATAGTATTTGATAGAAACAAATGCTTGAAATATATTAAACACAGATGTAATTAATAAGAATATTGGAAACCTCTATGGTGCTTATGAAGTTCATACACACGTGTATGTACCTAAACTCATTATTGTGCATTGGACAAAGAATCAACCAGCATACCAGACATAGCATCCATGAACTGATATATGAACCGCTAATAAAACTGTAAAAGCATGATGAATTTCACCTCTGCTACCATTGATGTTCACAGTGCCCTTAAATCTGCTCTCTTGACTGAGTGTTGTATCACCAAAATACAAAATGAATTATCCATCTCAAGTCCCAAAATTGTTGTACCACACACACATTGATCAAAAGAACAAAAATAAAGCAAAAAAAGAAACAGTTAGAGAAAGGAAAAATTACCTCAAATACTCCATCAACAAGCAACACAAACCAGTACAGGTTTCACTGATTTGGGCACTGGCCAAACACAAATGTGGCATAAACACTTCAAATTCAAAAAATAAAGAAAGGTCATTTTAAATGAGACATATACCAGAAAGAAACATGACATAACATGGAGCATATTACATTTGTGTGTTCATAAATCCAATAAATGTTTTTGTGGTAAAATCTAGTAGAACAGTTGGTTCAATCCCTCTGTGATACTAAACAAGGGCAGAAAAAAACAGGGGCCTTTTCCTGTGCGGTTCTAGTTGTACTGAACTGCTACTTTCTTAACCGTCACCAGCACAGGGAGAAGAAAACAGAGGCCTTTGGATTGCAGAAAAACGTATGTTTTCACCGTATATCTTGTGGAAATTTTTGTCCTGTTTGAGCTTTCTTTTGAATCAGTGTATTTAAAGTATAAGGTAGTTTGAATATAACCATTTTTTATTTGTGCTTTTGATTTAGAATTTTCATTCATGACATGTGAGATGGTTCGGGTTAGGAGTATCTTGAAGAAGTGCAATTTGGCAGGCTAAATGTTTCACTGGACAAAATGGAAGATAATAAAAGTTGTGATAACTTTGATCCCGCTTCAAGTAGCTAGATATGCTTGGTGTTGTTGAAACAATTTTCAAATTTTTTAGGAGTTATCTCTGCTATGACTTTTTACTTGCCAGAAACTAGGCTTTAGTTCTCAGTTTACATTTAAAAAGAGTAAATCATGTTGTGTGAGCTTTGTTACTGCTAAATCAGGATTTTCATTTTTGGATTTGATGTTTTTATGAAAAATTTAAGATGCAGGTAGGGTTTTGATGTTTTGCTGAAATTCTCTTTTAATGATGTCTGCTGAAGAAACTAGATCTAGGAAGTTAATGAAACAGAAGAAAATTGGGTAAGAGAGGATAAACCTAGGTTTAACCCATGGCTTTTGATTTTGATTGCAACACACGAGGAGGATAAGAGCAATTCAGGGGCTATAATTATTCTCTAAAATAAAACATCACAGCAAATTAAAATGTTGACCTTGTAGAACTTATCTTACAAAAATAAAACATCACAACAAATAAAACATAGGATGTTTGGTGCTAGGGTTCTTTAGATTTCCTAGGAAATTCCATTTAGGAAGCTAAGATGTTATTCCCTCCAGTCCTTTTAAGCTCTGTATATGACAAATTTGGCAAAAAGAGTCTAGATATAGTGAAAGAGTAGAATGAACATATAAAACTAAAATTGAGATATAGTGAATCAAGTGTTTGCAGCCAAACCAGAGTAAAGACAGTAAAAAAGAAGAAACTCTTAGCTAATCAACATTAGAAGCACATAACATATTACTCACCATTCAAGCAAAGAAAATTAATGTTTGAAATCCAAACTAACTTGGTGTTTGAAAATTACCATTAGTTTCAGATGCATGAATGAGTTCCTCATCAATTTGTTGTTCAATACTCCTACTATCATGTTCAATTTCTAAAATTTCCTGAAAGTCACTTGGTAGTATGTTCAGGTCAAAGAGAAACCCACCTGAAACTGATAAGGAAACCAACTTATTAACCAAGCCATTAAATCTATAGGAAAGCCAAACTATTCATAAAACATAAGAACAAGCTTTAATGCCATCACCTGCACCAATTTTTTCACTATTAAAATCCATCAACAGCAACCAATTAGGGATCTATAGCAAGCAAAATATGAAATCGATACAATCTGAAGTCCAGAGAAACAACATTGCGGTAAGCAAATCTGAAATCGATAGAAATCTGAAGTCTAGAGAAACAACATTGAAGAATTGCGACAAGCAAAACTGAAATCGATGGAGATCTAAGACTAAAATCTAGAGAAGGAACGTTGAAGAATGGAGTATCTGAAATCGATACCTATTGATTTGACGATGCCGAACTGTGATCTCAAAGAATCGACGATGCCGGACTACGAGCTCAAAGAAGTCGACGTTGCCGAACTGTGAGCTTTGGAGAACTCGACTGTGAGCTTGGAGAAATCGTTCTATCACTAACAAAAAGTTTGATCGAGAGCTTGGAGAAATCGTTCTATCACTAACAAAAAGTTTGATCGAAAAACTAAGGTGCAAAAAATGGCATGTATTATTAAATTGAGGTATATTAAATTTTGAGGAGGGGCATTTTAGGAAAATAAAGATAATTAACTAATTTAACTTCTTTCCTTAATCCCTCCAAATTCTGGTAATTATGTCCTATAATTAGGACCGGAAGGAGTATTATATTTCTGTTCGGACTATAATTTTAAAATTACATATAACTCGAAGAACCCAGCACTTTCATGTTATTTTACTACGTGTGTAATATCAATAATTTTTGTCCAATTTTTTCTAGTCCATGATTAGTCTGTCATCACCAGTAATCCAAAGAGTCAATTCAGTTATCAATATCTAAAATTATATGAAATTGGTAACTGAACATAACTGCCATACTAACAGATTACAGATCCAATTTCCAGTTCATACAATAAAAACAACGAAACATAATGCGGTTTATGTTAAGAAACAGCTCGGGCTTCAATCCCTCCTGTATTGCTTCAATAAAATTTTTCCTTTTGTTCATTTCTCCGTGCGGGCTCCACATATTCCTCCTCCCTAATCACTGGAACAACAATAACTGGGGATAAATTAATTACAGGGGGGCTTAAATCTTGATTGATATTACACACTTACATACAGGCATGTCGTCGCTAGAAGCGAGCAACAGCACAACCGTGTACAAAAGAACGTGCATGATTCTGCCGCCCCAGACGAGTTCCAGGGGCATGTGGGTGGGTCGTCATGTTGAATTCATTCAAAGCCCTTTGCCATCTCTGGAGATTCAAATGTGCATCGTTTACTTTGGCACCCTCTTCTTCCACACCTTTCTCTCTCGTTTAAGATTCCCCAGGTTCACTTCCATGATCATCGTAAGTACACCTCTGAATTTCATCCGGCTTTCCTTAAAATTAACAGGCTATGATGCATGTATCTGAATGAAGACTAATATGATGCAGATAGGCTTGATCATTGGGAATACATGTGGCAAAACAGATACCGGCAAGATTCTGTTCCCCTTTGAATCGCAAGAAACCCTGGGATTAATCTCAGTGTTTGGGTACATCATGTTCCTCTTCTACATCGGGGTTAAGACGGATATAAGCATGGTTCATAAAACAGGAAGGAGGGCCATGAACGTTGGAATTGTTGCCATATTGGCTCCCTTTGGGTGTGGCGTGCTGGCCCAATATTACGTCTCCTCAAAGTACATCGAACCCGAGGAGCTCGCCAAGCTCCCATTCATCGTTACTATATGTTCTTTATCGCCCTTCCCTGTCATATCCTCTGTGTTGAGTGATCTCAAGATCTTGAATTCCGAGCTGGGACGGCTGGGGCTGTCGTCGTCGTTAGTGAGCGAGACAATAAATATATCATTGACATTCGTGGTTGGATTCTGCAACAACATGGCCAACGTAGGGAAGCTGAGAGCTTTTGGAGATATTGGATACGCGGTGTTGTTCGTTCTGTTTCTCATCTTCATCCTTCGTCGCTCCATGTTTTGGATCATCAGAAGGACACCAGACGGATGTTCGGTTAGTGATCACTACGTTTATTGCATACTCATAGTAGCTATGTTATCCGCCTATGCCTCCCATCAATTCAACTTCTTGGCTCTTTTTGGGCCTTATATATTGGGCTTGGCTATCCCTGAGGGGCCTCCTCTTGGGACCGCCATTATCAAGAAGCTCGACGCCTTTGTGACTGGCGTTTTGATGCCACTGTTCGTGACCACGTGTGCAATGAGGGTGGATCTCCGGCAATTCATGAACTATCGGAGGTCAGACGGAACATTTGACCACTTCATGCTGCAAGTGTCCCTCCTCGTTGTTATAGTTTTCGTTACCAAATTGGTTTCCTGCTTCTTACTTCCCCTGTATTGTAACAAAATGCCCCCAAAAGATGCCATGACTCTCTCACTCACTATGAACTGTAAGGGCATCGTCGAAATGGCCACGTGCTCTTTCCTGAGAGACATCATGGTGAGCTCTTTTATTCTGCCTCGTTGTGTGCTTCTTTAAATTTTAAACTTCCTCCATCGAATGCTTCATATATGAGTAATTATAATTAACTTTTTCTGGTAAATCTAAATCTTTCATGCAGGGTTTGCCGGATAACGTCTTCGCTTTCTTGATGGTATGCATGGTAATGAACGCGACAATCATGCCGATCCTGATTAGTTATCTGTACGATCCTTCAAATAAATACGCAGGTTACACCAAGAGGAACATCGAGGATCTAAGAAGCAACTCAGAGCTTCGCGTATTGACTTGCATTCACAGACCCGACAATATTCCGCCGGCGATCAGCCTTCTAGAGGCAATATACCCATCGAAAGAGGAGCCGCTCGGCGTCTTCGTGCTTCACCTCATAGAACTAATAGGCAGAGCAACCCCTGTTTTCATATGCCACCAGTTGCAGAACAAGTCCAAAACTAGAAGCTCCTTCACCGACGACGTCGTCGATGCCTTCGGCAGCTTTGAGGAGGAGTTCACTGGGGCATTAACGATGAATGTGTTCACCGCGGTATCGCCGGCCGAGATGATGAACGACGACATTTGCAACCTAGCACTAGACAAGATGACCTCCCTCATAGTGCTCCCATTTCACCAGAAATGGTCTTCAGATGGGAAAAGCATCGAACTTGACGACAAATCCATAAGAGACCTGAACCACAGCGTGATGGACAGAGCACCCTGTTCGGTGGGAATCTTGATAGAGAGGGCGCAAATGTCACATGTGTTCTCGCCGGAGACACCCTACACTGTGTGCCTGATATTCATAGGAGGAAAAGACGACAGGGAAGCGTTTTTCCTGGCAAAGAGAATGACGAAGAATCCACATGTGAGGCTGACGGTGATAAGGTTCATAGGCGAAATTGGTGAGAGGAAGGATATCAGAGACTGGGACAGGGTGCTGGAAACAGAGATGCTGGAGGAGGTGAAGGGGAAGCAAAAGATAGGGGAAGCGAGTGTCAAGTACAGAGAAGAGAGAGTGAGGGATGGGCCAGAGACGGCTCTGATAGTGAGGTCGTTGGTGTATGAGTATGATATGATAATAGTTGGGAGGAGAGATGGAATAGAGAGTCCGCAAACTTCAGGGCTATTGCAGTGGAGTGAGTACCCTGAACTTGGGGTGCTTGGGGATCTGCTTGCTTTTGTTCCTGGTAGAGCTTCTATCTTTACCATTCAGCAACAAAGATTGGCTTCCAACTTGTAAATTGCGTTTTGTTTTTCCACATCATTTTCCTCTTAGGATTTACATTGCTTTGTTTTTGGTAGGGATTGAATACATTGCCCCCCTCAAGACTTATAATTTCTTAGTAACTTTTTCGGGTCACTCTGTTTTGGAAAACAAACTATCCCGGGCAAAATTTAAAAGCCACCGCACTTTGCTGGGCAGGGCAGTAAGCAGTGTTTTGTCATTAGACCTGTGAATTGAATGTCTAATAGAAAATGAATGCACGGCCAGGCTAGGAAAATGATAATGATTTAAAATTTGAACGTTCCGATCCTTTTTGAATGTAGATCTGTTATCATATTAAGTCGTAGGAGACGAAGTTAAAAAGACAAAACTCGCAAAAGGGAATAAAATCTTTTTTTATATATATATAACAGAAGACAAGAGCCTAAATTACATTAAAGAAACAAAAAACATGGGAAAATAAAATCCCAAACACTCCTCATCTACCCAAACCCTCAAGTGAATAGGGCAATCCTCAAAAGTGGCCGTCCTCAAAATACCCATCTTTACTAGCACATAAGCAGAACCCAGAACACTTTGCCTTAGCCAAAGAAGGTCTTTTATCATCTCCAATTTTTTGTGATTGTCTGGACAACTTAAGGATAGTGCTTCTAGGATCGTATAGGACTTATCCCCTTTCTTAACTCTTTTAATATATAAAGGCGAAAGCCTCTCTTAGTACCAAAAAACAAAAAAAGTAACAACACAGAATTGAAACGGTATGCTACAAAAGAGATATCTTAGAGGGTCATCAGCATAAGAAAGTTTGGAATGTATGATGAATAATTTCTCACTCCTGCATTATTATTAAATTAAAAACCACGATAACTTAATTTTACTTTGAAAAAAAAAATTAAAGATTGTCCTTTTTTTTATACATAAATTTTAGGAAAGGGGTCGGGCTCATCCACAGTCCAATGATAGGGCGCTTTAAGCCTAGTCCACAGGGGATACTGGCTAGAGAGTACACATACCTCCACTTCTACCAACGTTACCACTGCTTCCTAGACCCCTAGGATGCCTCCCTCAGCGCCTTGACCAACGCAAGGATCAAACCCCCTCCTTAAAGGTGAGAAAGACTGACCTCCACGCCAGTTGAACCCAAAGACTAGGGGTATAACTGTCCATATTACCATGCATACTTAGGGTGGATACCATATTATGGGCCTGAGATTTGTAAGGAATATCAATAAGTCCAATGGTAAGACCAAAACGTTTCATGGACCCCCATAAAAAGGGGCACGACTAGGCTGACAGGACGTGGAGAGATCTCAGTTCGTAAGCCCGTAAAGTCCACGAGTAAAGGTGAAGCATTTTGGTCGAGAACCATGGATTGAACGATTGAAAAAGCTAAGATAATGAAAAAAAATAGGCTATTCAGTAAAGAGGGGTACACATGGATGGTGACAAATCAAAGCAAATTTGTTATAATTAGTAAGTAATAATGAAGGTGTGAAGCGTCAACACGTGCACAGTGCATATGGGCTTAGTTGGTAATGAGAAATGAGATGGAAGTGAAGAAGTCGCGTAGAAAGCGAAGGAAGAAGCACGAGAATCATGAAAAATGGAACAATAACATGGATGTCGACGCCTTAACCGAAACAGTAGTTCGTTTGTGCAGCTATTATTGTGTACGTCCATGAAATAAAGGAAGCTAAGGGCCACAGATGTTGAAAACAGCTAAAAAAATAAAAGCGAAAAATATCAGGCCAAGTCGGATCGACAGCGAAACTGGGTTCATATATATGTGGAGATGATCATTACTTGATCCCAAATGGGGATTAATGTCGGCAAGTTTTGGTGGTTACGTCCTCTGTCTTTTACATCCTTTTGACCACGCAGGGCAAATTAAACCGCTGAGAGGTACGTAAAAGCCAGTATAACACAATATCAACACGTATTTAAACTCATCATCATGTCCAACCCTTCTTTTTTGACACTCGATTCACTTCCCATGCATGCACGTGCTACGTCTCAAACATCAGTTTTCAGTTTTCACCCTTGTCTTCTCATCCTTTTCGTGATTTTATTCCAAAGCCGCATCAATGATTTTCGTTCCAGCGGAGGTTGTTTGTTAGATCACATTTTCATTACTTTATTATTCTATCCCATCACACACATACACATTTGTGATATTATCCAATATATCTTAGATATCCAGATTACAGTTGATTCTTATGATATACACAGCAAAAGTATTGGAAACCTTAAAGAATATGGTATTTGTGATGGGCATATGATGCGCCTGATAGATAATGGGCTCGCGTGTGGGCCTTGGTCACTCTGCCTTCACATGAATTTTCAAAGGCAAAATAACTTCAATCATCCCTTGAAACTTTTCTGAAACTTTCCTGTGGCCATGATGAAAATGAAATTAATTTCTATGAGTAAAAAGAAGATGATTTCCTTACTTTATTTATCTTATAATTTGTCCTATTTATTTTGTAAATACTCATATTTATCTTGTGATTTTTTTTTTTGTATTTATCTTTTAAATGATCAAAAATAATTTTAAGTCCTTGGATTCTTTTGAATCCCTTTATTAATCTTGCAAATACCTATATTTTTTTTTGTGAATTTTCATATTTGTCTTGTAAATGGGTAAAATATTTTTAAATTCCTAAATTCTTTTGAATCTCTTTATCTATCCTATATATAAATATTTTTGTCTGTCTTTTAAATGCCCATATCTGTCTTATAAATAACCAAAATGTTTTTAAGTCGTAGGTTCTTTTAAATCCTTTATTTATTTTATAAATCTCTTCATTTGTTTTGCAAAAACCCTTATTTATCTTACAAATACTCTTCTACAAAAAAAAAAAAGAAAGATATTATTATCTATTTCCTTACAAAAATTAATTTCATTTTGATTAAACTTGCAATGAAGTTTTATAAAGTTCTGAGAATTGGCTTTATTAATTTGGTATAAAGGGGCTGACAAACCAGTGCTTCTTCACCCATTCGCTCTCCTCTCCTTATCTCCCTCTGTCGGCTGCTGCTTCCGCCTCCCAGATCCTGCCACGTGTCAGATGATGATAACCATGACTCACTCCGTCACTGCCACGTAGGCGTCCCTCTTAATTAATGAGGCAATTCCTTTTGGTGGCCAGATTATAACGTGGGAAAATTGAATTCAATCGCAACTGCAGAATTCCCATGCGTACTTCACGTGCTCACCCTACTCCTCTGTCCTCCTCTTTTTTGTTCAATGGAATACACTTGCATCACCTCAAGTAAAAGTATCATGGCGGAAAAAGTTAAAAAAAGAAAGAGAATCGGTTTCATATATATTTTCATTTCTCTAAGAGGGGAAAAAAAAAAGAAAAAAAGAACACACCACCGGAGAAGATTTCGTGGGCCCCAAGGTGGGACTTTGGAGGCCAAGTGAACACGTGGATACGCAGTAGTGTCTGCCAAATGGTTGTTCTATAAGGCAGTGTTTGGATTTCAAAGAAAATGAGAACGGGATGAGCAGTATAATCTTTAATTAATGAATAGCTGATGAGTCGGTAAAGGCTGGGATGAGAGGAGGGGCTCTTGGGGGACCACCCTATGTACGGCGCTGATTTCACGAGGGAATCCCACGTGGCAGTTCCATCACATGACAATATCGTTGGTAGGCCAGCAAGGCCCAGTGGTACGAAGCCAACAGTGATCACTGAGAGCCTTCGGCTTCCTACCATATCCCACCTTCACCATGCTTTATCTCTGAGTGTTTTACCATTTCCATTTTGTTTGTGGCATACACTGCTCTGAGAAAGGGTCATATTAATTAAACGCTAACGCATATACGCACAACTTGGTTACAAAGAGAAAGATGAAAAGAAAGCATGTGAGAAAGAGACGCAACAGGGGAGGGGTTGGGGGGACCAACCAAAATTTGTCATGAAACGTCACAAGGGGTGGCTGCAACAGGGGCAAAAACAGCAGCTCAATGTTGTCTTTAATTTCTTCATTCTAACAAATATAAAAGAGTTGCAGATGGTGCGTGTGCAAGTTGGCTTAGCTTCTATTCATTTCATTTGCTTCTTCTTCATTTTACTCAACAAAACATAATTTAAAAACCCTGCCACTGGTTGTCGTTTACAGATTAACAAGGTGCAACATTATATAAACCGTCTCTAGTGATAAAGTGTAAAGTATCGAAGGAATGTATCGAAGAGAGTGGAAAGTATCAGAAATAGTAGAGAACAGAAACTGGAGAAAAGAAAAGTCTTATTCAATTCTGTAACTCTGTACACGTGGTCCTTATTACATCTGAATAACAAATTATCAACGGAATAAATAACCAATTAACAACAAATTTACTAAACTACCCTTTTTCATTTTCTTTACAATTTGTTATCTAGCGGAATATTCTTATATTATGGTACCTTACCTGTATACTATGGCTAGAAGAAGTACATAGATATCTTTAGAGCGCTGCAACCGTGAGATTATTGATTGTGAGTTGTGAATCAGTAATTGGTGGGGATGGTTGAGTTGAGGAAGTGAGTGCCACTTACTTTGAGATCTTCACATACAAGCAAACACACGCTTTGTTTAACAAGCCAACAGCCTACAGCCCCAACAGTGGACAGCTCTGTTCGTACAATACACTGCGCTCTGATCTTCCCCTTGACTTATTGTTTGCAAGTTTTTGCTCCACCCGACTAACAATATTTAATGCAGTTTTGGCTTTTTTGCGAGACTGTTTTGATATATTCAAAGTTTATTGTGGTTCACGATCTTCACAATATGTCTCTGTTCCCCCACTAGCAGAAGTGATTTCTCTATATAGTCTCAGCCTCAACCCGGGTTGACTTGCTTTCCCCATCCACTTGTGTTTTCTTCTAATACATATAACTATATATATAGCGTTACTTTTCTTTGTTGGTCTCATTACCGTTATTGGCATTTTCAACGCAGAATTCAAATATATCATCACCACCGTCGTCAGTTGGTCACAATGCCATAAATGGAGCCCGACAAGGAATGAGAAGCCCTTCTGAAACCAGAAATATTCGTGCATCTAATTATTGAGATCATTAATATATTATTTGTTTGGAGGGGGGCATGGGCGAGAAAAAAAAGAAGACAGTGTCCTATACATTTATGAAGCAACCCAGATACGGCGTGCTCCTGCGCAACAATGGGAACAGAGTCTCAGAAACACTTTAATCATCAACATCAGATTAATTGGACTGTGAGGAGATTAGGAGCACTATTACTAAGGATATATATGGTTAATAAATAAAAGGGGTTGTTGTTGCAAATTGAATGGTTTACCAAGAATATCAACGCCTAATTCAATAATCAAGATACCTTTTTTTTTTTTCTGAAGTGTTGGGATAAAGGTTATCATGACGCCCAACTTGCGCGACGCTGCTGCAATAATAAGAAGTGAGTAATTAAAAGTGAAAACCAGCTGAGACAGGGCAGTACAAAATCTGGTGGACAGCCAGTAAATGAAGGTGAGTGGTGAATTTATTTAAATCTCATCACTTGCCATGAAATTGGAGATATGCCATAGGGTGAACCCTGGACAGTATAAAACAATAATAATATATTTATTTAATTTTAAAAAAGAGTGCCATGATAAAGTTATGATTTGGAGCAGGTGGTTGTCGCGCATAGGGTTGAACGCAATACTGTGGACGGGAGTACTAACTGTTACATACTCGTATGGGCGGAGAGGGTTTTGCGTTACGTTACACCATGACTTGGTTCTTTTTGTTTTTTTGGACCATCACCGTGACGTGGTTTCTGAAAACGTAATGAAGCCTGTCTCTGTACCTCCTTTAACTTGAGCCTCAGACACTTGCCCTTTGCTTATTAAGGAATTCACATTACATGCTTCTCTCTTACTTGTTTCTTAGGTGTTTGTCCCTCTAATTAGAGAGTTGAAACATTTTTTTTTATTTTTTTAAATTTTTTTATATATTCTATTTATTTAAATTAAACTATATGTGCTTCTTAGGTGCTTGTCCCTCTAATTAGAGGGTTGAAACATTTTTTTTTACTTTTTAAAATTTTTTTATATATTCTATTTATTTAAATTAAACTATATGTTGCATTCTGAAATTTTTTTTGCAAAAGATATTGGGTGCAAAAAAAAATTCAGAATACAACATATAGTTTAATTTAAATAAATAGAATATATAAAAAAATTTTAAAAAGTAAAAAAAAAATGTTTCAACCCTCTAATTAGAGGGACAAACACCTAAGAAGTATGTAAGGGAGAAGCATGGAATATGAACCCGCTTATTAAGACCAACAACGCTCTGCTATATACCATTTCTTAATTTTAGATTTGTGTCTCATTTTCAAGGACGTCTTGACTTTATTTTGAAAATTCAGTGACTGAGTGGTATGAGATGTAGAGAATAGATATATGAGGTTAAAAGCAGGGAATGAAGAAGAGGGTAAAATGGTCACGGTTGATATATGGGGGTAGATTAAATACATGCAGGGGTACACTATAGGGGATAACAATGCAAGCAGGTGACAGCTATGTAAATGTGGAATGTGGAGATATTTATGGCCAACAATGAAGTTGTGGTCATTTTCTACTAAATATAATCTCTAGCTCGCTTCTTCTTTCTTGTGTCTTTTTCTCTCTTTGCCAGCTCCATCGTGTAAACTCCGTACGCCTTTCCCACCCGCCCTCACCTAATTAAAGCACTTCAAATTCAAGACAAGACAAACCCTTCTTTCTCCTCCTTTAATTAAAGTGCTTCCTCCAAATTTCTTCATCAATCCTTCATTCTTATAATGTTGCTACTTTGTATGACTCATATATACGACTGTTGATCGTGTGTGTGAGGGAGTACGTGACTGATAAAAGGTGTGGCACGCATATAATTAAGGCCACAACATGTATAATCATACACCCACCATTCATTAATTTGAAAGGAGAGAAATTAATTATGTGGGCAGTGTTGATTCCTTGTTTTAGTTAAAATCAAAATGACGAGAGGATCTTTGCAATCTCAACTGAGAAAGGAGACTATATACTTATCTGGTCCTAAATATAAGATAAAGTTTACAGGCTAAATTGCAATACAAACTTTATCTTATATTTAGGATCATAAATAATATATGTCATGTTGGTCGCAAATTATAGGGGTTTTGTGATGAAAGAATAGTGTGAGGAATGAAAGGGAGCGTGTTGAGAGGGAATTGAGCGTGCTGGTGAAGCGAGGTCAAGAGACGGAGACATGGAAAGTGGGTGTGCGGAATAATAAGAAAAAGGCGACGACTTTTACAGCGTGAGGAAGACATGGAGGAGGGGCAGGGCAGGGGTATACTTGTAAATGGGTCCCGCTGGGAGGATAGGAGCGTCCACTTTTCACACACGAGGTGACAAAACCCAAACTTTGCATTCACGACACAACATGTGGGGTGGTACACTTGCCCACTTCAAACATTTTGGCTCCTCCCTCACCGTGTCCGTACCACCGGACTCCGTTCATCCCCCGCCTCTATTCCGAGTTCACCACTCACTCCGCCCACCTCATTTCTCAGCTCCCTCTTAGAGTTCTTACATGCTTCAATGTGATATACAGACCGACTTAATAATATTTTTTTATTTTTAATATAAGACATATTTATTTAATTTGATTGCATTAACAAAATTAGTTAATTAAAATAAATCTCAAAGCCGTTGCAAACAGCAGCAGGGAGATAGTGGAATAATCTTAATTTTCAAATTTCACCCATACAGATCGATATGAAATTTCTTATATGGCCCCTTTCACAGGATGGCAGCAAGTTTTTGTGTTCCCAATTCCACGGCAGATCTGCCATTTATGTTTTCTCCAACCCCTCCTCCGCATATACTACACACGGTTTATTTTATGTCAAGCCAATATATAAAATATATCAAAAAATTTCAACGCATTGGATTGACATTTTCTTTATTGCATACCGACGCTGGAAAATACTATAAAATAAGACTAGGGGAAACAAATTTTGTTCTATAAATTCATAACATTAATTAATAGGTTTAAGAAAGTAGTAAATGTTATTATTTATGACCAAAATTCTTCAAAATCGCATGAAGACTGAAAAGGCAATCAAATTAATGTTCCGACAGTAGTAGTAGGTCAAATACGAGGCGAGGGACAGTCGATTTGAGTTGAATTTTCAATGCACTTGTTACACATGGTCTTGGGACGGACCCAAAAAACAAAACCGCCATTTATGGACTTATAAACTCTGAGATGAAGTCATAACATGTGACTAATATATAGATTATGGTGACCATTTAAAATCAAATAAATGAAATCACTCCAATATTGAGTTCATCAAGAATGGTATTGAGCAGAAGATAAATATAAGCAGGCAGAAAGAGAGAGAGGGATGTAAAATATAAGAAATTGCGCAGTGTACGTAGAAAGGGTCGTCCCCACTCCCTCCGCAATCAACGGTCCTATTTATTTTTTTCGTCACATATTCTCAATTTCTGTTCATTCACAACCATCCTCACAAATTGCAATACGAATTCAAACCCTGTTTCAGTCTCTTTTTTTTTTTGCCCAGGGAATCTCCAACTTACGTGTTAATTACTAAATTCCGATGATATTAAGTTTTGTGGTCTTGTGAGAACAAGAAAATGCCATCGCCATACAAAAAGACTTCCATGAGTCCAGAATACTCTTGGGGTTCATATCTTACATTCTCAAACAACCCTAATTGTTGGGCATCATTCAGCTATTTTAACAAAATCTGGCCGCGACAAACCGAAAAGAAAGAAAAAAAACTCAACTCGAGCTCGATCTCTCCGATATCTAATTTTAACGGAGTGTTTTTAAAAAGGGGGAAAAAAAAGTAGCGGCTTCTGCCACCGGAACAAAATCTGCGGAGGGAATCAGCAGGGGGAGGACGGCGGCAGCGAGTGAGTGAGTGATAGTGTTAGTCTCAGAGGGTCACCAGAGGATCGGACCCTGATAGTATGTCTTGAAAGTAATCGTCCACCTGGCACATCGCAGACGGCGAGTACATTCTCTCCAAATCCGTCTCCCCCACGCTTCCAATCTCCTCCGCTATCACCCTCGTCGTCGTTTCACAGTACAACGTCGACGGTTCTTCCCACATCACCGGAAAGTATTCTGGCGTTTCAAAATTCATCAACACATCATCCAACACCGGCATCTCTATCCTCCAGTACTCCTCCTCCTCCCACAATCTCCTCTGACTTGTTTCCCCTTCGCACTCCCCAAATGGCTCTTCCCCAGTTTCTTCCTTCTCCGCCCCTGTTCCGCATGCTTCCTTGGCTTTGCCCGGCTCTGCTTCCTCGCTCGAATTACTTGTAAACCGAAGCACCGACGTCGGAGACGAAAGATTACGAGACTCCTCTACCGAATCATAGCCCGAACCGGATACTTCTGACTGTACTGAAACTTTCATTTCCGGCTTCTCGGTTACTTCTACTACTTCTTCTTCTTCTTCGACCTTTTCCCTTGCCGGTGGCGTTGCAAAGTTCGTCAGAGCATCGGGACCTCGCAGCTTAATCGCCGCATTATCGTACACCATGGCCGCTTCCTCTGCTGTATCATAGGTCCCCAACCAGAGCCTTACTCGTTTTGCTGGATCTCGAATCTCTGCCGCCCATTTCCCCCATGGTCTTTGCCGTACACCTCGGAACTTCCTGGCGTTATTCGTCGCGGAAGCCTTTGCCGGCCGCCGGAAAGTCGCGGTGGTTCTGGCGGGCCTCTTCCGGGCATTGTTAGGGAGGGCCCCGTTTTTCGCGCTAGTCTCGATCTCTATCTGGTTCACATACCGCTTCACTCTGGGTCGAGCCTGGAACTCTCCTTCCTCGTCGCTGGAGGAGTCTGTGGCGTCCGGATCAGTTACGGATATCCGTACGACTCGAGGCTCTGTCGGATTGCTGATATGGGAGGCCTTGGGCCTTGCGAGCTTCTTGGTAACGCTGTGATGCACTGTGTATTTGCATAGGATGCTCTGCTCCATGATTGTTGTTGGTGTTGTATGGCGAACAGAGTCAAGTGTTGGCTAAACAAATAGGGCCAGCCTCAGGAATAAAAAGAGAATCGTGAAGAAGAAGGGAGAAGCTTTATGATGAGCACTTCAAAGGTATTTTACTCAGAAATCTGCGAAAAAGATGCAAAAGCTAGCAAAACAGTATTAAAAATGGAGACGGTAAAGCGAGAGAGTGACGGGAATAAAGAGAAAAGAGGAGCTTTATCAAATCATGGGCGGAGAAAGATGACAGCGGAGGTGCCTTAGAATTTGAAGCCGGAGCGACGGGGCCAAAAGAAGAAGGCGAGAGAATGAAATATTCAGTAACCAAATATGGCTGATACACTCCTGGAGACTGAATTTGTATAAGAATAAGGGTTAACGGGGAGAAATCTTCGGGGGATTCAAAGCTGAGAAAATACAAGGAAGAAGGATGCAGAGTCTCGGAGATTTTGTGGGGAGAGAGTAATAGTCGTGCTTAGTGGTTGAATGGGCAAGGGCCAAGGAGCTCAGAAACTACGCTTTACTTGCTGGGGAGACCGAAGCCTTTCTTTTTATAGGATCCACATCTCAACTTGTGACGCTCACAATATCAGACTTTTATTATATTCATTCGTATTCTTGCTTTCTTGTCTCTCTAATAGTAATATGGTCACAAAAAAACAAATTGTTTATTTGTTTTTATTTGACATTGAGGGTGTGAGTGTGGGGATTGATTTGTAGTCGGGGTGATGGAGCAGGGGAGTTATGATCCGACCCGCTGCATCCTTACGATGTGGACACGTTGCAGTGGTGGTGGGGGCCCATAGAAGAGATCTGGAGACCAATGAGGCAACATCGGACGGTGGTGAGCAATGATAAGAATCCAACCTCGAACATGATGATGACAGCACGTGAGACCCAAGATACCCGGTGGCTTAAGGCTCGTGGGTCAAACCGCTTTGACTAATAGAAAGCAATTACTCATGTTTTAGTACCAATGTATTTCATTCAATTCGGAATGAGGATGAATGAGATTGAGTGGGATGTTTAGAAACAGTTGGTGTAACATTGCAGGCCGCTGAGTGAGAGTGAGTGAAGTAAATTATTGGTGGAGGTGAAAAGTTTTTCATCTTGGATGGGCGGGGGTGACAGTAAAATGCATGCATTTTACTAGAATTCGCCGCCTTTTATTATAGTAATTCCAGGCTGGATGTCTGTTATTTTTTTCCTTTTTGCCCGCTAGCGGTAACTACCCTCAAGACACACCTATTCCACACGCCTAAACCACCCGGTGTCTTACACTCACTAGCACACTAGTATTACCATTCATAATTGAGTTTAGCCTTACTTAAACACTCACCTCTCACTGAAACAATGGTTTAGTATATATATTCTAGTGTCTGTTTGGCAGAAGGAAAATGGTGGGGAAGGGAGGGGAGAGAAAATTTATATGGGTGGAATTTTTAAAAATTGAAAAAGCTGGGTAATAAAATTTTAATAAAGATAAAAAAGTAAGAAAAATTAATTAAAAACTTTACATCTCAATTCTCAAATTTTCTTAAATCCAACTCAAAAATTTTCTCCCTCCCCTCCCCTCCAAATCCCCCATACCAAAAAGCCTCTAAGTCTCCCATGGTACGTTCCATCTGTTTAGAAAACACTAATATCATCACGGCTCACTTAAGAAACTTGCTTATCATCAGACCGTCAACGTACGTATTTGTTCATAAAATCATTAACCGCAATACATATTCTAATATCCCAATATTTTAACAAATGGCTAAAATACTTTTTATTCTGGCTGAAATCTTATTTTGGAGTCTTTGATTGATATTCTTTTTTCATACAATTATTTTTCAAATTTAATTGGATTTAACTATATCGTACATAAATGAGATTTTTAATTTTGTATATATCAATTTCAATTATATGAAGGGTCCCTTCTAAAAACCCAATAAGATGTCACAAAAATTGAAGAGATGAATCCACAAGTTTTTTGAGGCTTTTGTGTGTGTTATTATTTAGGGTTAAGATGCAAAAATGTATATGTATTTTACCTCGAAGAGCGTCCAATACCAAGTATTTTTTTTAGGTGAAAAAGTGATTACGTGGTTACAAAAGTGGAGCAAAAATACATATGGACCGTTAGTTCGACTTTTTTTGTACTGAAATGATGACGTGGACGATGACATGGATGTTGATAGGTTCTGAGTTGTTATAAATTATAGTTTGGCCCAGATACATTTCAAAAATTTTAATTTAGTCCCTCCATCAACTTTTGAAATTTTCAAGGCAGTCCCTGGTCAAAACTACTTCCTCCTATTCGATTGTCATAATCACCGTTGGTCTCCACCTGTTCTCTGACTTCGTTCACCTGCCAGTTCTATAAATTCCGTTGGGATGGTGGTTTTTAAGTCTGGATCGTATTCCTCCACCGCTGTAGACCTCGAACCACCACCGACGACGTAGACCTTGAGGTTGAGAGGAGCAATGACCTCGCTGAAGATGGAGAGATGAAGATAGCTCTTAAATTGCTGTTCAAGCGATATCAACTTTCATTTAAGGAGAGCTCCTAGCAAAGACAAGACTTGCTAATCAATCATTAATGGAAAACTTTGAATCAAAAAATGAAAACTAAAGAAAAGGGTTAAACATGTGAGAGTAATATATGATTACTCTGTACCTTCTTTTCCTTACTTTTTATTATTTGATCAAATTACACAGCTGCTCAAATCACCTGCTCGGCTGACTTGGAATGGAAGGCAGAGATCCATGCCGTCTCTAATGATTTTCTGTCTTTGGTTCCCGTTTGCATGAAATAGTATGAAAATATAGTAGTCTTTGCCTACTTTTTAAGCTATGTGGGGTGATCTGATAAATGGAAATAACATGTTTTTAGTATCTATGTTTAAAATTATCTAATCTCCTCGTGAACATTAAGAATTCAGATGAGTTACTCAAGAGGATTAGTTCTTTAACATGACCATACCTTCCCTTCATCTCTATATACCGATAATCAGCAGGAAAGGGAAAACGAAAGTGAATGACATTCCTGAATATAGTTTACTTTTCTCTATTGCATATATGGTGGAATGGATTCTAAAGTGCGTTTTGTTTGGAGGATATTCCTTCTACTTGTCTACTTCCAACCACCTCTCGTGCGCGCTCACGTGTCAATGTTCCTCTGTATCACATGCATGGTTATTATCGTTCATGACTTCCTCATACTTTTCTTTAGGAATACAGACTTTCACCAGTAATCTAGACTTTATTCATTGAATTGGCAGGTATGAGTGCAATTAAAACCAAGGAAATCTGGACAAGTAAAACAAGATTTCCTTAAAAAGATTACCAACAAAGCAGGAATGATATGTGAAGCCAAAATAACGGATATGAATCTTTATGAAAAATCAGAGAAGTAATAATATCAGGTGGCAGCGATCTTCCAGGAATTGTCGGTGAGCGGGGCAGCACAAAAGTCGAAATCTGTCTTTGGCATTGATGCTCTGTCTCACGACTACGAATACAGAGTGATGAAGAAGGGAGCGTTGAAGACGAAGATTGGAGAAATGGCGCTAATGCTCTGATTCTCTCTTCGGCGCTAATGCTCTGTTCTGCGACTGTGGTGGAGAGTGAGGGAACGTCGCTCGCTGGCATTGATGATGGTGGTGCATGGAGGAGCAATGATGGTGTGCTCTCTTCTTCAACTCGATCTGTTGAGCTCTGTTTTGCTCTTCGGAGCCCCATTTCAGATTTTCGACGGTGATAGCAAGTTTGGAGGAAGATGGTAGTGAAGGTAGAGGAAGGAAGTACGATGGTGGTGACTGGTGAATGGAGAGGGTGAATTTTCGAAGGAAGGAGGTGAGAAAGGACGGATGGTAGAAGAACGTGTGGAATTTTTTTTTTTAATTTCTTCTTTTTTCCTTCACCGCCAACTAGGATAAAAATTCACCAACTCATCGTCCATGCTGATATTTTTAGTCAAACTAACAGACAACATAACGGAAATGTGATTTTTGCCCCTTTTTTATAATCATGTAGTCACTTTTGGATCTAAAAAAACACTTGGTGTTAAGCGTTCCTCAAGGTAAAACACATGTGCATTTTTGCACCTTAACCCTATTATTTATAAAGAAAAAAACAATGCGGTTGGACAAAATAATTATATGACACCTGGATATTAATTTCTCAAGCTATACGGAGAGCACGTCCTTACCCATTGTTGCGTTTTTTCCTAATAATTGAGGTACATATGGTACCCCCACCACCATTAAAGTAATATTACTATATATTAAAATAAACACGGACGCAGCAAAATAAAGCCTCCTTGTTTATTTACTTCTGTTCTTTCCAAAAACAGAGAAAATCATCCCCACCATAAAAAGTCTATGGCGTCTCAGGCGCATATATATTTGCTATTTCTAGTATTTAATTTATTTTGATTTCCTGAAGGACCACTTATTATTTTAGTATATGTTGCAAACCAATGCTGAAGCTGAACACGATCCGAAAGAACCAGCTGTGATTTTAGGCATTTATGTACCAAATCATCATTTATAACTACACGTAATTAATCAATATTTTGTTCTATTTACGTAAATTCAAAAGTTTAATAAAGATTTAAAAGAAAATGTCCTAATAACGCTGAGTATAAAAAAATTTCATTGAAAGACGGCCAAAAATATATATATATTTTTTTGCTGTTAGCTAATTCTTAAATGTATGGTTGTGCATGTCTAGTTGTGGATTTGGCTGCGTTTACTTAAGGGAATTAGCGTGTATTATTACTAATCACACAAAACAAAACTTTATGAAAAGGACAATTCATAACACAATTCGCTTCCCGCCACAACAAAACACGTCACGTCACGTCACCGCTTCTTCCTATTGAATTATTGACCTTAATTTTGTCACAATGGTTAAAACTGCTTTCTAAATCCTAAAATACATAATTAAAACGACGACTAGAACTAAATAGTAATGGGTCCAGTCCGGCCCCGAGAAAAAATATCCCAGAAATAGCTAAATATGTCTAATACGACGTATAAAACAAATAGGCCAACTCGTTTTGTATTCATTCCGATATTCAAACTTAAACGGAGAATAAAATAGCAAAACAAAACAAAACATCAGAAGTTCATGGGTGTGACCTGGCCTCCATGATTCCAGCTAGGACAAAGGTTGATTATCTGTCATTCAATCATTGGGTGATAGGCTCTCAACTCTCACGTAATGAATAGTATATTGTAGAACTATTCCATACGTTTAGCGTACCACAACACTTGTAATATTTTCATTTATAACTAATGTTAGTGAATAGTGACGGATGGAGTGGGATCAGCATCATATAATATATAGGGGAATGCGCATGGTGTTGGTGAATTCAAAATTTGGCATGCAGGACTTGCAAAGTGAGCTTTTTTCTTGTTACCTCGAGCTCTTCAGATGAACATTTAACGGTATATAATGCGTGTTAATCCTATAATATAATGATGCTAATTAATTTGTGTGCGTTTTGTAGATCCTGTCGTCAAACCACCTCAATGTATCTCATAGCCTTGAGTCATCCGAAATCAACAAATTAAATATAATTTCCCATTGGACTAATGTATACTCTCTCTTTAATTTCTTTTATGTATATATGTATGTACAGACTACAGAGTACAGTCTACAGCTAATAATTAATGAACCTTGTCTGGGACGTGCGCCTGGTGATGAAGAATAAATAATATCTCTAGTTGGTTATTGTTAATATAAGAGGATACGATATGATATTATCCAGTTTTAGAAACACTAAGAATATAGGGGTGCAAGAAGAAAGGCTAGTGTTCTTCGTGGGTGGGTGCATGCTGGCCCAGTCAAAACGACGACTAAGAAGAGAGTGTTGTTCTCATCATATTTATCACCATATTGTTGGATTTTCTTACTCTCGTCGCACTCACCTCCACGTCTCTCTCTAAATATATAAATAAAACGACTGATCAATATATACATGTATATCCGTACGTACATGTGCACATATTTAAATATTTACTTCAAACGACAATTTGCCCCTTCATTATTTTGTTTCTAGTTGTTTTGTTTTGGTGTAATCGTCGATCCCACGGGATCCGTAGTTAATATTTTATACTCTTCGATCCCCTCCAGTAACTTTTCCAAGTCCTTTCTTACTTCAACTTTAAAGTCGGTCACACAAGCCCACACACCATCAGTTTATTACATGTATATATATTTGGCTTTAATTTTTTAATAACATTTGTTTTATTCGATCTATAAGATCACCCTTCTTCACATAAGTGGGGCTCGTTAATTTCTGCATTCCAAAACGCCTAGCCTGTTCCACTTCTCTGATGTTCAATCTCTCGTTGGAATATAATGATCCCTTATTATTAGTTTTACCATTCTTCTTGAACTTTGGTTGATCCTAGCTAGCTCCTATTGACCACACTGCTCTGACTCATTCACCTTCCTTATATATAAAGATTAAACAAAGTAGTGAGATTATATAATGACGCGCTGTTTTTAATCAAAAGGAATTTGACCTCCATTTTTGTGAAAAATAATACACTGAATACGAGCATGAATAATGAAGAATGCTCGAGATATATAACAAGAAAGGCAAGTCTTTAGATTTTTATTGGGGGTGGAGAGAGATGGTTAGTATATTCTAGTGATGAAACATATATTAACGTATAGCAGATGATAATCCCCAAGTTATGGTAATAAATCCCAAAACAAAACAAAAAAAACCAATGAAACAAGATCTGTTCTAAAAAGGAGGGCCGTTTTGGGTCAGAACTCTTTGAAACTTTATTATCATGTCGGTCTTAACATGTAGTAGCTTGGTGGTGTGTGTGTGTGTGTGTTATAGATATCAAACAAACAAAGGCACCGCTCGATTTTCCATGGGAGCGACATTTAAAGAAGGCTGGGCAAGCTGCAGGTGATGGCATTTTAAAATATTACTGTAAGATAATGGGGACAATTGAAGAAGATAACTAATTTTATTCATGGCACAGTAACAGTGACACGTCCCAGAAATCAAACTTCTATTGGAAGCAAGAGATGTTGGTTTTCTCTGCGTGTCTGACTCTCTCTCTCTCTCTGTGTCACCCTGCGAACATGTGTCTTTAAATTTTGAACCAGAAGGCTCCATTAGAAGAACCAGATCATCATCATCGCAAAACATGCATCATGGCTTCCCTATATTTTTACATTTCTTTCCACACACACACACACATATCAGAGAAGAAGCTCTCAACATATAAACAACTAGCATTAATTATTAATGACCATTTCACTACATCATTCTGGTTGCTTGGATTTTTTTCCTTCCTTAGCATGACAGCAACTTCAATTTCTCTCGCATGCCCCCTCGTGTTGTTTCATTTTCATTAATTAGTATCATTCTGAGGCTAATTATATTCCCACATTTAAAAGAAAAGGTATACACGTCTCACTCGGTTTATTAAAAGCTTTGATCGCTTTTATTTCACACATTTTTAGTTGCCTCTAGCTGTGGGATTGTACTCAGTAGTATACTTCCTTAAAAGGGAAACCCAGAGGAAAAGCTTACAAAGTAGAGTATAAAGAGTAGTCACACACGCACACACATGTATATGTAATGCATCAATTCTTTTTGCAAAATACTGAATCTAACTTTCGTTTCAATTTTTTATCCCCCTCGTGGTATAGGCTTTTATCACACGAGTTGGAACAGTCTTGCTTTGTTAAAGTGTTGTTTTGTTCGTTTTTTTCTTTGTAATATGTAACACTTAGCAACAAGAGTCAGCTTTGCATCATTATACCCAATGGCGTTTCCCCCAATTTTGAGTGAGTAATCGTTACACAAGTAACTAATAATGGCTCAGATTTTCGCTCACATGTACTAAGGTGGGCATATGAATATATGATTACACTTTTTTGTTCCTTCTCTGTCGTCATTAATTTGGCACGGTTAATTGGACCCTCTTGTTCATTAATTCGACTGATGCCCAAAATTAAACAACAAGGAAAAATTACTAAATTAAATGAAACACACACACACAGAGTAAATTTCAAAGTCCAAGATCCCTCGATAACAATTAATATTCTTAAGGAGATGGACACTCTTAATTAACACTATAAATGATCAATTTGTTGAGGAAGCACTGCTGGCGAACCAATCTACCGATTTTTTTTTTTTTTTTTTTAAAGAATGAGAATATTTCGAGCACGTCACGTGATGCTCTCTGGAATAGGAGTTACTTAAACAATGATATATTTCAAGGACTAGCTACTAATTAATCTGCATTTACTAAATATATATGCAAAAATATCTCGAGTGTGGGTAGGACGACGTGCATATATATATGAAGAGTGGCATAATCAGTTGCACTAAATCCCACACAAAATATCTTTAATTTGCAACACATTCCACGAAGTCTGCATATTACGTTGTTTAAGTAATTTAGATTGCATATTAATGAGCAAATGAGGGTTGGGAAGGTCGGTAGAGAAGGGTCACTGTTGGTAGGGTCCCACTGACATTTCACGATTCACCGCCGGTTACCGGCGCCGATTACTGCATCCTTGATACAGGCATGTGTGCTTCGCCATGTGGACATGATGTGGCCCTCTTTTGCTCTTAAAAAATCTTAACACATACCAAGAAACATGTATATATTATAAAGCTTCGGGTTTCGTGGTTTCGTTGACCAGTAATTTGCACTTCACTGTGAACTTGTTAGTTTGGAGTTCAGAATCTTCTCTTTTTTTGCCTCCTGAAAAAGAATTAATGGGCTGGGGTGAGGAGGATTTGGTAGAAACTTCAACATTTTGTGCCTCAAAATGAGGGTGGATTGAAGAAGGTGAAGGAACATATATATGTCTTCATCGCACGTCATTCTTAACTAAAATCCCTCAAATATTGGGTTTGATTATAAAGATTATAAAGACACAGAGTATGGAATCATATTAGGTCCTTGACTTAATGTCATTTTCTATTGTTTGATAAGCACTTTCTCTTTCACCCCAAAAGAAAAGCATAGCTTTCTCACTAAATTTCAAAGAAAAGGACTAAAAAAAAGGACCAATTGTGGACTCCAGAGTATGTCTGTTAAAGGATGGGGAAGTTGAAAAAGCGAAAAGGAAGTCATGCAAGTAACAAAAGAAAGGCCGAATAAACAAAGTCTGGTCCGAACCCAGAACTAGAGTTTTTTTTTTTTTTCCCTTTTCTTTGGGTGGTTTATGAAAAGAGCTTATAGTTATGAAACTCCATGGCTCCATGTCCTTAAAAAGCACATATCACTCACTATGCTCGCACCACCTTGAGCTTTTATATGATTGCAGATAACTAATATACTTTTTTCTAAGCTAGTTGCAATGGGTATATTGGAGAGACAGTGACTTCAAAACATTTTTTAATATTGTATTTATTTTCAAGTCTAGCCAAAATTTTATGAAAACATATTTAAAAAGAGAGCAAAGTTTTTCGAGTCTGATAAAATATCAGAAGAAATACGAAAGAATTAAAAAAAAAGTATATAGAAATTGAGAGGAGCTGTACACTGTATATATGAATTCAATTCTGCATGTCTTTTTGTTTGTTGTTGTTGATGATGATTAGTGCTTATATTACACAGACATGTTTTTCTCAGTGCCACCAGCCCGGCCACTAGTATTAATACAATGCATGTGATTTCAATATATATTTTCTTTAATTTGTTCCTGCAAAAGCGAAGTTGGGTTCCCGCTCCTCCAGATTAACCTTAATAATTCATTTATTTCTGGTATTATCTGAAACTCTATTAGTGGGCTACATGATATCCTGGCCTTCGACATTAATTCCTAATCTCTTCAGCAAGCTAAGGTCATCATCCAAAATTATTTGGTAATCTATTGACATTGTCAATAATGTAATTCAACAGACAAAAACATATACTCACAGACTATTAATTAAAGTCAATAATTGTTTGTGGACAGGTCCGACTCAGGATGATTGCAAATATTAGAATAATTAAAAATCCCACTAATTAATTGTAAAGTGCATCTAATTCGAAGAACTAAGTGATAAACAAATGCAGAAAGAGTAGTAGTGTTAATGGGGCAGTAGTGATATGTATTCAAAGTTCAAACTGATGGCGAATGTGTGTTGTCCTCATCAGAAGAGACAATTAGCGCCATATCGTATGTGGAACTGAGATTAGGTATTTGATTTTGGGTTTTTCAAACAATTGAACCGGATTTTCTGGGGCCTTGCTCTTCGAATCCACTCGTGGGCACGATCCATTTGCCATTCAATTTATTTTGATAAATCAAATAATAATAAAAAAAAGAGTATAATTGAGTTGTAAGGACCAAGGACAACGGATATATCGGAATATGCATTTTTTTCTTGCACAAGGTTTAAATGAGTCAAGTCCTGAAAGTTTACTAAGATCAAAGTATATACATCGGAGATAAAAAAAAAAAAAAAGCTTACATAGTTACTTAAGGATTGCCTGCTAATCTAGGCTTGGTTTGAATTCAAGACATCGATCATGTTTAAGGGACTCAGTCATCTACTACCAACTAACTGTGTCACGCTTCTATTAGTTCTCACATCACATCAGTAACTAACGAGATTTGAACTATTCACCTTTCCAGCAGTGAGTTAATTTCTTACTGACTAGAATGAACATTAATGGATATGTACTCTTTAGGAATAGTTTATGAGAATGAAGCTAAATGCTGACGTTGGAGGCGGGTGCATGTGAATAAAGAAGTGGGAAAGTCAGAACTAATTAAACCCAATCCCATGATTCAAAATATTATTAAAACAAACAGGACATGGGTCACGACGTTGCTTTCGTAGATATTTAAGCATCTGATTTCTTGATTTCAATAAAAATGCTATATATATGTATGGCTTGCCATTTTCTGAGCTGCAGAGTATTCATTAATGCTGATGCTGCAGAGTATAATTGCTGCAGTACATATTCTTATAAATTTCATGGTCATCAGCCAGGAGATATATTAATTAGGGGCAGTGAGATAAGGTACCTGGTACACTTTAACTTAATATAATAATCAATGATTTTTTTGAAAAAATGTCAATAAATATCTGAAATTAATAAGCATGCACCGAATAGAGATGCAACATATGAACATAACATGTTACGGCCATTAAAAACGAGGTTTCGCAGAGTTCGAAAAACAAAGCGATTTTCACGTCTTCTAAAAATGTACTCCCTGCAGTTCTGGTACTGGACTTCTTTTTGTAGTATCGGAATTTTTTTCTTTTCAAATCAGTTTTAAATATAAGACTTATCTTAAACCAGGATGTAATATTTATAATCTGCTATAAACAATAGCTTCGTGTAATTTATTTTAAAGTATGGTAGAAAATGGAACTCGTGCTGCTTTAAAAAAAACGTAGTTTGGGAAGGACATTTTATTTTTTTTAAGAAATAAAACTATAAACTAGTTTTAACTCCTTACCTTATTATTTGAATGGATAAAAAAAAAAGAGACAAGCTATATATATATTAAGGAGTAGTGGGGGAGGAGTGGTTATTGAAAATGTAAGAGGCCAAATCACGAGAGGGAAAGAACATGGCTAAGTAGGACCTCTTAAAGAGCTTCATTTAATGCAGCCGATAAATTTGACTCTGAAATCTGAACCCAATGCATGGGCCATGGGGCTTCTGTTTCGTGTATTTGGCACTAACGATAATTTTTCCTCCACTAGCATACTGTCCCAAATAAAAATTCGCAAACTTGTAAAATTGATGATTTTGTTTTGGACCCAGGTTGTTTAATAAATTAGGGTGCAAATATATGTTAAATTTTTTTCAGGTGTAATGTTGTTTCAAGAGTTTCAAATGTAATAATATTGTATTATATCCTTAAAAAACTAATGTTAATTATTAAAAAATAACTATTTTTTTTATATAGTAAGGTAAATACTCTTTGGTTGATATTGAATTTAAAATTTTTTTTGGGATAACACTTCTTATAATTTTAAGATAAATTTAGGACTTAACCGCTTAAAATCAAATAGATGAGATTTTTTCTTTTTAGACCTTAAAAGACGTGAGACTATATGCATACATATAAATTATTGAGAAAATCTTCCGTGGGCCCAATTAAGCAAAAAAATTTCAAAAAAGGCTCCAAAAATTTTCAAATGTCAGAAAAGGCCCTAGGGTTTTTTTTGGTATTATTTCAGAAAAACGTAATTGTTAACGGGTACTGATTTTGTTGTTAACGAATACTGATTTTGTTATTAACGGATATTAATTTTGTTGTTAATAAGGTACTGATATTATTGTTAACGCTTTCAAAATAATATCAGAAAAAACCCTAGAACCTTTTCTGACATTTGAAAGTTGTTGGGACCATTTTTGAAATTGTTTTCCTTAATTGGGCCCTGGGAAGGATTTTCCCTAAATTATTAGTCCCACGTGACGTGGGCCAGTGGGGCAAAAATTAACAATAGGCTTTTCCCGTGATATTAGGGAATTTGTCGTGTTTCTTTGACTGGGCTTAAAGATTGGGGGTCCAAATTTTGACTTGTTGGGCCGATGATGGAGTTCAACCCATAACTCGTTTTTCTCCACCTTCAGTCGACTACACCATTCTTCTCTTCTTTGGATAGAAGTAGAGATATTACTATTAGTAAAAATATATATATATAATCATAAAAACATAATCATCTTTTGAATGAACCAAACTTATTTACATCTTCCATAGTAGTAAAATCATCTGAAATATTTTTTTAAGTTGAACAATTAATTTTGCAAAAATGCTTCTATTTCCTTATAAATTGTTTTTTTTTTTTTTTATAGTAACTGATAATTAGTCAAAGACATAAATTAATATTTATCTGAGAAGATTCAAATTCAGAAAAATAAACAAAACATCAATATTCATTCCCACGAAGTGCAGGATCTTATTTGAGCTATATATATATATAGTTGTTGCTATTTTACAAAATTTATTATTATACTTAATTTAGTCTGCATATATATTACCTTACGTTTGTAATAATGTTAGCTAGATAGCAACAGTGCTTATGGGAACAGACCGGTAATTCTGGGTAGCTAATCTTCCTTCATATGCTCATATTATGCAAAGGTTGGCGGGATTATGTTCCTGTATGAATTTGCAGGAATTATAGACATGCTTTTTGGTCAAAAACATATTGGGTCAAGGACTATTCTCGCCAGGGTCGCGCTCGAGAGTGTTGAAGAGCAGAATGAAGTAGCTAATTACTCGGCGGTATCTACCCCAAGAACTGGCCGGCATTTTTAACTCCGCATAGATTCTGGTCCAATGGGCTTATGACATTACACAATTCAATTTTCACCCAATCTTAAATTTACAAGTCAAATTGTAGAAAAACCACTTTTCTCCCCGCCATCCCAAACATCATCTGTTTAACTGTTAATGCAATCATGCTAGCTATCTAAATTAACATCGACTAAAGTCCAATAAATTACGACATATTATAGCCAAACTTAAGGACTCAAAACCTATCCAACAAACTAGAACAGTTTTCCCGGCCCTAAAACAAACATTTGAAGCAAACCAGACTCATGCAAGGCTCAAGTTCTTAAATTCAAAAAAAAAAAAAAAAATTATTATGCACAGTCAAAATGGTAAAATGTTGTAAGTAACACTTAATGAAGTCACATTTTGTTTTGTTTTAAAAATAAACATTTGCAATACAAACAACAGAGGAAAAGTTTTTCCGCATGTATCTTCAATTGGAGAGCCTTTATCAATTCAATATTGAAGACAACAAATATTCGTACAAAGCCTGTTAGGCCTCAACACTGGAAATATAAGGACTCTTCCCCAGACATGACGAAGTTCACTTAGCCCATAGCATATTTCTGGGTCCAACTTCTTGCAGTTGATTCATACTTGTTCCTGTCTGTCTTGTACATGTGGGCGATCTCAGGAACCAAAGGATCATCAGGGTTTGGGTCCGTCAACAGGGAACAAATAGATAGTAACACCTAACCATGTAAGACAAAATGGGAAAAATAAAATAAAAAAATAGTCGCAATTAAATAACTTAAAATGAAAAATCTGTTTGCAGAAGATACATATAATAGACCCCAACATGAGTTGTTTACAATTAATCAAACATTGCAATGCTGATGACCATAAAAGTATAGAAAAGAACATTGACTAGTATGTTGGACAAATCAATCCCTTCAGTAGTTATGAAAAATGACCTCTGCATCTGAGTAACAGACCGGTCAGATGATGCTAATTTTAGAAAATGTCATCAAATATAGTTTCATAAAAATATTGCTCGGAAAAGGAAAAAGTAATGTACTTTCAAGGAACAAAGAATTTGCTCATTTTCTGAAATAGTAAAACAAACCTTTGAAATAGTTAAAGCAGGGCTCCATTGTTCCTTCAATATGTCAAGACAAATGCTTCCATTGCTATTTATATTTGGGTGGAATACCTTCGTCCTGAATGCAACCTGCATGATCCATCGTCATACATGAGTAAGCATGAGAGATGGATTGAAGTGGTTACATGATGATTGATGACATCGTGCATCACATGTAAAAATGTACACAGAAGCCTTGTTGAATCTTCCAAAAAATGTGAAACAAGAATATCAAATGTTGCCCATATTTTGAGCGATTTAACACTAGGCGCTATATACTGATTATTGGTTTTTTCTCCCAGGAAGAGGAAAAATACGAAGAAGACAAGTGAAAATGAAAAGTAAATCATGTCATCATGAATGCTAAACTAGCAAATAAGTGGATACAGACAATGGGAACACAATAGTAACATTAAATAATCAGAAGCCACAGGAAAGAAAGTGAATGAGTTACAAACCTTGGGTGGCTTAAAGGGGTAATCTGGAGGAAAATGGATAGTAACTAGGAAAACCCCTCCAGCATAAGGACTATCAGGAGGACCCATAATTGTTGCTTGCCAATGAAACATATCTTCGGCAACAGGACCTGCTCAAGTGACAAAGCATGAGAGATGAGAACCCGTTAGATGGAATATTAACATAGCTAGATTTGCAAATTATATTTTAGCACATAGGCCAGAATCATTTCTTTAGTGATAATCTATTTGGCAAATAAGACAGAGAATACAAAATCCTCAAAGGTTTTATTACATAGCAGAAAATGTAGTTGGATCCCCCTTCTGCTCAAGAAGATACCAAGAACATAGTGCCTAAACGTGAACATGGCAGAGCTGAAACCCTGCTTTCGTATGCTCGTTTTGGCGACAATTACAACCTAACCATGAGATCAAATTAAAATCAGTACAGACGGAATCACATATTAACATGCTAATTCCATCTCTTCACCATTATCGTGGTGTGAATTTGCCACTCAGGCATGCTTTGATCATCATGTAGACATCACAAGACGTGCCATCTAGCCCTGTTCTCCTGAATCTATAAGGATATAACCCTTAAACAAAACGAGACCAAACAAACAAGCACTAACTTTGTCGATGGAAGAAGGCTCCACAAACGTAGCCAGTCAGACCAATCTTAAACGTTATACAAGCATACCAAAGCCCCAAAAAATAGTCAACATATCAATTCTTGATGCTCCAGATAGAACACCATGAATCGCCACGCTAAGTCCAAGAGAAATGACATCCAATGAACAGACATCAATGCGACAAACTAGAGATCACATAACAAGGCAGACAATATACAAGCACGACCGCCAAATTTAAATTGAAAAAGTGAGTAACAGAACACGCGCCGAAAATTAGAGAATAGACAGAAGCAAAATCAAACCATCGACGAAAAAAATCCACAAAATCAAGTGAGTTTGAAACATTATAATAAAGATAAAGAATGAGAGGCAGAATGCGATACCGGCGCTGCAAGAAGTAGGCGGATCCTTCTGCAAATCCTTGAGTTCCTTCAAGATCCGCTTCGATGCCATGATGAAACCTACCAAAGAGACCGGATCATCTCAGATCAAAACAAAAATACACACAACGCGCACGCATAGATATGCACATGCATCAGAACAACCAGGAGTAAAAGGGCAACACAGATATAGATCATACCGAAGAGAAAATTGAGGGAGGACCTCGATTCGGAAGGAGAAGCTAAGAGTTGAAACGGGAAAGATTGATTTGAGAAGGCAGATATCTCTTATAAAAATGCCTAGGGACGGGTACGGGATCGATCCAGGCCCTTTCTTTGATTGAGTGGTTTCTTTCTCCTCTTCTTCTCCTATTACTATTATTTATTATTAATAAATAAATAATAATAAATATAACCCTTACTTTCCTCTAAACCGAAATGTGGCCGCAAAATGGAACGGTGTTCACAGAATGTTTCTCCTTGACGACGTCGTTTTCTCCCTCCGTCCAGGCGTTCACGCACTCTGCATGCCGAAACAGTCAAAGTTATTGATTTCGCGCGTTCCGCCGCGGTCTTAACCACTGCATTTGACCCTTCTCTTGCCCGTTGTCTCTGTCCGTTGCTTTCCCTCCCGTCAACGGTCTTTAGCGCTTTGCATCCATACAAAACTTAAATTTTTAATGTGAAGATCAAATTAAACGTTGTATATATTATATACCAAAAAAATAAAAATTTTATATGTCATATTTAAACTAAAAATATATTTTTTTTTTTTCATATTTTTATTTGATTTCTTGAACCTGTTAAGATTCAAGCATTTTGAACCTAATTAGGATGTTTCTCCTAATATAATTTTTGAACCCCAAAATTTAATATATTATTTTGAGAATTCAAATTATGAGTGAAATTGAAAATATAATATAGAGATGCCAAATGAACATAATAAAATAATGCTATTAAAATGATAAATACACACCAAGAAGTTGTTCATTGAGTTATCAAGCTACGTTGCGCATTGTTAAGATTAAATTTGTATTATACATGTAATATTAAGAAAATAAATCTTTTCACGGGCAAACGGTAATTCCCGACAATTATTAAAGGAGAAATTGAAACACAGATATATAAACTTCTAGGAGAGAATTTGCTTTGCGGATAATTCGATATTTCAATCTATTCCTTTTTCATGCGGTAGATTGGTTTAAAGAAATCACAAAAATAAAATATTAAGCTATATTTCTTAGAAAATTTTTGTTGGTTACGGCTTATATTTAATTCCACAAGAGTCTCATTTCCATAAAGACTTGAAACCATTTACACCAAAGTTTAACGTAATGAATAATAACCAATGACTTCTAAACTTTGAATCCTGTTAATTTATCATCAGTATCCTATAAGGATTTGACATAAACGTAGCCATTCAAATCAACGAACCTCACGAGACAGCTGAGTTTAAAATATAAGCCATAAATTGAAGTTTCTGCCAATGAGGGTTATGAATTGATTGTAGAAATAGTGTGTATGTGCAAGATACACAGGGCAGTCCGAAGATATATACTTAATGCACTCTTAATGAATTAAATGAAGGAGTGGGCGGAAAGAAACATATGGGGGGCAACGATTGATGAAATCATTGCTGGGAGACAGGCGATTTTTCTCGAAACAATCTCAGGCTAGACTTGGCATCTACATGGATTAATGAATCAGGGACTGTCATAAATCTTAATCGAAAATGACAATTGATGTACGTATGACCCTTGTCTTGATCGTGGAGCCCAAACTCCACAAGCATGATAATTAAATTCACAAACTAAATAATGCATTGGTCTATGCAGGGACCCAACATGACTTTGATATCACCTAAACTTAGGTTGGTAGATGAACTACTCACAACCATATATATCTTCAACAGCAGTCAACAGCGAAACACATCACCTCTTCTGTAAAAGAATAAAGTCGAAATCGAAGGATTAATTAATTCTAAGCATCCACAGAGGAAGAAGGTACGTCAATTACCGGTGGTGTCGGGGTAGAAGCTGCTGATCTGGATTCAGATGACAGTCGATTCTCAGTATTTGGTCGAAGAATATCCTCCATCATTCTTAAAACATCTTGCATCTTTGGTCTCTGCTCTGGAACTCTAGCAACACATGCCATCGCAAGTTGTAACATTTGTACCATTTCTTCCTCTATATTTGGGAATCTCAGCAACTGTGCATCAAATACTTCAGCTGTCCATTCCTCTCTGACCACAGAATTCACCCACCTAACCAAATGGACGGCCTCCTCACTTGAGGTGGCGTGCATGGGGCCTTTTCCGGTCAAAAGCTCCAACACGAACACCCCAAAGCTGTAGACATCAGATGCGTGGCTTGCTTTTCTGGGATCTGTTACTTCTGGAGCACGGTAGCCAGCAGTTCTTAGTGACGGTGGCACTATTGGACTCATCAGTGTTGCTAAACCAATGTCAGATACACAGCCATAACCTTCCGAGTTAAGGAAGATGTTGGAGGCTTTTATGTTTCCATGGACAAGTTTTCCTCCTTGTTGAGCATGCACGTCAGCAATGCCTCTTGCTGCACCTATTGCAATCCTCAGCCTGCTATCCCAATTTAATGAAATCCTTTCTTCCCCTCTACTGCCTGCAAATTGATAATATCCCAATATTATTATATATACTTGTTGAAATTCAGTACTTTGATTTTAAATATAAGATTTAGTTGATTTTTTTTTAGAGATTAAAAGAGCTAAATTAATTACTTTAATACTCATCGTTTTTTTCTAAACTAATATGCTTAATTTATAAACTGATATGTAATATAATGATACATAATATAATATATATATATATATATATATATATATATATATATATATGATACAATTAAATAAATCATTTAGCTTTCTTAATTTCTATAAAAAAACAAATGGGTCTTATATTGGACAAGACGAGGAGGGGGTACAATCTGTGTCTTCTATGATGACTTATTGTTCAATTAAACAGTCTGCAATGCCAGAGAGGTTAAGAAAACTGTGGAATAACAGAGGGGTATTACTTCCTCTGAATTTCTCGCTCAATGAATGAGCAGTTGTGCTCAGCTAATTCAGATCAGATTCTCCATGCATGTTTAAACAGAAACTTGAAAACAGAATATGAATTCATAGAACTAGGAGGAACAATCAAGGGAGGAAATGGAGTTAAATATAACTAACATTTGTTTTCCAGAGAGGTGAAAAGGTTAAAAGTACCATGCAACATAGCAGAAACGCTCCTTTGTTCATAGTAATCATAGATCATAAGTTTCTCCTCCTTGGAATAGTAATATGCCCTGAGAGCTGCCACATTGTCGTGCCTAATCCTCCCAACAACCTCCATCTGCTGTTCAAACTCACGTTTTCCGATGATGACTTCTTTCAATCTCTTCACCACCACAGTGGTAGCGTCCTCTATATTTGCCTTATATGTTGTGCCATACGTCCCCTTACCAAGCACCTCAGCTGATGCTCTCAACAGATCCTCCAGGTCAAAGGCGAAATTGGAATCCTCAAAGAACTCAATCTTGTTTTTTCTGCAATGACTCTCAGATATATCCTTTTTCAGAAACATGCCTTTTTTCTGGGATTTCATTGTTAGCCCATTTTCACCTCCTTTGTCGTAGTAGCACAAAAGCAAGAAAGCTGCAATGACTCCAAATGCAAGCCCACTACAACCTAGAATGACACCTATTAATGCAGACTTACCAAGTCTTTTTGTGGTTTTCTTTCTTGGTTGAGCATTTGCGAATGAAAGATTGTTCCCTGAAAACGCCCAACTTGGGAATCTCAGAAGGGATTTGGGCACCATCCCACTAAGGTTATTGTTGGCTAGATTCAGCTCTTGCAGGGTAGGAATATTGATGTCAGGAATTTCACCGGAAAGCGAGTTGTTCTCCAGGACAAAAGATGTGAGATGAATCAGACTCGAAATCGATGAAGGAATGCTCCCGTTAAAAAAATTGTTGGATAAATCAGCAACAGTCAAATTCTTCCAAACTGAGAAATCTGATGGCAATGGGCCAGAAAACTCGTTGAACTGAATGTTAAGATAGGTTAAATTCTTAAGCTCAGAGAAACCAGAAGGAAAAGGACCCGTTAGGCTATTGGATGTTAGATTCACAGTCTGAAGTGCTGAGAGGCGACTTAAGGTGTTTGGTGGTATTGGGCCTCTCAATCCCACTGCAGGTAAATGAAGGCCTATGACTCTGGAATGATCTCTATTGCAGGTGATTCCTCTCCAGCTTTTGCATACAGAAGATTTCTCACCATTCCAGTTTAGAGCCAGAGACTGGTTTACGTTATGAAGGAAGTCAAGCAAGGCTTGCTTATCTTCCACCGGCTCGGCTCCAACACGAAAGAACATTGCTCCGATGGTGAAGGCTGTTGAGAACAAGAACAACAATTCCAGTCTGTTTCCCATAGGTATGGATCGATGCACTGTAGATTAAGCTGGTGAAAAAGCAGATGGTCTGAACATTAAGCAAAAATATTCAATGAAAAAGTGGAGTTGAATCGGATATAATTGAACGTGACTCGTGAGTCTTCTTTGAGCGTACAGTATGTTTGTCACTTGGCACATCGGTCTAATTGTCTGAGATTGCGACGTAAAATTATATACTCTATGTTTTGGGTCAAAACAAGCAACTCATGTTTGAAATTGTTATTAACTTTATACTAACTTCCTGTTTTTTTTTCCCCTGTTCACCTACTCTATTTGGTTGCAAAGTGACTGCAACAGAAAAAGATACAAACCAAACTTTGAAATTAGAACTTCGTCTAGCAGACAATAATCAAGTGACAGGAAGAAAATTATATCGTTTTGTGGAAATAATTGAGAAATTTACCAAAGAAAACATTTTGGAGTGGAAACCTTTTGAATTGATCACTCTTTCCTTCGTTTAAGTAAAATCTAACTAAAAGAGAGAGGCATAAAGCAGAGAACGCAGTGCATAATTTCATTGGGATGAAAAAAGATTACTCACTCATGGATTCCAAACAGACAAACCAGTCAAGGATCCATAGGGAAGCACACAGCATGAATTGAGAAGAACTAGTTACAGGGAGAACACCGTACAGTGTGGGGGCCACTTCAGAAAGATGGATCCGAGTGAAGGGGTCCCTCTGGTTTTGAAAGGATTGCAATCATGGAGTATATTGGTCTAGAGTCTAGACCGTTTGGTGGTGATATGAAATGAGTTTGGTATATGCTTGCTGAAATAGCAGCGTAGTCACATCTATCAAATGCCAAGAGGGAAACCCCATTTGATAGCGTGACTTGATGAGAAGCTCAAGTTTAGAGTCTTCAGGCATTATTATTTTATGCCGCAAGAACAAGAAGGGGCATGTGGATGAGCTCATTAGAGTAACGAGACAAATACTCATAAACTTAGAATATTAATACTAAGCCTTACCTAACCGCCTAGTATTAATCCTGTAGGATCTATATCTATAGATGCTGCTATTCCTTTTCGGTTCTAATTTCTTGATTATAGGAAGGTGAGTGGGGAATGAGTTGGGAGGGATAAATAAAGAAACCGCAGATTGCGGGAAGAGACAGAATGAGGAGTGAGCTCGTGAGCTTTGTCTGGTTCGTGTATAGATGCAATCGTTCGACCGGTTCAGTCGAAAAATTATTAACCTGGAATAAAATATTCGTTGAAACGCGATTGAGGATTTCAAATATGATTTAAATAGTAAATCCGCCCCGAAAGTATACGTCGAAGAGTGATGTTATCTTGGAAATTTTTTCAAGTTTAATTTTGCCCTAGAAGTCTAAAAACGTAGTAATGTTGTCATTTTCTGTTAAAAAACTAACGTTGACCGTTAACTTTTTAACAGAAAAGGGTAACATTATTACTTTTTTAGACTTCTGAGGTAACATTGAGCTTAAAAAAACTTTCAGGGTAATATTACTTTCGAATGTATACTTTCAAAACGGATTTGCTGCTTAGCCCTAAAAATATTAACTAAGGGAATATCATTTCTGCCTTAAGTTAAAACTACGTCGTTTTGACCCTTTTTTTATTTTTTGTTTTTTTGTCATCTTTTCATTTAAAAAAAAAACTAAAACGACGTAATTTTAACTTAAAACAGAAATGATATTCGCATTAAATAATAGGGTCTATAGAGGTTGCTCTCTTGCTTTGGTCGTTGAGTGAAAGGGGGGCATATTTAATTATTTATCCCCACAAAGCGCGACTCACTGGTGATTGTCAGTTTTTGCTTCGAGGTATAAAATGTGTTCCTAAAACGTCAGTTATAAACGCAAATGCATTGACTTTTAATTTGCTCCTAATAGCCACCGAAAGAAAGGTTAAATTAAATCGCCGTTTCAGGTACATCCTCTTGCGGCCGTGGAAAATCAACGGTGAGAAGGCAGAAACGTCATACTGTAACTCCGCCTTCAACGAACAAAACGCTAAAGTCAAACTAGGAAAACTACGCAGATTCCATTTGGATCCTCGGTTACTCCTAAATCACTGCTGTTGCCATTATCCTAAACGGTTTAGCTTTGAGCGTGTGGTTAAAGTTTAAGTATAAAGAGATGATTTTACTATTATTTATATCAAATTGAACATCAAAATTTTTTTGGCAGAGGGAAAAAGTGAATATAGATATCTTTTTATGAAAACACAAATAATACTACTAAAATACATGCACCGGCTTGAAAAACTATGCATGAAGACACTCAGACCATAATTTTTAAGGGAATTTTACAGGTTATCAAGAAGATATTGACATCAATTTTTTTAATAAAAATTAGTAATATATTTGGAATGATTTTACAATTATATTTTCAAATCAAACAACAGAAGTATATCTGGGGAGTGGGGAATTCAAATTAAGAATTTCAGCATAAATATTTAAAGTTGATTTTAAAATTTAAAATCTTTTATCGCAATTATTTTTTAAAAAAAATCGTTTAGCGAGAATATAGATTAAAAAAAAATTATTGGTTAAACATGTATGACGTGCAGACAGGAATGGTCTGCCCAAAAGTCAAATAATAACTTGCATGAATGAAAATTGAAATTATTGGAATACAATGATGCTTTTTGTGACGATTTGGAAAAGTGTCTGGCGAGCTTGTAGAGGTCAAACCATGACTCCAAACATATTCTTACCAAAACTGTAATAATTACCATGAATTATCTAGCCTTCCAAACTGGCCGCAACCCCCCCCGGGGCGCCGCCGCCGGGGTGGGGGTTGGTTCCCTTGACCTATTTGCTTTGGTTTGACTTTACCAGTAAGGAACATGTATTGGACTGACTTCAACAATCTTTGGACCCAATTAAGAAGGGAAGTATTGGAAGGGCCCAGATCCAATAGTTTTCCGAGCCTACGTGGCTCTTAATAACTGGTTAAATCCAAAACGGGAGCGCGAGATATCGCCAAAGGTAACCCCCCGGATGGGCACATACGGAGATGCGAATCAAAATGGAAAATCGAAAAAACGAGAATATAAAAGAGAAGCTGAGATAAGATAACACTGGAAGATCAAAGCGCAACCCTAGCTCGAAAATCTCGCGATAAATAAAACAAAGTTGCCTCGTCTGCAATCTCCGCTTATCTCTCCGTCGAGAGGATCAATCTCTCTCTCCTGTAAGCTCCAAATTTATCGCGATCTCTTTCTTTCCTCAATCTTCGCTCGTCGTATTTTCTACTGCTATATATATTGTCAGCGCTGACGCATTCTAATTTCCAGTGTGTTTAGTTAGGATGGTTTCCTCTGTTCGCTTCATGGCAATTGATTTTTGTTGATTCTTCTAGGCCAATATAATTTACATAAAATTTTGTGTTGATTGGAAGGTTGGAGAGACTGCGTGTGAAAAATGCGGGAGAGGGAGTGCAAGACTTTGCTGTGTGGGTGGGAGAGGGGTATACTCTATTTGTACTGACGACAGGGCATTCAATTTTGAAGTACCCAGATCAATAAATTCTCAGACTTTCTTATGAACAATCTAACAAAAATAGAGATTATTTAATCCCTTCGAATCGCAATTGGACTGATGAGTTATATACTTATATCCTTCACATAACAGGGACTCTTTAGTCGCCGTGAAAATGATTTTCATCTTTAACTATTGCAAAACTGCGAATGGGCCGGAGAAGTTCTTAAAAACAAACCATTTTTTCCATGCATTGTGTGATTTCATCTCCTAAACTTAAAACGCAGATTGGTTTTTTAGATCGCCCAAACTTTAGACACTAAATCCATTTGATTATGATGGTTTTGAGAGTACTGTAACTCATATTGCCTATGCTATATCTACTGAGTCACTGATGAAATCAAAGAAGAATATATACTTGAATTTATGTTAGGAATCACGTAGAACATCAGCAATCACACTAGTTCAGACAGTAATACTGATAGGAAAAACAAGGTTACACAATCTGATAAGAGTGCATATACTCCTTATCAGCCAAAATGAGTCTCAGGTTCTTCAGGACCTGATTCCCTCGGCCTAATACAACTCTCACAATATCATTCTCTACCTCCCTTCCCTCTCCCTAACGGCTAACATAGCCAAAATAAAAGTACTTTCAGTGCCCCAAAAGCCACTCTACTTAACAGCTACTATTCCTACTCTTTCTCAAAAACATGGTTGAAAACAAAAGAGTCAACCCTGCAACCTTAAAAGGTATCTTGCCCTTCTGTCTGAATTGTTTTTGTCTTCCTTGGTATTCGTGCGTAGACCTTGCCAACTGATGGAAGGGTTCTTGCAATTTATAATGTTGATTTAACTTTTTCTGCGGAACCTGAATGGCAACTAAACGCTTGAATGACTTTCCCCAATCTTATTTGTTGGTTTTCTCCTTTTGTTTAGGCTGTCATTACTACCTTGGAAGAGCTGCTGCCCGCCAAGTAAGTTAAAGCTTATTTTCCTATATATATATATCAATATCTTCAGCAGTGTCCCTGTGACTTGTAGCCAATGATTTTTTTGGACTAACACCATATGGGAAAACCACTTAATAGTGTCCGAGAGCTAGATTGTTTTTCTTATATACATTATAGTCAATCATTAACTTATATTTAACGATTTGAACTTTTTTTATTTATTGTTTTGATAGGGACTTGACATATCAATTCCTATATTTAAGTGTACCCTTTTCCAGAATTTTTTTTTTAAGGTTGAATTTTTTGTCACCTGTTCTATGTTTATTGTGATACAGATAATCAATAGAACAAAAGAAAACTTGATATATAATGTATTGACAGTATTTTGTTAATTGTTAGTGGTTCGAGAAAAAGATGTCTGCTGGGAATATGCTGATAAATTAGATGGAAACAAGGTAAGATGCAAATTTTGCCAAAGGGTTTTAAATGGAGGCATCAGTAGATTGAAGCATCATCTATCTCGACTTCCAAGTAAAGGAGTAAATCCTTGTAGCAAGGTCAGAGATGATGTTACTGACAGGGTTAGGGCAATTATTGCATCAAAGGAAGATGTCAAAGAAAACTCTAGTGTGAAAAAGCTGAAGCTACCAGAAGTCAAGTCTCCAAGTCCTGTTTCTGCTACTAAGGCTCTTCTATCTATAGATGCAGCATCTCCTGTTATGAAGAGCTTCCTTACTGTCAGTCCTATGACTCCTCCCTCTGTGAACCACCAAGAGAATGCGGAGAAAAGTATTGCTCTCTTCTTTTTTGAGAATAAGCTAGACTTCAGTGTTGCACGGTCGTCATCCTATCAACTAATGATTGATGCCATAGGGAAGTGTGGTCCTGGATTTATTGGTCCATCGGCGGAGATGCTGAAGACAACTTGGTTGGAAAGGATAAAGTCAGAAGTTGGCTTGCAGTCAAAAGATGTTGAGAAAGAGTGGGTTACCACAGGTTGTACAATTATTGCAGACACATGGACTGACAATAAATCAAGAGCCTTAATTAATTTCTTAGTCTCATCACCATCCAGGACATTTTTCCACAAATCTGTGGATGCATCTGCATATTTTAAGAACACAAAATGCCTTGCTGAACTTTTTGACACTGTTATTCAAGAGTTCGGCCCAGAAAATGTCGTGCAAATTATCATGGATAGCAGTTTTAACTACACTGGCATTGCCAATCATATCGTTCAAAACTATGGAACTATATTTGTCTCACCTTGTGCTTCCCAATGTTTAAACCTGATTTTGGAGGAATTCTCAAGGGTAGACTGGGTAAGCAGATGCGTTTTGCAAGCACAGACCATATCAAAGTTTATATACAATAACGCATTGTTGCTTGATCTCATGAAGAAGTTCACTGGGGGCCAGGAACTAATCAGGACTGGCATCACAAAATCAGTATCCACCTTCCTGTCATTACAGTCTTTGCTCAAGCAACAATCAAGATTGAAGCATATGTTCCACAGCCCTGAATATGTTTCGAACTCATTATATGCAAATAAACCACAAAGTCTATCTTGTATTTCAATTGCTGAAGATCTTGATTTCTGGAGGACAGTGGACGAGTGTGTGGCTATCTCTGAGCCTTTTCTGAAAGTCTTGAGAGAAGTTTCTGAAGGAAAACCAACTGTAGGTTCCATATACGAACTAATGACGAGGGCAAAGGAGTCAATTAGGACATACTACATAATGGATGAGAACAAGTGCAAGACATTCTTAGATATTGTGGATGAAAAGTGGCGAGACCATCTCCATTCTCCTCTACACGCTGCTGCTGCCTTCTTGAACCCTAGCATTCAATATAATCCTGAAATAAAATTTCTTTCCTCTATAAAAGAAGACTTTTACAAGGTTTTGGAGAAACTACTTCCTGTACCTGACATGAGGCGTGATATCACCAATCAAATCTATACCTTTACAAAGTCTCATGGGATGTTTGGCTGTAGCCTAGCAAAGGAGGCAAGAACTACAGTTTCACCGTGTAAGTATGAAATCGCGCCCGTATTCACTGTGTCTCAGAGGTCCTATTTTATCAGTTTCACGAATGAATTTCATAATTGCAACGTGAACTATACATTCCGGTCTTAGATAATCAACATAGTCATGTGTTTTAATGCAGGGCTTTGGTGGGAACAATATGGTGACTCTGCCCCTGGGTTGCAACGAGTGGCCATTAGAATATTAAGTCAAGTGTGTAGCACATTCTCTTTTCAGCGGCACTGGAGTACATTCCAGCAAATTCACTCAGAAAAACGAAACAAGATTGATAGAGAAACGTTGAACGACCTTGTCTATATAAATTACAATCTCAAGTTGGCGAGGCAAATGAAAGCAAAGTCTTCAGAAGCTGATCCACTTCAATTTGATGATATCGATATGACCTCAGAGTGGGTAGAGGAAAGTGAAAATACAAGTCCTACTCAGTGGCTCGATCGTTTTGGCCCTGCCTTGGATGCCAGTGATCTGAATACCAGGCAGTTTAGCTCCGCTATTTTTGGCGCAAATGATCCCATTTTCGGATTGTGATTGTGCGGCACTGGGGTTCATTAATTACTCATTCCGATCATGTGTTCTTTCACTCCCTTGTAAAAATATGTTAATCCTCAGATCAGGCTGAGGCATGTATTCTTTCTTGACAGTTGTAGATCTTGATGTATATTAACTTGTTAATGATGTAAATTGTATTATCTGCTAATTGGGGCCGACAAGAACGACAGCTCATGTGGTGGATTGTTAATATAAGATCCACTTTGAGAAAAAAATTGGACTCCAAGCTAGATCAGACGGGGAACATCAACAAGCTATCATGTGTGCTTTTTAAGCCATGTTCATAATTCTACCGTATTTTGGACAAGTTCTTACATTTCTTGAAATCATAATGCAAGAGTTTGACAAAAGCGAGTGTTTAATCTTTAATATAAAATCGATGAATAACCATGGGCCAAAAACAAGGAAAAATATTTACGAATACAGAAATGTAACTGCGAATAACTGAATGTGTTGCCACGTGGCAGCCCTTGGTTGCCGCCTCCATTTTCAAAGCTGAACCTGGGAAAAGCCTCCTCCTCCTCCTCCATTAGAGATCAAATTTTGGCATTTTTTACGTAGTTATGAACTCTAGTTTCAGGACCAGGCTCGGTCCACCGCCTTATAACGGACAAATCCCCATGTACCGTCCCACCGCATCCCCGTCACCGGTGCGCAACCAGATGCCCGGTCCGCCTGGTCACTCCGCCGTTCCTCCCGTCGGCCGTTCGTCGCCACTTCACCATACTGCTCCTCATTCCCCTTCTTGTATTTCTCTTCACCTCCCTGCTTTGTGTATCTAATCTTCTTTTAAAATTCTGCAGTGACGAAGAGAAAATAGTGAGAAAATAAAATCGGTAGTTCGGAATTTTCCTGCAAAACGAGATTTGGGATTTAATTGAGCGCTTATGTAACTTAGTTTGTTCAAGAAGATAGTTGATTTTTTTAATGAAGAGACTTCAACTCCTGTTCCACAATGAAATTGATATATTCAATACGTTTTTCTTATTGATTTGCAGTAGGATTGGGCATTAAGGTTGCTGTCAAGCCAGAATATAAGATCACTTCTCCGGTAGACGTTGCTCTGCATGTCTCCCTTATTCATTTTTTCCGAGATATGGGGCATTCATAATTTATGATTTTTTTCATTATAATCTTGACTAGTCTCTATGTTTTGATCTCGAAAACTTGTGCGTGAATGCTTGTTAGTCTCCATTTATGCCAGTTTAGGGGTCATACTTTCTTCATTCTGTTCATCAGAATATTTTATTTATCACAACCAATTTCATGATCTCTTGCTTATCAAACAAAAATTTCATGATCTATTATCCTCTTATTTATGTATTGGACGGTTTTCTTGAATTTCACTCGTTTTAATGTCACAAAAGCTGACACAATATTTTGATGCTTTTGCGTGACTTCTCAGTGCTTTTCTGAATTTGTAGCCTCATTTATCACTGCATGCTGGAGATCTTCCGTGGAGTAAATTCCAATTTGATTTTACATTAGAAAGAAAAATTTTGGCTGAAGCTAAGAAGGAAAGCCCAAACTGGTGCAGGTTTTTGGTTGAAAATCTTCTACCCAAAGGTGCCGAATCATCATCACTAGTGGTATGTTCCAAATTTTGCTATTGTGTTCTCTGTTCATAATGGTTTTTTATTTCTATCCTTTTTTTGGGATGCATTTAAAGGCTACAAGTCTACAACACTATTTTTTGTTATTTTATGATGAACTCCATTTGTTCTGTATATTGATTAATATCTGACTAATTTATATTTAAAAATCGTTTGGCAATTATATGTGAATATAGCTTCCAAGGGTGTGAAATGAACAGTATTTTCTTGCAGACTCCTGGTTCAAATCCCGTTGTAAGCAATTACTGCCATGTGGCTTAGCCAATAAGCTGTCCCCATCGCTGTTTCAAATTATGGTGATAATCCAAAGGTATGTGCTTGATCCCTGCATCTCTTCATGGATATGTTCAAAGTTCAAACATCATCATGTATGGCTGAATGTTTCTGAAGAACCGTGTGCAACACAATCTGACTCTTTGCTCCAACTGTAGTGATAAAATTATGAATCATGTTGTGTACACAAGATTCACATGGTTCTTCCTTTGCCAAAATTTTGTGAAATTTTTAGTCCTCAAGATGATTAAAAAGTTGTCAGTTCAGTAATGACCTGAAAATTTTGTTTCCTGTTACATCTGATTATCTTCTTCATCCTGCCTCTTCTCCCTCTCTGTGCTGAGAGGGGGAAGGGGAATGTTCAATTCTGATTATCTTCCCCATATAACTTACCTATTAACCAACTTCTTGCAAACCTGATCACCATCCTCTAGCACTCTGTCACATTTTCTTTTGCTATAAGTCAGAAGTGGGCATCATGGATTGCTATCACCTAAGAAGTCTAATGGTTCTCTTAAAAGATAAGTGGTAAACATCAATATTTTCTTCCCTTGATTAAATATTCTTGAATTCTTAATTGTTGACATAAATAACAACTCTTATGGTAGTTCCTTTGAGACTAGAGCTTCTCCTTCTTAACATTAAATTAAACTTATTATTAAAGTGAAATGTTTCCGCATCAAGTATGTATCTTTGGCATCAAGTTTTTTGAATTTCCTTTGGTAATTGCCTAAAACTTTTACACATTATAGCCTCAACCTTGCATTTGTCCAGTTTGATCCGGTTACCTTCTGACCTTACCTCTCTCTATGTGCTGAGAGGGATTATCTATGGTTAGCATGAAAACAAATAGTCAGTTTTGATGGAAACTATCTGTGCTCTATAGATGTTATGCTTTTTGCCTAAATGGGCAGGGAAAAGTGTGGGAATATTGTGTATTCATTATATTTTATGATTAGATATGGATATATTATATCTTAGTTATTGTACTCCTAAATATTTGGCTGATGGTACTCTGAACAAGTTAAAAGCTCGCCTAGTAGCAAGAGGGCTCACTTAGATATAGTCCAAATTATCAAGAAACATTTGCACCAATGTCAAAGTTAAACACTATTAGAGTTCTATTGTCTATGGCAGCCGACCTAGAGTAGCCACTTCACCAGCTAGACATCTAGAACGCTTTTCTCAATGGCGAGCTTAAAGAAGAAGTATACGTGACCTTACCTTCATGTTTTGAAAAGGGCAAAATTGATCGAGTATGTAAGCTAAAGAAATCTCTATATGGTCTGAAGTAGTCTCTTAGGGCAAAGGTTCTCGAAAGTCTTGAAGTTAGAGGGGTACAAACAAGAATTATTAGATCATACAATGTTTGTCAAAACAAAGGACAGAAAGAAGTGCATGCTCATTGTGTACGTTGTTGACCTAATCTTTACAAGAGATCATATTGAGGAAATATCAAGGATAAAAATTGCACTTGGGAGAGAATTGGAAGTCAAGGATCTTGGAAACTTGATGTACTTTTTTGGGATGGAGGTTGCTGTGTCTAGACTAGGCATCTATGTCTCTCAAAGGAAGTATATAGTTGATCTTCTAAAAGAAATATGCATGATGGGTTGTAGCCCCGAGCCAACTCCTATTGTGGTGTAGAAAAAGAGGAAGAAGAAATCTAAGCATAACAATAAATGAGAGTTAGAAGAAAGTGCCTCACATGATGAGTTTGAAGAAGAAGAAGATGATCAAGAACAAGGAGCTAACGAAGCTGTTGAAAAGGAAGATATGAAAGATTTGTTGGGAAGTTGTTTTATCTCTTTCATATATAACTGGATATGGTCTTTGTGGTAAGTGTGGCCAGTAAGTACATGAGTAAGCCAAAGAAGGAGCACATGGATGCAGCCTGCAGAATCCTAAGGTATCTAAAGGGCACCCCTGGAAGAGGGTTATTCTTCCGGAAACAAGACTGGAGAACTATAGAAATATACATTGATGCAGATTGGGGAGAAACTCATCCTGGTCGAAGATTGACCTCTAGTTATTGCTCCTTTGTATGGGGAAATCTGGCTACCTGGAAGAGTCAGAAACAAAGGATTGTATCTAAGAGCAGTGTTGAATATGAGTTAAGGGCATTGGCTCAAGGGATTATGGAAGAATTGTGGCTGAAACAATCCAAGATGAGATAAAAGTGTGGATTTACCGATGAAACTCTAGTGCAATAATAAGGCCACCATAAGCATGACTTTAAATTCTATTCAGCATGAATGATCGAAACATGTGGAGATAGATAGATTCTTTATCAAGGAGAAAGTAGAAGAAGGGATCATATGTCTCACTCAATCTTCAAGTTGCGGATTTGTTGACCTCAAACTTGCATTTGAAAGTTGTATAAGCAAGTTGGACATAGTTAATATCTATAGTCCAACTTAAAGGGGAGTGTGAGAATATTATACATTTATTATATTTATTATATTGTAGGATTATATATAGATATATTATATCTTGGCTATTTTGATTAAATTAGATTTTAAGATTTAGGCCCCAATTTACTATATTTTATTCAATGATTCATTATAATATTTCTTTCTCAAATGGTCCACAAAAAGTAATTGTTGCCCATGTTCCTAGGAAGCCTTTCTAATATTTTGGACAGCTCCTTTTGGGGTATTTTTTTGCATCTATTGCTAACGGGATTATGGGAGATATCTCTGGCACTGCAAGCCTTTTTAAGGATCAAGAGGATCTTAAAAGCCCTGCCTGGTGAAATTCGTTTAGATATCATGGATCTTAGTTTCACTTTCAACTACATCATTCTTGGACCTGAGATGAAATTTCTATATCTTGCATTTCTCCGTTAGCTGGCAGAAGATGTCTGGCCGTGTTGGCATTTAATTTGCTCTGCTAACCTAACGAGCGCATTGTTCATTTGAAGGTTCGGGAATCAGGGAATGGCTACACCATTCTGCATGAAATGGGGTTTTCATCTTGCGCGGTTGCTGATGCCTTGGTTATGCATGAAAATAATACGGACAAGAACGTGGAACATTTTCTTGGTGGTTCATCGTGATAATCCTCAAAGATATTTGTTGGAGGTATCGTTTTGTCATAGATAAATTGATTTTATAAAATGACGATAGTAACTGTCAAATATAGAAATACGAGTACAATATGCTATTGGCTGTTTTTTTTTTATCCGGATGGCGGAAGCTGGGAATCTGAGTTGTGGGGTGTTCCAGAACAAATAGATCAGACCCTCAATTTGATTTTTTTTCCCTTTTAATATGGATAAGCTTGAAGTTATTCTTCCTAACTCAAAAGGAAAAAATATATTCTTCCAATTTGATTATTATTATTATTATTTTGAGAAAAGGTGAAGGAAATTACACTCGACTCAAATTTATTACTATTAGTATTATTATTCTTTATTTTCTTTTTCCTTTGTATTTTTAGTATTATGCATTGGTAGCGGAGAGGCAAGTTTCTTGGGTCTAAACAATTTTTAGGTAGCATTGTGCATAAATAATATAAATGGCAATAATTTTTTTTTTTAAGAAAAAAACTAATGAATACGTTTTATGTAGATAACTATCAGTTTGATAGAAAACCAATCGCTCACACGTTTTAAATAGAAAAATATGAAGTTAAAGTATTTTATCATGAATGTCCGACTTATACCCTCCTCACTTTGTTGGGAGTTGCAGTGGATCGTCTACTACCCCAAAATAGAGAGAGGGGGGGAGCCTTTTTTTTTAAGACACACTGAATGGGGGGGAGCGGATGGTCCACTGCAGTAGACTGTAGTTGCTTCCCACTTTATTGGTTTTACTTGTCACTGTTCGTTCAAGGACTAGTAAAGCTCTTTTGCATCAAGAAACATTATGATCATTTGTTGTATCCCATTATTTACTTCGAGTTTCCTTCTGTTATTAAAGTTTCTTTCGGCCAAAAAAAAATTGAGAGCATTTATAGTCGCCGAACATCTCAAATTTGTGAGCATTTACAATGCATTCATAGCCTACAAAGCATATATACATACGCACACGAAACTCCATTCAATGTTAAAATGTCGGGTATAACGCTTAAAAATCCAAAGATGACCCGCAACAAAGCACTCCATTTAATACTTCTGTTCATGAAAATTGGGATGTTCTTCGACCATCAACGAATGAAAGAACAACGGAAACCAACTCACTAGAGGAAAGCTGAACTCCATAACTGCACTGTATTGCATACCTTTGGTAATCAATGCCCGCTGCACTTCTAACTCAGCAATCCGCTGACCACTCTCAAGTTTGTAAGTTGTAACTGAAACTATTTTTCAGGTGGACTTAAAATCTGACGAATATCAGACACCCGCACAAATTGCTCCTGAAAGACGAATAAGTTGCACAGAGAGAATTCAACGAGTGATTCTCAAATAATCAGTTACGCTATCAATTTCATGAGCTCAAATTTATAGAGGGTCTATGTAAGAGAACCTGATGACCAAGATGAGCAACAAAACTTCCCCTCATCAACATGCTTCACATCAAGCCCAATAAACCAGGATCCAGCACTAACATCATCATGGGCGTAGGTACGAAGAATTGATCTGCCAATTCAAGGGAAAAAAAATTCAATCTAGTGTTGTCAAAGCAGCAACTGATACGACTCACAGCAAAGAAGAACGAGTCTGACCTGTTAATTGATATGAATTTAGCCAAAGCACGAGATATGACGTACATCTCTCCTGATGCATGACGAAAATATCTGTTGGCCAGAAATTTAATTGTCAATTTGAGTTGGTAAATGGATGGAATTAAGTTATTTGTAAAACTTGGTGTCCATCAATGAATCCAGAGTAGCATATTAATATGAAATTACTGGTGGTTCAACTTACGATTTTTTGTCCCCAAACTTCCACCATTCTGGTTCATACCATTTATGTTTCCTGCATGATTCACAGGTAGTGAGAAGAGAACCATAGAACATCTTATTCATAATTGCACTACAGTTTAAACAGCAAGATTCATAAAGGCCTCACGGTTCAGAGAATACTTCGCCTGACTTCATACACCCTATGTAAACACGAGGTTTATCTAAATGAGTTGCAAGTGTAGCTCCCAATGCATCTGTGGGGCAAGAAACAAGTAAACTACATGACATATAGACATCCATAAGGAGTTGAGTTAATAGTGGTAGGACAACTCAGTAATTTGCCTAATAATGCAAAGAAGCGGACAAGAAATATTTTCACTCAGCCAAAATGAAAAAAATTAAGAATATAACTGACTGTTCCTTCTGAAAATACCAAAATGAAGGAGCAGCAGCACAGGGATCATGAGGCAGTTAAGTAATGAAATTGATCCTTTTTTGTTTATTAATTTTTGTTTTGGGTCGTCTTCTTGTTCATCTCTTTGTTAGAGGTATAACTAAGAGTAAGACACTTCATTCATATGCATTTTTGAGCCTGTGGCTCTTTCAGCGATAAATTATGTAAGTACAAGTTAATAGAACACAAGGTAAAATAACAAAAATAGGAATTAAAACAGGACCTTGCTCGTTGAACGCATGTCTACAAAGATACTAACTCAAAAAATGACCAAAAGGCCTTTTTTATTGGAGATAGTCTAAACCGGGCCACAAGAAAGCAATATTTCTTGCATCGGATAGTTCAAGTTAATGACTAGTAATTAAATGTAAGAAATGATGCTATAAATACAGTACAACCTGACCGCTGATAGAGAAAAATAGTTCACATGAGGCTTTGCCATGTTAGAGTCAATTCACCTAATATATATAATACTTGGCCATTAGGTTCTCGTATTAGGAGAATCCATTCTAAACATCCACAGTGAAAATACCCTACATAATCACATATCTTGAGCTTAAACATCAGAAAATTAGCATTGGACTATTACTTCTTTTTTCAAAGAAAAACTAACCAATATTTACATAAACATCATCGTTGACTTTGGCATAAAACTCAGCTTCCCATTTATCTGCGGCAAGAGCAAAGAACAACTTAGCCTTCTTTGGGAGTTCCTCATTAGTCTCCGCATGGTTATCCTGTTCACATGGGCATTAGAGATCATTAGTGAACCTGCTGAACCTTATCTTCTTCTCACAAGAGGCCATGGCGGATGAAACAGACATTATTGGCCCTAAGCAGGCTATGCAATTGCCACTGCCAAAGTATTCTATCACATCTAGTATCTACCTGAATAACGTCTAAAGTCAACATAAAGCACTATTTTTTGCAGCAAAAATGTTCATGAAAACAATCCTATGCTCGACACATGTAAAGATTGGTTTTGATTGTCAAATCAGACTGAAATATGACTTTCACGCCTTAATCCAAAATGATTGATCCTAAACCTCATGGCAAATAAAAACAGGAGTAAAGAAAAACATAGTGCTCAGATCAACAAGTAATTGTGAAAACACAATAATGGCTAAAATAAAAGTTTTTCTGAAGCTGTTTGGTCTACATTGATTAGCACAACCAGTGAATAAAGTGCTTGTAACAGCATTCTTTGATGAAAACATTATTTAGTTATCTGAAAATTGTGCTCTGGAATATCAAATCTCTTATTGCGAAAAGGATGCATTCATCAGGACATTAGGAAAGAAATGACATATTTAAAGAGGACAGTATCCCCCGAGTTTCAATGTATTTCTAAATAATATAAAAAAGAAAAGTATATAACTAAAATAAAATCCTTGAAATATATTATACGTACAAGGATCATGAAATCATTAGTCTTCCTATTTTCACGATCAATGTCTCTATCCAGAGCGTCCCCACGATTAGCACTGTAGAGTTGCAAAATTTCATAAGGGTTTCAGTTGAACCATAAAAACAGAGAAATTAGTTTGGAAGTATTTGCACCTCCTTCCAATAACAAATCGTGCAACGATGCCCTTATTATCCTCCATTTTCTTCAAAACTGCACCTGCAAAGGTAATGCTTCAAAAAATAAATCTCTTTGAACTAAGGTTTTAATGTGGCAGGCTGAAACCTCAACATAAGAAATCTTTAAGTAAACAGTCTAAGTCGAACCAAAAGCTACATACTTCACGAACCAACAAAATAACAATGAACAGAAGAAAAGATAAAAAGCACAATGCACTATAACTTGTAAAACAGAGGGGTAGAGTCTTCACATGAGTCATCATGACGATGATGATAAGAGAATACATGACTTTTCTTTCTAGTGAAAATAAAAAAGGAGACCAATATATGAAATTACACCATCATATAACCTTAAAGAAAAGATAAGGTGAGGAAAAGGCTTCAAAATTCATGAAGATGACGTACAATATACATTACAGTCCCTTGATTTGAACAGTCAGTGCATATACACAAAGCGCAATAACAAGGGTATACATATAAAATGAACAAATTTGAGTTTGGTCAGGAAAGCAATATTTCCAAAGACTGAGGGGTGCCCACGCACAATCACAAATTGTGCTCTAAATTCTCATAGCAGTACATGATATAATAACATCTTAGTTTCAAAATTCATGCTTTACAATGCTACTTCAGTTTGTTACACAGCCTCACATTTGAAACTAGTTTCTCCATTTTAGACAACTAGAATACGTTTGGACTACATTAATAGAGATACTCGTGCCAAAGTTGCTCAAAAGGATGTCAGCAATTTAAATCACTAAGCAAGAGAGCACAGATATCCATCAGATCGGACGAGTAATATTCCTACCAGTTCCCATCCATGCCTTACGGATTGCATCTCTATTGTTCTGCCGGCCAAACCTTGTGATTATGCCAATCACTAACAAGGGCCCTCTCCTAGTGTAAGTCCCATTGGTCTCAGTCAAACGATTTGAAGCAAAGCCTTCTTGTTTAGCTGCAGCAAGTTCCATCTCAAGGGAATCAAGCTTCTTATGTTGTTCCCTGGCAATCATATGATTTCAAATCAAGATGATGAAAATAGTAGAGAAACTCGAGAAAATCAACAGAGATCATTACTCAAACCATATATGGCAATCAAGAATGCATTTTCAAAATTAACTTACCTGCAGGCTATGATTTTCAATGTATCGTCCACGGATATAGCAGATTGCCCCTAGAATGAAAAATGAAAACCCCATGGTTTACTTAGCCAGAAGCAGAGATTCCTATTCAAACAAAATTTTAAAAATCATATAGATGAATTGCTACAAAATGAGAGTCCTTAATGTGCCCGTAATCTAATAATTCTCAAACTCCATCACGTCTTAAATACAAGCATGTTCCGTAATCTAAATGCATGCATCATATCATGAAATTATGCCCATCACTCATGGGAACGCATTGATAACAACATTCGGCTGGTTTATTACTTTACCGTGCAACTATGATAAGTTCCTCTAGTTGGAATTTGTCTGCGCCGAAATCCAAAGAATCAAAATTATTATAAAACTAACAAGCTGTAACGAATTATCGAAGACAAGTAGGAACCGCATTAACACCTATATCTCCATTAAAAAGCGCGAGAGAGAGATGTATTATCAGTAACTCCATTAGTGATGAAGCACATAATGAGCTAGAAACAGAACGTATGCACCATCAACCATTTAGATAAGGATAGAAGAATGGTCACCTGCCCAGTTATCCTGTCAAGTTCTCTAATCAGATACACCCTGTTCTCAGCATCCTGCCATAACCTGTTTCCATCAGTGCGGGAGAGGAAAATGAGGCAAGATAGAAGTACGAAAGGAAGAAAATTAGAATTCCCTCAAAACGATAGCCGAATAACTGCAGAAGAAGAAGAAGAGCAGAAAAATGAACCTTCCAGCTACGTAGACAGAAGCAAAAATAGCGAACATGGAGATCAGAAGAGTTGGAATCCGGGACCGATTGGCCATGGTGGAAAGCCTAGAGCTCGATCCCTTGCTCTGCATTGAAGTCCGAGATGCCTCCGAACTGTGAAACAGATCCAAATCTTTGAGAATTGATTCAATTCAGGGAAAGAGGGAGGGCGGGTGATAGAGGGAAGACTTACCGGAGGACCAGCTGTTAAGGTATGGCTTTCAGTGCCGGTGCTGATGTACAAATATCATCAGATCAGTCTATTTGTTAAAAAATATTCTGTTACTTTTTCTGGATAAATATCATTGGTTAGTGGTAACAGCTATGATTCTCGAATGTTGGGTTAAGAAATAGAGTAAATAGGGTATAGAAAATAAATTAAATTCTTTCTCTAACTGTTCAATATTCCCTGCTCCTGCGCATGGATGAAGCCACGAAGCAACGAAAACTGAAATGATCCAACTTTATCTTTTTTCTCACATTTCATTTGTTTATTAGGTAATCTACCTATATCCGCAATGAATTATTTAAAAACCAAAAAGGGAAAAATAATAAAGTATATGACTTATTTAAGTTCGCGTTGGGAATTCACAATTTCACGATATAAATCTTCTTTCGTAGATTTATCTCATACATCCTAAATTATATAGGAAAAGCAGTTTCATCCAAATTAATGTAAATGAACATATATAACTTTAAGATATAGATCACGGTTCATGGACTGGAGGAGGCAAATCTCATTTTCCTTTTCCTTTCTTTCTTTTTTTTTTTTACTATAAAAAATTTTAGAAAAGAGGTCGGGGCTCATCCACAGTCCAAGGGTAGGGCACTTGAGCCTAATTCATAAGGAATACTGGTCAGAGAGTACACATGTCTCTACCTTTATCAGCGTTATTACTGCTTCCTAAACTCCTAGGATGTCTCTCCCAGCACCTTAACCAGCGCAGGAATCAAACCCCCTCCTTAAAGGTAAAGAACACCGACCCACGCACCTAAATACAAAGATGAGGGGTTTTCCTTTTCCTTTGGAATCCATGTATGATTGGATTTCAATTCGTTGGCATAATAAGTTAGAGTCATTTTTGGTACACGAGTTGGAGTTGAATTAAGCCTCCAAAAAAAAGTCCAATCTTGAAACCGAACTATACTTATTTAAAACAACAGGCCCATTTATGTTAAAACCTACATGGGCCCATCTTTGTTAAACCCAAACATTCCTCAGACAAAAGTTGCCCCAAAAAATATTACCAAAAAAAGAAGTTGCCCCCAAAAAATAGAAAACGACGACCCCCGTCTCACTCCCTCTCCCTGTTTTATCCATTCAACTCTATAACCCCAGCAAGCTAATACGCAAGAACTTATAATCCTTGCATCTTGCCACCATTCTTGATAGAATATATACACTTGTGGCTTCTCCCCACCTCTCTCATTCAATTTTTCTGGATTTACCTTTCCTCCTGTACCCCTCACCATTTTTTTCCCTTCCTTTTCTTTTTTGTACTGTTGGATCGAGATCTCAATGATCTAAATTTATTATAAAATTAAAATATTATTATAAAAGAAAAAAAGGGAAATAATGATAAAAAAACGATAGATGTAGACCGTTGAGATTTTAATCTAACGGTACAAAAAGACAAATGAGAGAACATGATCATAAGAGGCATATGAGAAAAGTCAAGTCAAATTTTTCTCCACTATCCATCTAAACTGTTAAATTAAAAATTGTAAGGTTCAAATTTTATGTATTATTAAATTATCTGATTACAGTTTTAAACTTATTTTGAACTGTTTTGAGCACCATTAACTCTAATAGCAGAAATACTTAGCTTGTTCCTAAAATAAAGTTAAAAGGCTTATTTTACTTATATATCTAAGGCTCAAAACCTCCTTCATTAATTAATCTCGTAATATTAATACTTTATTCGACAATAACAATCTTATAATCAAGACAAGTTCATGTATTGCCTTACTACATCTCTCTACTCTTGAGTCGAGTCTTAAAAGAGATATCTATATTAGAAAGGATAATCACAAACCCTACATCAAATATCGGATTAAAATATTAAAAAAACTTATTATATTTTCGCTTGCTAGGTGCAGTTAATTGCTGTTGTAGTCAATGCTAGTTTTTTTTTTTTTTTTAATGATAGTCAACGTTAAAATTTTCAGATTAAATCATTAAGGAGAAAATAGTGCAGATCGATTCGGCCTTAATTAACTATATTCCCACCAGTTTAACCTTTTACTCACTTTTATATATACACTGGATCGATGTGAACGTAGATTTGATGACCTAAATTAATACAAGCTTATATATATAAAGGATCATCTGATTGATTAAGCTAGATCTGTTCGATATATATCTGAGTACGCGTGAGATTACAAAATCACGCAACAACGTAACATCCACATTGCGTGACGACCAAAATCCAAAGCTTTCTGCTTTCCATCATAATTTCGTGTTTGAAGTCCCAATCATTATTATAATGGCAATAATCTGACCTGTAATGGCGAGGTTTTTTTCTTACCAAAGCATGTGTCTTTATGTCCATACATACCCAACTGCTCCCATATTCGACTATGGGACAATTATATATAAACAAATGTCATTATGTTTGATTCTTATAATTAACTTTTGACCTTGTGCCTCCAACCGAATATGACTTCATCGATCTATATATATTCTCACATTTCCAAAAAAAAAAAACTCTTGTTGACAATATTTTGCTTTGTGTCTCTGCATTATTTTTCCTCCCTGGACAAAGAGGGCAGCTACAACTAGATGACACTTTCATATATATCAAGCTTTTAATAATGACTTTAATTTATTGATTTTACAACTCTTTAACACTATAATTAATTAATTAACCGCGTGCGCATACATAGACACACACACGCGCACATATTATAACTAGTAGTATGCTACGTTCTGATCTTTATCATGAATACATGGTTGATCAAGTGCCATTAATGGACCAAGACTTTCAACTGAAGTTTATAAGCATATCTATCCCCCGCTCCATATAGGTGTGGATGAGTAATTAAACATTATGGTTCCTTTTTAATCATCAACAGTTTTTTCAGCCTTGTTACTTAAGTTGTGCCAGAACTATCCAACAGAAAAGGATATTGCAGGTTTGGAAATGCGTTTTATAAATTGTGGGAAGAAAACGTTGAGGTCTTCGTACAAAGTTTGTGTGTGTATTCCTATCATAATAAATAAAAAAATGCATATTTTTTATTTGATCAAAGGTTTCTCCAATAAAATTTAGATAACAAAGGTTTGTACATTTCTTAACAAATATAATATACTTCCCCATGTTTAAATATGTATTTTCTATTTTTATAAGGGTGAGACCCTTTACTACGTACACTAAAATAATTTATTAAATGCAGATTTAAATATTCAAATAATTTATTAAGGAAGTCACTTTTTTTTTCATTACCAACTAATTTATATCTAACCATTGTTTGGCCAATTAAGGAGTAATTTTTAATAGGAACTTTAAAAAATATTAACATAAAATTTAAATAATATTATTTAATAAATGTTGGATCCTCTTCACTGACTAAAACATCAATGATAAGAGTATTAGTTAACTAACAGTAAAAAAAAAACATTACTGCGAAATTAGAAAAGCCATAATTGCCGACCCGATCGAACTCTAATCTCCCCAACTATTTCTTTTTCCAACCATGTTAGTTGGAGACTGAGAGCTAAATGATGAACTGATAAGACGCCTCCTTGTATTTGAAGCGTTGACACAATTGATTATGGTCAAAAATAAGGCCGGCCGCAGAAATATAATAAGAGTGTGGTGGGTGGTTCCATATATCTAAGGTTGCTTTGTAAAATTGAATATTAATTCATTGAGCCCTTTTCTTTTCTACGTATAACCTTCATCAGCATGACATCACGTATACTATTCATAATGATGTGGTGCATGTGAAAATATATCTGCAGCCTGGATTTGATAATGTATAGATCATAGATTAAGGCGACAGAAATACTGGGGAAAATGCATCGGAAGAGTCAACTGTGAAATGGATAGAGAGATCTATATATGCAGCGTTAAATAGAAGGCCCGCAAATTAAATGAAAACTAAGTTAATAAATTTGAAAGAATAAATACAATGAGAGAAATTAATGTTCAACTAGCTACCCACCAAAAAGAATAACAATTTAGTTTATTTTAATTAGTCCTTGCGTCTTCCCTTTCCCCCTTCTGAAACTACACAACAATGGGGTAGTTAAATTATGAAGCAGGACTGTCAAAACTGAACGATGAAACCTAGGGAAGCTTATGAATCAAAGAAATTGTTGAATAAGTCGATGGAAGGAGTACGTGGTGAAACAAAGAAAGAAGGGCTAGGCACGAAACCACCCTCCATGAAACTCCGGTGAAGGGCCGGGCTCAAATCTTGAAGGAAGCTGATGCCCAAGCCTGGATCCGCCGTCGTAGAAGGCGGCGAGAAGAAGTTAGCGGGAATCGGAGACAGTGCAGCCGGACCCGGCGATAAAATCCCAGGAAACGTACCGTTGGGCCGATCAATTGCGTCGTCCACCTCCATGATCCCTTCCGCGTAACCAACAGCTTCCCCACTCTGATGTTGTCCCAGTACTTTCTTCGGCTGGGGAGACCTAGCTTTCTCTATGGCGGCGAATCGCGCTGCCGGCGAAACCATATCGCCATGATTACTGATAAAAGGATTGTTTGACCCCGTGTTGGATGAAGAAGCCGAAGAAGAAGACGAGCCAGTTAGGCGTTGAACGAGGCTCATGAAGTCGCCCGGCGTGGTGTGGATGACCTTGGGAGAGACAGCGTAGATGATGACAGGCTGGCGCGGCGGAAGCTGTGGCTGCGGCGCCAGCGGAGGTTTCTTGATCTTGTGGGAATCTTTGTGTATCCTTAGAGGCGCTGGACGAGGGCCTTGCAGTTCTCTTCTTGGTGATTTCCCTGTCGGCATGTCCGGGAACTCCATTAATTCTGCTTGCTAGCCCCAACTATGAATATGATTGAATTAGCAATTGTAATTAGAGTATAAAATAGAAGATATAAGAGGAAAGAGAAGGAGGAGGATCGGTGGAGAAGCCGAAGATGATGAAATTCGGTGTGATTTTTTAATTCGAACTGATCGGGAAACATATGTATATATATATACAAAAGCTTACATAAAACCTCGGAAGCTAGAGAGCCTGGTCAACAATGAAGGGAGATTAATTTAATACCTAATACATATGTTAGTAAAAATTGGCCTGTTCCAAAGGTAATATTTTAAAGGGATTATATACCAGGGCCGGTTTCGTACGTGATGATGTTATGATATGCTGGTCTGAATATGTCTATTCCCTTTTCTTTACTTTTTTTTTTAGTTTCCTTTATGTATTATCCAGGTGGACGTGGGGCATTGGAAAGGGTCCAACAGTGCCATGTCAGACAGTTGGATGGAGAAGTAAGCACGTTTTATGAGAAGTTGGAATATAGAGATATTGGTATACATAGATATATTGGATGGATAAGTTTATATTGAAAAGTTGACAGTGGACACATATTTGTGGCTAGGATCTCCGACCGACACCCAAAAGATGCGACACAATAAAGACAAATTAAAGCAGTGATTTTAATTAACAGTGGAACCATGTATCCTAAAACTACATCAGTTTGCTTTCTAAACAGTCCGTATGAGGATGCACGCGTACATTTTAAGATTTCAGGGTAGGCTTTGCCTTTATACATATACACTAGCATCGTATATTTATTCATGGGTAAATGAAAGAGTAGAATTAATGGTAGATTTTGTCAAAAGGAAAATAGCAAGTGGCATTCACGCGCACATGGCATATGGATGGATTTATTAGATAGGGTGTCTTTGTCTACAATTAATATCATCTCATCGTCACTTACAACTTCTAACTTCTAACTTCTAAGAACTATATTATGCATATAGCCCTGTTTGTCCAGTCGCAATTGACGGCGCATATATATATCATCTTTACTCTTACAATTGCAATGGTAGCAAATTAACGTATATTTTCAGTAAACCGAAACAAAACTGATATATAGTGTATATTTTCAGCTACATATCAGACTTCTAGCGGTTATATGAGGTAACAAATGTTATATTTTCAGCTTGTACACACCGCATACATAAAATGATATCCTGTCTCCTTAATCTCTTCAGTGAACTACGTATCTTCATGGTTTAATCGTGTCAAATCTCTTTACTTTAGTACTAGCTATAAACCCTCCACAACGAACTATATTTACTTACCAATTCACAAACTTTAAAACTGATTTCTCAGCAAAAACATATCTTGTGTCCATTCATAATAATATGAACTGCAATATTGGTTAGTCATGGTCAAGACAGCGCCGTCACATGAGAACGTGCTAAATTTTGGTTATTTCAAGCTCTTTGACTCCCTTCTTTGTTCATCTTAGGTAACCAGCTCTCCTTGAAAGTGTCAATTAACTGAACTAATTAACTTACGCGTTCAGATACATTCATACCGGTTCATTCTAATAAGATACTTAATTTGACTTTGCTTTTGTGTTAAATATATAACTGTACGTAATTAATTAAAGATGCCATCAGATAAGATTCCAAACCGTACTTTCGAACAAATTGTATGACTAGCTCGTCGGATCTGGTTTATATATGTTATCACAATATAATTATATGAGCGTCTAAGAGCAAGGGCAAACCCAAGGGAGGGGCTAGGGGTGGCCCCCGCCCCCCAATTTTTTTTTTTTTCTCAAAAGCATGCTATTAATAATTTTGTTAAATTGTTGTTCTGTAATGTGAAGTTACGATTGAATGTCTATATGTTTGCCTGCTGGAATTTGTATATGATTGCACGTAAGCCTCTTTCATTTCTCCAACAGTTAGCATCTTTGTTATTCCTGGAACATATTGAGTTTAATAAATTATGATATGTTGTTGTGATGCGGATTATTGCAACCACTGCATCAGAATAAATATGATAGCGTGTGATTTATGGGAAGGATAAAAAAAAATAAATAATAAAAGGATAAATTTAATAGAAAATCAAGAGTAAGTATCTTACTTTTAGTTTTTTTTTTCCCTGACGTGATCTCACCCTTACATTTACTACTAGCTAAAGGATAAAATCTGATCATGCGCTCCTGAAAACCAGCTAGAAGATGTTATTTTTGAATCAGACAACCTTACCTCAGTGAATTGTATTAATAAGAAAAATACCTCTCCTAATTACTATGGTCTAGCACAAAACAGGAAGATGGGCTTGATTAAATATAGGCATGATTAAATCAGTGCAACGCAGGGACTTTAAGAACAAGTTTTCAATTCCAAAAAAAATTCCAATTTAATCATGTCTTTATTCACAAACTTGTTGATAAATTTTATTCTAGAGATTTCAAAAAACAAGAAAAATTATATTTGAAGATGAAGCCATAACATTTTGAACATGATAGTTCTAAGCATCCAGATTTGATTAATTTATCAATTACATTTGAATTATGTCAAGGACTAGTAATAACTGGACTTATTGGTAGAATAATTAGACTTGTACTCACTCTTCTAGTTTTTACAACAACTACTGAAAGATCTTTCTTTACAATGAAGATAATTAAGAATAAGTTTCGAAATAGAATGGAAGATAAATTTCTTAATAATTCTTTAATTATATACATTGAAAAGAAAAGTTTTGAAATTTAGCTCAGATTCAATTATAAATGAATTTAACAATATGAAAAAAAAAAACGTAGTCAAATGAAGTGATATTAATTTTTTAATAGATTTTTTTAAATTTTGTGTATATTAGGTCTATATTGTATTTTATTTATGATATAATATTTTTTTTTTAATTTTTACCCCGGTCATTAAAATTCCTAAATTCACCACTGTCTAAGATTCAACTGTTTCTAGGATTCTCAATCGATTCAGACATTTACTATAAGGTATATGTATTCTTTTAAAAAGAATTGTTCCCAACGTGTATAAAAATGTTTTTTGGGTTCTTTCGAAAGGAACAAATAAGAAGGTTAATACCGTTAATAAAATATGCATGCATACATGGGATATGAAAAATGAACAAAATATAACTAAAATTGAACTTCCTATTGTATTATATATATATATATATATATATATATATATATATATAGTTGATAAACCGTATTTGGGACCTGAGAAATTGATGACACAGATTCGAGTTGTGGTTTGTATCTTAATTAATCTCAATTAAACCATGTACCCTTAGGTTATAGTGGATAATAAAGTTTCCTGTGTATGACCCGAAAATAAAACATATAGAATATAGGGGAAATGAATATCTCCAGCAGCCACCATTACATCACATTTTAATGGTTGAGATTAATTTACTTTATTTTTTATAGTTGATTTTTATTATATTTAGTGTTATAATAACATTTTTATATTGTACTAAATCTCAACCATTGAAACTTGCTCTAACAATTGATACATTAAATGAAGAGAGCTATCCCATTTATTTCTAAGAATAATTAAAGAGGGCGATCGGGAATATAATAGAATGTATGGAGATGAGTTTGTGGCTGCCTGCGCTGTTTAATGACAATGATGTGGGTATTATTTTTATCTGAACTTCATTGGGGGTGAAAGAAGAGCTGTGTGTAAGTAGAGGCAAATTAAAAGCGAGCAGAGAAAAGTAATGTGGAATGGGTCAGTGGACCAAGAGAGCCTTGACTCGGCGAAGCTAATGCAACCAACAAGTCACTTTTGCACCTATTCCTTTTCTTTTATACATTCAACCAAAGACATTTTCCACTGTCAATTCACTACTTCGTCTTCCAATAATAAACACTTTTTCCAGCGTTTTCAAGGTTGGGCACTGCTCTTATTACTTTGGATTGTGTCAACATTACTTGTAAATTCATAGATTGTATGTTATTTAATTCATTCATATTTTTTGGGCCAATATCTCACGTACGATTTAAGTTCCTTCAATGCTATATTGCTACTAGACTCAGATTGCTGATGGACTGAGTCAAAGGCCATCTTCTAGTAGGTTGGGTCTGAGGCCCTTCCGATCCATATTTCCCAACCAAGGACCTCCCCCGCCATAACTCCATAGTTAATCTCTTTTGAAATGTTCTTGCAAAATTATTTAAAATAATATTGATATGATGTACTCTCTTGAGTTTTTATTATAAAACACTAACTAATAATTCTCACAAACTAATAAAACAGTAAAAATTGTTAAAGTTATTTTAAAATATAAGTAATTTTCGATATTACCTCTACTAATTGAACTCAATTTTAATATCATATTAATCATTATTTTTACCAATGACCATTATTAATTATGGACATACATTAAAAAAAAATTAATGCTCCTTGGAAAAAGCCAAATGTCTTATGAAAAAGAACGAATACATTTACTAGTTGGTATCTTATAATAATGACCTGAATGAGTTATATATATTAAAAGAATATATACCAATTATGAAAGGGATAATTTTCGGGAAAATGACCAGTCCCTGGGGATCTGGATAGTTCTGGGGGCATTGAAAACCATGTATATAAAATCTGAGACATCCTGATCATCCCATTCGATCAGGTGCTCTCATTCAACAAAGATAGGATAGATTTTGAATTATTCCTGACACTAATCATACGGATAGGATATGATAAACTTTTACGAAGAAGGAGTCGAAAATAATGAAGGATATGGGGGGAAGTATAGACATTTGGCAGTAATAATTAATTGAGGAGGCAGGGGAAGGGGAGAGGAGAGGAAGGAAGATAAGATATGATCATTGATCATGAATAAAAGGAGCACGTGGTTACGTGCCTCCATTCCCGCATACCCACGTGCCTCTCCACAAACTCGGTTCATTTTTCACGTCTGCATGCAATAATTCCAACTCACTTTATTTGAAACATATATTAAAAAAGGGTTTATCATAGTTTAATTCAGATCAGCTCAGTTTTACTGATGGTGACCCAGCTGATGAATTGCACGCACATGCATGAAGGCTTTTGTTTTGAGTTGAAATGCTGTTACCAACTTGCAGATTATTGTTCCGACTTTGTAACTAAAGTAAATTAGCATACAAGAATTTGATACTGATGCTATACATGCCTGGCCAAAAAACGAAAGATGGCAATGAATGAATGGTACGTAAACATGAATATGAGGACAGCTGGGTGATGGTTATATAGCTTGTGGTGGAGGCTATAGGATCGAGGCTGTCATAATTAGGGGTGAAAATAGGCACCAGGCAAGGTTTCACCCAAGGTAATTAAACCTGGACCGGTCAGTGAACCGGCCTGGGTACTGAGTCAAGAGTCAGTGGGTCAGACCGAAGTCAACCCGGGACCAAACCAGGACCAGACCGGTGAGAAATAAAAAATTGATAAATAATTTAATTTCTTATCACACAATCCATAATTTCAAATACTATACATTATTTTAAGATTTTAAATCACTAGCCAAATAATTATCTATTTATCAACTACTCTACAATTTTCTTTACAAATTGATATCAAAGTATCATATACCATCCAATAACACATGAATTTGTAATGGAATCACAAAATATTCATCATAACAAAATATCAAAAATAAAAAAAAAAGTAAAAAAAAATTTAAAAATTAAATTCTAACGGTTCGACCGTGTCAACTGGCGGGTTAAGACCGGTTCGACCGGGTCACACTGGGTTGACCGGTTCAGTCTCGGTTCAAGGTCTTAACCCCGGTTTTTGATCTAGATCGGACCGGTTCCAGGTCCGGTTCACCGATTTCCGGTCAGAACTGGCCGGTTCGGTCCGGTTCTGATAACCATGGTTTCACCCTTAACAGATCAGGTTTATTTTGTAACATAGTGGTCTAAGCTCGGTCTATGGCCTATTACAGGCTTATTTTTTGGCCTGAGCTTGGCTTGTTAAGGAGACCTTTTTTTTTAAAAGAAAAAATTATATGATTATTATTATTTATTTATTTATTTAATTAAGCTAACATGCCACTTTTTTTAATTTTTTTTAAAAAATTTATTTATTTGTTTATTATTATTATTTATTTGATTAAGCTAACATGCCACATGCCTACTTTAAACAAGCTAAAAACATGTCAAAATTACATAAATAAATACTAATAATATAAACACGCCGGCCTGACAGGCCTCTTATCAGGTCTGGGTCTAGTTTGTTAAGCGAAAACAGACTTTATAAAAGGCTTTAGCCTGACCTTTTAACCTAACAGGTCAAACTTGACCAAATTTTTTACAGGTCAAACCACAAAACTCTAGCCTATTTTCAGTCCTAAACTCTTGTTCCAGTAATAGTAGTAGCCAGGAAACAAGGCTTCCAATAATAATGCCTCGTGGCTCGTGCCCCCTCAAAGCCAGCTGTACCTTCAAACCTCTCCTACGGGCACCCTTCCTTGGCCCCTAATAATTAATCACATAAAAATACACTATTATACTCTCGTCCGACACTTTTTATTAGTAACTTTTGCCTTTATTACGAATTTATGGTTAAAATTAATAAAAAAACAATATTTGTGTTAAAAATATCATGATTATTCCAAATATGCTCCTATTCATGAAAATGCATAGTAGAGAGAATAAATAACAAATTTGAGTATAGAATAGAAGAGAGAATGTGTAATAAATCAGTAAATGAAAAAAAATTAGTGATGAGATTGAAATAATATAATTAATTAATATAAAGATGTATATTTAATAGAAGCAGAAAAAAAAAGTAGTTTAAATTTTGAGATACAAATAGAAATTTACTTATAAAAAAAAGGCCGAAGGAAGTATTAAATTTAAGAGCGAGCCAGAATTAATTATATATTTGACTTCTTATACTTAAATGGATTATTTTTTGGTAGAAAGAGGAACCATGCACATATCCGTGCATTTATATATATCTGTGCGATTCATGCATGTTTATCGAAAATAAATAATGTCCAGCCCTCGTGCACATGAGTGATTAGGGAATACTGGTATAAAATAAAAAACCAGAGGGAGGGGCTTTTGAACTTGATGAGAAACAGAATGAAGCATTAAATGAAGACGACAGTGGGGCAGCACAGTCCGGCTATGAAACAGGACGCCCCCAGAACATGAACACCAACCTTCCTTCCTTTCAACGCCTTATTCCTCTCCACTCTCTCATATATATATATATATATATATGATCCCCTCTACACATGCGCCTTCACATATGCTTTAATTTCAACTGATCCATCTTCTCCTTCACCACACAAGCATTGGCAGTAAGTGATGGAGTCTTCAGGGTGGCTCAGAGGCAAGATTATCGATGGAGCACCCTCTTGCCCTCGCTGTGCCTCCTCCAACACCAAGTTCTGTTACTTCAACAACTACAGCTTCTCCCAACCCAGGTACTTCTGCAAATCTTGTCGCCGCTACTGGACCAAAGGCGGCTCCCTCCGCAATGTCCCCATCGGCGGCGCTTCTCGTAAGTCCCGCCCTCCCAAGCCCTCTCGCTTTTCACCCCAAGCCTCACGCCTCTCCATCAGCGTCGTTTCCTGTTCTCACGACACACCTAATTCCGGTGGCTCCCATATTGACATGGCCCTATTGTTCTCCAAGTTTTTTAACCCCATGAATGGATCCTCCGAGTCTGGCACACCGGAAAGCGTGGAAGCCCAGAACGACGAGACTCAAGGGCCGTCTGATGCAGCCACAGGTTGCGATCTTGTTGATCTGATAGAAGGTATTTCTCAACAAGAGGCAGCTCAGAGTTTTTCGGGACATGAGTTGGAGGGCTTGTTCGGTGGGGATGAAGCAATACATGATGTGTTATGGTCTGATGTTACGACTACGACGCCTGCTGCTTTCGCCTGGCAACCTCCTAGCCCTATGATGGCATTTCCGCAGGAGTTGGAGTACTCGATTCCCTTCCACGACGACCATCAACTCCCAATTACTTCTACAGTGCTTCCTTCTATTTAACAAGCCATGGGGCCCGGAGAGGTTGCGGCGCCTAGTTAATTTCACGTCCTATGTTTTTCGACGTCAGGACAATGATTAGATTTAACCACCGCTTACTATTAACGTTTTTCTTAAACAAAACAGTTGAGAGTTACATGTATTCTTCGTGTGTTTACTCGAAAGAAGAGATATACATTCTACAGCTACTGCCCCATGATGTTATAAATATTAGTAATTAATAAATACGGCGGAATTTGAAGTAATTTAATTATTGAGTACATTTTGGTGCAAATGTAGCACTAAAGAGCACTAGAGGCATTCTCACATCACATGGTATAGGTAACAGCTCAGATCACTTAGCTTGGACCGTGCAAATGCGAATATTCATAAATATATACTCTAATATTATAAAAAAAATATGAACTATACATTATTTGTTTCTTGTATTTCATGCAACATATGCGCACATGAATGTGGAAGGGAAAACAGTCTTTTTTTTTTTTCTTGGTTGTTGGAGAAAACCATTTTGCCATATGATGCGAACTGAAGATGAGATAAAGTGATAAAGATATGATGGCCGGAATCACTTCATCCCCTCTTAAACTTATCAGGGGCTCATTTCTCCACTTTACTCAAAGAATCATCTCACCTTGCATGATTTTCGTGTGTTGCAGCTGTTATCCATAAGGGGTTCAGTTAGTGGCTTTTGTTTGTAACTCTACGTTTTGAAACAAAATGATGTCATGTATTCACCTACGGCGGTCCATATCGGATGTTTTGTTTTTGTTTTTCTTAAAGCACTTTTCTTGGTTCAGCGATTGATTAGTTGCAGCCATATATCATCCCTCCTTAAAATTATATTATTTGCTAGCGGACCCACGTTAACAATTAGGGGGCAATGCCCCCTTGAATTTCAATGATTTTTTTTTAATTTTAATTTTTTTTCTTTTAACCTACCCTTAAACCATTGTTCAACGTCTTCCTTTCTTACTCTCAACCACTAGCTCTTCTCTTCTATGCCGGCTATTCTCCTGTCCCTCTCAAGTGTCAACTTCGTCACTATATCAGTCTCCCCTTTCCGGTCTCTCTCTCTCTCTCATCTCATCACTCATAGGTTGTGTTATATTGTTGATGTGATCTTGATTTTTTGGATTTGTAAGGAATAGCTGATCTTGCCAAAAGGATGGTTGGAAAAAAAAAACATTTTCTATATCCTTTGGTTTATTTATTTATAAAGTTAACATTAACTTTGCCTACAGCAACTGCATCTGTAGAAAGAGTATTTTTAGTTATGAAATACATTGCATTTCGTAATTGGATGGGAGATAAATGGTTAAATGATTATTTAGTGCCTTATATTGAAAAATATGTATTTAATAACATTGATAATAAGACAATTATGACGGAATTCTAAAAAATAAGATCTAGAAGAATAATATTATAATTATTTTTATTGTAATATATTTTTGTTATTAAAAAAATTTAAATCCCCCAATATTGCCCCCTTGATAAAAATCCTGGATGCTCCCCTACCCACAGCAAGAGACATAATAAAGTTTGACACGGAAGTTCATTAGTTGAATAATTGAAAGGAAATAAAGTAATCTTGAAGGATGGATATTCCGTTAACGTAGTCATAATAAAAGGTAGAGAATGGTTGTTTCAGAGGAGGGAGTACATATTATACCAACGGAACCTCCTAACCATCCATGAAGAATGATCCAGAAAGCTGACTGGTAAAAGTTAGAGAATGTATAATAATGTTTAGGCGCGCTCTGTCTCTTTACCTAGGATTAAATGAAATGGCTTCAATATTTTGAGAATCTACCATTATATTATTAAAATAAAGCATATATATCAGTTATTATTTCAATACAGATCATGCTAACGAGAGAGTACATGTATAAATGTTCTGGTATTAAATGTAGGAGCTACTAATTAATTGAAAAGTTTCTTGGTTTTACATGCGTTAAAAACTTTAATTATACCAAAAGTGCTCTTCCTCGTTACTCAAAAAACTCTTATCCATTTAATCTCTCGAAATTTTTAAGAGGTACAAATAATTTGTTAATAGCAAGCATGCCACAAGGATGGTCAAGAATCAACATGTATATCAGCGTTTGTGTCCGAAAAGATCGAAATGCATGTCTGTATGTTTGCCTTCTTCGGCGCCATACGCCTTGAGCATCACTGGCACACACACAGAATGATCAACACTGAAACATAATTTTATATATATAAAAGGAGAACCACAACAAATAACATTAAATACACATACTCTCAGCTGCTAGTGGATAGCGATCAAAAAGCGCCCCAATTGCTTTCAACAGTTTCTGCATCACAGGGATACAGAGCATGCGCACGTGTTAGTGTGACATTTCTATAGCTTTTTTGTTATTAACGAAAGCGCCAGCACAACAGAACTACTAGGAAAATACCAGTGAAAGTTCAGCCGGTTTCATAGGAAGATCCTCCACGCCCGTTATCTTGCTGCATAATTAACATGCTCAGTTATATATGTTATGCGATCATTTCACTAACCACCAACAAAATTAATGCAGCCCTTATACCTAATTACCGCTCTTCCCCCATCTTTTTCAAACTTGAAGTATCTGAATCCGCTGGTGAAGGGTATCTTGTGATCTTTCCACCCTGCAACGTCCTTTCAATTAGTGCCTTCAAACATTTCTACTACACGAGAACTTGAGATTAACGTTGCACAGAAAAACCACACACAAAAAATGGTGAAACGTGTGAGGTATATACTTAGGTGCAATCGCAGGGCGACCGTGAGATGTTCGCTCTTGATGTCTTCGATAAAAATATGGATATTTTCACCCATGGCTTCCCTGGCGGCCTGCAAAAAGTTGATGACTTCCTGTACGAAAGGATAAAAAAGAAGCATTGAGTAAGGAATTTATAGATATATAGAGTCGGATTGACGCGAATATGGTGGAAAATGGGAAAAAAGACCTCTCTGCCTTCATGAGGACCGTAAAAGATCAAATCCATGTACACGCAATGAGGCGCAAGCAGTTCTTCTAACCTCTGAGTGTTTGATTCACGCAAGGCAACGTAGAAATCTTGGACAGTTTCTTCCAATGTAGGATGTGGCAGGAACTCGGGCACTATACCGCACGATCCATCGTCGCTACACCGTGCTTTCCATTTCTCTCTTATTGTCTGTCTCCCTAGTGCCAATGCACCAAATGTGGGTTTACGCCCATGAAATTTTGCAGCTAAATTCTCAGAATGCGTCTTCTTGTTCAAAATCTGGGGCTGCAAGTTCTTGTTGGAGTTCACAAGGAGAGCAGAGTTTTGAGCCAGAGATGCCATATTGTCCAAGTAGTCCCTGCAGAGTGAGAAGGCTCGAAGCCATATTATTCTAATTAAGTTACTTGTCATGTTGGTCTTCGAATCTGTTTTCGTCATGAGGATTTCTATTTGGAGCAAGCAACACATGGATTCCTCGCAGGGCAGTCGCAAAGAAACCCGATTCGCAAGTTTTCGTCTCTATTCAAGTCTCATGTTTGAAGTCTATTCTGCTTCCTCATCAATCACTTGTATATTTTAAATTCTAAAACATACCTTTCTCTGTCTTTTGGTTTACATCAAGCCTACTTTCAACATCTGATTATTCTATTCTAGACTTTAGGATCATCTCCATCTGTCCCGGTTGTTATTATTAAATATATATATGCTATTTTCTATGTCAGTGAAATTACTGATGCAGGCGTAGCACTGTTTCAGACATTATAATATTGTAAAGTGATGACAGAACATCAAATTTTGAGCAGAACCATAACCATAATGGTCATATTTGATAGAAGAAAGTCAGAGAAATAACAGATGAAGGCCGAACTGGCTAGCGATGGGTTGGTCAAAATTTGATAGCAGATCAGAGTAATATTTGAAGTTATGCAAGATTTGAGCTATTGAATTAGTAATAATTATGCCGTAATTTCCTTGACTTTGATGAGATTAAGAAGTAATAATTGGGGAATCATCCGCTCCCACCTCCGCTCCCAAAGTCGTAATTCAATTACCTAATCAATCATTTACGGCCCTCATGATCCGATAACCCAGCTTGTGGTCATGTCCAGCTACTAAAACATCGTTCTCTGTCCCTGTATATCTTTTTAACCCTTTTTGTCTGCTCTGAGGATGGAGATTACAAAAGACCACCACAAGTTCAGCTTTTTCTTCATCGATATAGTTATTCTTCCAAGTGTTATCACGGCGAAGAAAAGTGTGTGTGTGTATATATTACTCCTACCATAAGCCATATATATCTAATTTGAATATTTGATTTAATTAAAGAAGTTAATTGATATGGTATGTAATTTTTAAAACATCGATGTCATTTTTTTTCATTTTCCTGAGGTTATGAGTAAGATTGCTGCCATATTAAAGGTTATAGGTTGAAAACCTGGAAATATCTTCTCCATTTGCTTGAAAATTTACACATTAGCCTTTTCTACTAAGTTAATTAACAGCGTCAAAAAGGAAGAAACTCTTGGCCATGTTTTAAAAGTCAGAAAATAAAATCAAAAGGACTAGAATAAAGTGGTGTGATGATATAAATTTAAGGGGCTAAAACTATGGTTTTGTGCAATTATGATCACGACAGCTCTAATAAATTAAAGAGAATGAACACATACTGGAAAAGAAGTAGGTTGAAAATTTTAAAAACACAGGAGAACACACTATTTAAATCGGACAGGCCTGGGTAATATAAATCATATTCTGCTGACAAAAATAAAGTATCAGCATTTCCTTTTCAAGTAATAGTGGCGGTTTGGTAATTCGATTTCGATCCGAGAACTTCGCGTAGCTCATCAAGTTTAAAAGCGCACGTAACGGATACAAATGCCAAGCTAGCCAGCTAGTATCTGTATTTTAGCCCTTGAGATAGTTTTTTAGTCATCAAACAATTGCTCTCCAGTTAAGTTCAGCCATTTGGCCAAAACAAAATTAAGTTCAAACAACCCAGTCGCTTCCATTCTTTTTTTCTTCCGTCAATTTAAAAGGTATGACAAATACACCAGTTAGGAAATAATGTAGCAATACTAAGCAAAGTCATCTCCATTCACAAAGTGGACACATTTAAAAAACAGTGCTGTAAAGAAAAAAAGTCAACTACAAAACCTGCATCTATCTCACAGTTAAGAAAGAAGCAAATCCCTTGCTCTTGTTCTCTCTATTTCTCTTTCAAAATGCAAATTTTACCAAAAGACATTGAACCTTTGAGACACACACACATATATATTCATGCACCATCAGCATATCATTCCTATTTGAGAGAGTTTCAAGTGGGTTATATATATATATATATATATGAGAGAAGAGAATATGGATATAAATGTAAATAAGGTAAACTTTATTAGGTGCATATGGATATATATAGTTTGAGCGGGCCCTGCAGGTGCCAAATAAACTGGGGGAAAATCCGAAAGAATCTAGGGCGTTCACACAATTATTTACGTACATATGCATATGGACCAACATTTTAATTGGAAGCAGTCCTATTCCTTATATTTGTTTGGTTATATGAGTTTGTGGATGCAACAGTGCTGGCCCCACTGTATCCCAATTTTCAAGCATTTGCCCTTGGAATATTATTGTTTTGATTTTAATAAATTAATAAGTCTTGTTTATTAAAAAGAAAGGAATTAAGGAGTTAATATAACGAGTCCCACATCAGGGAGTCAAGTTTCTAGAGTGAGGTTTATAAGTCAATTGGGTTCTCCCTCTTCATAGGTTAGTTTTTTAGGATTGAGCTCTTCCTCTTTAGGTTTGTGCTCTTTACATTGGTGTTTGAGCCTCTCTTCCGAAGAGGGCTACCCACGGAGAGATTCTAACCGACAAGGTCAAGTGAAGAGCCGTGGAGTGAAGTCGTCGAGGACATCCTCTTTTGAAGGGGTGACTATATAACGAGTCCCATATCGGGAAACAAAGTTTTTAGAGTGCGGTTTATAAGTTCATTAGGTTCTTTTTCCTCATAGTCTAACTTTTGAGAATTAGACTCTCCCTTTTTGGACTTGTATTCGTCACAGTTAATACCGGGCCTACCTCTACCTAGTTTCTTCTATAAGGAGAGAAACAGGAATCAGGAACCTGAATACCTGATAGCTGATAGATATGAATTAAATAGGAGAGATGATTGATTAGGATGAATATATAATTATGGATGGAGTTGGAGTGGGTGATGATGCCCGTGTGAAATTTTTGAAATGCTGCATATATTTATATATGGTGTTCAGTGTTCACAGCTGAACGAGTAGCTGATATAAAATTGGGGAGGCGTACGTATATAAATAAATGGAATTTTTGTGGCGCAATTAATTATTTTTATGGGAGAGATTCCTGCGGACGAAAAATTACAAGAATGGAAAAAATAGTAAAATCAGGAATGTATATGGATATATGGCGTTTTGTCTAGAGGATCGCTGTCCAATAGGAGTCATACACTAACATGTCCTTCGTCTCTAAGAACCTCGCACAGCAAAATCTGAATGTTTCTGTTTTCCAATTTCTTCAAGCTTATCCAGTGTCGTCCCATCGTTTCCCACGCACCATCAGTTTAATTGCTACTCATATCACTCTCCTTCTTTCAAAAAAAAAAAACCCTCCTGTTTATTATGTGATCAGTAGATCGAGTTGTTCATTGGCCTTGTAGTATGAGCTTCCTATAACCTAAGCTCTTGCATGATGTCTTAGCTTTTCTCTACAAACATCATCACAAGCTTTTGTTGTGAGGATAAATTATGATGTCACAGAGATTTATATCAGCTTCTTAAAAATTATTGAATAATTTATTTTTTATTGAAAAAAAGTCGAGATACCGAGTTGATGTACGTAACTCGATGATATTATAAACATATATTATCAAGTGGAACTCCCAGATAGGATATTCAACGCATAACCCGCCCACACACACTGACACACCCTGGCTGTAACGTACAAGGCAAACTGCCACTGGTTAAGGAAAGATTTAGATGAAGGGCTAGATTCTGTTGCGTATTGGATTTTTCAGGTATTGGGACCTACACTGCATAAATTTATATATGCAGACCATATTTTATTTATGAGAAAAGAAGGAAGTGATCTATACATACATAAGTAGAACAGATAACTCCAAGGTCAAATGTAAGGTCGCCATCAATGGTTTCTTCTGCAACTTCATGGCCCATTGTATTTGCTTTTCTATTTTCTCCCCCACATAGTGTTTGGTCAAGAGAGAGGGGACGCCATGTTATTGGATGTTTCGACCTAAACAATTCAATAGGTGTCCTTGCAAGACTCTCACTCCATGAAAGAGCTCGTTTAAAAACTCTCGGCGCTCTCTCTCCCCCCTCCCTCCTTGTGTGTCTGTATATATACATATATTAGGGAGAAGAATGGAAGGTAGAATAAAGATGGAGCACAAATCGGAGATAAGGTGCGCCATTGAGGAGCTGTCGATGGTGGTTATAGGCAAACCAGGAGATAATAATGCTGATACAGCCTTCGTCTCCACTGACTCTTTTTTATCTGTGTGTTACCAAGTCCTACGAGTTCTAGGTGAGTCGTTATTTATTGTTACTGACCACCAGTTATCCCCCATATATTTCTCCCTATATGTTCCAAAGTTTCAGCCATGAAAGTGACGCCACACCTAACACGTCTTCTATGATTGATTGACGCTCTCTTGCAGATAAGATAGGGCCAACCATGGCTGTTCTCAGACAAGACGTTTCTCAAAACATCAAGGTCTCCACAGATAAAATTAGCATGTTTGTCCTTATCATCAAACACACTCTTCTCTTATGATCCCTTGATTTTACTTTTCTGATTACTTCTTGTGCCACACGTTTCTTTGGCAAGAGGCTGTTTAATTAACTACTGTCAGTTTTTCAGCTAACGCATCATATGTTCTTGCATATTTGTTTATCTTTCAATATTGATCGCAGAGATTGGAAGTGGCGCATGAATCAAATCCCTCCATGAACTCAAACTTGGTTGAGATATTGAAAACAGAGCAAAGCCAGGGCAACGCAAAGAAGGGGCCCAGCTGCAGTAAAGCCTTTGTTTGGCTCACTAGGTCCGTCAAACCTTAGTAATTTTCCATGAAATATATTTAGATCAGATCAATTATCATTGTGATGAGGTATGATACTGATACTAGCACATAACATAAGCATATATATTATGCACACTTTTGGGAGCGCAGATCCTTGGATTTGGCGTTGGCGTTATTGGAGAGCGTAGGAGGAGATGGGGGGAAGAATATGGAGCAAGTGGTGGAAGAGTGTTACGGTAACACTTTGAAACCATGGCATGGATGGATTTCTTCTGCTGCTTTCAAAGTATATATACATATACATTTCAGTTGTGACAGATAAAGCTACATCAATTATTTTGCTGCTGTTGTTTTCTCAAGTTTCAAAATCCTATTGAGCTATTATTAACAAAAAAGTGCTAGCTGTGTATTACAGGTGGCTCTAAAACTAGTGCCAGATAGCAAAACTTTTGTAGAACTGCTCAAGTCAAGAGATGAAGACTATGATTCCCTAAAGGAGGCAATGCAGGACCTGGTTTCTTTACTTGGACCTTTTCTCCACGATGTCCACTGCATCTTAGTAAGCTTCTATATCATACTTGTGTTGTTCTGCTTGGGGACTTGACATTCACATTTCACACTAATTCCTTTGTTCGTGTCCTCTACACATGCATGTATACCTAGCTAATCGGTGCTTGTTTATCTTGCAGGAAGTTTATAATCTGCATAAACTTAAGTCCATCTGAAGCAAGGATTGAAAACTCCAATCCACAGATCCACTGTTTCATTCGTGTTATGTGTATATATAATATGCATCTCCTCTAGTTTATCACTTGGATAAGCTAAGTTATGCATCTGTAAACTTGGCTTGATTGATCTATTCAAACGAAAAGGAGAAAACACTTTGTATAATGAATGTATAGCGTTTTGTATATAATATTCCACCTAGAAGCGATTCTAGCACAAAATAAATCTGGCCCTGCTTATACCACTATTTAATCCGCTTGTGAATGAGCCTCACAAAATTTGTCAATCAAGTACTACCCTCATCTCCCCCGTCACTCTCTTTTGGGTGGATCCTACTGCAATATAGAAGGGAGATTCATTTGCACACCCCCCCCCCCCCCCCCCAAAAACCAAAAAAACGCTTAGTGACAGGTACAGAAAGCAGCGAATGAATGGGCTGAAATTTAAAATAAATAAAATTGCTAGGCCAAAATTAATTTCAGCAGGTTTTTTTTTTTTTAAAATAAGATTATGAATAAGTTAATATTCACAAAGAGTGGTGAGAAACTGAGAATCATGAGGGACATGCACCCTTGCCTGTTGCCTCCTATTGAATCCGCGGTTTGTTTAGACTTTTGAGGATCGTAAAGCTTTGATTTTTTTTTTTTTTAATGAATTAAAGGCACTTACTATAAATAAGTTAGGGATGAACTCATCATATGATCATAAAACAAAAGATCAAAACTATTAGATAATTTCACATCTTATGTTAACTGATCAACGACCACCAGTAATGTCTTTTTTTTTTTGTTAGGCACAAACATCCTCCTATTAAAGACATTCATATTTGAGTAACTGTCTGCCATTAATTCATTAAATGTAAATCATGATGAATGTTTTTTTTAGGCCTAAGAAATCTACCGTTGATAACACTAACTGATCCTCTCACATAGTGGACTCCTAAAAAAAATTACTTTTAGCCATAAGATCATTTGGATACCACTTATAAATGTTTTTTTTATATATAAAAATTTTAGGAAAGGGGTTGGACTCACTCACAATCCAAGGGCAGGGCGCTTGGAGCCCAGTTCACAGGAGATACTGGTCAGAGAGTACATATGCCTCCACTTCTACCAACGTTACCACTGCTTTCTAAACCCCTAAAATGTCTCCCCCAGGTTTTTGATCAATGTAGGGATCGAACCCTCCCAAAGGTGAGGAAGACCAACACCACGCCAGTTGAACCCAAGGACGAGGGTCACTTATAAATGTATTGAATAGAAATGAGGACATTCCCTGCATAATGGCCAGCCCAATATTTTTATGAGCGAAGTCCACTATTCAAAAACTCATGGGCTTCAGAAATGTGAGACAGTTTTTCCTAGGTGTTTTCTTGGGCCTAATATATATTTTTTTTGGTATTATGCAGATCCTGAGAACTTGGATATCGCGTTTCTCAGTTGCAGCGGCGCTCCCAAAGCCACCCCCCTGCGAAACTTTTCGCAGAGTCTGGCTCAAATATGCGCGTACTTCCTCTCTCGTTCGACTTCGATCTTGGTCGATTCAGTTAGAATCTCGGTACTCTTTGAGCTTCCAAGTGAGGGTCCTTCAAATTCCTTGGATATTTCGAGATCAGATCTTTCAATGCTCGTTCCATCTTGCACTCTCTAATTAGCTTTAAAGTTAAATTTGAGATGCGGAGCTTCAGACGCTTGATTGCGTACTTCTTTTGGGTGCGTTTGATCACTCTTTCCTCTTTCAAATCATAAATTACGATGAATAGTTTCTCATTTGGATCTGGGAGTCCGAAGCCCTACCCAAAAAGCGACTTTGACTTGGAATCCGGAAAATCCATAAAACGATCCCGAAAGTCGAAAGCCTCGCATCTTCATCCCCTCAGAATGATCAAATCATTAGGGAGTCGCCTTCGTTACCATTTTAAGTTGCATCCATTTATGGGCTTCTTCATCTCCTTAGCTATTGGAATCACAATTCTTCTGATCCTTTCTATATACGAAAGCCATTACAGAACGGTTAATAGTTATGGTAAATTCGATCTGGGTTCGGACGATTATCCTTTCCCCAAGCTTCAAAATCTTATAATGGTCGCGGGCCATTCTATTTATACGAGCAGTAGTTGTGGGAAGATTGAGAAGGAGGAATCTTGGTATTTGGAACCTTATCAGAAAATTGCTGGTCAAGCTGCCACTTTTGTGACGCACATACAAGAGGGGATTGATATTACAGCCAAAGATGACTCGGCTTTGCTCTTGTTCAGTGGAGGAGAGACTCGTAAAGATGCTGGTCCTCGCAGTGAGGCACAGAGTTATTGGGCTGTCGCTGATTCCAGAGGATGGTTTGGTGAGTTCCTTCTCCTTATCAAAACATCATGGTCTCCCATTTGCATGTTTTTACCTGATCATTGAAAGTTAATCTGGTGACTTGTGTTGTTAATGGCTGGGAACTAGAAAAAGGAGAATAAAAGGAAGAAAGATTGCATTTCCCTGTTTATGATAAATATCATTAGCTACTTCAGATGTTCGGTTCATTTAAATTGGTGCTTAAACTTGTAATTTTATGATACTTAACAAGTTCTCACTTCTTTTACTGATCCGATTTTTTTTTTTTTAAAGAAAACTTTGTAATATGAAGGTGAGATGAGTTTCTTTTGCTGCTTCGATGATAAATGATGCCCCTACAATACTATCTCTTGATTGTTTGAGTAGGTAAAGAAGAAAGTGTGAAACGGAGAGCACTTACAGAAGAGCATGCCCGTGACAGTTTTGAAAACCTCCTATTTAGCATCTGTCGATTCCGGGAGCTCACTGGCTCATATCCCAAGAATATAACTGTATGCATCTTTAATCCCCCTTGAAAGTTCAAAATGAATGAAACAGAAAGCATTCTGTCATGCTTAGAATAATATGATTTGTTTTCTTGTGGGTGGATCTTCCGCCATATAGGTATTAGTATTAGGATATGTATAAAACAGCATATGCGAGAATCGCTAGTAGAACTGTCCTTTTTACAATTGTCATACTCCAATATAAAACTACGTTAACGCTTATGGGACTCTTCTGGTTTTTGCTTTATCATACAGCGGAACTGAGGGGACTCTTTTAGCGTGAATGGGGTTTTGAGATTAGTTTTGATTTTGTTGAATGTGGGAACAGGTTGTGAGTTATGATTTCAAGCAAAAGAGATTTGCAAATCTACATCGATCAGCAATTGGGTTTCCAGAGTCAAGGTTCTTCTATGCAGGCACCTCTGCTGCATCAAATGCCAAAGCAGCTGCTCTGAAAGGGGAGGCATTGGTGAGAGCTCAATTCCAGAAAGATCCATTTGGGTGTCAGAGTTCTCTTTATCATAAGAAACTAAGGCGTGACCCGTTTCATCGCTCAATTCCTTACCCAAATGGTTGCCCAGAAATGCAAGCTTTATTCAGATACTGTGGACCAGCTCCTTATCCTGGCTCTCTCCCTTGGGCTTAGGCTGAAATATTTCATGACAATTACTGATACGATTGACGCCAGTGGGGAAAACAGGCACCGCCCCGAGGGAGTAAGATATCTCAGTATGCTTTTAGTCCTCGTCGGGGAAAAGCAGTTGAAGGCAGTTCCTATAGTTTGCTCCAAATAGAGTTCTTACTTTTTACATATTTATTGGAGTTATTTTAGAAGGAGTACTTATAAGACGTAATCAACTTTTTTGACAGATTAAAATTAAAACCAACTAATGAAATTAGTTTAAAATATTTAATATTTATCTTTTTTTCTCTAAACTAATTTATCAGATTTATAAACTTGTACAAAATTTAATCACCAACATATACTATAATTTCTTTAATTTATTCAAAAGGTTAAAAAACTGTTATATTTTAGACTATAGAGGTAGTAATAAAAGTGAATAGAAAACTTAGGTATTTGACAAACATGATTGTCATGCTTACCTCTAATTATGTATATTTTTAACTTAAAATATTATAGATGTATCGACAATATAAGTGATTTTAAAGCAATAAATTTTTAATAAACCCATCCTTAATCTCCTTTCTTTTTAATTGTTAGCTTGGCCTGATTCAATTCAAGAGTGCATCATGAATCAATTTGGCCAATTTTATTGCCTTAATTTTGTAGAAATTATTACCATTAGTAACTTAACCATAACGTCCCTCAAGCAACTTTTGAAGTTGAACGCCGCTATTGGTAATACTCGACATCTTATGAGAATATTATTTTTTGTTGGGTTGTATTTTTAAAATATTGAAAAAAATTTATGAACTATTTAGTGAAGATTTGAAAAAAACTTATCTTTCCTCCCTTCTCCATTTCCCTCAAAGCAAACAGACTCTTTTTTGGATCAGGTTACCCTCTGAAGCATCGGAGGTCCTTTGCAGCGAAATAAGTATAACACTGAATTTTTTTTTTTTTGGTAATGTCTTTTTTTTTTTTTTTTGTAATTTGGAAATTTGCACTGATTTTCCTGCACAGGAATCGGAGGGCAACCTGATCCCTCTTTTTTTGCTTGAATCAAACCAAACAGACTCAAACCAACCAAACAGACCCTGCATTTTTGGATCATATCCAAACTGGGTTTAGGAGAAAAAAAAGAAAAAATTCTTCTCATATGTTTGCATTATTATAAAAATTATTCTCAAACAAACTAATCCAAACACATTACTAAGTTATAACTGAAACTCCCTACAGATTAAAGTACAAATCATCATTAGGATGAAGTTTCATAAAATTAATTTCAGTGCACTGTTTTAACTTTCAAATTTTTTAATACTGTTCTTGAATTCAATCTTTCAAAGAATACAAAAAATTAGTATTAAACCGCCCAATCCCTTGAAAAGAAGAGTACGACAGAAAATCAAAATTAATTAGACTGTAAAAGAACACAGAAAAATCAATCTATTATAAAATTTTGTTCATTCAAAAATCTTGATTGTTTTTGTAATCTTAATATCAACAAAAATATGCGTTGAAACAAAAACAATTCCATTCTAAAAAAATGTCTTGTGTTTTTCCATTCACAGGACATAGAGCAAATGAAAGGATGTTCAGAAGGTGAAAACAACGATAGTTTCGTGACCAAAAGAAAATAAATTTAAGAAAACGGAACCATCAGAAACCAGAGTTTTATCCCCAAAAGCTACATGAGCTATACGGTCCGCATCATGGTTAGGGTTACAGGAACCCCCATCACTTGGCTCCAATTAATCGCACTTTTATCCGAAACCAGAACAATCAGATCGGAAAATAAAAACAGATAATCGTTTTTTGAGAGAAAAACATACTTTTTTTTTTCAGATCTCAAGAAACAGAGAATTACATATATGAAAAGAGGGCTCAGATTAAATGGGTGAGAGAAATTTATCAGCACAGGTTAATCAGAGTGGTGCATGACTCTCTAATACTCATCACCGCCCACAACATTCAATACGAAGAAAGAAGATAGATGAAATGTACAACGGGAAAAAAGACACAGAATAAAACAAGCAGAAAGATAGAGAATGAGGATGCGTTGGCCGGATCTGGGAAATTAAATGGGTGAGCAGGCCGGCGTATGGAAGATAGGCAAAATGACAGTTATATATATAAGAGGAGGAGCCGAGGCAGCCAGGATTAGCGGAACTCCAGCGGCTATTGGGATTGGGGGCCCGAAGGCTCAATAAAACCCTAAAAAGTTTTTTATGATGTGTTGACGCTTTTAACCCAATTATTTTATCTTTTTCCCAACGGCACAGCTGTCAGTGGTTCACCTGTGATAACTCATTTCGAATGAGCCCATGGATTACAGGCTTATATCCATAATATATCGACTTTCATGTTTTCCAACAAAAAAAAAGACCACAGAAACCAGCTGATTATTACTTTTATAATTTAAACAAAATACCATTTTTTTTCATTAGTAAAAATAACTTCAACAAGGCTCAATTGTGGGGTAGGGGCCTTTGCAAAAGGTTGGATCCATGAGCTAGAAACAGTACATTAATATTTATTTTATTTTCTAAACATCCTTTAATCAACATCTCAAAGTCGGAAATAGTGAGTCAATGCCATTCATTTCTTGGGTCTTGGGCTGGATCAAGATGTTTTTGGGAATGATTTCCCTTCTAGTTATTTTCTTTTGTATGTAGCTGGCTTCTAGCCATCTTTTATACCAAAAAAAAAAAGAAAAGAAACAACTGTTGATTTTTTTGGAGGGGTGAAAAATAGGAAGATTTTAAATAAATACTGTTTAAATTTGGAAAACCTCAAAAAGTCTATTAACACATAAAAATAAACAAGTCTCAGGATTATTCCGAATTTTCAATATATTGTATTCTTACCAAAATGCCTCTCAATTTTAGATAAATACCATTTGAAGAGTCTAGCTGTTACATAAGAATTCTATACATTTATCATACAGTGCACAAAATAATACATTGAATTACAACCCATTACTTCTAACTCTCTCTATCTCACTTCTCTTGCCTCAGCTCTTTCAAGCTAGATAAAGGACTCACTTCAATCATAAATATTACTTACTCTAATATTAAATATAGGACAAAACTAATTATACTATAAACTTTATCTTATATTTAAGACTGGAGTATCTTTTTTCCTGTCTATCCATCCAAAGACATAATGTTACTAGAAATGTATTTATTTTTTTCCCATCTGCATATCACTTTCAGAATAAAATCAATTTACAAAAAAAAAAAAAGGCTATGTACATGAGCCGGCCCAAAAGTTATACATGGCATAGAATGACCCAAGACTCGTCATGATCATCCTTCGCTAATTAAGGAACCGTTTAGCGAAAGGGGGGAAATCAACAAATCACCTGGACGGAGGTGAACAAAAAATCAATGTCAAAATCCATTGAGTTCGTCTATATGCATGAAACGTGTTAAAACGAAATGTAAGTCCTAGGTGTTGACGCTCAGGATTGGGGAGGCCGTCTCTTAGATACGGGCAAACCACTGTCACTGACGCTCCCTTCCACAAGAACATCAGGAAATTCTGTTCTCCATGACCGCAAGGGTACGAGATGGCTATCATCCTTGGTACTTCTCCTCCTCTCCTCGTGCCGTTTCACGTTCTCTGATATCTCATGGAATGTTCTGTTTATCCTTGCAATACCCCTTTCAACTGGTTCTACCACATGTGAAACTGTGTATTTCATGTCGTCAACAATCTGAAATATCATGACAAAAAGGCCAAAAAACCACATCAGTTTTCACACGTATAGCCGAGAAAGCTCAGTTTAAACTGTGTATATGTTCACATCTCACAATTTCACCACTTCCAACAACCACGTCACGAACACTGTGAGTAAATTTCATTCCCTGTCTCTCATCCTGTCGTCCAACCCACATTGTGGGTGTACGCTCAGAGTCTTGAACCTCCTCGGGGTCAGGTAATGCCCCAAGCGATGCATAGTCATCCATCACCGCCACATTACGGACACACCTCTCCCCTCTTTTGTAAGGCACTGCGGGGAACACATAAAGGTGCACAACAGCAGCTAAGCCCATCTGCCAACAAATTTTACAATGGGAAACCATTAAGAGAAAAGGCCCTTCCCAAATCTTCTGAATGGGCTGAAACACCACCGCAAATGCCATGCACAATTAAAAGTTTAAGCTCAAACAGGAGCATCAAACAGCAAACTAAAGTAAATAAAATGACTTGACTCTTCCCAAAGATAAGCTGAATGCATTATTTTGTAAGTTGTAACTAATGCAAGTTTCTGTCACAGTTCTAAAGCAAAGAACTCATTGACCTTCAAAGATTTCCGAAGATAGAGCAGAGCTCAGTATAACCCACAGGTGCGAGTAGGACCATAACATGTGCTAACAGACTACAAAGCTCAACAACTATAAATGGATTTCCCCGCAAGATATTGTACACATTCATCAATTCTAATTATATCCCTTGTCAGATTTTATGGAATAAACATGAAGACAAGGTTATCCATTCAGTAAAAAGATCATGCTCATACACATTTCATCTACCACACGTATTTGATTATAATAATTAGAGAGAGAGAATATTCGATTTGTGATATCCACAGTAGAACCTGAAAGTTCACATTCTATTCAATGTTTAAATATATCCATATCAGTAAAATTCTCCAGAGGCTAAAGGATTTCATTCGTAGATCTCACATGATGCCGATTAATAAAGCTTAAACTTGCTCAAAACACTACCACACATAGCTAAATTCAACATATTGGTACCTCCAAAAATTTAATAATGCAGAAATAGAAGAGAATAAAAAATCTAAGAGTGCCACAATGGCTAACCTCTATACAGATAATGTAGTCTTGTATACGGGTTTTCAGCTGCTGAGCCAATGAACCTTTAAATGCTCCGACTGAAATTAAGAATGCAATCGCCACCCCTTGCCACCATGTTAGAAAGACAATTGACTTGAATGTTAGGAACTTAGCCAGCGGTTTAATTGGCTCCAATTTATCTTTAATAACAGAATAGAACTGTACAAGGCAGTATAAGGCCCATGTCTGGCTAAAATTAAGAACAACTGCCAGATAGGGATACCTACAAGCAAATAAGAGAATCAGACTGCAAGAATTCTAATAACAAATAGCCCTCCCTCATCAAAAGAAAATGTACATATAGTAATTTGACCTTTTCAATTGGTGATCCCAGAAAGTACGAAATGTAATTTATATTGGAAAACGTAATTTATATCTGAGAATTTAAATACGTTATATGATATGCACAATGCACAAGCAGAAAAAATAAAGACACAAGCTGATACATTAGCTTAACTTACCCATACTTCCATTCAAACTTCCCCTCTCCATATACCCCGATAGCCTGGAGGATCATTGCCAGCAAAGCGCATATCATTTTTACTATCATCTGAAATAAAGGTTTCGTTCATCAGAAAAAGATAGGTAAATTCTGATCTAAGGGGGAAGGGGTTTTACGTGTCAATCTACCAAATCGCACATACATATTGCACAATGCCAATTTTCACAGCATTATAGAAGTCAGGACCAAGATACCAATCTCTTAAGATGCAGTTTAAGGGAAATGGATGCTGTACAACTCCGTATGCATATGGTTCTTTTAGAAGAGGAGAGTTGTAATCCATTGCACTCATGCTTTCCATAAACTCAATTGTCTTGTCCTCACCACCTATGAGCATAAAAAATTGAGCAAAAACTAAGACAATCGGAACAAATTACAACTACTAATAATTTGGCATGAAATATATGCCTTCTTGCATGGATAAGTTACAGCCACGACTAGAGAGAAGTATACGGGTAAACAATCTGTTTGACGTACCTAAGCAAGCTATCAAGTATCTCCCAAAGCAATATAATGCAAAAGCCTCATAACAATCTCGGATAATTTCACAGTTAAATGCTGCACTGGAATCAAGTAGTGATAAAAACTGCATAAAAAAATATCGGAATTCAACAATGTGTTGTTCGTGGAAAAATAAATAAAAACATTATAAAGCTGATTTTATTCTGTAGAACATCAAGCAGATATGCCTATACTCATGTTTTCTGTAGCTCACAACAAACAGTTTTTTGCCCAAAATCAAAAATGCAAACTGAGTATTATCAAATTATATTATCAGCTAAACAAGGCCAAAAAAAAAAAGCTCGAACTTCAACATGAAAGGTAGCACTGCACAATTCATCCCTCCCAATCCCATGATACAACAACAGGCATAGCCCATAATGAAAATATGCTGCAAGATGGAAAACATTTACATTTCATGAGACATAAGCTGACACAGATATTAATTAAAAATCTAGATAAACTTAACAAACCAAGAAAAAGAAAGTGAAACAATATTTAATAAATGCTACTTACCGATTCCAGTGCATAAACAGGAACCATTAAAATGAGGCCGATCAAAAACTTCTGCTCCTGAACCAAAAACACACATGTGAATAGAAGAACCTGGGGTGATATAGCCATGTTAAAGAAAACTACATAAATATAGTAAGAAGCATTAAAAGGAGAAGGGGAGATCAACTAAGTATGACCAAAAAGTAAAAGGGCATAAGATTGAACCTCTGGCTGATTATATGCAGATAAATGCTCGAAAATCAGATACATGGAGAGAACAAGAGCAACAAGCACGAATATACTTGAACTGAAGATAGCCCAACTGAAGGTTCCTGCAGACTCCACACCTAGGTTTAGGAGCCACATGTTTCCTGACTTGATTGTGGACTCAAGGAACGTATAAAGAGATATGGCAGAACATAATGCAACCATCAAGCTCAATAATGAAAAAATATTATTTCTCGTAAGAAATGGTCTGCATTCCTTGATCAACTTAATGATATGCTATTTCCAAAGCAAGTGGAGTCTCCAATAGTCTAAGATGCTTCTGGTTCATTCATTCAAGTCTCTTTCCTTCTGTCTGCTCTTGACTGTATGGAATTAGTCAAACCTGTAAGGCACAATATTTAACAGAGGAAAACGACCCTTCTGTTATGACAAGTAATTCTAAAATATAATAAGCATCACGAAGAACTAACAAATTCCATTGACAGCAGACAGGCATGTTAGTTTTTGATACATAAAGAAATCCACCAAGATAATGGACAACAATCCTGCATTTACAATCATATTCATTATTTAACTAATTTAACTGACTAGAAGAAATGGCAGCCTGTAGGAACACTCTAAAGTCCATTCTTCAAACCATGTATTATAGTTCAATTAGAAACCTTATACATAACAGGAAATAAAGTAAAGACAATCCCTGAGACATGAATTAGAAAACATAAAACCATCCTCACATGTTTTGGCACCCATAACAACCAAATCTTGAGGCATCATTATCTAACAAGATTGGAAAATCAGTATACATGAACCCGACTTCCATGAGATGTTCAACAACCAGATAAATCAAAGTTGGCATGACAAATTTTTATCATGCACATTAAATTACTGAGCTTCAAAAGGTTACAATCCTTGGCTTCAAGCATACCAACAAATCACAAACAAATGGGTCAAAAGAGCACAATCATTGCAATCAACAAAACACTACTATTTCCCCTGGTCCTTATTATAAAACATCAACTAACAAACAAATGTGTTTAGTTCTTTTTATAAGGCACTTGTTCATCAACTAATAACAAGTGTATTTGGTTATTTTTATAAGGCACTTATTTGTTTGTTTTCAATGAGCATTAATTATTTTTTTCGATGTATACCCATAATTAATAGAGATAATAGGTGAGAGTAATAATAATATAATATTAGAGTTTAGTGCAATTACTTAAATTTTAAATTTCAGGATAACTTGACTTTAATCATTTTATTGGTTTATGAAAATTGTTAATCGGTGTGTGTAAAGGACTTTCATGTTAGTCTTCTTCTCTCAAGGTGTATAACTTATAATTACGGTTGATTAAAATTTGGAATTTGATAAGAGCGGAGGAGGTTGAAAGAAAGGGTCAAACGAGCCGGGGGAGGATGACTTACCTTACTTACTCCGTATTTCAAAAAAGAACGGGGGCCAAAAACGCAAAAACCAAACCATCATTCATAATCAAACGCTGAAGTCCAATAAAACCTCGGTTCATTAAGAACTGTGAACCAGACTAACTAGCCGCGATAGTTGATCAAACAACAGTAGTAAAGCACACACATCACTCACGGCATGTGCAATTCCAGCAAGAAGAATTCAGGGGGGAAAGGAGAGCGAAAAACCCTAGGCTACGAAATGGAAAATAAATTCCGTATGAGCCAAAATAACTCACTGCAACCGAAACGAAAATAGCAATACAATGTAGCATCATGGATACTGAGGAAAGAAAATTAAAAAGAAAGAGTTCAAACCTTTGCTAAAATTTCTTTCCCTGTAAAATCGAGATGAATGGTTTAGCGGGAGAATCTAAGACAGTGAAGGGAAGGGAAAAGCAAACGGAATTTGCTTCGGCGGTTGGAAACGATAATCAGGAAATTATCTTAAAAAGGAGAAGATTCTAAAGGGACTGAAGTGATTAGATATAGATGTCACAGACGAAATCCCAGTCGTTCAGATGAGAGAGCCTGCGAATGATGGTTCGGGGGTCTCCTAGGTTTGCTGAATTGGCGCTTCATTTAAGCATAAAAGAATTTGGCTGGTATTATTATATACTGAATTGGCGCTTTATTTAAAGGGAGAGGAGAGAGAGGGAAGGAGACGTCACGTTGTGCGCGTGGAAAGAGTAGGCGGCTGAAGCTTAGTTCTCGTCCTGCCTAACAATCCCAGGCCCAGCTCGCCTTTAGACCGTTAGGTTATCACTTCAAAATATTTTAGAAAAAATTATACTCCCATTTTTATTATACTTCTATTTATCATCTCAATGCAAACTGCACTTATTTTTTGTTCTGTTATTAATTAATTATAAAATAAATTATGGGTAAATTTATTAACATAGAAAAAAATTTCATATTAATTGATTTCTTAATTCATGTAAAAAGATCTAAATTTTGAAAATAAAAAGGTTGTCCCTATTAGGTTTTATATGCTTAAGGTGCAAGTTTCGTCTTTTTCCCCCTCATAAAAAAGAGGCAGTATACTTAGATAAGTAAACTTGCACTGCGTGGTTAAATGTCTAATTCAAACTAAGTTAGAGAAATATGAAAATTTTAATTATCTCAGTAAATTAAATTATACTTTGAACACGTTAATAAATAAAATAATAAATAATATTCAATTGCAGAATACTCCTCCATTTTTAAATATAGAACAAATTATGTAATACAAATTATATTGCAAATGTTATCCTATATTTAGAATTAACCTTCTCCTCACTCGTTAAAATAAATGTAATTCTTTCTCTTTGAATAAGGATCGCTTCCGCCAACCAAAAAAAAAAAAAATAGAGGGCAAGTATACTTTATTATAAATTTCATCTGAAAGACCGCCTTGAACGCATAAAATTCAGACACAGGAAATTAAAAATAAAAATAATGATTGAATCACTATTAAATAGAAAGACAGCCATATCTTTCAAAAATGTGAAAGTTTGCCCGTTAGTATACAAGACAAGACTTACAAGGGAATTGGGATATTCAGTACATGGTTATGCAGTTACTGTATAAGTATATTCAGCAAGAGTCAACAAACCCATTACCATTGTCAAAAAGGGGGGAAAAGAGAAGAAAACCCATTACAGAAATTAGAAGGTCCTCCTGTACCTAGTTCCGACTTGGTTTTTCTTCCTGAAACGATGTGAATGTTCCCGAAACTCCTCATTTTAGGATATGTCAAACTCCATTATCCTCAAGGCATCAGCTAGCACTTATTTTCATTTTCAGCCTGCTTAATAACTTTTTGATCGTCTTCTGCGGCAATAATGGATCTTAGTCCGATACCCCAGATCAAACTCCTTTGGCGACTTTTTGTTCACGCATACACAATACCTTGCCAAACACAAATTCTGTCAAACACTTATCTACGTGGCCCTTGCCCGGACATACCTCAAACGATAGAGCTGCTAGAACGAGCTACCCTTTGAGCTTCTTCCAAGTCCCTAAGAAACCTGCGAATTCAAACAAGACATATCTAATGCCAAAGAAATCGAGACAACTATCTGTTAAATATGACTTTACAGTTATTAGAAATATCCTCAGCCCATCGATGTGCAGCCAAATATTATAAGTAAATCAAACTCTGCAGGAAGTCTGGTGAAGCATTACTTGGAAACAGAAAAACCACCAAATCCCAAGTTCCCAACCATGTCGCTTCAAGAAATATCCAAAATAAGATCAATCAAGTACCAGTTAAGACAAATTTCAAATTTCGCTCTCAACACAAGAACCAAGCCAGAAACTGGAACTATCAATTCAACCATCCTATCAATTTAGGCTTTAGCACACCAAATTTAGAGCATAATTGCCGCACAAAAGTTGAAAATATCACTACTTGAATCCAAACTATCTTCATCAGTTTATCTTACCCCTTAGAATTAAGAACTGAAGTACCACAGAGTATAAAACGAATCCCAGTATTATTGCTATTTTGTATCGCAACACATCGTGACTCCTCATAAGTTGTCCCACCAACAATGAAGATGATAACTTCCTGTGGCCTGCATTCCATGGATATACAAGTAATGACACATTAACATTATATGCATTAGATATATTATATAAAATTTTTTAACAAACTACACTATTTACAAATCAGGAATAGTACATTCATTTCTCCTGTTCTGTACTGTAATAGTAACAAGCCTTACCCTGTACAGACATTTGGCCGCTCGTTGATGGGTTAAGGTGGTAATCTTTAGGTTGGGCCATATTAAATAGGATTGTCATTTGTATTCATATTAAGAAACTACAGTCAATTAGACTCCAATCAATTAGGAGGTTCGGTAGTATGAAAGGATACTGGCATCCAAGCTTGAAAGAAGCCACAACAAAAGTTCACATATTATGTTGTCAAGATGACACAAGTTCACTATATCTACAAGCAAGCTGATAACTTATAAAAATAAGTGTCTCACGGCCTCCTTGTTAACTAATATCCTACATTCATTTGTCTTATCACTAAAAAGTTTAATGTTGTTATTTAACTTCAGTCAAATATCAAATGACTTGTACACCATGCAACATTCCGGTGGCGTCATTGATTTCATGTAGAAACCACCGGAATCTAACCACTCACAAATAAGACACAGAAGTGTATTTAATAGCAACCTACCTTCCCTGCTGAAAGTGATTTCCAACAATTGGGTAGTCCACGTCCCTCAATCGTCCTTTCACAATACTTTCCATGGTTTGGAACAGAAGTGGCTGATGCTGAGTGTATACATTCTCCACACCCTTAACATAATCCAAAACATAAATTTAGTTTAAGATCCAAGATTCATGTTACAAAGCATAAAGTATGGTAATCAAGTTTGTTCCATCAAACCTTCAATCCACGAGCCATGTTACGAGCAATATTCAGTAGATCTCTACTTCCATAAAGATCACCGGTTCTCTTGTCAACACCTGCTTGCTTCAAAAGAAACTGGACAATCTGTTGTCACACAAAAAATGATATCAATAACAGTGACTTTCTCATGGATTGTAGGGCCATCAAGGAAGAAAAAAGTAGCTTCATATTTACTACTTTAAATTTAATCCAGTGAATGGTAAACAGGACAAGGTAAAGCAACCAAAAGCAATCTACAACCATTTTTCACATGAAGTGGACAACATTCCCAGATATTAAAAGACTGCTAACCATGATGGAGAATATGTACAAAAAAATTCCAAGAAAAGGTAAGGAACACAGAAGAAATTCAGGTATTCAGAAAAGGCAACAATGTAAATTAATTTACCCCAGGCTTGTATTTGGTTGATCGGGAAGCCAGTTTATTGAAAAGCTGCATTAATTGAACAGGGCTATCCTTCTCATATCGCAAAGCATACAACATGACTGAACGTAGCCGGTCCTCATCTGATATACTTTCATTGTTTAATAGATTTGTCACTGCCTACAATAGAGTACATAAGAAAGAGAAATCATAACCTGGAAAGTGGAAAGTATGCAACAGTCGTTTATTTAAAGCAGCTATCAGTACATATGATGCAGGGAATTGACACTTCGAATTGCTCTTATTTTTAACTTCTTGCAGCTAAGAAAATTGTGTCACATACCATATAATTTTTCCAGGTTGAAAATTAACCCGTTAAATATGTTTATTTAATTGCCCGGAAAAGCTTAAGCAAAAGGAAGTAATAGAGTTTCAATGATTAAAAACAAACAAAGTATACCTCAAAAGCAGCCCCTTGCCCTCCATTACAAGCCAACTCCTGTTCTACTTCAGAAACTAACATAAGCTTTCTCTCTTGAACTATCTTGCTCATTTCTGTTACCAAGGATACATGTTTTGACACGTTTCCATGCATTTTTCTGTACTCAGGGTAATTGTCAACAAATTTGGCCATGTCCTCTGCAATCAGTCAAATCATGGAATCAGTGAATCATATACTATGCCACCGTGCTTAGGTGTGTTTATTACACGAGTAACAGCAAAAGGCATTTTACTCTAACATATTGGGAAATTTAAAGCACAAACCTACTGTCTGGATGTTCTGGTTACTCTTTGCCGCTTGCTGAAATTCATCAACTAATCGCTTGATATTCATACCTATATCTCCAAAATTCTCATACATGTTGGCTTTGAAGAAAGAATCTTGTTCTGATGACAGCACAACTTCCTGTAACAAGGAGTATCACAAAAATCACTTTCCAATCAGGACACTTCTTAAATTGCAATGCTGGGACATAATAATTCATAATAGCTTGTAAAGAGTGTATCAAACCTCCTGATCCTTTGGAAATTTACCAAGGGATTTTAAGTCAACTTTGTTATCTTGGATTCCTATTAGTTCATGAACCATTGCCTGCAAATTATAACAGCACAACTAAGCATTACTTATATATTCAAACAACTTTTTAGATTAATCAGCAAATAGTTTTCAGTAAGCAATAAAGTTTTAGCTTAAGCCCAAAAATACCTGATAGGTCCATTGATTTAACAATGGGGATACAGGATCATCCCTCCTGTCAATCACCAATAATAATGGAGAAACTTCTGTTCGCCTAAAATCAAAAAGACCACTTTCCTGCTGGTACATCAATTTCTGTTTCAAACACAATAATTCAATTAGCTATTTAGGAATGATAGCACAATTGACATGTTGAAACTAATTTACACATTGCCAGCCAAAAGAAGCAAAAATCTTCATAACATTGCTTGCAAGAATAAATGATAGCACACTTTACATACCAAGATGCTCTCTGCATTATTTTCAACTTATAAAAGATAACAGTCTAAGTGTATAAATTCACTGCCAAAACCTATCACTGGATCACTTAAATGCAATCACGATCACAACAAATAGTGTCAAAATCTCTGAAATCATTTAATAAAAGTGAAAAAAATTGATGGTTAAAGAGTTATAAAACATGGCTTTATAATCAGTTTTTTTTTTTTTTTGGGGGGGGGGGGGGGTGTGGAATATTATTGTTGCAACTTACAGCTGCTTCCTGTGCTATCCTTTTTGCAACGTCAGATGTCCTTTGGTATCTAATAATGGGTCTTCGTTTTAACGCCAAGAAAACAGCCGCAATACTGTCAACAGCCCGATCACAGAAGCGCTGCAATGTTGAAGGATCCACCACTGCTGGGAGCATATAAATGTAATTTGAAGGCATATTTAAGGTAAAATGGAAAGGATCAAGTGCAACAAAGTCTGCATAAAACTCCTGGATCACCAGGACAACAACAACAACTATATCAGCATGAGCCCTAGAACTTGAGATTGCACCACAAAATATAGAAGAGGGATAGAAAGGCCTTCAACTTCAACAATATGTGGAGTCGCTTATCAGATAAAAACTACAACAAAAATAAAATCTTCATTACAATTATGGGTCGGAGGAAGAAGGAAAAAAGGGAAATTCTGTTCATCTAGGACTTATTTCACAATAATCATGAAATAATTCAGGAATAATAAACTAACAAGTAATTATCATATCTATTTTCAAATAAATCTTAGCAAATCATATGTTATGACAAAATCATGTGCAAAGTGCTAAAAGCATCAAACTGTGAGACAAAAGCTCCTAAAGTTCAGAAGGAGGACAATACAGTGCACACGTAAACAATCACCTGAACTTGCTGAACAACTTCCTGTTCATCTGAATCAGCGAGTATGTGAATCTGAGTGTCCTTCAACATATTGGAGAAAACTGTAATTTCAGAACGGATTCACAAAGTGTCTTCAATCAATGGGAGAAATTACTCCTAAACAAATAATAATTGCAATTCAAGCTCCATACGACATGTTCCAAACAATTTTAAAAACCTACAGAGATGATATTCTCCGAATCTAGGATTGGCTATTTGGCGGCGCAAATGCTGGATGTTCTCTGAAGTTGGCCGAAGGAAGTAAACAGCCTTGAGATGCGACATAGATTCCCTTGACTTCGAAATGGAATCCACCAACTCTACCAAAAAGACTTCTTTCTGAAGAAGCTCTGACTGTGAATAGACAACACTGACAACACTTACCTGCACCAATTTGACAAAGATATCCACGCAAACTCAACCACAGATTTCCAACTTTCAAAGAAATTCAAGAAAGTTGAAATTGAATTCCTTCAGTAAATTGATCTATGATTTTAAAATTGAACAATATAATAGCAGGCAAGACAGACATAAAAATAGGAACTGATCTAGCACTAATTATTGTAGGTGATAAAGTACGGGAGCAAAACTTAACACAGATGGTAGCTGATCTAGCACTAATATCACTCGCCCAGATGATTGGAAATTGCAAATGGGTAAACAGAATTTGAATGAACAAACGTCGTAGTTCATAGCAAAGGGTTACAAGTGCCAATTCCAACTATCGAGCACCAATTAACAAAGATGGTTAGTAAAGGGAAGTACCGTCTGAGAATCTAATATAAGAACCTTCATGCCAGAGATGTCTTGCAACATCCGGCTGATATAATCCCGTACCGCCGAGATCAGCACCATTTTTTAAGGTTTCAAGTCCGTTGAATCCCTCAGTTCCTGGTTATTGATCTTTCCCTTGATGACGACGATGAAAATTCCAATATGATTCGTGCGAATTGGGAAGAGAAGGCCCGAGCAACTCAGATCTGGGACGACGGAATAAGAAAAGCGTTCAAGTCTTAACGCACCGTTTTAGGTGTGCGTCGGGTTTATGCTGATTGCTCCGTTCCGCCGTTGAATTGTTGACTTCTCTTTTTTCTCGATAATCATTTTTCTTCTTAATCAAATTATATTTATTTAATTAATCTGGGATCTCAAACTATTAATTTATATTTTTAAAATTTTTATTTCATTTTCCTAATAACGGTCTAAATAAACTTATAAAAAAATAAGGTCTAGTTAAACTTATAAAAAAAAATGAATGATGGGAGGTTGTCCTCCCCTTCTCGGTGACAAGTGTGAGGGGAAAAAAAAGAGAGCATATATTGAAAAAATCATTATTGAGGTGGACGTAGTTTTCTTTAATTTAAATTTGTTAACCGGGATTTTTTCGTTATTCAATATTTTAATTTTACAGTTTAATTATTGTTGGTCTCAGTAACCTTGCTGTATTAATATTGTCAACTTCAGTGAAGAAGCTAATTCTGCTAACAAAAAAGAATTAAATGATTTAACCGTGGATGCTTCAACGAGATTTTTTATAATATACCTTAATACATGATCTACTTAACTAATTTTAGTAAATTAATGAAATTAGTAATGTTAATTATTTTTTTAAAAAAGAAAGTGTATGTATTTCCATAACATGTCCCGATAAATTATTTCCATTTAAACTACTGCTTTATCCAAAAACCTTCTATATATGGGTAAAAGTACAGAAAAAACCTTAATTAATTAATTAGTTGCCAAAATGTCACTGAGGCAAAAGTATTAACGCATCTGCCCCCATGTAATCGATTACATGCCTTATGCAATCAATTACAGGGGGCAGACCTCTTTTTTTTTTCATTTTTTGCACTATGTAATCGAATACGTCACTGTTTAGTAATCGATTACACAAAATTACACTATGTAATCGATTACACCAGTATGGTGTAATCGATTACACCAACTGCAGAAGCACAATGAAGAAGAGATTTCAGATTGGTGCATGACGAAACTGATTTCCAACTTCTTCTTACATACAAATGCAACTTGGGGAAGATCTTTTTGCCAACAATTAATCGTCTATACTATGTCTAGTCTATCGATGTCCCTATATCCGTTTTTCGTCCTACGACATATTATTTGCAAAATTCATCACCTCAAATCATATGAACTGAAAGCATAAACATTCATAACTAAACTAAATGCCATAGTTAGTACAACTTCACGAAGTCAAAAAAAAAAAATTACAAGATCCAAATACAAACATCATGTCCTATAAAAAAAAAAAAACATAGCTATCTAATCTGCATCCTCCTCTGAATCCTCCTCCTCCTCCTCATTGGAGACATTAGGCAACTGATCCTCCTCTCCGGCTGCCTCCTAGTGTTGTCCGTCCTGTAATTGCCGAAGTCCGGCCTCCAGCTCTGCATCCACCGCCACCGCTCGTTCTCCTTCCCAACGTGACTGCTCCACCACTGTCTCTGTTGGAGGTCCATCTGCCTCATTTGCAGCATGACATCATGGAGCTGGAATCCACCATCCGGCTCAACCATCTCATCATTGTCATCGTCCGGCATAAGGACCTCAGGATGAACCACGGGGGCAGCAGGCGGTGCATCGTCCTCGTCAGCGGCAATGCATATCCAGACACCTTGTGCATTCTGTTGTATCTTGCACTGCTCCTGTAACACCCCCGAATTTCTAGAATTAAAATAACATAAAATGTCGATAGTTTTCATAAATAATAATAAAATTCAAAATAAACTACTTCGGGAAGGTGTCACCGCCGCACTTGTATGGAACAAGTGCAAGGCTTCTTATTACAGGAAATAAATCTATACTTAATCAGATTGTTCATAAAAATATAAAATAAAAGAAAAGAAAAGAAAGTAAGTAACTAGAGTTTATTGTCCGTCATCCTCACTTCTCACTGCTAGCCCCAATCTTTGAAACCTGTTCACTGAAATTCTGCTCCCTTGAAGGATCATCGCAGCCCAGAAACACAGACATCAGCAACAGCTGGTAATCCTAATTAAGAACAAATAATATAACATAAACTAAAATAATTAAGTAAATAAATAAATAATTTTAAAATAAATTGAAATAAAATAAAACAATTATAAAATTAAAATAAAATATTTACAAGATAAAATATCATATATTTGTATAATCATAAGGTGTCTGGCACAAATTTGTTAATCAAAACAAATGTATATATATATTATCTGATATTTGCATCAAACTTTAATCATTATCATTTTAAATTTTGTTTCGACCCGGAAATCCTGACAGTCTATTTAGTGAGAAGAGAACCATGGTAGACCCGGATATCCTGCCAGTCTACCCTATGACCCGGAAACCTGCCAATCACAAATCATTATCAAATTGGCCATAGATCGTTTTTTTCCTAGTGTGCACACCTTTTCCCAAAGTTGCTATTAGTGCCCTGGATATCCTGCCAGACACCACTTTGGGAAGAACGGATATATCGGTTCACATCAAATAACATATCGGAGGCTTAAAGCCTAAAGGTGTGTTCATCACTTTGGGAGGTACCTTCCCAAAGCTATCCTCCCACAGCTAATAAATTTTAAACTCATAATAAAATTCCTCAATTATTTTGTTTTGTTATGTGTAATCAGATATTTATATTAATAATAATAATAAAACCCTTAACCCTACAAGGAAGTGTGGATCTTAACTTCCACTATTAGATTAAACTTATTAATATCTTATACTTATTTAATTATATTTTATATATTTTTCTATCATTTAGATTAATTATAGGATATAAGGAAAATTTAACACAAAATCTATCCATATCCTATTTTTATTTTGTAGGAGAGATTATGAGATCTCAAAATTTGGTCAAAATATCAAAGTAAGAAGACAAAGAAGTGGACCCCACATAAATAGACATATTTCTATCAAAATCTACAAGCATTTCGGTGAGCAATTTGTGTGTGGTCCCCGCAAAAATTCAAAAAGCAAAGATGTTGGACCCAAAAACGTGTGGTCCCCACACAAACTCCCAACCAAAGCAAGCCGAAGGAACAAATTGAAGAAAAGAAAAACATATATGTATTTGAATCAAGAGTGGCATTGAATAATCCATACGTGGGCCCCGCGACAATTTGAGAATTAGATAGATGTTTTCATATTGATTCATTACGTGTAGACGGAATCAAATATAATGACGCATATAAGACAAAACAACAAATTAATAACACACATGCGGACGGAAATCAAAAGTAAGGAGAGAATAGGATTTCTGCGGCAACAGAACAACAGTTTAAATATACGGTTGATAATAAAACAACGTTCTGTGTCGACGTATATGAAAATTTATTTAACAAAAAGTGGCCTTAAGGTATTTACATGTGAAAGGCAGCATACACGAAAGGATTAATGATTCACGCATAACGAGGGAAATAGATATGAATACAAGAGATCATCAGATAAGGATTAATTAATAGCAAGGTTCAGTCAAAAAGGAAAAGGAGTTTCTGAGATTAGGATTACCTGGTCTCCGTGGTTGCTAAACTCCTAGAAGGGAAGCTCTGCCGCAAATGATTTTTTTTCAAAGAGGGAGCTAATGAATGATGACTAAAGTTAGGCGGCAAAACCTAACTTATAATTAGACTCTTAGGATTTAGTTATGAGTTGGGCTTTGTGGGTTGGGCCTTTTTGTTTTTGTTTTTCTTTTGTTTTGTTTTTTTTTACTATTACTAATCTAATGAAGAAAAATAATAAGTCACTTATTAAATTCTAATTTAAATTTATTAATTTTTATTTATAAATTTATTTGTAATTATTACTATATTATTACTATAATAAACCAGGTGGGAACACTATATATAACAATCAGTGAATTATATAAAACCAACACCTAGGATTTTAAAGATATATATATATATAATAAATATTATACTCTTAATTATCGCTTTAATAGTAATTTAGATATAAAACTATGAAATAATTTTCAAATTTCAAAGGAATATAATTAATATCAAACAATTAATAATGACATTTATTTTCCTGCATTTTATCACCAAATGAAATAAGCTCTCTATACCGGATGATTTACGGTGGTAATACCATAATCTAGTGAAAGCAATCTTTTTATTCTTCCATTTTTTTTCCAAAAGTGTTTTATAGTACATTCACACAAATATAAATTTAAAACCTTATGGTTAAATGATCAAAGTGCAACAACCTATTTAATTTTAATATCTTTATTATTATTATTATTATTAACAATAATAATAATAATAATCTGGGGTATTACAGCTCCAGTAGGCGCCTCCCGAAGATAGCGTTCCAATGCTGCTGGTCCACTATCTAAAATCCTTGCATCGGCGCACGGAAGTGGAGCAATATACGGTGGATTAGGTAGGCGAATGGGAGGGCGGCGTTCTCCTTCTACTTCACCTTGGACATCATCCAACAAACATAGTGTCTCCAATTCACCGGCCTGGCATGAAGGATGGCCCACATGATATGGATATCAACCTCCAACACCCTGGAATGATTGTAGGCCCAGGGGGAACAGAATTTGAGTCAGCACGTAGAAAAGGATTTGTGCATCCACAATCAGCTGGCTCACAGTGAAAAAGGCTCTCTGACCCAAAGGCCTCCTGATATAGTTGATGGCGGCGGCTCGGTTATATCTAGGCAGGTTGACATTGGTATCCCCATCGTACAGAATGGTGCCCACCCCATCAAAATCATATCCCAGCAGTTCGGCCCATATCGAAGCAGTCATCTCTATGTCAATGCCGCAGACGCGCAACTTCAGCACTCTATTGATGTAACTGAGGTTATAGTAGAAGGCTCTAACCATATCCTTTGAGTAGTGACTGACAAACTCCGCCAAGCCACGTAGATGCAAACCCTCCACTAGTAGGACTATATCAAATCCCTTCTCTATAAAAAAAAACTGCATGTTCAGTGACTTGGGCTTGATCACGAGTCTACCCGCAAAGTGCTGAACGAAGGATCTGTGAGATACTGCATTATTGCCTAGGAGAATTCCGTATCGGAGATTGGCCGGCTATGCCTAAGAGCCGGATGCCTCACCCTCCATCCGTGCCTTCGAACGTCTCTCACTCTGAGGGTCAACTCATCTACGTGGAGGCATGATGACAACAAATACCTACAAAGATACAATATAAACCACCGACAAACATGAAACAAACACAATTAATGGCATAATCACAATGCATGATCAATATTGGTCAACGGAGACAATGTAATTGAAAGAAAAATGCACAATCAATGTAATCCCACTGTTTACATCAATTTCACGTGCAAACATACACACATTGATTCCGAAACGCACAAAAACATCAATTTAATCTATTACTTGTTCAAAAACAACAACAAACAATTTAAATCAATGATCAAAACATTACATACCTAAAGAAAACAAACCCCAATCGATTACATGAACCATATCTTAAAAAAAAACGAAGAAAATAGAGACAAATTCACAATGGCTACCGAAAACCTACCGAAATCAACGCAAATGAGAGCAAATATTTGATTTTTCCTCAACCCACGGTTGGAATCCACAACTTTCTGGCCGAAAATCGCAATGGAGGAGAGTGGGGGAGCCCTAATCAGTTACAGAAATGAGAAATGAGGGAAAATGAAGCATTTAGCGTTTTAAAAAACTGATTCCGCGATATGTAATCGATTACGGCCCGTGTCGTAATCGATTACATCGCTTGGTAACTGCCACATTTGCCTTTTGATATGTAATCGATTACGCCACCCTTTGTAATCGATTACACAGTGTAATTTTGTGTAATTAATTACTAAACAGTGACGTAATTGATTACATAATGCAAAAAATGAAAAAAAAAGAGGTCTGCCCCCTTGTAATCAATTACATAAAGCATGTAATTGATTACATGGGGGTAGATGCGTTTATACTTTTGCCTCAGTGACATCTTGGTAATTAATTAAGGTTTTTTCCGTATTTTTACCGTATATATGCGGTCAAGTAAGGATATATTACAAAAAAATGATTAATATAACAGATAAAGCATATTAATGTTTTATATATAAAAATAAACATAACCCTCAGTTAGTTTTTATATTAGAAATAAGTAATACTCCCTCCAATCCTAATTATAGTACAAATTTACCTAACTTTAGAAAGATTAAGGATAGTAATTAAATTAGTTAATTATATTTATTTTTCCAAAATACCCTTATTTAATGAGTAGGATTAGGGGTGCTGCTGCTTGATGACGTTCCAAACCTTCCTTGTGCAGAATTGTTTTTGAACCACAAACATGTTGGCTGATTTGTTTTTTTACACAGTTTCGGAGAAATCTGATAAGCAAAACCACAACATTTAAATTTTTAATCCCTTGCTTATATCCTTGTTGGCTTGTTTTTAAAGAATCAAAACAACGGTGTTGAACATTTTTAAAAAATATATGTTACAAATATCCTTTTCATAAATGTAATATTATATATATAATATATTATATATAATAGCTTAAAATAAAAAACAGTAGAATTGTGGTGTATTTAGCATTAATGAGTAGTAAAATTACTCACTTAATGAAATATATAGGTGCATTTTTAAATTATTATTGAAAAATTATCCATAAGGGTAATTTGGGAAGATATTAACAAAAATTGAAATTTTATCCTATAATTAGGACCAAGATAAACTCCTAAATGTTGTCTTATATTAGGACCGGAGGGAGTATTATATAAGTAACCTTCATAAATTAATCCATGAATTCTTTTAGATGCTATTAGGCCCTAATCACTGGTCGCATATTCTAAACCCTTCCTTTGAGCTCATGTGTAAGGTGAAGAGTTATCAAATGCTCTTGTTTTATCTCAGCTATAATACATAATTAGCTTTTTTTGAGAAATTAAGGAAGTTAATTATATTATTTTAGAGTTATTTGTATTTTTTTCTTCAGACTGATTAATTTGAATAATAATATGATATATAATATAAAAATATATAACATCTGATATGAGTAAATTATTTGTTTAGCTTTTTTAATTTCTAAAAAAAAAAGTCAACTTTATATTTTATTTAGGACCGGAAAGAGTATAAATTAGTTAAGTTAACTAATATAAGATTTATTTTTTGAAATCATTTTGTTATCTTCATTTATTTACACATTGTCTCTCTGTTTTTTTTTTTTTTCCAGATATCACTGTCTCTCATTTTTAATATTAGTGAGAGAGATAAATTAAAAGAAGATTGATAAATTGAAATTTTAAAAAATATCGGACGGACGGGGGTGGGTATTTTATAATGTTCTAGCATTACGGGCCAATAACCGAACGGTTCAGCCCAAACATTTCGCCCAAGAATATCAGAACCCCAAAGGCCCAAAGCAACCAATGTCTCTCGATGAGATGGAAAAAGAAAAAGGGCTTTATACCAAAAAAAGAGGGGGGGGGGGGGGCTTGTAGCGTCCCGGAGAAATCTCCACTTCCGAGTTCCGACCGGTTCAAATCACCAAAACTATTATTCAAGTGCCTCTCCTGGAAATTGAATGGATCTGATGAAAACCTTGAACTTGAGTGTCTCCCCAATGTCGCTCTCAACCGTACACTCTGCAAGCAACTTCTACTTGCCCCTTCGCTCTCCCAGAAAGTTCTCTTTTAGATTCTGTGCCAGCTCACTCCATCATATTTCGGGAAAGTCCCAAATTCTCTGTGCTAAGAAAAAAGAATCAGAGTCGGAGCCAGTTCTCGAACCCACACTTGTCGAAGAAATATCAATGAACGATGAAGAGGACGTCCTTGATGATATCGAATACGGTAGAGCTGCCCTCTACACTGAATCTCTTCTTTGTCTCTGAATAAAAATTTTCTCTGAGGCGAACTCGAAGTTCATATTTTTCCGTTTTAATTGCTCAACTATGATTCCAAATTCCCAAACATTCAAATCGAGCTCTTAGGACCATTTGGCGAAGTCAAGACGAGTTTATACCGATTTTTCCAACGAACTCAACTGGGGATATTTTTGCTTCAAACCCCATTGTTTCTGACGGAAGTTATTGATTTCATTGTGGAATCAGGGGACGACGATGATGGCTACTTCGGCGAAGAAGAGTATCAAGATGACGAAGCTGAACTCTTTGTAATTTTCTCTCGTCTTGCTGTGTTGACATAAAATTTCGATTTGGTACATATATCAATTTTGCACATTTGGTTTTTAAGGTAGGCGATGGGGGCGGAGGCGGTGGGATTTCCCTGGCTGAAACGTGGTGGGATAAAAAGGCACTGGCGATTGCTGAAGAGGTTGTTAGGTCTTTCGATGGGGAACTGCAAATATACGCTTTTAAGACATTGGTCAATTCCAGCATTCGAGTGCGCATAGAGAGGCTTTCCAACATGTAAGCATTAGATGCTATTAATGTGTTTTCTGGCAAAAATAAAAGTAAAGAGGTGGGACTTGAAGCTAATATTGCTTCAGTTGGTTATAATCTATCATAGATGTAAGACTTAGTCTGTAGTGGCTCTGCAAACTAAAAACCAACTACAAACTGTGTCTTACATATAGGACTGAACGAGTATTTTATTAGGATTTATGTTGGATAAGCCGCCAAGCAATGACGCCTCCACGATAGTATGGCTTGTCCCGTCTTCCCTCCTGGAGAAGAACAAGTCTGCACAATTTTATCAAAGGTTTTAAGCACAATGAACGGATAAAAGAGCGTAGAAAGTTTACCCATGGTATGTGTTTAGACTAGCAAGACGACTCCATAAGCATAACAACTAAAAATTGCAGTAGGCTGTTCTAGATTTTTTCACCTTGTAGTTAAACACAGTCATTACTGTCTAGTGTCTACTGTCTGGACTTTTTTCAGTGAATGGACCAATCAGGCTTTTTGCGTGTCAGCAGAATCCACCAAGTGTAATAATATTTATCTGTGTCTGCCTCCCTTTGTCTTTTCCCAGTGCTAATATCTGCTAGCATCTTCATTTCTTTTTTGCCCAAGTTTTTGAGGTTCCTGTAATATGGTAATAGTCAATGGGTGCTTGATGTTTGAGCCTTCACTTTCATATATCCGTAGGTCTGGCTCGCCCAGTATGGAAGACATTGAAGCTTTTTCTACAGCCTACAGAGCAAAGTTAGATGAAGCAGAGGCTGCCAAATTTGTGCCTGAAGATATAAGTTTGGAGGTACCATTTCAAGTGTCTCATTAATTCGTAGGTGCAAATAGTTGTTTTGTCAGTGTTTCTGAAGGCCAGAGCGTACGAATTGAAATTTTATATTTTCAATGCTTTTCCCTTTGATGAAGAGTCAAATATATGATATCTTGCTTCAGGTGTCTTCTCCTGGTGTCGAAAGGATAGTCCGGATTCCAAATGACCTGGATCGGTTCAAGGAACGGCCTATGTATGTGAAATACATGAGCAATGAGGATTTAGAAGGTTCATCTGCAGAAAGTGAGGGTGTGTTCCGGTTGATAGCCTTTGACTTGGAAACAAGATGTTGCACTTGGGGTTTGGCAGACGTGAAAGTAAATAGAGCGAAAGCAGGGAAAGGAAGACCACTGAACAAAAAGCAAAGAGAATGGCGTTTAAGCACTCCCTTTGATTCTTTGCGTTTAGTTAGGTTGTATTCGGACATGTAACTTTGTGTTCTTGGCAAGAGGTCATATTTTGGCACCCCACGCCTGTTTGTGTCGTTTTTTAGTCTCAGCGGATTTAGAGAGCTTCATATTCATGCATGTACAAAGCGAATGATTATAATAAATTCATGTCAAATTAACTGAATCTAGGATTTGTATTCACCAATGATTGTTGGTTTAATGTCAAACTGGAGGAAGGATGAGGCAATATAAAGAGGCTAGATTATACCAAACCTCTCCCAACCATGGTGGTGAAAACGTAGTTTTTACCTAAAGACGGAAAAAGACTGAAAAATCGTAAAGCGTAAAGTCATAATATAAAACGTAGTTTTTACCTGTATATGTATATAAAAAATTCAAGAAAAGTAAGGTGATAAGTAGATATTTTATAATTAAATAAGTATAGATTCTGAAATATATTATATTATATTTATTAATATTATACTTATTTAATTATCTTTTATATATTTATCCATCTTTTAATTAAATATAGGATAAAAGAATATTATAACAGAAAATCTATTGATATCCTATTTTATTTGAGCCACATTTTTAGGAAATTATATTTGAGCCTATAAAAATTTCATAATTTTCATTTTAGTCCCTCTATGTAAAGTTGAGTGGAGGGACTAAAATGAAAGTATTGAAACTTTTATAGGGTTAAAATATAGTTCCATGAAAATTTGGGTTCTATTCTATAATTTTCACCCCTCCTAAGTGTAATTTCTAACTCCCACGTTTTTTTGCAAAAACGTAACGCTTTTACGCTTTTATGTTTAAACGCTGCGTTTTTATCGTTTTTACTCTGATTCCGTTTTTTCCACAACGAAACGCGTCTAACCAAAAATAAAATGTAAAAACGATGTTTTTACCGTTTAAAACGCATTTTTGACTGCTATGCTCGCAACTTCATATCATATGTAAATAACTTTTTGAATTTTTGGAACTTTACAATAAACTTTCTTGACCTTATACATTTATGCAGTGAAATTCCATAATTATTTATCTGCAAAAAACTTAAAGCTGAAAGAATATCTGTACTTAACTCAAAGTTTGAGTAACCATACACATAGCGAGAGTAACATACACATACAAAAGTAAAATGTATGGGATATAAAATTGATGGTTTGAAGTTATTTGTATATAACTTGAACCCAAAAAAGAAAAAGTTATTTGTATATGCATGAGAGGTTCATGGGAGTTTATTATCAATTTTTAAAGATTAAGTAGGTTATTTGTTTATGCTGGTCAAAAAAGTTTTATGCAAGTAATTTAGCTATATAACTATAAAGGTCTGTATACAGCTATATTTATCATATTTTGGAGCTCTCTTGTAAGGAAGTAGAAAAGGATTTTTTTTTTCTTAGTAAAAATTGTAATTTTGTTACAATTTTAGCGTCATATTAGTGTTTATTTTAAGTATTAAAATGATTTTTTTATTCATAAATTTGTTATTTTACTTTTTTTTTGTATTTGGCTAACACGCTTCTACCCCGTGATGCTTATCGTAGGCCATAAAATGGTATCTTTTTTTTTCCCCATTCAGTGGCATAAATTAACATGTTTTCAGATTTCGGATGCCTCACGCTATTTATAAGATGCCATGTACAATTTTCTAATTTATTTATGACTTAAAGGTGATAGATTTAACACTTAAAGACCATGTTATTAAAATCAGGTCGGACAAGTCAATTTGACCACGAAATCATTGAAATTAGTCATCTAACTGATCTGATCTGATTGGTCTAATATTTATTTAGAATTTATTGATTTTAAAAATTTATATATAATTCTATATATTTTATAAATGAAGAATTTATTTAAAAAAAAGCTTAATATATCTATTTTCTAATATAAAAATAATTACTCAAAAATATTATTATTTAATCCTAAAAAATTATTAAATTTTGAAACTATATTAAAAAAATTATCGTTTAAGTTTTCTTTTTCACCGGTTTAATTTTGATCTAACTCGCTAACCCTTACACACTATCCAGACCAGTAACCCACCCGGTTTAGCAAGCTTGCTTAGAAAATAAGATTAGGTATTTAAGCCAATAGATTGATTTAAGGATGCCGTGCTGTATTTCATCACGCATAGGCACCCATTTGGCCCATGGGGGACCACCTTTGTTGGTTTGCTCTTATTCGGTGCAGCCGGAGTTAGATCCTGATGTACCAAACCTAGTACGTCAGGACCAACATATTATGTAAAATTATTTTATAATTATAACTGTGGACTACTCCCTCTAGTCCTTATTACTCCCTCTTATCCTTATTATAAGACATCAACTACTATTTGTCACAAACTAAAAAATGAAAGTTAACTTATTAATTAAGTCCAAAATTAATAAATGTTTCCAACTTCACCCCTACTTTAATGATGTAGCTTTAAATGAATCAGTTAAAAATGAGGGTATAATGGGAAAAAAGTAATAAATAAGTTAATTAAAGTAAGTTGGTGTCTTATAATAAAGACAAAAAAATATTAGTAGTTGATGTCTTATAATAAAGACTAGAGGGAGTATAAGGCACCAACTATTTTTTTTCACAAACTAAGGAATGAAAGTTAATTTATTAATTAGGTCTAAAATTAATAAATATTTCCAACTTCACCCTTACTTCAATGATGTAGTTTTAAATGAGTTAGTTAAAAATAAGGATATAATAGGAAAAAATTAATAAATTAGTTAGTTAAAGTAAGTTGGTGCTTTATAATAAAAATAAAAAAATATTAATAGTTGGTGCCTTATAATAAAGATTGGACTAGAAAATTTGAGAGGTAATTTTATATGTTATTGATAATAATTTAGTTCCGGGTTGATGAGGCGGGAAGGAAATGGATAATGTTTTTCACTTGACTTTTGACTTTTAGGGAGCCCTTGTAATCCACTGAGATCATTACACGTTTGCTATGTCCCCCCATTCGGGAAAACCGGTCACTCTGGTTCGTCGCCTAGATCTGTTTCTTATTGTAATGACAGGATCACGAGCGTTGGAGCTAAGACCGGAGCGCGATAAAAAAAGGCTGGCCCCCACATTGGCGCCGACACTGGTCACTGGTGCAACTAGCTCTTCGTAGGTTCTTCTTCGGTAGTTCTACTCACCTCCTGTATTTATTAGTAGCTTTCACCCTTTTCAGTTAACAAATCATCTTCTCAACCAACCAGCCCACAGTCCTCTATTTCTATTGACCAAAATCACCCTCTTCCTTTTCCCTTAATACTTTCATGTTGCTCACCTCCTGTATTTATTAGTAGCTTTTACCCTTTTCAGTTAACAAATCATCTTCTCAACCAACCAGCCCACAGTCCTCTATTTCTATTGACCAAAATCACCCTCTTCCTTTTCCCTTAATACTTTCATGTTGCTCTCCATCACCCAACTCCACAACTACCCCTTCCCCACCATCTTTTGTCCGATTGCTCCATTCCATGTCTCTTAACACTGTTCTGCTTCTCGTTTTCCAGATTTGGACTCCGAGTCTTCTGTTTTTGCCAAGTAAGCTCCCTTAATCTATATCCCCGACTAGGACCCAAGCCTATTTCGATAAACTAACGTCTTCAGCATTCAAATCTCCTCAACCACTGCTTCTTCACCCTTCAAGTAAGCATATTTTTGTTCCTGTATGCTCTCTCACAATGGACGTTTGGGAAAATTGGTGGGTTCTGCAAATAATGCAGATGCTGGGTTTGGTTAGTTTCTGGATCTCTTTCTCCAAGGTTAGGACTCTTTGCTCGAGAGCTCTTCGATTTATGGATAGAATGATTAAGGGTGATTCCAATGTCTGTGACCTTTCTTCTTTCGATGGGCTTGTAACCGCTGGATCCTTCATATCTTTTCTCTTGGTCCTTTTCTGGGCATACTCGTTTGTGTTTCCCTCTTCACACTCATTCATTCAGGGTGTAGAAACTCGTAACATTTCTGACTCGGCAGCTCAGAGTCTTGAGGTTCTGAAACCCAATATTTCAATTTCTGGTTGCAATATGTTTGAAGGAAGGTGGATCCGAGACGAGAGTTACCCTTTATATGATGCTTCACACTGCCCTTTCGCAGAACGTGGTTTTAACTGCCTTGCAAATGGGCGGCAAGACAGGGGTTATACGAAATGGAGGTGGAAACCCAAAAATTGTGAGATTCCAAGGTTTGATGCTCGTAGATTACTGGAGGAACTTCGTGGGAAAAGAGTGGTATTTGTCGGGGATTCTTTAAGTAGAACGCAGTGGGAGTCTATGATATGTTTGCTTATGACGGGAGTAGAGAATAAAAGAAGTGTGTACGAAATCAACGGCAATGAGATCACTAAACGGATTAGGTTTTTAGGTGTGAGACTCAGTTCTCACAATATTAGAGTCGACTTTTATCGATCAGTGTTCTTGGTGAAGAATGGTCCGGTGCCAAGAAATGCTCCTAAAAGGGTGAAGACGGCACTAAAACTGGACAAGATGGATGATATTAGCCATGAGTGGATTGATTCAGATGTTCTAATATTTAATTCAGGTCACTGGTGGACACGAGGCAAGCTTTTTGACGCGTGAGTAACTTAATTTTCCAAACATAAAAATGATTTACATTTTATTTTCATGAATTTCTGGAACTGGTTTTCTAAATGCTCAGCTTCTTCGGTTTAGAGAGCACGTGCTATCACACAAACACAAATCTAGCTGTAACTACTGTTTTAATTTCTCTGAATTTGTAACCACACAAAGTCAGGGCTTTTCTTGGAAGTACTGACAGGATCTTTCAGACAGGGGGTGGTATTTTCAAGTTGGTGACTCGCTAAAGCTTGGAATGCCAATCAACTCTGCTTTCAGCACAGCAATGCACACATGGGCATCTTGGGTAAAAAACGCGGTGAACGCAAATAGAACGAAAATATTCTTCCGTACTTTTGAGTCGTCTCATTGGGGGTAAGTTGTTCGCCATTTTTTTTTTCCCGAGTCTCTGGTTAATGTGTATGTGATTCTATTGTGAAGCAAAAAGGATGTGTCTTTGGTTTGTAACGGTGAAGTCGGTGGTGTCTGTGACAGTAAAACTTGCAAAGTGAGAAGTAGCCCATGGAAGAGGACAAATGGGAGAGATCGAAGCCCAATATCAGATATGATAATGACGACTGTGAAGGAAATGAATGTATCAGCAAGAGTGTTGCATGTGACCCCAATGGGTGCATATAGAAGTGATGGGCATGTGGGGCGTTGGAGTGACAACCCGTCGGTGCCGGATTGTAGCCATTGGTGTCTGCCAGGAGTGCCTGATATGTGGAACGAGATTCTCTTCTTTTATTTGCTGTGAATCAATGGCGCAACTTGACATCACAGCTTTTTGTTACTATTGGTAGCTGTAAAACTAGTTCTGGATCTTGCAGTATCTTCTCTTCCCCCGGCTGCTATATCTATAAGTTTCTTTTTACTCTAGGCCTGTTGTATCTAAAATTTAACCAAATGTTGGAGCAGAGTTGCGTGTATATTTGGGGAGCAATAATTCCTTCACTGTAAGCTTGTGGATAAAGGGGAGGCTCTATGGTGTAAATTTGCCTTTCTGTGATCAAATTTTGTTGGTTTTGCCAAGAGGAAAAACTCTTGGGTTGTACTATCTAGGTTGCATTATAAACTATGTTTTATATTAAAATTGGAGGAGTAATAAAAAATAAAGAAATTCAAGTTTCCAATTACCTGTTTCAGTACCAGATTCATCTATCTCTGTATGTTAACAAGGAATAATTGAAGGACGCTGACTTTTGCTTTCTCTTTCAGTACTTAAAATTGACGGCACAGTCCATGAAAGAAGGTTATCAATCAGTTGAAAATGTGCAAATAATGTGTTGAAGTGCATGCCAATGATGGCAAGTTGTCTCTAGGAAAAGCATCACATTTCTATTCAATGAGCTGCGAATTCCTGTAAATCCCGAGTAAATTGAAGAGTCCTTGTCTGAAAATCTATATGCTAGTATCTACAAATATAAAAATGACTTTAAATTGAAGGTAATTAACTGAGTGCCCTGTCCTTCATACTTGCCCGAGGATGCACAACTCTCCACAGGTTATAGTACAGGCATATGGGAATTGCATACTAAGTGGTCGGAGTTTATGGGATGGGTCTTTCACATGCATGTCTTTCCATTTTCATATATTTTTATTAAAAAAGAACAAGCTTACACGTCAATGCCTTTGAGAAGAAGAGGAATGAGTTTCAGAAGCAAAGGAACAATAGCCGAGAAGTGTTTTCCACTGCACACATTTAAAACTTAGAATGTGTGTCAAGTCACAAAAAACTTGCAGAAATGCTCATCAAATCAAAATATTTCTAAATGGTGCCTACAAAAGACCCCTGATCCCTCACATTTCTCCCACATTGTTAATACAAACAACCATTCAATAATTAACGTAAGATCCGACATGGCCTCCCCTCAGCCAAACAACTTCTTCCCTTTCTTCCCTTCACCACCTTTTCGTCCCTTCCACCCGCCTCCGCCACCACCGTCTCATCCATTTTCCCCTCCGCCTCCGCCTCCATCCCGGCGTGCCCCTCCACCACCAACTCCACAAGTACCTCCGCCTCCTCCTCCTCATGTCCGTCCGCCACCACCTCCTCATGTGCGTCGGCCACCGCCGCCATCTCACCCAATTGCTCCGCCTCCTCCACACGTGCGGCCACCTCCACCTCCAGCCCCAGTTCCACCTTCACCTGCTCCACATCATCATACAGTGATTGTGATAGTGTTTGTTTCATTGGGCGGCCTTCTCTTCCTTTCACTGCTGGCTTGTGCTCTGTTTTGCTTTATTAAGAGGAGGAAGAAGAAGGCGTCTCAAGAAATGGGCATGGTTCATTTTGATGAGCATAAAAAGGTTAAGAAAGAGATTGTGTCGGGTCCTTTCGGACAGAAGGTGGTGGTGATGACGGTGGAGGATGATGTGCATATCGACGCTGAAGTGAAGAAGAAGGAGAAGTTAGGCGACGGTTTACATGCGGAATCATCGTCAACAGCGGCCAATGATCAGGTCAATTCTAGTGGCCACGACCAAGATGTGGGAAATGCTTCTTCTGGTATTGAACCCCACCATCATCACGAGCTTCAACATAAGCCAACAAGCCACGATTGAAATCATGTGAATATCTCAAAACTGCATGCAAGCATTCTATTCTGCTGTAATACTTCAATCAATAAACCCTCTGTTCGCACGTAATTCTGCCAAGTAATTTGATTTGATGAAACTGAAGTTTTCTTTTTTTAAGAAAATAAATTAAAGTTACCCATTCAACCGTGTATTCAAATAAAAAATATAAATATGTAACTTCCTTGCTTTCTATAGAGTTTCAGATAATTGGCGCTACATATTTATGACGTATGAAGATTTTAATATATAACGAGACAAGGATTTTGTTCTCGTTTCGGTTCTTCCATTCTCGATAAAGACAAAATTAACTGAGCCTGTCCTGGCAACCGCTAAAAATAACGATTGGCGCCATGTGCCAAAGAATTTCTTAAGAGAAAACCTGCAATTGCAACAGAGCCACTCCGGGACAATCTCAGCTTTATTCACGACTTTTGTCTTTTGGGAACCTTTAAAAATGTAGCATTATTTGTTTATGTTTTAGGCCTGACTTTTTGGGGTTTTCCACTCGATTTCGATGCCTCCGGTCTGATCGATTTCAGCATGATTTGCTCCGATAATGATATTTGGGTTCGATTTGATTATGTAACCAAAATTCTGAAATCAAATTCCTAAGTCTTGCAACAAAATTTTTAATTTCCTTTAATTTTGTTCCGTTTGTATTGGGTTTCTGTTTAGATGTCTTAATTTGACCAATTAAAATTTAGCACATCTTAACTTATTTGAAATAAAAACTAAGGATATATTAGTTTCTCTAATTTCAAAGATTTTGGTCTCATCCAAATTTTATAACACTTGATAAAATCTTGGACCAAAAGTTTGCGTCACGTTGGCGAAGTCCATGTGAATCGACGAGGTACAAGATGTAAACAGAAATAAATGAAGCAAATATCACACAACACAAAATTGATAATAAACACCATATTGATAGTAAGCACATTTCTTACCAGTCACCAGCACGATCGAAGTACACATAAACATGTTATTCATTAACTACTACGGGTTTTATTGGATTCTACATAAAACTTTATTCTTCTTCACAATCCACCATTGTTCTAATCTTCCATGCGAATGATGCATCTGATGGACTCCCCTTTGAGCATGAGATCAAAGGCTTTGTTGATCTCTGAGAAAGGGATTGAATGAGTGATGAATTTTTCCACTTCCATCTCCTGCAATTTCATCACAACACCCATCAGCAACTTATTTAACTACCCCACACAATTGAATTCAAGCAGCATCCAATAAAATTCACTCCCCAGGTAGGCTTACCCCTTTCATGTACTTGTCCACCACAGAAGGCAGATCAGAGCGGGGTTTGTAGTTGCCATAGAAGGTTCCCTTTAAGGTCCTCTCGTTCAAGAAATTCACAGGATGTGTTTTAAATGCATCATCCTTGTTTGGCACTCCAACTAGTACAGCCACACCCCAACCCTGCACAAAATAACCATTTGCATTGTTAGTTCTGCCTTCCAATGTAGCTTCTCAAGTTATTATTATAACATGTCTTTGTAGCGATATCAAGCAAATGAGTTTTGAATAAGTACATCGTGGACACATTCAAATGCCGAGATCATGGCCTGGATGCTCCCTGTGCATTCAACCGCGCGATCCACTCCTCCATTTGTCATTTCAGCTATTACCTGTTTACCATTGAAGCTAGGCAACTTTGATATGATATTCAATTAAATGTTGTATTCATCAAATCAATTGGTTTTTCTATGTGTGTACTAACCTCTTGCACGGGCTTGTCATGATCTTTTGGGTTCACAAACTCATTAACCCCAAACTTCTTGGCTGCCAATAACAATAAACTTCCATCAATACAGATATGTGAATACAATTTAGCCATTCAATTAGCCTCGATGATTCATTTTTGTGGGCAAGGAAGTATGAGTAATACCTAGCTCAAAACGGCTGGAAACTAAATCAACCCCGATAATTCTGGATGCACCAGAAACCCTTGCCCCTTCAGCAGCCTAAAATTCATATAAAAAAGGATCAGGAGTTAGTCAGGCTGTTTAATTAAGAACTGCTAAAAAAACTAAACTCGAAAGAGGGGTAGAAACATACAGCAAGTCCAACAGCACCAAGCCCGAAGACAGCAACAGAGGAGCCGGGTTTTGGTTTTGCAACATTTACAGTAGCACCAAATCCTACAAGGATAAGGAATCAATCAGAAAATGGTAGAGCTGCTTCATCCAACGATTATATAAACGATGGAGTAAGGGTAAAAGGATGCAAAACCTGTGCAGATCCCACAACTGAGAACACAAACTTTGTCAAGAGGAGCAGCAGGGTCAATCTTAGCAACACAACCAGCATGCACAACAGTGTACTCACTGAATGTGGAAGTTCCCAAAAAATGGAATATTGGCTGTCCGTTCTTAGAGAATCTGGACTTGCCGTCACCGATCATAACACCCCTGTCTGTGTTGATCCTGAGGAGGTCACACATATTGCTTTCTTCCGACTTACAGTGTGGACACTCTCCACACTCGCCTGTGAACACTGGAAGAGCATGATCTCCTGGTTTCAGATGAGTCACTCCCTCCCCTACGCTCTCCACAATCCTATTCACCATTCACACACATGTGTGTGTGTATTTCAGATGATCATCTGAAGGAATTTATAACCAACGGGTAATTAAAACGAAGGGGAAGAAACGTACCCTCCGGCTTCGTGACCTAATATACGAGGAAACACAGGAGTTTGACCCTGTCATTGGGGAAAAAATAAAATATAATAAAGTAAGACTCAGATTCCAGAAAGGGATAGGCAGAGAGATGAAATAAAATAACAGTACCTTGGCTTCCCAGAAGTAGACATCAGTATGGCAAAGAGAGGTAAAGAGGATTTTCAGACGCACTTCTCCAGACTGCGGAGGCGCCACCTCTATCTCTTCAATCACCAGTGGCTTCCCTGCTTCCCAAGCCACCGCAGCTACGTTTCCAAAAAAAAAATATCCACACAGCCGAGTCAGTATATACTTTTGCCTAACCTGGATCACTTCGAAAATATATCCCCTGAATTCAGATCATCATATAATGATAGGATGGGGATCCAAAACAAAACAGTCATCTGATTTTCACAAATCACTTTTGAGTTTCCCGGAGGAAACAGAGAGAAGCGTGGCGCCATTTAAAGAAATCAACAGAAAAAAATCGGAGACAGAAATATTAACGGACCTATCAACAACCACAGTAAGTGAAATATCAGAAATTCAGAAGAGGAAAGACAAAGAGATATGAAAGCAGGGGATGCAATAGGCAGTAGGCCGTTGCAGCAGTAAGTAGGAATTATGAGAGTGAAGTTTGACCTTTGCACTTGATGATCTGACCAGCTGTGGTAGACATAGCTACTGGATAATGAGTATGAAGGACGACGATGACAGTGAGAGTTGTTGAATATCTTGCAGATGGGTGGAAAACAGCAGCCACCGAAAGCTATATATATTGGGGGAGGATGTATACTCAGCGAGTTGATCTTATTAAATCAAGTCTAATCATAGGTAAATTCTGAGATAATTGTAAACATTAAATTAATAAGTTTATAAACCGATTTGATTTTATGTTTCTAATGATAGCCAGAGGGGTGGTGTGTGTGCGCTGTGTGAATAGAAAAGCTAGGGTTTTCAAAGGTGTGTATCTTGTAAGGGGTTTACCCTATTTATAGACGTACTTGGACTCTATCTTAATCAGTTGGATTTATCCTTTATTTTAGGGATATCAAGATATGTTTTTTTGAATAATCTCCTTTTTTCATAGGCGGTTACCATAATGATAGATATTCTTGATAAAACCACTCCTATTTTCAAGGAAGCGGTTATGAGCATGCTTGATAAAACCACTCCTATTTTCAAGGAAGCGGTTATGAGCATAACTGAAGTCATTTTGACTAGGCTCTTTGGTTATTGGGCTGGGTCCATTTAAGAGATATCCGTAACAAGTTTTATAAAAATTTCTTTGTAAAATATGATAAATTTTGAATTTTGATGAATTTAATTTTAATTATTTAAATTTAAAATATATTTAAATTAAATCATTGTCATTTTTTTATATTTTAATTATTCATTATACAATATTAATGACTTTTAATAGTGAAAGTAAAGTCTTATATATTTATAATTTGAGTGTTTATCTTATTATCACGAGTTCACTTAAATTTATAAACTTGACGTTGTGTGTGACAGTGGAAGGTGAGAACCAGAATTAAGGAATATTTATTTACTTTTTAAAACAAAAAATCGGGGACGAGATTTCAAAACCGCTTTGGTTTTGCCGTGGCAGGGATCCAATACCAACAGCAACAGCAGTTTTGATCAAATAAACGCAAATTAGGAAAACGACTGTAGGTATCTCTAGTGGCGCCTCGGTTTCCCGGTTTCCTTTTCAACGTATAGCCTTCTCTGGTTTCAACTTCGCGTCTAGTCCATTCTAATTTTCATACCACTGTTTTATTATATTTTTAAAACACTATTAATACCTTCAATTACAATGCCGACATGAAGCTTGAACATAACTAATCATTATTTCAATTTCAAGAAATTTATATAGAGTAAAACTAGCCTCACCAGCTATTACGAATAGAACAACTGATATTAACAAAAACATAGGATTGACTTGGGATTTTAAAATACTGATTGATTTCTTTCTTTCTTTTTTGCCATAAATGTTGAGTTCTTGTGTGCTTTGAAGTCATAGCAATATGATAGGAATAGTAAACTAGCATATAGCATATAGATTATTTTCAAGGCAGAAATTGGCCAATTGTTCGATGTCAATTTGATTCGACACGACGAACAAAACGAGTTTGATAGCACCATCAATTGATGAGCGCTAAGAAATGTAGATAATTCAAAACAAAAACAATCTTCCTTCGTTCAGACGTTCATAATAAAATAAATTTTATATTTAAGAAATAAAAGGAACATTATTTGCATTTAATTTGGCGTTGTGAAACTAACGAACGCAAATCTAATTAACCACAAATGATTACTTATATAAAAGTATGTACTTAAACAAGGAAAAACGGTTGAGGGAAAGTGGTGGGACAGGGTAAGAAGATCCAAAGGGAAGATATATCAAACGCCCCGGAAACTTCTGTAAGTCTGATAGTACTCCCTCCGATTTTAAATAAGAATATAAGGAAAAGTTTAGCCAGACATTAAAAAAATTGAATAAGTTACTTGATCATATCATATATATTGTATATCTTTAGATTATATATCAGTTTAAAAGTTAAATAAAATATTTTGAAGAAAAAATTATAAATATAAATATTTTAAAATAATATAATTAGCTTCCTTATCTTTTCAAAAAAACAAAATGTCTTATATTTAAAAACGTTGGAGTAATATCGTAATTACAGCCAGGAGCAAGGGCGGACTTGAATGGGGGGCGAGGGGTGGCCCCGTCCCCTAGTTTTTTTTTAAAAAAAATTATATATATTATAAAATGATATTTTGGTAATCAGGCTCCTTGTTTTAATTAGGTCATCCATAGTCCAAATCCTTCGTTATGCTCGAGCTTAATTCTTTTATACTATAATTGATTATCAATTGCAAGAATTAAATAGCATATTCAATTATAATATTGTTGAATTACTTGCTTTGAACATGATTTTAGATCTAAAAAACAGGTACAAGTCATTTAATAGTAATGATATTTGCAAACTTATTGATAAATTTTATTTTAGAGATTTTACAAAACAAGAAAAATTGAATTTGAAAATGGAGTTACAATATTTTGAGTATGACATTCCTAAATATCCAGATTTTATTAATTTATCAACAACATCTGAATTATGTCAAGGGCTAATAAGAACTAGAAAGTTCATCATTTACTTTCTTATTAATAAAGTGATTAGACTTGTATTCATTCTTTCAATTTCTATAGCCATTACTAGAATATATTTCTTTGCTATGAAGATAATAAAAAACAAGCTTCACAATAGAATAGAAGACCAGTTTCTTAATGATTTTTTGATTACATATATTGAAAAAGAAATTGTTGAGTTTTATCATAAATTCAATTATTAATAAATTTAATAATATGGAAACATGTAGAGTAAAAGTAAAGTAAAGTGATCTTAATTTTTATAATAGATTGCTTTTAATTTTTTATATATTAAGTTTATATTGTATTTTAAGTACTTTTATTTATGATATATTATTTTTTATTTTCACCCTTGGTCTTTAAAATTCCAGGGTCTGCCACTAACCAGGAGGATGGTCTAATTACGTATTCTTTTACATATTTTCAGTCGTCTCAACCCTTGACTATGAATTAATGCTGAAATTTTTATTCTTGACTATTTGTTCAATTTGATTTGTTAATTTGCAATCAAATTCTTCCCTTTAGTTCTAGCTGTTATTAGAAAAAAATTGTTATTTTAATTTATGTTACATAAACAAAAGTATCAAACAAATACCATATCATATATACACGGGACGGGTATAAATTATTATCGCAATTTACAATGTGAGTTGGAAGGCACAGACGCCGAAATTTCAAGTAAACAGATGAAACTTCCGATATGAAACTGCAAAAATATGGCAAAATACAAGGGAGATTGTAAATTTGATATGAAACTTTATTCTTCTTGTTCACAATATTCCACAAGCATTGGTTCTTCTAGTGTTCCATACGAATGATGCACCTGATGGACTCCCCTTTGAGCATGTAGTCAAATGCCTTGTTGATCTCTGATAATGGCACCGAGTGAGTTATGAACTTCTCCAGTTCCAGCTCCTACAACATCTCCACAATAAATTAAACTAGACATTAATTATTTCATTCAACCGGGTCAGTAGCAGAACTAGCTTACCCCTCTCATGTACATCTCCACCACAGAAGGCAAATCAGAACGGGGCTTGTAATTGCCGTAGAAGGTTCCCTTCAGAGTCTTCTCGTTCAGGAAATTGACTGGATGAGTTTTGAATGCATCATCCTTGTTTGGCACTCCCACAAGTACCGCCACACCCCATCCCTGTGCACACCATCAATATATAACCATTTAATTACCCAGTTGGCTATGGCTTTTAATTGAGCAATTAGCAAGCATATGAGTTTCTAATAAGTACATCGTGGACACATTCGAATGCTGAGATCATAGCCTGGATGCTCCCAGTGCACTCCACCGCACGATCCACACCTCCATTTGTCATTTCAGCTATTACCTGTTCATCATTAACAGCTAAAACCAGGTTACTATATGATGTGATAGGCGACTCTATTTATCAGTCAACCCAACTCAATCTTTCATCCATGCATGCACTAACCTCTTGTACAGGTTTGTCATGATCTTTTGGGTTCACAAACTCATTCACTCCAAATTTCTTGGCTGCCAATAACAATAACAACATAAACTGGCATCAATATATACACACTGCAATTTAAGTAGATGCACTGAGTATTTTAATTCTGAAAATATGAGGTGTACCTAGCTCAAAACGGCTGGAAACTAAATCAACCCCAATAATTCTGGATGCCCCAGAAACCCTTGCCCCTTCAGCAGCCTAAAATTTGGATAAGGAAACGTGATCAGGACATAACACAGCTGTCTAATTATGAACTGCGAAAGAAACGGAAGAGAGAAAAGGCAATGAACATACAGAGAGGCCAACAGCTCCCAATCCGAAAATGGCAACAGAGGAACCAGGTTTTGGTTTTGCAACATTCACGGTAGCACCAAATCCTACAAGGATATGAAGGAATCAATCAGAAAACTATATCGCTAGACACTTCATCCAACATGATGACATGCATATAGATACGTGTTGAAATAAGGGAAAACCTGTGCAGACTCCACAGCTGAGAATACAAACTTTGTCCAGAGGAGCAGCAGGGTTAATCTTAGCAACACAACCAGCATGCAGAACAGTGTACTCGCTGAATGTGGAAGTTCCCACAAAATGGTATATTGGCTTTCCATCCTTAGAGAATCTTGACTTGCCGTCACTGATCATAACACCCCTGTCTGTGTTGATCCTGAGAAGGTCACACATGTTGCTTTCTTCCGACTTACAGTGTGGACACTCTCCACACTCGCCTGTGAATACCGGAAGAGCTTGGTCTCCAGGTTTCAGATGAGTCACTCCCTCCCCTACGCTCTCCACGATCCTGAACATAATACCATAACCCATACTTAGATTAGTTTTATTTAACCAGAAGGAATTTATGCCACGATGTCCTTAAGCCTATATGCGATGGATAGACTTCCGTACCCATGATATATTTGCTTAGTTGATTTGATTTGTAACAGAAGCGTAATACATACAAAGGGGATAGAAAATTACCCTCCGGCTTCGTGACCTAATATACGAGGGAACACTGGAGTTTGTCCCTGTCAATGGAGGTTAATAAAATATAATAGTAGTAAGATTATGGTTCGGCAGAGGAAGAAAAATGCATAATGGTCAGTAATAAAATGAAATAAGAGAATGACCTTGGCTTCCCAGAAGTAAACATCAGTATGGCAGAGGGCTGTGAAGAGAATCTTGAGACGCACTTCTCCGGCCTGCGGAGGCGCTACCTCTACCTCTTCGATTGACAGTGGCTTCCCTGCCTCCCAAGCCACCGCAGCTACATTTCACCAATTCCACACAAGCCATTCAGTGTATACTTAAAATAAAATCAGCTGGAAAATAATTAAATAAATCCCTGAAAATCGGACACTTGAAGCAGAACAATTGAAATGATCTTCAAAAATCACATGACATTCCGGATGAAACATAAAGAAGCATATCACCATCCGGAGAAATTAGTATACCTCAGCGACTATACGTAGTCTAAATATCATAGCCAGAGTTCATAAGAGAGAAGAATATTTATAAGTGTGAAGAAAACTGGCAAAGACAGAGGAGAGGAGAGATATGACACATGAAAGCTGGAAAAACAATTTCCAGTTGCAGAAGTATGTTGAGATGTGATTAATAGTGGTGAAGACTGACCTTTGCACTTGATAACCTGACCAGCTGTGCCAGACATAGTTGTATGTGAGGACTGAGTATGAAGGAAGAAGATGATGAAAGTGAGAAATTGTTGTGATGTGGGGAAAGCAGAGTTCTGCGAAAGCTATATATATAGAGGGTGAAGACGTGCCAACTTGACAACTTGTGAAGGCCAGAGAGAAACCGCTTTTGGTTTGGCAATGTCGTGAGGAGGGCGCCTTGGTTTCCTGGTTTCAACTTGAGTTTGATACAGATTCATCAAACATAACCTGTTTTTTTTTATATGATAAAATAATTAATAAGATGCCACGGCAACGAGGGAACGGATCGCGTTGACCCTTTGAAAACTGGAAACTGAGAACACAGGATTGGCCTTGGCTGTGAGGAGGTGTTAAAAAAGTAAAAGGATGTTGACTTTTCCACGGTTACAAAAATACCGCTTGCCCATTATTTTATCATTAATAAATGGCTGATTTTTTATATGTTGAATTCTCCGTGACCCTGCAACACAGCGGAGGGAGTATTTTTTTTCAACTAGTACATAAAACTATATTTTTAGCACAAGTATGGTTTAAAAATTAAAATAAAGTGCAAGAGAGACACAAGGCAAGCATATAAAACGGGGAATGCAAGGTTGCATTTTTGTCCAGTAGCAAGAGTCTGAATTCATGAGTACTGGGCCAGGGTCTGCGTCATGACACGTAAGCGTGCAGGTTCATCCAATTAAAATAATTCATTTATTAATTAAATCAATTTAAGTTACAAGAACCGAACCCACTGTTTGCCAATTTGGTGACGGGGACCCTGATTCGTTATTCGTGGTATGCTTACTTCAATTATAGTAATTTTTAATGTCCTAATTATAAGATATAGTTGACTTTTTTGAATAAATTAAGGAAGCTAATTAAATTATTCTAGAGTGTTTTTATTTTATTTTTTTCCCCTCAAACTAATTGGTTTGACTAATAAATTAATATATAATTTAAGAATACATAACATATGAAATTATTAAATAACTTATTTAATTTCCTTAATCTCTCTAAAAAAGTTAACTATGTCTTATAATTAAGTACCAGAGATAATATTCATTTGGGATCTCTCAAAAGTGTACCGATGGTGAGTGGGTCTAGGTAATTAGTATCAACTCCAGTTATAATCGTAAGACAAAATTTGTATGCATTATTGTCTTATATTTAAGATAGGAAGGAGTATATATATAATTGATATTTTAAGATACGGAAAAAAATTGTTTCAACACTTCATCGTCCTCTTATAATTTGATATTTCATCCTATCTTAAATGAAGGAACTAATTGAAAGGATGTTTTTGTGCTAGATAAAAGATATCAATTCATTTTCTCTCTTATCTATTTTATGTTTTCCAAACTATTCTTTTTGACATTTCCTCAAAACAACAAAGAAATACTACAAGAATAATAATGGGTTAAGGTGCAAAAATATACATATGTTTTTCTTTCAGAGGTACCTAGCACCATATGTTTTTTTTTTGTGCAAAAATACACACGCCGTTAGGTTTTAGGAGCAAAAATACCACTTCTGTTAGTTGACCGTTACCGTTAGTTGACCGTTAACCATGGTGAAATTACTCTTTTACCCTTAACCCTTTTCTTTTTTAATTATTTTAAACTAAGGGCAAAAAGGTAATTTCATCATGGTTAACGGTCAGCTAACGGTCAGTCAACAGTTAACTAACGGAAGTGACATTTTTGCTCCTAAAACCTAACGGCGTGTGTATTTTTACATAAAAAAAAACATATGGTGCTGAGCGCTCCTGGAGAAAAAACATATGTGTATTTTTACACCTTAACCCTTATAGTACTTTTTTTTTTTTTTTTGCTAACGACAAGTTTATCTAACTTTATATGTGAATAGTTCTTTTGTTTACGATCTGAGAGAAAATATTAACAAACGAGACAATTCAGAATGGATTATAAATTAAAATAAATGTGTCTTGTACTAAATAAATAAATGTCTATGATAAGGTGAGATGAAGGGAGGAACTAAAAAATGGGAAAATTTAATTGAGCCGGAAGATCTGACATAATTTCAACCAACTCCCAAAATTTTATAAAACTTCACTACATCTCATTGGATTAAAATTAAATTAAGTTTTGTGGGTAAAAAGACAATAATGTCTTTATTTTACTTATCTTATAAATGCTCATACTTATCTTGTAATACCCCAAAATATTTTTAATTTCTTATATTCTTTTGAATCCCTTTATTCGTCTTCTAAATATTTTTATTTATCTTGTGAATTTCCATATATGTTTTATAAATGGTCAAAATATTTTCAATTCCCTGGATTCTTTCGAATCCCTTTATTTATCTCATAAATGTCTTTATTTATCTTATAAATATCCTTATTTGTCTTATAAACACACTTCAATAAAAGAAGAAAGAGGCTATCATTCTCTTTTCAACTATAAAAATTAATTTAATTTTCACACATGAGATACAATGAAGTTTCATAAAATTTTAGTGTTGAATGAAATTATTACATCCTTATGGGCTAAATAAAATTTTACCATAAAAAATTAAGAGGTCAGGTAGCAAATTCGTTGGAAGTATACATCGAGAAACAATATTGCCCTGAAATCTTTTTCAGACTCAATTTTACCCTGAAAATCTAAAAATATAGCAATGTTGTCTTTTCTGTTAAAAAACTAATATTGACCGTTAATTTTTTAACGGAAAGAAGTAACATTGCTACATCTTTAAACTTCCCAGAGAGATTTGTTACTTACCCCAAATCAAGGCAGTCAATCAGAAATGCAAAATGCCAAAATGTCCCCAAATTGTAGGAGATGGTGGGCCCAAATATTGAAAGCCGCTCCCATTCGTTGGAAGGATTCACAGTGCGCTAATGAAGCCGACACACGAAGTGCTGGACATTTCCCTCCCACCCCTGCCCAATATTTTCTCTTGTTTCTGATATGTGTTGTGTCATTCCTTTTTTGTAATCAAACTCATACATCGTTTTCTTTTCTGCTAGCTGTCATGACTTATGAGCAAGAATTTTTATTTGATCATAATCACATTTATTACGTTTTAAATTTTACAACCACGCTTCTTTTGTATCAGAATCCATTAGTCGGGCTACGTACAACCACGAGTCCAAGTGTTCCCCAGTCAGAAGTACAAGACCTTGTCTCCAGAAAAATATGAAACAAATATCATAGCATATACAATGTGTGGTATCCTCAATCAAATTGAGAATCTGATGAAATACACCATGGCATTAATTGTGCATGAGTCTTTATTCTTCTTCACAGATCACAAGGAAAGCTCAATTCATACACCGCGCACCAATCCAAATTATTCTAATCTTCAATTCGAATTATGCATCTGATGGACTCCCCTTTAAGCAAGAGGTCAAAGGCTTTGTTGATCTCTGAGAAAGGCACCGAATGAGAGATGAACTTGTCCAGTTCCAGCTCCTGCAATTCCATCATAACATCCAGCCACACCCATTACCAACATATTTAATTAACAATTGAGTTCAAGCACCATACAATAGTACAATACAGTTCATTATCTAGGTAAGCTTACCCCTTTCATGTACATCTCCACAACGGAAGGCAAATCAGAACGAGGCTTGTAATTGCCATAGAAGGTACCCTTCAGAGTTCTCTCGTTCAAGAAATTTACAGGATGAGTTTTGAACGCATCATCTTTGCTTGGCACTCCCACAAGTACCGCCACGCCCCATCCCTACACAAAATCACCAATTACCACATAGTTAGCCCTGGCTTTGTAGGTGGCCTATCTATCGTTATGAGATTTTAGCCATATAATTAACAAGCAGATGAGTTTTTGAATACGTACATCGTGGACACATTCAAATGCTGAGACCATGGCCTGGATGCTCCCAGTGCACTCAACCGCACGATCCACACCTCCATTTGTCATCTCTGCTATTACCTGTTCACAACCAAAACAAGTCAACTGATGAAACTGTGATAGGCGACTCTATTTATCAGTCAACCGAACTCTTTTATCCACGTAAGCACTAACCTCTTGTACAGGCTTGTTGTGATCTTTTGGGTTCACAAACTCATTAACTCCAAACTTTTTGGCTGCCAAGAACAATAACAAAATAAACTACCATCGACATATACACAATGCACTTTTAATTAGAAGCATGGAGTTTTATCTGAAAATATGAGTTGTACCTAGCTCAAAACGGCTGGAAATTAAATCAACCCCAATAATTCTGGATGCCCCAGAAACCCTTGCCCCTTCAGCGGCCTACAATTTTGATTAGGAAACGTGATCAGGACATAATATAGATATTTGATTATGAACTGCTGGAAAACTAAAATCCACAAAAAGAAGGAAGAGGCGTTTATTAACGTACAGCAAAGCCAACAGCTCCCAGTCCGAAAACAGCAACAGAGGAACCGGGTTTTGGTTTTGCAACATTTACAGTAGCACCAAATCCTACAAGAACAAAGGAATCAATCAGAAAATGGTGTTGCTACTTGGAGTAAGGGAAAAATGCGACAAACCTGTACAGATTCCGCAGCTGAGAACACAAACTTTGTCAAGAGGAGCTGCAGGGTCGATCTTAGCAACACATCCAGCATGGACAACAGTGTATTGGCTGAATGTAGAAGTTCCCAGAAAATGGTATATTGGCTTTCCATCCTTAGAGAATCTGGACATGCCGTCAGCGATCATGACACCCCTGTCTGTGTTGATCCTGAGAAGGTCACACATGTTACTTTCTTCAGACTTACAATGTGGGCACTCCCCACACTCGCCGGTGAATACTGGAAGAGCATGATCTCCTGGTTTCAGATGAGTCACTCCCTCCCCTACACTCTCCACAATCCTGAATATAGTACCGCAGTCCAAATGTAGATTAGTTTTATTTAAGCCAAAATAATTCATACGAAATGAGAAATACATACGAAAGGGAAGGAACATACCCTCCGGCTTCGTGGCCAAATATACGAGGGAAAACTGGAGTTTGTCCCTGTCATTAGGGGGAAAAAATAACAATAGTAAGATTCGATGTTCGACATAGGAAGAAAGATGCGTGATGAAATGAAATAAGAGAATGACCTTGGCTTCCCAGAAGTAAACATCAGTATGGCAGAGGGACGTGAAGAGAATCTTGAGACGCACTTCTCCAGCCTGCGGAGGCGCCACCTCTACCTCTTCGATAACCAGCGGCTTCCCTGCTTCCCAGGACACGGCAGCTACATTTCACCAATCCCGCACAAACCGATCAGGTCATAATTTTACATAAAAGCACACAGATAACGTGGATCATTAGGAAAATGCATTTCCCGAAATCAGACGATTAAAGATATGGATATGATCACAATCCAAAACAAGGCAGTAAAAACATTTTGCAAAATATCACTTAAGCAGAAAGAAGCATGTCAGCATCCGAAGAGAGCAACAACAACAAAAAGGAAAAGTTAAATAGAGCTCAACAACTGCACGTCATCGGACGATTAAATCCAAAATTATGAAGAGAGAAGAAGAATGAAGAAAATGGAGATATGAAAGCAGGAATAAGAAGGGGAGTGTAGGCAGACCTCTGCACTTGATGACCTGACCAGCTGTGCTCGACATGGTAGTATGAAGGACGATGGTGATGGTAAGAAATTGTAGAGGTCAGTCAGGATATGGGGAAAGCAGAGTCCTACCGAACATATATATAGTGGCCAGTGGGGGAAGAGCTGCCCTCATGGCTTCCCGTGAGCGCCTCCGATTGAAAGGAAGGCAATACCGCTTCGGTGTTGCAGCGGCGTCAGAAAGCGGAATTCGCTTTGTGACGTCCAATAAGATGAAGGCGGGGATTCCCAAGTGGTTTCTGTCCAACTCCGACAGCAACCTCGGTTTCCTTAGAACAAGCCACGTAGGCATCCCTGGTTTCATACATGAGGTTTTCTTTTAGACTCCGGCCCCACTCGACGCTGAAACGAGGAAACTGCTCAGCTTCTGCCTTCAGGTTTCAGGCTAAAGAGCAGACAGTTACTGGCTTTGTTTGTAGTACCCCAAAAAAAATCAGATTATAAAATACGATTTATATTTAAATTAGTATTACATACATCAAGCTTAAATAAAGAGTTTTTATCCCTCTAAATTTGATTAAAATAATAAATAAGTTCGATTGTCTTTTATAAAAGTAATACCAAAAATGATTACTGCGAGGCTCTTAGCGTAAGGATCGCTTAAAATTTACATTCACCGCCCATTGGGTCCCGATACAATCCCATAGAAGACGTTTGGCCTAGTTGCATTGACCTTGGCATTAAGGAAGCGCATAATTGTATCTCTCTCTATTAGTAGGTTTTTAGTAGGAGGATGATTGGGTGAGCGCCACGACTCACGACACATAAAAAGCCACGTGTGTTCGTCCAATTAAAAGTACTCCACTTATTAAATAGATTAAAAAGTGGCGCGAATCAAACTGAGGGAACGTAACACCGGTCTGGTAAGGGGAACTTGATTCCTTATTCGTCTAATTGGCATCGTTTGTATGAGAGAATATATATATATATATATATATATATAATGGGTGATTTGAGAGGTTTTGATGGCTACGTACTCTGCAAAATGTGCCCCAGATTGAAGGACATGGCATGGGCTCAGATATTGACAGCCATTTTTGGGGCATTTGTGGCTTTCGTTTTCTTGGCATTAGCCGCAGAGGAGTTATTATGGAATGGTACGTCCAAAGTCGAAACCACTGCACAGTGCGTAACCATCCATATGATCAATATTTCAAAAGTATTATCATTGTTATTATGATCATTTCATTCATTTTATTTTTGTTCTTATCGTCCCTTCTAATAACAACGGTACTTAAAACACGGTATTCCAGTATTCTCAAATCACAAGCGATCAACGTCCCTTGCCAGTATATTAAATACTTCTCTTTTCATAATCTTCATTTAATTGCTACAGTTAATCTATATATATCACTGAGGGCGGTTTCGGATTTTTCTCATAAACTTAGATGTGAAACCCTGTATTTAAGGAATTGATTATTTATTGTAAAATAGGAATATTATTTTTTATTTTTTATTCTTTTTGATACAAAAATTTTAGAAAAGGGGTCGGGCTCACCCACAGTCTAAGGGCAGAGCGCTTGGAGCCCAGTCCACAGGGGATACTGGCCAGAGAGTACACATGCCTCCACTTCTACCAGCGTTACCACTGCTTCTTAGACCCCTAGGATGCCTCCCCCAGCACCTTGACCAACGTAGGGATCGAACCCTCTCCCTAAAGATGAGGAAGACCGACTTCCACGCCAGTTGAACCCAAACACAAGGGTAAATAGGAATATTATTGATTCAGTCACACCCACACACACGTGCATGTATATATTTTTACGCCATGCTGACTGGGCTTGGGCTGTGGTGTTTTGAACTTTTTGGGCAAGTGTGTTTGCTTCACGGCTCTGGCCCAAAAAACAAAAAGTGAGTATAGCACCGGGATCCTCCGAAGCCTGAATGTCCCAAATCCAGGACCATTTCATTAAATTCAACGGCTGTGAACTCGCGAAATGTAAAACGTCCGATAGCTCATTATTAATTATGTGGTTCAATCAATTACCTTTTAAGAGTTTGATAAATTTTATCGAATTTTTTCCTCATAAATTTTTTACGCCACAACATCACAGCCGTTGATGAGTATGGTTGCTAATTAGTTAACGGAAGCAGATCCCCTCCTCATCTTTTTTTTTTTCATTATCTCTTATCAGTCTATTTGAACTGTTGATGATAAGATAAAAAAAAAGTTAAAATAGTATGCTCATATTGTAACTTTTAGATTAATTGGATATATATGATTTAAGTTAAAAATTAAGAAGGGTGGTGAAATAAACTCAACTCTCTAATTAACTGCTAAACCATGGACTCTTTTTGAAACAAATTAAAGCAAAACAGCTAAATCCAAATACATGTACTCATTAATCTGGTCACGATATATGAATGATGGGATAAAGACGGACGCACACAGAGACACATACAAGTACAATCATGCACAGTACTGTTTGGATAGCTCCTAGCCTCCTAGCTAGCTAAGTAGGATGTTGTAGTCTGGTCGGTGTTATCAGAGTTTGGACATGCATGCATGCTTCAATCTGGGGGCATTATTGACAACTAGGGGCGTCTTCTAGCTAGCTGCAGTCATGTTTGGCGTCTTCATAGGCCAAGAAATATGTAATACAAGAGCGTTACTGGTAAAGAAACTAACATGCCGAATATAACCCTGCAGCGTATTCACAATAAACATCAAATTAATTACTGCTTAAATGAATCATCATGCATGAAAGCGTACACGAGTTCGTGTGCTGATCTAGTGGCTATCCTACACAAAGTATTTGAAATATTCAGTTTGGAGATAGGCGCATGATATAATATAATATAATCATAATTAATTATTTACGCGTGGGCTCGATTAAAAGTCAAGTACTTCCTCCTATATCATGTGTCTCTACCCATAATATATAACCTCTCTAACTTTATATATATGTTAAAAGTATAAATATTAATTATATCATTAATTGACGTCATGCATGCCGCATCAACACTACAAAACCTGTGTGCGCGCCGATCCAAGACACAATATACTGGACTTGATTTTAATTAAGCTTAAGTTATTTGTTAAGCAGCGACGTTAATTTTCCGCCGCCTGTTAACGGAAGAATTTTTCAAATTAGAGTTTACTTATCCAATTTCGGTAGCTTATAAATAACCAAGTAATTCACTCGTCGTGTTATTATTAAAAACATTATGTGTGTGTTCCAGAATTGACGTACCCAGTGCTCAAAATATCAGGATGTACTCCGTATTCCCTTGCAAACACAAAAGGCACGATCCCTTGTGGAAGAGCAGCCTGAGAAACCAATAGTTAATTCATTCATAACAACTTTTGTTAATGAGATCATAAATTAATTAATCACGTAGATAGGTACCTGTACAATGGCAGCTCGTAGTTTGGGTCCTCTCAATCCAATGGCAGTGGAGGCAGCAGCCATGACCAGAGGTCCCAGAATGAAGCGAAGGGCCATTCCCATGGCTGCTCTCTTGGCGCCACACGCTATGATCCGAGGCTGAAGTGCCATAAATAGCCCTACACACACACACACACACACACACACAAATATCATATCTTAATACTCTTAAACCACCTTAGTTTTCTTGGAACATGACAATTAATGTTTCATTAATTATGTTTCTTTCTACTTACCTAAGCTGAACATTGCCATCCCAAGGCCTGCGTCCGAAATTATTTTAACACATGAATTCACCAGGCTAGGCATCCCTACATTCCATCTGCAAATTCACATCCATCAACTTCCACGACTTCTTATTTAATTAATTCAAAAAATCATCGTTTTTTATCATATATATTACTCAAGTATTTGTTCCTCGCAAATTAAATATATATATGTCACTTACTTGAAAGAGATAAGAGACCAAAGCAAGCCCAACACGCTAGAATATGTATTAGGATTGCGCAGCAGTTTCCTTCCCACAACGTTAAGCATAAGTCTCATCATTATAAGAGCTCGTGGCATCTTCTGGTTTGTTCCCACTGATGAATCTCTGGGACTTTCTTTTTCCTCCAACATTGGGATATCGGTGATATCTCTGAAGCTGATTTCTCTCTCTTTGGTATATAATAATACCCAAAAGTAGCACATCAGTAAACAGTAATATAGTAAATGTAGAAATTAAAAAAGATATTAATAAACGAGGCTAATAATTAAACTTTCAGCAACCACGCACTCCGGGGAATAATATTGTTTGTAAATTGTTTGAACGGGTGTTCTCTAGACAACATTATCGATCAAGAAATTAAATTATAGGTTCGCATGATTCGGAATTATAGGTGTAAGGATTCCATACTTGATTTAACCTCCATCTATAGGGACTAATTAAAATCGCTTCCTTCATCATCACGTACGTTCTGTCTCTCAAAATGATGGATATTATCAATGAAGCTTCCCAGTAAAGGCTGTTTCAGGGTCTTATAGAAACTACACACGGCGTTGCACAGTGAAAAATGTTGATATAGTAAACTGTTTCAAAACTATATATCATCATTTGATTAAAATGGTATTCTACAAAAAACATTCTCAAACCCTTGTCAGCATTGGTAAACTTAACAATATAATGAGTAAAAGTGTTTTTTCTCATGCACTTTTTTTTCCCAACAAATAACTGGTATCCTACTTATTTGGTAAAATTATGTTAAATGCTGTACCGCAGTTGCTAGAGGAGATTAAAATATTTCGAGATATTTCATCATGTTTATTCTCTACAATAATTTCAATATCTAAAAGAGATTTCATATTTTTTTTGGAATTTTATATATAGTATTAGACTTCAATAAAAAAAAAACAATGAATATCAAAGCATTTCAAGTATTTTAATTTGTTCACACAAAAAATGTTAAACTTGGACACACTTTTGTCCTTTATAATTTCGATAGTTTCAATATTTTTGTCCTAGTTAAAAAATACACAATTTTTTCTTTTTATCGTTCTAAATTATCTGATCGATTCTCCTAATTTCCTGTCAAGCTTAATATCTTAGCTTTGTTGACTTAAATTTGACTTATTTAACTAATATCATCAATTTATATTCAAACTTAGTATATGCTAGAAGACTTAAATTTAGCTCGATAATAAATTTGGACGTGTAATGTACCGTTTACTTGACAAAAGTAGTTCGAATTCTAAACTTTCAAATTGCCATTGACGTATATATGTGCCTCTAGATATCTTTTTTTCAAATTTTTTCACTTCTCATACAGTTCTACAATGCACGTCTTCGCTGAAATATAATGGAGTTTGTAAAGGTATGAAACCATGAGGTAAGTGTCAAAAAATTATTAAAAATAAATATATATTTTTGTTAAAAGAAGGAAAACATGAGTTAGCCCATTCACCACTCGCAAGTCACAATAAACTGGTACTTCCTCTGGTCCTTACTCTCTTTGGTCCTTATTATAAAGATCCAACTAACAAATCACACAAACTAATAAAAATAGTTAAAATTAATAAAGTTGTCCTATGATTTAAGTAATTTCTAATATTGCTCCTACTATTTACACTAAACTCTAATATTATATTATTATTATTATCACATGCTACCCCTATTAATTATGGGTATATATGGAAACAAATAATCAATGCTCATTGGAAACAAGCAAGTGCCTTATAAAAAGGACCAAATGTATTTGGTAGTTGGTGTTTTATAATAAGAACCGAGTATGATTTTGAGTGAAAGCAAGTGAAAAAAAGAAAAGAAAAGGAAGTTGAAAAAGAAGGAGCAACAAAATCTGAAATGAGATGAAAAATGCACTTGAAGTCTAATATTGACGAAAGCTCATGAAAAAGATGGCGGAAAAAATACGAAGAAATGCACATATGACCAAGACAATTGGAGACACAGCTCAATTCCTGAAACAGCAAGCTACAACTAATGCTTCAGATTTGACTTATAGTTCCAGACTAATCTGGTTCCCTGATTCCTCCCCAAATCCCTAAACCTCACAGAAGTGTTACACACCCACCGCACAACAGGGTACGTACGTACGTACCTGACACTGTGATTTCACGGCATCCTGCTCCCTCTCCGCCCTCACACTGTTGGTAATTCTTCCCCCCGCTCGCCGGAGACGTCGTCCATAACGGTGGGCCCCTTGACACCGTCATTTCATATTCGTTAAAGTCAGACCCCCGCGGCGTGGCTTGGCGGGAGCAACCATCTGACGACGTCGCGTATTCTATAATCCGCGGGCTTCCGGTCGGGAACCCAAACCTGATGTCTTCCCCGGCACCGGCGTGGCGTGACGGAAGCAGATGGAGTGGTGTGTTAGCGGAAAAGATTTCTGCGTTGGAGAGTCTAGGAGTGGCGATGCCAGCTGACGAAGATAATGTGGAGTCAGGAGCAGATGACGTGGACCGTCGGATACGGACCCGGATTCGTCCATGGCTGTCGGTTTCAGTTTCAGTTCGAAGCGGCACGTCACGACCGTCCAGGGAGATGACGTCACCGTCCACCTCAAATTTTACGATGGAGGCCGCCGTCTGTCCAGGAAACTTGCTCCGGATCAACAAGGTGGCAGCTCTATACTCGAACAAGAATAGCAGCAAGGTGTACCTGAAATTAGATCTATTATTAATGTGATTTCTCTTGTGTGTGTGCAGATATTGTCAAAGTGTATCACATAGTTGTTTGATATACTCAACATCTTTATATTGTATTAAATATAGAAGATGTTACACAAAAAATAATATATATATTCGAGCAAGGCGCTACAATGTTACAAAAGGTGTGTATGTATATATATACCAGAGGATAGATTGAAGCACGACAAGTTGGACCATGAGGGAGTGGGTGAAATGGCCGTACATGGCTTGGAGCAAGGGAATGCCCATAACGAGAGTGTTGGGCAAGGAGGAGAGAGAGAAGAGAGTGATGAGCCAGTCCAGGGTTGCGGAGCGGAAGAAGAAGAGCCAGAGGGAGAGAGAGAAGAGAAGGGAGAGTTTGGAGAGAGTGTCGGCTAATATGAGCTGAGAGTCCATTTGGTAGGGATTGTTACGAGAAATGAAGTGGAAGGAGAGTACAGGGACGGCGAACACCGCCACGAAGCGGTTGATGCCGGAGCACTGGGCGCTGCTAAAGACGTTGAACCATTTCACCGATGCGTAAGCCACCAACATGGCCAAGTATAGAGGCACAATTGCACTCATCACTTTGTAGAAATCACCCCATGTTATCATCTTTCTTATTAGGCCCTATATCCAAACCCCTTAAGTAAGTAGAAATATATGATGAAGATACTTATATAGCATTAGCCAGGGTTTATACACACACACACACTCGCAATTTTTCTTGCCTAGTACTGGTTTGCCCTCCCCAACATTGCTGATTTACATATATAGTGGCAATCAATTACTTGTTGTTAGGGTTATATATAATGATTGAAATGTTGCACGTTTGTTTCCTATATTTCTTTCTTCTTTTTTATGACTTGATTATTTTCAACGTGTTATATTTATTGCGCAATCCTCATCAGCCTCATTTGTCGTAATTAAACTCTGCACTTCTCCATCCATCCATCCATCCCTTTGAATCAAATACAACGTACATCACAGGCTACAGCCCCCACAACATATACATATAGAAAACACTACGTCTATTTTGATTAAAACATATTTAATGTTTATTATTTTTTATTTTTCAAATATACTTGTTTTTCTAACTTTCTAATGGAAATGTTTAATTCGCATATATACGATAAAGTAATTTACCTTTTTATTTGTTTTGTTTTTATGGATAAGGATCAAGGACGGAGACTTCTGTTGAGCAATGGTTTTTGATAGCTGTGTTAGATCTGCTGCATTGTTCCGATCCCTACTACGTACTACCCTCTCATTCTCTCTCAACCCATGCCATCCTCATACCAGGTCTCTTAATATTTCTTCAATTGACAGGTCAATTATATATGCCATGTCTTTCGTTAGAATATCAGAGTTTGTGTTACTTACTCCAAACAGTAATGTCAGGAAATATTGTATTAATTAGGAAATAATCAATTGTAGTCAGTATTAATTAGTATCCCTATGAATTAGGGATTAGAGGAAATCATGGACTAATTATCATTAAGAGTTATTAATGCTTAGAGCTCTCTCTTTTTATATAAATACACCACATTTGTACATGAATAGACAAGGAATTCAGATTATTCTTCTACAAGATAAATAGTTTTTCATGAGATTGTTGCCCACTTCCTTCCATCCTTGATATAAAATCTACTAGATCTTATATATATTAAGGAATGGAAGGAGTATAAGAAATTGATTTAAACATGTTATCCCACAAAGTGAATAATAAATATAATTATTGCCCATTGAAATCTGGAAAGCAACGCAAAATACACGATTACACAGAGTGGCTATAGTTGATTACTCCGCAATATTCTCAACACATGTACACCATTTTATTTTATGTCCAATTATGAAAATTGGCATTCCATCCACAAAACAGTCATAGAGCAGAGAATCATTGAGTTGATAAACTCACTCTCATACATTCCATCACTAATAATGAACATTAATTTCCAAGTGAATTACAAAAGTGCTTTTTGTAAGCACTGCTTTAAAGCTGTTTTGGCATTTGGCATTAGGTAATTTTGTGACCACATGTTGGTCTCAGCAAAGTTTTCCTCGGAACTGTTCGAGGATCGGAAATAAATCAAATAATAGATAGATATATAAATGTACAGTCCCATTTGTCATTTTGCGGGTACATTTCTGCAAGTGAAACAGTTGCCTTACAACCTAAGAACGTGCGATGCCGGGATATGTTTAACAAATACCCCTCTGTTCTTACTTATAAAGAAGACAGAAGATTTTTTTCATCACATTCATAATAAGTCACTGCATTAAATTTTTTATGTAAATACACAATTTTACCCTTTGTTGTGCAAACTCTTTTCTCATGGAATATTGTGTATATCATGTAGAGATAAAGTTAAAAAGTTGTCATATTTTCAGGCAAAGTTAATAAAGTCTACAGTTTTCCTTAGTCTATATGAAATCTGCTAAATGACTTGTAAATATAACTATACGAGTAATATTCACTTTGGTATCTTTGGTGGATGTAGCTCTTCAGCAGGAAAAACAAAAACTCACAAGTCATACCACTTTGTGTACCTGATTTATTAGAATCGTGACAAGAGCAGATAACTAAGTACCCTATGTTGCTCCATCTTTTAATTTCATACAAGGAACACCATGTTCATCCAATAAGAGTTACTATATATCGTACATGTACCCCACTCCCCAAAAATTCATATCATTATCAGTGTAGGGATCTGTATATCGTTAGGTTAATGAGATTCTAAGTTGTCTGTTACCGGAGGGAGGGAGAGTGGTGAGTGGGGGAAGGAGTGTTGGTGAATAAGAGGCAAAAATTGTCCCATATGGTGTTTGTTGTTTGTTCATGATGTTTGTTTGATAGAGAGGAAGAGAGAATAATGGATTGGAGAGAGCAGACACGATTAGACCATTTCAACTTTGGTTAAAAGTCTGTCTTCTCTGTTGGTACTTTTCACTTTCCAATTTGGAACCCACCACTTTCACTTGTTCCGCCACGCCCTCACATATCCCAATTGGAATAAGTAACGCTCACTATTGTTTAGATTCATTACCATTTTGCCCTTCTGATCGATCCTGTCATGTTTTCTTTTTTTTTTTTTTGGTTTACCGAATTATTTATTTTGGCATAAAACCTTCTCAGTAAGTTATGACAATAAATATTGTACCAAAGTGGCGTGCCTTTTGTTATCTTTATCTGCTGGTAGGAGATATTGTGAATGTGGCACTAATGGACCCCTTCATCTTCTTTACTGAGCTGTCGTCTTGGTGGAGGTTTTAAAGTTCATTTTAAGTGATCATAAATCAAATTTAACGACAAGCAAAACAAAATTACATCCTCGGTGGACCTAAAGTGCCAGAAGCGTCATTAATTTGGAGGTTGGGACTTAAAAGTTGACACCCAGCACAGACACACTCCTTCGAACTAATCTGTTCTTAACCCTTTACTTTGATTTATTGTCGTGCGCATAACCAAGCATGGATATATTAGCATTTTGTTTTTAGGATTTACGGTTCAAGGCACATCTATATTCCCAAATTAACAAAGACATTATTCAGCCAGAGTTTGATCATTAATTACTGCAATCCTAAAGGCAGCAAGAATAATATAGTGATTGTTTATAACAGCAATTGAAACTTATTATAAACTTTTCAATCATAATTTATGGTATACAGGATAAATATTAGAGATGATTTTTATCTCTACTTATATAAATAAGCACCTTAAACAACGTGATGCCAAACTAGCCTAGATTTTGGGATTTACGAGGTATGTGAAAAGAGTTTTGTCTCAATTTGCGTAAAACCTATATTTTCAATGGTTTGCAAACACCCCCTAAATGCTGTTATGTGAGCGACTATAAAAATGCAATAAATATAATGAAAAATGAGAGGCCCAGGTGGGGGGGGGGGGGGCGGGGGAAATAGCCGGGCAAAAACGATATGGCATAAAAAATAAATGTTGTGTACACGAGATTAATCACGATTGGGCTAGTTTAGCTAGAATGACCAGGTCTAAAATCTTCACATCCAGTGTATCATCTACCTTTACAATACCATCAGTGCCATCTACCCCAATCAACTTGCCTGTAGCACCACGAAGAGCCCCACCCATAATCTTTATCTTGTCTGATTTCCTCGGTACTACAGCCTCCATTTCGCTGGGAAGAGCTGTTATTGTATCACCATTTCCACTTGATCCCAGGGCTACCCTGCAAGATCCGTCCTGAAACACAAAGTAACCAAGATGGAGCCAGTGAGTTGCTACGCGACAAGATTAAAGATAAATCTCCCAAGTCGAAGTATATGACTGAAATCAGTGACTGTGATCTAAAAGCAAGTTATACCAAGCCATAACCATTTCAGACAAAATCAATCTCCTCGAGAGGAGGTAGAAAAAGCCAAGACCAGGTTAAAATGTCACCAGAACCAATCTTCAAGCTCAAGTACAAGCAAAAATTAATTCAAGCAATCTGTGAATGATTCATAGTACATACCGGAAGCACCTCCCTTGTTATTCCCACAATAGATTCCTCTCCAGCTCGGCGCACATTGACCAATATATCTGGCATAAACCACGGTCCTTCACTGTCTGCACCTACAACAAAATTGAACTATCAATCATCAAGCTAAGCTAATAAAAAAGATTCAAACGGTCATTTCGAATCTTGGCAGATCAAATCAATAAACAACACAAGGAAAATTAAAGGCAGGAGAGGAAACTCAGACGGATAACTATGGCTGTGTGCTGCAGTGTGGGGGTAGATCACATTGGTGATACAAATCAATCATCTATCATTAAGATAGATTAAAATAAACAATGAGTTCAACAAATCCCAGTAAGAATGAGAGGCAATGACAAAATTGGAAGGTAGTTTATCAAGGGAATAAGACAGATGAGGGGTAAGAAAATGAAGTTAGAATTAGAAAGTATATAGATGTGTGTATGACGAGACCATGGATCACCTATCATAGGCATAGAATATGAAGAAAGCTGGAAGGGGACCAAGGTCAAAGCAGTGAGTATGGTCAGCAAAAAGAAGGGGATAATGCATAGAGTGGAGAACGTGAGGCAAAACAGAGAGTTAGGATGACAGATGCATCACTTAAGAGGTAGTGCATCACTCTGAACACTAACACCAAGTATCCAATTTCCATGTTTATGGCTGTTTCATTAAATATATTGTCTATTTCCTAGAATTAATATCCTTGAGCTAGAAGTCAAGCAACAAAAAGCTAAAATACAACATAAACCTATCTATCCATCGAATGCGAGAGCTCTTATCTACCTATAACTGGGGACATCATGTCCAGACCACCAGTTCCTGGAGTCATAGGCTGCCCTCCAGGGGTGCCGGGAAGATAAGATGCTGAGTTTGGTGTCGTAGGCTGTCCACCTGGTGTTGATGGTAAATATGGGCTTGGAGCATTGGCTGCAACAACCATACACATCAAATAGAATGAATACAATTTTTTTTTTAAAAAAAAAGATAAATGCGAAGACAATAATAAGACGGCACTACCATAGGCAGAATTGTCCCTAGGTGTCCCAGCTTCGCTGTAATTGCCACCAGGAGTACTAGCCCAACCAGCACCAGGAGTTGGAGCTTCATACATTCGTGAAGGAGGACTCCCTGGCTGAGATATTATAAAGAAAACAAGAAAAAGAAATAAAAGGTCACTCTGGTCACTCAAATTAAGTTGACAGAGCATCTAGAAAGTTAGCTAAGATTCTGAACCTGGTACTGAGGACTGGTACCCCAAGAGCCTGGATTTCCATCTTCCCAGTTATTATCCCTATTTTTTTTCATTACAAGTATTAGCATTCACAAAACACATCATTTTTATATATCATACAAGTTGATAATATGCATTGAATTTGGAACACATAGTTCCCCTCCCTCATAACATTGAGGCAAAATGAAGTAAAGTGGTAGCATTAAATTTTTGAAGTTTTTAACAGTAGAGCACTTTGTAACCTTTTTAAACTACTATCTTTCACAGTGGTCATTAAAATCTACAGTAGTCAGTACCTTAGAGGACTCATGGGAGTGTAAGGATTCCATGCCCTATCTCGCATGGGAGTTCTCATCCCATCGTGAATAGGTGTCGCTGCAAATAGAAGTATGTTAAGTAAATACATAAGTTATATTTACAAGATATCCACTTTCAACCCAGCACAAAAGTTTAAACAAACCTCCAGGATCTCTCATAGGAGTCATATAAGGATGTAAAGGAGTTCGAGAAGGGTGCATTGGGGTCTCACTTCCCATTCCATACCGCGATGACTCACTGGCGGAACATACAGAATCAGAAGGTTGACTCAAAAATTGTTCAACAAATTGAAAATATTATAAATTCATGTACAGAAAAATTATAACTCACCGATACGGGGTTACAGCCACATTATCAGAAACATGATCACGATCAACTGCAAATGATCAACAAGAATAAATATATATACAGAAGCACAACCAGCGATGAAGGGGATTATCCAAAAAGCTTGCCTGTCACAACTTTCATTTGGGACTCCAGTTCAACCCGAACTGATTTGCCATTAACTTCTATAACACGCCCACGATAACCTTTATAGGGACCTTGGCGAATTTTAACTGTTGTGCCAGCCAATCCATCATGCCCTCTTCCACCTCTATGCCTTCCTCCAGCTATTCACATTTGAAAAGAATGAGATCAAACAACTTTCTCAATAAAACAATGCACTAAATCAAAATGAAAGACCAATACAACATTCCAGTACAAAGAGTTACACGCACAATTAATTGGTGGCCCTCCTCGAGAAAACCTCCTGGGAGATTGTGGGATTCGAGGTGGAGTCCTAAGGCTGGGAAATCTTGAGTAGGCATCACCCTAAAGTTCAAAAACAAGAAGAAACTAATTACTAGAAGGACTTGACAAAAAGACTTCCACCAAATATAACTAACACAAGATCACAAACTAACTACATTTCTATCGCCATGGGACCGTGAACCCCCCACAACCACACATGATTGAGCTTTTGAACATATAAAGCCAGCATGCTCAAGATGATGTCGATCATAGACGAACAAGACTCCCCTATATATGTGCTCCACTGGTCCTTGTTTGCCCTATAGCACAAAAAGTAAAACTTAACACTATGAACATTCAAGAAACCAATCTTGGCAAAATCAGAATCTTACTTTGCATGGACCCTCAACTATCCGTACAACATCCTTTGTTGATACTGTATTCTTAAACCTATCCTGCACACTTATTTTTTTGTCAATTTTGCGCTTGATTTCCCTTAATTTCACCAGTGCAACTTCAGGTCTGTCAGGAACTCCCTTGAGAACCTAAAACAAGATAAAAACATTTAAAATGGGTAAAAATAAAAGAATATTCTTGACTAGTTAGGCAAAATACAAACCTGAAAGGCCTCACTTTCTACACGTATTATCACACCAAAGCTCAAATTACTGCACCACATTAAATTAAAAATGAGTAAAACGTATAAATACACCAATAATGGAAGCAAAAAAATGCTTACTCTAGCAGGACAAGATCATGGAGCTCATAGTCCCCAATTCTTGTAACTCCTGTGGTAACTTCAGAACTCTCCACAACATCGTCAGCAAATACACGAATCTAGGAAAAAATATATTTCCGTGTCAATTTATTAATTATAAATATTAATTTGTAAAAGATTTCTTCATACTAATATTGGAAAAATAAAAACCCACATGTTCTTTTGTTGTATCAGATAAAATAATCAGAACATGCTGCTCCACCTTCACCACCATACCAGTAGCCCCTTCTTGTGTGCCAGAAACAACTTTAACATGGTTCCCAGGTTCAAAGTATTTACAAAGTTCCCTTTCATTTACAGCGAGAGTTTTCTGCCAAGCCAAGGAAAAAATAAAACCAATTAATAACAGAACATCATGCAAAAGTAGTAAGCAATCCAAAGAAGAGAACCAGAAAATAAAAATTTATGCTTACCGGAAGGCCCTTGATTTCTGGCCTTATATGAACATTATCTTCATCAACTTTCTCTACCCACCCCTTCAAATTCTTTAGATCTCCCTTGATGACAATAACAGCATCACCTTTCATAAAATGCCCTTTCTTTCTGTTTGCAAATAATGTTGACAGACTAGCTACATCCCCATCTCCATTCTCACCCGGTTTTCGAAATTTTTCAAGTTCATCAAACGTAGGTTTGATATTTTGAGCGCTGATTGACTTTATTGATACTGTTTTGTACAAGAAACCGTCTTTAAACATCATGCCTCCAATGGTTTCAAAACGTTCCCCAGTCATGGGGTCACGTCTATGCTCTACACGGATATGTAGTTCCCTGAAAAGAAAGAATCCATAAGACCAGGATGACAAAATTTCCAAGAAACATGTATTGGTGTCATCCACAAAGAAAAGAGGAGGAAAAAACAACATTACCTAGCTTCATCAACATTCATAAACCGAGGAGGAGGAACAAATGCTTTCTTTTTCACAACTTCTCTACCTTCCTGCATCATGCATATGTTATGCACAAATTTTATTAAGCTATTTCAAAAAAGAGTTGATTGTTTCACAAATAAAACGATGAACTCTCAAGCAAGAGAAAAAGTACAAACCAATTTATTTGCAAGAGCTTGTAAGTCTATCCTCGGAATCAATTTCACAGTAACCCTCTGCCGGACATTATCAACGTCCACAACCTATGAAAAAAGAAAGCTTGGTTGTAAATAAAGAAAGCAAGTAGAAGCTATCAGATATTCCCTAGAATGCAATCCATACTTTTGCAAGGTCCCCCTTGTATGTCCCAATCTTCATTCTGACCCATGTATCTCTAGAAAGATCAATAGCTTTGCTTTCAACTGAAAGAACATCAGTCATCTCTCTGATTGGAACAAGTGTTATCTTCTGGGCAAATATGGTGCGTAGACCTTTACATGCCTGGATCATAAACAAGGGTTAAAACGTAACAAAAATTTCCTAATGATGCAAAACATAAACTTTAGACATGTCAACAATACCTCTCTCACATGGGCTTCTTTATCAGCTTCGACATATATATAATTTTTGAGATGATCGAGAGCAACAGCAGACCTTATTTGCAGTTCAGACCCTTTATCAATATATTTTTGCATAAGGCAAACAGCTGCCTCACGCTCGCGACCAATCTATGAACATTAACAGAAAAAAAAAAATGCTTTAAATTCTGTGCACACACGAGAAACAATTCATACATACAATCGGTATCATAAAATTTATGCATTACAATTATCATACCGCACATTTAACCATCCACAATTTTGGATCTCTCACAGATGGCAGAAGTGCTTGCTGCTCTACGTCTGTAGCTTCTTCATCATAATCTGTAACACGCCTTCCATATCTCTCTTGAATGCTCCTTGCCATAGCTTCAAGGTCTTCATGGTCTTCTTGATCATGGGGCAGCATACGACGGCCAAGCATCCTCATTCCACCATCTTCATCCGGTAGATCAGTTCCTTCTTCGACGATGAAATCTGCATGATACAGGATAGTCATCATCCTTTCTTCTCGTATTTGATACAAGGCAGGTGAGACGTCATAATTTCAAAACTATAATGATACACATGACATTTCAAACGAGAAAACAAAAAGTTCAAGCCATCCACAGGATTCTGCTCGACAAAAAGTTCACATTATTTCATCCTCCGGAACTTACATGCTCAACCCAAATCACAAACATAAAGGATTATACCTAAAAGGAAGCACATAAACTCCGAATAGATAGATGGTTACCTTAAAAAATCTAAACCAGTCAGTAGGAAGTAATTGCAGTCAGATGCAAAATAAGTATGTTTACTGCCTATTATTCAAATTGAGCTAATAAGATATGCAGGAAAAACTTACCGTCCTCGCCTTCTTCCTCTTCCTCGTCCTCGTCGCTGTCCACCTGTGCCTCTTCATCGAAGAAATTGGAAGCATCACGTCTCTTGTATTGGCGCTTTCGACCGCCTCTTGCATCATAATCATCCTCATCATCATCCTCCTCCTCTTCGTCCTCGTCGACCTCCTCAGCGTCGTCGTCTATGAACCCAGATCTTCTCCGCTTCCTGGAGGCTCCTCTGTCGGGCTCATCCACCTCCACGTCTACTTCTTCGTCATCGACCGCTAGGTCATCGTCGTTTTCCTCCCCATACTCATCCTCATCGAGATCCATGCCTCGGGAACGCATAACGATCACAAACCCGAACCAGTAAGATGAATGAAATGCTGTTGAATTACAGGGCTATGCCCCGAAAATGCCCACAGAAGGTAGGATTAAGTAACAAGCTTCAACCAGCTCTTAGAATTACGGGAAGAATGAATCCCTTCTCTTCTTCTTTCGTATGAGCCCTACTTCCCTATTTGCGACCTCCGCTGCGGTAAAACGCAAATGCTGAATGTCACGAACAAACAAAACCCAAGGGTGTTTTGGTTCAAATCCTAATTTATGAATCTCAACTGGACTGTGTTTTTTTTTTTTTTACTTTACTCTCAGAAAAACTATTATCTCCCGTGTATATATGATTAAAAAAAGAAAGTATTTCAATCCTAATTATAAGATATAGTTGACTTTTTTGAAGGGATTAAGGAACCTGATTAAATTAATTTAGAGTATTTTTATTTTTATTTTTTCTTTAAACTAATTAGTTTGACTAATAAACTAATATATAATCTAATAATACATAACATATGAAATGATTAAGTAACTTATTTAGCTTTCTTAATCCCTCCAAAAAAAAGTCAACTTTGTCTTATAATTAGGACCGGAAGTAGAATATGCATTATGAAGGGTGATTTTTACATGTTGTCTCATTAATTTTAATATGATAAAATATTTTAAGAGGCTTTTGATAACTCCCATTTTTAGTTAGTACCACTCTGGTTCTATTTATAAGTCCATTTTAGCCAAATTTCACATACCAAGGAGAGGTGGACAACTCAATGATTATGAGAGTAATTCTTCAACTTTACCCTCATTTATAATTGGCTATTTTTTAAATCTTTCTTCTTTCTCTATCTTCATGGGTATAATTAATATGAATAAAATTGTCACAATCTCATTTATTATATGAAAGTGGACTTATAAATAGGACCAAATTTTTTTTGTCAAGGTGGACTTATAAATAGAAACAGAGTGGTAGTTTGATAAGACATGCATTTAGTTCATTTTTTAGGGGATTTGAGATATATATTGATCAGAATCTTATATAAACACTATATGAAATTTCAAAACTCCCCAAGATATATTAGCATTTGTAGAGGATATAAAGATGATAGAGATCAAATTGGGGTTTAAAATGTTTGTAAATTTACCATGATGCCCTCTTTGCCTCTTTATCTCTCCTCAGCCTCTCTTCCTCTTTCGTCCACCTTGGCAATGCCACGCCACGAGGCTATTCCAGCAGATCCAAAACAAGATCAAGATTGAGCTCCAAAAAAAATGGTTAACCAATCTCTTTCTCTCTCTCGCCTCGATCTTCCTTCAATTGAAATTGTGGTGTTGTTAGTGGTTATAGTGGAGCGATGGTCAGAGCTCGCTAATGACGATGAAGATGAAAGTTGTCCCTAGCGAGTAAGAGAGACGAAAGTAGGGGAGAGTTGAGATTGATGTTGTTGGAGGAAGCTAGGAGATTGTGAAAGAAGAAGGCAAACAATAAAATGGACTTTACAAAATTCATAATGTGATTGACAAATTTAATAATGATTTTGATAAAAGTGTTTGTTGATGAAAACATACAAGCCAGGATTTAACAACATTTGTGGCATTTCACCAAAATTCGTATTGTGAATAACAAGTTTATTAATGGTTTTGATAATAATTGTCACAATCTTGACAAAAGCGTTTGTTGATGGAAACATGTAACTCAAGATTCACCAACATTTGTATCAATCTCACTACTCAGTACTTATTTTGTCAATCTCATTACTCAGTATCAATCCTTTTACACATATTGCTAGTACAAACGCTTTTGTCAAAATCATCACTAAACTTGTCATTGCATTACAAATTTTAGTGAAGTGCTACAAATGTTGGCGAATCTTGACTTGCATGTTTTTAATAATAAATGCCTCTATCAAAACCATTACAATTCTTTTCAAAACCATGACTAAACTTGTCGATCTCATTTCAAATTTTGTGAAGCCCGTTTTACTACGTGCCTTCTTCTTCCTCAGCCTCCTGGCTTCCTCCAACAACATCAATTTCAACCTTCCTCCACCTTCGCCTCTCTTCCTTGCCAAAGACAACTATATATTCACTGTTGTTAGCGAGTTTCGACCACCACTCCACCATAACCGAAGGTAGACAGAAGCAAAGAGAGAGCACGGACAACAATTTTTTTGGAGCTCAGTCTCAATCTCATCATGGATGTATTGGAATAGCCTCATGGCGATGCCACAGCGACGAGAAGAGGAAGAGAAAGAGAGGGTAAGGAGAGAGGAAGGGAGGGCATAATAGTAAATTCATTAACACTTTAAAATTTCAATTTGATTCTTGACACCTTTATATCCCTTACAAATGTTAACATACTTTTGATAGTTCATATGGTATTTATCTAGGATTCTCCTTATTTTGATTGATATATTATTATGATTATTATTATTACCTTTTACCATTATTTTATTTTATTGTGATAATTTCACATTTTATAATTAAATAATTACATATTATGAGATATATTTGATTAAATTTGTTAATATTTTATACTTATTTAATCATCTTTTATATATTTTTCTATCATTTAATTAAGGGTTAAGGAGCTAAATTGCCAATAAACTATTGGTTTAGGACCATTTTAACCAATAAACTCTTATGTGGTCCTTAAATACCAATAAAGTTTACAAAACATAAAAAAATCACAAAACCGTCAGCTGCTGAATAACGTCCGTTATATTGATTTCAATTGGGGAAAAAAAGTGACACATGGGCAGGTGAGTCATCTGCTGGCTGAACACGTGGAGGGTGGAGGGGATTAAAATTGCTCCAATCCTTCATCGGGCTCAAATCAGAAACGAAGCAGAGGGTGGTGTCGAGCGAGCGAAGTCATGAGCGAGCAGAGGAGTGTTGAGCGAGCGAAGTCACGAGCAAGCAGAGGAGTCCATCCAACCCATATACTTACTGATTATCTGTTATCCTCACTCCCTCTCGTTTTGAACCAGCGACCTTACATAAACAAAGAAGCAGCTCATTTTTAGCGATAATCACGTGAGATTGTCAAACACGCAACACCACGCCATCTTGCCTCTTGAGCCCAGTGCTGAATACCCACTGGATTTTCCTCCTCTGACCATTTCAGGACCTTCAAAATATATATTGGGTAGCTGCCTTTTGTTTCCATTCAGTTCTCTTCCTTCTCACAGCAAAACAGTGCAGAAACAGGGAGTTGTAGAAAAAGGAGAGTGAGAGACCGAAACATAGAAATAGAGAGTTTGAGAGTCGAAGAAAAGAGAGACGAGAAGGAGAGAGAGAAGAGTTAAACAAAAACCATCCTTGTTTTCTCTGTTCTAGCGTTGTGAAACAGAGCAAGAGACCGAGAAGGAGTGAGAACTTCTGAGATAGAAGGAGAGTGTTGATCAAGGTGAGTATTCGAAGCTCCCTCCCTTAGTTCCAACAGGCTCTGTTTTATATTGATAAAATAGGGAAAACGGCAAGACTGAATGAAAGAAAAGGGTTAAATGATTTCTGAGATTGCATGCCAAGAATTGGTTTCCTGTTTATATAAAGGTACTTAAGAAGCATATAATAATATTAGGTGTATGGGAATAAATGAATATGCTGCTGAAAATGAAAACTAAATCAGAAGGGGGGGTGGCTGTTGGCATCTTGCATCGGGTTCTTTTTCTTTGCTGCATGTATGTTGCTGCATGCGAAAGAACTAAAAGGGAAAAATGAATTAAATAAGGGAGAAGAATATGAGTTAATGCATGATTTGTCTCTCAGCTTCATGAGGGTCTGTATAATCAACGACACTCCTCTACTCGCTCGTGACTTCACTCGCTCGACACCACCCTCTACTTCATTTCTGACTTGAGCCCTATGAAGGATTGGAGAAATTTTAATCCCCTCCACTCTCCACGTGTTCAGCCAGCAGATGACTCACCTGCCTATATGTCACTTTTTTTCCCCAATTGAAATCAATATAACGGACGTTATTCAGCAACTGATGGTTTTGTGATTTTTTTATGTTTTGTAAACTTTATTGGTATTTAAGGACCACATAAGAGTTTATTGGCTAAAGTAGTCCTGAGCCAATAGTTTATTGGCAATTTAGCTCCTTAACCCTTTAATTAATTATAGGATAAAGTGATATTTTATTATAAAATATTCTTATATCCTAATTAATTTTGCATGAGATATTATAATATTCAAGTAAGAACAAAATATCAATATAATATATTTATATTATGTGTTAATCGATTAAAAAAAAAGAGATAAACCAAGATATTGTGGTAGAAATGCACACAAGGAGACAATATATACCTCTATATATGCTAGGCATAATAAGAAGACAGTGTGTTCTATTTCCTTGTTGGTGACGGCAAGCAAGAAAGAATGTATAGAGTAGTACAAAAGTAGCTTGGAGCTGCAGTCAATGTCTTGGCCTCCATCCACCTGTGTTAGCAACAAGGAATAGAGAAAATCCTTTGATAATCTTGCTTTCCTTCTCCTTTCTCCTAATTATTTGAATCTGAATTTCTATATTTATTCCATGGATTTTATTATAGCTACGAGTGGATAATTTTATTTTTAGACCTAGAGACACCGTGAACTCACTAGTAAACTAGATCTTGTTTTCATTTGTTAGTTATAACTTATGTTACTTTTGGTTACTTAATCTTGCTTTGTTATGTTTGTTTGATGATTAAGTATCATTGAATTTGATGAATTAGAGAAGTAGAACTTGCCTTGATGAAAGAAATTTTAGTCAAGCTATGTAATTAAGTAATACTCCCTCTGGTTCTTATTATAAGGCACCAATCATCAGCAATTTTTTGTTTTTATTATAAGGCACCAATTACCTGTAAATATCTCATTTATTATTATTTTCCCATTATGTATACTATCATTTTTAACTAATTCTTTAAATTCACACCATTAAAGTAGGGGTAAAGTTAAAAACATTTATCAATTTTGAATCAATTTAATGACTTAACTTCATTCCCCTAGTACGCGAGAAATAGTAATTAATACTTTATAATAAAGACCAGATGAAATAGTATATTAGATTATAATCTAATTTACTATTAGGATAGATGTACAAGTGATTGATGCAAATAATTGATTACGAGTGTGTTGGAATTGTTTTGCCTCTTTGGCAGATGTGTTAGACATATCCTTTATACTTGATACAGGGTTATAAACAAACCGAAAAACATTTATAACTATTAATATTTGAGACTAGCGAAATTAACGTTTAGACTAACTAATTAAGTGAAAATAAGATCTACAAGGATTAAGCTTATTTGGTACAGCTTATAGGAGACTCAATCGGGCTTATTCACTATTTGAATCGGGTTTATAATTTTTTCATGTTTGGATTAAAAAAGAACTGCAATCGAGCTTATAAGTGCTTAAGTGTGTATAAGTTGAAGCGATAAACTAGTTTTTCTTTTTTTCTTATTTATATAAAACACTATGCAAACTTATATAAATCACTTATTCATAAGTTATGACAAACAAATTTGATAATCTGACTTATGCCCAAAAGCTATTTATGCAATCATTAATTAAAACATAAATCAGATTTCACAATCTAACTTTTTCTAACTTTTACCCAAGTTAATTTTTACTTAATCAGACCTTTATATAAGTCATTTTAACCCACCTTCATCCAAACAACTCCAATAACTCTAACTCTGGGATAAACGATGCCAAAAAAAAATTATGGACAATTTGATCAAAATTTTCTCCGCGCTCCCCTTCTCTCAAACCAGTCACCCCCTTAAATCCACAGGCTTGAGCCATATCGAATCTCCTCTGCTCCTCCCTCGGCGCGTCAGAATTATCGACTGTCCCTCCCTGCGGCGAATACGGGAAGCAAAACGGTGCCTTTTCTGCCTATAGGTCCTCGTCAGGGATAATCTCCAGCTTCCTTGCATCTGCAGCGCGCTATAAATTCTATCCATCACTTCAGATATCAGAAATGGCAAGTGGTAGTCACAAATTGAGATCACTAGCATCTCATCATCATCAGTTCGTCTGCAGTCGAACGCACCAGATTGGAGCTTTACTTCTTGTCGCTGCCACCTTTTTCTTCACCAGGCTCTTCGATCATTCCGTCGTTCCATGTAGTTTCTCCGTTGATCAAGTAAGGAGGTCGCTCGACCTAGTTCACGGTGCACCCTACTCTTGGCCGGATAGAGGGTATGGGTCTCAGCTCTCTCTTAAGATCTACGTCTACGATGTGGAGGAGATCGACGGTTTGAACGTCTTGATGTATGGAAGGGAAGGCAAAATTACCGAGAATGCCTGTTTGAAAGGCCAGTGGGGAACTCAGGTTACTCCTTGCTTCTGCAATTGAACCACTGTAGTTTGATAAATTAGTTTCTGCTAAATCTTCGTATTGTACATATTGTTTATTTAAGTGGGGCTTGGCGTTTTGAATCGAAGGTGTGCTCATACTTAAATTTCTTTGACATTGCTAGTTACGTGAGCTCCATATACTCTGGGAAACAGAATGCCCTAAAGTATGTGAATTGTGATTCATTTGTAACGGAAATATGCGGGTCTCTGGAATAGCAGGCACTACGGAACATGTGATTGATTCAACTGCACTTAACCCATAGATCCTCGCAGTATACACACACATTAATAAACTGACAGAGATGATAGTGAAGAGATAGAGAGAAGTGAAGAGAGAAAGGAGAGAAGGCATATGAGTGAGAGAAATGAGTCGTGCTATTATTCTCAGATGCACTGTATTTATAAGATACAATTGACAGCTCAGCTTTTCTTAACTGACTTTTAGTTACAGTCCTTAAGCACCTACATTTAATCACTCACTCTAACATGAACACAAAGTATAGTGAAATTCTATCTTGGTTGGAAGTTGAGGATTGCCAGCCTGCTGTCAATATTAATGAACACGAAATTTATAGTGTCATTGCCTTTTCATGTTGCCGGAGAACTTCTTTGTCATATGCTATTTTCCTTAAAAATTTTCAGTAAAGTTCCATCTTGCTCTGTTTAACTAGCATATTGCCTGAAGTTCTCTAATGGCTGTAGGTCAAAATACACAAGTTTTTCCAACAATCAAGATTTCGAACAGAGAAGAAGGAGGAAGCAGATTTATTCTTCGTCCCATCATATGTTAAATGTGTCCGAATGATGGGTGGTCTGAATGATAAAGAAATTAACCAGACATACGTCAAAGTAGTTCTTCATTTCCTCGTTTGAATTAGTAGTATGTGCTTTTGTTTATATGCATACTGGCCAATAATGGAAAAGACTAAATTGAACTCTCTTTTTGAACTTAGGTGTTAAGCCAAATGCCATATTTTCGATTATCTGGAGGACGTGACCACATATTTGTTTTTCCCAGGTAATCGTAAGATAAATGTACATCAATCATGTTTATGTATATAGATTCATGTAAAACATGAAATGTTTTAGTTGCTACAAAGGCTTGAACAAGTGCAGGATCATTGAATTGATCTTTCTCCTAGAGTCTCTTTTTCCATTTACTCAATTCACACTTGTAGTATGCTAATGACTTCACACGCATGCTCTCCATTGTGATATCAATATGTACTAAACGGTTTTGTTTTACAGTTTTTTATATATGAGCCCTTTTTTTTTTTTACCTGAACCAGTTTTCAAATCCACGCCTCTGCAGTTTAAATCATAGCAATGAACCACAAAGGCACATGCAGCTATTATATGCATGGTACTTTGATAAACTAGGAAAGATTAACTTTGAAATACGTGTTTTTTAGTGGTTTTTTGGCAGAGGAAAATTTTTGTATTCGAATAAGCTTGAAGAATTCATAGTAATCAAAGCATCTTAACATCATTTAGTCCACCAGGTAGTTGTTGAAAAGGTTCTGCAATCTTTGTTGTCAGAGCCATCTGGTTGCAAATATGGATCTTAAGGATTCAAACATACCCTATGACAATGAGCTCAAATAATTTGTTTATGATGATTTCTCTTTTCAAGTGGTGTTTGGTTCCGTTTCCTTGTAGCTAACACATGATTTTGAATCTTCTGATTTGCAGTGGGGCAGGAGCTCATTTGTTCAAATCTTGGGCAACATATATAAATCGCTCTATTATTCTTACTCCTGAGGTGCACTTATTGCTTGTTTTGAAGCTTGTAAATTTTACTTAGCATACTTTAATTACTAAAATTAGTATATAATAATCAAACTGTATATTTTGTTTAAGTTTTGTCTCTGACTTTTACAAACTTGAAGGTGAAATTATTTATGGAGAACGAGCTAAAGAATTCATGGATATACCTGCACACATAATACTTGGACAGTATATGATATGAGAAAATAATGCTTGGACAGAACCATTATTTTTTATTCTTTTTAATGTGGTTCTTCTCAAATAAAGTTTGCATAAAATATGTTATGTTTCCCACCTGCCGAGAACCTGCCTGCCTTTCATTAATTGAGTTTTCCTGATTTGTCATTATAGTCTTGAAACAAACCAGAATATACGTTATGATGCAATCCTTTCTTGCTGGTGGTAAATTCGTGGAAGTTATTTTTTGGGCCTTTTAAGAACTAGAGTGGAAATTACATCTTCTTTTGTTGGTATGCTGCTAGACCATAATTATCAGGGATCAAACATATTAATTATGGTTTTCTAGGTGACTGGAGGGATCCTAAAAATTAATTCATAATCCTGTCCCCTTTCCCCTTTCTTTTTTACCATTCTAAAATTATAATTCTCATATTTGTATACACCATCACTGCATCAGTAGAGGTCTAAACCTCTGACTAATAACCATGATCATTCTATGGAGCTATTTTTAGTCTTTTTTACTGCCATGTTGCAAATGTATCTACTTGTGATCTAAATGTCAATCTCAATACGCCTAAAAAAATATTATGATTGGTTTGAAGGTTAGTGGTCTGGGTGCAAAAACCAATAACAAACAGATGCATGAGGTCCATGTGATTTTTTCTTTTTAACCATAGGTTTGTTATTGGACATTTCAATATAGGGTGATCGGACTGATAAGAGGGATATAAGTGCCTTTAATACGTGGAAAGACATCATTATTCCTGGTAATATTGATGATGGTATGACCAAAACTGGTGCTCCAGTGATCCAGCCACTGCCTCTGTCGAAGCGGAAGTACTTGGCAAACTATTTGGGACGTGCTCAAGGAAAAGTTGGTCGTCTTCAGCTGATACAGCTTGCAAAACAATTTCCAGACAAGGTACGCCATCTTTTATGACTTGGTGATTCTTGCCAAACTCATATGAAAAGTGGGCTATTTTTGAGGAATGTGTCTCATTCAACATTGGATGTGCCAGAGAGGAGGGCAGATCAAGTTGTTTAGAGCCCAGTTAAAATGGGTAGAGGAAGATCAAAAAGTACACTTAATGAGGTTGTTGAGCAAAATCTCTTAGTTAACAATTTATCTCAATATTTGGTTTTTGATAGAGCTCAATGGCGTCGTTTGATCCATGTAGCCGACCCCATTTAGTGGGACTAAGGCTTTGTTGTTGTGTCTAAATCAATATGGAATTTCATTGGTTTGCAAAATTTGCTTTCATTTAGACAATGGTGTGCTAACATCATGTGGTGGGAGAAATGCCAACTGCAATTTACACGGATATAAGTACATCAATTGTTCATGTCCATTGGGTGCCACAATGTGATTGGATTTCTGCATGTTGTCTTTTGTGCAATCTCTAAATAAATTCCCTTTTTGTGGGAGAATTACTGTTGGTTCCACTTAAATGCACTCAAAACACCTGGTGAACTTTTGTCTCTCGTGTCTGTTGTACTGCTATTTTTTGTGAACGTGCTACTTCAGGTTAGGTTAAGTCTTCATTGTGATATTATCATGCATCATGCATGATGTATTGATGAAATGAACAGTTGGAATGTCCAGATTTGAAATTCAGCGGACCTGCCAAATTGGGAAGGAAAGAATATTTTGAACACCTGCGCAATGCAAAGTTCTGCCTTGCTCCACGGGGGGAGTCATCTTGGACCCTTCGCTTTTATGAGTCTTATTTTGTGGTCTGTTTCTCTCTCCCCCTGTTTTCGTGGGTCTGTGGGCTTTGCTCCTTTTGTCCCCCTGTTGGGGTCAGGATGGGGGCTTTACTTGAAAGGAATGAAAATACAGATATCTTGCTTAACAGGAATGTGTTCCAGTTATAGTATCCGATCAAGTAGAACTGCCTTTCCAGAATGTCATTGATTACAGTCAGATATCAATAAAATGGCCTTCCAGTCGAATTGGTCCGGAGCTATTGCAGTACTTGGCATCTATACCAGGTCAAAAATACTCCGCCGTTTGTCTCTTGATTCACGCACCATGTTCTTTCAACATCTTTCAGCCATTTAACTTTTAAATCGTTTTTCAGATGAAGACATAGAAGCAATAATAGCTCGAGGTAGACAGGTAAGGTGCTTATGGATATATGCTTCAGATTTGGCACCCTGCTCAGCAATGCGTGGAATAATGTGGGAACTGCAGAGAAAAGTGAGGCAATTTCATCAGTCAGCTGAAACGTTCTGGCTGCACAATGGATCCATTGTAAATAGGAACTTGGTTGAATTTTCCAAATGGGGTCTCCCCGTCCCTTTGCCTTGATTAGCCGGGAGATAACTTACGCTTACATTTTCTATATTCTATAGCATTCAAAACATTTTTTTTTGTTTTTTCAAGTTATAGTTGATTGAATTTTTCGTAATGTATAATCTGCTCTCTTATTTCTTATTGGGAAAATGTCTTAAAAATATGGCAAAAGTTCAGAAAAAATCTTAATTAATTAATTAATTACCAAAATGTCACTGAGGCAAAAGTATTAACCAATCTGCCTCCTGTAATCGATTACATGCATTATGTAATCGATTACAGGGGGTCAGATCTCTCTTTTTTCATTTTTTACATTATGTAATCGATTACGCCACTGTTCAGTAATCAATTACATGAAATTTACACTGTGTAATCGATTACACCAGCTGCAGAAGCACAATGAAGAAAAGATTTCGAATTGGTGCATGACGAAACTAATTTCCAACTTCTTTTTACCTACAAATGCGACTTAGGGAAGGTCTTTTTGCTAACAATTAATTGTCTACACTAGTCCTTATATCTGTTTTTCGTTCTACGACATATCATTTGCAAAATTCATCACCTCAAATCATATGAATTGAAAGCATACACATTCATAACTAAATTAAATGTCATAGTCAATGCAAATTCACCAAGTCTAACCAAAAAAAAATTACAATAACCAAATACAAACAACAAGTCCAACAAAAAACAAAAACAGAGGTATCTAATTTGCATCCTCCTCTGAATCCTCCTCCTCCTCCTCATCGGAGACATCAGGCACCTGGTCCTCTCCGGCTGCCTCTTGGTGCTGTCCGTCCTGTAACTACCGAAGTCCGGCCTCCAGCCCGTGCATCCGGCTCTGCATCCACCGCCACCGCTCGTTCTCCTTCTCAACATGGCTCCTCCATCGCTGCTTGTGGCTCCTCCACCGCTGTCTCTGTCGGAGATCTATCTGCCTCATCTGCAGCATGACGTCACGGAGCTAGAATCCACTGTCCGGCTCAACCATCTCCTCATCGTCATCATCGTCATCGTCCGGCATAAGGACCTCAGGATGAACCACGGGGGCAGCAGCTGGTGCATCGTCCTCGTCAGCAGCAGTGCATATCCATACACCCTGTGCATTCTGTTGTATCTTGCGCTGCTCCAGTAGGCGCCTCCCGAAGACAGCGTTCCAATGCTGCTGGTCCACCATCTCAAATCCCTACATCGGCACACGGAAGTGGAGCAATATACGGTGGATTAGGTAGGCGAATGGGAGGGCGGCGTTCTCCTTCTGCTTCACCTTGGACATCATCCAACAAACATAGTGTCTCCAATTCATCGGCCTGGTGTGAATGATGGCCCACATGATCGGGATATCAACCTCCAACACCCTAGAGTGATTGTAGGCCCGGGGGAATAGAATATGGGTCAGTACCTAGAAAAGGATCCGTGCATCCACAGTCAGGTGGCCTACAGTGAAAAGGGCTCTCTGACCCAAAAGCCTCCTGATATCGTTGATGGCGGCGGCACGGTCATATCCAGGCAGGTTGACATTGGTATCCCCATTGTACAGAATGGCACCCACCTCATCAAAATCATATCCCAGTATGTGGGCCCATATCAGAGCAGTCATCTCTATGTTAATGCCGCAGACGCGCGACTTCAGCACTCCATTGATGTAACTGAGGTTATGGTAGAAGGTTCTAACCATATCCTCTGAGTAGTGATTGACGAACTCCGCCAAGCCACGTAGATGCGAACCCTCCACCAGTGTGACTATCTCAAATCCCTCATCTGTAAAAAACTGCATGTCTAGTGACTTGGGCTTGATCACGGGTCTGCCCACAAAGTGCTGAAGGAAGGATACGTGAGATGCTGCATTATTGCCCAGGAGAATTCCGTATCGGGGATCTGCCAGCTGTGCCTGAGAGCCAGATGCCTCACCCTCCATCCGTGCCTTCAAACGTCTCTTGGTTTGAGGGTCAACTCGTCTGCGTGGAGGCATGATCACAACAAATACCTACAAAGATGAAACAAATATAAACCATTAACAAGCATGAAATGAATATGTGATTAATGACATAATCACAATCCATGATCAATATCGGTCAACGGAAACAGTGTAATTGAAAGAAAAATGCACAATCAACAATCAAACTTCACATAATCAATAATCTTCAACATCCATACACACAATAACATGTAATTTGTACTTCAATCCCACTGTTTACATCAATTTCACATGCAAACATACACACATTGTTTCCGAAACGCAAAAAAACATCAATTTAATCTATTACTTATTCAAAAACAACAACAAACAATTCAAATCAATGATCAAAACACTACATACCCAAAGAAAACAAAACCTAATCGATTACACGCACCATATCTTCAGAAAAACGGAGAAAATAGGGACAAAATTGCAATGGGAACCGAAAACCTACCGAAATCACAGTAAATGAGAGCAAATCTTTGATTTTTCCTCAACCCACACCTTGATTCTGGAGCTTTGTGGCCGAAAATGTCAATGGAGGAGAATGGGGGAGGCTAATCGGGTATAAGAAAGGAAAATGAAGGGTTTCAAGTGGTTTGGGCCTTTTAAAAAACTGAAACCGCGCAATGTAATCGATTATGGCCTGTACTATAATCGATTACATCACGTGGTAACTACCAGATTTGCGTTTTGATTTTATGTAATTGATTACGCAGCTCATCGTAATCAATTACACAGTGCAAATTTCATGTAATTGATTACTGAACAGTGACGTAATCGATTACATAGTGTAAAAAATGAAAAAAAAAGAAGAGATCTAACCCCTTGTAATCAATTACATAAGGCATGTAATTGATTTCAGGGGGCGGATTGGTTAATACTTTTGTCTCAGTGGTATTTTGGTAATTAATTAATTAAGGTTTTTTCCGTACTTTTGCCTAAAAATATTGTGAAAATAGGTAAAAGATAAATAAGGGTGGTGAATTTCAATAATTCCAAATTTGGAATTTTGAAATGTTGACAAATATGTAAAATTACACAAATATCCCTTTCATTTTTTAAAAGAATCGTTAAAACGACTTTCCGGCTGGCAGTGGCTCGTCATTGGAGTTTTGGTGTCCTTGCCTATGACCAATGACCGAGGAGCTTAAGTAGCGTAATATACTTTTTTTGAATTTCTCAAATAAAAATTGTTAATGTGGATATTCAAGTTACTAATAGCAATACTAAAGTTGTAAACGATGATCTGATACATACATAGATATGAATACTTGAGTTGTTAATATAAAGACACTAAAGTTGTAAATGGGTCATTTGTTAAATATATTTTCTAATAACTTTCATCGAAGCTTTGATGGTGTAATATTTTTTGAGAGAATGACTGTTAGGTCTCAATCAAGGAAATAATATTGGATTAAGGTGTAAAAATATACATATGTTTTTCCTCCAGGAGCGCCCAGCACCATATGTTTTTTTTTTTGTGTGCAAAAATACACACGCCATTAGGTTTTAGGAGTAAAAATACCACTTCCGTTAGTTGACCGTTAACCATGGTGAAATTATCTTTTTGCCCTAGTTTAAAATAATTAAAATATAAAAGGGTTAAGGGCAAAAGAGTAATTTCACCATGGTTAACGGTCAACTAACGGAAGTGGTATTTTTACTCATAAAACCTAACGGCGTGTGTATTTTTTCACAAAAAAAACATATAGTGCTAGGCGCTCCTGGAAGAAAAACATATGTGTATTTTTGCACCTTAATCCTTATTATTATAAAAGTCATCATTGATAAGTGAGTAAGGAGATTAACAAGTGAATTAGTTACTATTAACAATTTATAAAACTTGTCAATGTAGTATTTCCCTTAATTGGGATCTAAAAGTCATTCTCCCATATTTTTTTTGCATTTTTCAAGCAAAAGTCATCAACATTGATAATTGAAATATTAGTAGTGATACTAAAGTTGTAGACGGAATACTTGTAAAATGTTTTCTAATATTTTTTACTAGAGCTCCAGTGATCTAAAATTAGGCCACTATTTATAATTTTATCGCTATTAATAACTCAAGTATCTTCTTGACAACTTTTGTTTAAAAAATTAAAAACAATAACTAGAAAATAAGTCTTCAAATACAAATCTGTTATTCTCATTATTGTTATTTTTTCTACGATTTTGTAATTATTTATTCTGTAAATTTATTAGGTCAAATAAATTAGATTAATCATTTAGAAAATAACTGGGCAGTCCTGGTACGTGTTTTGCAACTATAGTCAATCTCAGCCCATCTATTGAATAGACAAACTTCATCTGTTTAATATGCATCAAGATGAGACTGATGATAGGAATTCAAATACTTCCAACCGCGAAAGTTCAATAAAAGGCGCGTTGAGCAAGAAAAAATAAAAGGCGCAAAAGCATTCATCATCATGGTACTCGCCCTGAAATAATTAGCTAGCGGAAATTGGCTCAAGTGGAAGAGACTTAAGTCGTTTAAGGAAGGGTCTCGAATTCGAGTCCTTGTGGATGCAAAAAACTTCTCTGTGAGAGGTCCCCGTATGCGTCCGACAAAACTTTGATCCGGACTAATCAGGGCAAAACTCTAGTGAATCGGGTACAATAGCAAAAAAAAAAAAAAAAGAAAAACTTCCACAAATAATTCCATTATAGAATCGCAACGTGCTCTCAAACCCATAGTATTTATTCATAATATGGTGAGTTACAAAGTCACTACAGTTATTTGTTGCTCCTTTAGTAAATCAATCTCCATTTCTTAATTTAGCTGCAGATGAAACTGAAAATAATTGTAATATTTTTACTTTTTAATTCATTCTGAAAATTGTAACTATAATTAAGTTATACTTGCCCTCCTTAATTCGGTCATTTATGTAAGGTTATTATGTTACACTTCATTATTTAATTATATTATCTTTCTCGCGTTAAGTGCCTGATTCTTTTCGTTTGTTAATTAGGTATTTCTACACAAAAAATGCAGGCCTTGTTTACTAAAACTTAACAACCTTTGAGGGGAAAAAAATAATCAATTGTCCCTATGCATATTTAGACATTTCAATTAACGTTTATAGAGGATAACTTGTACTAAACTCAACTCTAAAATTTCTCCCAAAAAAAAAATCTAAAATATATTAACTCAAATTGCCATGAAAATTGAACATTGTGCGTTTTTTAAAAAAATAAAATAAAATCGAGGGTGCCCATTAAAAAGGGTAAGTGCAATTAATTCAGCATGGGGGAAAATTATGCACCCAAAAAACACTCATTTCATATTTAGCTGATTCACTATTCTCCATTAAAAAAAAAAAAAAGCTTTAGCACTATATTTCAGCAATAAAGGTAAATAAAACTACGAATTTTTTTTACGTCAGAACTTAAAAGCAAAATACACTGAATTACACTCTTAAGAGTCCAGTAAAGGGAGACACTAAACGTATTAATCCTCAACGAATAAGGTATCCTCACTAACAAAACTTCAAATGTTAAAGAAGTTTTTTGTAATCTTTTTGGTTGAACCACAAAATATCATTTAGTTGTAATGTAATAGGTTGTATTTGACAAAACTCCTCTGTGTACATATTTCATTTTAAAAAAAAACTGAGCTACCAAATATTTGTTGTTTAAACTTGGTGCCAAAAAATCAAAGTTCAAATCGCCACGTGTCAGATAAAGGGAACCTGTCAGAAGAATAAGCGAACAAGGATTCGAGCTTCCCAGGCACAAACACGTCCACAAAATTTCCAGCCTCGGGGATCTCGGCTTCTACATCATTCTTCCTCTCTGCTGATAACTATGCTGTTTCTCCTCCATCCTTAATCAGCATCACTGCTCACCCAACTCATCGCGGACATGGCTACGGCTCTGTTCATAAACTGTAGTCTTCCTTGGAGTAGTTCAAAGCATATGCTAGCCCCTCCTTCTTCACATTCAATGTGTTGCTCTTCACCAGAAAATGAAGCTCTAAGAACTAGAGCTGCTTCGGGTTCGAAAGGAGCTGACTTTGTTAACGGAGAGAGCGAGAAGCGTTCAACTTTGCTGTTGAACAGAAGAACAATTTTGGCTTCTGCGGTTTCCGTACTGGGTTTTCCGAGAGATAGTTTAGCGGCGGTGAAACAAGTTCTGCTAGCAGGAAGGATCCCTGGTCTATCCGAGCCTGATGAACAAGGTTCTTACCCTTTTCCTTTTCCTTGACTATATCGACCCTTGCTATTGAGTATTGACATAAAACAGAAGTTGGAAATTGTGTTTTATTTGAAGGGTTACAAACTAGTCTATCAGTTCTTTTCTGTAGTTCATGATTAATAGAGAAATACATCCTTTTTTAATTGGTCAAATAGAGAAATGAATCTATAGCATCCCATAAGCGTGAACGAAAACAAAAAATTAACCCAAATTTTCAAATGGAGCCCATGATGGAAGGGATGAAGTACTTGAATGGTTCAAGCCTTGACTCTAGCCATGAAGCAATGTCTTTAATAAGTTCCAAATTTCTTGATCCAATATGTGTTTTTTGTATATGTTTTAGCGCCCGTTTTCTTGTATATTAAAAATAGCTTTTCAGTGAAAGTGACATAATGTAGGCAAGTATTTGATCAGACAGGTTGGAGGACATATCGCAGGCCAGATGAAAAGTCTGGAGGACATGGAGTTGGATGGAGTCCTATCATCCCTTACACGTTCAGAGTGCCTCAAGATTGGGAAGAGGTGATAATTAATAATCCCTGATATTTAGTGCTGGAAATGCAACATAATTTTATCACGTCACAGATGGTCCTTAGCCTTTAAAATTCCAATTGGATCCCTGAAGTGTTTCCTAGGGTACAGTATGGAGAGATAAGTAGAAAATGGTAGGCTCCCCTTATATGGGTTCATGTGCGCAAAAGTGTGATGCTCCATTATGTTTCTGTCTCTCTTGACTTTAGTGTAGTTAAATACTTCGAAGGATCTAGGAGCTTAAGAGACTATGAGATGACTCCTCTTTCAAAAAGATGCCAAGTCACTGATCATAGTAGGGTATGACTCTAGCTTTTCTTTATCTGAAAAAACTCAAGTCTGATTCTTGGGTATTTGCAATCAGGTTTTTCTGCAAAATTGTGACGAATGGAACAACTTTTAGTGAAGGAGTCAATAACGAGTATACGAGATGCTAACTTGTATAAAATGTTCACGTTATCTTTCTCTTCTGCTTGCTTAGTTCTGACAACTTACGCATTATCCACTTAACAGGTACCAGTGTCAATAGCAGATCTTGGTGGCACAGAGATAGATTTGAGATTTGCAAGCTCGAGGGAAGGACGCTTGTTTGTCATTGTTGCTCCTGTTCTGAGATTTTCTGATGGCGAGTTTGTCCTATTTTTTGAATCCACTTTAGTATTCTCGAGACAAAGGAAAAGAAATTTTAGTAAAGATTGATAATTTCATATTCTAATCTTTATACCATATCATAACAGATCTTGGTGACGATGCTACGATAGAAAAAATTGGACCTCCAGAAAAAGTGATCGATGCGTTTGGTCCAGAAGTGATTGGGGAGAATGTGGAAGGAAAAGTTCTTAGTTACAATGTAGCGGAACATGAAGGAAGAACATACTACCAATTTGAACTAGAGCCTCCTCATGTACTTATTACAGCTACCGCAGCCGGCAACCGCCTGTACTTGTTCAGTGTGACTGGCAGTGGTATTAAACTTCATCTGCTATTGGCTAATTTTGCAACATGAGATCTGGACAGCCTTAAAAGTAGGAAAAAAATCGAATCTAACGTTGCATTTTTTTTCAGGTCTCCAGTGGAAGAGGCATTACGATGATCTGAAGAGAATATCAAGTTCTTTTCGTGTCGTTTGATTGGGATCTTTTGTAAATTGAGAGATCACACACAAGAAAGGTCTTCTGTATTTGTAGTATAGCAAAAACAAAATTTGTTTGACACCTTCATCTGATTGGTGCAGAGATAATGAATATAGAATTGTGGTCGTGTATACCTACAGTATAATAAAAAAAGTTTGGGTGGCTTCTTATATCTTCTATTTTAGGTGGGAGGTAAACTGCCTGTTTTTGAAGTTGACATTGCCAGTAGTCTTGTAAAGAATTTGCAGAAAGGAACCTTTTGGGCCTGATCGTGTAAATTTTTCAGTGATGTCAAAATGATCTTTAAAAACCAGATTTGTGGCTTTAAAGTTTAAACGCCAGGTTTATCTCGCCCATACAACAATACTGTAACCAGTATTCACAAATATTTGCCAGTTGTGGGAGGTTTATGTCACTTTCAGGGTTAGTGCAAGTTATTATTGATAGGTCTGCAGAATATTATTAGTGCCAGTTAGCTGACTGTTTTTTCCATTGCTTCAGCCATTCATGCAAGGCTTGGTATTAATCCTGGTTATGCTGACCAAGGTAGCTGACCTCGTTTCCCTCAAACTGTACTGTATCTCCTGCATTTTGACTCTGTCCTTTTCAGTCTTATTTCTGATAGTGATCATTAACATAAGAGGAACAGCAATGTGTGAGTTCTCTCATGAACAGATTCCTAACAAAGCAAGTTATGCATACCATTATTATCCCTCTCAATTTTTTCACTTTCATGCATCATGCATTTCAGTTTTCTGATCTGGTTCTTTGTTCTCTTCGATATTATCATTTTTTATTTATTTTTTTAAATACAAAAGGCGAGCAAAGCTTGATGTTAGGCCAATGCCTAACTAGGTAGAGGGAATATTATACATGTATAGCTGACAGGGGAAGAGCAGGTATTTTAGCAAGTTAGACAGATTATTCACACTTGATTGTCCGGAATGCTGGTTGCTAGTGGAGAATAAAAGCTAAGTGGGGAAGTTCTGAGAGGATGAAAAATGAATGGTTCAGAATGGAATAGTACGTCATTTAGGGCTATTCCCTGGGGCAATAATTCTCAATTCGTTCACAACATCAGGTACAGACACCTTTCCACCAAACAGCCACTTAACTAATAGTTATTGCCATAAACCAGAAGAGGACACCAACTTATCTATACGAGAACTTTTTCTTCAAGTGTAGCACCATGAAAGAGTGGAGGTTCCTGTTGCTTAGGATAGTATTTATGGTAAGGTCAATTGTTTTCCCGTCTTGTTGTGACTGGAAATATGGATGATGGTTCAGGTGGAATCTCCTAGCATATTGGTCAAACTTTTAGCCATTTAAATTACTATAAGAAATAATCAGCTGACCCAAGGCCTTGTAGCCTAGTGGTATTGGTACTCTCCATCTAGTGGGAGGTTGCGGATTCGATCCCGCTGCCTGTAACTCAAGCCATTAGTGCTTGCCGCCTTGTAATCCAAAAAAAGAAATAATCAGTTGAAAGTCATGCATTTAGCTATTTCGATATATATGTCGGTGATTGACTTTAAGATAAGGTATTGATAAATGTTGTTCATAATAGCTCAAGGGTGAAAACGATTTGACTGAAGTACCATCTAGTTTCTTAAGCAGTCTTTACATGCTTCTGCAGAATTCCTTTGGTAAGTGTTCATTAAGATCACTTATTTAGCAAGCTCGGAAGGATTGTAACGAGGTAAGAGCAGACACAAGTTGCGTGAGCTGGTACAGTCCACCAACTTGATGTCCATGGTTTCATAAATCAGTAGAATTTTAGGTATTAGATGAAGGGAAGAGAATGGTGCAGTCCCTTTGAACAGGAGCCCGTTATGACATAACAATTGATAAAGTGTTGGTTTCCACTTTCAAGTGTGGCCACACAATACAGACATAAAGTGTCTCTTGGTCATCATGCTTTCTTTCTACTGATTACGAATCATAATGTTTGTTTCCCTTGCTCCTGAAATGGCCTTCTCAGTACCTGCATCTGCATAAAGTCCTAACGCTAAAATGATCACCAGAATAAATTAAACAGAAAACGACATTTATATATTGTTGTTAGATGAATAGTGTGATTTTTTGATTATTAGACAAAGCTGATGAAAACGCGGCCTGTCAAATGGCAAGATTGGAGGGGCCAACGAGCCTAACTCACGGCCTCAGTGACCCTAACCAAAAACTCCTGGAGGGTCCAATGGGCCTAACTCAACAATTTGACATATGTCCTGCCAAAAAAAAAAAAATGCGTGCAATGCTTTTCTGTGATACTACCTCTAATTTTAAATATACCACTTAATTTATTAAATAGATGGCATATAAACTAAGTTATATATTTAGAACCTAATGAGTATTAGGTCTCATTACTAACTTTATACATGAGTTGATTTAAAACTTTTTAAAGGACCGCATTTATGTTTCTTCTACATGCACATTCTCTTAAAATGAGAGAATTTTGTAAGAATGAAAAAAAAAGTTGTGTGGACTGTATTAAAATGTGCAAGGAAAGATTTTTTTTTTAAAAAACACATGCTTGGGAAAATTAATCTTTTTTCCCTATACTTTTAATTGGATTGTAACTTATTCTCTACATTTTGACTCGGTTGTAACTCATCTTTAAACGTTGACTCACTACAACTTGATTTTTATGGTTTTAACCATTTTATAATTTAGTTCTAATGTTTACAAAATGGTTAAAGCTAGAAGGACTCAGTTGTAGAGAATAAAAGTTCAGAAACTATATTACAACCGAATCAAAATGTAAGTGTTGAGTTATAACCTAATTTTTATTTTTATTTTTGCTTGGAATAACCTAATCAAAATTATAGGGATCAAGAGGTTAATTTTCCCAAACAGTTTTTGAAAATGCACAGGGGGCAAAACTCAAAAAGTCTAGGGGGAGAATCCATAACAAACAAATCAGAATGTAAGAAACCTATATTGAGATTGTAACATAATAATTACTTAAGATGCGCCTACTGCTGTAACTCAAAAACTAAATTGTGCGATGCACTGATGAAATATAAGTAACTAACTATATTGTCTAATTCCACCTGGACAGCATTTTTGACTAAATCAAATTGTAAAATGATCATCTTATGGGCAAACCCTGAGTGACTTCCTTCATTCTCGGAGACCATGTATACCTAGAGTAGCGTAATTAAGGATGTCAATGCCCACTGAGATCAAAAATGAAATCCTACCTATCCAACAAATAACTCCTTTTAATCCCACCTATCCACTTCATTTCTGAAGTCGTATATTCCTTTTAACTTATAAAATTGTTTCAAACATTCACCAGAGAAAGACAAAAAAGTTACTAACTCCGGGATCATTTTTTGTAATGTAATTTGTACTACAAAAGTGATCTTATAATTAAGGTATTAACTATTGTGGAAATAGTAGCTAAAGCATGATAAGCGAGGTTAAGATTTCATATGAAGTCATCAGGCATTGTGTGAATATAATATCTTCCCACTCGACTTGCAAATATTTTATCGAGTTCTGTGGGTTCCGGCTAGCATTCAAACTTATGCCAGTTTACTCATCATTATTGCTTCGGACAACTTTCTGTTCAAAATGAAAAAGTAAAAAATTTGCAGTTTCTAATTGCAGGTATAGTTATTACGTGCAGGGTTGTGGTCGTCTTTCTTCCTATATATAATCTCCCTCACCCCCTTCTCATATCACGCACCATTCTGCACTCTCTGCCTCTGTCTCTGCATATTTTCCTCATCATGGAAGATTTTGCACATTTCATGTTTGGCATTTGTGGTGCGTTTTCTCATCATTTAGTCTTAGCCTCTCTCTCTCTCTCACACACACACACACACCCTTTTCTTTTTCTGAGTCATTTCTTCTTCTTCTGGTTGTTGCAGGAAACGCTTTTGTTATGTTCCTCTTCTTGTCTCCGGCGTACGCATCCATCTCATAAATGCCTCTTTCTCTTATTTTAATTTAATTTCATTGTTCAGACAAGTCAGAGTGAATACGGTGAGAAATTTGGCTTTGTTTGTAGGATTACATTCTCCAGAATCATAAAGAACAAATCTACAGAAAAGTTCTCCGGCATTCCTTATGTCACCACACTACTTAATTGTCTCCTCTCTGCTTGGTGACTAACTTCTCTCTTCAGAGTCCCTTTCAGTCACCATTCTTATGCTCTGATTTTGTTTTTAGCTTCATTTTCACTGTTTCCCGACGTTCTCTTTTATTTGTAGAATTGAAATGGCCGAAATAAATGACTCATAAGTGATTATGCTGCGTTGTCTGTTCTCCCTTTAATACCTCTATTAAATTACTTGTACTTTCGTTTACTTTATTGTTGCGATTTCATCCAACACCATTACTCTGCTTCACCTTCGAGTAATTTCTTATCAGAGGATAACAGTTCTTTAGGTACATCGCGTCCTTTAACTTACAGTACTTTTGGCATCCATAAAATCTCAAATTTGCTACATGTAAGGATATATCGGTAGTTGTTTTTTTGCACTCGATTCTTAAATCTTGGCATGGAAAGTTACAACGCATTCTTCTTTCTGACCACCATTACATTTTTTTTTTCTTAATCTTGATCAAACTGTTTAAATAATCTTCAGGTACGGGTTGCCGTTCATGTCCCCCAAAAATTTATTAGTTTCTACGATCAATGCCTTTGGAGCAGGAACTGGAATCATATACGTTCTAATCTTTATCACGTTGTCACCCAAGAAAGAAAAGCTTAAAATCATCGGACTCTTCGCTTTCGTACTCATACTATTTATCCTCGTCGTCATCGTCTCTCTCTTTGCCCTGAACCACTATCCCAGAAAACTCTTCTGCGGCCTCCTGGCATCTATATTCTCCATTGTCATGTTCATTTCACCCCTCTCAATCATGGTAAGCCGAATGGTGATCAAGCATTCATCGTTTTACTCGAACACATTGAAATTAACATGATATATGTATACATGTATATGTGTGTGTGCAGAGACTGGTGATTAGAATAAAGAGCGTGGAGTTCATGCCGTTCTTTCTGTCGCTATTCATGTTTCTGTGTGCTGCTTCTTTCTTTGTGTTTGGTCCGCTGAGTCGTAACCTTTTTGTTGCTGTAAGCAGAGTAAAAGGTTATGCATATATCTGATTTGATTTGATCTGGAAGTGGCAAGTGATAGAAAATTTTGTGTTGTGTTGAAAAGAGTGAGTGATTTAATTTGCAGGTGCCGAATGGACGAATGGTGTGGGTACGGCTCTGGGGGCAACGCAGCTAATAGTGTATTCTGAGTACCGTGAAAACAGAGGGACGCCTTAAACAGAGGAGGAAGCTCTGGAGATCGGTGAAGCAAAGCCAAAATCCCCCACAAGAGAAGCAATATGATTCTAATTAGTTAATTAAGTACTCCAATTGATTAATGATTAATGGGTAATTTCCCTCTTGCCGTAATTCTTCCTTGCTCTCCATTAGCAAGAGTAAGTTTGACAATGTTCAAAGCCCTGTTAAAGTTTATTGGATACTTTTCTGCAGTGCAGATTTCCTTTGGATTTACGCGTGCATGCATTGTCTTATCTGGTCATATCACATACGTGCAGGAGGAGAAAAAGTAATATCTTATTTTTAATTATAAAATTTTCAGCCTGATCTGCAATTAATCTGCAGACATTGATTTATAAAGAAATTAAACCGATTTTTTCTCGTGCCATTCTTTTTTCACACTCATACAGAAACTATATGAATATTACATATATTTTCAATTTTAATTAGTGGGAGGCTGCGGTTTTGATGTTAATTATAACTTTTAAGGGGCCATTTTTCGCCCCTCTAATTTAAAAATACATTTTTCCGAGGTTTTCCAATGACAGGTTCAAGTTGTCTGCATAATGTACACTGCTGAGGAATAAATTAAAGCAATAGCAGCCAACACAACGAACTTGTTTTAAGAATCAGATTCCCGGATAAAATCATTGTTAACTAAGTTATGATGACGGAAAGTTGTCCCACTATTAGAGAATACAAATGATTAAGTTGCACAGATATTGTCCAGATATAAAGAGAATCAGATCCACGAAGAAATCCAATCAGGAGGCTATACAATGTGGTTGATAAAAATAAAATAAAAGGGAGGCATATTAATAAATACAGTCTGAGGGAGAAAATTAACAGCATCTATAATTTAAAAGAAGTACAAGTGCAGATAAAAATAAGAATACAAGACGGAGGAAAAAAACTGGCAGAGAAAGTATTAGAATTACTAATAAATTGTTGGTTGAGGTGGTAAAGGATATCATTCTTGTCAAAAAGATAATACAAATTTGAATCTCATAAAATTATTTGTTGGGAGATGTGAGAACTACTTGCCTTTTAAGTCCTAAAGAGAAAATACTTGGTCAAATAAAAAAAATATTAGAATTTATATGTGTGTGTGTGTGTAAAAGTTTCATATGGACAAGTTGAAGAATAAATTGAAGATATATAACTTTAAAGTAAGTCTTGTTAAATTAACTTGCAGTATCTTGATAGAAGGACAAATACAATATATACATATTTTCATAAAATTTAATATGCCAAACGCTACATGAAAATAACTCAATTCCAACTCAATATACTTTCTTTTTTGGGCTTGCACATTTGATATCCTAAGTCAGTGCTTATATCACGGGAAACACGTTGGGCCCAGATTAATCTAGATTCAAGTATTACAGAGGCTCACGACCCTTTTAAGTCAGCAACTCCATACACAACCTAAGAATCGAATTTTGGATGTTACTTAAAGGATTTAACGCTTCATTCTGCTAGACCAACTGGACATTGGTCCAACTCGATATACCTAGGATGGCCCATGGATGCATTCTCATTTGGTTCTCATTTGACTACTGATGAGTGTACCAATCCCAAGGGGTGCATCAAGCTTCATCCGAAGGCTAATATACGTTATGGTTTGAAGTTACAAGAAGTATCTAAGAAGTTGAGTCTGATTAAGTTTGCGTTGAAAAGATAAGTTTATGCAAGTCAAAATATAAGACTATTCTTATAAATTTACCTTATATACTGTAAATCATATTAAAAAATAGCTTCTACTATTAATTAAAAGATAGAAGTGGTTTGCTTTTGGGCACATGAATATGAATGAGAACTGAAAAGGCGTGTGTAATGCACAAGCACAGTCCACAGCTGTTGGCTCCACACTCAACAGCCCACTTAACGTGGCTATTATATGGAAATAATGCTGCTCACGCCAACGCACTTGTCAATAGCTCCTACCCTATAAGTTGAATAATTATTTTGAACAAGTAAATTGGAAGAGACTGTAAAGAGTACAAATTCAATCTCCCCTTCCATAACTTGACTGAGTAACTCCCTGGTTTATAAATTTAAAGGCTTTCCCTACTCGTATGTTTTTTTTTTAATATAAAAATTTTAGGAAAGGATTTGGGTTCACCCACGATCTAAGGAAAGGGCGAAATCTTCCTTCTTTCTAGATGATATCAATATTGGGCAGGGCGAGCCGTCTATTACTTTCAAATTTTTCCCTGTTGTTCATAAGTATCTAGTTACACCATCTCACCGACAAAAACATGCACGAAAAACAGGTGCTCATTTGTAGAGATGGACGCAAGTTCATTCCCCCCCCCCCCAAAAAAAACAGTGTTTAGACTTTTGGGCCGAGCTTCCATGTGGCCACGTTTTTTCTGCTTTTTCCGGCCTTCACCGTTTCACTTTTTTTTCTTTTTTTTTTTTAAAAATAATTCTTAATTTACCGTGTCAATGTGATCTCTTATCTTGACAGTATCTGGGCACGAATCCGTAATTATATATACATGCTTAACTTTGAAAAATCATGTTCATTATTTATGCATAATTAACCACTTAACATTATGAGTTAAGAGATAGGACACGCAAGGTCCGGCCTTTGATTTTTCTTTTGTTGTTGCTTTACAGCTTTTGTGGAATTAACATTTTTCCTTCACGAGATAAATACCTAAATTATAAACATCCGCTCACATTTTATCTCGGGTACTTGATGTTTGAGTATGCAACGTTGATTTTATAAATTTTAATTATTTAAACATGTATGTGATTGTTTGTATTTTATTATCGATTTTTGTTAAAATAATTGTGCATGGTTGAGTTAAATGAAAATTAAAATTACAAATAAAAATAATAGGTGGGATGTGAGTAGGGGTGGAAACAGGCCAGGTCAGGTTAGGTTTCACTTTTAACATGTCAGGTTTGTGTTTGTAACATAGTGGAGTGAGCCTGACCTGTGCCTGTTACAGGCCTATTTTTCGGCCTGAGTCTAGCCTGTATGTAGGCCTGGCCTGGCCTGACCTGTGGCTTGTTAAGGAGACATACTTTAAAAAAAATAAATAAATAAATTTTTTTATATAATATAATAATTTTTATTTATTTAATTAATTAAGCTAACATACCATTTTTTTAATTTTATTTTTTTAAAAAAAATTCTTTATATTATTATTATTATTATTTATTTGATTAAGCTAACACATCACAGATAAAAACAGACCTACTTTAAACAGGTTAAAAATAACTTAAAATTAAATAAATAAATATTAATAATATAAACAGACCAGTTTGACAGATTTAAAAGGCCTCTTATCAGGCTTGTTAAACAAAAACAGGTCTTATAAAAGATATTGACCTGATCTTATAAACTGATAGATCAGACATAATTAAACTTTTAACAGACCAGGGTATGTATTTCCACCTCTAGATGTGAGAGAGAATCTGCTTTTGAAGGGAGGCGGGGGTTGCGGTGAGGATGGATGGATGGGATATATTGTAACGGCCGTTACTCTAACGGTGGGTTTTCCGTCGAGTCACGTGACCCAAATCCCGATGCATGTCATGGAAATGGGATCGAATGATGCATGGAGGTCATTCACATGAGCATCCATCACAAATCCTGGCTTAGGGTTTCTCTGCCCCTCCTCTTTCCTCATATTGCCCTTCTTCATCTTACGTCATCCTTTTACCCCCCCCCCCGGCAATAAAACATCCTCTCATTTCACTTCCCCTCAATTTCACTCACGTTTTATTTTCATCCTAATTTTACATCATATGTGTATTTAGATTAATGGTCATAGAGATAACTGTTTTCTTTATCTCTCATTTGTAGACCTTTTGGATTTGTGTTTGTATTTTGTTTTAATGCGATTTTTGTTTAAAAAAAAAATTCAATATAACTTTCACAAACTTTGATAGTGGATATTTATATTATCGGTATAAAAATTGGAAAATGCATAACACCATACTCTATGCGAACAAAATTTACTTGTGCATAAAAATTTATCTGGTCTTTCTTAATAGCTTTTCTCTAAAATTTATTATTACTTTTTTTTTTCCTTTTATAAACATGAAACTATTGTGTCTTTTGGAGTATATTTTTCTTGTAAACTACTGTAGGAGTATGACTTACATCAGTACTGTTCTCTTTCTTTTCATTCACAACTTGTCTATCTTCACTGACTATAAAAGCAACAAATTTTGGATTTTATTTAACTGCGTTTGGTTTGAAAAAAAAAAAAAGAGAAAGGGATATAAATAAGTATTTTTATCAAATTGTCATTAATTAAAAAAAATTATTTAAGAATATATTTTAAAAATATTTAAAAAAATTATAAGTTATTTGATCAATATAAGATAAAATATTTCTCTTTCCTCCCTCTATTCCCTTAAACAATCAACGCTGACACGTTTATATTATTTATGCAACATATAAATCATTTATATTGTTTAAGGCTTCCTTTTTATATTCCTATACGCAACGAGTGTTAGATTATTTAGCTAACTTGCTTTGAAAAATATACCTTAAAATATCTAAAATTACTTGTATCATAGTATCACCAGCTAAACAAATAATTAAACATTGCCAGAAACTTGGGAAAAAAAAATTGAAATATGTTCCTTGTATGTACCCTCTTCTATATATATTATAAGTCATATTTAACTATCTAACGGAAAACCAATAGATTTAGCTGACTCATTGCAATTCATATTATGTCGCACAAATCCAAGAGACTGGCACAACACTACTGCCACTGGGTCATTTGTTATAAAGGATCGCCATTAACAGAATGTTTATGAAGAAATCAAGCAATTGCAAGCACTGACTTTCTTTTCAAATGCTTAAGAGCTTCTTTATTCTGGATTAATAACACCTGTCTCCTTAATGCTGCAACTAACCTTCCATTGGCAATCTATTGTGTGAATAAATGTTTCATACACCTTCTTGAAATCCCCATCTGGCTTTGACATTACTCCCTTTAGTCTTTATTATAAGGCACCAACTAACAAATATTTTTTGTCCTTTTTATAAGACACTTGTAAGTTTTCAAGGTGTAGTTAATTCATTTTTCCATATTTATCCATATTTAATAAAGGTAATATAAGAGACTATTATATTTGAGTTTAAGGTAGTTAGTAGGGGTAATATTGGAAATTACTTGAATTTTATGACAATTTTAATACTTTGAACTAACTTTATTAGTTTGTGAGAATTGATAATTACTGACTTATAACAAGGACCAGGTGAAGTACTTAACAAGAAAATTTAGCTTTAACTCCTATTTTGTCCTCGGTTAGTTTTAGTACTATTTTTCTTCCTTCCTTTACTAGGCCTTCTGATCCAAATATTAGCATTCTTCGAGTTTAACTTCATATTTTAATATCATTTTGTCTTGTATAAAAAATGTTATAAATGGTATACGAGTGTTTATTTTTATTTTTTTCCTCATAGAATAAGTACGAGGCAGGAAGGGAACCTGAAAAAGTGATAATGGAAGAAAGATAATACTCTTATTATCTTTTTTCTTATTTTCTCTCATCATCCAATATAAACTGTATAGGAGATGAGAAGAAAAGAATTATAAGTCCGATGATAGAATGGGTAATGGCAAGTGGATGGTAGGGTGGGTCAGCCTAATCTACAGCATCCACAGATCCAAAGCCCCCCTCACGACAAATGCCTTCCGATTCCCGCTCGCTCTCACCCAACTCGCTCCACATTTCTTATGAATCCAAAAAAAAAAACGGCTCCACATTTTTGGTATGCCCCCCAAAGTACTCCCTCCTTCTGTACTCTTCGCCTACGTTGACTTTCTTGCCTCCTTCTGACTCGCCTCACATCTGGGTAGCCTCTTTGACATTTTTCCCCCCTTCCTCGGTGTTCATTCTATACACGTCTCTCTCTCTCTTCTCAAGGTTATTAGGTCCGAATCCGTCATTGAATGGTTAAGGTATTGGGGTACATTTAAGTTAAATCGATGAAAAACTAAAGATTTCAGATTATTTATATGAAATTGTGAATAAAATAAAAAATAATAATTTAGTTATTTTTAAAAATAAAAGAACGTTAAACTGGTCTAACTTGCTATATTGAATCGGTTGGACCACCGCCTCAAATTGTTTGGTCCAGTTTGATTTTAATAACATTGCTTTTTTTTTTTTTTTGTCAAAACTAACTTTAAATATGCTTTATTTTATTATGGATACTCATTATTTATGCGCATTCACAATGCACTACGTCCAAGACAATATTTCATGTTTGTATGCATATGCCCTGCTTAAATGAAATAATACGGTCTGTAAATTATAAGATTGTGTATTCACGATTAGTCATAAATATTAGCATTAATGTTGTGTCTTTGTTAATTTCATGCGTTATTTTTTTAGTTTTTATATCGTGGATATTTAATCGCTGGTCTTCCCCATCCAAGGTGTTTTAATAATTAATAAAAAAAATTCAGTCAACGACGATCTATGTATGGATACACACACATAGAGAATCCTAAAATCAACTAAAACTAAATGCCCGCCCTCGTCGTGAGATAGAGTTTTGGGTTGAATGAAGAAATTTACACTATGTATGATTTGGGGGAGTGAGAAGGTAAGTGGAGAGGGAATTTTTTTTTCTAATCTTTATAAAATAGCGTGTAAATTTTTTTTAATATTTTTAAAATATACTCTTAATAAAAAATATATTCCCCTCATTAATGGTAATTTGGTCAACATCCTCCCAAAAGATATTTTCCTCCCGCTCCCTTCCCTTCAAATCAAATATACCCTAACATTATGTTTGGTTTAAGAGGAGGGAGTAGGAAAGAAAGAGGGGAGATAATTTTTTTTTTCTCATCTTTATAAAATAGCTTATAGAAAATTTTCAATATTCTTAAAATATACTCTAAAAAAAAGAATATTCTTCTCATTAATAATAATCTGGTTAACTTCCTTCCTAAGGATTACTCCTCTCCCACCCCCTCCCTTTGAATCAAACACACCCTAAAGAAGAGCGACAAGGATAAAGGGCCTGTTTAGGTTGATGGTAGAAGCAGTGACTTAAAAGTTATCTAACTTTAAAAAAAAAACTTAATAAGAAAAAAGTCAGGTTACTGATAATGATTTGTGTTTGTATTGATGGTAATAAAAGTGATGGGGTCCATGTCAAAAAAATGAAATCTTTTTGGAAAAAGTTAAGAAGTATAACTTTTTCCTTAACGGGCTTTTTAAGTTTTTTGAGCTTTAAATGAAGTAAATTTAAACTTAACCCAAACAGACTCAAAATCAGCTGGTAACATTAACTAACTTTTTTTCAAAGTTATCGCAGAAAAAATTGAAAAAACTAGTAATCCAAACATGCCAATGATTCATGTTTGGATTGATTGTGGTAGAAGTGGCGGGACTTATGTCAAAAAGCTCTATTTATGAGCTTTTTCCTTGACGGGCTTTTTGAATTTTAAGTTAAATGAATTTAAGTTCAACCTAAACAGACTCAAAATCAGCCAGCAACATTAACTGATTTCTTTTTAAAATCATCACAAAAAAAAACTCAAAATGTTACACTCCAAACAGACCCAAAGATGCCTGCTTCAAGGACAGGAGACATCCTCTCCCTATCCCCTACCATGTTTTTTCCTAGAACACACAGTCAACAATAGCCCTTGAATTCACGCACTTCACCTTTATCCTCATCGGCGATTCAGTATCGTAGAGTTGTATTTGAATACCGTGAGACTCAATCATCTCGTTATAACATTTTTCTAAAACGTTTTTTTAACATTCGAACTCAAAAATTTATGTTTAAATGATCACAATTTCTTATATTTGAACCAATACGTGTCAGCAAGTATGCCACTTATCATTAGTTTACTTTGCTGTAGTCAATATTTTATAGACAGCTGCAATGTTTTTATGCATCCCATTCCCACTAAAGGATTTTTAGGGATCTAATACAAGTAATTGGAGGGAAAAAATCACTGGAGTAAATGAAGGGTGGATAAGAAAAGTAGGAATCCACATTCTATACTTTTCTTTAGATGCTTCTTAGGTGTTTTTCTCCCTAAGAAACATATAAAGAAATATTGGTAACATTTTATTTTATTTATTTAAACTAAATTATATTTTACATCCTGAAATATTAGAAATATTTTTTTTTCTGTAACACTAGTATGCTGTAAATTAATTAGTTTGAGATACTATATGCAAGAATAATATCTCAAGATGCAAAATATACTTTAATCTAAATAAATAAAATATAAACAAATTTCAAAAAAATCTTACCAATATTTCTTTATGTGCTTCTTAGAGAGAAAAACACCTAAGAAACACATTAAAAAAAACATAAAATGTGGACTCAAAAAGTTGAGCGCGTCATTGGACTTGTGGGTGAGGAATAAAAGATACATGAATAGAAGTTATGGTAAGGGGATAAAATAAGTTTTTGTTATTTATATACCCTTCCCGACATTGATATAAGATAAATTTAGATAGTTAATTATGGTCCTCAACATAAGATGTAGTTTTAATATTGGGTTAAGGAGTAAAAATACACATGAACTTTTTCCCAAGGAGCAAAAATACATATCTCACCGTTAAGTCACTATTCACCGCTGTTAAGTTATTGTTCACCTCATCTCTTTCTTTCTCATCACGGTGAACAACGATTTAACGATGGGATGTGACTTTTGAACAAAAATGGTAATCTCATGTGTATTTTTGCTCCTAAAAAAAGTATATGTGCATTTTTGCTCTTGGGAAAAAACTTATATGTATTTTTGCACCTTAACCCTTTAATATTTGTTAATCTTTTTTAAATTTGGAATCACTTTTGAGGATTATAAAAGTGCTTATTTGTGTAAATCAAAATAAATTTTTTTTCACGTATTTACCTTATATACTATAATTCACAAGTGAAAAGTTAATTTTAAAGGTTTCAATCCCTATTTCTTGTGGTAGGATAAGCTACTAGTAGTCAATTTGCAACCAAGCAACTCATTTATTAATAGGCATACAGGCTAGTCCGTGCCCATCATAATGGGCAATTTTCTATTGTGTCGGGACAGGTTTATTGGGCTATACAGTTAACTTATTTTTTAGAGATTAAAAAACAAAATAATTTCTATAAATTATCTTCCTTGATTTATTTTAAAAAAATCAACTAATTCTCATATATATAAAAATGGGGGAGTATCAAATATCCTAGCAAAAAAAATATCAATAGATTAAAAATAAATTTATATAACTCGAGAATTTCGGGAATGACAATTGTTAGAGGAGGCGGGTTCTCAACCTTTTAAAAGAGTAAACCCTTGACCAAATAAAAAATATAGGTTTGTAGCAAAATAATAGCTATACCCAAAAAAACAAAAGAGTTAACATCAACTTTGATCCTTGAAGTTTTACTCAAATTTGATTTGAATACTTTAAGTTTACTCCGTTTATAACAATTTGCCTTAGAAGTTTGAAAAGGATTTAGAATGACGTTTGTTTGACGTTGTTAAATTATTTTATATGATGCTAACTCCATTAAATTAGATTTACTGAGAAATAGCTCATGAGGCAAATATATTATAAAACAATGTTTTTTAAATTAAAAATAAACAAACTACCTTGCTTGACTGATGATGGTATTCTGGGCAGATCTGAGATGAGAGAGCTGCTTATGAGCAACTTGGGAGTGGGGATCATACGTGGTGAAGGTCTTGGTCGACATCAACAGTGGTTCGGTAATTTGAATAAACCGTTTAACCTGTGAAAATCCACATAGTAGAAGTTCATCAATTTAAATGAATTACGATGCAAGAAAATGAGCACTTCAAATTCATCAAATATCACTCCAGGTCCTTTTTAAACTTTTATGGACCAACGATTATAGAGTAAATTTAAAGGACCAAAAACATCAATTACAAACTTTAAGAAGTAAAATTAAATTTGGGTGAAACTTTAATGAGTAAAAGTGGCGTTGACCCAAAACAAAATCCTCTATAAACTACATTCTATAGATGTTATACTCTATTGATAATTTTGATTTTTCAAAAATAAAAATAAAAAACCATTTGAATAAAAAATAAAAAAAATGTCTAATAAATGAGCAACATGACAAATATGTGATTTAGTAGGAATATGGATTTTTGAAATTTAGGTTTTCACAACATGAATATAGATAATTACAATTTAAGAATAACAATTAACAGTTTGAACATATAAAGCGACAATTTGAAAATTTCAAACTACCAACCTCTATACCTAAATTACTAATTCTTATATTTAAATTGCCAACACCAAAAATTCAAAATCTCTTATTCGTACAAGGTGATTTATTTGTCTTTTTTAATTTAATTTAATTTTGCATATTAGGGTTTTTTAATTGAAATAGTACTTTCTGTAACTTTCTTTAAAAAAATAAAAACAAATAACCAGGTTTGTCAATATCTCGTGTAGAGAGGCGTTTGGGTAAGATGGTAATTAAAGAAGAATAGAAGGTCATAGGTGTAAGTGTGTAACTATAAACCTAAATTCATGGCGCAGGATGGAAACGGGCGGTAGAGATGAGAAGATGAATGGCCATGATGAATTGAGGATCCAGCATCATGATAATAGGCAGGCACGCATGTGCATCCGAGGAGCTCATACAAGAACAGGATTTGACTTCATTCCAGAGACAGACCGAGGGTAGAAGAAAGAGAAAGGTGACAAAGAAAGAATGAAGAAAATTCAATCCGATCGAATACAATTTTGACGTCCGCAAGGACTCTCTTCTCTCTCCCTTCTCTCTCACTCATCCTTTCGCTCCTCTTTCCACTTTCTCTCTCTACACCTCACGGCCACGAACAGGGTGTTTACTGAGATTGATGGTCTATAATCCCAGGTGATACACTGAGAAACCCTAGATAAGCTCCACTTACATCTTCAATACTATTCTTAATGAAGGAAAATCTGAGTGCAAATTCCCAGCTTTTCTTAATTCTTAATTCTTTGATCAGTTCCCACTAGCGTTATTGATTCTTTTCTTCGGTTATAGTCGGAGGCTTTCTCTGTTCAATTTCAACTCCTGGTGAGTTCTCGCTAGTCTACCACTTTGACCCTTTCCACTCCTGTTCTTGTTGCTGTCAATCCACCGTGCTCCATTTTACTTGGTTGAGCTCTTGGATTGTTGATTCTCTTTAGCTAGGGCTCGATCGAGGACTGTTTGCAGTAAATTTTCTGTCACTTCTTTTTGCATCCTGCGTAACCTTTCTTTCTTGTTTGTTCAATGAAGTTTTTATTTTGCGCCTTTTAATCATGTGCCCGGAGTTGTGAGATTGAAAATTGAGCAGAGACTTATTATAAAGAAGCTAATCTCAATTACCTAGCTCGGTTTGCTTCTCTGTTTTGGGTTTCACAGCCTGGCTGTTTGCAGATGGGCTCTTTTCTTCGATTAAAAGAAGATTTCGTATTTTTTCCGAAGGCTTTGGTTGTTGGAGTCTCAATATTATTTTCTCGAAACTTGTTTCTGTGCGGGAGTTTAATTGTTTTACTGCCTAGCCTCTTGTGCAGTGGATGATAAATTGGATCTGAAATGTCATGTATTGTGCAGAGATTCATGCGAAAGCCGTTTGAAGTTTGCTTATCTGACCGCATCAGTGCAACCGTGACCTTCAGAATCGAAGGTTGTTTGTTGGTTTCAGCTTTATTTGGTCTATGGCTCGTGCTTGGTTAAACTTAACACCACAGGCCCTGGAAGAATTCTTGCTCATTTCTGCTGGCGTGCAGTAAATCCTCTGGAGCTTGGAGCCTTACGTTTTGGTATGAAAATACTATCTGGGTTAAACTGTATGCCCAGTTTTTTTGAAAGCTGGTGTGTGATTGTAGTTTATTGAACTCATGCTTTATACTTAGTTGTTCTAGGTGATTGTGTGAAGACCTCAACATTGAAAAGATGGTACCCCCGGGACCACCCACTCCGATTGGTGGTGCCCAGTCTGTCTCACCCTCCCTCTTGAGATCTAATTCTGGCATGTTGGGAGCTCAAGGGGGTCCGATGCCTTCACAGTCTTCTTTTCCCTCGCTTGTGTCACCGCGGACTCAGTTTAACAACATGAACATGCTAGGAAATATGTCCAATGTATCGTCGATGCTGAATCAGTCTTTTCCAAATGGGGTTCCAAATTCTGCACTCTCTGGTCCCGGAAGTAGCCAGCGAGCAGGTGTTGATGCCGGAGCTAAAACAGATCCTCTTTCCAGTGTTGGCAATGGAATGAGCTTCAATAATACCACATCCTCGTATGTACAATCAAATATGGCGAATCCTGGTCCATCTGGTCAAGGTCAGGCCCAACAATTCTCAAATCCTTCTGGCAACCAACTATTGCCAGATCAACAACATTCCCAACAACTTGACACTCAAAATTTCCAACATAGTCAGCAGTCATTGCAACAGTTCTCAGCTCCTCTGAACTCTCTGCAACAACAGCAGCAGCAACATTTTCAATCAATTCGAGAAGGGATAGCTGGCATGGGACCTGTTAAATTGGAGCCCCAAGTAAACAATGATCAACTTGGGCAGCAGCAGCAGCAGATGCAATCATTGAGGAATCTTGCACCAGTGAAACTGGAACCTCAACAAATGCAAACAATGAGATCTATGCCACCGGTGAAAATGGAGCCCCAGCATTCTGACCAGTCATTATTTTTACAACAACAGCAGCAGCAGCAACAGCAACAACAATACCTCCACATGTCACGGCAACCCTCTCAGGCTACTGCTGCTCAGCTTAATCTATTGCACCACCAGAGACTGTTGCAATTACAACAGCACCAACAACTCTTAAAGGCAATGCCTCATCAACGGCCACAACTACAACAGCAATTTCAACAGCAGAGTATGCCTATAAGGACTCCCAAGCCAGTTTATGAACCTGGAATGTGTGCTAGGCGACTGACGCAGTACATGTATCAGCAACAGCATAGACCAGAAGTAAGAAGTATTCTATCTATTCTATTGCCTTTGTTATGTGCATACTCTCTGTCCCACTAAGATGCTTTGTTTCTTCATTTTATTTAGGATAACAACATTGAGTTCTGGAGGAAATTTGTTGCTGAATATTTTGCTCCTAATGCGAAAAAGAAGTGGTGCGTTTCTATGTATGGAAGCGGCAGACATACAACTGGGGTTTTTCCTCAGGTATGCTACTATTGAAACCCTTCCAAACTACTTTCTTGGGGCCTCGATAACCCCGTCACAGAAAGTTTGTTAGTTATTGTATGAGGTCCATTATCCTAAACTAAATTATTTTATCTTTTATCTTTTTTGTGATTATCATTGTCATGTATTGGGCAATTGTTCCCTTTCATGTCGTCATAGACAAATATGGGATCGAAGTAGTAGTAGCTTAATTCAATGCTAAGCATTAGCATAATCTAAGATGTCGTCTATTGAATTTTTTCAGGACGTATGGCACTGTGAAATATGTAACCGCAAGCCAGGCCGCGGGTTTGGTAAGATTCTGTTTTTGGGTTACCTTTTCAGCATATTTTTGTTCAGTTTTCTCCACTGTCTCAATCTGGGCATTTTAACCTCTTTTACTTGTTTTGTTTGATCTGAGGATAGTTTATACTTTAAATATATGGCTGTGGTGAATTATTCTCCTTTCTGATTCATGAAAGTTTTTGTACAAATTCAGAAGCAACCGTTGAGGTGCTTCCCAGGCTCTTCAAAATAAAGTACGAAAGTGGCACTTTGGAAGAGCTACTTTATGTTGACATGCCTCGGGAGTATCATAATGCCTCTGGTCAGATTGTTCTGGATTATGCGAAAGCAATACAAGAAAGTGTTTTTGAGCAACTCCGTGTTGTTCGTGATGGTCAACTTCGAATAGTTTTTTCTCCTGATCTGAAGGTTATGCATAGAAATTACAATTTTTAGCTTTAAAGTAAAAAACGCTGGGGCATTTTTTTTATTTTGTCTAAGAAGATGCTGACATTCTAATGTCTATTATTTCTTTTGCAGATATGCTCTTGGGAATTTTGTGCTCGGCGTCACGAGGAGCTTATCCCAAGAAGACTGTTAATACCCCAGGTTATTGATTGAATAATTGCCGTCCCAATAAGCTTGGACATTTGAATCAATAGATTCTCTACTTATTTAAATGAACTAGGGGATGTGGTTTATTGATTAATAAATTGATTTCAGCAGATTTTGGTAAACTATTCAGTAATCTACTTTTGAAGGGCATATATCCTTCATTGGTAATTAGACTACACATATTTTCACCATATGACTATCGCAAGTCCTGAGATTTTTACTTGCAAAGGTGTCTGCTGAGCGCCATATAGTATGGATTTTTGTTTTGCTGCATAATAATTCTAGGAATCTTTTTGTAATATTGACATTCATTCCGTAGAGATGGTGACAAAGTGATGGGTGCGAGTACAAATTTAGAATGTTGCTGCATTGTGGTTGTTCACCATCTTATTTATATTTCTTTGTTATTCAGGTTAGTCAGCTTGGAGCAGCTGCTCAAAAATACCAGGCTTTTACTCAGAATGCAGCACCTAATTTATCTGTTCCTGATTTACAAAATAATTGCAATATGTAAGTTCTCTCTGCTGTGCTTGATTTATGTAGAGTTTTTTTTTTAATGGTTTATTTTATAATTATTCTGGGGTAACTGGCTACATTTTGCTTGTTTCATTTGGTGGAGTATTTTCCCTGAGATGTTTTAGAACTCTGCTAGAATCAGGCATCCTTTTATTAGGAATAATAGGGCCTTTGCATGTAGTTCTCATGACATCTGGGGTTAAGAGCTGCATGCTAGTGCTGCCATTTTCTGTTTGTAAATATTATCAATCATCTTGTTCAATTTTGTCAACGGTCTAGTTTGTAGTGCGCTCTGGTCTCTCTTGATCTCTTTTTGGTCCGACTCTTTGGGAGTTTGCTAGTTATGGTAAGGTTTCAATGGGTTTCTTGTGAATTTATGTATTTTTTTTTCCCAGGTTTGTTGCATCAGCGCGTCAGCTAGCAAAAGCCCTAGAGGTGCCATTGGTTAATGATTTAGGATATACAAAGAGATATGTGCGGTGCCTACAGGTAATCTAACTATTATCAATGTTTATCACTTTCATTTCCTGTACTTCTTTCATGGTACCATGATGATCTTGCTGTATGATGTGCTATGGTGAATTTTTTTTTTGTACTGATATTTGTGCGGGAGATCCTTTGTTAAAGGCCTTTGTCTGTCTGAACGTCATTGTGAGCTTTAGCAAATGATCTTTTTTAAAGCTGTATCCTACATTGAACTTGATAAACTTGTTTACCGTTTCTCTTTTTTGTTGGATGTTCTGCAGATATCAGAAGTGGTAAATAGTATGAAAGACTTAATAGATTACAGCCGAGAAAAAGGGATTGGACCTATGGGTAAGTTTAGTAAGTTTGCTTGATTACAAATATGGATATGAACGTGTTTGTCAAAATATCGTTTTGTTGTATTGAGGGCCATTAGCAGTCATCCAATCGCATACTCATTTGCACTGTTCATTCCAGTCCTAAAATGTTGTATTATTTATTATTCAGTAGAATTAGGAGTCTTAGTTTGTTTTTATTGTGTTTATAATGTATATTATCATATAATTTATAATTACGATTATAATTCTATTTTGTTTGGATATATTCATTTTATTAATTTTGACACAAGTGTCCTGTGTATTGGGTGATTATGGATATTCTCATCCAATCTTTCCTAAAAGATGCCTGGTAAGGGAATTATTTCTAGCAAAAGGCTGTATCTGCCTGTTGACAGGAATAGTTCTTAGATGCGAACACAAATTAATGATTTTTTTTTCTATCATTCTTGTGGAAAATTGCCTGATTTTTGTCGCTCTTCTGGAATGGGTTATATATTTCATTGAGATGATTAGGAGCTGCAAATACAGCAACATAAAAATTAACCAGTTTACTGAGAAGCTAAAGATAGAGAAGCAATATGCATTGCTCCAGAAAGAGTTTAGGTGGTCAGCCGGGCAAAAAATTATTATGGGAGGCCTGATATGAAGCAATCAGGTCTGCAGGTTATTCTGGACAGTGAAGGATCTAGGACTTTGAATTTTTTTTTTTTTTAAAGGATACATTAATTGAAGCTTGTCCATGTCCTCTTCTAAAAATTGCTCTTGGAAGCTCAAGTTAGTTCCTATTAGCTCTACATCTGTCAAGGGACTGTTTCCTAATATAATTGTTATTGGGATTTTTGGGTCTCAAGCTGTTGATAGGGGATAAAAGATTAATGGAGATAAGATCAAGCGTAGTTGAGTATGCGAAGTACTATCTTTGGTCCTTAGTAAATGTCACAGTTTAGAAGGTTTTCATGGTCCTGAATACAAGTGACATTGCAAAATGTCTATAGCATTAAATTCTTTTCCCACAAACGTCCTTGCAATGGAAACTGTTGATTTTCCCTTCTCGAAAAAGGTTGATGTTATAATTTAATTAAGAGCTATCTTTGAAAGTAATGTTTTAATTTGAAAGAATCCAAAACCTTAGCTACTTTTACCGAGTTTCCTTATTATGTGTGAAGTAATTAAAAGTGACTTCTAATAAGGTGGGAGTAAATATTTGTGGAATTATGGTTGTATAGTTGGAAGAAAATTGTGCGCATCCTAATGTTTCTTCTGTTACCCCTAAGGTCTGATTGTCTGTGCTCTGACAATGAATTATATATAAATTGGAAACAACCTAAGTCATCAATTGTCTTGTTTCATGCCTTGGACCCTGGGTTTGCTGCTGGGGTTCCGTTTGGTCTTTTGTCCATATTTTTGTGAAGATTAAAATATATCAGTTTATGAATGCAAGTTCGGTGAAGCTCTGTTGTGAAGTTTTATGACTAACTGTCAGATTTTTGAAAGTCGGTAATGGGTAGGTTGAAGGTCAATTTGGCTAGTATAAGTTGGGAGAGGTGAAGTACTATGTTTTGTTTTCCTGTTTAGGTGGGGGACGATTTTTGTGACCATAAACATTGGTTAAGTGGGCAACTAAGGCAGCATGGATGTGTCTGTTTAAAATTCCATAGTTTCTGTTCTGATTCTTTTCTAATTTTTTGCGAGGGGGTTACTCATGTTTGATCTCTACATGGATAATTGAATAACCATAGACCGTGATTATATTTTCATTCTTCCCATTTCTCAGAAAGCTTGGCCAAATATCCTCGGAGAACCAGCAATTCATCTGGAGTTAATAGTCAAGCTCAACTGCCTGAAGATCAGTTACAGCAGCAACAGCCACAACAAATGGTGGCCCAAAACTCAAATGGTGATCAAAACTTGGCGCAGCCTGCTACTGTGCAAATGGCTTCTAGCAATGGGGTGCCTAGTGTAAATAACTGTATCAACTCAGTATCTGCATCAACTACTCCAAGCACCATTGTTGGGCTTCTCCACCAGAACTCCATGAATTCTAGACAACAGAATTCGATGAACAATGCCAGCAGTCCGTATGGTGGCAGTTCTGTTCAGATACCATCCCCAGGTTCTTCCAGTACCGTGCTGCCGGCACAGCCAAACCCGTCGCCATTTCAAGCACCAACACCATCGTCATCTAGCAATCCACCACAAACTTCTCACTCATCTTTAGCAGCTGGCAATCACATGAATTCATCTAATTCACCTGCTAATGTTTCCTTGCAACAACAGCAGTCATCCCTTTCTGGTGAAGCTGACCCCAATGATGCTCAGAGTTCAGTTCAAAAAATCTTATCAGGGATATACACCCAAAATAATGGCACTGGTGGAATGGTTAGTGTTGGCTCTTTTGGAAATGATGCCAAGAATGTGAATGGGAATATGCCAGTGAGTACCAATACAGGTCTCAATAGTGGCAACTGCCTGCCTGGCAATGGGCCTGTTAATGGCAATTCAGGTGTTGGGGCTGGTGGTTACGTTGCAATGGGCAGCGGGCTTGGTCAATCTGCTATGGTCAATGGGATGAGAGCTGCAATGGGCAACAACTCTATTATGAATGGGAGGGGAGGAATGGCATCTATCGCTCGAGACCAAGCTATGAATCATCAACAAGATTTGTCAAACCAACTACTTAATGGGCTAGGAGCAGTAAATAGTTTTAATAATCTTCAATTTGATTGGAAACCTTCCCCATGAAAAGGCTTTGCAGATATATGGGTGTTCTGGTTCTTGACAGCTGCTTGTGCAGCAAAGCATGGTAGACCTGCCTTAGGCCTCCCTTATGATGGCAGGCTGCGATGGCATAGTTGTAGGGCATAGGATCAAGGCCTGCCTCTTTACTAATCTGTTATTTGCTATGTAAAAAATGAAAATCTGCTGGCTGGTTTTGTGGCTGACGGGTGTGATTTTTCTTGTGAATTCAAATGTAACTTTTTTAATTTTTCCCCAATCTTAGTGTCTTTCACAGTTTATCCGAGACAGGAGACACGTGAATTCACGTACGCACACAATGAAGTTTGGGATTTCGGGCGACAAATTCTGGATGGTTATTAGGAGACTGGATCTGAGTCTTGGACAATATCCTTCGTAACACGGATTTCATACTATGTCCATGCGCAGACGGAGAGTTCTATTTCTGCGTGTTCAATTTGCATATTCATTTTCCCCAACTAAGCACCATTTTATTTCTTTATTTTGGCCACTGAAGCGCTATACATGAATTGGTGATCATTTGTTTTCTGTTATCAATCAAAATACAAGGCATCGGTCAAGAAGCAAGTCTGACGTGGAAGAAAGGAAGATGATTACCCTAGACAAATGTTGACACGTACCTAAAATTAGAAGGATAGAAGAGACAAACATTTTCCTGTATCCCGGGTTCAGCCAATGCAACCTTACTAATGGAAAATACAGAGGGTACAAAGTATTATTTATGTAATGAATCCAGGAAAGGAATGGCCGTCCCAATAAGCAAAACATAGATTTCCAGATAAGAAAATGAGAAATAGCTAAGCATCTGAAGGTGAAATCTCATTTCTATTCAGTTGTTCCAGTGCTTTCTCTGGGTTCAGATGTCCACATATTTCTCCAGCGTCGCGGACAGGGTAGACTTGGGGACCGCACCAATTACGCTCTCTTTTTTCTCGCCATTTTTGAAGAAGAGAACTGTTGGTATGCTCCTGATTCCGTATTGTGTGGGTATGTTTGGACTGTCATCAGTGTTGAGCTTGTAGCACGCAATTTTGCCAGCATACTCTTTCGCCAATTCATCGACCACAGGAGCTATCATCCTGCACGGTCCGCACCATGGTGCCCAGAACTCCACCAGCACTGGGGTTTCGCTTGCTATCACCAGGTTATTCCAGGTTGAATCTGTCACTACTCGAACTGCACCATTTCATCATTTGTATATCAATCATCAGACACAACACACAGACGGCTTATACAATGAATAGAAATCACATGAATTAGATCCTATCATATTAACTGATATGAACTGTGTTTAATAATATAACAAATAAATAAGAGATTCCGGAAGCAGCAGAGTTGGCGAGTTACCTTCGTCAACAGCTTCGCGAGCATTGCAAATAAAACGGGATCTTCTGAAATTTCTGGTCGTTGATTTAAGAGAAGGGTTTGATAATGTTGATTTGAATCCTTTGAAATTGGGGACAACTATCTTTGCCATCGAAGAAAATTGATGAATGCATTGAGGTCTGGCCATATCCACTGTGCTCACTCGTAAACAGTTCTCCAGAGCCATTCTGCTGTAATTTTACAGAAAAGTTTCCTCTGGCTCTTCTTCCTCCTCCTCGTTTTCTAATTATCTGATTTGATTCCGAAAAATGCTATTCATGAAAGAAATATGTCGGCAAGTGGATATCATTAGAAGATTGTGAGGTGTTGAGAAGGCTGGAATTCATGTGGATGTCATTTATTTATTAAAAACCTGATCGACTTTGAAGTTTATCCAGCTCTCGTTATTTTCCAAAACCCTTGGAGCCAGAGACACAAGAATTTAACACGTACTCAGAAGTGTTACATAATCTAAGCATTCATTGACTTTGATTTCTAAGTGGAGAACGATCAAATAATTTAATAATGCTTTTTAACTATTTATTCATAAAAGATGAGTGCTTTGTCCAAAAAATATAGAAGATGAATGCGAGTTGGGGCCCATGCTCTTGAGAGATAAAGTAATTAGAATTAAGGGCCTTATTAGGTGGTGACATCAAAGAATTCAAGTTGTTATCTTGTAGTTCCAAACATGAGGGCACGTCCTTTCATTTGACAGCAACCACATCTTCTCAACTTGGAATTGTGGCCTCACAAAGCTCTACCCAATTAGCTTCACTGCCTTTACAATAATAACATTGCTTCATTACATCATCCTGAGATCGATATGGACAAGGGCAACACACGATCGATGCTTGGGGGATTTGTTCATAACCAAGTAGATCAATCTGAAGATGCCGGAACAAGGAGCTATGGACCAGAAGGGGGATTCTTAAGAAAGTGTGACGCCACTATCATTTTTTATGATCTTAATATTCCAAATCCCTTTTGCTTCACCCAAATCTTTAATGTCAAAATTAGAAGAAATAAAATGTGCCGTCTCAAGCATAACACCTATTCTAGTGCCAAATATAAGTATGTCATCCACGTATAGATAAATAATTACACAACTACTATCTACAGGTTTTGTATAAACATATATTTCTATTTCAACAGTAGAGAAATCACCACTTAACAAAATTTGATCTAGTTTTTCATGTCATGATTTGAGCGCTTGTTTCAAGCCATACAAACTGCTTTATCTTGGAAATGTTTGGAACTTGTCTCAGTATAGGCACTGGCATCAAGTTAGCATTAGCACCATTGTTTTTAGCTTTGGAACCAGCAATATTGTTACCGTCGTACCGGTAAGAGAAATAGAAGCCATAATAGCTTTTAAGATTGTGGGCGTAGTTACTGCAAATACACTATGTAATCTGAGTTATGTCTAAAGACGTTGTCCTTAAGAGCTACACCGACAATCTTAAGAGTTATTCTTCAACCACCGGTTGACATGAAACAATACTCCCCAGGATAAAACATACATTTTTTGCATATACAAGGTGGATAGAACAACAAAATATAAAATGTCCAATCCATATTTTACTCACCCACAAGGAGAATTGTCGAATTTTCACTACATCTGCCTCTTAATGGTTCATTGCTGTGTGTTCGAGCCCACTCTTTCTTGTGGCAATTTACTAGCCCAAACTCATAAGTTGTAATATATATACTTGTGTTCTCTCCCTCCCAAGCAATTTGCAACTTATTTCATTTGACACACCCACTTTTATCTTATATCTCCATCAATTCAGCCAATAAAGAATGTTTGTTTTTGTGGGTATCAAGGGAGTCCGCTTCTTTTTTGGACCTTTTACATTGCCAGTGAAACTGTCTTGTGGCGTCAACAAACTATCTGGATAAATAGTGTATTTTCTGTGTTCGGAAAAATTGGAACGAAGCATTTACTAAATTCGCGAATAAAGAAGTACAGGCACAAAATATAAGGTAAGGTGAAATAAATCTAGACTTGTCTCATTATTTTAATGAGTTTTATTTTTATTATTATTTTCAATTTTACCCTCTATTAACCCCACACTTTTTCATTACTTTTTCCTCCATACACTCCGTTTCTTCACTTTTCCCATACTATCTACCCCATTCATTGTCGTTCTCCTGTTAATTAGCTAGGGTAGTTTTAAATTTTTTAAAAATATTAATCAATTTTAACTAAAAATTTCAAGTTGTGTATAGTACTAGAAAATAAACTATCAATCAAGCCTGATTTAATTGATAAAGAGCTGGCTAACAATTCATAAATAAGAGTTCAAATATTGATATGAGGACTTAAATGTTGAACAATCTGTATATAGTTGAATAAATATTTTTAAATCCACAAGCAATGCGCTACTTTTTTAAACGGGAAACTAGTCGTAGAAAGGAAGCAAGAATCCAAAGAGTAATTTTGTAATAAGATGATATTTTATGATATTGAGGATAAAATATCATCTAAAAATAATTAAATATTAAATAATATTTCTGAGTTTATGATATTTAAAAGATACATCAAATCTATCTAATAATTTAAGAAATACAAATTGGTTCTTTTAAAACATAAATTGGGTAGAAAATAAAAGTAAAATGACTTGGGCCTGTTTGGTACGGTAGGATTGGGGGTGTGGAAATGAAATTGAGTCTCAATTCCAATGTCATGTGACTCCCTCGTCTTTGGCTTCAACTGATGAGGGGGTTCTGCACTTTTAGAGAGGAAGTTCGATTCTTTCGTTGGTTAAAGCGCTGGGGGAGCATTCTAGGAATCTAGAAAGCAGTTGTAACGTTGGTAGAGGTGAAGACATGTGTACTCTCTGGCCAGTATCCCCTGTGGACTGGGCTCTAAACGCCCTACCCTTGGATTGTGGGTGAGTCCGACTCCTCTCCTAAAATTTAAAATTTATGTATCAAAAAATTCCAATGTCATATGGAGGCTTTTTTCCCAAAGTACCCTTTTTTAGGAAACTATTTACCAAAATGCCCCGACTTTGAAACTATTTCTCATTATGCCCTTCTCTGGAAACATATTCCCTCTCTGCCCCCATTTAGTCGACTAAAACAGAGCTTTAGTCGACTAAATGTCGAGCCTCTTTTTTTTTTTTTTTTTTTTAATTTTGTCGACATTTAGTCGACTAAATCTTGGGATTTAGTCGACTAAATGTCGTGGGGTTCAAATTTTTTTAAATTCTCCCGAGATTTAGTCGACTAAATGTGATTTAGTCGACTAAATGTCGACAGTAGGCTTTTTTTAATCTATCACAACCAATTTTCCTTTATTCTTTAATCCCTTTTCTCAATATTATCTTTTTATTTATCTTCTTGATTTTGTATTATGAGTTAGATAATATAAGAATTAGTTAGTTAGTTTAGATCCTATTATTTAGGAACAATTTAATTCAAATCCTATCTTTCTGATTTTCCCAATAGTATATTAGAATAATAACTTCTTATATATTTATTTAGTTATACCCTATGAAGCACGGACACTCTTATTTTTTAAAAATATGCGTGTCGGACACTCCGACATCGTCCGACACTCCGATACCATCTGACACTCCTCGACAATCATATTTTTTTAAAAAATATGTATGGCTTTGAATATTATTGAATTGATAATGAATTTTCCTTTTGTATTTTTTTTTAAAAAAGGAGACACAACTTTTATAATAAGGCCGAATCATTGGAAGCCAGGATTTCACGAAATATATATTGAACTTGAATGTAAATTATAATATATATATTTAATATTAAAACATGTCCTAACGTGTCGAAAGTTAGATTTTTTTAGAATTAACGTGTCGAAGTGTCGAGTCGTGTTGTATCTCGTGTCTCGTGTCGGTGTCAGTGCAACATAGGTTATACCGATATATAGGTAATTTATCCCTACAATCTCTCAATATCTTTTTTGTTCGTATATTTGAATTTAAATGCACTAATTTGTTAAATTTTGGGAAAAAAGCTGAGATTGTTATCTTTAACACAAAATACAAAAAACTGGTAATTGTTTATTATTATTATTATTTTGTATTTTGTGTTGAAGATAACAATCCCAGCTTTTTTCTCAAAGTTTAACAAATTATTGTATTCAAATTCAAATATACGAACAAAAAAGATATTGAGAGATTGTAGGGATAAATTACCTATATATCGGTCTAACTAAATAAATATATAAAAAGTTATTCTTCTAATATAATATCGGGAAAATCAGAAAGATAGGATTTGAATTAAATTATTCCTAAATAATAGGATCTAAACTAACTAACTAATTCTTATATTATCTAACTCATAATACAAAATAAAGAAGATAAATAAAAAGATAATATTGAGAAAGGGATTAAAGAATAAAGAAAAATTGGTTGTGATAGATTAAAAAAGCCTACTGTCGACATTTAGTCGACTAAATTTTGGGATTTAGTCGACTAAATGTCGAGGGAATTTAAAAAAATTTGAACCCCACGACATTTAGTCGACTAAATCCCAGAATTTAGTCGACTAAATGTTGACAAAATTAAAAAAAAGAGGCTCGACATTTAGTTGACTAAAGCTCTGTTTTAGTTGACTAAATGGGGGCAGAGAGGGAATATGTTTCCAGAAAAGGGCATAATGAGAAATAGTTTCAAAGTCGGGGTATTTTGGTAAATAATTTCCTAAAAAAAAAGAGCACTTTAAAAAAAAAAAGCCGTCGTATGGAAGTCAAGTAAGTCAATTCCACCAAAATGGCTTCCAAGTTCCAACCAAAAAGCCAAGATTTGTCATTCCACCTCTATATTTCCGTCCATTACCCCTCCTCTTTCCTTTAGCCTCCTCACCCACCGGCGACCTCGCCTCAATCACCGACGGCGACGACGATCTCTTCTCAATCACCGGCGACCTCTGTCTTCTGGTCACCACGCCACACCGAAGTGGAAGAAGCACCCACGACCCAGTTAAAACCGATGCTCTGTTTAACTATGGTGTGTTCAGTCCTTCTGTTTCAGGCCCCCACAAGCGTGACCTGGAACTCACGGTTGGGGAAGTCGTTTGACGAGTCGGTCCATGGGGCGTTTGACGAGACCAGAAACCTCGACGGTTCAGTCATGCCAGCGGTTAATAAGGGTGGGTCCGTGGTTACGGATGAAGTGGAGGGGATGGGGGTGATGAAGCTGTGAAGGCCAGTGGCGCTACATCTGGCTGAAGCTCGAAAGCATCTGAAAGGGGCGCCAGATCTGAAAAAGTTAGGTGGACGGTGGTCTACAAGCTGAAGCTCGGTGTCTTGAGATGGAGGTGAGGTTTTTTTAATTTTTTAATTAGAAGGGCATTTTGGTATTTTTAACGAAAATCAGGTTACCAAATATACTTTTAAACCTCATCTCCATCTTCGCCAGGCATTTCTAGCAAAATCAATTCCACTATACCAAACAATCAGTTAATTGAAATCCTACTTGTCTTGTTCCACAGTTCACATGTACTTGAACGTTGATTTCCAATTTTCCACACAAGATACCTATGGAATGACATAAATGCCCTTTAGATTATCATAAGCCCCAATCTAATCTCCAAAATTACCCGCGGGAAAGCCGATATAACCGTGTTTGGATGGGGGCGCTTCTCATGCTTCTTCAAACGTGCCACGGCCGTCGTTGGTCAGTTTCTCGTTTCTCGTGTCCTCTAGACTGCACAAGCATCCTCCCCTTTCGCTACTCTCAGTCTCTGTCTCTACGCCGCAGCAATCAGATCGTCTCCTACGCTGTTCGTTCCTTCCATTGTGGTCCTTTCCCCATCTCCAACGCATTGTACGCCATAACCCAAGTGCTAAACCTCTTTCCCCCCTTTTCGGGTCGGATATCTCGGGTTTAAACCCATGCGAGTTCAGCCCAAGTGTCCAACCGTTACTGCCATTTCTCGACCGATTGCTGTTAAACCCTAACTGACCCGCGGATTCGAACTCAGCTCCTAACCTTTGATTATTGGGCAATAACGTCAAATCCTTGCTTCAGGGTCGTTTTTTAAGACCAGTTTTTGTTCCTAGAAAGGACTACATATCACGAAGAAACTTCTTTTCTTTTCGGAAATTTTGAGAGCCGTATTAACAAACATCCATCACTTTGAGAGAGAATGCCACGTAAAAGTGAGGGCGTGTGTGGTGGCGACGATGATGACTCCACTATTGATAAGCAATGCAGCACTTACTTCGATGTCTATGGCTCTCAAGTAATGTGTCCGTCTTTCTGTGTTTATATTCATATGGAATCAGAAAGCATCTGCTTTTCCTCTGTAGGGTTCATTTTATCCTCTTTTCCTAAGTGAGCTTGGTTATCTGAGTGGTCATGATGCAATAGTTTTTCTTTCATGAGGCTTTGTTCAATATGTTTTGACATGCCTCAGCCTACTTAATCTGATATGCATTTTTCAGGGCAAGGCCGATGTTATTTTCAAGACACCCGAAGCTAATTCAACATTGAATCTTCAGGTAAGTTCTTATGAATACCCAAAATGTAGTCTGATCAGCTAATTCCTCACATGGGTTTGTGTTATGAAACAGGACATTCAAGGACTGGTAACTTGGGTTCTTGCTGAAGGATTTATGCCGTCATGGGTTTTCATTAAGGTGATGATGATGCATTCCTCCCCATCTTTTACCATTTTTTAATCAATATATAAACAGCTTAATACATGGCCATTTTAATGTTAAGCCAAATTGCAAATAATCTGCTTCAGCGTAGAACATATGGTGAAATATTTTAATTACTCACCCAAAGCTCTCATGATTTGCAGAACAAACCTCTTATTCAGAAAGTGGTTATGCTCTATACTCCAGGCCTGGATGCAGCTTTGTACTTGTCACAGTCTAAAGTGCTCCCCTTTTTAAAAAAAATATGCGGCAATCCAAAGGCCGTCTTAGCTCTTAGGTCTGCTGAAAAACTGTTTCCTAGTTATCTAATAGTATGCTGTTATTCTGGAAGGTCTCTAAATATCTTTTTTGTGGTTAGCTGTGTTTCAGATGGAATGCAGACCATAGATGCACTCCTAACGTGCAAGCTGAAAAGAAAGAGGGATGAATGTAGTTCAGTTTTGGAGAAATCGGCCCTGATATCTGAGCAAGGTCTTCATACTTTAATTATCAAATTATCATTAAACTTTCCATTAGCTAAGCAAAGTTAAATGCTGCATGGAACTACTGAGAGTTCCCTTATCTTCTAGAGGGAGCTGTATGTGAGGAGAAGAAAGGCCTCAAATTTTAACAAAGGATGAGTTCAAAGTATTGTGTAGTCCAATCTGTTTAAGTGGCATTAATAGCACCCTCCCAATATGTCTAATATGGCATGAATTCGTCATTTTGTGAATACCTTTATCTAAATTTTCTCGTGCTTGCTCTTGAGGAACATGGATTATATGTTTAGCTAGCTATGCTCTGGTATTCATTTTGAATTGGTTTTCAAGTTTTCAACATCATCCTTCCAATTTTTAAAGGAAGAAATGTTTGCAATATGATTACGCAAATGCAGATGAAGGCCTTATGATGGTCTATGCTTGTATATTTTCTTTCAAATATGAAAACTATTTTAATAAAATAGAAATTACGTACCTTTTTTTCTGCTTTATTGAGTTTTGTTTGTGATACCGCTGACATTAACATTTTGACATGGAGTTTCTTTGGTAAACCTGTTCTTTGTTGTTTACTTACTTGATAGCATCATTTGTTCTTGTAAAACAATTTTGTTACTTGAAGGGCCATAGAAATTTGTTCACTGACATGATATGTGTTGTCTTCATGCAGAAAAAAGCAGCGGTGTTATGGATAATATATTATTTACGGAGCTTACAAAAAACATTCCTTTCCCTGTTACATATTATACTCTTACAGAGAAGGAATTAGAAGACAATGGATATTTATTTAAACAGCCAGGTGACTTTTACTCTACTGTCATACATATGCTCATTTATATCACGTACATTTTTGTTTGTTCACACACTTGCTTGACACTTTCCTCACCTTTTGGTAAAAGGTTTTCTTTCTACTTTACCTGCTCCTTTGGGATCTTCTTCCTGTGAAATGATGGCGCTTGACTGTGAGATGGTAAGTTAATCAATGACAATTTGATAATTGTTGTAACATAGAAAGTGATGGTGACTTGTGTTTTTTCTTATGTTTCTTCCTCTTAACTTGCCTTCCGTGGCAATTTGATGGTGTGCTTATTTGTTTTTTTTCTTTTTTGTTAGTGCATCACAAATGAGGGTTTTGAACTTACAAGAATTACTCTAGTGAATTTTAATGGACAGGTATCTACTGAACTTTTGTTCTGATTTCTGTTCTGCTAAATACATGCATCTTTGGGAGGAACGATCATTACGTTCTATGTTTATTTCAATTTTCATTACTTTTGCGCCCCTAAAAAAGGAAGTTGTTTGAAGTAGTCCGTGGCTGGTTCAATATCCATTTCTGGGGATTTTTTTTTGGGTATGGTTGGGGGAATCAGGAAATGAGGTATTTTTTGAAAGAAGTGATATTTAATAGTTTGATTTAATATATTTTTTAGAAACACGGGTTCCAATGACATATATTTTTAATAAAAGAAATGTATTATACTTGAAGATATTTTGGCCATCTTTTGCATGGAGGGTTGCATGTATCTTAATAAAAGAGATGATTGTGTAATTTGGCACATCCTGGCGGGAGGAGAGAGTAATTTATCCTTTGTAAGATTCTATATTTTGCATTGGGCTTGTATCTTGGGTGTCTATTCCTGAAGCAGTTATAAACTGAAAACAACTTCTTTTATTTCTTGATGGGTCAGCTAATGAAAATAAATTTTTACTTGCATCATGGCTATTTCCTCACTCGTGGAACTTTGGCTTTTATCCTTTCAGGTTATGCTCGATAAATTGGTTAAGCCATCAAACGCTATCATTGATTACAATACCAGGTGAACTGTTAGAACCATCTGTGAACCACCTTGAAAGTGTTATGGTTTAAAATTTTGAGTATACAATTCCTATTGAGCTTAACGTATTTTAATATCACTTGCCTCATTTCTAACAAATTAGTTTGCCTGACAAACCACTTTTGATTACAAAATCAAAATAGAAAAAATTTTGATGCTTCTTGACCCTTCTTTTGTGGCTATGGAGTGTGGATGACTGAGTGATCTAACAGCGTAGCAGAGGGATTTCTATATATGTAACAAAATGCTTCCCTCTTTTTTTTTTTTTTCTTTTCTCTTGGTTAGAGTAATACTTGATCCAGATCCTCATCTCATTGCAATATCTTGTAATAAGACTTAATTTATTGTTTAGTGGCAAAGAAAAATATGTATTTTTAAACTTTTGTTGAGTTGCATATTTTGGCGAGCTGAGGAAGGATTGGGATCGATGACATTTTTTTTATTCCTAAGGGCTCTAATTCCCTGAGAAGGGGGAGTTTGGGGGTGATAATCTTCTATCTAGGCCTGTTGGATTGGAGGCACGACCAAGACTATAGTAGAAATAAAAAACTAAAGGAATAAAAAGGATGGAGGGTTTGAAAAAATAGAGCTAAATATATGATTTCATCATCTTATCATCCCAGTGAATATCGAGTGATGGTTTACCTTTTATTTTGTTGTTTTCCTGTTGTTCCCCCTACTGTGAGATTTGATTATAAGTGTCAGCAGTGAATAATAGTTGTTTTCTGTGCAGGTATAGTGGTATAACACCTGAGATGTTAAATGGGGTCACCACAAATCTGAAAGAAATTCAGGTTGTTATTTAGAAGTTTGATTCTTTCTTATTATTGTATTGATAATCTGTGCCACCAACTTTTGTTACAATGCTTATTCATGTCAATTTATTTTTTCCCCTTGTGCTTATCTATTTTCATTTGCTTTCCATATTCAGGATGAATTTCTAAAGCTGGTTTACCAAGAGACTATTCTGGTTGGGCATTCTTTGGAAAATGATTTGTTAGCTCTGAAGATCGCTCATGGTTTGGTAATTGATACAGCAGTATTATACAAATACCGACGAGGCGCATCTCATAAAACTGCTCTGAGGATTCTTGCCAAGAAATTTCTCTCTCGGGAAATACAACAATCAGGGAATGGACATGATAGCATTGAAGATGCTAGAGCTGCAATGGAATTGGCACTATTAAAGATCAGACAGGGCAAGTATTTCTTCTGTATGCTTTACCACTGCATCACATGTGATGTAAATTATAAAATAGTTTTGAGGACATATGATGTATCTTTGAGAGTGGGTGCTATTTTAATCTGGATTCAGATACCATGAGATGTTCTCTAGAATTGTGACGAGATCTGTTTGTGTAGTAGTCATGTATCCAGGGATAGTGTTAATTCAGGTTAATATGTGTGTTGTGCACATAAATATAGCTGTTAGCTTTAACTTGGTTTGTCATTTTTTAATGTGGCCATTATCGTTTCCTTGACATGCTAGTGACTGCGTTCTTTCAACAGGACCTGACTTTGGTTCTCCCCCATCTTTCATGCGGAAAAAGCTCTCTTCTATTTTGAGCGAGTCTGGCAAAACTTCCTCTTTGGTTGATAATATATCTATAGTAAAACGATATGCTTCTGAGTCGTCTAATGCAATTCCAGTGTCTTCTGATGATGAAGCACTTGCAAGGATTGCCAAGGAGGTAAATGTCGTGGACATGAGTAGGCTAAATGTGCTATTTCCCTCCTGTTTGCTTACTAGCTTGTTTGACTTGTTTTTGGTTACAGGTGAAAAAGGAGAAGGTAAATTTTGTCTGGTCACAGTTTTCGGAATTACAGTCATACTTGAGGAAGCAGGCTGAGGATTCAGAGATCTTGAATAAAAGACTTGCGGAGATGATGTCATTGCTTACTTGTAAGAAGAATTCTGCTAAAGGTAAAGACATCAAGCTGAGAGCAACTTCTGAATTGAAGGAAATTCTAAGTCGCATGGATTCTAGAATTGAAGCTCTGTATAAGTCGTTGCCATCTAATGCTATGTTGATCATTTGCACCGGTCATGGAGACACAGCAATTGTGCACAGGTAGATGTTCCTTTTATTTTTCACATTATTCTATTTTTCTGTTCGTTTTTACAGACTATCTGAATGTTTATTGATTTACGGGTAGATAGTTGATCCTTAAGTACTATTCTCAACTATTTCCCCTGGTTTCTAATTTTCTCAATTGCACGCGTAAGTTTTCATTATCCTTAGTACGGACTTCTATCAACCTTGAGTCCACTAGGGTTCTGGCTGGCTGATTTACTTGTGTAATATATGGATTGCCTATGTGGAGACCTGAGTTACTTTGGACTCCTATATCTACAATGCATATACTTGAATTTGATTGCCCGTTTGCCCTTTTGATAACTACTGTTAAAAAAAAGTCACGGCTTTCTCGTGTCATGGAACTACAGTTATACTATATTTAATGTGTTTATTTATTTGGAATAAAAATTTATGGTTTTTTTTGCCTATTCATCTGCATGGAAGACTTAGGAGAATGCTTTCAGAGCAGAGCGAAACCACCATATGTCGTGAGAAGATTGTGGAAATCCTAGAAGAGGTTCAGGCTCGAGCTGAGGTTGCCTTGTGTTTTTTAGGTGTGAAGCATTGATTATAACTCGCGAGGAACTGACTTATTCTTGAGACCTCTTGGTGAGCGTCCAAAATAGATAGTAGTAAAGGATGTTAATGTAAATATTGATAATTTATTCAGCTGGAAAGGTAATATTGATGATTCTTTTGCTTGCCGGACCCTACCCTTTCTTGTCTCCAGTCACTGGGAGGAGAAAGGGCCATCAAGTGATCATGTTTTGCACTGTGTTTCCACTTTCCTCCCTGCGTTTTCTTTCTCTTTTTCATTGGGCGGAAAGTAACATGTCACTAGTCTAATCTTGGTTTAGCTTGAAAATTAGAATATTATGGCCGCCTTGTGTTTGTTTAATGTGACATTTTTCTTGTTTAGGGGGGAAAAGCTGCTTTACGGATCTTGATTAAACAATTGCTTATTAATTTGTTTCACAAACTGAGTCCGAAAATTTCTTATTTTTCTATTATTTGTTTCAAATGTCTAGACGCTGACTGAAAGCAACTGAAATAATGTTTACTGAGCGAGTTCAGGCGATGTGTTTGTCATCGGATGTGTTATTCTTGGTACAATAATCGGAAGGTTTTTTATTAATTGGCTTTATAAATTTGCTAGTTGTTTTTTTTTTTTTTTTTTTTGATAAGAATGATGGCTGAAAGCCTATATTAAATAAGAAATTACATACAAGGGGAATTTAATCCCAATCACTCTTGTTCCACCCAAGGTAACAATTGAGGAGGACAAACATCAAGAATTGCAGGATTGAAAATGCCTAATTTTGCTAAGTCGTCCGCTGCTTTATTTATGTCTATGAATTAGTCTCAAAACAACTTGCCAATTCCCTTGCAGCAGCTCTTTGATTTTTAAGATAACCGAACTTGTACAGTTAAGATTATCATCTAAAATGCTTTTGATAACCTCTTGTGCATCGGTTTCTATCACCACTTTCGTAAACTCAAGATTCCAAGCTAATTGAAGACCTTCCACTATAGCCCATTCTTCCGCTGTGTGAGCTTGACATTCACCAATGATTTTGGTAAATCCCACCACCCATTTCCCATAACAATCCCTTACTATCCCACCACATCCTGCTTGGGATGAAGATAAATTCCTTGCTCCATCAACATTTACCTTGTACCAACCCATAAACCGTGACTTGCCAAATCTGCAGCATTATCATAAACCGGGCCCACACACAGCACGTAATTTTGCCAAATTGAGGAGATTATACCCACTGGCTGATCCAGCCTCTTAAAATTATCAACAAAGACATCACAATTCCGCCATTCCCAAATCTTCCAAATAGAAACAGCAAATAAAAATTTCCAGCAGTTACCCCATTTCCTACTCATACTCTTTTTCAGATTTAACAACATCCAATCCCTCAAATTAGCGCCGAAAAAAGTTGATACATGTCTGGCATCGAATCTGCAGCAAATAAATTTGCTAGTTGTTGATAGGCATATTTGTTCCTGCTCGGCTGCCCATAACCCATATGGTACATATTTGCCATTCCATTTCAAAAGCTCCTTATAGCTATACTTATGACTTATGTGTACAAGTCAAAATAAAATTTATCTCATATACTCATATTGTATTTCATAAATTTCAATTGAAAAGTTAGTATTTCATAAATTTCAATTGAAAAGTTACTTACAAGACTCCTAATTCATCTCAAACACAAGAATGATATTTCTTATTCTCAAGCTCCGGCTTATTACTCGACCGAGGGAGAGAGAAGGGAGAAAAAGGTTCTGCAATTCATGACAAATTGTCAAAGGAAATTATCTACCTTGTTTGGCTCTTCAAAATTATCCTTAATATTTATCAATGAAAAACATAAAATATATGGAAATGTTGTACTCTTCGAATCATTTTTAAGAAGCTAATCACAATATTTCCTTTAGAAGATTCAATTTTTGTAAACGAAAAATTGATGCCATCTTAAAATCAATTACGAAATCAAGAAGCAAATTTTTTTAAGGAAAAATGTCAACCGTATTTATTAGAGGATATGGAACTGGTGAATTCGTATTTCGACATGTCGCTAACATACGGCATTGGCATTGAAGGCCATAAAAATATAAACAATAAACGGCTGAATAATTTGAAAAGTACCCATCAACCCAAGGCTGTAGTAACTTGTACGTCAGTCTACATCCGGACTACGCTTAAACGTACACAGACGAAACAAGTAAACACTACATTACAAGTATTCCAATAGAATGATTCCGACTTGTTTAAAGAATCCTGCTTTCACCTCCACGCCGAAGCTACAATCAAGTTCTTGTCTTGCCACCCAAAATGAAGTGCACCCATTTCCTCCTTCATCTTGTACATGTCACAATACTGCCTGATGAGTTTCCGAATTGAGTCAGTCACGTGACTGCTCACTGGGTATGAAGTGAATCCAGCCATTGCCATCCTTGCCCTCCATTTCCCTGCAACTTCATACCTTTCAATCCGATCCTCACCATCACATGCAACAATGTTGACAATGTCCCTTGCTAAGCATTGCCTCTCAACATTCATCCTGTCCTGACTCTCTCTGGGAAGAGTTGCATCAAGCGACTCAAAAATAGCAGAGTAATAATTGTAAGACTCTACGAATCTTGGGAAGAAAGGGGTTGTGTTAGTGTTCACATCTTGTTCCACAACTGTTACTACTTTTGGATTTAGGCTCTTAACCATGCGAAGGAGTTGATCTCTCTCGTTTACCGTGGAAACACTCTCATCCGGCATGTGGTGCAGCTGAAAAGCAAAGTTCACCACAAGTGCTTCCCCAGGGCGACATTTGAGCATTGAAGGTGTGACAAGGGAAGTCCTTGATGGCACGGCTCGAAACTCGAATGGCAGCTTCAGTGCTTCTGCTAGCTGCTCAAGTCTTTGTCCTATGATCTTTAGGCCTCCAACAGATCGTTGTACAGATTCTGGATCATCAACTCCAGTCAATCTCACGTGGGGTGGCTTGCCTGGCCTTGAAGCAAGTGCTTGTAGTAGTGTTATGTATTGGCTTCCTTGGTTGATGTCAAAATCTACAATGTGCACCTTGGTTTCATCTTTCACTGCCTCTGTGATTGCACCATTTGCAGCAATGAATCCAAATTTAAAACATGGACACACTTCAAATAATATCTGCATTGCTGCCAGACGATCTGAAGAAGGAGGCTCCTTGCATTTCAGAGCTTTGTAAATAGACTTGCCGGACTCAGCCAAGCGAGCTGCAAGTCCTTCAACCATATAGGCTGCAATTCTTTGGGGAGGATCTCCCTGAATTGAGACCATCTTTCGGAGATTATTTATCATATCTGATGCCTCCTTTAAATTTCCTTCTGAAAGTACACCAGCACATTCAAGAAGCAGTTGCCTGGGGGTCTGAGAAGAGATATGTGATAATTCTTTGTTGCTACTGATGCTGCTAAGGTTAGAGTCTGAGGATGAAGACTCCTTTGGTGAGTCATGGAGCTGCAAGTTCTGAATGGGATCAACCCACTCAGGGTCAATTTCCATGCTTTGAGCGGTCTCAAATATGTCTTCCTCATCATCAAGCAGGGCCCTCTCTAATTCTTGCAGTTTTAATCTCATTTGACCATTAAAGTCAAGGGCATCCAGGCTTTCATTTTCTGAGAAATCTGATCCAAAATTGGATTGATAATAGGCATCATGACGCCTTGAGGACATGAAAGAAGTATCAAATGGGTTATTAGTAACCATAGAAGCTCCTGAACTAGCCATAGGCTGGTAAGGAGAAGCATCATCTGGGCGAAATGAATTGCTTGAAACCCCAGAACTAGATGGTTCTATCAGTTCTTCAGATGGTGAATCATGGAAGTACTTTTCATAACTCTCACTGGAGCAAGAATCTGTCATGTACATACTTCTTTGTTTATCAGGATCAAAACTTTGGGAGGACCCTGGCTTAGCATCAGTTCCCCTTGGAGAATAGAGTTTAGAATTTTTATAGGTTGTAGCAGCCAGCTCAGCAGATCTAACTAGGGACATGGTTTGTCTTGGATTAGGTTGCCCGCATAGAGTGTCAGTCTGTACCCAAAAACATTGCATATATTAGCTAGGAAAATATCAAGAAATTATGCAACCAAATATTTAACCAATGGGCTTTTCACCTTAAGAAATTATAATATAGGTTTATCACAGATCTTGTTGAACAGTCTAAGTTATCTCAATTCAGATGGGAGAGATGAAAGGAGAGAAAGAGAAAAATCTAGAAAACCTTTTATGTTAAATAAGGATTATAAGTGATTATGACACTTAGGAATTATTGACTTCAATAACAGGTATAGGCATAGTTAAAACCCCATGATCCAACTGGTTGATAGTCTATCATGCTTCAACTAACAGCAGCTTTCATCCAAATGATGAACAAGTCCTACTTAATGAAGTTCTTTAAATTATGACAGAGTTTATTGCTATTTTACCCTAAAAAGACTGCCAATGGTTGAACATATACTAGCACTATCTACGAGCAAAAACATGAATTCCAAACTTTATCGAACGTTATTTGAATTTCTAAGCCCAAGTGAAACAGTGATATCAGAAATGACCTTTAAAAGGAAAATCTCTACTTTTTTAGAACAGGGTGTTTAAACAGATACCAAAAAGTAAGAGGAAGAAAGCCAAGTCCTTCTCTAGTCTTCTCCTACCTCTCTAACCACGATCACTGAATATTATATGGGTGTTCTCAAGTCTTCTGATAGGGAATGAATACCTATCAGAAATAGTGATCCAATTCTAAATTTTGTGGAACAGAATTCAAATGGATCCAGATCTTCCAGATTATAGAATAAGGATTTAAAAAGGATCTCTATAGACAAAGCATACCGGATTGAATTAGGGAACAAGAAGCAGATAAACCATGTGAGTCTTCCTATCAGGTACAGACGACGAAGAGGATGAACCTCAGAACAGGGTCCAAAGGGAAAGAAAAAGAAAGCTTAGATTTATGACCAAGTAACAGAGAAATTATAAAGAGGCCAAAACGGAAGATTGTCTCTTGATGACTCCTTTTTTCTATTAGAAAATTTTTGATTCGACGAAGGTAGGTTGAAAAGCAGCAAATCAGATAACAAACAAAAGAAAAAAGAAAAAGAACAGGGCAGCATGAAAACGCACTAACTTAGAGAAAATGGATACCCAACTAAATAAATACCTTCAAGAAACAAACGTAAACTATTTTAGATTATGTAAGAGAAAACCGGCAGCCGAATAAAACAATGTTAATAGCGTCGTGTACCAAAAGGTCCACCGAAAATCAGGAAACTTCTGCAAATCCGAGAAGTTATACAAGAAAATCGGAAAACTTACCTACGATTTTCGCAAAAAATGAGGAAACTTCTTAGCATTCACCGCAATAGTTTCCCATGTCTCGGTCTCTTTGTTTTGATATGCTACACATCTGCATGTTTACGCCAACTAGTCAGACTAGAACCACAAACAATATTCATATTAGTGTACTGTATTGGTCGAGAACAAATTCCCGCGGTCCCTGCTTGGAATAACTCAATCCTGTCCGTCGGATTGAGGCCTGCAAAAAGTCCATTTTGACAAGTTCAATGGTAAATGAGTCATTTTGCAGGAAAGGCTTGAACTAGGAAGCAAGAATGGACGAGTGCACAGTGATAGATGGCCTAAAATGAAGAGCGAAATGGTGACGTATGATCTACATCACTGTTTGCGTAGACTCTGCTTTTTGACAAAGTCAAAAGGTGTGCAGGCAAGGATTCAAGGTTCCAATCCACTAGCAACAGCATCAGTTATAGTGGCCCTAGTTCTTGTTCGTTTTTCTTAAGAGGTTTCCCATGCTCTCTCCTGTCAACACTTCAATAATTTGCTGCAATTAACAGTCCGTTCCACTAATAAATAATATGATGATAATCTAGAAGAAATTCACTTTCAAGTATCATCGACAAATTGTTAACTAAAATGGTAAAGGGTCTCACGCGTAAGAGAAAAAATATAAGTTTAAATACTAAAAGACACACTTTATAGGAGGAAAATTCTGCGCTGTAAGCTTTGAAGGAGACTATACCATTGACCAAATGGAAAACATGTTTAAGAGTAGCATCTTGGGTAACAAGTAAGAAGAAAGGAGCATTATATTTCAGGAAAGATGAAACTAACGTGTCGTGGAGGAACAAATTGGCATGTAAATGATGTGCTTTTTAATTAATTTATTGATAGTTGCAGATCGAGTTTTGGGGGGGACAAGTGTATCCAATGGAAGTGTGAACAATGAATCAATATGTCATGAATGACGAGTTAGGAATAAGGGAAATGATTTTATGAAGGGCAATGTGTCATGATGGAACCAGCAAGAGAGTAAAATATATGCACAACTTGTATTTCTTTAATATTTGTGTCGGAATCATCCCCCTTCATCTTATCCCAATACACCAAATTATGAGTTGGAATATCAGATTTCCGTTCTCTCTATCATACATATTTTTAGTTTTATCCCAAGATACCAAATTATTTATCTGAGTTAGCACCACGATTGTAAACTTTAAAAATAGTTTTTCAATCATAAATTATGATATATAAAATAAATATATAAGATAATTTTTATCTCAATTCCAATAAACATTTTTGAAGTCTCAAATAAACACTTCATATTTCACTGAAATGGAGGCAACCACTAAAATTTTGAGTCCCTGAAATCAGGAAGTCGTTTAGTCATCAAGGTTTGGGTTTTATACCTAACCAACTTGAATTCTTTATTCTCACCAGTTTTCACGTTATTTACGGTCGCTTCCATAAGAAAGCAACAAGAAAAGAGTTGTGCTGATTTGATGTGTAATGGCTTGTACTAGTACAATTTCTACTACTTTTTTAAAACTTCAAATTTAAATTTTAACATAGTTTTAAATTTAATAAATAAAAAAACTGCTCCCCGTACTACCTGTGGCTTTATAACATTCCTTGACAAGTATTTTCTTCTTTTCTTCCCTTTTCCCGCACTCTCTCTCGAGTCTCGACGAATTGCTTCTCATAGATTAAAAGGAAAACTTTAGATAGCCCCACTGTAGTAAAATAATTCCTATTACCCTTATAAAAATCTTAAACATCACTGCACACTTTTGGAAGCAAATGAAATTAATTTGTGGACTGAATGAACAAAAATAGGCATATTTAACTGATACATGTACAAATTTACAGGCCATCTTGGCCATATATGAGATAAGGGTCATATTTACAAGAACATATATAGGAATTTACAAGTCCAACATAATTATTTACAAGACCTATGTAGGAATTTAAAAATCAAGTATACATATTTACAATATACATGTAGAAATTTCTAAGCTGTCTCGGCCATATATGAGATGAGGCATTCCATAGAACACGTGTTATTTACAAGACACATATGAAACTTTATTAGTTAAAACCCATAATTATTTATAAGACAAATAAGTAAAATTACAGGATCATCTCTCTAATATACAAGACAAAGGACATATATATAATAGCACATGTTATTTATAAGGCAAATGTGTCTATTAAATGACACATATAGGAATTTATAAGATCATCTCAATCAAGTATAAGTCAAGAACATAAATGTCCTTTGAGCTAAAAAAACTTAATTCCAGTTTGGTTATAGGGGTATAGTGAAGTTTCAAAAAGTTTTAGGTGATTTTACTGTGTGGGTGCATTGAAATTTTTTTTGTTGCTTTTTTAAAAAATACTTCTACAAAATACTGATGGTCAGATGAGAATTTCTAAGGAAACTACGTAGCCTGATTCATAAAATATTAGGTATAAGAAATCCTATGGCTATGTTATAAGAAATGGAAAATGTTAGTTAGCTAGCCCCGTAGTAAATTATCAGCCAACCCCTGAAAATATTTAAATTTTACTTTTTTTTATGGTCAAAATGAAATTAATTTTTCTTGGTGAAAAGACAATACATTTTTTTTAGAAGAGCATCTACAAGACAAGTAAGAGCACTTACAAGCTAAATAAAGGGATTTTAAAAAAACTAGTAAATTAAAAATATTTTGGTCATTTACAAGACAAATATGAAAATTCATAAGATAAATATAAGTATTTACAAAACAAATAAAGAGGTTCAAAAGAACCTAGGGAGTCAAAAACAATTTGGTCATTTATAAGATAAATATGAAAATTCATAAGATAAATATGGACATTTACAAGAAAAAAAAGAATATTTATAAGATAAATATTTATAATATAAATAAAGGAATTCAAAAGAACATCAAGAGTCAAAAACATATTGATCATTTATAAGATAAATATAAAAATTTATAAGACATATGGTCATTTGTAAGACAAATAAAAATATTTACAAGAAAAATAAATTGATTTAATAAACCTAGGGAATTAAAATATTTTGGCCATTTAAAAAATAAATATGAGTATTTACAAGATAAATAAAGTAAAGTCATCATTATCTCTTCACTCACAAAAATTAATTTCATTTTGACTATAAAGTGAAGTGAAGTTTCAAAAAATGTTGGGGTTGACTGAAATTAATTTGGTGGTAAAGGACTAACTGAAATTTTCCCAATAAAAAATCAAATTATTCATAAAATCATAAAATATTATTACCTCTTGTGCTAAATATAACACAAAATTTATAATGTAAATGACGCTATAAATTGTGTCCTATATTTAGAAATTAAAGAGAGAGAGTATAACTTATCTCAAGTCTTGGGCCCTCCATCCGAAGCAGTAGGTTTTTTTCCCAAAGTGCTCCTTTTTAGGAAACTATTTACCAAAATGCCCCCATTTTCAAACTATTTCCCATTATGCACTTATCTGGAAACATATTCTTTCTCTACCCCCATTTAGTCGACTAAATAAGGGCTTTAGTCGACTAAATGGGGGTTTAATTTTTTTTTTTGAAAACTGTCGACATTTAGTCAACTAAATGTCGTGGGGGTGAAATTTTTTTCAATAACCCCGACATTTAGTCGACTAAATCTCAAGATTTAGTCGACTAAATATCGACAGTGAGTTTTTTTTTTTCAATAATAATGGATAATAATGACTATTTAGTAACAAATTAATTCAAGTCCTATTATTTAGGATTAAGTTGGATCATATCATTATCTTCTTGATTTCATGATTATCATTATTTTTACTTCTATTATTATCCATTATCATTATCATTATTATATGATAATAATATAACATATACATATATTCTCTACCTGTTAGTTGGTTAGATCCTATTATTTAGGGATACCTTAGATCAAATCCTATAATCTTTAATATATTTTATTCATCTCATTATTGCTTTCCTAATTTGTTATTATTATTATTATTCTTTGATAATTAATTTACTATCCACTATTTTTATCCATTATTGTAAAAATATGTATTCATCAATAATTTTACAAAAACGCACGCATGACTCTCTGGGTTTTTTTTTTTCAGTTTACACGCACTCACGGAAAAATAATCATGTAGAGAAGAAGAAGAAAACGACGAGGATCTGGAAGAAAAAGAAGCTTGTCCTAAATATTATTACCTCTTGTCCTAAATATAACACAAAATTTATAATGTAAATGGCGCTATAAATTGTGCCCTATATTTAGAAATTAAAGAGAGAGAGTATAACTTATCTCAAGTCTTGGGCCCCTCCATCCGAAGCAGTATCCATAGGCGATGGGTTGAAAGAGTCAAAGCCCTAAATCTCAGAGCTTGATAAGGCCCATTTAATTATCGGGCAAGTCTACCGGGGTGAACAGACTATCTGGTCCAGATTTTTATGTTTGCTTTTGTTAGGTAATGCTTATATCAAAATTATTGTCTCTAATTTATAAAAAAAAAAAAAAAAATTGTCTCTAAGACAAAAAAGAAACGATCATATTTGTCGTCCAGCAATTTATCACACACACTGACACACACACACTATAAATATATAATGCAGATTTCATCTAGTAATGTATGTCCTACTAGAGTCTAAGTCTAGAGTTCAAGTTCTATTGGAAACAATTGTGTTCGGAGGGGCAACCTGATCTGAATACCAAATAATAATAATAAAAAAATTCATTATATATATATATATAAAACGAAAAGTTCCCCTCAATATATTTGTTGCTTTTGCATACAATTCTAGAGGGCCATCATTTGTCTTTGAGTTAGCTCTCTCATAACTGCGAAGAATTCTAAAACACAGCAGCAGCTTCCTGAAAATTATGAAAAGAAAGAACATGTGGAATAAGAAGAAGCAACTACTCATGTTAAAACAATATCAAGAAACGCATGATTATAAAGTCATCATCTTCGGCGTCATCCATTGAGCAGATTCTAATTATATAATGATGTTCCAACGCAAGTGTGTTTTAATGTGTCCCTAATTCGATTATAAGAGAATCGGTAGGTAGGACGTCGTTCTAGTGCTGTATAGTAAGTGTCCCCTCACTAATCAATTCATGCTTTGCGCAAAAGTGAGAAGAAGGACTTAAATTGGATTAGGCATATGCCACACATATATAGGCCCATGTGTAGCCAGTTCTGGCAAGCAACCAAGACTTGAAATAATTTTATAATGACAGAGAGTTACATCCCCAGCACCAACAGAATGGCGGCAAGTTTAGAATATTACAAATGTTTACTGACTTTGATTTGAACTTCTCATCATCTTCTGAAAGTTGCAGGCCGCAAGATTTGGATATGTTTGAGTATAATAGGGCCAATTATTGGAAACATGATTTAAACATTCATTGATTGATCCTTGCTTCATATTAGCCAGTACTCGACCTGAGTTTCACTTTATTCTGCTGTTTTTATTTTTACAATATTCTAACTCTTACTTAGTGAACACACACACACCCCTCAAAATTTTTCTAATAATGTTGCGCAGAGCTTGGTATATACATATATATAGAGAAAGATAGACAGACAAACACAAACGACAACAACACTAGTTGAACAAGAATTTGCGTTTGCTGTGTCATTTTACCGGGCAATAAAGTTCTTCGTGTCCAATTTTAGTTGGTTTGGATTTGGTTATATGCTCTCCCGAGTACTGCCATTGGCAATTATCAAGGTCCATAATCATTAAGCTAGATATCTTAATTGGTTCTTATGCATGAGTGTGATTGACTATAAGTACATAAATATTAGAGTAAACATATGGCTTATAATTAGTTCAGAGAATTTAATAGCTGATATTGTGAAGGTTTAATTAATTAAAGTGGGGGGGCTGTTTTTCATTAGGTAAAGTGTCGTTATCGGATGGCACTAAAGGTATATCAAAGCGCAGAATATGGGAATGTCGCTTTAATCTGATTGAAACTGTGAGACAAGAAAGAAAGCCAACTAATTAATTATCACCAACGAACTTGCGCTACGCCTATTTAAAAAAACACTATTTATCCTTGGCAGGTTTGTTTTGAGGTTGGTTTTTTATGTCTATGAGTGCAAGAAATTGAACCCGACTACATTGAAAATACACATATTTCGTACGGGTTACTTCAACCTTGTCGGACAATTAAGGCTGCTCGAAAACGAGATGGACATGCATATTAATATCTCGAAACGTACAGTCTCGCAAATTCAGAAAATTGAAGCACGAGATATTTGATAGGTTCAAAAGAGGGGTTGTTTAAGAGTCAAGAGTTTATTTAATTTTCATCCACATACATGCATGTGACTGGATCAACATGTTTGTATAGGAGAAAAGTGGGGCTGGTGAAAGTGAAGTTGTCAGAGACTTTTTCCAATAACATAAGAAAAGGCCCGTTTCTTCACTCTTCGCTGTGTTGAAGAAAAGTCCGAAGACAAGGCTGCTGAACTTTGGAATACCACATTTGCAAGAATTAAATGAACCCAGCATCAGCTGCAACAGAATTCATTTATTGAGAAGGACAAAAATAGTAATATATCTGAGGGGAAATTAGGGTTAGCAAGCAGCCCCGAAAAAGATATAATACAGATAAGAGAGTGAGAGTTGTACGTGTACTTCCTCTTGTCCTTATACCACAAACTAACAAATGTATTTAGTCATTCTTATAAGATATTTAATTATTTATTTTCATTGAGCATTAATTTTTTTTTTAATGTATGCCCATAAGTAATAAAGGTAGTAGGTGAGAGTGATAATTAATATGATATTAGAGTTTAGTACAATTAGTAAGTGTAATATTAAAAATTATTTAAAATTTTGGATAAATTTAATAACTTTAATCGTCTTTATTGGTTTGTGAGAATTTTTAGTTGATGTTTTATAATAAAATAAATAAGAGTACTATATATATAGCTGGATAATAAGTAAATAGAGTCAAAGTATAGTTGGTTGAGGAAGTTGAGTTCTTGTTGGTGTCAAATTAGGGTGGGGGGCGGGTGTTTATGATGGTGATGAAAGTTAGAGCCAGGAAATCAAGTTTAGCAAATTAGATAGGCCAATTTAAACCTTAGCCCTTTAAAAGTTGGGCTTATAACATGGAGCCTCTAAATAAAATCAGATCTAAAAGGGACAACCTTGTAGAGCCGATAGCTTAAAAGGGCCAATTCTGCAGGTCAAGGGTTAACCCATTTATATATTTTTTAATTGCTAAATTCTTATTTTAAGAAGTTATACGTTGCTGCATAATTTGTCTTTATTCAATGTTAAGATGCAAAAATACACATATAATTTTCTAAAAAATGCACCTAATACCAAGTGTTTCTTTTGGATGTAAAAACGACTATGTGGTTACATAAGTGAAGCAAAAATACCCATTGACTGTTAGTTTGAATTTTTTTTATTTTTAAGGTTGATATCGACGATGATTCAGTTAAATTTTATCTTAGCTAACAATAGAGAACTGGAGAAATTACAAAAAAAGGGACTAGATCATGGTCTTGAAAATTAAAGAAAGGTAGCAACGACGAGGAGGAGGCGGAGATGGGCGGCCCAATGAGTAAGATTGGAATTGAGAGAGAGAAGGGGAATTGGAGAGGTTGAATTGTAACTTCCAAAATATCTATGACATTTCCAGTAATTTTCTCTAGTTTTGTATTGTCAACTATGATAAAATCTAGTTGAGTCATTATCCATATCATCCTTAAAAATACAAAAAAACTAAACTAACAGTCAATTTGTATTTTTGTTCTACTTTTATAACTACAGTCACTTTTGTACCAAAAAAAAAACACTTGATGTTGAGTGCAATTTTGGAAAAACAGCTTATATATTTTTGCACCTTAATCCTTTTATTTATTTATGTCATGGAAGGGTTAAGTACTTAAAGCAATTTCATGTGAGAACATGATGAAGACTAAACTATTATATATATGTTGTTATTTTTATTATGATTCGTGTTTACTATTACTAGTTAATACTCCATATGGTCCTAAATATAAGATAAAATTAACTTTTTTTGGAAATATTAAGGAAGCTAAATAAGTTACTTTTAATTATATTATATATTGTATATCTTTAGATTATATATAAGTTTATTAGTTAAACTAACTAGGTTTGAGAAAAAAAATATAAATATAAACACTCTAAAATAATTTAATTAGTTTCCTTAATCTCTTTTTAAAAAAATTAATTTTATCTTATATTTAGGGTCAAAAGGAGTCATTAATACATTTTCATTGGTTAATGGCCCAAAAATAAAAATAAAAATGTTTTACTTAATTTATTTCACATGACTCTAATTTATTTAACGCTGATAACATATATTTGATAAATTAAAACTTTAATTGTTATAATATACTAATTATATTCATTTGAAAAAAAATAGAAAAAATAGTTACAATTTAGAAAAATAGCTTTTGGCCATGCAAGGCTGGCTCTGACGGCTTAAGCTTTGGAAAACATGTTTTTTTTACTCAAAACCTAAAAGGCTAGCCCCTTCAAGAAGAACTGGCCTGATTACTAGCTCTAATCTAATGAAAGCGGTGGGTTGCTTAAGTTAGCTAGGAAAATGAGTCAAAAGGTATATAATGGTTTTCATATAAAGACAGTTTGAAGGAAGAAACTGATGATGTTTGCCTGTGCAAGTAACTGAAATGTTTTGCATTCACTGTTTGAAAGCTATCTTAAATCCTTCTGCTTCTTCGGCTTCCCTCACACAAGCCCTTGGAGATGGACACTGCACTTTTCATTTTAACGTGCGGTCTAATGTTCATGTGAAGCAAACAGAGACACACACGATATGAAACAAAGATTTATACTGAATATATTTGTGTGATATAATAAAGATTTATACTGTGGCGAATGGCCTTGTGTTCATACAATCGCTCATATATATAAGTGCGTGTAGAATTCATGTGACTAAGTTTCTAATTACGGTGTGCTTGTGTGTGAAGGGTGCCAGCCAAGAGCTTTAAATGTTGTCCTGACAGACCAAATGAACAGGTTATAATTTATGGAACTGAACCGATCGCTTGACCAAAATATTATGATTAGTTTCAGTTCTCAGCTATATTACGATATATAGTGGCAGAAAATTACTTGCAATGGTGGAATTAATTCGATAGAATCAGACAGTACTTAGTTATTAACCTTATTATATATTTTAGGCAATGAAAGTTGTTTCGTTTTTACCATATTTAACTTTGAAGTTCAACGCGTTTCTCAACCGTCAGAATTGAACTTCAAGTTTCTGTTGCAGACCTAAAGTCATTTTCGAATTAGAGAGATCACCTCAACTTGATCACTTTCTTTGATCTTAATTGAAATTCAGTCAAAATCCTTGCACCGCTAATTTAGACGGGTCATCATTTTTTTTTCTCATCTACTATTTCGGTGGACGTCCGAGTGAACTTTTTGTGCCTTCAAGAAATTAGGGTTTTAAACCGGAAAAACCAATTTAAGATTGAACGCAATGTTTGAGGCTTTACAGGATTCACATATCCGAAGGAATGATTTTGCTGGGTTAATATAGGTCGTCAAAATGAATTTGGAGATCTTATTTGAATCGCGAGACTTTCAAAACCCCTCACGAGGGTTAATCTATGATAATAAAGCATGAATTAACTGAAAGAATTAGCGTCTTGAGAAAAAACATCCCGACTGCTGTACTTTATACATAACCTTGCGTAAATTAATAATTATCATTAGAATTAATTGTAGTTTTTTAATATAATTCAACGATAGTTTTACATGTACCTGTATATGGAGATATTTGTCAAATAAAATCATTACAAATGTTATCTATGATTGCATGATTGGAGAACTTGAAACGTTGAGTTTCCGAATGAACCAAATTAAACAAAATGCGATAGGATGGAACAAATAGTAGTTAATATAGGCACCCAAAATTCAACGAATGATCAAATCTACGGGCATATTTCTCCATGAAATCCGAAGGCATGCACACACACACACATATCAACTTCTGAAATATTTCTAACATTGGTTTGATATGATTGACATGTTGTAGATTACATAGGTTAGATCCACCAATCGCTTGTATAAAATTTATATACCAAAGAACTACTAGAAGGTTTTACTCTTTTCAAATGATAAATTTGTGAAAAACTTCATATATTTATTTAATTAGATCGGGGGGAACGGAGATTATTCGATTTCGTGGGGTATGAAATCTCAATCGGTTAAGAAATGAAGAAATATTTGAATAATAGTTACTTCAAAAAGGGTTTCAATGTTTTATTTGACTTGCCATCTGCATGGAATTGAAGTATGCGAAAACAAAGGCAGACGGTTTAGAAGTACTTTTCTTGTTGCTACACTTACACGGCATTTGAATTAATCCTTAAGATTAAATTGATCGTGACACTTGTTTCATCCCCATCTATCGATCACAATGACACCCCTAAAATCCAATGCAGAATTTTTCTTAAGATTTGTCTATCTTGACCCTCTCTGCTTGTTTACCCCGTTCGTGGCGTCACCATTTTCCCCATCAGAAAACCTTCTTTGCCAATATATATATTTTTTAATCACAGAAGCGTTAATTCTTCCCAGGATAACTCAATTTGAAATTGAACAGCTTATTAACAGTTGTCATCTCATATCATTAATTAACCCTCTCTAGTTTTGGTTACAATTAACCACATATCAGAAAAGAGAACGTTACACGCATTGAAACGGGTGTTGATCTGTGTCAAGGTTGTTGTTGTTAACTCTTGGAAATTGATAGTATTCCAGCACATTTTCTGTACCTTTTTGAATATTTTAGGTTCAAAATGTGCTTGAAAAGTAAAGTATATAGAAGAAAATGCGCATATCAAAGTATCAATCAAAATTCAAAGAAATACTTGTTATATTTTGTAGAGTTTTAGAGGCAATTGTGAATTGATAATTCCTCCCTCTTTTGTAGGAGGATAGAAACAAAGATTTGAAGCTCTAAAGAATCAAGAAACAAGGAAAAGAATGAAGGCAATGAAGAGATATATAGCTTAAAGGACTTGTACAACTGACTCTAGCAAGTTGACAAACGTGCTATAGCAAGCTGAGGAAAACAGCTCTCTGTATGAACTTGCCACAGCAAGTTGACCAACTTGTTGTGGCAAGTCGGGGAAAATAGCTCTCTGTCTGAACTGGCCGTAGCAAGTTGTGAAACTCGCCGTAGCAAGTCGTGAAAAAGTATAGTTACGCATTTTAAAATCAAAAACAGAGAAGCACTATTTAACCTAAAGGGAAAGGCCGAAAATCAGACTTCACACACTGGAGAACCTTAGGAGCAGCCACTAGAAGAGCTTGGGAGAGAGATTTGGAACATTTTGGAGGCTTGAATACCAATCTCAAAAGGGATTTTGAGATTTCTACCTAGGTTCTTTCTGATTTTCTTCTCTTTTCCTCTTTGTTTCTTCATGGGTCCTGTAGCTATGAGTAGAATCCCTTTGTATTTGGATATGAGTAGCTAAACCTTTTATTCTAGGGTTCTTTTAACCCTTTGTATGGATTAATACTTGGATTTTCCTCTCTTTTGGTACACACACACACACACACACACACACACACACACACACACACACACACACACACACACACACACATATATATATATATTGATTTTAATCTAGGCTTAATGCTTCTAAATGATTGACCTCTATTTAGATGATTTATTCACTTAGGTTTGACTTGAGGAAGCTAATCTAGGTGTAGAATTTAATTGAAATCATGCTTGTTTTAAAGTTTACTTGATAAATGGATAGTTTGTTGGTAAAATAGAGATATAATCTTGTATTGTCACATTAAGGTTGTTGCTTAAATATTGATTCTCATTAGTTGTAGCAAGAGATTGTGCATTTTAATGAGAAGAGAAACTTGATAATGCCTCGAGAGAGCTTGTTAAGTATTTGTGAACCTTAGACTAACACATATATGTATGGAAATACTAAGAGAGAGGAAATTAATTCAATATTATGAAATGCAATAAGGGGAAAAAGAATCCTAGGCTTTCATTAAATCCTTGAAAATCAAAAAATCATTTGCTTTTATTAATTTTTAGTTTTATAAGTAGTTTTAAATATTTCCATTCTCATCAAAACGTTGTTTTAGCTCAACTAAATTGAATTTGCTTAGCCTATTGTTTGATTAATTTATTACATTAATTCTCGTGAGAACGATACTTTACTTATCACTTTATTACTTGCATGACTCGTACACTTGCAAGCCGAACAGTTATTCGCTACGTGAATAATTAAGTTTGCATGGACAAAGTTATTTATTTTTAATTTTATGGAGTCGAAAAGAGCAAGGTACATTAATTTCTATATCTATTATAATGTATCCATATATAGTAGTTGCATGCTATCCCTGCAGGTGCCTAAGACTTAATACACTCGAGGGAAAATTGATCTGACCACTAAGTACCTGAATGATACTGGGAAGCAGCATGTGGACGGTTTTAAAACTCGCCAAATTTAACATTTCCATGTTTCTAAATTGGAGCATGACAACTTTGAGTATCACTACCAACTTTCTAATGCATTAATTTACATCTGTCTTTTCTTATGCTATAAAACCTTGTCCGAGTTAGAAGCCGAATAAGCCTGAAAGAGCATGGTTCAATTCAAGGTGAATTGATTGACCTGACCTTGATACAAACTTTAAATATTTCCGATATTGTTGTACAAATTATAGGTGAATTTCGGCTTTTAACTAATGGTCCTTCTGCATTTCCCAGAATAAATTTAAAATTGTGTATCACTTTCTTCTATTTTATTCTTGTAACTGAAACCATAATAAATATTATAATAAACTAAAGTATGATCTGAAAATATACACGGAGGCTTGTGTACGCTTTAATTTTTTAAGTATTTAAACACACACACACACATCTTCATATAATAATATATATGATAAATTCTAAAAAATATGATCTTGTTCTATTTTATATTAATTAAGTCAAAACCTCATATTCAAATTTTCCCATAACTAATTAAATTAGTTAAGCACTTAATTGACTGTGCAAGTTAAGATATTTATTTACCGAATGATATCATCTGAGAGACTTGCATAAATGTCACAATTACAGTTGCTTGCATCAAGGACGAAATTGGTGTGTTTGAAGGATGTGGCTGGAATATTAATTAACGCAGTCTCAGATCAAGGAGAGATGTCCCTTTAGTAAAAACTATACGATAACCAAACAAGTGGGTTTGATATAACGTGATACCATGGTTTTCGATAGAATATATATTTAGTTAGAAATTTGAAAACGAACAGATAGAAAGAAAGGAAAAAATGGAATTTGATGTGGAAACGAAGGACCAACAATGACATATGAAGAAGGGTCTCTTGTTGCTAAATGGTGTACATGTATATTATATATACATGTATATGTATATGTACACATATAGGGCATATATAGCTAGCTAGGTAATCAATCGTGTGAAGACAACAAAAGTGACTTGCCATCCACAACCCTAAACCAACCCCCAGCCCCCCGGCCTTCACTTTCTTATATATCTTCTTTTGGACTTCTCTCTCTCTCTCTCTATCTGTGCTTCATCTTCAAGTTTAATTCTTACACCAATTAGCTAATAGCTTCCCCTTTGCTTCCATGGAGGATTCTTCTTCATCTGCTGTTGAGGACACCAAGACTTGCCCTCGCGGTCACTGGAGACCCTCCGAGGACGAGAAACTCCGCCAACTGGTCCAACAATATGGTGCCCAGAACTGGAATTCTATCGCCGAGAAGCTCCAAGGAAGATCAGGTATCACCATCTCCTATACATCTCTGCTTAATATTTATCTTTATATTCATATACATGTTTGAGAGCTTAATTAAGAAAATGGAAGAAAAAATAAACGAACATTTTAGTTTAGACAATTTCCTTCATCTAAAACTACCTAATCGAATCATGGTTTAATTTCTTTCATATTGTTCTCCTTTGTTTCGCTGGATTCAGTCATACCGTAGAACTCTTGTTGAGTTTCAAAAGCTTAGAACTACCTGGCATATATCTATTAATTTCACTCTGACGAGAGCATGTTTTTCATTTAGGAGATAGATATATAATTAACATGTATCTATTTAATCTCTCAATCATAAGTACATGATTATCCTCAGGGACTTGAACCATATGTTGAGATTCCAAGTAATTTTGTTTTTATGTAGGGAAAAGTTGCAGATTAAGGTGGTTCAATCAGCTAGATCCTAGGATTAACAGGAGGCCATTTACAGAAGAGGAAGAAGAGAGGCTACTAGCAGCTCATCGCATCCATGGGACTAAGTGGGCGCTCATAGCAAGGCTTTTCCCAGGTCGTACTGATAACGCTGTGAAGAATCATTGGCATGTTATAATGGCGCGCAAGCAAAGAGAACAATCTAAGTTATGCGGCAAGAGAAGCTTTCAAGATATTTATAACTATAATGATTCTAATTATAGTATTAGTTCCTCCAAGAACATTACATCAAATTCTTATCTTAGCTCCAGAATGAGTGGGTTAGAGAATGCCAGATTCTTTGATTTCCGTAACCTTGATCATCATAAAGATCGAATATTATTTGCCGATTCTCCCTCCACTTCTTTGGCTTCCTGGAGTTTTGCAACCTCCTCATCAAACGGTTCTCCTGTGGCAGATTCATTTAGAAGAGAAGGCAGAGATTTCTTCAATTCTCACTCAAATCTTTACATATCGGAAGGAGCCAAAGGTTCAGATAGGTTTCACTACAGAATTTATCCGAATTCTTCAGCAAGTTACAGGAGAGTCGTCCCATCAGTAAGTGCTTTTGGATTTTTTGGTTCCGGTGATGATGGAAAGACAAAAAGGGACTTCACCAATTTCTATGATAGCTCGGCACTCACCAGGTTACGGGCTTCTACGGATCAGCAAGGGCAAGAAGATGACAAGCCAGTCGAACACAAAGAAGTTCCTTTTATTGATTTTCTTGGTGTGGGTGTTTCTTCATCGTAACAAAGCAGCTAGTATAGCACAGTAAACACGTTAACTTGATGAGGAAACATGAGACGAGCTTTCTAGTTTTCATTACGTAACTTCAGCATTTCACTCTTTTTTTATGACATGCATGTGGACAGCAAGTAAAGCTTCTCGTTTTCTAGATCTAGCGAGCAGGGTAGTCAGGAACCCAACTTTTTCGTTCTCATGAAACATTAAACAAGTCTCTTCTTGTTCCGTCATCGTGATTGCTAGAATATTGTACTTTGTGTATAAATCAACGGCAGTTACTAGTTTCATGAGAAATGCGTTCACTGCATGCGCGTGCTGGCTTAGGAATAAGAAGAATAAAGCGATGAAAATTCGCAGGTTGGGACGATCTTTTTTCCATATAGCCGCTAGTAGTGCATTATGCTAAATTCACTTGTCGATTGTCTTTGATATGCATGTCAAATTACTACTAGTAATTCGATGGATAATTGTCACTTGTCACTTATCTTTGATGCTGTAACTCTTAATGCCTCATGAAGAGGCAAAGCTAACATATACAGCATCGACTTGAGTTCTTTTCATAAATAAACACTACTTTTCCGATGAGGGCACTAACTATTCAATTCCATGAACGTTTAGCTTTCATGGGAAGGAGTACACCAGAGGAATTTAATTTGCTCACTTGCGTGCGTGAAGCGTGAGAGGATTGATAAGATATAGTTTAAAGAGAGCGGGTAATAAAGTGAGAGAAAAATAAATTTAGATAAGATGAAGGATTTGTTTTGATCTAAGTTTTATCTTCGGCAAATGATCATTAATCACGGTGGTTTCAGTTTATCGGCCTGGTGTCGTAAAACTCCATTTGTATTCTTGTTTTTGTCTTTTTCCCTTTTGCAGTCCTATTCGGTCTGATCCGACCCTATGTGGTAGGCTTTAGACCCGGTCAGTTCCGTCAAATCTCCTGAATCCGTGCATGCCTTTCCCTACGTCTTCACGGCATGGAGTATTTAAAAGGGTTTATTTTTAGGGTTAAGGTGTAAAAATATATATATGTTTTTCCTCCAGGAGCGTCCAGCACCATATGTTTTTTTTTGTGCAAAAATACACACGCCGTTAGGTTTTAGGAGCAAAAATATCACTTTCGTTATTTGACCGTTTGTTGACCGTTAACCATGGTGAAATTACCTTTTTGCCCTTAGTTTAAAAATAATTAAAAAAAAGAAAGGGTTAAGGGCTTAAGGGCAAAAAGGTAATTTCACCATGGTTAACAGTCAACTAACGGTAAGTTAACGGTCAACTAATGGAAGTGATATTTTTGCTCCTAAAACCTAACGGCATGTGTATTTTTGCACAAAAAAAAAAACATATGGTGCTAGGCGCTCCTAGAGGAAAAAACATATGTGTATTTTTGCACCTTAACCCTTATTTTTATTAATTACCCATGACACGTTCATTCATTCATATTTTATCATATAGTTTCATTTAATTTTCCACAAAAGTCACACTGTTCAGTTTTTAATGTGAATACTTATTCTAAATTTGTATGCATTAGCTTATAGTCAAAACTGTTGAATCATATTCCAACGTGATTTATTACCCGAGCCAGCTGAATTTTTATTTATAATATTTGAATTATATATTGACCTAATTCTTTAAATTAATATTGAAATTCCATGCAAAGCACATGCGCACGAGTTTATTTAAATTTATAAATTTAAGTTTCATTTCCAATGTGTGGGTGAAGAAATGGAAGAAAATAGGAAACTGCTGCCATATATATACACTCTCTCTCTCTCTCTCTATATATATATATATATATATATATATTGAATTCATAGAATATAACAGATGGCAAAAAATCAAGTGATATTATAAAGAACATAATTAAGTGCTTGAAGAGTGTGATTTATGTTTTCTGGGGCAGAGCTTGAAGAAGGATCTTGGTTTGGTGAGCTGTTCCTTGCGCGCGCAGTAGATCGCGTGGATTACGTGCTGCTACTCGATCCGCCAGTATTTTCCAACATGATATAATTGAATTGAAGATATTGTGATGGACAACGGTCACTAGAATCAAACTTTGATGTAATAACTGTCAATTTGGACTTATGTGTACGCGTCGTCCCTGAAAAATATAATACACATTAAAAAAAAAAACTGTTTTTGGTGAGCATTTCTCTATTTATAACTGTATGGAATATGCATGCATATGGACGGCTTAGAAAAAAATAATTAAGTAATGTTTGGCCATTATAAAGATCTATCTTGGTTTTTAAAGTTTGTGGAAAAAAACTATATACGGCACATTAAAATAATTAATTCTTAAAAAACGAATTTCCCATTTATATTACTATAAACGGCACATTTTAAAGATGGATCTTGGTTTTTTTTTTTTTTTTGCTTTTACCCCTCATTAATTATGCGTATTGTATTAATTAAAATTTTGATGATGTTTACATTTATATTATTTCTCTCTCTTACTTGCCCCTCATAAATAAATATAAAGGCGTATTTGGTAAAATAAGAGTTATTTTAGACATACTTCTTATGTTTAATTATTTTTTTAAATTACATAATTTATTTATCAAGCTATTATAGATTGGACCCGATTGGAGGGAGTAATATGTTACTAATCAATATCATAACGAACTAAGTACTCTCTTCAATCTTTAATATAAGAGCTATTTAACTAATTAGAGTAGATTAAAAAAATTAATTAAGTTAATAATTTGTAACAAATTAAATATGAGTTGATTTCCTTAAAATACTCTTGTTAATTGTGCATAACCACCATTTAATAAAAACCACTCCATGTATATAGTCAATATAGATGCTTTGCAGAATGAATTGAATAATAAATTTGAGAGACAAAATAAATTGATATGCTATATTTAGAATTAAATCCAACTACATACCAACTAACTCTTCTTAGGACTTAGGAGCGAGTAAAATTTATCTTATTATATGAGCTCCAGAACCTAGCTAACTTTCTGTCGCCCAAAATGACAGCAAAAACGGTGACATATATATTTGTGGTGTGACAATATAATTAACAAATGTCAACAGCCTTTGACGCTTAATCTGATTCGCAAAGTGAAGAAGAAGAAGAAGCGATGGAAACAAGATGGATTAATAATTGGAGAACGGGCGGGCGGGCGTGTGTCTGGAAATGAATAAATATATATACCATAATATAAGAAATAATAGTTAAATTATTTAATATATTTTAAAGTACATATTTTTTCACTTTTACCCTTATGGGTTTAATTATATTGAGAACGTTATTTTAGGGAGTATAATGAATAGACAAAGCTGAAAAGTGACTTAGTCTGAGGGATAAAATAGAAAAAAGAACATTAATGAAATTAGAGATAACTTATACTCTGGATCTTTTTCTTTCTTTCTTTTTTCCTGAGAGTGCACACACTTTCCTCAAGATAACCAAGGTATACTTTGGCACACGCTGCCCACAGAAATTACTTTCAAAATCAAATGTGATAGTTTTGATGAATATTCAGTGCTCTGGCGTATTTGATCTCCATCGTGATTTTAATTAGTTAGGATGCATATAAATTCCTTTTCGTGACATCCAGTGTCCACTGTATTTTCACAGCTTTTGGCTGTAGTAGCCACCATATTTGAACTTTGGAAAAGTGATGAGAAGGTGGGTAAGAAGAAAGAACTTTAATTGGATTGCACGACTTGCAGAAACCGACAATTTGGAATAGCTTTATTTCTTTTTTGTCCTTGAGGATAATGTGCTTAAAGCTTCTCTGGTAGAGAAGAGTAATGATGTTTCTTGCGTAGGATCAACAATGATATGATGTTCTTGTACCCTGACATATAGCTTGAGATCTGCCAGTTCAGTAGAGGAACAGTGAGTTAAAGCTGTACGTGGATACCAATGTTTTAAGATTTAGTGGGTCAGGTACTAAGAACATAAAGTTATAAGCGGAGTTAAACCCACAGAAGAACTTCCATGTCACTAAACAACAACGTAGTTTGCAAGTCAATGACCAGTGTGACTTCGGAAAAGCAGCCATCACAGTTGAGTCTGCCCAACAGGGCGGGAGCTTATAAAAGAAGATGCATAATTTATGCAAATCAACGTCAGTTGTGTCAGTTTCGCACCGCCCCTGTGCGGATAAATGTTTCGTATTCGTAAATCCGTTTCTCTTTATCTTTTTCCTTTCTTGTATTTTTCTTGCATCTGTCAAGATTAATGGCTATTACTGCACGCTTGCCAATGAAAGCCAATATGTCTTTTAGCAATTTTGACGTTTTCTTCTTTGTGGTCAATATATGATGTATGAGAGTAATTCTTGCCTTTTGACTCCTTAATTGATTGAAAATAACCCAAATTTCAACACCTGATTGGCGTTGCCTTGGCCTTTTAAAGATGGGAATAGATTAAAATGTAAAATAATGTGCATTTTGACCGCTGATGATCCAGCATGTCTGCATCTGCTGTTAATTGAAGTGTAATTAGAGGGTCGGTACACTAATTCGCTGAGGGAGGCGGAGAAAAGGTTGCAGAACGTGACAAAATTAGAGGGATTCAGGCGAGATGGAGAGAATAATATTAATTTTAAACATTTTAACCCTAAATTTTAATTTTTAATGGAAACTAGATTCCTCTGAAACCCATTAATGAGTACGAAAAAATAAGGAAAGGAGCAGACACATGGATAGATCGTCACTCTCGAGTTCTTAAACGTTGGGCCGAAGATGTCACGGGCCTATGTCGAGAGCCCATTTTTTCAGTTTTGTTTTGCAACAATTTTTTTCAGTTTTAAAGAAGTACAGTATATACACTTTGTAAGGAAGAAAAATGGATATGCTTTGTATTGTTTTTTAGCACAAGCATGTACTGAAGGCAATCTTATCCAAACACACTTTTTCAGCCAAAAGTAAAAAAATATATATATATTTAGATGTATTCACATTTAATACTCGACAATAATTTGAAGAGAATCACCTCTATATAGGAGAATACTTATACCTAAAAAGAATAAAAGATAAAATATTGGGGTAGACAATGACCATTTATAGGCCTATAAGATTTTCACGTTGAGTGGTTCGGGAAGAACGGATAACTCAATAATTGATAACACAAAAGTAAAAAAAGAAAAATGAAGTTCATCAGACTATTTTAAGATAATTACAATAATTCTGTAAATTATTAACTATTGACATTTTAAAAGTATAACTAATGAAATTTATAAAAGGTATGGAGATTTTGATACCGTGGTACTGATATCTGAAACCATAAAGAAGGCATCGAGATGGCGATACAAGTGTTAGAAGAAAGTTAATGATGCATATGGGCACAGATCTCCCTCAATATAGTGGCGACCAAAGTTATAGAACTAATGATGTTCAAAGGAGTTTATTCTGGTAATTGGTGGCTCTTGAAAATAATTGAGGTGTTTCCCTCTTTCTTTATTCAAAGGTTCCACTTGAATTTATCTAGTTTTTTTATCATTTTCGCTGAGCATTGACTTTAATTAATATTGACAATTCTAATTTTTGTCTACAAGATATATACAAATAGCTATTGACGATGGCAAAATTAGCCAAAAGGCCATTGACTAGCTTTCTTGCTGGCGTTGGGGCTAGGGGTAGGGGTTTGCCAACATCTTTTGAAGATTTTTAATGTTGATAACATGGTACTAATAATTCAGAAAATCTAAATAGAAATAGAAAAAAAAAATAATGAATCAATGAAATGTTGCTGGGTCTTTATTGAGAATTTGAGTAAATAATAGACCTTTTAGGGGTTCTATAGAGTTTGAAAACGAGATCCCCTTTATTTGATGCAACTATTTGAGCCATATAAGAAGAAATTTTCACATTCGATTGCACATTCTATCATGGATCCTTTATCTATACTTTTAGAAGTATAGAAACAATGACTATACTAGTTCCTTAAGACGATATTCAGAAGAGTAAAGATAGATCAAGATTATATTCATATTTTGTACTTTCATTTTCATGGTATGTATTGCTGCATTTGCAAATTTTTATAAAAAGTAGACATATTAAGGGTTGGCTTCTCAAAACTAAGAGAACAAATTAACAAATGTTGGGGAACCATCCACACTCTTTTGAATACTTAGTTCCTATTTTGAATGTTTTTAGATATCCCAATAGCATATAGAGTTTAATGCACTTTTGGTAAAAACTCATGAATATTCTTCACCTTAATCCTTTATTTTATTATTCATGTAATTTAAATTTTTTACATTATCAGTGACGGGAAAAGCACTAATGTAGCAATTTTTTCAAAAAATTGTACCTAATTAGAATACTTTATAAAATAATTATTGAAATAATGCAGTCAAAGGCCTGACGCCACTAGTCAGTCAAAAGGCTTGACGCTACTAGTCCTGACGCTACTGAGTTAGTGGCATTGTAAGAGCTAACATCATTAGAGTGGCGTCGTACTAGTGGCGTCAACTCAATGGTGCGTCAATTAATGACGCCTGTAAAATTGACGCCAGTGGCATCAAGTATAAGGACACCGTTGGTGGCATCAAACATGTTGACGCCACTACCTAGTGGTGTCACCTATCCTAATGTCACTGGTGGCGTCAAGACAGGTGACGTCTTTGACTGCATTATTTCAGTAATTCTTTTTTAAAGTGTTCTAATTAGGTACTCCCTTCGGTCCTAATTATATGACATATTTAACCAATTTTGGGGAGATTAATGAGAGAAATTAAATTAGTTAATTTTAGTCATTTTCCTAAAATGCCCTTGTATTAATTTTAAATGACACTGATAAAAGTGAATTAACAACACTTACATCATACCTCTTCGACTTAGAATTTTCCTTTTCATGTTTTTTAAAATTAAAATGATGGTCTTGCTATATATACATGTGTGTACACACACATGTATGTATTTATATATACATATATCTACACAACATACACTCCCCACAGACACACACATATACAGAAATACATGCACACACATATGTATATATATGTATATGTGTTGTACATATATACATTTATATATCTGTGTGTATATAGATACACAGACACTCACATATCTATACATATGTATGTGTGTCTACATACATACATACATATATATATATATATATATATATATATATATATATATATATATAGACACACTAATATATATGTGTGTGTGTAGACCCACACACATATGTATATATATGTATATGTGTACATATATACATTTATATATTTAAGTGTATATAGACACTCACATATCTATCTCACACACACACATACAAAATTAATATCAAGTGATCAATAAATAAATTAAAATCCAATAATTTAAAAGTTTTACTAACAAAAAGAGTCTTCACACCTACATATATTTACTCACAAAAAACTAAACATATTTGGAGAATAAAATAAAGGTATTTTAGGAAGAAGTTGACAAAAATTAAAAACTTGTTCTATAATCAGGACCAAAACTAACTCTTAAATATTGTCTTATAATTAGGATCATAGGGAGTACAATTTTTTATAAAAGTTGCTACATTGATACTTTTCACTTTCACTAACAAAAGAATTTAAATTTTTTACATTAAAAACATGCGGATATAAGCATGCCATTTTTAAGTTTGCAAATCCAGTACTCCATGGCTCATAGCCTAATAGTTATTAACAATCATTCCTTGTAGTCTTGCACAGACGGGTTATCTCGGGAATGCTAAACCAAAATATTTTTGGGACAATTGATTACAGGGCCTAAGGAAGCAAAATAATTATAAAAAAGGCCTAAAAAACATTCACATGCCAGGGCTTTTTCTGACATTTTTTCAAAAAACGTTAGCAACTACATCAGTAGCGGTTAACAACTATATCAGTCCCCATTAACAACTAAATCAGTTTAATTAACAACTACATTTTAACAATTACATCTGTAGCAATTAACAACTACATCTGTAGCAATTAGCAACTATGTCCGTACATTTTTTTTTGAAAAAATGCCAGAAAAGACCCTAGGTATGTGAATGTTTCTTGGGCCTTTTTTGTAATTATTTTGCTTCCTTGGGCCCCTGTAATCAATTTTCCCAATATTTTTTCATTCTTTGAATGGACTGACTGAAAGTGTATTATATTTGGGAAGAGAAAATTAAAATGAGATAGAATCCGTGCGAAGCAATCGGTGGGAAACTGGCACGCTCACCGCGGCACGAATTCGCCTGATCTTTGTAGAGATTACTTTCGACTTCTGCAACCTTCTCCCCTTCCCCCTACTTTCTAGTTTGCTTTATCTCTTCGACTTTCTCCCGACGAATAAACTTCCACAAGGAGTTAATAAACCAAAAAAAATAAAAAAAATTCTCTGATCCATCTCCGTTGATCCCAAGTGCTCGATCGCTGACGTTTCGATGGACGCTTCCTCCTCCTCGTCCAATCAGGCTGAATTTGACTACCTCTTCAAGCTGCTGCTTATTGGGGATTCTGGGGTTGGAAAGAGCACGCTGCTTTTGAGCTTCACATCCAATACTTTTGAAGATCTTTCCCCTACCATCGGTTAGTTCTGCGTTCGCATTACCTCCACTCCTCGTATTCTTCTCCCATCCTTCCTTATTGGTTTCCTTGTATGGGACTGAGAACAAAAGCATCACTTGCCTATGCCTGTTTGCTGTTGACTCTCATTTATTTTCCGTAGAGCATGTGGTTGTGTGAACCTATCAATATGCTTTCTAACACGCATGATTCTGTCTTGGATCCAATAATTTTTATTCTTCTGGAACAAAAACCAAAACCGCTATTTAGCATTGGTGGTTGGACCATTGAATTAAGTGTGGCACGAAGTTCTACCTTTTGCCATAAGCAGTATCTTTTGTATACCATACAGGGGAAATGCATGCCATTTGGTTGCATTGTCGTCGTCTCAGAGTGTAGGTAACCGATTACTTTGATTTGATGATCATCAGACGACATTGACTTTGCGTGGTTAAAAACTATTATAGGGATATTTGGCCAAACAACACTATGATGTACTCATATAACTATATACCAGATAAGTGTGCTTTTCTTAGGCATTTAGTCTTGATTGGTATAAGAATTACGCAGGTGTTGATTTCAAGGTCAAGTATGTTACAGTTGGCGGGAAAAAGTTGAAACTTGCAATTTGGGACACAGGTAATTTTCTGTGTTAATGATAAGTCCTTTGAAGTGAAAATTTATTATATTTTCCATTCTAGATTCCTGGTCATGCCCTGTATTTTAGCATCCTTTCATACTTAAAAAATATATAATTTAATATGTGCGACTTTTGATATTAGTTCAATATGCGCACACACAATGCATATTATTGAGTTCTAGTCGTGAGAGTGGTGGAGCTCCCGCACAATTGTCTGGTTTAAGCAATTACTGCAATATACTTGGATTTTTTTTAATACTTTGATGTTATTTCATTAGCATATTTTCATATGACATGCGAGTGCTAGGAAGTCAAGATTGTTGGTACTTGGTGGATAGCAAAGTTGAGACTTTGAGAGTTTGGTAGATTCTTCTAAATCTTATAGTGTATTGAAAGTATTTGAAGTATGCATCCTTAGAAACACACTCAAGCGCTGCAGTTATTATGCCATGAAGTAAATACTTTACAATATTCTTCATTTTTTTGTCCTTTTTGTTGCACAATTGTATAAAAAAAGCATGGGAGCATTTTGGATTTCTCAACCATCTTTGAAATGACTTTGATGCATAGTGAATTTCTTATTTGAGCAGCTGGGCAGGAAAGGTTTAGAACACTTACTAGTTCATATTACAGAGGAGCTCAAGGAATAATCATGGGTATCTTGATTTTCTCCATCTTATAGCTATATTTCTCATTACAATTTCTTGAATGTGATGTGCAAACCTGTTAGAAATTTATTGAACTTTTGCAGCTTCTTTCTGTGAATCACGTAATATCACAGTACAGTGGTGCACCTATTTCTCTTTTACCTTTCTGCTGATAGGAGATCCTTGCTTTGTCGTATGTTCAAATGGATGTTTTTATGATTCCCATATTCATGGCGGCATATGATCAAATTTGATACCATAGATGAATCTGTTAAAATCACGAATCCTGGATTAGAAGACTGGGGATATATTAGTGCAGGTGGGGGACTATGCGAATGAAACACCAATATTGGTGGTACCAGCTGCTATTTGTTTTCCACCAAATGAAATGCTTAAGTAGAACTAGAAAGGAACTGGGAAAGTCACAAAATGGGATTGAACCAAAATTTCAACAAGCCAGAGCCCAAATATCTGAACTGTTGAGAAGAGAATGAGCTAGCCTACATGACTAGCATCACTGAAGACAGAAATTAGCACAAGGTTCTCTGCATTCGCCCATGGTCGGTGGGCCATTTTATTGTGTTAATAAGCCAAGTCTAATGTCATTAAATCTGAATAAATCTCTGGTAATCACCTTCAAGTTGGAATTATGGAAAGTTCTGAGGACTGGGAATTGATAATTACCTTGAGAGAAGAGTTTACTTGTGCATAAATTTTGTTACAACAGGATAGCAGTGACCTGTTTCTAGTCTAAACTAAATAAGGTTACTCTTTTTTGTTAATCTATAGATGCTGCATTTTTTTTTTTTACATTTTATTTAATTAAGTCTGCAATCTGCAATATAATACAGTATATGATGTAACACGGCGAGAAACCTTTACAAATCTGTCTGATATATGGGCTAAGGAAATTGACTTATACTCGACAAATCAAGATTGTATCAAGATGCTCGTAGGCAATAAAGTTGACAAGGTATGCTTTTCAAGAATTTGTATTTGTGTTTGTATATTATTTCATCGGCAGGTTATGAGGGTTCCATTGGTATTGTTGAGAGATGGCAATCTTGTGAGCTGTTAAATTGTTGGTCTAAGAACGTGCAACCTAATTGTCTCATATTTCAGGAAAATGAAAGGGTTGTCAGCAAAAAGGAAGGGATAGACTTCGCGAGAGAATATGGATGCCTTTTTACTGAATGCAGTGCAAAAACTCGAGTCAATGTGGAGCAGTGTTTTGAGGAGCTTGTATTAAAGGTATTGCACACATGCAACTCTAGACCCCTCTACTCCCCTCTAAGATGAACAAATGCACTCTCTGATTCCTAATGTGATAAATGGAATGCATTAAGAGCTCGTGAAAAAAGTGGCTAAAGGAACCCCCTTCTCTCTCTAAAGAGCCTTGTAGCACAATGGCAAGCCCAAACTCAAGAGTTTCAAGCAATAATGTGGTAAAATTTCACCGGGTGGAGCTCAAGACTCAAAAATTGTCCTGGATCTATTTATGTATACTTCCTGAAAGTTTGCTATTGTTTGAGCATTGCAATCCGTAATCTAATCAACATGCTCCTTATATCTTTTACCTTTTCTTGGCAAAAATGTCGGGTTTAGATTTTACCCTCCCATTTGCTTTTCTTTATCTACCAAATACTCAAGCCTCTATCATCGGAATGACGAATTCTGATGTGGGTTCCACCGCTGATATGCAGATTTTGGATACGCCAAGCCTTTTGGCTGAGGGCTCATCCGGCGTGAAGAAGAACATCTTCAAGGATAAGCCTCCGCAATCTGATGCATCAAGTGGTGGGTGTTGTTCATGGTGATTGTAATATTTGCTTACGGGGTTAAACTTTCCACACTTCAGTCCCATCCGTAATGTTAGTGTAATCAAATTTAAGTGGAGCCTGTATATTTTAGATTGAATGATAAAAGTTGTTAAGAATTTATATACATTGAAAAAGATTTCCTCTTATTGGGTGAGTGAATATTCAATAGGGAAGGATCGCCGCCCTTGCCTTTTGTCCATATCCAAGCTCCTTCATTTTTAACATGAATCATGCCATTGTTTAGAAAGTCTTGGTCGACAATACATGCCAACTCAACTGGTTTTAAATAGCTAAAAGTTAACGATATTAGGCTCTTTTATTATTATGCTGCATTTGTCTCAGCGAAAAAAATAAATTAGATGATCAGATCAGATCGGTGGCTCTTTTCCTGGAAATAATAACGAATTATTTTTTTTATTCCCAGACGGAGGTGGCCTCAATTTTATGGCGTGCAATATATCTAGTACATTTACACAGCATTTTTTTGGGAAAATAACAGAAATCGAGATAAAAAATAGAATATATTGCCTTTTTATTTTTGGCCCAAAAAATGAATCTTCCTTTCTTCCGTATATGTTTTCAATTGGATATTGTCGGTTTTCCATTGTTTTTTTGTCCTGTAAATTGTAATTGCTCAAGCCTGTTTGTTTGTGTTAGTGGTGAGAATAGTGGTTTATTTTCTATTTGACTCTTGTAGAAGTCCAATAGATAAAAAAAGTTAGATTATAAATATAATTTATATTTTGATTGATAGTGATAAAAGTGGCGGGGCTCACATAAAAAAGCTGAAAGCTTTTTTTTAAAAGTTACCTTATTGAGTCTCTTCCTTAACTAACTTTTAAGAGTTTTTTTTAAGAAAAAAAACCAATGAAATTAAAGCTCTACTTAAGTTTTTTTTTTCCCTACTACTACTTTTTTTTTCTGATTTAAAGATACTTAAAGCTCTCTAAAGGCCCAATAGCTGTGATTCCAAAAATAAGGACAATAATTATGATGATAAATTATTTATTGACAAGAGACACCAAGGCGGTTCTATGGTGTAGTGGTTAGCACTCTGGACTTTGAATCCAGCGACCTGGGTTCGACTCCCGGTAGGACCTTTATGCTTTTGTTTTGGGGAAAGAGAAAATTCCAGATGATCTCTTCTTATGACGAATCAATTGAACACAAAGAAGTTTCTTTCATTGATTTTCTTGGTGTGGGCGTGTATTAATCATAACAAAGCAGTATAGTACAATATATGTTGACTTCACGAGGAAAGATGAAACCGCCGTCTTTCTAGTTTTCATTTCGTAACTTTGCGCATTCCATTCTCATCACATTGATAAACTGAAGGCATTATTGTGATTGCAGATGTAGAAGGAAGGCAGCAGATTCTCTTGGATCCTTATGTCTCGGGTTAGAAGGCTAATTGTGATGAATGTACTATGGAAGCGCAATTAAACCTCTGAAATTCTCCCAATTCACATTCTTGCTGATCTTCTATTTGCAACTGTAATGCCTTAACATACAGCTTATAAAGGCTGAGGATGTTAATCTAATGATCGTAGCGCTGACCTTGCAAACTTACTGCTCTTAAGGCGGCAACGGTTGGTGAGAAAGCTGTGAGCGTGACTCATTTGGAATATCACAGCTTCCAACAATTGAAGCACACAATAGTTCGCAATCCATCCCAGCTACTACAGCAGCCAGTACTCAATGTGTTGTTCAGGTGGGACATCAGCAAGCTGAACCGGAAGACGAGTCAAGCCCGTAGTGTCAACACGTTTGGGTTCGAAAATTGCTAATATTGTTGATCATAGAATGCAATCCATATATATTTTTGATAGTGCTAGCTACTTCATGTGTCGTGACCAGTCTATGTTTATTGTCTATATAATCAATTGGGCTATTCTCATTGATTGATTTGTTTCAATTAATAATAATAATAATAATAATTAATTACGAGAAACAGTAAATATAAGAGATGAATTTAAGCAATGCTAACATATTTACTAGCTCACGGCACTTGCCAGGCAACTTACATGGACAAAGGGGTTATCCTCTAATGCTTTGGGAACAGGTCAAAATCCAACGAGATATAAATATGGAGCATCTCATATTTGACTCTTGAGAAATGTCTAGAAACTAGAAAGTGCAGACAGAAAATAGTGGTCCTTACTTAAGGGTCGTGGTACGTTCAAGTTCCAAGATTCGCCATGTCCAACTTTTATCTCTTGTGATCGGAACACCCATGTTCTATTAAACTGCACTTTGTTCCTTACAAAATGTGTAATCTTGTTCATACTCCTCTTTTACCATTTCAAATTTCAAGTCTCTCATTTCTGTCTCTTTCACAGCCAGAAAGAGAATTCATGACACCATAACATCACTTCAAGAACCGAATCAGTTATTCCGAGCGTCTTTCGAAATTAAGGAAAAAATGGTTAAAACTTTATCAATAGGTGTGAAGGCAGAAATTCAACTGAGGTAATAAAGATACGAAGCTTGTTTAGTACAGCTTATGGGAGGCTTAATCACGCTTATTCACTATTTAAATCGAGCTTATGATTTTTCATGTTTGAATAAAAAAAGTTACAATCGAGCTCATAAGTGCTTAAGTGTCTATAAGCTGAAGCAGATATAAATTAGTTTTTTTAGCTTATTCTGGCTTATATAAAATACTATGCAAACTTATATAAAAATTTATATAAAATACTATGCAAATTTTGTAATTAAGCATTTTTCATATTTTTGGTAATTTTATTTTATAATTATCTCAAAAGTCACTTATCTATAAGTCATTCCAAACAAGTTTCACAATCTGATTTATACCCAAAAGTTATTTATTCAATCGTCAATCCAAATATAAATCACATTTCACAATCTGACTTTTACCCAATTGAATTTTTCCATAAGTCATTTTGCTCACCAGCATCCCAAAAAAGCCCATGTTTGGTTGGAGGGGAGTAGAGGGTATATTACCTAGTTTGTTTTGTTATAGAAAAGTGGAAGGGAAAAATTTTAACCCAAAATAAAGGGAGGAAAAGAAATTTAACCCAAAATTTGGCCTTCTTCCCACACCTAAAAATTTAAACCAAATGAAGGAAAAAGATTTCCTCCCACCCCCTTCCCTTAAACCAAACACAAAATAAATAAGGCCGAAAACTTAAATCCAAAATGTTACTGTTCTTGAATTCAACCCAGTACTTGAATCCAAAACGCTACAGACGCTAAAACTCCTCTCTTACACTAGCTTGGAACAACCCAACCCAGTTCTTGAATCCAAAATGTCACAGACGCTTTCCATGATATTACGGACGCTAAAACTACTCAGATACAAAGCTCGAGTTGTTCTACTTAGTCCGCAGGTTCGGAAAACAAGAGGATTCAAATTAGCTGCCAAAGTCTCTAATGTTTCATAATGTTCCACACAAACAAATACAAAGAGGAGAATGTTCACTTCTCTGAGCCGCAGAAGGGCACTTCCTTGAATGTCCAATCATAACCTATAGAGCTCTGCTCAATGAGCTTGATATGGAAGAGAGGCCATTGCTCGATGCGAATGCACAGCACAAGCACAATGCACAGAGGTCAGGCTCAAACAGCCACTCATGATGAGTGAATGCCTGCCAGAGCAGGTGTGAAGCGCCGGGAAGGAATCACACACGGCCTGAACAGCGGAGGGTGTGAGTGCTGTGCATTGGCTAATGTTGAGAGTTCTTAGCCCATCCTCTTCATTATTAACTCCTTTCACAGACCCCCACATCCTGTGATTCACTTTGCTATGGGCCAATGAATACATTGCTCTGTCTGTGATGTTTTGACAAAAGTACAGCCCAAGGGACCTCAGATGGGGACACCCGTTTGCCAAAGCAATCACACTCTCATCTGCAATAACAACATTTGAATGTCAATATTGTACTATAAAGTGGACGTTGATGCTTTCAACCCTTCCTCATTTGCTAAAACCGCATACATAAAGCAATTGCCTACTGCGGGAACTTTGATAATATAGAAATGAAGGGTTAGGAGATTACAGAGTTTCTAACTTATTTGCCATACTACTATAATTCAAACAGTCAAAACCACCCATTACAATCTAGATCGTCTCATTTCTGACAACATAATTCCAATTTCTCCCTTATCTATATATAGTTTTTCTTGCTCATTTGATTTTTCTTTTTGAACGGGAAGTTTGGTTTCTGATGTACAGAAACCTCCACTGCATGCTCAAGTATATTCCATGGCCACTCATGTCACCACGGCTGTTTAGGAACATGGAAACACAAAGCTTATATACACATCTTAAGAGCACACCCACTTTGACATTAGAAAATAAGATATCCTCAATAAGAAGCAATAAAGGATAAAATGTTGAGAAATGAATCGCAAGTCAAGCCAATAGAGACTCTGATATAGTAAGACCATAATGAATTACATTGGGCAATTTATCTACGCGATGAATTTATAGAATTTGTTTACCTGTTATACGTACACAAGCACACAAGTCAAGTATTCTAAGATCAGGGCAACCAGCTGCTAAACTTGTCACTCCATCATCGCTAACATTATCACACCATCCAAGGTTCAAAGATTGTAATTGCCTGCAATAATGTCCTATAGCCTGCATTTCATACGCAACATATAATGGTATCTGGTAACCATTAAGTTTTAAATGATAATGACAAGAAGCAAGTGCCTTAATTGTACCTGTAATGCATTGTCTGATGCTGCTCTAACACATCCACAAAGATTTAAACATTTCAATTTTCTGCAGAAACTGGCTAGGTATGCCAGAGCACCATCGCTAAATGCCGAGCACCCACTGATGTTCAGATTTGTAAGATCAGGGCATCCATGGGCTAAGGCATACAGAGACCAATCAGTAAGCCTAAAACTTTTGCTGAGATCCAGCGTCTGCAGGTCGTGACAGAAATTTGAGATAGTCTCAACAGCATTATCCTCTAGTTGAGGTTGGTCTTGACGAAGGACTAAAATTTGTAATTTTGTAAATTTAGGCATAAGCGACAGGACCAAGTTATTCATGTTCTTCCTGCACCTGAAGAGAGAGAGTTAAGTAATCCTGTTATTATGATGGAAGTCATCTTACGAACTAACATAAATCAAGAGAAAAGGCATATAGCAGATTTTTCGAAGTATATCAATATATGAACATAACTTACAACACTTCATGTAACTAGATAATAAAACTTCTGAAAAACCAATAATTGTGAAGATTGCTAGGGAGGACGAGAACACTGAAGGTAAAAAGTTAGGAACCAGTAACCAAGATCTTCAAGAAACAACATTAGTTTAATACACTCTAAATTCATGTTAGGAAGTTAACGGGTCCAATTTCGATAATTATCACGGAGAGATGAGATCAACCAGATTTAAACTCTATAATTCACAATTTTTAAAATAATAAATTCATTTTTCTACTGAGTCTTGAGTTAAAATATTATCTTTAACACTGCATCTTTCAGAATTTTTTTTTTTAAAAAACCATTACAAATATAAAAACAAAGTAACACACAATCCAATTTTAATATGTATGGTCTATATTTGGTGCTCATCATCTGAAACTGAATCCCATGATATACATCAAGATGCAGAGTCTGACAGCCTACTGATTGCTAGGAAACTTCGATTTTCTCAGCCCTGTTAATAGCATAACAGTCCAGTATGAAAATCCTTCAGAAAGAAGGTGAGATTATGGTAAACTAATTTAGGCAAAGATTGGGAGGGGAAAAATGAACATATACCAAGAGAGTGACAAACGGGAAAGGGCGAAGCAAACCACATCTCTCCATCCACGGCAGACTCCAGTAGCTGCGATCACCGTCTGATCATCAGTTAGGGACAGAATCTGCATCAAAAGCTCCACCGGAATATCCTTCCATTCGGTGATCACCCCGGCTTCCATCTTCACTCCTCTAGTACTGTTTCCACCGTTACCACCGCCTGCAACCATCATAAGTTGCTCAAAGCACAAGTTCAAGTCCTCCGTCCTCAAGTTCTCCTTGCCAATCATTTATGCTCAAAAGTCCTTCACCAAGCAGATAAGTTTCTCAGCCTGTCGTTTCCATAACCAAATGATATATCATAGAAATTACAAATTATGTATATATATATATATATATAAAAGGAATAACACAATTTTCAGACTTTGGGTTACAGAAAAGACACAGCTGTGGCAAAACGATGATAACCACAAACCGAGAAAATCCACGGTCCAAGGGCAATAAGCAATTTGGCACTGAAAGCAACAGAAAGATCGTTTTTCTTTAACAAGGATCCTATCTGATTGAGATAATTCCCCGCATTACGTAAATAGCCTTCTCAAAATTTTCAATTATCGAATTACGTTTGAAAAGTACAAAACTTGATACAAGCCATTCATCTGTAGACTGCAAACGACCCAAGAAGAAACAGAGGGAATACCAAACTCCTCCCAGAAAGAGAAACCCTCTATGAATTTTAAACTGTAGAATAAGTCAAGTGATCAATCAATCAAGGAACTTTTATTACAAGGGAATATAATGAGTGATCATAGCATGCTTGGACAAAATAAAACCACAGCCGCCGGAAGATAGGGACCAAGAAATCAGGAATCGAAAACAAACAATATATCTCTCAGCAGTTGACAATAAACACAAGGAGAACACTTCCGGAGGAGACAGTCAGGGAGAAAACAAGATATTAAAGCTGAGATCATTACCGCTAAAGCTGGAGAAGAGAAACAACGACGATATCTTGCCGTGCAATGCTAGTTCCCGGAAAAGTTTGATTGCGTGCAAGAAGAAAGCGAAATAGTCAGAGATAGAACAGGATATTAAAGCTGTGAGTAATGTCCTGTAAAACAGAGGGCGAGAGGAGAAAGGCCTATTAAATGGCTACGGTCCGGAAGTTTTGGCACAGACTAACGTTGTCCTAAAGCTTTTTTTTTTTTTTTTTTTTCAGGGTTATTAGTTTAAAACTTAATAATGTTATCCATTTTATTTAAAATTTAATTATAAATATTAATTTTTTAATCATCAATATTATTTTTTTAACGTGATAGGGTAATATTATAATATTTTGAAATTTTTGAAGCACTATTAAAACCAAAAAGAAAAAACTTTTAAGATAATACAGTATTATTTTTGGATCTAAACGTACATCATAACACCTCACCTAGTAGTTAGATAGGAAAGCACAGGGCAAGGCCAAAATATTGTTTAATGTTTATGTTTTAGTTATAGACTCACATAAAAATATATAGATTCTACTAATATTTTTTTCCCTTTCTTTTATTAATAATAGAATCTATTCATTTATATATGAATACGGTGAAAAAAAAAAAATTCTGTAACAAAAGGATCAAACCTTATAAAATAATGCAAAATAGATATTGAAAAGATGGCAGAAGGACGAACGAGAACGCACGGGATGGGTGACAACGCGGACGAGGCCACGTGTTGGATGATGCAGCGGTTATGTAGGTGGTACGATAATGCATCCAAAGTTATGAAAATTTTAAAATAAAGAAGGAAAAATTGCTCCTAATGACTAAATAATAACCCTATTAATCATTAAGAATTTAAAATTTCCATAATGACTAATCAGACCACGCTATTATTAGCAATTAATTTGAATTTGAATTTAGTCAAAGCCTGTGTAGATGCAAAAAAAAAAAAAGAAAAAAGAAAAAAAGGAAATAAATATTTGAAGTTTCATGAGAAACATATTAGTTATACAAATAGTCTAACTTTTGCATGAAGTTAAAATTCTTGGATACTAAACTTACAAAAGGCCTTGTCATAAAAGGTCTTTTTTCAGCTTGTAAAGACAACTCTGTATGTTTTTAGGAGTAATTTTTTTCAAAACGAAAATGAAATTTACCAAGAAAAATGAGTAACGTGAGAAAACGATGCTTCTGCATTGTTTATGAAGGAACGTCGGGATGGGGGGTTTTTGGGTTCTTTTACAATTCTCTGTCTTTTTTTTTTTTTTCAGAATGTCATCTGAGATTTTTTTAAAAAAATAGATGATTCAGATTTCATATATTTTAAAATAAATAAATTTAATTTATTAAAGTATAATCCACACAATTCATAATTGCAACACACACAAATTTTTTTTAAAAAAATTATAAAATACTATAATAATAATTTTAGAAAATATTAAATATGGATGATTGATTTTTTAATTTAAAGGGGAGGTGAAATCCTGAAAAGAAAAAAAAAAATTACGAGAGCATCTGCTGTATATGAAACTAAAGAAGAACAATATTTAGAGAGAGAGAGAGAATAAATTGGAGTGAATGGAAAGGTAAAGAAGGGAATAAAGGAGATGAGGAGAATTGTGTGGAAGTTTCTATTTGTTTATATCCGAAACCGCGGCTGAAAGCAATTTCACAATTATCCATTAATTAATATTCTTTATTAGTGACGCACCATATGATTAACCAGAAGAGAATACTATAAATGTATATATGATCCTTTTTTTTTCAATTATTTATTTTTTAAATATATTTGAGGTGATTAGTATTATTATTCCGTGATGAATCAATTTTCGCATGTATATATTATAGAAGTCACAAATAATGGGAAAAAAAGCCACTTCACATCATATCACAGTCAAACATGTGACCTGACGACATGAGCAATAGTTTACTAATGGGGTCATTATATGTGTGAAAAATAAACTTTTCGATTTAGATATAATTATATAAGTTGTATGCTAAACTAAGTGCTTGTTTATTTGTTTTCTACTATTTATAAAACAAGTTTCTAAAAAGATTATGATTTTGACTTACTCAAAAAAACACTTTTTACGTCTTTCTAAATAAACAATAAATTATTTAAGACCGGGCAAAGCTTGCAAGGGGCTGTCTACTTAATCCATTTCTGCTTTTAATTTGCCACCCTCAAAATTTAGAAAAATAATTAATGCCAGTAATTATCACAGTTTTATTGTGCAACTTTACGTCATGGTCTTTTCTGCAATTTCGTTAGAGTTTCGGTGTCTACAATAACGAATGGATTGAATTTAATGTTGTTATATTTTTGTAGTTTCAGAAGTTTTTATTTTGATAAATGCCCTTTACCCGTAATGAATAATGACATTGATATTAATCATTGGTAGAATCAAAGAGGGAAAATCCAAAAGACCACATGAAAAATGAATTGCATCATTTCCTTTTCTGCTGTCATGCTTCCAACTCAGACTTCTCAACCTTTTATACGTATAAATTTTAGTAGTTTTCTCTCATAGCCAAATATGCAACTTTATCAATGAGGACGCAGGAGGCGAAAACAAAGCAAAAAAAAAAAAAAATGATTAGTTTGAATTATCTGCAATTTTTTAATTACAAATATCTTTCTATTTAAAATAATTATGCCTGAGGACACTGTCATACATTAAGTGTGGACATCTTTAATTCTAGCAAAAATTACAACTTGTTCATTTCCTTAAACCCAACACCTATTAATGTAGAATACCGATACTCTAATTTAGGTCATTATCATTCATAAAACTTTCAACAGAAATTTTTTTCTACAATTTCTCCTTTTAAAATATTCAGTTCTCAACTTTTATTTGGTCTCAGAACCCACAAGGACAAGCGTGGGTGTGGCCGGACCCAATTATTAATTGAAGTAATGGACAAAATGATCGGCTTCAAATCGACATTCTCTGGAGCAAAGGAGCCACAAGCTGCTAAAGATCTGTCATTTCAGTTACAATTATATCAACTTGTAAATTGTATTGACGTTGGAGATATTTTGTTAAAACTCATCAATCATTTTAAACTACATATATATATAATTTATTTTTCAAATATTTGAAGCATTGTGTCACGCGTAACACTACAACAAAGCAGGGGTGTTAAAGCTAGACGAAGAATATGGCAGAGACTCTTCACTTTTTTGGTAGTCAATATAGAAAAGGAGGTAGAAGTCACAAGATTTACCACCAAAAAAAATCACATTTTTGAAAGAGTCGCCGTTTTCATTAGTACTCGAGTCAAAGGGTCGTTCATGACCTCAAACTAAAAGCTAAGATAAACATGTTATAGCAACGCCGAAGACCCCTTCAAAACTAGCAAAGTCACGTTAGACTAGACATTGACAACTTCATCAATTGGAGAGGACAAGCAACTTGTGGAGTGCCGTATTCACCACAACATCGACAATTTATTATTTTTTTTATTTTTTCTTTTCAAGGGTATAATCATTTCCAAAGCTAAAAACATAATTTTTTGTCTTTTTTTAATAAAGTGCCATTTGTGTTCTCTAGGTTGAGGTTTATAGGGAAAGATTCTCTTATTAGTTTTTTTTCTCCTCATTTCCCATCATCTAATCCAAATCGTTGATTTTTATGAGAGAAGTTGTTGATATGGGCAATTAATATCAAATGTATAGTCCAGATTTAAAGCTAATGAGAGATAATGAGAAAAGGCCAATAAGAGAATCCGGACCCGAGGTTTTTTATTACCTCAATCAATAATTTATTAATAACTACATCTATAATTGAACAAGGAGTTTTTGAGAACGAAGAAAAAAAGAAGCAAGATTTCTTGCAAAGTGGGAAATTAATAAAAAAGGGAAATTGGATCTTACATCAAATTCATATTCATTTGCTTGCACATTACCTGTCCAGTACTATCCAGTTGCGACCTCAAACGCGTTCGATTAACAGATAAGAATCATCATCAAAGCAAAAACAAGTAATATATTATGTTGCTTGCACATTTTGTCTTGTACAACTTTCTTCATTTTTAGCAATGGTTGGCAACAATTAAAAATGGGTTAAGGTGTAAAAATACACATAAACTTTTTCCCCAGGAGCAAAAATACACATATGTTTTTTGGAGGAGTAAAAATACACATGTGGTTACCATTTTGGTGCAAAAGTCACATTACACTATTAAGTCACTGTTCACCGCCATTAAGTTACTGTTTACCTCATCTCTTTCTCTCTCATCACGATAAACAGTGACTTAATGGTAGAATGTGACTTTTGCACTAAAATGGTAGCACATGCGTATTTTTGCTCATCAAAAAAGCATATGTGTATTTTTACTCTTGGGAAAACACTCATGTGTATTTTTACACCTTAACCCATTAAAAATCCCTTAATGTTAATCTATCTTGGTATCTTAATATCGCCTTCCATTCCCCAAAGCATTTTTTTCGCCCTAACTTTGCTTCTTATCGCAATTTTTCTGCGGGTTAAGGTGCAAAAATACACATGTGCTTTACTCCCAGGAGCGCCTAGCACCATATGTTTTTTTTTGGAGCGAAAATACACATGAACTTTGAAAAACAGAGCAAAAATGCCACCACCGTTAGATTCCTCTAACTTCTGTTAACTTGCAATGTAAAAATACCAAAATGCCCCTAAACTAAAAAAAAAAATCCCCAATTTCATATATACACAAACCACAGAAAAGGTTTCGAGCAAAAAAAACCACAGAAAAGGTCTCCCTACAATCCCTGGTATTTTCCTATCACTACCCAGATTTTTATCCTTTTTATATATTCTTTATGAACCCTAATCCACTTCTTATACCAAACTCAGGCGAACAATATTTCACAGCAACGGTGTACATACCAGATATTGACAACAATGATGACATTGACGAATGGCAATATATTCAACACCCATTTTCAGAGGAATCCTCCTCCACTGTGAACCAATCGAGTGATGAATCGAACAATTTGGTGATTGAGGACAATTACTTGAAGGGGGAAAAAAGAAAAGGGAAAAAACCAATTGATTGCTTCTATGGAATCTCCCTTCAGATTTCAGATCTCAAACCGCCCCCAAAACCATTCACACCCAGAAATAGCAAACAAAGCCACCACAAATTCAACTCAACAGCATCACAACAAAGCCAAATAGATTAATCATCAAACAAAACTGTATGTTAATTTATAAATTCCTTCATTCCAGTCCCTCTCATAAATTACTCCGCCAATGGAGGTTATGAGCCCTAGAAAGGGAAAAAAAATTCCTATTCCAATTCTAAACCACCTGAAGGGGGAAAAACAAAAAGAGAAAGAAGAAGAACTTTATATGTACAGGTGTATAATCTCTTCGATCTTCGGAAGGATCTGGGAAAAGAAGTGAGAGAGAGACTTTTATGTTGGAATATCTCTCCGAGTTCGATCGGCTTTACTAAGCAATTAGAGCTTCAAAATCTTGATCTTCACCTCCGTTGTCTTACTTGAGAAATCGCCGGTGTTCATTGTCGAAAAACCTCCCTCTGTTCCCCTCTCCACCACCAGAGACGCCACCGTCCAACTCTAATCCTCACCGTCGTCCGATTTAGCGTCGTCGTAGGCGCGTTTCTTCGAGGATTGGGGCTTCAAGCAATTTCCGATTGTTGTTGGATCTCACAATGCTTTCAGCGAGAATTTGCAGAAGCTAGACAAAGATGAGAGAGAGATGAAGCAATTTATTTTTATTTTTTATTTTTTTGTAATCAGGGCATTTTGGGATTTTCATGAAAAAGGTGTGGGCCCCACCACAAAAAATAACGTCAGTTAGTCTAAATTAACGGTGATGGCATTTTTGCTCCACTTTTAAAAGTTCATATGTATTTTTGCTCAAAAAAAAAAACATATGGTGCTAAGCACTCCTAGAAGTAAAACACATGTGTATTTTTGCACCTTAACCCTTCTTCTACTACTTTTAATGCCGGATGGTGCTGTTCGTCTGCTTGACTGCTTCACGTCGTTGTTGATAATATTTAATGCCACCTGCCATATGTGTGTGCGGTGGCAAGGCGATACACGAGCAGAGTACCTCTGGTGGTTTAACATTTGTGCCTGTTATTTTTCTTGAATATCTTTTCGCTGACTCGTCAGATTTTTAAAGAAGAGGCTATATATGAGACATACGAAGAAACAGTAATATAAAAATGAAAGGTGGGATAAGGTGTGGAGGAGGATTTAAGTTTACAGAGCATAGGTCTGATACAAAGTGTCAAAGGAAAACACATCATCTTTATTCATATATACACCGTGATGTGCCTTCTTCCCAAAAATAGAACACTTGATGATTCTTCAAGACAAGAACCTCTCCAGCAAGTTCCCAAAGAAGAAGCCTGTTTTGGTCCATCCTCTGGTCTCAGGCGCCTCGGCGTTGGTTGGCACTCTCTTCACCTTCACCATCATGGTCTGTCCAATCTCTTTGCGAAGTGCTTCAACAATCTTCATGTCCACTGGATTTCCAGAAGCATCTCTCACGTAGAACACATTCAGTGCTTGCTCTCCCACGGTGGATACTGCTGCCCTACAAACTGTCAAGCCATTCTCTCTGAGAACCCTGGTTACTTCAGATAGCAACCCCACTCTATCCTTTGCACACAGCTCAAGGCTCACACCCTGCGTCCATAAATCAGAGAATCCATGCTAAAATCTATTGTGAATCAAATGAAGTAGGCTTTAATTTAATCAAACGAAGTAGTCATATACCGTATGCTGAGCCAGCATACTGTATATGACTGATAATCAACTGATCAGTTTATCACTTGCAAATTACAGAAGAAGCTTTCCTTCATCTGTATTTCCCCCACTTATTTTAAGATTAAAGGGATGTGGATGATATTACATGGAGCATATAAGATTCTTAAGCTCTATTGAAGGCAAAAGACCACTGCCACTGATTAGTGGATATGATGGTCAATTACAATCTGAGTGGAACCTAGCCCCATGTATCTGCCGTACCATTGCAGCAATACAAGTAGATAGCTGCAGATCCAAAATGCATTAATTCAGTTAAACTCGGAAGGCTTTCTGCTGTAAGTAGAAGGCAAGAAAACATCCCTAAGGAAGAGATAGGAAAAGAAAACGGGCTGGAAAAAAACAGATGGAGTCAGAAGAAAGTCTGGGACGAGGGGGACATTCATGCCAAGGAGATAACATAAACATAAATCAGTAGCTTAGTCAGTTAAGGAAATTACTTATCATTAGCAAATGCAAAAAGAAAGCCAAGTTCCTCAATAAAGCACAGTGAGACTTACTCAAGAGCTCGTTTAATCCCCAACTTCTTTTTTGAAAGGATCACAGAAGAACATAAAAATCAATTTTAAACACGATACCTCGCTTACTCTTCTTTGAATAGCAGCTTCAATGCATTTAATGACCCTTTCTTTCTCTGCTTCAGTATCAAGCGTACATCCATCCATGTGCCTAATGAAGTACTCCTAAATGCGCACACACAGTTCAGACTTCAGACAGCAACATAAAAAAATTCTGTACCTTAAATGTTGCTTCATACTCAATGTTGTATGATGATCAGATGAATAAAGCAACTACAATAATAATTCAATTGAGAAAACTAGATGTAAGGGAGTTGAGAAATCATGTGGCTTTTAAGGATTAAGGCATTAGTTTCATCTAAAGGAAAATCATTTCTATTCTTGGGTGTATTAAAAGTTCGAAGAGGTAAATCCTCTAAAGACAGTTTTAAATTTCCTCTGTACGCAAAATTATTTTTTACAAATTCCGATGGCAAAGTGGAGTGCTGTAAATAAGACAGAGTGGCATACCTGGGATGCGTAAGGGCCATCTGATGAGATTGTGGCATGAAAAACAACATATTGCATATCAGTAAGAGTGCAGACAATGTCGAACATCAGTTTTGCCCGATCTTTACAGCTGACACTAACCACCGAATACCCTTTTTCCTCACAGCGTTCGATTGCTATTTTTGGCCTAAAACAAGGAGGATAGTCCACCTCAGCTGTTACTCCAGTAAGTTCATAGTCCCGATCAGCAAACAACATTTGGTGGAGTCTCCTATCCATATGGGTGAAACCCATGGAGAAACTGGTGTGAGCCCCTTTCTCATCATCTTCACATCCACGTAAAATGTGTTTGAGCTGCTCCTCCATAAGTGATAATCTGTTTGGGTTATCAACAGCCCCGGTGGTAGCATCGTTGACATAAAGAACACATGCTATACGTCTATTATGAGTCCAAACTTCAGCTGCAATCACATTAAATTGAAGATTGGCAAGGACAGCAGAGATCTCAGACAAGAGACCTGGCCGGTCTCTTCCTATGAGCTCAATAGCTGTGTGATCACCAATGGAGTGCACCCCAACCCGTTTGGCAGGCCAACTCTTTACCCCTTCTGTGCTCTGGCCCTTGGGTCCTAGAGTCTATTGCATGGTGGGGAAAAAAGAAGAGAAAAGGAAAAACAATTCATTACCTCTGAGTACTTGATGTGTGCAGTTTTAGCTCAATAGATGCCCTTCTGGCTACCAAAAGGAATGGTATCGTTTCTCACAGAAAACTTTCTATGATTTCAGCATTTTAAACAAATCAGTAATGGAAAATTTTTACTTGGCCATTATACGGATATGATGTCAGATTCCAGTGAAAAAAAATATCAGATATAGAGAATAAAGAAGAGTTATACCTTTTCAATGAAGTCAATGGTTTTGATGTCGGTTATCTTCTTTCCTTGCTGATCGGTCACATGAAAAACTGTCCATTCCATTAATTGAGCATCTTAAGCACTTGATCCAGGGGGGTGCTCGGGTACATATGGACATGCACATGGTAAGGATATTTTATGCGAGTGGAAGTATGGGGTGTTTGTGCGTGCATGCATGCATGTGTGTGAGATAGTTAACAGCTTTTAATACGGACTATAACATGAATGGGCACAATATGTCCGTGTATTCATTGTCAAAGCATTACTAAGCTTCATCCTAGTTAGAAACATACCATCCATAAACCATCCACCATCTGAAGATATGTAAGCCTTGGTGATTATGAAGTCAAGGTCTGTTAGAATTTGCACCAGTTCCAGCAGAATTCCAGGTTTGTTAACACTATCAATCTGCGTTTATTTGAAATAACAATCCATCAATAAAGTAGCATATCAATCCATCTGTATATTTCATATTATGATAATTAAACTAGTAATCTTTTTCAAGAAATATGGAATATATGAGCCATGATGACGTTGTGGGGGTATCACTGTGTTGTGCATAGCCTCGGTAAGAAAAAGGATTCCTGTACATACAAGATGCTATTGACTAAAATCTTCGGCTATGATGGCTCCAGTGAGAGGGGGCCTGCTCTACAGCCAGAGGGGTGTAAACGTCTAATTTTTTTCCCTCCTCTTCCCAATCAAGACCTACCTTTTATTTTTATCTTCTGATAAGCATAGACCTACTTTTTCACATGAACCTTATTCATGGAGAAAGAAATATGTATCTAAGTAGCTAGCAGTTCATGCGAAAACCCCTACACAATAAGGATTCTTAACTCTCATTAAATTTGGCCAAAGCTTTTCCTTAGGTTACAGATTTCACTGAGGGCACGTAAAATCTAATTTCTCATATAAGATAAAATTAAATTTGATATAAATGGGAAAGAAAAAAGGTTTTAGTGGTCAAGTGACTTTTAAAACTAGAGATGTTATGGTTGCTGAAAAGTTTGGCAGCCAGATCACCGATCATGACTGACAATGGGACCATGAAAATCCACAACCTATTATTTTGAGAAGTTATACCTTGATCAGTGTACAATCATGGCAACTAGCATTATCCACAGAGACCCTGCGAAGCGCAAACAGAGCTTACCATCAACAAGTTACTTCTATTTGGGCTTTCAAAATTCCCAATATAAACCTATAGTCCTCATCTAGGTACTAAATCTGAGTCTCGGACTCCTAAAGAACTGAGTCAACCAGTGGATGATCACTTCCTCATAGCTATGGGTTTAGGATTTAAGTTGAACTAAAGTTAACTAACATTGTATAATTTATTTAAATATTCATAGAACTTTGACGGTAAAGATCATTTTAAGTCATAGCATACTAAGGATATGTACGATTTTATGTCCTTTTCCTTTAATACTTCATACTGAAGAGGCTTTTTAATTTGCAGCTCATATAGTAAAAAAAATAGCATATCAAAGGAAGTAACAGCAAACCTTGGAGGATTGATTCTGTTGCTGAAGTTCTCATACTCAGGATCAAAATATGGCCAACAAACTGTTGCCATTTAATTTGAGGTTCAAATTCTGCAGTCGACAAGTTTCCCTAAACAACCTGCAACAAGTATAGAATTCTTGTCTGATTAGCAACCATAACGTTTGCGTACTGAAGTACTGGGGTGTTCAAATAACACAGAACACCCAAACCGAGTTGTTCCTACTTAGAATAGGTGTTGCTACCAGCTTTGCAGTTGTTCCACTCCAGATTGAAAAAGAGTTCACATCTCAAAAGTATCCACGTAAGCAAAGAAGAAACCGACAACCAGACTAAACAAAGGATCTTGGTACAAATGTTACTCTCTTTTTTTTCATTTGCTTGTTTTGGTCCAGGGTTCTAATACGACTTAGTGGACAAAATTACTGCACTAGGCCAGGGTACAAATTATCAGCAGAGAGGAAAATATAAGTAAACAAACAAGTAAATGGTACTGTTGCACAGATTCCTCATTCCCTCACTGGGTATTCGTAATATGATAAGACTTTAGTGACAATTTCTAATTGTTTATGTTGTGGGCGTCAATCATTCACGTGGCCAATGGAATGGAGCCAATGCTTAAGCTTAAAGCACCGGTTAATTTATGGTGGCAATGCAGAATCTGCTTCCTCTAAGGATCTTTGACGGAGATTTTAAGGTAGATATTGAACGCACCGTGTCCAGTCGATTAGGAAATGCGGGGAGAGAGAAAGAAGAATAAAGAACTCCAAAAGAATCACGGCGTCATCGTTGAAAGGAGACATTTTAGGTGTAAAATTTAAAGGGACACGCAAAGTTTATTAGAGTCATAGTGGTAAAAGTAAAAGGGTGCTTTTTTCCATATCATCTTACTTTGGAGTTTTGAGCTACGCGGGAAAGACCTAAATCCCATCAAATGGTTTGAATCAGAAAGCACAAGATGGTTCATCTTGGTGAGTGCTAACTGTACCTTCTGGCTTCTGAGCGTCTAGACTATCTCTGATCCTTGGGAATTAAAAGGGGGAAAAAGAATAATGTTGCGTAATAGGCAGTTCCACATTGAAATGCTTTTGAAGTCCATTGTGGTTTCATCCAAATGTCCTGAACATAGCAAGGCTTACCGTTGCAGTACAAGATCTCTAAAATATAATTTTTTTTTTTAAAAAAAGGTCTTTAGGTCATTTTCCCTATTGTTTCTAAAGGAGAAATAATAATGGAAAAGAAGATAAAGCAACATTCCACATTCATCACCGTTGGATATAAAATTCGCAATGGCGTCATAATTACGGAATGATCGTCTCTGATCCATATTCCATAGTGGTGATGAGGATAGTTAATGAGGTCGCCTACATTCCACGGTCATTAACGACTGGATACGAAACTTGCACATGCCCCTCTCATATGATGTGAGTGAATTTTGCAAACGGTTATAAGATTTAGGATAAAAATGCAAATTTTTTTTTTTCATAAAAAAAAGTTTTGAAGGGGTTCAACATCAGTCCCCCCACCAAGGCCAAGTTACAGCCCTGGGCTCTTTGAGCACTTAATGAGAACTTATGAGATCACCTACTGAATGAGTCCCAGTGACGACAACGATGATCAATTTTTGTCCTTGGGCATCCACCGCAATTAACTATTTTAGATGTAAAAATAGGCATAATCGATTTTTTTATACATATATACTAAAGTTGTTAAACTTAATTAACTCATATTACTTTTAGCATTGTAGGTTTCATCAATTTTTTCATTTTTTATTATTTTAATATATTTTTAGATAGGAAAAAGTGAAAATTTAGCAATAAAATATTTCGCTTTAAACACCCAATACAATTATCTTTGTTGGGTCTAAAAATAGATATAAACATTTTTTTTTTGGTCTTATAAATGCTCATATCTTGTAAATTCCATTATTTGTCTTGTAAAGTGATTTGAAAGAATCTCATGAGTTAAAAAATTTTGTTATTCACATATTTGTCTTGTAGATATCCATATTTATTTTGTAAAGTGATTTGAAAAAATTTAAAGAGTTAAAAAAATTGGTCATTAACATATTTATCTTGTAAATGTTTATATTTATCTTGTAAAATTTATTTAACTCCTTGAATTCTTTTAAGTCTATTCATTTGTTTTGTGAATACTCTTATTTGTCTTATAAATACTCTTATAAAAAAATAGAGTAAAGTCATTATTATCTTTTCATTGACAAAACTTAATTTTATTTGACCCAAAAAATTGTAGTAAGATTTCAGAATATTTTGAGGGTTGACTAATATAAGATTGCTTCTATAGGGTCTAACTGATATTTTCCCATTAAAAACATACATACCCCTAAAAATATATTAAAATAATAGAGAGTAAAAAGATGAATGAGACCCACAGTATAAACGAAAGTTAGCCCGGATAACAGGATTGTTTATATATAGTAGGACGCTGCCAAAAAAAAAAAATTGATCATACATCCTTTTGCAACCAAAATAGTAAATCATGCTTTGTGACTATATAGGGAAATATAATTTGTTATTAAATTTGTACCTTAATCCTAATATTAAATTGATAACATTTTTAAGTCAAATTTCTCCTACGGTCATATATGGTCATGGTCATGCGTTTTAGTTTTTAATGTAAGTTTATAATTTAATAATGTTTCAAAACTAAGATATGTGTCATGTGTAAACATCAAGCAAAAACACAACAGAAGTGATAAATGATTTTAAAATTTATGATGGAACTCCTCAAAATAGAAAGAGATATTACCATATCTAATTTGGATTTATCCACCCTGTTCTTTTTTGTCAAACAAAACCTCTTTTGATTATTAGATTTTACATCGTCGAGCCCACCTGACTGTAAAAATATAAAAAACACGGCAACGTTCGACGTGGAATCGCTTTCTGCCCAAACAGACGCAAGTGAACGGCGAACTAATGTGTAAAAAATATGCACATCATCAAAAACAAAGAAGAAAAATATTCAAGAGTGGGAGATGCATGATGCACAAAACCCCAAAGAAAGACCAAGGATTGAAGCCGAACCACGAGCCTTCAAATCCCAGACTAATACAAGAAAACTAAAATCCACGAGTGAATGGCTGCGCGATTTCAGGGGGGAAACGGCGTGCCACAATAACATATATTGTTTCTTTTTTGGGTAGAGGATCCGAGAGAGATGGAGCAAAAGGTTGCAGCTCCTGGGCGTCCGAAATAGAACTTTCTTTGAACAGCAGGAAAACAAAGATGCGTGGGAATAAAAACGCTTGACAGTTAGGATAAAGGAAAATGAATCCATGGAAGCGACGAATTGGCTTGAGGTGAAAATAGGCGGAGGAGGTGAGCTTGAGAGAGAGAGGGGACGGAAGAATGGTGGCTAATCCTAATTAATAACCAGAACACAATCGATCGCAATTCACAAAGAAGACAGAGAGAAAGCTAAGCACGTACCTGAATTGAAAGAAGCAACAGTGAAAAGTGAAGTTCCTCCAGAATCCCAACAGATCAATCTCTGTAGAAGTGTTTATGCAGATGATACACAGAGAGAGGGAGATAGAAATATCCGAGGAAGAACAGAGCACTTTATGAGAAGAACTTAAGAAGCCTTCTCTGCTCTTCTTTCGACGTTGGAAATAAATCCCAACACCTCTCTCTCTCTCGAATAAGGCACGGGAGAGGTAGGACGGCGAGGCGAGCAAATTTAATTATCGAATAAATACGCTTTTGGAAAATATTATTTTATGACAATACAAAAAATAAATAAATCAATTCATAGCTAATATTTAAAAGATGGAGTATGTACGAACGCGAGTCGGCGGTCTAGTGCTGATGACCGGGCAGGAGGCGGCGGGTGATGTTGTGGAATTTGTCATTTTGCGATGGCAGTGCGAAGAGGTAGGGTCCGCCCAGGTGATGAGGTGACGGTTGGGGAAGAGTGTGTGGGAGGCTTTGCAGTAATAAGGGCCCAGCGCGAAGGGAGCGCGTGATCTGCAGTCTCGCCGTTTGTGGTAGGCGAGTTGTGTGTGGTCGTCTTTGGGGTTTACAGTACGTTCCAATATTTTATGGCGAAATGACGACAGTATCCTTGGAGTCTTGATGATGTTGTTGACGTGTCATTGTCTCTACCCAAACACCTGCCTCAGTTATCAAACTAATACGAGTATTTGGTTTTCTCCTTCTTTTTTATCTCAATTTCCCATACATACCCAATGAATTTTCTATAAAAAGCTTTTTCTCAGGCTAAAAAATTAATGTATAGCATATATAAGTTTGATAAGAAACTACTCACTTCATTTCAATTCGTTGGGAACTACACCTGAAATGTATATGGATTGTATTTTTCGTCGGGCATGCTGGTAAAGTCAATAAAGGGTAAAAACGTAAAAATGTATATATGTTTTGCTTTCAGCAACGCCCAACACTATATGTTTTTTTTTGTATAAAAATATCTACGTGGTTATAATTTTAGAGCAAATGTCACATAAACGTTTACAGACCTAATGTGTAATTGTTCATTCTCGAAAATCCTTAATATATTCTCTAGAATTGAGGGAATTATCGCGAATAACAATGAATTCTTGAGAATTATCAGACTTGGCTAAGGCATTTTGGTGCAGTCAGAATCCATTTCAAAACTAATGTCTAATGGCTCATTTTCGAGAATCTTTAATATATTCTCAAGAAGTGCGTCAATATGAACATTTCTCAAATGGATGTTTAGCTCTATTAATGTTTTCGTGACATTTACTCTAAAATTATAACCATGTAGGTATCTTTACACAAAAAAAAAACATATGTTATTGGACTTTTCTGAAGATAAACATATATATATTTTTACACCTTTACCCTTCAATACAATAATACTATAGTACAACTAAAAATGTGAATCTAATACAGGTTGACATCTGACATTTATAGGAATTTTACCCTCTGACCCCTCTACAGTCAACAGTTTTTTTTTAAAATAAAATAAAAAATGAAAGTCAATGATTAAATTAATTTTGAGCCTCTTTCAGCTTATTTCTGAAAGCCGTGGCTGTTTCTCTTTGCTTTCCTGTTTTGGTGCGGGATGCTACACCCTTGTAAATGTAATTTCTCTACCTTTCTTCATGAATTTCCTATCTGTTCATTTCAAGAGAGAGATGGAGATCCTGCACGCATCACAATTTAAAGCCTTGCGCTTCAAAATTCAATCAGCTAATAATTATTATATCTCACAGGGAGTCTAAAGATCATTCTTCCAATTGATCAATTTCTATAATGGACTTTGGGAGGATCATTAGTCATGAGACTGCTCATGAGTTTGCCTGACTTGAATATGAGGTTTAGATTAAATTGAGACTCCCTCAGAATTCCTCGTCTCGCAGCATAAACGATCATTGTGTTCTTCTCCCTGTCTGGTTGTGACATGTTGAGGTGAATGTTTTCAGGAGGTGAGGAAAACTCAAGTACAACATAATATCAAATATCTTATGTACATGACACGACAAATTAATCACCCAACTGTTAATGGTCATATAATTTAGTAGTATGAGGGCTCTGCTTTATGTGAGAGGTGATGGGTTCGATCCTCTTAGGTTGTTAGTGTTTACCCCTTTAATTCCAAAAAATTGGTAGCCAAGTTTAATAAAAAGTGCTAAATATATATCAAGAGGAATAACGTGGTGGGGCTCAATTTGCATATCACTTTCGTTGTGGTAATAATGAAGACATTGACACTCAAAAATTGAGTCCGTCTTACAATTTTGATTCAAACAAGAGGTCACTGTGCATTGAATTCATGGCCCACTTGCTTTTACTTGAGTTGCAATTTGCACTACAAACCATGAATCAATGCACAACGATCTCCTCAATACAACTTCGAGTCGGTCTTACGAGTTTGAGTTGCTTTCACGACTTATGGCATACTATGTTGTATTAGTAATTCAAACTTCCACATATTTACTTGTTTGAAATAGCGATTGAAATCTTAAAAATTAACTTTTCAATTATAATTTACAGTATATAGGGTAAATATGAGAGAGTTGTTTTCTTCTGATTTACGTGAATAAATACTTTTGAAAGTCCTAAACAAGCATGACGGATGATAGTTGAGATCTAGCAATAGAATTTGAATTTTAAAAATGGAAGAAATTTTGATTTGAAATAGAAAGGAATAATGGAGAGCAAATAAGCACTGTTGGAGCAACGAAAGAAAGAATGACAAGGATCTCAATAGAAGACTTTTCGGCATCCAACCAATCCCCAAATTCAGTTTCTCCCTAATCCAAACATTTGCCTTTACCACATAAAAACCCCTTCACATTACTTGGTAACAGTACTTGTGCATCTAATCATCTCAACTGTGTTTCTGGATAGAAATATTGTTATTGATTGGGTATCAGCAAATGCAATTAACAGCGTGTAGGGATCTTCTTGTTTTCATTTTCAAAACTCGATTAATTGTGCAATAAAAGGGAAGAGGCTGCCTCACTTTTAATGGTTCAACGTATAAATCCATTTTCTGTCTCACATCTTCAGAATCTCTTAGATTTTCCACAATTGTAATCATTTCTTCTCTGTCTATCATCAACTAGCGGTGGCCACTGTTCTTTGGTCCAATTTCACAGACTATCGATGAGTGTAAACTAACATCAACAAATATCTATGGAGCAATAATCACGAGTAATAGAATGACGACGACGACGATGATCACTTAATTTTTTGAAGTTGTTTTGTTTGGAAATTATTTACACACGAAACATTTAATGAAGTGTTCATTTTACTTTCCAACCAAATAACTAACTGTAAGGTAAGTTTTCTTGAAAAATAAACAAACTACAGTCAAAATATGAATAAAATAAAGAAATGATTTGTACAACCAGAACTTGCAAAAATTTGACAATCTATCCATGCACCGTTCTTTTTTTTTTGCTCTGGATCCATGCACCATTCGATTCTTACTGTAACTTTAGTTTCAACTTTATGTACTAGTCCAAAATTGGAGAAGGCGAAATAGATTGTAGAAACGAGAAACAAAACAGTATTATAATCGTAATATGCTCCTTAAAAGTCAACACCTTCTTCACTTTCATCCTCCCTCTTTGGATACAAACCTTCTCTCCCTTGATGGTGATTAGGCACGAAATGATCTGCCATGGCATGGAAATGATCATTCCGTCCTTCAAGAAAGCAAACCACCTGAAGTGACACAAACTCTTATTATAAAGAGAATATGGAAGCAGTAAAAAGCAGATACTTGGCTAGAACTCTATGCATAAGTACTTAACGTCTCATTTATCTTTAATTGGCATAGAAATGTGTTACTATATATATGCTTTTACAAACATGATCTGATGTTTGATATAAGAAAACATTCGAAGTCATTGTAAAAGAAGAAAAAGGTTGATAAATAAACCCCAATTTTGCTTCAAAATCTAATGACTTAAAAAGTCATTGACTTATTCAACCTCGGGACTATACAAAATTGAATTCTGCAGTGGGGAATTTTCAGTTACCTCAGCCATTGATGGTCGCATCTCAGGCCTTCTTTGCACACAGAAGTACGCAGCTTTCGCCATATGGTGAAGTTCAAGTGTGTCATATGACCCCCCAAGACGTGGGTCAACGAGTTCTTGTAAAGTCAAATTCTCAATCAATGGTTCAGCCTGAAATTTCCATCAAGTTTATTAGATTGTAAGGTAAGAAAAGAGCAGGACTTAGCTACTTCCAGCTATTGACCATTTGGGCAATTAACACCGCTTTAGCAACTTATAAATTAGAATCGTCTAAAGACACAACTGATGGATGAACATACCCATTGACGGAGGGATGGTTGTTCAGGATTACTACTGGACATGCCCACCTTGCGTCCTGATATTAATTGTAACAGAACAATGCCATAAGCGTACACATCTGTCCTCACAGAAACAACGCCATCTTCAGCATACTCAGGAGCAAGGTATCTACACAAACAAAAATTATGTTTCATGATTGCTGAATTATGAAGTTGGAATAGAAAAAATATATGATTTGGCCTGCTGGCTACTTAAACTCTGCACCAAATCCTCACCCTGATGTGCCCACTATCCTTGTTTGCATAGTCTCATCGCTACCAGTCTTCCATTTGGCGAGGCCAAAGTCACCTAGCTGCAAGTTGAAATCAATCATCCTCCATTGAGATCAAGTAATTGCTAAAATGTAATCAATCTTAATTTAATCTTAAATGACTTTTACCATGGGAACAAAATCATGAGTTAGAAGTATATTGCTAGGTCGCATATCTCGATGAATAATGGGGGCCCCACGGCATTCTTCATGGAGAAAGCGCAATCCTTTTGCAGTTCCAATTGCAATATCATATCTTTGAGGCCACTCAAGAATTGCAGCATCTTTATCTGCAAAATTGTTTTCTTGATCCTCAAATTCTAAACCTTCAAGTGGATATCCAGTCAAGAAAGGGGTGAGAAAGACAAATGATACAAGACAACAAGCATCTACATACTAACCGAATAAATGCCAGTCAAGTGACTTGTTGCAAATATATTCATATACCAAAATATTTTGCCTTTCTTTGCAACAGTAACCCAGCAGCATCACCATATTCTTGTGCCGAGCAAAACTCAAGACATAAACTTCAGAATGAAATTCAGAAAAACCCTGGGCACTTTCCTGTTTTCTTACCTTTGCAGCAATTTGCTGTCCATCTCTAAGAACACCCTTGTACACGTGACCATAACCACCTTCACCCAATAAGTTATCCTTTGAAAAATCATTTGTTGCATTCTGTATATCAGAATAGCTGAACCTCATCGACCCCTTAGCATCCAATTCAGTCCTAATCCCACAACCAGCACAAAGAATTGGTGCATCTGAAGATTTTTTCATAAAACCATACTTGTTTTGCCTTTGGACAATCTGAGAAGTAAGGGGACCTGGCAAACAATTGGACTGTTATTCATTTCAATCTCAAGTTCAATCACTTTATCCTGTTTAGTTTTGACTAGTAATATAAATGTTCAGTTCCTAAAGTAGTGAATCGTAGATGGTACTGCTGCTAGAGATTCTTATGCAGAGGAAGCATAAAAAATGACAAGACAGGCTCCCAAACCTGATCTAGAAGACGACCCAGGATCTGATGGGAAGAATTGTTCGCCTGATGCAAATGGGTGCTTTGTGTTGTCAGAAGAAACCACTGTTGAGGCAAAGGTTTTGGAAGAGGAAATAGAATGCCCATTGTCTGCAACATTTTGACAATCCGATAGAGAAACAAATTTAGACAAAGAATAAGCAAGCTTGCTTTCCGTGACATCTACGGTTTCAATTGATATTTGAGATCTCCAGATATTCAAAAACAAGTCTTCTTTAACCAATGCAACCTTGCTTGGTATCTTGTGAAAGTATTTTGTGTCCCGACGAAGGTGCCTGTTTCAATTTTCCAGTTACACTTGAAATCAGTACAAGAAAACAACCGAAGCAATAGAGTATACATGTAGGGATAGCTTTACATAATACCTATCAAATACAATCCAAGCTGCATTATAGCATGCAACCTCCTGCATTATAACCTGTTTGATTGGAAAACCTGCAGTGACTTTGACTTCGATGCTGATCTGAGGATAAATTTAAATGAATGAAGAAACAACTTAGATTCTTACATAAAAACATAATTAAACATGTTGTAATTATGAGTAAAATAGCTCATTAAAGTTTGATACCCCGGCATTTTTCCAATCTTCATACATCGGCAAAAGCATATTTGTATATGAATCAAGTTTCATGCCAACTGCTTCATCCAGTGCACGAAAATTCGTGCCAGCAAAAGACTCAGGGCATGGTAATGTCTGGCACCCCACTGTTAGGAAACAGAAGAGTCACATAGTGAGTGGACCGCAAATTAAAGAAAAAAATATATTACTGCTCCGGTTCTAAATATAAGAAATAGTCTGTAGTATAAATTACACTATAAATTATGTTATATATTTTTACACTATAAATTATGTTATATATTTTAGACAAGAGGTAGTAGTAACCTTCCTTCAGCATTTATGCTTTTGAAGATATCATAAACTGTACCAAAAACACAGCTATATCAACCCCTAGTCATAACTCATAATAACTCATAAGTATAAACTGTTATGTAATAACTGGGTTGACATAATATAAGCAAGCTATATCAAAACTTATCCTTGCATAATAAAATTTTGCTTCATCAGAACCATCAGATAAGCATGGAATCTTGATAAATTCCTGGAAAACGCAACACACACACACACACAGTCTTTATCTTGTCATTGTACAGAATCTAACAGCATAATTGGGGTATTACTTACTGGGGTGTAGCACTTTATGCAAGACGCCGAGCACTAGCAATTTGTAACCTGCATATAAAATGCCACTGGTACTTCGTACGTTATCAAGAATGGACTTGATCTCATGCTCACTGATATCTTTGGTGGCATCACATGCAAGGATGACATAAGACTCTGGAGGAGGGCCATCCATTGAGAGAACACAAAAAAATGAGTCTTCAAAGCAAAAACATCATCTTTGCTAGCTCCAAATTATTGAAGTTTCACGCCTTTGACGACGACCAAGTTTGAAGCTTATATTTTGATCCGAGTGGTGTCGTGGAATTGTAAAGAAGCTTCCCCTTCCCTTATCTGAATTCAAATACCGACGACAAAGGCTCGACCGGTACGAGGATAATATTCTGTGGAATATTCTTTCAAAGAAAAAAATGGCGGGAGATTTGCCGTCTTCAGCAGTGGTAATGGGAGGAGCACGAGGAACAAGAAGACAACGATGGTTTCGAGGCCGGACATGCTTCCTGAGATCCTAGATTCTCGTATTTTCCAACTCTCAATATTAAACTATTCATTTTCAGTCAACCGTTACTCCTGCCCAAGCTCCTTTCACGCCTCTCTGTTTCTGACTTTCTGTGATGTCACCTTAAATGCTACACCGCCCCTGAACTCTGAACTGAGTTTTCAATTTTCATCAAGAAATGTATTAAAATACATCCAAAAATGGGGAATAAGGTTAAACGAATCCTGAAATATGTACATATTTAATGGAATTGTCATCCTAAATTCTTATGGGTCATGTTGGGAATATCGATGACCCCTGCTTTCCCTACCGTTATACTTTGCGTACGTCGCAGGGTTCTTAAATTTATCTATTTATTTTAATAAAACAAATAAAATCTTATCTTCAAAGATAAATCAAATAAAAACAGGGAAAATCTCAATGAGGTCCCAAGGTACATAAAAAATAATCAAAAAGTCTCAACCTAAAATCACATAAAAAAAGTCCTAAAGAAGTGTGAGGAACCTTTTTTGTGATTAATTTATTTTGTGAAAAGACTTTGTTGCACATACTAAATAAAAAAGGAAAGAAGCAAGCAAGAGAATAGTGCGCATTTATTTTCATTTATCAAAAAGGAAAAAACAGAGAAATCACAGTAAGCACGGTGGTCGATAGAATCTCCAATGTTGAAGGCAAGGGAGTGACATTTTCATGTCTTGAGCAAAGCTAAGATTTTGCAGCTGTCATCTACTCTATGATCGTTGAGTAATTTTATTTTCTTGGCATATGTTTGTTGCATTTAGAGAGTGAAGGGTTGATGAAAAGTTGAAGCCTGGGCTCATAAGTGGATTATATGATGGTACCTAGGTAAGTGATGCTAAGATTTTGCTAAAGATATCATCTTGATCATTGAAGTTGGGGTTTCATCGTTATTGAGTAGGGTTAATAACGTTGTGCTCTATTTTTTAGAAAGGTGACAGAGGGATTACTTTGTTTTTATTGGTAATGGTTGATGTGATGATGATTTGTTTTGTTAAAAATTCTAATACGAGATAAAAAAAAATTGTTGTTAATATATGCAATTGTTGTTGTTAATATTGCTTTTGCAATTATTAATACAATCATCTTGTTGCAGATTGTCTTGAACTATGGCAGGTACTATGGGGAAAAATTTATTCTGTTTCTTTCATGTTGCAGATTCTATTTCTTTCATGCAAAAGAATGCACGTGTTTAGCATGGGAAATGAGTGAAATTCCTTGTGCACATGCATGTGCAACCATAAAGCAATTTAGTGGTAATATGTACACATTTATCGATAACTGCTTTAATGTTTCTACCCAAGAGAAAATATATGTGAATAGCGTGAGACCAGTTGCAACATATGATTGTCCATGTGTTGATGCTCCAACAGTGACACATATGCTAACAGACATTCTTGGACCCTCCCATTACAAGGCCACCAGGGAGACTAAAAAGAAAAAAAAAAAATTGGATCTTAATTTCAAAACAAGAAGCTTTATCATTATGGGAGATGCCATGGGGCTGGAGACACAGTAAAGACATGCAAAAATCCAAATCCTGGCTGAAAACAAGATGTACATACTTTTGATAGTTAATTTTTTTTGTAATTTTGTCTATATACAATGGTATTAGTGACTTTTTGTAACAACTTTTTGTATTTTGATGGGTGGACAAGAAGTTGTAATTACAACATACACATGGATATGAAAATATATATGATATTTTGCCTTCATGTGATATTAAGTTAATTGAGTAGGTGCAAATAGCCACTTACTCATATAACTTAATATTTTGATATAACATTCCCTTCTCAACCTAGGTTGATATAACTATCAACAATCTCTGTAGATGTTGCCAAAATAACATTTCCTATTGTCAATATGACTTTTAATTTTGTTAAAGCCTTTTGTACATTTAGAAACAATTAATATACTCAAGTTTCAAAATGGCTTGACGTTACAAAATGTTATTGTCAAAATAATATTTTCTGTTGTCAATATGACTTTTAATATTGTTAAAGCCTTCTATGCATTTGGAGACAATCAATATACTTAAGTTTCAAAATGGCTCCAAGTTACAAAATGTTGTCATCAAAATAGCATTTTATGTTATCAATTTGGCTTTTAATGTTGTTAAAGCCTTTTGTGCGTTTAGTGACAATCAATATACTCAAGTTTCAAAATGGCTCAAAGTTATAAAATGTTGTTGTCAAAATAGCATTTATGGTTGTTAATGTGACTTTTAATGTTGTTAAAGCCTTTTGTGCGTGTGAGGATAATCAAAATACTCAAGTTTCAAAATGGCTCCAAGTTACAAAATGATGTTGTCAAAATACCATTTCTTGTTGTCAATATGGCTTTTAATGTTATTAAAGCCTTCTGTGCATTTGGAGACAATCAATATATTCAAGTTTTGAAATGGCTCCAGGTTGCTTGAACAAGACAATAAATATACTCGAGTAAACCTTGATCTGAGCTAGCTCCCAGTGTTAGTGATGATCCTTGCTCAAGCACACTTTATCTATGCATTGGCTTGACCTTTACTCGAACAAGTCTTACCTTCTGCTCAAATACGCTGCTAGAGTAGAACTTACTTTGTACTCGAATAAGAGTTCTAACTTGAACTTGCTCAAGTACTCCTCCTCCTTTGGCGTTCTCTAGTCCTCTTGTCTTCCCTCTTTGTCGTTCTACTCTCACATTGCTTTGTGTATATAGTTAAACACTGTGGAGCTGATAGAGTGAGCAAATCGGTTGATGGTTTTTGCCTTTTTTTGCTTGGGCAACTTAGTAATTTTACATTCACAACTAATAACAAAAAAAGTCTCTAGGACTTCTTTGGGATTTTTTTTAATATGTGATTTTGGGTTAAAACTTTTTTTATTTTTTATTTTTTATATACCTTGGTACCTCACTTGAGATTTTCCCTAAAAAAAGAAACCAATAGTGAGTGTTGAAGCTCAAATCAATTGAATTGATGAATTAACCAAACTGGTACAACGTACATGTATATCACCCAAATGCAAGGGCACATCAAATGATCTGCTTTTTAAATTTGAGAAGAATGTCAAAAGTTCTATTTTAAAGTAAAAGAATTATATTTGGAAAAATAGAATTGATAGAGCATAAGTTATGCATTTCAATATAATATTTAAATGTGGGGAAAAAATGTACTCCCTCCGACTACAAATATAAGATAAATTTGATTTTTTTTAGAGATATTAAGGAAGCTAATTAAATTATTTTTAAAATATTTATATTTATATTTATTTCTCTAAATTAATTAATTTGATTAATAAACTTATATAATATGATTAAATATCTTATTTAACTTCCTTAATTTCTTTAAAAAAAAAAACCAACTCTTTTTTATATTTATAACCCAATGGAGTAAGAGGCAACAAGTGGAGGGAAAAAGAAAAGCTTTGTAAGATGTCAAGCCAGAAGTCACAGCACATTACAAATAATCCAATATCTGTCTATTCGCAACCTCAGTAGCATACACACGCGCACTCAGCAAGAACAAACCATCCCGTTGGCGCGAAAATAAACAAACATTAGTTCACTCTCCATTTTCACTAGCAGCATAGGCATAGCCTATAACGAATAGTATGACCACGTGTTCTGAAACGGCACAACGGCACCAAACTCAACGTTGCCCAAAACAATCAATCTTAGTGGACCCTGAAGAAGGTATTCAAACGATAGCATGAGCATCGAACCATATGTAGATTTTCTAATCTGTTTTTGTCTTCAAGTACTGATGGCACGTAGGTCCCATAGGGCTTAATAATGAACTGTCTAGTTAGCCAATTTCAACCCTGAGAGATGATTGGAAAAGGTCAGACGTAAAAAGCAACAAGTAAAAAAGGAAGTAAAATTATCAGTATCCGGATAGTCAAGGTAGGTACAAACCATAAGATGAATCTGATGACTGTGACGCTGCCAAGGCAAAGTATGCAAAATAGTAAAGACAAGCCAAACTTTTCGATTGCAAAAATTATGTCCATCGCTAGAGATGGATGGTATAACGAATACCAAGCAATTCAACAGCCTCGGATGCGTGAGAATTAGCATAGGCAAAAATGTATAGTTACCGATGTAAAAGACTGAATGAACGAAGTCAATATAGTTACCAGCCACATATACTATAACTTCTCTTTCTCAACCATTACCGAGCAGCAAAACAATCTTAGGTAATTACCTTTTCCAAACCACCATCAACATTCATTGCCAATTACAACAACTTTTATCTTCTTTTATCAAAACATTTTTCAGGCATAACCTTCACTTTCCATCTCCCAGTGCAGTAACTTCAATACAAGATAAAGATCTTTCCCACCGTAATGATCTAATTTATTTGCCTCAAAAGAGTAGACGTGATTTTTTATCCCAATCCAACTACATCCTGCAAGCTCCTTAGCGCCTTTATGTTCCACTGCCTTTCTCACTTGAACCATGCTCTCCCACTTGCCCCTCATTTGATATGCCTGAGCCAACACCAAGTAAGGTAAAGGTGACTGTGGTTCCATCTCCACTACTTTTTTCGCCACCCTTTCAGTAAATCTCAAGTCTTCATGAATTGCGGATGTAGAGAGAATTGACTTCCAAATAAGAGCAGTTCTATAAGGCATTGCTTCAATGATATCAATAGCTTCCTTCAGCCTACCAGCACGGCTCAACAACTCCACAGCAAAAGCATAATGCTGCTCCCCTGGTTTAACCCCAAATTCCTTCTCCATAGAGGATAATATTTGAATTCCTTCATCAACCAAACTCCCATAGTTGCATGCTAGTAAGACTGCAGCAAGAGTTATTCGGTCTGGTGACATACCTTCCCTAATTAATTCATTGAAAAGGTCCATAGCCACAGACACTTCACCATTATAAATTAGACCCGTCAATATAGTGTTCCAGGATATCAAATCTCTTCTTCTTATTTCACTGAAGATATCCAAGGCATCATAAATAAATCCAAATTTTGAATACATTTCAACAAGTGAATTGGAAACTATTGCATCTGACTCAAAACCCAATTTCAGAACCAAAGAATGGATTTGGTTACCCGGTTCTACTTGTAACATACTGGAAAAACAACTCAGCAGACAGCTAAGCATGTATTCAGTTGGCCTAAGGTTCTTCCTCAGGGACAACACAAAAAGTCCTAAAGCCTCTTCTCCAAAACCATGGCTAGCATAGCTTGAAATCATGGAACTGCATAAAGCTGAGTCCCATTGATACTGTTCTCTAAAAAGCTGTACAGAATCCTCCAATCTGTCGCATTTAGAAAAGAGGTCAATAGCTGCACTTGATACAACGCTATTATAAAGGAATCCCACCTTGAAACAAAAGGCAAAAATTTGCTTACCCTTTCCTAAATCTTGCAGGCTAGAGCACACACTGATCAATACTGAAGATGTAAACTGGTCAGGCAACAACTTTGTGCTTCTCATACGATGGAACTGCTCTAAAGCTAATTCTTGACGTCCTGCATGATGGCAGGCCGAGATCAGAGAATTCCAAGATATAATATCCAACTGCTTCATGGTCAAAATCAAACCAAAAGAATAATCAACAAGACCAAAATTCCCGTACATATTTATTAAAGAATTCCCAAGCACCAAATTTGAGAAAGCCATTCCACTTCTGATCAATCTTCCATGAATTTGCTTACCCTGACAGGGATTTGACACAAGTGACAACATAATGGTGTAAGTGAATACACTTGGCCTCGTGCCAATATTTTGCATCTCTAGGAAAATTTGAAAAGCTTGGTTACCAAACCCATGAGAGGAATAACCTGAAATCATCGTGTTCCAACTGACAGCATCTCTTACAGGCATTTCATCAAACAAATGGCGGGCCTTCTCAAGATGACTACTTCTGATCAACCCTTTTAAGCAGATATTCCAGGACGTAGAGTTCTTACAACTAATATCATCAAACACTTTCAAGATATCACTCACCCCACCAAAATCGGAGTACAGATCGAGACAACAGTTACCCAAATAAGTGTAGACATTGAAACCCAATTTTATCAGCTGGGCATGGATAACCTTGTTCAATTTTAGAGACTTTTCAGATAAGCAGTAGTCTGAAAGAGCAGAAAAAAAAGATAGCGTATACTGAGGACCTTGTCCAAGCTTTAAATATGGGTACATAAATATGCTACGAGACAGAAGGCAATTAAACACCGAACTTGAGATAAAGCATAATGCATTACATGCTCGAACGGACCTTCCTGGAATTTTTATTGTTGAACCTCCGTTGCTAATACGTTTGGAACACTTGGAAGATAGATCATACTTTATGAATTAGCGTTTAATCAATGCCTTCAAGGCTCTTGCTCAAAAGCCCCATTGGGGGAGTCACAAGGGGATGATTTCTGTCATCTCCAACCGGTAAAGAAAGCCTCCAAATCTGATTCATTGCGCAAAAAACAGACACAGAAACTGAACAGTCGGCCTTTTGTGTCATTGGAGATTTGAATGTCCTCTATAAAGTTTTTGAACGGAAGTATGTTTCTGTATATCAGACAAAAAGATTAACGCAAGAGAAATTCATAGTGCATGGACCTAGCGTCTTTTGGAGCTTCAGGCTTCAGCTCAGTCTCCAATTGGGTTCTGACGATGCCGCTAAAGAAGACTGCCAAAGGATATAACCAAGGTTGTTAAAAACGAGTTTTTACGTAAAAACGGAAGGAGAATGAAAAATCGTAAAACGTAAAATCGTAATACAAAACGTAGTTTTTACCTGTATAAATATAAAAAAAAAATAAGAAAAGTAAGGCACCTGCCATCATCCATACACATATTGATCAATGCAATATCAATCAAAATATCCAACATTGTCATCAAATATCATTCAAAACTGGGACAGAGAAGGCGTAGAACTATTATTCACTGCAGCAGAACTTCCACTAGAAGCCATTTTCAAAACTACAAGAAGAATCAGAAGATAAAAGCTTTGCATTAACTTGATATTTTAAAAGCACATAAGAACAAGCAACTCAAGGCAATTCCAAAGACATAAACAGAAACACAAACACAAACACAAACACAAACACAAACAGAGACAGAGACAGAGACAGAAACTTGAAATAGAAACAGAAATTATTCTCATACTTGGTTTGAACATTGTAAGTAATCAGTAGGTACCAGGTTACATGTGCAGTAATAAAAGAAGCCATTTCGAAAACTTTGAGAGCAGATTAATCCACAAAGCCAAACCAAGACCACCAGAACTTCAAAATAGCCAGCTTGTTCAAAATAATGTGCCTTGTGTTGTGTATACTTCAGGTAGTGCCAGCTACTAAAATATAGTTGTGACAGCATTTCTCAATATTCTTTATGAACTACGTATGCAGACAAGTAATTAAGGATCCTAAGCTTGATCATTGGAGGCACAAGTCTACGAGAAAATATACTGAAATTTTAGTGAAGAACAAAGGGGAAAGATTTTCTTACTGAAGCTTGTAGTAGTTAATGTATGGATCTATTCCAACCACAACAGCTCCAACCTGCAAGAATGAGTTCAGCAGTTAACTGCATGCACTAAACTGAGTGAAGATGCAAGTACAAAAAATTGCGCAAAAATTGATTATTTAAGATTAAAGCAGGATCAACATGCTTTATCTTTCACCACCTATTTTTGCTTACACGAATCATTTGGTTTTATATCAAATGGTATCATTTTCTAAAAAGGACGGTCATAGGAAAAAACAGGGAAACATTGAAATGGAATGGTAGTTGAAGGGAAAAGTAAATGTAAATATGGAAAGTTGCAGAGCTTAAAGTCAATTTGCTAAGGAGGATTCATATATGGATTAGGAGTACTTAACGAGGTATAATGAGGCTGTTGGAAGCTTTACAAAGGAGTTCAGAATTAACAGTAAGAGAACTTACCGGAGGATAGAGGACTGAGGTCGAGGTCGAGAGATGAGAGCACGGAGGAAGACGATCGATGAGAGCACGTAGGAATCCGACGAGACGAGGTGGTGAGATCTGAGATATGAGGTTTGGGCGAGATGTGCGACTGTGCAAGGGTGGGCGACGGTGCGTGCTAGAGCGAGGCTGCGAGTGAAAATCAGAGAATGTGAGAGACGGTGCGGGCCTGTGTGAGTTTTTTTTTTTTTGGTCAAACGGGCCTGTCTATGCGAGTTGAGATTTGAGAATCAGAAAATGTGAGAGTTGGATGGGTCTAGTCCAGCGTTTTTTGTAAAAACGGACTATGTTTACGTTTTAATCGCGGCATTTTTTACGTTTTTACAGGATATATTTTTTTTTGCTTAAACGAAACGTGTTATGCTAAAATTAAAATTAAAATGTAAAAACGGAGTTTTTATGTTTTAAAGCGCGTTTTAGGTTACCATGGATATAACCCTTGACCCGAACCGACGACAGCTCGAGCGACCACGGCCCAGCCGAACCACCAGATTGCCAACAGTGTTTCCGCCGGCGGAGTCGCCTGAAATGAGCACCCAATAAAGAAGGAGAAGAAGAAAGATGATGGGTCTGTGTCGAAGAGGGAGAAGCGTGGAGTTCGGAGATGACTGACCAGGAGTGTGATTTGAAAGCATTTTCCCCCCTAAATTAACCGACGCTATGGTTCTGTACGTTGGCGGCAAGAACTCAAAGGAAAAATGCTCTCTTTGATTATTACACATGTGCTTCTTTGAGAGAACCATAGCGTCGGTTAATCAGAGGAAAAAGTATGTATGTATTTATTTATGACAGGAAGAAATACAAACTACTCCAGACATTACAAAAGTAAAACTATCCCTCATCAAGATCAACCCTCACAAGGGTAAGTGGAGATTCATCGGTGATACAAGAGCTTTCAACTAATTTATGTGACAATTATATTTCACAAGATAATCAGCTGACACTAACTTCTCTATAAGTATGTATTTAAACTAGATTTGTCACTCCCTATATATAACTAAGTGCGTATCTTCTAACCCCTGAAACAAAAATCAATGGCTCTTAGATAGTCCAAGTATACTATAACATTCCTAAATCCCCCTGGCCAACACATGTTAAGTCCATTATTGATACCAATCTGCCATAGCTGGAGGAATAGATGTAAGTTAGTTTGTTCCATTTTTAATAGGGTTTATTGAAGTATAATATTTTAAAGTATTTTGGGTTGATTCATATTGTTAAGGTGTTTTTACAACCTACAATACTTTGTGGCGCAATTTTATATATTCTTAAAAAATTAATTTCTTTTGGAGAAGTTTTGCTCATAAAGCATTTTTAAGAGCAAAGTGACCACTTATATAGGGGATGGAGGTAGTGGGTTAAGTGAAGGTGTATCTTCAAGAACTCTTAAGTAATTTTTTAACAATAGCTATAGAATGTTTAACGTGCTTAAAAAAATACTCTAGAATGCTAGATAAATTATAAAATACTTTAGAATGTTATCAGATGTAGTTAAGAAAAATACTTCAAAGTATTTGATTAATCACAATATACTTTAGGGCATTAGACACACCTTAACCCTTGTGAACACATATTAGGGGGAAAATTATACCATTAAGTACTTTAAAAAAACTGGATTTACCTCAAAAAATAGTTTAAGATGTTGAGCAACTCTATTATTTTTCAAAATTTATGGAATGCTTATATATTTACCAAACATGAAAAATATTTACTTCAAGTAGAATATTTTTGTTTTGAATGAGACAGTTGAACTGCATAGTTGATTATTGCAACATAAGACAAATTTTAAAAAGTGATGATATGAGATATTGAGAAGAAAAAAACAAAGAGGAAAAGCGGAGCATCCAGGTCTCTAATCATGCAGACTCCTGAAAAATTAAGTGACAAATCTGACTTTCTATTCTTCTAAGGCTAAGCAACAAATTAAGCTGCCTTAATTCACAATAAGATACTATAAAGATGCAGACAAATTAGCCGTTGGAGCTATGTGCCAGCAGGATAATTGTGCAACGCATGGGCAATATAATTCTCTCAATCTGACGTAAGAAACTATAAAGACGACGCTGACTTTTTACACAAGAGTTTCAAGCATTGTGGCCGTATATTACTGGATAACAGTTTGATTTCCATTATTTATAAAGACACGCGTGTTTGATATTTTCTCCTTCGATTCTTGAGTCTCACGTTACCCCCCTTCTAGAAAGCACAGGTGAAAAATCGAACCTTGCAGCTCAACTTTCCATCCATCATCGATCAATCTCACATAATGCAGTTACTTATTACAGTATCGTATGAATCAAGCACCAAGTGTTATGAATCAAGCACCAAGTGTAACCACACAAGTAGAAGGACAGAATCAATGTGATTTGATGAGGTGGAATATCAAAGCAAGCATCATTTCAAACACAAAACATCAACGTTTTTCCATTCACCTTTCGTTAATGGAACCCCCACTCAATTAATTAATCAATTAGTGCCTTCTACCTTCCCTCTGGCTCTTCCTCTCTCACTCATTCTACTTTTCTTTTTGCGTAAAGGAGTTGCTCAAACCTACGTGTTTTTTAAAAGTACGCTCTGTTTCACTATTTTTTTGTTTTTTCCTGGCGCTCAATAATCCGGCCGTCTGGCTCAAGATATTACACCGAGTATAACACCTTAACCAATATTAGCCGCTTATATTTAATAATGCAAAACTTAAAGTTGACTTCAGGATCGATCGAGAAACACACAAATGGTGTTCTTTTAGAAGCAAAGGTCCCTTAAACGGGTCGTTTGATATTTTTATTTTAAGGAAAAAGGTTTGTTATGGATTGGAGCACAATTGCAGGACTGCAAGAGACTGATTTTTACATATACCAACCAAAACTGGACCTTATGGATCGTGCACACTTGTAGATTCCAAGGTTTTAGACTTTCTTTTCAGATTTAATACTATATTGCGTCAGCTGCAACTTTGTACGCTTTAAAGCTTTTTAAAAACTCATTTTGTATTAAATTAGTAATTCGTAACAACCACACCAGCATCATGGGATGTATTGGTTGCTTGAGGGGACATTAAATATCACTGGTTTTGATTAACAAAATGATAATAAATGGAAGGCAAGACGAGAATGATGGCTTTCGGATCCACCTCCTGGGGCAGCACCTGATGTGGGACCTTGATTGATGCTCTTCTAATCTTCCTCGCGCCCCTCCTCCACTATCTCAACCTTTTGATTCTTATAATGCTTAAATTCATATAATTGTATATACATGCCCACATTTGGAGGGTAAGGGTAGAAAATACTTTTAAAATTGAAAACAGAGAGTTGAATACAGGGCTAACGACCACCGTCTAGAATTCCTTGACTTTTTAGGAGCCCCATGCCCTCAATCTCAATCATTTATCTTATTATTATTTTTCTTGCCGGATCAATCTTCTATCTTATTGAAAGAAATTAACATCACCAATCACTATTAAGGCTTACGCCGGTGAAGATATTCGTGTTCTTACACTCCTCCTCTGGTTTCTAAACAGAAACACACTTTTTTATTTTTATTCTTTCTCTGGTCCGAGACTTCCGGGAGAAAACAGAAAGAGCCATGCTTGATCCGGCAAAACATCAACCCGCAAATTCCATTCAGTTACCGAACAGAATCGGAAGCAGTATCCATGGTTATGGAAGATGGGAAGACAGAAAGACCTCTGGTTTCTGGGCTTCAAAACAAGTGGATTATGAAAACGATGGCGACTCTGGTATTTGTTCACCGCCTTTATGGAAGACGAGCCCAGCCAGAAGCCCACAATTTGATAAAAACTACTATCAAAGTCAGTCCCCTTCGTCAAGAATACAAGCCATTGTCAGAGGTCAGAGGGAGCTCATGGAAATGGTTCGGAATATGCCAGAGTCAACCTACGAGCTCACCCTAAAAGATCTGGTGGAGAAGACCACGGTCGAAGTAGGTGAAGAAAATGAGAAAGAAGAGAAGACTTTAATCAACAAAAACGAGTACAGAAGGGAAGGTAGTGGTAGTAGCAGTGGTAGAAAGGGTGATCAGAGGGCGGCGGCGATGAGAAGCGGAAACGTTCAGAGTGGAGGGTTTTATTTGAAGATGATGATGTTTCCTCCATTTTTTGGATTAAAGAAGAAGAAGAAGGGTGAGTCATCGGGAAATGAAGGTTCAAAGGCGACTCTGAGACCACCAATGTCTGAAGGATCATTGAAAGAAATTGTGGATAAGGAGTGGTGGAAGAAGAGCCCTTCAGCTGCTGGAGATAGTGAAAGTGGTGCCACCAGTGTCAATAGCGGAAGCACCAAAAGCTCTGGAAGCAGCAGCAGCGACAGCAGTGAAAGCATCAGGTAATTAAGAATTTATTGAAATTTACTCAATTGTTTTGCATGCTATGCCTATGAATTATGTAGTTATCTAGTTTTTGGAGTTCAGAAAGTTATTAATAGTAGGGGTGGCTTTTATAACCAAAAAACAAAAAAGGAAACTTGTGTGCTCAAGAGGATGGGAAATTTGCATACATGGATTCTAAAATTCATGAAAGATTCCGAATTGTGTTCATCAAGTTCTAATAACACAGTGAAATCGTGACGTTAAAGAGAGGGCCGGGTGGGTGGATAAAGAGAGGGTTAACTTAAACAGTTAAACTGGTTGGTAGACAAAGGAAGAAGTTGTTGAGAGAAAAGACTTGTTTGGTAGGTGAATTTCTCAGGTGAAAACTAATGATGATTAGTATTTAATTTATCATGATTATGAACCGCTAATGATGATTGAGTAATGGGATGGGTATAATAATGCAGGAGAGAGAGGAGGGTCGGCAAATGCTGGTTTCTTTTTGGCAGACCCAAAAGGCAAACACGGGAATGAAGGGATATGCATCGGCTGTGGTTTTGTTAAAGAGACTGTAAATTGTAAAGTGAAGAGTGTGGTTGAATTTTTATTTTACAAACACAGCCTTAACAGAGGAGTTTGTCTATTCCTTTCTTTTTATACATGCATGTCAATGCTATTCCCTGAATATGTTGCTCCAAACAGCAACCTTTTATGATAAGCCAAGGTCCAGGAAAGAAATTAGTATACTTGGACTGGTTTTAACATTGAATCAGCGCTGTGTTAAACATCTATCTTTCACCTGACTAAGAATAAAAGCCTCTACTACCCATGTCAACTCAATGGCAGGTTAACGCAGGTTTTGAAACCCCTCGCACACTTCTGTTTGTTCTTTTTTTTTTTTTTGGCATTTTTTAGGCTATTAATTTGTTAGTGTACCCTTGTTTTTCCCTCCTTTTTTTAACACTAATTTTGAAAAGCATTTTGTTTTTGCTTTATACAATTTAAAAGCACATTCGCATACCAACACATGAATATCAGGCTTAGTTGATATGGTAAGAGAGCAGGGTATCAGTTAAATTCTATATGCTACATTAGTGTCCCATAATTGAAATGGTATCCTTGATATCCAAATTGCATCAGATGAACAATTCATTCTCTATATTTTCCTTATTAATTGTATGTAATAAGAGAGTTTTCCACTGAAAAATAGCTTATGATGAAAATAATTAAAATATGTACTTTAAGAAGATCAACACATGTTTTTTTTAATAAATAACTGATTTTATTAACTTTTTTTTTTTTAAAAGTGCATCTAAACCCATATAACGACACATGTAATGCCCACTTAAAATCTCTAAGAAGAAGAAGAGCTGAGCTGCAACTGCTTTCTAACACTTGCTACTTGATGTGACTTCTTGATTTCACAATATTCATCCATGTTCCCCTCCACCCTATTGAATTCTATTGAGGTGAATTCTGAATCCTCCTTTTCTGCTTAAGAACCTATCAGTAGCTGGACTAACTCGTCATCAAACTCATCACTAATTATAAAGGAGTAATCTTTGCCACATCACCATCCACAAGTAACCTCTTGAGGATATTTTTGCTCTCAAACAAAGCTTTTAGAAACATCTTCAAATATGAACTTAGGATCATGGTTTCTTCCGGGTGCACATTAGGTGCCAAGCACCTTATGTGCCCCTTAGGTGCCCATCCCTCTAATAGAGGGATGGACATATTTTTTTTAATTTTTTTTAATTTTTTTATATATTGTATTTATTTATATTTAAATTATATGCTGCTTTCTGGAAAAAAAATTTCACCCAGTATCTTAAATTAATTAGTTTTCATTATACTGGTATTACAGATAAATATTACTGAATGCAGGATTGAAAACTAATTAATTTGAGATACTGGATGAAATTTTTTTTTCCAGAAAACAACATATAATTTAAATATAAATAAATACAATATATAAAAAAATTTAAAAAAATATGCCCATCCCTCTAATAGAGGGATGGGCACCTAAGGGACACATAAGGTACTTGGCACTTAATGTGTACCCGTTTCTTCCTTAATCTTGTCATAGCTAAGTACATGTCTCGATAATTGAGCAACATCCGTACACGCATTTGGTACGTTGCAAAGGCAATTATAAGATTGTAACAGTGAATTTTTCACTGAGGAGAAGTATTAGCAAAAGCAGAGAATTGTTTTAGAGATTGAAGAGTTAGGGTGTTTGGAGGAAAAATATTGGCTCCAGCACTCGAGTGAATTGGTTAGAAAAAGGAGATAATAATATCAAATTCTTTCTTCTAATCATGTTCAAAAGAAGGCCCAAAATAAATTATTAAAGTTGAAAACTAGATATGGGCCGTGGATGGAAGAAGAAGAACTAATAGCTGCTCAGTTTACGAGCTGCTATAGGCCGGAATCTCTTTAGGGATTCTGGTTCGAGAGGTTTAACAGAAGCTTTCAGTCTGCTGTGTAAAAGAGAATGGTAATTGTAAGCTACTCAGGAAAGTAATCACGGTGATAATTGGATGCAGAACAAAATACTTTAATTGAGATCATTGAATGTATCCGGAAAAAAAATTTAGAGGGCTAGTTACACCTTAACCCTTTTATCTGTTAACTGAAGACCGGAAAAAAAAAAAGAAGAAGAAGAAGAAGAAGAAAAGAGCAGAGTGCATTTAATTAGGTTTGTGTAGCTGCCGCATCATTATTTGTCTATTATATTCTCTAAAAAGGAAAACAATTTTGCCATACATATCATTTCATTCAACTTTTTATTCGGTGTTTTCTCTTCAAATTAAATCTTTAATTTTATTCTGCTAACACTATTAACTCCTCTAACTTTGCTCTATAACTCCATTAGCAAAGTTAACCCCTGTGTATGAGGAGTTAACGGTACTAACAGACAAAATGTAAGCATTTACTTTGAAGAGAAAAACACATAAATATTAAATTAAATTAAAAATTGAAGAAAAGTATAGACTACAAATGGGTTTTACTTTTTCTAAAATTATAAATTTACTTATTAATTATTGCACTCGAGACCAATATATAAATTACAATAAGGATTGATCGTATATATGTATAAGTTACACATTTTATTTTATTTTTAAAAAAATATTCTGTAAGTTAATTATTCAGCCTCTACTTTTAGACCGGATATGATTAGGACGGTGCTAGTTGACTTATTAATTAGTCATTACACGACAATCATTGATTTTGCGAGCATATAAACCAAATTGTTTAGAAGCTATATGAACCTCTACTAATTACGTACATTGATTTTGCGAGATAGGTCAGGTTAGGTTTAATTAGTGGTTTATATTCTAAGACTTAAGGAAAGCTTCATTATCTTCTTACCCGCGCGAGTTCAATAAGTTGCATGGCTTGTCCTTTACAAGGAGACGTTATATAGACATACCGATTGAGAACAGATCTTGAAAGAGTCTTTGCATTATGTGGCCGGAAATCTCAGTTGATGAAGCTGTGCATTTTTATTTTTTTTGGGGATCAAGAAGCACATGGGTTTTGGAAAACTTCCTACGTGGCAACACCTCATCCGTCTAAAAACTGATTGTACCCATTTCAGGGTTCATATTTCAATAGGGCTGTATACAAAACCTGGTTGACCCGGCCCGACCTTAGTCCAGCCCAAGAAAAGAAGAAAAAACCCAAAATGATTCAGGCAAGACCGGGTTTGACCCGAAGACCGGGTATCAGGTTACTATATCCGACCAGTCAGCCCGGTCCTTATATGTACTTATTAATATATTTATTAGAGCCTTCAGAACAAAAAAAAAAAAAAAAAACTTCCCCCAACTTAAAACGATGACGTTGAGGGGTAGTATATATTCTTAATTTCTGGCCTTTTGCCCTAGCTTTCCCATTTGGTTTCCTACTCTCCCGATTCGGCACAAATTCTCTCAACTTCGTAGTTAAAGCTTCAAGTCTTCATCCATTGAAGCCTAAAGATCGTCTATCTTCAAGTTCATAGTTAAAGCTTCAAGATCGTCACTCTTCCCTTGTTTGTGTGCAAGATCTTGCATTTTTCTTCATTGTAGGACAAACTTTGTTCTCAAACTGTCGAACTAGCGTTTTACATTTCCGTTTTCTTTTCTTACTTTCCCCTTCCCGATCTGTCTTCATTTCTTTGCAGAAGATGTCGGAAAAGGAAATTATTTAGCTATTAATGCATACAGTAGTTGATAAATTTCTGGAAGTTTTGTCTTTGAAGTACTTTTTCCTGCTATTTTCTGGTTCTTCTGACTTCCATTTTATTGTTCTTTTAATTTCTGGAAGTTTGTTCTTCTGGTATTTTATTTACTTTCCCCTTCCAATTTTCGTTTTAGTTTTCGTTTTATCGATATTTTTCTTGTATATAGCATATTTCACTAATTTCAATATTTTCATACAAAGGCACTGCTTTAATACTTTATGAAATGGAAGTTGTTGGTATTGGCGTATTTAATGCTTTATGGAATGGAAGTTGTTGCTTTACGGAATAAAATTTCACTAATTTCTATATTTCCCGTTTTCGTTTTATTGTTCTTGTTCTTCATTTGATTGCTGACTTTTGTATAATATTTTGCATCTGGACATGTTTCTATGACCTTGATTTTGCCCAAAGAATTTATTAATTGATAAATGATTTTTTTTTTTTTGGGTCAAAGGGAATTGATGAATGATAAATATTGATGATATAGAGGGTTTAATTCAAGATTTAAAGTTTCGGATTGATGCCCGTGATTTGAATTGATGATTTATTTTAGGTTTTAGAAAAAAAAAAAAGATTTTTCATAAAAGAAGGCAGACTGGGCCAACTAGACTACTAACACAACTAACCTGGTCCAGTCTGCCCAACCTGGGAGTGATCGGGTTTCTTTCCGGGTAGGACTGGGCTTCGGATTGGCATGTCCAGCCCGACCAACCTTCCGGACCAGCCCGGTATGGTCTGGTTCATGTACAGCCCTATATTTTAGGAAAACCCCATGTTTTAAGCTGCGCTACAATATATAAAAATTCCCCTTTAGATCTTTTAAACATGTATTTATAAATATCCATATTGCTTCAGAATTTAGGAAGCATATCCGCAGGTGCGTGTTAAAAATAGCTAATTTATAACAACTGCATTAATTTTTTATTGGGTCAAATTAAGTTTGTTAATTTTTTTTTTATCATTACAATTGACAGATTAAATTTTTGAAATTCAACTTTGGCGGGCATTGCATATATTTATCAAAACATATATCATAATACTAAGTTGTTATTATAATTAATACTTTCTTCGATCCTAATTATAAGACTAAGTTGACTTTTTTAGAGGGATTAAGGAAGCTAATTAAATTATTTTAAAGTATTTTTATTTTTTTCTCTAAACTAGTTAGTTTGACAAATAAACTAATATAAATCTAAGAATACATAATATATGATATAATTAACTCGTTTAGCTTTTTTAATCCCTCCAAAAAAATTTACCCATAATTAGGACCGGAGAGCATATCATATAATTTGGATTCCAAAGCAGCTATGAGACAATTTTCTTTTTTCTTTTTTTTTCCCGGTTGGGCATGTGCGTTAGTTGGAAACTAAAAGATAGATCAGCGAGGAACTTTAATCTCTTCACGCAAGACTTGAAAGAGGATCGGACCAGCCAATCCAGCAATTAGAGAACAACAATGATTATTTGAACATTACTCCCATATATAGTATGGAAGGGGGCATAATTAACATACAACTAATACCATGCTAGTTGACTTTATCATTAATTATCATGATAATCATAAACACAACACCGCGCAACAAGGGACATCAGTGGATATTATTTAATTTAGTGCTATCAATAAGCAGGTGCAATATGAAGGAACATAGAAGTGCGCCTAATAACCCAAGCAGATTAAACTTTGAGAAGCCTGATTTGGTCAAGTGACGATTGCACATCAATCTCGTCACCTCCATTAGCTTCTAAGGACTGCTTATAGGTCATGCCAAGCAGTGGCGGAGCCACATAGGTTTTTATGGGTGCAAGTGCACCCATAAAAAAAAAAAAAAAATAAAAAAAAAAATATATATATATATATATATATATAGACACACATATATATATATATATATACATATAAATTGAGAGAATTTAGTAACAATATGTATGAATAGTATAGTTGGTTAAGACTTCATATTTTTAGCTTTAGGCCGCCAGTTCAAACTTCCATATTCTCTTTTACCTTTTTTTCCCCTTTTCTCCTTATATAGGTGTTTGGTGTTGAACTTATTGAAAGTGTCGTGCTCTTTAATGGATAGCTTTTTTTGAGGCATGCTGAAGTTTGAGTGCCAGTTTATAACTATCCTTCTCTTATTCCTTTGCTCTATGATGAAAGCATGATAATAAGTCTTATTTGTATTGAATATTGGCATGACACAGCTTCCTTTTCTGCTTTCTTTTGCAGATTGATTTACTTCAGGAAATAACTTTATCCCCTCGAATCTTTTTGGAGGTTGATGTAGCATTCAAAGCTAAACAGATGAAGGCTGATGTAAATGAATATCTGAAGGTAATACCCCATCTTGTGATTTTCGTTTACGATGAATTGAAGCTGAAACTAGCATTTTGGTTTGCTTCCTTTTCTACTTTCTTATAGGTTGCAACATGTTATTTAATCTTGTCAAACTTTTTTCCTTTTAGAAATTGCATTAATTAAAAACTTTCCTTAAAAAAAAATTTTTCAGCCAAACCCCTAAACCCTTACACTAATTGTGCACCCATAAACTTCAAATCCTGACTTCGCCACTGATGCCAAGGTTTGCTTGTGGATGTTCTTCATTCACAAATTCTGGTGCCGGACTCACAAATTTGTCCAATGATGGCCCATGAAGTGTGGCCACCGAGATCCTTTTCACTTCGTTTCTGTCAACAGCTACCCGGTGGATATGACTCTTATACTTCCCATTCGTTAAGATCTGCACCATTAAGCACTCATTATTTAATGATGATAACCCAACATATTAGAGAGAAGTAAGTTTAATTTATTAATGATATAAACTAGATTGGATTTCACTAATTGAACATGGTTGATACGCTAATTGAAGGAGATTAAAGCATATAAATGCACCTCAAGATGATCGCCAAGCTGGATGAGGATGGCGTAACGGGGGATACAAGCATTAATCCAATATCCCTTATGAGATAGTATTTGTAAACCTCCATTGACATCTTGTACCAGTGTTATTATGAAGCCAGGATCTGTGTGATCATGTACACCAATATGACCTTTTGATACATAATTGGGTGGATAAAGGTTTATGGCTGATACATCAAACCCTGCACGTGTTGGAGGTTGAATTAGTCAGAGATGATTAGTTAGTGTTAAACATCACTTGTCACCACAAGAGATTCTTGAGGTTTGGTCATTACTTTCTAATGAATGGTTGATTGTTTCTCTCGTGTAACACTGATTCTTTGTTAATATAAGATTTCTTATAGGTTTATTGTCATTATTGTTTACCTGATTTCAAGTTAAATGCTTTCTCTATGTAGCTCTCTTCAAGCCCTAATGTCTTTGACACTGCTTTTGCTAATCCCATCACTACCTTCCTCATTTCCTTGTAGTATTCATCCAAAATGTCACTGCCATGGAAGAACACCCCATTTCAAAAATAAGATCAATCCTAAAATATTTAACTAAATACTTAATGAAAATAGCTACGAGGTATATATCGAATCAACGTAAGACTTGCATATATAGATAAAAATATCGCAATAATAATATACATAGCTACCTATAGATATATATAGCTCCATATTAGTTGCTCGATTTCTAATAAATATATATCATCAAGATCAACATAGGTCAATATAATCCACATAAGAAGTTGTACGATTAATATTATAGTTAATCTCGTTGAAGGCCATATAGACAACAGGATCAAAAACTAAAAAATAAAAAATATGTACCTGAAGCTTGATGGGTTGGGAGGAAAATGATACTGGGGGTGTGCAATCACCTTTATATATTCCCTATTTTCTCCAGAAGAATAGTTTTGGTCCCATCTAATTCGGTCCATTGGATCCTTTTTACTGTATATCCTCCTCTCCTTCAACGTCGATGGATCAAAGAATCCAGAAATCTCCTTGAAAAGAGCGTCCAACAACTTTTCTGGGATTTGATGATTTACCAGCTACATGCAGTATATAAATATATCACAAAATAAGTTTTTGAGAAAATTGATTTCAGGGCCCAAACTAGTAAAATAATTATAAAAAAAACCCAAGAAACATTCACATGCCATCTGACATTTTTTCAAAAAGCGTTAGCAACTATATCAGTAGCGTTTAACAACTATATCAGTCCCCGTTAACAACTAAATCAGTCTAATTAACAACTACATTTTAACAACTACATTTGTAACAATTAACAATTACATCAGTAGCAATTAGCAACTATATCCGTACACTTTTTTTTGAAAAAATGCCAAAAAAGGCCCTAGCATGTGAATATTTCTTAGGCTTTTTTATAATTATTTTACTAGCTTGGGCCCTGAAATCAATTTTCCCTAAGTTTTTTACTGAGATGTACATAAATACGAGTTATATATATATATATAGTTTGTACGAAGTCATATATAAAGCCTTGGTACTGCGTGTGTGTACTTACGTAGAAGAAGCCATAGTCTTGGCACACTTGGCCAAGGTGTTCTATAGCAAAGGATGCTTGATCATCAGGATCATTAGAGAAAAGCATGCAGTAATCAACTGTGGGAATCTCATCATCAACAAGTTTAGCTGAATAAGACTCGCTAGAGGGCTTAAGGGACGTTGGTGGTGAAGCTCTTTCAGCCATCACAAACTAAAGAATAAGCCTGGGAAAATATCCGATACGAAGATATCTATCTCTGTTAATTTTGATGATAGGATGTGCAGGCTCGAATAAGTGTGTCTACATATAAATGGCGAAAAATATCAGTTAAGACCCCAAGTGTTATGGTCATTTTAACTAGTTTTTTTAGAGAAAGTCAAATGTATTCCATGGAAAATGATATTTAATACATAGCAACTCTTTGCCTCACATGTATGCAAGTTGTAGATGAACTCGCACTATTGGCGTATGTTAGTTATACGCATGTTACGTTGTATTATTTATCGTGGTCCTCTGCCAGATTTAATTTATTCCCTAGCGCGCTAGTAACGACAGACTCATGTTCAGATTTAATTTATATCATATGGCCTCGTACGGAAGACGGTATAGAAAATTGATGAGAAACTAACATATTATCAATATATGCGTTATTTAATTTCCTGGTGTAAATACATGACGCAAGAGGTAATGATGTTAGCGGAGCATCTTCCTGAAATGAAATCACATGCATGTAACAAACCAAAAAATAAAAAAACAAGAAGACCAGTTCAATGAATCTAATAGAAGAAAACATATAATATAATGGATCAACTGGATCATGTGCCTTTTCGATATATGTCAGCAGTGACCGACCCAGGGTGCTTGCTCCCCTACGTATACATACGCTTCAAACTTCCTTTTGCATTTTTTTTTAATTTTTAATTTCAGTTATATTGTCTCCTATATATATGCCTCTCTATCACAATATCTTGGTTCATATATTTCTTATTTTTTTTTTTATCGATTATCATATAATATAGATATATTACATTGATATTTTGTTCTCACTTAAATCTTATAATATCTTTTACACAATAAATTAGGATATTTTGTGCGTGCGTGTGCATGTGTGTGTGAAGCTCTTGATTATTGTTGTTAAGTAAATTGACCAAGGCCTCTACCTTTATCTCCACTACGAAAACTACCTGTCATTACCTCTACCTTTACTTGTAGACTCTTCTTTCACTTGAAAAGCATGCTCATCACTTTTTCCTTGAAGTTGATTCGACCTGTGTCCTCATGAATTTGCAATGAGCTCATATTAATTCATCAAAGAATAATCTAAAAGGTCATGAACCTCCTAAATTGCCGCAACAACAAAATTAAATCAAGGAGCTAAAGTTCTCATAATTTCTGCAACAACTCTTTCATCAGTAATTTTTTTCTCTATAGGACCTCATTCTATTAATTCAAGTCTTCAAAATTTGCCGTGTCTGAGCTTAGAAACTCAGTCTTCAAAATTTGTCATGCCTCTTTAGAAGTTGTTACAAATGCAATTCTGAAAAAAAAAAAAAATTGTCATGCACTACTTGCTGGAAGAAAATTAAAACATTTGCATCTCGCTTCCTATTTTCGTTCAAGCGGCATTGGTTCGTAGCTGGATCCACATAATCATCCTCAATTAAATCCCATAAATCTTGAGATCGAAAGAGGGTCTTCATGTTAATTGACCAAAACTCATATTTATCCCCATTAAAAATAGGAATTATTGACAGTTGAGACTCCCCACGAGTAGCTGAAGAAATTCTGTTGGTTGCCATAAGTTGCATAGCGGAAGACGCCCCATTCAATGAGAGAAGAGGGGGGGAGGATCAATTTTACTCTCTCACACGAGATGAGTACACCGCAGTGCATTAATATTCTAATATTCTCTCAAACTTTCTCAAAATATGATCGCAAGCTCTAATACCACTTTAGTTGGATATAGAGAAAAATAAGAACTTCTATTATTGATCGTTGAATAAACAAATGTACGATAGACAACAAATGGATGGGGATATGAGGATACGAATCTTATAAGAATCTATCTAAAAGGAAAAATATACCTGATAGGAAAATCTATCTAAATCTAACAACTAATAAAATAATTAATCTATAAAATTGCAGCGCGTATATATATATATATATATATATATATATATATATATATATATATATATTATTCAATATTCCTCTCATGGCTTGGTGATTTTACTGTTTTATACACACATATATATTGACGCTGTATGAGAATAATAGTTCATTTAATTACCAGAAAATTTGAGCTGACACATCAGTTTGACCAGAAAACGAACACTATTACAAGTTTATAACATGAAATTCATGACAACATACAGAAAAATTCACTTCAATTCCTCCTTCATCTCATGTTCTTGAAAGCATAGGCTAAGATAGGTGCACGGGTATGATCAAAGTCAACAATAATGGCTGGCTCAAGGTCAGCTGATTTATTTAATAACTGTCTTGGCACGCGATACATATGGAAGTTCGATTAATTAAACAGCAGAGACAAGGATATATATTAAGCACTTGGAAGCCTGATTTTATCAAGTGATGATTGGACATCAATCTCATGGTGGCCCTTTGCTTCCAAGGATTGCTTGTAGGTCATTCCAATATATGCCGGTGGGTGATTTTCATCCACAAACTCCAAAGCCGGTGCTACAAGTTTGTCTATGTGAGGTTTGGCTAAAATTCACTTATAAATAGGGTCAGAGTGGTATATTAATACTGTTTGAGATCATTTAATTAAGTTTTTTATCCTTTTTATAAGGCACTTGCAAGTTTACAAGGTGCAATTAATCTATTTTTCCATGTTTTCCCTCATTTAATAAAGATAGTAGGAGAGAGTACTATATTTAAATTTAGGGTAATTAGTAGGGGTAATAATATTGAAAATTACTTGAATTTTAGGACAACTTTAATGCTTTTAACTAATTTTATTAATTTATGAGAATTGGTAGTTGGTGCCTTATAATAACCATCAGAGGGAGTGTGTCTACACACACACACCATTTTTAGTTATTTTTCATCTCAACTATCTTTTCAAAAACTATTGCAAAACAAATACCCATCAAGAAAAAAGTCACTTTTATCACTGTTATCCCAAACACAATTCATATAAAAAAAAGTTCAGTAGAAAAAAAATCCATAAAAAAATCAATTAAATACAAAAGTCACTTTTACCTGTTATTCCAAACGAGCCTTGGAAAAATATCCCCAAAGACATCCAAATCACATAGTACATATAGTACATACAAACTAGCATATAAACCAAATTGTTCAGAAGCTTGTTTCGGTCAAACAATCACTACACATGAAACTCTACTAATTACGGACATTGATTTTGCGAGCTAGGTTGGGTTATTTAGGTTTAATTAGTGGTTTATATTCTAATAGACTTGAGGAAAGCTTCATTATCTTCTTAGCCGCGCGACGAGTTCAATAAGTGGCATGGCATGTCCTTTACAAGGAGATATTTATATGGGCTTTGGTTTTCTCATGTTACATGAGAAAAAGAAGTTTCCTATACACACATGAAATGGTGGAACCCACATATACATATATGAATTAATATATATATTTGTAGGTCTTACCATCTCATGTGTGTGTAATATGAGAAAATTATTTTCCTACAACATGAGAAAATGTTTTCACTATTTTTTATATATAGGCATATCGATTGAGAACAGAAAGAGTCTCGCATTATATGGCGGGGAAATCCCACTGGATGAAGCTGTGCATTTTTATTTTATTTTATTTTTTGTTGGGATCAAGAAGCACATGGGTTTTGGAAAACTTCCTACGTAGCAACATCTCATCCATCTAAAAACTGATGTACCCGTTTTAGGGTTCATATTTCAGGACAACCTCATATTTTAAGCTGCGCGCCAATATATAAACTCCCCTCTAGCTCTTTTTAACATGTATTTATAAATATCCATATTGCTTCCGAATTTAGGAAGCATATCCGCATGTGCGTGTTAAGAATAGCTAATCTATAACAGAGGCATTAATTTTTTATTGGGTCAAATTAAGTTTGTTAATTAACTGTTTTAATCACCCCGTTAACAGATTAACTTTTTGAAATTCAACTTTGGCGGGCATTGCATATATTTATCAAAACATGCATCTATCATAATACTAAATTGTATTATAATTAATACCATATAATTTGGATTCCAAAGCATCTATGATACAATTTTTTTTTTTGGGCATATGCTTGAGTTGGAAACTAACATATAGAACAACGAGGAACCTTAATCTCTTCACACAAGACTTGAAAGAGGATCAGACCAGCCAATCCAGCCATTAGAGAACAATAATGATTATTTGAAGATTACTCCCATTTATATATAGTATGGAAGGGGGCATAACATACAATTAGTACCATGCTAGTTGACGTATTCATTAATTATCATGATAATTATATATAAACACACCACCGCGCAACAAGGGACATCGGATATTATTTATTGCTATCAATAAGCAGGTGAATATGAAAGAACATAGAAGCGCGCCTAACTAAAGAAGATTAAACTTTGAGAAGCCTGATTTGGTCAAGTGACGATTGCACATCAATCTCGTCACCTCCATTAGCTTCTAAGGACTGCTTATAGGTCATGCCAAGGTATGCTTGTGGATGTTCTTCATTCACAAATTCTGGTGCCGGACTCACAAATTTGTCTAATGATGGCCCATGAAGTGTGGCCACCGAGATCCTTTTCACTTCGTTTGTGTCAACAGCTACCCGGTGAATATGACTCCTATACTTCCCATTCGTTAAGATCTGCACCATTAAGCACTCATTAATGATGATTACTCAATAAATTAGCCAGAAATAAGTTTAATTAATTAATGATATAAACTAGAGATTGGATTTCACTAATTGAAAATGTTTGATACACTAATTGAAGGAGATTTAAAGCAAATAAATGCACCTCAAGATGATCACCAAGCTGGATGAGGATGGCGTGACGGGGGATACAAGCATTAATCCAACATCCTTTATGAGACAATATTTGTAAGCCTCCATTCACATCTTGTACCAGTGTTACTATGAAGCCAGGATCTGTGTGATCAGGTATACCAATACGACTTTTTGAAACATAATTGGGAGGATAAAGGTTCATGGCTGATACATCAAACCCTGCATGTATTGATGTATTGGAAGGTTGAATTAGTCAGAGATGACTAATTGGTTAGTCACAAGTGTTAATAATTAATCACTTGTTACCACCAGGGATTCTTGAGGTTTGGTCATCACTGCTGAATGGTTGATTGTCCACTGATTCTTTGTTAATATATAAGATTTCTATTAGGTTTCCTGTCATTATTGTTTACCTGATTTCAAGTTAAATGCTTTCTCTATGTAGCTCTCTTCAAGCCCTAATGTCTTTGACACTGCTTTTGCTAACCCCATCACTACCTTCCTCATTTCCTTGTAGTATTCATCTAAAATGTCACTGCCATGGAAGAACACCCCATTTAAAAAATAACATCAATCCTAAAATATTTAACTAAATACTTAATGAAAATAGCTACGAGGTATATATCGCATCAATGTAAGACTTGCATATATAGATAAAAATATCGCAATAATAATATACATAGCTACCTATATATATAGGTAGCTATGTATATATGCATATATATGCATTTATATATATGGGTACCTATAAATATCACGTATATATGTACAGATATACGTTTATATGTACATATAAACTTGTGTGTGTCAATATATATATAGCTCCATATTAGTTGCTCGATTTCTAATAAATATAAATCATCAAGATCAACATAGGTCAACATAATCCACATAAGAAGTTGTACGATTAATATTATAGTTAATAATCTCGTTGAAGGCCATATGGACCACAGGATCAAAAACTAAAAAATAAAAAATATGTACCTGAAGCTTGATGGGTTGGGAGGAAAATGATATTGGGGGTGTGCAATCACCTTTATATATTCCCTATTTTCTCCAGAAGAATAGTTTTGGTCCCATCTAATTCGGTCCATTGGATCCTTTTTACTGTATATCTTCCTCTCCTCCAACGTCGATGGATCAAAGAATTCAGAAATCCCCTTGAAAAGAGCGTCTAACAACTTTTCTGGGATTTGATGGTTTACGAGCTGCATGCAGTATATATATATATATATATATATATATCACACAAAAAGTTACGTTTTACTGAGATGCACATAAATACGTTATATATATAGTTTGTACGAAGTCATATATAAAAACTTGGTGTTGCGTGTGTGTACTTACGTAGAAGAAGCCATAGTCTTGGCATACTTGGCCAAGGTGTTCTATAGCCAAGGATGCTTGACCATCAGGATCATTAGAGAAAAGCATGCAGTAATCAACTGTGGGAATCTCATCATCAACAAGTTTAGCTGAATAAGACTCGCGAGAGGGCTTAAGGGTTGGAGGTGAAGCTATTTCAGCCATCACAAACTGAAGAATAAGCCTGGGAAATACAATTATATTATATCCGATATCAAGATATCTATCTATGTTAATTTTGATGATAGGAGGTGCAGGCTCGAATAATTGTGTCTACCTATAAATAGCTAAATATCAGATAAGACCCCAAGTGTTATGGTCATTTTTATGTAGTTAACTAACGTATAGTTTACTATATTATGCAAATTGTAGTTTTTTGAGAGAGTCAGATGTATTCCGTGGAAAATGATAATTAATAAATAGCAATTCTTTGCCTCATATGTATGCAAGTTGTAGTTAGTCACTCTTTCTGGTCACCAATATAAGACAAAATTGATTTTTTTTTAATGAGATTATGAAAACAAATTAAATTGCTTTAAAATATTTTTATTTATATTTTTTTTCAAACTAATTAATTTAACTAATAAAATAATATATAATCTAAGGATATATATCATATGATATGATTAAAGAACTTCTTTAATCTCTCTAAAAAAAAGTCAACTCTATCTTATATTTATGATCGGAAGGAGAAGGGGAATTCACATGGTTGGCTATTGGCGTATGTTAGTTATACGCGTGTAGTATTATTTATCGTGGTCCTCTGATCTGGCGGCTGGATTTAATTTATTCCCTAGTAACGACAGACGCATGTTTGGTAATTAATATTATTAATTATAATTATATCATGTGGCCTCGTACGTAAGACGATATAGGAAGTTAATGAGAAACTAACATATTATCAATATATATGTTATTTCCTGGTGCAAATACGTGGGTGACATAAGAAATAATGATGTTAGCGGAGCATCTTACCTGAAAAGAAATCACATGCAAAAAACAAATTAAAAACTTGAAGACCAGTTCAAAGAATCTAATAGAAGAAAACATATAATGGATCAACTGGATGATGTGCTTTTTTCGATGTCAGCAGTGACCGATACAGGGTGCTTGCTTGCTACCCCTACATATACGCTTCATACTTCCTTTTGTATTTTTATAATTTATAATTTTAATTTGAAACACGTGTGTTTATTATACTTTCTTTTCGTATTTAACTTATCTTTTCTTAGTGCCTAACTTCTCTCATGAACTTGCAATGAGCTCATTAATTCATCAAAAGAATACTTTGAAAGGTCATGAGCCTCCTCAATTACAGCAACAACATTAAATCAAGGAGTTTAAGTTTTTAAAATTTTTGCAACAACTATATCATCACTAATTTTTTTTTTTCTCCATAGGACCTCATTTTATTAACTACAGAACTAGCTCTACATAAGTAATCGTGTACTTACTCTTATGTATAAGATTTTGAAATTCACGATATAATGATTTGAGTTTTATAGAGATTACCTTGTCTAAGCCCAGAAACTCAGTCTTCAAAATTTGTCAAGCCTTTTTACAAGTCGTTACAGATGCGATTCTAGAAAAAATATTGTCATGCACGGCTTGTTGGAGGAAAATTAAAGCATTTGCATCTCGCTTCCTATTTTTCGTGTTGGTTCGTATTTGGGTTTGCAAAACCATCCTCAATTAAATCCCATAAGCCTTGAGATCGAAAGAGGGTCTTCATCTTAATGGATTAAAACTCATATTTATGCCCATTAAAAATAGGAATTGACAGTTGAGACTCTCCATTGGTTGTTGAAGAAATTCCATTCGTTGCCATAAGTTGCGTGCCCTATTCAATGAGAGAAGAGGGGAAGGATCAATTTTACTCTCTCACAAGATAAGTACGGTGTAGTGCATTAATACTCTAATATTCTCTTGGACTCTCTCAAAATATGATCATGATCACTGGCTCTGATCGATACCACTTTGGTTGGATATAGAGAAAAATAATAACTTCTATAATTGATCCTTGGATAAATAAGTGTATATGTGAGCCTTTATGTAGACAACAAATGAATAGAGATACAAGGATATGAAACTGATAAGAATCTAATTAAAATAAAAAATATATCTAAATCAAACAACAACTAACAAAAATAATACTTAGATGATAACTAATAAAATAATTAATCCATAAAACTACTGCGCATATATATATATATATATATATATATATATATATATATTGATTATGTATGAGAATAATAGTTCATTTTATTACCAGGAAATTTGAGCTGACACATCAGTTTGACCAGAAAACGAACACTATTACAGGTTTATAACATGAAATTCATGACAACGTACAGAACAATTCACTTCAATTCCTCCTTCATCACATGTTCTTGAAAGCGTATATAGGCTAAGATAGATGTACGGGTATGATCCAAGTCGACAATAATGGCTGGCTCAGGGCCAGCTGATTTATTTAATCACTATCTTGGCGCGCGATACATATAGAAGATCGATTAAATAGCAGAGACAAGGATATATATTAAGCACTTGGAAGCCTGATTTTATCAAGTGATGATTGGACATCAATCTCATGGTGGCCCTTTGCTTCCAAGGATTGCTTGTAGATCATTCCAAGATATGCCGGTGGGTGATTTTCATCCACAAACTCCAAAGCCGGTGCTACAACTTTGTCTAACGACGGCCCATGCAGCGTCGCCACCGTCAATCGTTGCACCTCATTGTTCGCAACAATAACTCTATGCACGTGACTCTTGTACTTCCCATTGGTTAAGATCTATATATACATAAACGGTTAGGTATTGATCAAGTTAATTAACATGCGAGCAAAATATTACTGATCCATATAGAAAGGGACGATCAATTTAATTAATGGATAAATTAAGTACCTCAAGATGGTCGCCGAGTTGAATGAGAATGGCGTGGTCGGGAATATAAACATTGATCCATTTTCCAGTGTGAGATAGTATTTGGAGACCTCCATTCACATCATGCGTGAGGGTTATGATGAAGCCTGGATCAGTGTGATCACCGATGCCAACATCACCTTTTGATACGTGATTTGGTGGATAAAGATTCATGGCTGATACGTCAAATCCTGACTCCAACTCAAATGCTTTCTCTAAGTAATTCTCTTCAAAGCCTAAGGTCTTGGACATTGCTTTTGCTAATCCCACCACTATATTCCTCATCTCCTTGTGGTATTCATTCAGCACCTCACTTCCATTCCCATTTAATTTCCAAACAGATCGATGCATTAGAATACAATTAAGGATAAAGAGACATCTATCATACCTGGAAATAAGTATGTGTGTATACATGTACCTGAAGCCAGAGGGATTGGAAGGAAAATGACACTGAGGATGCGTCATCACTTTTAGGTATTCCCTGTTTTCTCCATGAGAGTTTGAGGAGTTTGTGTCCCACCTAATTTTCTCCCCTGGATCCTTTTTCCCATATACTTTCCTCTCCTCTAAATTCATTGGATCAAAGAATTCAGACATTCCTTTGAAAAGATTGTTCAGCACTCTGTCTGGAATGCGATGATTGACCAGCTGCATGCATGCATAACAAAGAATCAAAATTTCAAATATACGTTAATTAACTTTAACTATAACTCAATCATTGTAAGGGGAAAAAATATCACAATTGGTCTATAGCTAGCTAGATACATACATAGAAGAAACCAAATTTGTAGGACGCTTGTTCTAGATGTTCCAGGGCCAAGGCTTGTTGAAGAGGGTCATCAGAGAAAAGCAAAGAATAATCAACAGTAGGTATCTCATCGTCAAAAGCAGAATAGGAACGAGTGATAGTGGAAGAGTGATTTGAATTTGAAGGTTGAACAGGTGATGGGATGGGTGTAATAGGGTTGCAGTATTCTTCAGATGAGGAAATTGCATTAGCAGCCATGACAAAGGAAGCAAGAGAGTGCGTAAGATCAAGATTATTATATGCTATTATGCTTATACAATGAAAAGTCTAATGCACCTATAAATAAGCATCAGCAACACCCAAAATTATTGTGAATCACATGCGACGGATTGATTGTGGGTCACGTAACTCAAATATCTCGACTCCTAAAATGTAAGGAACGTGGTTTCCATGGGAAAGGTGACAGAGAGCGAGGACTAAAAGTCTAAAGCTAGTGACGCTTGTTCTAGATGTTCCAGGGCCAAGGCTTGTTGAAGAGGGTCATCAGAGAAAAGCAAAGAATAATCAACAGTAGGTATCTCATCGTCAAAAGCAGAATAGGAACGAGTGATAGTGGAAGAGTGATTTGAATTTGAAGGTTGAACAGGTGATGGGATGGGTGTAATAGGGTTGCAGTATTCTTCAGATGAGGAAATTGCATTAGCAGCCATGACAAAGGAAGCAAGAGAGTGCGTAAGATCAAGATTATTATATGCTATTATGCTTATACAATGAAAAGTCTAATGCACCTATAAATAAGCATCAGCAACACCCAAAATTATTGTGAATCACATGCGACAGATTGATTGTGGGTCACGTAACTCAAATATCTCGACTCCTAAAATGTAAGGAACGTGGTTTCCATGGGAAAGGTGACAGAGAGCGAGGACTAAAAGTCTAAAGCTAGTGACGCTTGTTCTAGATGTTCCAGGGCCAAGGCTTGTTGAAGAGGGTCATCAGAGAAAAGCAAAGAATAATCAACAGTAGGTATCTCATCGTCAAAAGCAGAATAGGAACGAGTGATAGTGGAAGAGTGATTTGAATTTGAAGGTTGAACAGGTGATGGGATGGGTGTAATAGGGTTGCAGTATTCTTCAGATGAGGAAATTGCATTAGCAGCCATGACAAAGGAAGCAAGAGAGTGCGTAAGATCAAGATTATTATATGCTATTATGCTTATACAATGAAAAGTCTAATGCACCTATAAATAAGCATCAGCAACACCCAAATTTATTGTGAATCACATGCGACGGATTGATTGTGGGTCACGTAACTCAAATATCTCGACTCCTAAAATGTAAGGAACGTGGTTTCCATGGGAAAGGTGACAGAGAGCGAGGACTAAAAGTCTAAAGCTAGTTTGTTTTTTAGTATAGAGTATTACACTCTATATGTTATAATTACACAGAATAATTCTCATTCAATTTTTTTATTAAACCAAACTTAATGTAGCCAACTGACAATTCACACTTCCTTTTAATTTTTAAAATAAGCTTGGATTCTAATGAGTAATGTATTTATTAGTTTCCATATGAATGTCATTTTATAATCTAAAAACCTTTGGGAGAACATGTATAGTACTTGTTATTTTCTCAATTAGTGCTAAGCTAGGGGTGATACTCGATGCATAAGGCTACAGCTACACTAACTATTTGCAAGAACACGCACTCGTACACACGCCATTACCAATAATTAATGTATGTATATATTTTCAATGAACACATTTTTTTTTTTCTTCATTGAAGGTCATGCACTATCGACTTAACATTATAAGTGGGATTGAACTTATAACCTTCCACTTACAGAGGAATTCTCGTACACTAGATTATAAGGCCATTGATTTTTTAGTGAACTCTTTGAATAGGCTATGGACAACTACTACGTCACCACCACGCACCATATGGAATTCTCGTACTCTAGATTATAAGGCCATTGATTTTTCAGTGAACTTTTTGAATAGGCTATGGACAACTACTACGTCACCACCACGCACCATATGGAATTCTCGTACACTAGATTATAAGGCCATTGATTTTTCAGTGAACTTTTTGAATAGGCTATGGACAACTACTACGTCACCACCACGCACCATATATATTAGTCCTTTTCGGCCACCGAAATATACAGCAGAAGCTGATTCATCCTAGCAGGCCACCGCCTCGTGATGACAAAGAGGAGGTTGTTGATCCAATGAGTCAAATGCGTTAAACTCCAAATCAGCATCCCGTGCAAGAGGCTAGGGGTATTTCTTTTTTTCGGTGATTAATACCTAATTGACTCTTTTTAGAAATTAAGAAAACAAAGTAAGTTATTTAATCATTTCATATGTTGTATATGCTTAAATTATATATTAGTTTATTAGTCAAACTAATTAATTTGAAAAAGAAAAAATAAAAATAAAAGCACTCTAAAGTAATTTAATTAGCTTCTTCAATCTCTCTAAAAAAGTCAACTATATCTTATAATTAAGACCGGATGGTATATTATTTATGTGCAAATTCAACCAGAATTGAAGATTCAGATTCTTGACGGGAAAAGGAGATAGAGGATGGTGAAAAAATCTAAATCCGATGTTTGACACAGTCTCGCACTGGAGAGGGGTGACTGTATTGATCATTCTTTCTATTTTAGTGTATCCACGATCAAGTTCTAATGTTTGATCATGTGCATTAGAACAAGCTTTTATGGAAAGTTGGGAACCCCCTTAATTTACGGAATCAATACGAATATTAAAAAACAACCTATAAATTTTAAAGACAAAGTGAACACTTATATTTGGAGGCCCACTAATTAGTTAGCCACATCTCAGCCCTTATAATGTCCTCTATTCAAACATTGTTTTGTTCCTAACCCAATGCAATGATACTCCCAAACATGCTAATTTTTTATTAGAGGGAATCATGTTTGAGGATTGTAAGGTATTAAATGTGGCCACTTCTCTTAATAGGGATTCAAACATTGGTTCGCTGCATTATAAGAGATTAGTCAATTCCATTGGACCCAACCCCATTAGTGGAAATTAATCTTTCTTTAGAGATTATCAAAAAAGAAATCTTCTAATGCTGTCGTTAAGGTCGTGGAGTTCCGTCGTACTGGGCCAGGTCTTGCATCTATGAAGATACTGAATACAAATAAACCTGGGCCGTTAACACAAAAAACTGGGCCATAATTTATTTGGGCTCGTTCAATGACTGAGAAAATCTCATTTTTCATCTGATGGTGGTCTGAGCCAAAAAAAAAAAAAAGTATTATAGTGCTGCGATGTAGGATGTTTCGTTGTCTGAGTCTTGGTGATTGTCCCCACAGCGTTGATTTTGTTGTTTGGTTGGCTTGTTGCCGTTTTTACCCTTTGGGTTTCTTCAGGGAGTATTGATTCGCTTGGTGTTTCAGTCTCCTCCTAACAAATTTACATCTTTTCAGCCCAGAAACAGGTAGAGAAGAATAAAAGGTTGGGTATTAAAATTTGTCTGCTATAAAAATATTGAACAAACGGGAACTTCGAGCCTTGTATATGTAAAAAAGTCATGTTGAGAGATTCTCTCACCATAACTAAACTAGGTGTATGATGTAGGTCAGATCTGGATTAATTAATGCGAAACTTTGAATATCAGGAAAAAAAAAACGGAACTTCAAGATAACTTTATAGTAGTAAAAGCTCTAAATCCAAGCATGCCTGACTTTCAGAATTCCAAATTGTAGTTATATGTCCACCATCGGAGTTTGTGATTCTGCTATCGCTACAGGCTATTCTAGACATGTACGTAGACGAGAAATGAATCGAACAATAAAAATAATGGTTGTTAAAAAGCTTGTTAAATTTTTTATGTTGTATATAAATAGATATGCAAATATATTTCTAAATAGTATTCAATTATTGAATAATTGCACATAATTCACAAAAGGCCCGTCTACTTCCCAGTTATATGAACATCATCGCCAACTCTGTAATGATTGAGGACTAAAATCAGCCCCGGCACCTGCACCTTGCAAGAGCAAGGCCGGCGTTCAAAAAGTCATAATTCATAATAATAATAATAATAATTATAAAAAAAAACCGCGTTTTCAGCCTTGCATTTTTTTTCCGTTCTTAGTTCACACCCAAAGCAAAAGTCAAAGTGATCATCCTAATAGGTCAAACGTCAACCACGTTCTTCTAATCTTCCCCACCAATCTTCCGTTCTGTTTGGTCTGTCTTCACATTTTCCCCCAGGACCTGTTACGTTAACACATTTCCCAATTCCCATATTTTTTATCCCAAAAAAAAAAAATTATGCCTTCCACTTGCAGGACCCAGTGAAGAAAATAAAACCTACTCTATATAAGTATTTTTAATCTTTAATTCAATAAAAATAAAATATATATTCTTTTTTTGGCCAAATGTCCAATCTATTCTAGAGCCTAGAGTTTGCAAGACAAGGAAGGGGATGCGGAATTCATCTCAGAACTGTCGAAAGCAAAAAGTCACGAACCCCCAAATCGGCTCGTCCATTTTCTAGTATCTCTCGTCGACATCCCGATCTCTTGTGATTTTAATACCACTCCAATTGGATCCTCTGCTTATTTTACGGCACAGGTCAACTGCCCTATTACTCCTGTTTATCACGACGGCTCTCTCCGTAGCACTTTTTAGTTTAAGGTGTTAGGTTGTTGGTCCATCTCTGTTCCATCGAAATCTGCGCTGTCCTTCCAATTCTTTGATTCTTTTTTCTGTAATGTGCTCGCTTTCTTTTATTATGCTATAAGTTTGGTGGGTGCTTTTAACTCGATGATCTTGGCGTACCTTGATTTTGTTTAGCTCGCAGTTTCCCACGATCTAATTGTTTGCGCGTCCAATTGTTTTGCACAAATTCGGTCGGCGTTGACAACAAAGGACTTCGGTTGCTTTAATTTTTATCTTGTCCCATTTTAGCTGATTTTCCCCCTCTGTTGTTTGCCTGGGGATTAACACTTTTGATTTTTCTCTTGTTGGCATATTTGATTTCTCTGGTGTCAACTGTAAAGCTTCTTCTTTTTCTTCTCTGGGTATTCGATATGTACCCACACGCAACTAAAGATGATGGGTTCTCCCCATCTGCTCTTTTTGTTATTATAACTGTGATCTTTTGAAGTATTAAGTATCTAGTCGCAGTTTATCCTTTGTCTAGTGTATATTGCTGTATGATTCTAGCACGAGCTTAGTCTTGCGGACCAATTGCCTTAACTCGGGCTTCAATTTGCAGAAGATTAAAAGACGTCATTGGAGTCAGAGAGACATGGCTAACAATGCTGCAGCCTGTGCAGAGAGGGCAACCAGTGACATGCTGATTGGCCCGGACTGGGCAATTAACATAGAATTGTGTGATATCATTAATATGGACCCCAGGTATCTTCCTGCTTTACCTATTACGAATGGTTAGATGGCTAAACTCTATTCCTTCATTTTTCCTGTAACTCCTGTACCTGGAACACATTTATTGTACTGAGAAGTTGAGATGTAAAAGTGTGGCTTTATTTACTTCCTAAGTAATGTGTATGGGAAGATAGTTGCTTCATTGTGTTGTATATATTAATACCGTTCGAGATCATTTAAGTAAGTTTTTGGGATCCGCGGAGGAAAAAAGTTGAAGTTCCTGTTTTAAAGGCAAACGCTTACTTGGAAGTTGGGTAAGAATTTTTGCTTAGCCTGCTTAGGAGACTTCTGTGGTATTTTCACTAATCCAACGAATAAACTGTTTCCCACCAACTCTTGTACAGCAAGTAAGAATCCACGTGTCTGTCATTCACCTCATATTCCACGTTCTCTTTAACTTGTTTACCATGTCAAATAGGTAGAATAATTCGTGGATCTGTTGTGATTCTTAATGTCGTTTACTCATTTCTTTCCTGTTTTGACAGCACCACGTGTTTTTGAATTTGCATTTGCAGGCAAGCAAAGGATGCATTAAAGATACTCAAGAAGCGCTTGAGCAGTAAAAATCCCAAAATACAACTTCTGGCTCTTTTTGTTAGTATTTCTATTCTTACCTAATCTCTATATTTTTCTGGTAATATTCAGTTGCTTCATGTGTGCTTGATATATAGAGGGTGAAAATTTTGGCGGTATTGATTCTTTTTAGCGTGCATTTTGCAAAATTCTGATAATTTGTTTAGCTTTTGTAGTTCTGAGATATTATGTGTGGAGTGCTTTCAATATGTTCATTTGTTTTTTTGTGAATGAAGTAACAAGAAGTGGTTGCCTTACATAGATGTTTTATGTTGGAATATTTGGTGTAGGCATTGGAGACTCTCAGCAAAAATTGTGGTGAAAATTTGTTTCAGCAGATCATTGAGCGGGATATCTTACATGAAATGGTGAAGATAGTAAAGAAGAAGGTATCTACTGACTTCTTCATTGTTCAACTTTGTCTCTCCTGTTCCTTGATATGGAAGACTTATACAGTGTTTTGTTCTTTCGATCTAATTGTGCAGCCTGACTTAAATGTCAGGGAAAAGATACTGATTTTGATTGATATGTGGCAAGAAGCTTTTGGCGGTCCTAGTGGAAGGTTTCCCCAGTTCTATGCAGCATACAATGAACTAAGGGTGATAGCTCTGTTATATCCATATCTTACGCGGTGCATTCATCAATATTTTGCAAGCAATATTTCTTCTTTTAATGGATATACATTGGCATATCATTCATTTTACTACTGTATTATGATGGGTGGTAATTCTTTCTACTTTCTTATCAGAATTATTTTTAGGTCTGAATGTTGCTACACATTCCTGTAGTTGTTGTTTGAGTCCTAGTATCAAATTAGTTAGGATGTGGATGCTATTGACTATTGAGATTTGTCATAGTATAATCACCAAAATTCACATGTTAACATTTATTTGTTTATAAACTGTAATGTTGCTGCTCAAGTTTCTGACGAGTATGTGCTTTGATGCTCTTGGCAATGCATAGAGATGTGTGGATCAGTTGACACTGTTGCAGGATTTAATACACTTACACTATCAGAAGTGCTCATATAAAATATTAACAATGAAATCATGCGAGATAATGATGAAGGCAATTTGTTTAAGTTATGCGGATGTAGCTCAAAGCAATTTCAGATTGATATGAAGTTTTAATTCTGATTTACTTGGATGGTAGATTTGTGACAAAAGGCCATTAAAAAGTTACTTGGTGATGTAGGATCAATTTTGTATTAAATATAAAACCTCATCTCGAAAGATATCTATAACAACGTTGCTGATATGCTGATATCTATAGCAATGATATTTTGTTTCTGTAATATATTATTCTTAATACTTGACAGTCTGCTGGAGTTGAATTTCCACCACGGGAAGAGAATAGGGCACCACTGTTCACTCCTCCTCAAACGCAGCCAATTGATTATCCTACTGCAGAATATGATGCTGCTGCAATTCAAGCTTCTCTTCAGTCGGATGCTTCTGATCTTAGGTGTTCTTTAATTTGCTTCTGTTCTTAATGTTCTGATTCGATTGTTTGTTAAGTATGGCTAGTTGCAGTTCCTTTTTCTCACATTTTTCATTTTATAAGATAAATAACAGACTAGTTAAGTTAGTGTCACAATCTCATAATTTCAATATTGACATAGTTTGACAAATTCTTTGTCGGCATAATTTACATGTTCATTATAATGATTCCAGATGTCTATCATAATTACATCTTTTGAAATGGAGAAGTCTGTATTCTATGTAGGTCTCATATTTCAGTTTATATATTTTTGGATCAACCCCTTGCTTCCTAATCATAGTTTCTGTAACTTGGATGTGCATTTCAAAGTTTCTCGTCAATGGTAATAATTTTGTTTGATACTGTGGTCCTGGTTTGAAAATTAAATAGAAAAATATTGCATATGTTAAATTAACTTTTGTCATATATTTGAATTGAATGATTTTAGTTACTTTTTACATTCTCTTTTATTATGGGATCCCTCCTTTTAGTGCTTCTGTCTGAAAACAGCGATGTAAGAATTATTTTCCAGGATCAAACTTCTTTGATAATCAATGCAATTCAGGATATATCCACTAGTAGATTCACCGTTGTTAAGCAGGATGTGATTGTTAACGGATATGTATCTAGTGGAGCTATTTTTAGCTACTTCTAATATCTTTTGTTCCTTTTCTGTCTGTTTCTTTCTGGTAATTATTTTCAAATTAGTTTTGTTGTTTGTAATATGTTCCTACAAGTAAATTCTTTTATATTATACTTAGCCTGCCAGAGATTCAAAATGCTCAAGGAGTTGCTGATGTATTGATGGAAATGCTTAGTGCTTTGGATCCAAAAAATCCCGAGGTGATGCTGATTTTTATATTGTTTGGCCGAAAACAGTCATGGAATGTTGATATTTCATTGGTATGTAATATTCTTGGTAATTATCTCAGTCTGTGAAGGAAGAAATAATTGTGGACCTTGTTGATCAATGCCGTTCTTACCAAAAGCGGGTCATGCTTCTTGTGAACAATACTGCGTAAGAACATAATCTTAATGGATGATTATTTCTATTAAATCAATAATAGAGTGATCGGACTGGGATGGTTGCTTAACTTTCAGGGATGAGCAACTTTTGAGTCAGGGGTTGGCACTGAATGACAGCCTGCAACGTGTACTTGACCGACATGATGATATCCAGAAAGGAACTGTTAATTCAGGTGCAACTGCAAGAGGAACAGAGACCTCTGTTCTTCCACTTGTCAATGTAAGCCATGAGGATGATGAGTCAGAAGACGACTTTGATCAGTTGGCTCATAGGTGAGTCCAAAAGCTATTTATTTTATTAGAAAGTTATATATGTGTTTGCTAGCTTGTCCTCTGGTAAAGACATGATGTGGAGAAAATTGGAAAAAGCTTGATTATATGATACTGAGCTGTAAAAGAACATTCATTTGATATTTGTTTCCTTGCAGAACTTATCACAGAATACTTGAAACTGTTTTACATTTTTTTTTTTAATTTTTCCTGTTTCTTGTCACTTTCTCTTGTAGGCTTAGTGTATTCACAGTCACGCAGGCGCATAATTAGGCTACCCATAATTGGCAGAGATACATTCGTTTGATACATTTTAGTTAACATATGTCCCTTTGCATCCAGTTTTACCATTGTGATTAATGTGTAAACATCATATTTTCAGGTCAAGAGATACTAATGCACTGGGCCGTAAACCTGCCAATGACAAGGCGGAAAGCGTGAGAGTCAATCAAATCCTTCCCCCGCCACCCCCAACCAGGAAGCCTGTCACTTCTGATTCTGGCGTGATTGACTATCTTAGTGGTGACACATACAAAGTAGACAACTCAGAACCAACCCCATTTTCGGTTCCATCTCATTCTAGCCCTCATCCTTCCTCGCCCCCTACTGACGGCGTGAGTTCATCGCTACCAACATTTACTAGACAACCCCTGTATGACGAACCATCGCCCCTGAGCAAATCTGCAGATCATCTTCCTCCAGCTCCCTGGGACACCCAATCTACTGGTGTACTTCCACCCCCACCGTCAAGGTATAACCAGAGACAACAGTTTTTTGAGCAGCAAGGTCCATCTCATTCAAGCAGTGGATCCAATTCCTCTTATGATAGCTTGGTGGGACAAACGCAGAATTTGTCTTTGAGTTCTTCTACCGCACCCAAACAAGAGAAGCCAGAAGATGCCCTTTTCAAAGATCTGGTTGACTTTGCTAAATCGAAGACTTCTTCGTCTTCAAAACCAAATAGGTCATATTGAGAAGTTGTGTTTGTATTGCTTTTGGTGGTACAGCTTATATGCATGTTGATCGAGTTTTGCGTCGTATGTGAGATAACTATTTCATGCTTGCTCTTAGGAACTGTCGTCGTATGTGGTTTTTTTCCCATGCATGTACCTAGTTTAATCCATATGCTGCATATATTCATGTATATTGATCATAAATTTGGTGACTCGTGATTTCAATAATATTGGATTCTTAGCATCCAAGTTTGTCGAGTGGCTTCATTTTTCGGAATTCTAGTCCCCGTAGCTGGCCATCAGAAGAACGGGCCCTGGACTCTGACGGCTTGCTAACCGTCAGTGTAATTAGACCTGATCATGGAGTGGTATGATCGAGTTCTTTTGGATCCAAAATGTCAAAAGTTAAAATAGATCACATTTTTCAAGTCAACTTTCGAGTTTGATTTGCGTGATTACTCATTAAAATATTCTTAATGCTTTAACTTATTTTTCAAAGACACTATTGTTACAAACATAAATTCTTACATGGAAAAACTCGGAATAATTAGCTATTAAAAATGTTTTTAAAAATAATAATTTTTTTTCCTGAGTAATTAATCTTCATACGTTACTGTCCTGTAAGAATGTGATAATTCAATATATATATATATATATATATATATATATATGAGTGTGTGTGTGTGTATCTACATATACATACATATAGATATACACATATATTATATAGACATTCATACACACACACACATATACATACTTACATATACATGTGTGTGTGTGTTATGAAAAAGAATATTACATGCTATTTTGTTGATGGAATATTTTATCCAATGAAATACAAAGAACATGACAACCAAGCATCTAAATATCTAATAATTATGAAGTTACTTATTTTGTGAATTTTTTCTTGTTTTACAATTTAGAAGTTAGAGCATGCTATATATTTTCAACAACACCAATTCCTTATTCTACTAGGTGAGATCAAAGACATGCATGCATCGTGTGATGTTATTGTGTTTTACTGAAAACTAGAAATATTTTACATTATTTTGACTATAATGTTGGATGTAATGAGTAAAAAATCGTGGTAATGCAAGATTGAATAAAAAAGTTTTTAAACACTTATTTGCTTTATATTTAAATTTCATCTGAAAAATATTCTATATTTCAAATTAATATTGATAGATGATTTTTGGAGAAAAAAATATAAAAATTAGCAAAATATTTTGTGGAGGAGGGAATGAATTGCTGTGTCTCTTCTTATAAGCTGAGCTCATGAACTCATTTGAGCCCACCTTCAAGTTTAAAACGAAATACATTCCTTGTCACACTAATAACCAGGGGCAATGGTTATCGGGTTTTTCGAAGAGGTTGGGAATTTGTGAGGCTTCTATGGCTGAGCAGTGAGCTGTTTATGAAGGGCTTTGGATTGCTTGGGATTTGGGCTACAAAAAGGTGGTGTTGGAATCAGATGCCTTGAATTTGGTTAACTCCATTGTCAGCGGCAATTGTCAGAATGCCAGCCTTATATTCTCTGATATAAATGAATTCCTGAAGAGAGATTGGGAGGTGTTGGTTCGGTTCATTCCTCGCGAGCTTAACAGAGTCGCGGATGCTATGGCAAAGTTGGGATTGAGTAAATCTTCAATTCTAGGAGATTGCCCAGTCTTTCTTAGGGAGTGGTTAGCCCAGGATGTTGTGGGAAGTATTTCCCCTGTTGCTTAATCTGTTTTCTTTGTAATTTCTTTCATGGCTTCTTAGCCTTCGCGCATATAAAAAAAAAAAAAAAATTATTGTGGAGACGCCCCTGCTGCCATACGTATAAATGTTGCTCAGTCATAGCCCCGAGTGAATAATAATATAATTAGCTACAGTGTTCATAAGAGATAGATATAAATGAGACATATAATGGCCTTTGCTATAAAAATGAAGAAAATAATGAAAGTGAGTAGCTAAGCTGAGGTGAAGTGGCTGGTAATATATTGCAAGCACGAGCTTATAACCCCGGCAAAAATGTAGCTACCAAGAACTGATGAAGAGATTAATAGCGTGTGTGTGTGTGTGTGTTATAACAAAGAAATACGAAAAGTAATAAATGATTACGAGAGAAGGTGGCTTTAATTAATTATTTGATTGATACATGGTGATAGAGTGACAGGGCGGAGTGTATACATGTGTGTGTGTACGTGTGTGTTGTTTGTGTGTGTGTTATACTAGCTATGACATATATAATGTCGTTGCATATATTGTGATAGAGATATATATGAGAGTGATTAAGAGGAGAGCAAGTAACGAAGAAGAAGGCGATTGCAGGCCTGCTTCATGCGTGCACACAGTCGCATCATTATCTTTCTCTTTATCTTCCCACTTCTTGACTTTGGCAATACCCCTTTCTTCTGGCTCCTTCCTCCTTCTGCTAATTCTGCCATTTCCTTCACTCTCTTTAACTGATTCTCTATCTTTTGCTTTTGCATGTCAACTTGCAGTAGTGATAGCTGATACATATATAGTGTCATAGAGAGAGAGAGAGAGAGAGAGAGAGGAGGAACCTTCGTGCCACCTTCTGGCGATTTGCCATTTATGTCACAGACAGCAGACCTTAGCTTCATGAGACCCAACGATGTGCCGTGCGTACTTCCCCATTATAGTGTCACTCACCTCTTTATTTCATCTTAATATATATAACTTCACCTTCAAGTTATTTATCACTCCATGAGTTTCCATTTAAATTCAAGCAATCCTGCCTTCGTATGATTAAATTAACTTCAAAAGCAATGGTACAGTTTGGTTTCACCTTTTTTTAAATGATTTTACGCTCGTATTAGGAAAATATGTAGGAAGAATTATTTATGTTCCGTAAAAAGTAAAACTTAAATGTGCTTTTTTAAAAAAAAAAAAAAAAAAGAAGGCCAACAAGAATTAATTAAATTTACAACAGCATATCCCCCCCCCCCAAAAAAAAAAAAAAAAAAAATCTTAACGTTTCATCAAGCAAAAATAATATTCTTAGTAAAAATTGGGAGTGTAATGTTTCAACTGTACTTTTTTCTTGGCAATTTTTTTTTTTAAAAAAAAATATTGCGCTTTGGTCATGTTCCAACGATTGAACTTCTCAAATAGTATCATTTTTAATTAGAGAACTTGTGAAATAACATATGAATGATGATAGTGACTTTTAACATAGTATATGCCAAACCCCTCATTCTGATTAACTAATGAGAAGATTGCATCGTTATCAAGTTGATCGCAAAATTAATTAATTTTAATACAATGGTCAAATAAAGTAGGACAACACATTGGTAGGAATCAGTGCTCTCTTTATAATGATGAGCATTGAGAACTCTTCACTATTAATAGTTCAGATGTAATTTAGATCACTTACTTTCAATTTTTTTATTTTATTTTTTACTATTTAAAAAATCCAAAATTTTTAATGTGTATAGAATAATGATAATCTCTTACCTGTCATTTTTTTCTAAAATGAACTGTTTAAATATATACTCGTATCTCATTGTAATGAAGAGCCCTTGATGCTCATTACAATGATGAGCACAAATGGTTTCTAGAGTTGGGACTTTGATTAAAATTTATGAGAGTATTTTTTTTTTGTTTTTAAAATCAATCCCAAACTTTGAGACAAGTTAATTATATCCTACAATTTGTAGTCATTAATATATCAAACCTCGTTATTTGCCATGCGGACACACACAACGTATTAACTTTCAGGTCGATCAATATTTTATTTTTTTTATATTCTAATTTCCAGATTTCATGCAAAACAACATGTATAGACCCTCATGCGGGAAGATCTCTCCTGACTACTCTCCTTTTGAATTTCTTGGAGATGTACGTAGTGTCATGTTTTCTCAAGTTAGTTGACTTGCCATTTGTAAATACGAAAAAAAAAACATGTATCGACAAAGAAGGATACATCATAAAATGCACTGAACAAGACTGATCCAAAACCCAGATTGGAGCAATATATATAATATATGTAGAGAGAGATGAACAAGACTAAAGCCTAAACACACATTATTGGTATCACATTTATAGAGAATGCACAGAGCTAGAAGTCTGGAAATGAAATTAACACATACAGGAGATGGGTAAGTAGCCTAGCTAGTAGACGATAAATATTAAATAATAAAGAGAGGTTCATTGTGATCGAGAATGGCTTATCTTCTTCGCTAAGTGCTGAAAATGACGAATGACATCACCCAGAATTCTGAGTTTCATAGTTCCTCGAGCCGATGATGGCTTCGTCTTCTGAATCTTCTTCTTTACCATTTCTAACCCAACACTTGCTTCACTCTCTTTCATTTTGCCTTTCAGGAACAACTAACTATATGATAAAAAAATCAGTATGGAGGCAAATTCTGCTGTGTGTGTATTTTACTGAAACCATTTATATATAAGAAAGAAGAAACCAAGTAATAAATGCTGAATAATTATAAATAATTACAACAGATATTATGGCGCACTATTCAAATTGATGACAGAATGGGTTTAGCATATGGCAAAATCATATTACAATTGCCATTATTTGGTGAGCGCCATTGTTCCCTGTAAACTATATATATATAGTTGAAACTTGAAATTAGGCTAATTAAAAGGACATCAACATTATTATTACCTCAGCACAGTGACGTGGTGCGAGCTTATCCATACTTAAATTAAGACGGGCCCACACGCAATCTGGAAAAATTAGACCGCTGATTGTGCATGCTTTAAACTACAAAAGGCCAATTTCTATCCGGTAATAAATCAAATCAATCAACAACCCAGTAGTTGATTATTTTCTGTATTCATCAAATGTTTTGTTTTTTTTTTTGTACAAATAAATTCATTAATGATAATTGATACGTACATGATCCACTGATATATGCTTTTTTAATTGATACATCATCCACCAATGAGAGTTGAGACAGATGGTAAGGGATTCAGGACTAGACCCTTGAGTCGTAGGTTCAATCCTCTTTACCATCGCTGAGACTCCTTTGGTAGGCGATCTCGTAAGTCCTCAATAAGTGCTCATAGAGCCCTAGGTTGTAGGTTCAATCCTCTTTAAGTCCTCAATAAGTGCTCATAGAGCCCTGGGTTGTAGGTTCAATCCTCTTTACCGTCGCTGAGACTCCTTTAGTAAGCGATCTCGTAAGTCCTCAGTAAATACTCATAAAGCCCGGAGCCGTGCCCTGACCTTAGTAGTAGACTGGTGTCGAACCTTTCCAAAACTTTTTATTATAAAAAAAAATAATTAATATTAGCCGGCAGCTAATATTAATTTTAGGATAGAAAAATTGAAGAATCTATGTACGTTGAATGCAGAAAAAAGAAAAGAAAAGAAAATACGCGTGGACGGCAAAAAAAGAGACCCTGGGCATAAAATATAGGTGCCTAATTGAATAACAAATATGAATCTGGAAAAACAAAACAAAACAAACTTTGAAAAGAGAGGATGTGACGTTGTTCTAATTTCAAAGTCAATCAAGCCACATTTCCCCATGGAATTAATGGATCGTTTCCATTGGTAGAAGATAGGTCCCATACATCTTTAGTGGGATGTCTCATCCGTCATCACAAATAAATTAAGCCAATCCAATTGGTGATAATCAAGCAGGTCAACAAAGTTAAGATATGAAGCAACCTGAGACTTTTGAATTGATTGAGTTCAGAATCAAGCTGTCTCAAATGCGGATATCTTTTATTCTATTGTGAGTTCTATATGAGGGAGCTCATAAACAAAAAGTGCGATTTCTAAGTTTAAATCATTTTCTTAAAATATGCTATTTTTCTTTAGAACAGCTCTCATTTTGAATTTATGTTCATAACACATTCCTGAAAGGTTTGGTTGGCAAGAAAATTGAAACTCCGGAACCAAAGACCAGTTTCTTATTATTGGATCCAAAACTTTTGACGCGCTACAGGGGAAATTGAAGTAACAATCGAGTTAGAGATGCTGGTAATGGTGGGTGATATACGTATTACGTAGAAACAAGCTGACTAGCCCCTTTCATAGTTCCGCAGAATTTCACTAGTTTTATGACTATTAATTTAAGTGTGGCGCATCTAGAGTTTAGCAGGAAACTAAAAGGAACCAATAAAACAAACAAAAATATTTGGATTTTGGGGGCTTAAGATCGGTCAGTACTGATCAACTATCGTAATTGTAAACTTGTATAAACTGCGAAAAATTGCAGTTTTGATTCCCAGGTAACGCATAATTTGAGTGAAGTCATGACTCTTGACAAAGAAGAGAGGAATAGTTACAGTAATAATACGAAGATGAAATGGTCTGTATTGTACAAGAACATTGAGTTGATATTTCCAAATGAAGACAAGAGTTGAGTGTGCAGGAAATGAATGACTCAATGATAAAAGTGATCTTTGTGCAACTTTATACTTCCCTTTTTGAGTCTGTCCCAAAGATTTGATTCATTCATGCAAAGCTGAATTGAGTGGGATGAATTGTATGGGGGAAGAGAATGAAAACCACATTATGAACAACCTTCAAACTCAGAGAAGGAAAGCAAAAAGAGCTTGGAATATCGATTTTGAGCTTCGCCCTCGCTCTCTCTGCATCAAACCTTGCAAGTGATCCCCTTGTTTTCCCTGCAAAACAACACCACATTGTCACCCAACTAGTTCATTCCGTACAACTATGGCTGTTGCAAGACACATTCTATTTTTTTTATTTGCTAAAAGGTATCTCAAGCCACTTTAGACTTTATATTAAGGGTGTGTTTAATTTGAGGGGAAAAAGGAAGAAATTGACCAAATTGTCATTAATGAGAAGAATATTCCTTTATATTGAGAGTATATTAGGAAATATTGAAAATTTTCCATATGCTATTTTGTAAAGATGAAAGAAAAAATTTCTCTTTTCTCTTTCCCTCCCATTCCCTCCCCTCAAACTAAACATAGGGCAAGTCTTGAAAGGTGAGATCACTTATCACTTCAACCAACAAGTTCATGACACATACTTTTTAAATGCACAAGTAAATATTGTGAGGGTGTTTTTTAATATAAATATATATAAAAACATTAAAAAATTGAAGACACGTGAATTCCTCAAGTGAGAGATTTCACCTCCATAGCATCTTTGAGTGGCCCCCAACATTCCATCCTGTTGTAATTTTTAGAACTAGAATGGAAATATACTCGGACTATAGAATCCAGCAATTCAGGATGCTCAGTGAAAAGTACAGAATCTCCATGTCGAATTGCTTTCAGTACCTGTCATGTTCATGTCAGGAAGCCCTACTTATAACCATAATACCACCAAGTAAATGAGGAAAACCTATCAATGAATAGTCCATATTTCTGTTGGTTTTCGTTGCAATTTGGCAATAGAAAACCTTGGCAGAGCAGTTCACACAGTGAGGGTTCTTTTCCCAGTTTCACCCATCAACATTCACAGGAGGTGTAACAAGGTACAGCATCTCTTACATCAATCATGAAATGGAATGTTCAGAAGGGGTGACATAGAATAAGGCAAACATACCAAAGGCATTTCCTTGGAGAATATGTGATATCTGAATTCGGCAGCTACATCAAGGAAGGGATTGGGACCACAGACAAAGCAATGAACATGAAGGCACGTTTCATTTTTCACTTTCTTCCATTCAGCTACAACATCATCCTTCTTGTACCACCCTCTCAACTGCCATAGTCATCAAAGGTAACACAGACACAAAATATGAATTAAGATAACTTAGGACTTTGTTTCGTTGGATCCACTTTCCCTACCCATCCCAAGGATGGGTAGGGGAAGCTTGTCCCATCTGGATTGTCCAGATGGGATCTGGACGGTCCAGATTTATTTATTTTTTATTTTTTATTTTCTTAAAAAAATTATTTTAATGGGTAGAGAATCTAAAATAAAGATAATCTCTTAATTAACATATTTTTAAAAAATAATTTTTTTCATTTAAAAAATGACAGTTAAAAAAAATTAAATCTAGACCGTCTAAATTCCATCTGGACGGTCTAGATGGGACAAGCTTCCCCTACCCATCTTGGGATGGGTAGGGAAAGTGGATCCTTGTTTCGTTGGGGATCAGATACTCGCAAGTCAGATAGGCATAAATTAAACACACGTACCTGATCAAGGTTGATAACATTGGATACAGTTAAGGTCAGATTAGCTGTAAAGTCACAATGAGATAGAATATAGGTTCTTGGAATAATATTTGCACACTTATTGATGTGATCTTCCAATGGAACAACCTTCAGTTTTGAAGCTTCAAATCTTGCTGGAGGACCCAAGAGCCTAACAGCCTAACATTAAGAACAATAAGTGCCCTTTTACAAGGAATATCAATAATAAACATAGCATATTATGTTAAATTTTTGCCCTGATCTTAGAAATAAGGATATCCAATTTTGCAACAGAAATAATAATTCAGGAGATAAAGGTTCTCGCTGGTGCTTTCTTCACTCTATACAAGTGATTATTCAATAACCAGCTGTTCGGAAAGTTCTCAGCTTGAAAAAAATTCAGTCACAAAGTATATTTCTCCTGTGCATAAATCATAAAAAGCAATTATAATTTTGTAAATAAAAGGGGACGCCAAATCACTGGTTGAAGAGATCTAGTTTTTACTTTTTAACTATTTTTAAATAATTTTGAAACCTCACAATTACATGGCCACATGACTCTAGAGATTCTATCTTTTCAACAATAAGCTTCGGTTTCAAGAAAAAATCTGGAGGAAAGAACTTGCGTGTTGCGTCCCAAAAGTTTGTGACTTGGAATATTTACACATTTATGTCAGTAAGCTAGAGGATGTTAGTGTGGCGTAAAGCAAGGTATTCTGCTTCTCAGAAATAGGACAAGTCATCATATGAAGAGCTAAATTTTCATAATCTAAGAGGGATGTGAGGGAAGAAAAACTCAAAAATTTATAACAAAATAAAATTTACCATGCAATGCAAGGACAAATAAAATCTTAAAACAGAAAAACACGACTAAGCACTACCGTGAATGCAAAGAATCAGACTCTAAGGAGAACGGGTGCTAGCATGGCCAGATCTGAAACGTCCACATCAAATTTTACATTGCAAGTCATACCATAAACTGGACTTTCCAACATGTGCTGAATAAGGACACCGCTCTTTCTTTTTTTAATCGTTCATGCTTCGTGGATTAGACTTCACAAGGTTAATTTTCTGCCGTCTTTTAAGGACAGATAAAAAGCATAAGCACGTATATATATAACAGGACATCACATTGTGAGCCATTATACTTCAAATGGTATAATGCAGCCTCGAAAACAATTAATGAACTTGGAGCGACTGAGAAAAGCATCTTATTGGGCGTCAGATGTAAACCCCATTGTTGTAACTTTGTAAACATAAACTACCAAGGAGAGGAGAGTCCAAAGCTAGAACTTTCATGAGCTAAAAGATTTCATGTGTGTAGCTACGGTAAGAATTAAGGGACTGAGGCAAGCAGGAAATAAAACCACTTGATGTATAACACCCATTATACATTAACTAAACCGAAGATTCCGAAACAAGAAAATTTATCAGCAGAGACATCACAACTTGCAACGTTAACCTAGGAATTCTCTATAATCCTCAATTGTCCTCATAGCTCACACTAGCTGGTGAACCCAAAATGCCAGCGAATGAGTTTGAGTACAGGGCATGCCATTTGAAACGAGAAAGAAATTGATCAATTAGTAGAAGATAGAGCAGGGGTTACCTCAGAAACAAGGGTGTTGTAGGATGCGGAAGCGTTGGTTATGGAGGATAAGAGAAAAGGTCTACATCTATTGGATGATTTTGAGACAGAATTGGCGCTGAAGAGTTCCCTTGACGGCGAAAAAGAAAAGGCATTGTAAGCACAATGGGTAGCCATGGAAGAAGCATAACACAGTCGTCGTCTTCATTTTTCACAGGCCACCATTGTCTTCTTTCAGGCCTTTTGCTGATGCGAGGAACACAGAGGGGAAGGAGCGCTGATTTGGGCTGTTATGCGTGGGACCCCACGGCCTAAAATCTCTATCAACCAATTCCGTCCACACGATATCGTTATTATTATTATATTTATGCGTTTTTTGTTTTTGGAATTAAGAAAATACTGATGATTGGAAAATGGAGATTGGTCATGAAGATGAAAGTTGTGCCACGTCATCGAACAGCTTGAATTTTCGATTGCTTGTGGATAATGTGATGACGTGGCTTTTGTTGGGTCAGGAATTCGTGAGAACCGGATCCGGACCTGCATGAACTCAAGTCTCAACTCTACTGCTCTTATTTAATTAACTAAATTAAATTAAATTTTTTGACGCTCTCAATCTTTCTTATTGGTTTTGTTGGTACATAAAAAGTTTTGGAAGGGTTCGACCGGTCAGGCACGGCCCAGGGCTCTATGAGCACTTGCGAAATAGCCTACCAAAAGAGTCCTAACAACGGTAGAGAGGATCGAACTCACAACCCAAGGGCTTAATCCTGAATCCTTTACCATCTATGTCAACTCTCATTGGTTGGTTTTGTTGATTGTGGTCTGAAACTTGAAAGCAGCAGTCCAACACGGAATTAAAATTTCAAAATATTTATGCTCACAAAACGTGAGTATTAAGATTTAAGAAGAACAGTGTTATGAAATAAAACGACGAATAATTGGCTTTTTTAATTTGGTTTCACTTTCACATGACAGAGCAATGGCGCCTTAGAGTCATTCAACCATATGAAGAAAATTTAAGAACAAAATATTTCAAAAATTCAACTCACAATGTTGACAAATGGCATGAAACAATTTAGGGAAAACTATTTTTAAGTCATTTATTATTTTTTTTAAAAAAATTTAATTTGGTACCTACGTATTTTTCTTTCCTTATTAAATACTTAAATTTTACTGTGTAAGCACAATTAGTTTCCGTACATGGGTTAATAATATTAATAAACCAAAGTCAAGAGGCTAACAGTGCAAAAAAAAAAAATATATTCAGTAAGGAAAAATTAAAAATTAAAAATTGAAAGAAACTGTAAATACATTATGAATGGTTTTCACAACAATTTATGGTAAAGGGTAAATAAGAAATTTCATGGTCTACATTTGATTATTGACTAGAGGGTTCTTTTCCAAATTTTTTTATACTAGGCACATATATCATTGTATTAAAAGCAAATATTGTTTGGGATATTGTGAGACTGGCAACACCCCAACCAATTTTTTTTAGTTGTTTATCTGGTATCTAGAACTTCGTCTTGACTAATGTGGATCCGACTTGCTTCATACACCTGGCTATGATTAAAGAGTTTCCCAACAAAACTTTTCTGTATTCATAAAACTTAAACTTGAGACCTTGCTTAAATGATACAAACCATTTACTATTTATACCAACCCCCGAATATAACACACCCACCAAATCGATGCACTTGATGGATGTCCTGCCCTGTTGGGCCTTATGGTCCAATTTTTGTGCTTCCATCAAAATATATTTTTTGTTTACTGCTTCCATCAAAATATTGGGGCTGGTCAAGAGCGGATTCCTGAGCGCATGACACAGATATTTTCCTTCTTTCCCTTCTCTTTACTTTTTAATTAAACTTGTGGGAAGACTAGAGAGTATCAACGAATGATTAGCCACTTGTCCAAATTCGCTTTCAGAGCTAACGCTTTCCTGTCAAGACCTGTCAATACTTGTTCCGAGTGCCCTTCTCAGCTCAGCTGTTGCATTAAAAAAATACACTCAAACATCACTTGAATGTATTTGCAGTTTTGTACCGACATTATGACTATATTTATCTTTGTTTATTACAACTAAACAGGCATTTTGTCCGTTGTGTATTATTTGAAATACGAGAAATAACTCAAATAAGCCGTGTTATTAAATCTTTATGAATAAATTAGTATGGATTCAGTACAAATGTATATTATTCTACCTAAACAATAACAGACCCGATCGCGATGCCCATCTTCCCCCGTAACTTCTGGCCTTGTGCGATTTCATTTGCCTTTGCCAGCGCATTATGCCTTCGTCTCTCTCCGTTAATCTTGTCGCTCTTTCCATTAAAATATCTACTTCTCTAGTTACTCCTTCTCCATCCCCACTACCTCTGTGACCTGCGTGATAGTTTTATATAACCCCGAAAAAACTATCAAAGACTCAAGTCTGAAACGTTGACGAATTCTTACAATTTGCCATCCCCAGCTATCTACTCACCTGCTGAAGATGACTGACGAAAGTGAGTGAAGCCTGGGCAATATGTCATAGTATCTCGTTTATTTTACTTCCATTCCTTTCAAGGTAGGATGTTTCAATGAGCTTATCTTTATTTATGATCATGATCTTCCCTTTCTGTTTGTGGGATGTAATGGAAATGCTTTCAAAGCGTGTGTTGTTTGGTAATTGTAACTCATGCTTGATGCTTGTCTTCCTTCTCTCTGCTGCCATTAACGAACCTCGTCTCAATTTTTCACTTTTCTTTGCTTGATTTCTTGCTTTTCTCATGCTCTTTGGAGTTTCCTATAAGGCGTCTTGTAATCGACTTTGCGGGAAGTTCTAATGTGTTTTTGCCAAGAGCTTCGCACCTTAGGGTGGGAATGTCCCTTGTATATCCTTGAAATATTGCAAGAAAGTTCCGATTTTTCGTTTCAAAGATGTAGCATTCAAATTAAATTGGCAGCGAATTTGTCCTGTACATAGCTTTCTCGTTCAAACGGAAGCCAAAATTTGCCCACATACTAATTACTGAAAGTTAGATATTGTTCTAAGAATATAATAATTGATCTTAGCCAAAAGGCCAATACCCTGAGGTAGATCAGAAGGTTTGACATTGTGTTGTCTCTCATCAATGAGTTTATATTTAAGAAGAAAATGGTTGGTTATCACAGAGTTGTGGGAAAGGAAAGGGCTTTAGTCTTTGATATGCAAAGAAAATCTATACGGCTAGGTTGTTAGGTTTTTTTTTTTTTTGGGGGGGGGGGGTGTTTTAATGTTAGTCTTTGGGATGTTATGTGATAGTATGGTTTAGCTGCAATACCTTTTTCCCTTAGTCATGTAAATGAGACTTTCTGATAGATTTTTCTAAACAATTAGAAAGAAGAAAGTGTGGATTGGCTAAGTTTCAGTACATTTTTACAATGAGTTTTCTAATATTTTTATTTCCTTGCTAGGTACATGTAATTTGAAATATCTGTATTTAAAAAGCATGGCTATTGTGAAGAATTCCCGAGTTGAAGGGAGGAAGTCATTGAACTACTTCTGGACGGTGTCTATAGCTGTGCTTCTTGCATTTTGTTTAATTGGTATATGGATAGTAATATCATTCATTGCCCCACTTCAGAATTCAGAGTTGCAGGTATCTGAGACTATTAACGAGTTAAAAAATATAGTAGGTGAAAATGCACTCACGCAATCTGAAAATAGTTCAGCTGGTATAATAGATGAATCAACGAAGGCAGATCTCCAGGACAATAAATTTGAGGTTGAAAACCTTTTAAAAAACCAGGAGGAGCAAAAAGCTTCCGGAGACTTGTATGACAATACAGCTGTAGAAAAGCATCTAGATGATACTATGAGGAAGAGCTCTGATGAAAAGAATGATTTAGATGAGGGATCAAGCACTAACGAGAAAGACTTCACCAGAAACTTAAATTCAGAATCTGTAGAAACAGGTACAGTAGGTTTCCAAACTAATGATAAAAAGAATTTGGACAAAAATGATGGTAACAACACATTAGGAACAGAAAAAAGTACAGGCAATAACAAAGTTCAAGATGAGATGGCTAGTGAGACTGCGCAGGAGAAGATTAAGAAAAATATGCATTCAGAGATAGAACAAGCTACTGGAGAGAGTATCATGGGAAGTCATGATAGTAATCAAACTTTTAAGGAAGCTTTTGATGCTGATACAGAGTCTGGAATTTCTAATAATGCTACCACAGAAAATGGAACTTGGTCAACTCAAGCTGTAGAGTCACAACATTTGAAGGAAACACAGACATCTTTAATTTCTAATGACAGCAACAAATATGAGTGGAAACTTTGTAAAACAACAGCAGGACCAGAGTACATTCCTTGTCTTGATAATTGGCAAGCTATTAGAAGGCTTCGAAGTATCAGGCACTATGAACATTGGGAGAGGCACTGTCCTGATGAAGCCCCCACCTGTCTTGTTCCTCTAACCGAGGGCTACAGAATCCCAATTAAGTGGCCTAAAAGCAGGGAAATGGTTAGTGACATATACTGGATGAAAACAACATGTTGTTATTAAATGTTGAAGTTATTTTTGGGTTTCAATTGCAGATATGGTACAAGAATGCACCACACACTAGGCTTGCAGAAGTTAAGGGCCATCAGAATTGGGTCAAAGTTGCTGGGGAATACCTTAGTTTTCCTGGAGGTGGAACTCAGTTTAAACAAGGTGCTCTTCATTACATAGAATTCATTCAGAAAGTAAGCCATTCTCGCGTGTCTTTATTTCGTCAATGCCATTCTCTTTCTAACTATTCAACTTTAGCACGTACTTAGTCACTACTCTGTCTTCATAATTCACCAATTATTTCATAATCTTGTTTCACATCGTATGGCTTACACTCTAAAACAAATGGCTTCTCCTGTATGTGCTTTCAGGAATTCAACCTCAGTGGTTTTTTATTTCTTAATTTTTATTTTTCTTATGTGTGTTATCATGCACTTTAACTTCTTTAAGTTCAACATGCTGTCTTCAAAATTTTAGTTCTCATTTGATTGGTATCTTCTCTTTGTTGGGTGCTTGCGTGTTGGTCCAGTCTCTTCCTAAAATAGCATGGGGGAAAAGTAGTCGTGTTGTATTGGATGTTGGGTGTGGAGTAGCCAGCTTTGGAGGCTACTTGTTTGAAAAAGATGTTCTTACCATGTCATTGGCTCCTAAAGATGTGCATGAGGCCCAAGTACAATTTGCACTTGAAAGAGGAATTCCTGCCATATTAGGTGCTATGGGCACAAAAAGATTACCCTTCCCTGGTTCTGTCTTTGATCTTGTCCACTGTGCACGCTGTAGAGTCCCTTGGCACTTAGAAGGTGGATAAGCCCTGGCTGAACTTTTCTTTTTCTTAGCTTTTATAATTTCCATTTATGATTGAATGATCTTGTAATGCCTTAGTAATTGTACAATGCAGGTGGTATGCTACTTTTGGAGCTTAACCGTGTTTTGCGACCAGGAGGTTTCTTTGTGTGGTCTGCTACCCCAGTGTATCAGAAGAATCCTGAAGACTCTGGAATTTGGAAAGGAAAAGTTCATTTTACCCAAGTTCATGTTACTGGAAGGAACCACCGTGTGGGCTGATTTGATGAAATTTTTTTTGCTGCAGACATGGGTGAAATTACAAAGTCAATGTGCTGGGATCTGGTGGTGATTGGAAGGGACAAAGTGAATGGAGTGGCGGCAGCAATATATAGAAAACCAACTTCCAATGAATGTTATAACTCCAGAGCCAAAAACGAGCCTCCATTGTGCAGTGAACTTGATGATGCAAACGCAGCTTGGTACTGAATAAATTTTTACCAAAAGATATAAGGGGGGCTTCTCGAATTTTTGCTGTCTATTATGCTTTTGAACCAAATACTAATTGGTAGGAATAAAAATATATAATTTGAAAATTCCTAATACGAATGCTTACAGAATTGAAATTGTGTATTATACTTTGGAAAAGAATTGAAATTTATATTTACTAAACTACAAAAGATGTTGAGCCTGTGTTATCTAGAAAATAAGTTATGTTTTTATTTTCATTTGTTAATACATACTTATAATCAGTTTTGTCCTTGTCAAGTCAGGGTAACTTAATCAAGTTTATCAGAGTAATGCTTAATTTTCATGAACATTCTTTTGTTCAAATATGAGAAATTAAGAGAGCCAGTGAAGCCACTATAGTCTTCGACTTTGTATTTGGTAGAACTCGTTTTTCTCTTTTTTGGGGTCTAAATATGCCTTTTATGCTAACTTATCCGGGGGTGCCAGTATTGTGGTGCTTAGAGAATATTTCGTTTTGATGGAATTTTTCCTCTAATCATTACATGTACCAAATTCCATATCTTCAGGAATGTATCACTAGAGCCTTGTATGCACAAAATTCCTGTTGGTGCATCAGAGCGTGGATCAGTCTGGCCTGTACGTTGGCCGAGGAGGTTGGAGAAACTACCTTATTGGTTGGACTCTCAGGCAGGTGTTTATGGAAGAGCTGCTCCTGTAGAATTCACTGCTGACTCTAGGCATTGGAAAAACGTTCTTTCCCACTCATATATGGATGGAATGGGCATCAACTGGTCTTCAGTAAGAAATGTCATGGACATGAGAGCTGTTTATGGAGGGTAAGACATTCTGCATTCTTCTGGATATTCAGATTCCCACGAATGCTATAATCCCCTGGTGGTCCTTTTCCCTTCAAATTAAAAAATCTTGTTGCATTTATTCACTGTATGCGTTTTATGGTGGGAAAATATGGCGTTCGGCAGTGTCCAAAAAGTCTAGTCACTCATGCCTGCAAAAACAAAATGTCAAATCACTTACGCCTGCAAAACACTGACTCTCTTCAGATCAAATTCCTGCAGATCACAATGCTCCTGCAGATGCATTAGCTCATTATGCTGTCTCCACAAAGTCTGATCATGATGCTCCCTCGTTTATTAGACATCTTTTGCATATTGATGTACTTGGGATTAATTCCTAAACTTTGTTTTAGTTAACTCTCACCCTCTTCTCTTTTATAAAAAAAAAAGAAAATGGAGCCTTACACTGTTCAATGCTTCTATCAAGTATGCATCAACACTTCAAATTGCAATGTATACTATATATTTTGTCTTGTAGCAGCGTCTGTTTCGTATTGTATTTTCTTGTACCAGTGTCAATCCATGCTTCTTAGGAGTGTGACGTTATATGATGTCATGTCATGGGTCTGCTAGAGTGAGTGAGTGACTATCATTTCTTTTCCTTCTCATATTTTTCCTGTTCATTTTAAACTTATTTTTTTAGGAAAAACACATGACTGTATTAGACAGTTCCTTTGAGTAATTACTTTTGGTAATGTAGCTGCTAAGTTCTGTAAGTATTCTCGTTATTCAGGTTTGCTGCTGCTCTGAAAAGCTTTAAAGTGTGGGTAATGAATGTTGTTCCGATCGACTCTCCAGATACACTGGCTATCATCTATGAGCGTGGCTTATTTGGAATTTATCACAATTGGTGTGAGTCATTCAATACCTACCCTAGATCCTATGATCTTCTCCATGCTGATTACCTATTCTCCAAGACTAAAGAGAGGCAAGTTCGGTGATAACAAAAATTGTTGACCATGAAATCTCCCGATTCCTCTTGCTTAACTAACACTTTACTCGATTCAGATGCAATATAGTAGCGGTGACTGCAGAAGTTGATCGGATCATGAGACCGGAAGGTTACTTGATCGTAAGGGACAATGTTGAAATTACAGATGAGATAGAGAATATCGCTAAATCTCTACACTGGGATATTCGATTCAAGTATTCAAATGGCAATGAGGGATTACTCTGTATTCAGAAGACGTTCTGGCGTCCAACCCAGACAGAAACCATTGTGTCAGCCATTGCTTGAGTAGAATGCTTTAATACCCCAATTTCAAAGGTGGCACTCCTTATTTTTGTTTTTTTAAGTATACTTATTATGTCACCATATTGAAGAATGCCACCTGTCCTTTATTTATATATAGTTTATTTTGTAAATTTTGGGTTGTATTATCGCATCCTTTGTGAGGTTTGCCCTTTTCATATATTCACTCCACTAGATTTTGTTGATGAGGAACTTTTAGTAGAAGTTTGCTTGGTAGACACCAAACCAGTGTGACTGCAACAGGAGACTCGAACTGCTCTGGAAAGTTCAAGTCTTGCTGGGAAATTGCAGGAATTTTCTTGTGTATCAAAGCCAACTTGTTGGTTTGATTTGCTTGTAAAGATGTGTATCAAAGCCAACTTCATTATTTGAGCTACTCAATCGTTAAATGGTTATAAAACACTTAAAGTCTTGTGTGTGCATAACTATAGCTAATTACTTGGCGGAATTTATTCTTTCGTGGAAGGCAGGCGGTCAATGTGCCGAACACCAACCGTTTGGCTTACAAGAATGAGAAAACAGCTAAGACAACACTACTATAAGATGCTTAGAAATCTAGAAATCACGGTTTGCAAGAACAATGAACGGACACACATCAGTGACATCACTAGAGATGCACTTTATTAGGTCTACAAAAGTGCAGTCAAATCAAGTCCCACCAATAAAATAAAAGAAGGACGGCACAGACACATGGACATCAAATGATCAACGCCCATTTGCAATCTCAAATGCCATCTGCTTGCTCATGGTATCGTATCCGGATGAATTGCTAGTACCGGCAACCCCATCGTCAGGCACATGAACAAGTAAGTATTCAGTTTCTTCCGGCACAGCATCCCCACTCTTCACCCAAGGATGCCTTTCCATTGCAATCAAACCCTCCAATTCCATTGCTACTTCCTTCATAGTTGGCCTTTCCTCTCCATTAACTCTAACGCACCTTCTTGCAAGCAAAGCAACTTCCCTCAACTGTTTGGCATTCTTCTTCTGATCTAACAGTTGCCCGTCAAGAATTTCCCATAAACGGTCTTCTTTCATTGAAGACACAAAGTAGATAGCCAAATTTCGTTGTTCTGATCCATTGAATTCAACGGCTTTATCTCCAGTAAGTAGTTCTATAAGTACAACCCCAAAGCTATAAACATCACTCTTTTCATTTAACTGACCAGTGTGGAGGTACTCTGGATCCAAGTATCCAAGTGTCCCTTGTATCACTGTACTAACTTGAGTTTCATTGATAGGAACAAGCTTTGAAGCTCCAAAGTCGGATACTTTTGCTCTACAATTGTGGTCCAATAATATGTTGGTAGATTTTATATCTCGATGAAATATTGGAATAGAAGCTGCAGAGTGTAAATACGAAATGGCCTCGGCAGTTTCTGCAGCTATTCTTAATCGAGTCTCCCATGAAATAGCGCATTCATTCTTTGATGCGTCAATGTGGTCAAGAAGGGTGCCATTGTCCACAAACTCATAGACTAACAAAGGAACTTCAGTTTCAAGACAACAACCCAAAAGTTTGACTACATTCCGATGGTTGATTTGAGAAAGCACAACCACTTCATTAATAAAATCCTTAATTTGTCTAATATCCCCTCCTACTCTAGACTTCTTAATGGCAACCAGCTTGTTGTTCGATAATATACCCTTATAAACTGTGCCTTGTCCCCCGCGACCAAGGATTCTTTCATCATCAAAGTTGTTTGTGGCATTCTGAAGCTCAACTTGTGTAAATATTTTGGTTCTATCGGCATATCCTTGTTGCTGTGAAAGTCTTTCTAGCAGCATGTTTCCTCCATTTTGGTCAAAATTTCTTTCCCTAATTTGTTTCAGAGTTTGTTGCTTGTGAGCCCAGCATAATGTGGAGACCAGTGTGAAGCCAACTAACAAGGCCACGCAAACTCCTGCAAGTAATGTAGTCCAACGTATGATTTCAAGCAGGCAAAAAGGTGTGAATTTTGATTTAAATATATGTAAGAACTATATTCCTCTGTTTATTTCGAATTGCTCCGTCCAATAACCCCCAATGCCCATAATGTATTATCATCCCTCTGATAAATAAACCGCGCGGTAGAAATAGGAAGAAAACTCTAATATTGACCAACGGGATATATATAGCTCAAACAAACTGAAATTACAGTAGCATTTCTCCAAGAGAAGGGTATGATTTTTTTTATTTTTTATTTTTTCTCGGACGGATGTATATGATGGCCCCAGCACGCGACGGTATTTAACTAATTTAGAGTCCTATCGCAAGGCAAGCTTCCTAGATATAAGGAAAAAAATATCCATCCTATTATTGAACGAAGTAAAAAATATTTTTAGGGCTTTGATTTTCTCATGTTACATAAGGAAAAAAAAGTTTCCTACACAACCCATGAAATGGTAGGACCCACATATACATATATGAATTAATATATGTATATGTGGGTCCTACCATTTCATATGTGTGTACCACATGAGAAAATGTTTTCCGTGAAAATTCTTAGTATTTCTAAAAGGGATTCCAGAGAAATAAAATTAAAATTCTGACCTAGAGCTATGACAAGAGAACGCGAAAGATCCGGACTGTCCCGAGTGCAGCGGGTTCCATCAACGCGGCCATCGCCTGCATAACCAGGTGGACAAGAACAGTTGTAGCCGCCATCGAAATTGTTGCACCGCGCATGCGCTTTGGTATCACAAGCATTGGGTGCGAGGCACTCATCAACATCTGAAAGTACAATAAATTAAAGGAGGGCATCATCATCCATCTATCAGTAGTAGTAGAAAAATTAGGAAAAATGGAATCAGAATTATATGTTACCCTGACATCCATCGGGATGGTATGCATTTCCGTCAAACCCAGGTTTGCAAAAGCATCTGTATCCGAATCCACTGTCGGAGTTGTTACAGTAGGCCCTGGGGTTGCACACAGAATTAGCTTCTTGATGACAACTACCATTAGATACAACAGACCAATCTAGCACGAGCTGGGACTTGTCAAAGGGGAGACTCTCAAGATAATCAGGGGAGAAGTGAAAGGAGCCTGTTTTGGCAACAAAAGCATAGCTGCAGTTGTTGAAGTCCCACACATCTGAATGATTGTTGAAGCTATATGATTGAAAAGTGATATTCTTCATTCGAGGAGGAATATCGACTTGGCAACACCCAATTCCGGAACAAGCTTCACCAGCCGTGTTGTTCCCTAGTGGGGGACGTTGGTTACATCGCGATAAGCAGCCGGTGGAATACATCTCTCCGTCCTGAAAACTATTCAGGTAGGCGAAACTGTCACAACCCACACTCACGAACTTGTTTGCGGAGCTAGAAATGGGGAAAGCAGAAATATTACTGATCAGAGAAGCAGGAAAAGAGTGACCAGGAACCTTCTCTCCTTTGGCATCGTAACAATTCTGGGAGACATACATAGAGATGTCCATATGGCCATCGAGGGATATGTTCAAGACCGGGGTGCGTGAGAGGGGGTAATGTAATGTGGTGGTGGTGTGGTTACAGGCGAGATTGAAGTGTGGATTCAGAGAGCAGCGATCTCCAACGCCAAATGGATATGGAATATCCACATGGCCACATTTGTCTAGGCAACCATGCAGGGCTATTTGAGCTTTACCTGCTTTTGCCGCTATGCCTACCAACAGAATAATCAGCCCCATCACCTTCTTCATCGGATGGCTTTAATTTCCAAGCAAGCTAAATGCTTAATTCGATAGATGCAGTTCAAGTTTCCTTTCATTGTATATATAAACATATATACGTACGTATGGTTAATGAATTATGGACCCCACTTTCACATCGCATGCATCCATCCATCCCATACACTGCGAGACTTTTACCAAGTCAGTCAATCCCACTGGCCATCGAGCTTTATGAAATTACTAATGAATGCTTATCAATATCCTGTCCTTTTATTTCAAAATAATTAGTTGAGAAATCATCCAAAAAACAGTCGATATGATATCCCCTCCCCTTATAAATTTAATATTTAAAAAGTATGTACTTCTACTCATCAAAAGTTAAAACATAAATTTTCACTATATTTTTAATTTCTCAACGGAACGTTAAATCTGTTGGATGGAGTCATGAACTTTTTGTTACGTACGTACGTACCTTACAATTTCAGAGCGCATTTCTTAATGATGTTCATTTTTTATTGATAGTGCCGTCAATATATTATATTAATATATGCATGAGATGAATTATAAAAGTTCACCATTCAATATGGTTTATTTTCCAAATTTTAAACATATAATGCCTGAAAAATTTATATTTTTATTAAAAAAAAATATTGTAAAGAAAGATATGTGTTAAGTTCAGCCAAAGATTAAATATAGTGAGATCAGGATTTGAATTTTGTTTGAAATTGAAAATAATTAGAGATGGAGCTCAAATAATACCTACTATAAATTAAATTTTGTCAAAAAATGAGTTATTTAATATTAATAGGTTTTTTAATATGATAATTGATAAATATGCAGGATTAGTTAATTAGATGGTGGACTAGCAACACTAGTCTCACTTAACCAAGACTTTGCCTACATTATTTGCATGGTAACTTTTCCGGATACTTATTATCCGGTTGGTTGGGTAATTCTAAAATTATAGTCTTAGAACTTCTTTTTTATAAACTGAGATAAAATTCTCTTTATATATTTATCTTATAAATTATAAGAGTATTTTTCAAAGACTAATCTACGCTAATTCCTTGCTTGTTCAACTGTTAACTATAACCACGCAAATACATTCCAGACAGCGACAGTCAGCCATGAAGCTTCTCAAATAGGGGTGGAAACAGGCTAAGTCAGGTCAGGCTTTACCCTTAACAGGCCAGGCCTGTTTTATAACATACTGGTCTAAGGCTGGCCTGTGGCCTGTTACAAGCCTATTTTTTGGCCTGAGTCTGGCCTTTGGCCTGTTAAACCCTGTTTTTTTAAATTTTAAATTTTAAATTTTTTTATTTAATTAAGTTAACAGGCCACAGGCCGAAAACAGACCTACTTTAAACAGGTCAAAATTACATAAATTAATATTAATAATATAAATAACAGGCTACAGGCCGAAAACAGACATACTTTAAATAAGCTAAAAACATGCCAAAGTTACATAAATTAATATTAATAATATAAACAGGTCGATCTGACAAGCCTAAAATGCTTCTTATCAGGTCTGGTCCTGACTTATTAAAAGAAAATAGGTCTCATAAAAAACATTGGTCTAACCTTTTAACTTGACAGGTCAGACCTAAACAGACTTTTAACAGGTTAGGCCACAAACCCATAACCTTTTTCCACCCCTATTCACGAACACAACAAAAAGTAGTGAGCGTCTTGAATAGGTCGTCTCCTCTCATTCTATGCAGCTAATAGTCTCCCTCTGACAAGTCTTCATGAACACAACAAAAGCGAGAGACTTTGCCTAAGTCACCTCCACGTTAACCCCACGCCTTTAATTTCTTATATCTTTTTTATGAAGAGAAACTTTTATTTAAAAAAAAAGAAAAATTGGATGAGAAATTAACCAAAAAACTAGAATATATACTTTCATTTTTCTTCCTCTAATGAAACTTCTCTCTAAAGATTTTATTTTTTTTGGGTGAACTCTTAGAGCTTTATTTAGCTAATGACTCACTTCAGAAGCTTTCACCCGCACTTTACTTCGTTGTCAACAGTTTGTTGCGTTCCGAAGTTATTGGTTTCATTTTAATCATGTCATTCAATTTAGGGAGAATTAAAATAAAGAACTTGGACCATAAAATTATAATTACTTAGATTAACAAAACATCATACTATGAATATAGAACTTGATGAAAAATAAAAACTAAAAAAACAATATGAGTTTAACTATTGTTAATTAAATAATATATTGATTATATGAATGAAACCTGGTGAAAAATAAATTTTTAAAAAAGAGATATCATCATGCACATCATGAGCAGGTTTAGCTTCAATTTAGCTATGTTCTCAATTCTGAATAAGGAGATGATGTAGGAGCTTTAGTTATTAGGGGAAATTTAATAATGTTAAATTTTTAGTATGATGTTTAGTGTTTCTAAATAATTACAATTTTTATGTTTTTTTACAATAAATATTATTTTCTCTACGTCATTTATTTTGATTTTTTCTATAATTAATATATCATTTAATTAATTAATATATCATCAAGTTACCATGTTTATATTATCAACATTGATATCAATTAATTTTTTTTATAAAAATAAAAAACTAAACTCTTTTTTTTTTTATTAACATTAAATAAGTTTTTAACCCTGATAAATTACTTTTAAAATAAAAATAAATTATATAAACCTTCTTGGTTTAACATGTATAATAAAATTATAAAAGATTTTGAGTTTTAAAATTACATATTTTTTATTTTGAAAATAAAATTATAATTTTCCCAAAAAAAAGCAAGGTGTATTTTTTTTCCATAGTGTGACGCCTGGCCTTTGTGGCCTTTGTGGCGGAAAAGGGATCGGGGTGATTTGGATGACTTAATAATATAACATAAAATTTTTCGAAATTAAAATAATAAAAAAAATACAGGCTAATTTTTCGTGACTTGTACTCATCCGATAGTTGGATGTTATATACAGTAATCCAAATTTAGCAAAATGATAAACATCAAATAATTACATAAATCCAAAAATTACAAAAGAGTCAGCTACTATATCTCTTACAGTTGTCTTTTGTCCTTCGACCCCGAACTGGTCGTTGTATCTTTTACACGATCTGGAGTCCAAATGAATGGACCCCAGAGTAACAGTTAATCTGATGCACATGTATGAAATTAAATATGACATTTTAGCACATGCAGAACCATGGAAGAATTTACACACAAACCGTAACCGCAGTTAACGGCCAAGAATCGCAGCTCTTGTCTAGGACTGCAGTCTCATGAGACCGCAGCCTCAATATTCATGGCCAGGAAAATAAAACATGTAATTCAACCAACATACATGATCAGCTAAATGAAAACATATACATTTACATACATGATTATAGGATTAGAGTTACCCACCTCAACCGTGTATCCTTATCTTTCGAACTGAAGTTATTGGGATCAGAACAATATCCAGGTCTGCCTAAAAATAATGTTTATCATTGCTATCAATCTCTTATTCGAATCGCAAATAAACTAATTATACAAATTAGTTTAAAGAGTTAATAATAATTAATCCCTTAATTTTTCTCTAACAATAATAATTTATTGTTATTGTTATTTTTATTTATTTATTTATTTATTATTATTATTATCATTAATTAATAATGATAATAATAAGCTTCCCAACTATTAAATAATAACATGGTTTGTTATTATTATGATCCTAATAATAAGGGTCTATCTTCAATTAAGAAGATAATTAATTATCTTAACATTTCTCCTGGTTTCCCCATTATTCTAATTTTTATTATTAATATTACTTACCAACCATTTATTTATCAAGACCACTAAATGTTCCTTATCACACAATATAATTTATTATGTTTATTTAATCCATTAGTAGAAACTCAATTAATATTAATGTTTCTTAATTTCACTAGTTATTACTAACTTTCCTTAATTTACAATCATATTTATTCACACATGTATACAAAAATCAACCTTAGGGCATTCAATTTTGCAAGTTTCTATAATGTGACCCACATTTTAATATCAATATTTGTATGTACAGAGATGCAGCAAATAGCCATTTCCACATTCATGCAATATGTTCCTACATATATTTTTTTTTAACTCTTGCATGTGCCAAACAAACACCCACAAACCGGAAGTAAAACGAAAGAGAAAAGAAACAACCATATGACAGCAAAAAACCAAATTACACACATATAAATTCAGCTCTGACTTTTCAATCCTATTCTTCACCACACGACACACACATGCAGGAGGCAAAAGAAGAAGGAAAGCAAACAATGATCTATTCTCTTTCCTTCCAATCCACATGCACAAGGGCATATATAAATACATATATGTTCAACTTTCTTTTTCCTTCACTGTACAAACACGACACAACATGAGATGAAGAAAGAATAAAACTCCTTCCTAATACAGACACGACGCACGCACAGAAGCAAGAATCCGACACACATATACACAGACCCATATATAAACATCAAGCTCACATTTTTCTCTTCTTTTCTTGACAAAACCGACCCCTTTTCATGACAGCAAAAATACATTGATTTTCATGGTGATGATGACAGCAACGAGGAATACATATATATATGTCTATTTCTTCTCTTCATGCAGCAACGGGAAAAGAAAAAGAACACAAGCAGTAAGCAATACCCACAACACACCCATCCGAAAGAAAAGAAAGAAACATGCAGCAAAGAACATAAACTCAACAAACAGAAAGTTTCATCCGATCAAAAGAAAACATGCATGGTAGCATATATACATAGGTTTTTCAACTTGACTTTTTACTTCCTACCCGATACACACAAACAGAAACAGAAATCCTTTTCTTCATGCAAAACACAGAACCATCTAGGAACATGCAGCAACCGAAAACAAACAGAAAGTCACACCCTCAGAAGAAAACACGCATACACATATATATGTTCACATCGGTCCCTGTTTTTCGTTTATTTTCTGTTTTCAGTTTCAGTTGCTCTTATTTCAGTTTCTTCTTAGTTATATTCAAGCCAAAACAAGATAGAAACGGAGGAGGAAGGAAGGATAAAAGTCACCTTCTGTCTTTACTCTCCAGAGGTGATGAATAGCCGCTGATTTCCTTGCTTTGAAATGCTTCGGCTAAAACAGGGGAACAAGAACTCTCAAGAACACTCTCAGTCTCACTCTCTATCTCTCACTGTGTCTCAGCGTTTCTAACGGAAATGAAAGTAAAACCAATAGAATGGAGTCTTGTTTAAATAAGCCTCATTATCATTTCATGCATGTCGACAGCTAGCCAAATATGTGTTTGATTTATAACTGATGACGTTTTTGTAGGAATCTCATCAGAAAACACGGAAGCGTATTTAACTGATTTGATGTAGGAAAATAAGAACCTTCATCGTTTTGATTACCTGGAAAGATGAAACCGGTCTGAAAGCCTCTGCACGAACAGTTCACAAACAATCCTCGTCCGCTCTATGACCGATCTTCCAGACTATCTCTCGAGTAGGATGGGGTGGGTGTGTGGGCAACCGTTCAGATGATGAATGTCTGCCTCTTAGGTCTATTTCTGATGAGCTATCCTTCTGAGGCACAGCAGGAGAAAGTTAGAATATATAGAGTTAAGTGCAAGACTTAATCTAACCCTAAGCCTCATGGGCTTTGGTCTCACTAAAGCCCAATAGGGCTTAAGTGACTAAGAGCATATATCCAACAATCTCCCACTTGCTCTTTTAAGTTACAAACTTGAGTTCGTAAACCCAAGATCATGTAGTCCATAAGCCATCATCATCTGATTATATACCCCATCCCTTGTATCGAGCTAGCCTGGGGATCTATCATTTGTCATTCATCAAGGCTCATGATAATCTATAGAAGATTATCTAGTTCGGTGCTACTCCACTAAAAGCCCGAACGTGATCTCCAAAATTAATGACACTTATAACATGTATGTGCATCGCCCCTTTATAGAATGTCTATAGTTGATTGACTAGTCTTCTGTAACCCAATCAATTATTTATTCCCTTGACTTTGATAGTTTCTCTAATGGATTACATGCACTGGCCAATGTCTTCAATATCCAAGTACCAAAACATATCAAGGGAACATTTCCTATAAATTCCATGTTGTTTATCTCATAAACACCAATAACCAAATAGTCTCAATCCCAAAATACCAAGTTATTGGCCGTCATATAGATCAAACCTCACCCGTTGGTAAATCAAAGAATGAAAACTATTTAATTACCCATTTAAAATAAACTCAGGATTTAGAGCAACTACATGACTATAGTTATTTGGAGATTTGATTCCTTATGACAGAAAGAACAACCTTAATCAAATCTCTCCTTGATCCATTCAATGCAAGAATTAACTCACACCAATATTTTATAATGATTCAAACAAAACCATTTCATAAAATATTGCAGCCTAAATAAAGTGCCCAACTTAATTTAATAGCGGTGAACTTATTCATCAATGGTGAGAACCTATGACCATGTCCTCTATGAACATATCCATATGATCATATACTCCACAATTGATTCGGACCTTATTGTTTGTAAATAATGTGCGAAATAAATGATAAAACACCTCATTTATTAATATTCAGAAAAATTGCATTGTCATAATGTCTTGCTGAAAGGAAACACAAAATAACAAAGTGAAATAACAACTTCCTAAAGCTATAGCAAATCTGGAATCCTCCTAAGACCCATAGATGTAACATGCCTCTCGAACACACGTTCTGGCAAACTCTTAGTAAAAGGGTTAGCAAGGTTCTCGTCTGATGCTATCTTTGCTACCACAGTATCTCCTCTTTTAACCATATCTCGGATCAAGTGGTACTTCCTCTCTATGTGTTTTTGTCTCTTGTGACACCTTGGTTCCTTGGACTGTGCTACTGCCCCGCTGTTGTCACAGTAAAGTGTGATAGGACAGTCAACACCTGGTATCACCTGAAGGTCCGTTAGGAACTTCTTTATCCATGCAGCTTCCTTTGCAGCCTCAGAAGCAGCTACATATTCAGCCTCTGTGGCAGAGTCAGTCACACATGATTGTTTTACACTTCTCCAACAAATGGCACCGCCATTAAGGGTATACACATATCCCGAGGTGGATTTTCTTGAGTCAATATCTCCTTGGAAATCTGAGTCCGTATAACCAATAGTTTCAAGACTCCCACTAGAATAGACCAACATATAATCTCTCGTTCTCCGTAGATACTTGAGTATATGTTTAACTGCTACCCAATGTTGCTCTCCAGGATCGGATTGGTACCGGCTCACTACTCCCACTGCATAGCAGATGTCTGGTCTGGTACATAGCATAGCATACATGAGACTACCTACTGCTGAAGCATAAGGTACTCTACTCATGCGTTCTCTCTGCTCAGAAGTTTTAGGAGATTGCTTCTTAGAGAGATGAATCCCATACCTGAAGGGTATAATTCCCCTCTTGGAATTCTCCATGCTAAACCTGGCAAGTATTTTGTCAATGTATTTAGCCTGGGATAATGCCAAAACCCTATTCTTCTGGTCTCGTAAGAGTTTAATACCAATAACATAATTGGCTTCCCCCAAGTCCTTCATATCAAAATGCTTGCTCAACCAAGTTTTTATGCCTAACAATACCTTTGTATCATTTCCGATAAGGAGTATATCATCTACATAAAGTATCAGAAAAGATACTGCATTACCTTGGATCCTTTTATACACACATGGCTCATCAGGACTTTTCTCAAAACCATAAGACTGAATGGCTTGATCAAATCTGATGTTCCATGATCTAGATGTTTGCTTAAGTCCATAAATGGACCTTTACAACTTGCATATAATTTTTTCTTGCCCTTTGGCTATAAACCCTTTTGGTTGCTGCATATAGATTTCCTCTTCCAAATTTCCATTTAGAAAAGCAGTTTTGACATCCATTTGCCAAATCTCATAATCAAGATTTGCTGCAACAGCTAAGAGGATCCGGATGGACTTGAGCATGGCAACTGGCGAAAAGGTTTCTTCATAATCTACACCTTCCCTTTGGGAATACCCTTTCGCCACCAATCTAGCTTTGAAGGTTTCAACCTTCCCGTCCGATCCTCTCTTTCTCTTGTAAATCCACTTACATCCAATGGGTCTTACCCCTTCAGGTGCATCTACAAGAGACCAAACTGAGTTGGAATACATAGAATCCATTTCACGATTCATAGCCTCAAGCCATTCGTGAGCATCAACATCTCTTAGTGCTTCGTCATAACTTGTGGGATCATCATCTTCATCAAAGATGACATCCTGATTTGACTCACCCAACAAGAGCTATCTTGCAGGTGTACGAATCACTCTCCCACTACGACTTTGTCGCACTTGATGTTGTGCATCTACGGGGGGTCCATATTTTGTGGGTTAACAAAATCTAGATGAGGACCCTCATTAAGTGGATTAACCAATTCATGATTTTGTTCTTCCATAAGTTCATCATCATGCTGAACATCATCATTATGCTGAACTTCATTATCATGTTGAACTTCTGGTTCTGTATGTGATTCATGTGTATGTTCATCAGGTATATTTTCCCCTCTTTGAACAACCACAGGAATAAAAGCTGGAACCACCTGAGGTTACATTGAAACTTGATCTGAGACTAACTCATCAAGAATAACCTTACTCCTTGGCTTATAATTTGTCATATAGTCCTCCTCTAAGAAAGTCGCGTGAGTGCTCACTATGACCTTCTTTTCTTTTGGACTATAAAACAACCAACCTCTGGTTCCTTTAGGATAGCCTATAAACATGCATTCTTCAGTACGCGAGTCCATTTTATCTGGTTTCTGTTGCAAGACATGTGCCGGAGCACCCCAAATCCGAATATGATTCATGGAGGGCTTACACCTTTTCCACAATTTTATTGGTGTCTTTGAAACTGACTTGGACGGTGCTAAGTTCAATAGATACATAGCAGTTTTTAAGGCATATCCCTAGAATGAATCAGAAAGAGATGAATAACTGAGCATATATCTTGTCATTTCTAAAAGGGTTCTATTTCTCCGTTCAGCAACTCCATTATGCTGTGGTGTCCCTGGAGAAGATAATTGTGAAACTATCCCCTCTTTAATCAGGTAAGACCTGAACTCTCCATATAGGTATTCACCCCCTCGATCAGATCGAAGAGTCTTAATTTGAACACCAAGATGCTTTTCTGCCTCAGCCTTGAACTCTTGGAATTTTCCAAAAGCCTCAGACTTGTGACGCATCAAGTACACATGTCCAAATCTAGAGTAATCATCAGTAAATGTGATGAAATACTGATACCCGCCTCTGGCTTGGACATTTATTGGTCCACATACATCAGTATGCACCAATTCCAGCTGAAGTGTGGCACGTTTTCCCTTGGCCTTGAAAGATCTCTTTGTCATTTTACCCTCTAAACAAGATTCACATACTGGTATCGGTTCAAAGTCCAAGGATTTTAAAATCCCACTTTTGACCAAACCTTGTATCCTGTTAGAGTTAATATGACCCAATCTCAAATGCCAAAGATATGTTTCATTTGAAACTTTTCTTTTCTTTGATGAATTGACATGCTCAACATCTTTTAATTCAACATGATTAACTTCACAGGGAATAGGATTAAGGAAATAAAGACTATTAAACTTTATACCAGAACAAATAAAAGAAGATGAACTTCTTATAAAAACTGAGGAATTAAACTGAACTATCAAACCATGTTTATCCAAACAACTAACAGAAATTAAATTCCTCTGAAATTCTGGAATAAATAAACAGTCTTTTAAAACCAAAGTTTTGCAATTATCAAAAGATAAAACAACTTGTCTCACTGCTTGTGTAGACACAAACTCCCCATTTCCAAGCTTCAAATCTCTTTGTCCTTCACTTACAGGCAAGCTATGTTTGAACCACTGCAAAGAGTGACAAACATGGTTAGTGGCTCCTGAATCAACGATCCATTTATCATCATGATTCTCCACTAAACAAGCCTCAATCACATGTAAATTACCCATACTTGGTTGTTTCATACGTGGGCAATCTTTCTTCCAATGCCCCTTTTGTCCGCACTTGAAGCACTTGCCTTTTGGCTGCTTCATTGCAACTGTTTTGGCAACTGGAGTACCTGATTTCTTCTTTTTCTTGTTCTTGTTCTTTCCTTTGGGTTTCCCCTTAGGTTTCACAGAACCCTCACCAACAAAAAGTGCACTTCCTTGCTTGACTAGAGATTGTTCAGCACTCTCAAGCTCGTGCATCAATTGAGTGAGATCAAGATTCATCTTATTCATATTATAATTCATCTTGAATTGATTGAAGTATTCAGGCAGTGATTGTAAGAGAAGGTCAACTTTCACTTCTTGTTCAAACTTGATACCATGATCATCAGCCTTCTTGAAGTTTGCTATCATTGTCAGACAATGATCCCGCACACTTCCTCCAGACATCACTATCTTGGTGACTGCATTCAGCGCATTTTGCCTTGCAGAACTGCTAGGCGTAGCAAACATGCCATCAAGAGTCTAGAGCATTGTTGCCCCACTCTCAATCATGCTCACTTGCTCCTGAAGGTGACTAGCGAGACTGGCCAAAATATAGCAGCGAACTGCCACATTCGCCTTCTCCCATCTTTCCTTTTCCTGCTGAAATTGAGTCCGAATTACATCAAACGCATCTGCAGAAAGCTGCGTTGGCTTAGGGGTAGTTAGAACAAAGTTGAGCTTTTCATATTGAAGAACAATATCCAAATTAGTTTTCCATTGTTTGTAGTTTGTACCATCCATAGGTTTTTGACTCAAAATAGTAGCTAAAGGATTGAATGAAGACATTTTTCTGAAAAAATGAAAAGCACACTAGTTACAAACCATAATTAACAACAAACAAATATATCGCTAGTAGATTCTAATAACTACTATTTGTTTATTGTTTAACAATCCATTAGTTATCTTTACAAGGCTTGCGATGGGCAAGATACTTGTAAAACCAATATTGTTAATTTGGGCCTTCAGTTCCATTGCCAGTGCCTCGATGGGAGGGTTAACAATTTTACCAAAGTTGAATGTATTTAACCATTGTTTACTTTCAAAATTATCTTTAGTGTTCAAGTGTTGCCGACGATGGGCCGTACAAAACTTTACTAAAATTTTGAAAATATTAGGGTTTAATCTAGTGAAATCCGATTTTCCTTATCCGATGGGGTTTCAGCGATAACCATCTCACTAATAAACCCACAATTGGAGCCCGTATGTTTTAAAATTAAATGCTTAATTTAAAACCTTCACCCATTCAATATTTTAAATTTAGAATTTTCAATTTCCAAGAATTTGTTCAATTTAGAGAAATCATTAGGAATCTAAAATCTAGTCATGTTTGGCAAAATTTGTTTCACATGAACATTTTAAATAACCCACAAATTACTCAAAATTACAATTCTCTTAGGAAATTTCCTAGATTATTTATCTAGATTTTAATTCCACAATTAATTAATCCAATTATTATTCTAGATTTTAATTTAAAATCATAATAATTGATAATTAATTTAATGGTTATCTAGATTTTAATTCCATAATTAATTAATCCAATTATTATTCTAGATTTTAAAATAAAAAAAATATAATAATTGATAATTAATTAGTGGAAAGCCTAAATAATCTCACATAATAACTATCATACTAGTCGATTTTAGACATATAGCTACTATGCATTTATGACATGTGATGATGCAACAATATGGCATCTTCCTATTCTATATGACATGTTATTTCTAATCATGTTAATCGCACATATAATTCATACTATTTAATAAATAATTAAATAAATAATTAAATAAATAACTTTAATCCATGACTTTCCTATAAAATTAAAAGATAAAAAATTTTACAACTTTGGAATTTCTCTTTTGTCCAGTCCATGGTATTTGTCCAAGCCCTTTTAGGGTATCCATGAGCCCAAAAGCCCAAAACCCAATCCTTAGCTAAAAAACCTAAGACATAAAAGAGAAACCCTAGCTTTCATTGAAGCCACGCCGTCAACCGAATTCAGATCATCACCAAACTTCAGGGGAAGGACCGCCACGGAGAGACGAGATCACGGTCGCCGGAACCACCTCAAAAGGAGGTCCCACGCGCCGTCACGCGTTGGTTCTTTGACGGCGCGTGAATTCCATGCGCATCCCTTCTGGCGGCGGGTGGATGAGCATCTGGGGTCGGGGTTTTTATATTCTCGCTCGTCTTTCCGTTCTCTTTCCAACGATATATGGTTTGTCCAATTCCTAGGTCCAGAGGTCCACGAAAAGTAGCCCGGAAGCGTTGAAAGCTCATCTTCTTGCAATTTCTTGATTTACAACTTTTCACAAATTCAAAAAATTTACATGGAAATTCTGAAAATAAAGTAAAATAGCAAGGAGGAAACCTAATCATATGGGATTAGTCTCCTTGTTACAAGTCAAGAAATACAGGGAAAATCTAACCATGGATTAAAGCCTTTAAAATTAAAACTGGAACCAAATCTGAATTATAAACGAATAATCTTCATGAAATAAATAACAATTATAAAAAAGGATGACATATTTTCAAGAAAAAAAATTTCTAAAAGAATCACATGACAAATAAAAGAACATCAAAACTGGGTTCTTTTCCTCATCAACCTGGCTCTGATGCCAATTGTAGGAATCTCATCAGAAAACACGGAAGCGTATTTATCTGATTTGATGTAGGAAAATAAGAACCTTCATCGTTTTGATTACCTGGAAAGATGAAACCGGTCTGAAAGCCTCTGCACGAACAGTTCACAAACAATCCTCGTCCGCTCTATGACCGATCTTCCAGACTATCTCTCGAGTAGGATGGGGTGGGTGTGTGGGCAACCGTTCAAATGATGAACGTCTGCCTCTTAGGTCTATTTCTGATGAGCTATCCTTCTGAGGCACAGCAGGAGAAAGTTAGAATATATAGAGTTAAGTGTAAGACTCAATCTAACCCTAAGCCTCATGAGCTTTGGTCTCACTAAAGCCCAATAGGGCTTAAGTGACTAAGAGCATATATCCAACAGTTTTGCTGTGGCTATTAGATGATCTTTAGCTAATGATCATGGAATCGGTTTTGGGCTTCCTCTAATAATCATCTGGGCCGAAAGAAAAATGACTTCAAAATTGGAATTGGATAAACCATCGAAACTGCTCCTGTGGACTTGCTGTCGGGTTCGGTGGAAGAGAAAGACAAGAAAAAAAAAACTGATTCATTGATCTCTGTTTATGCGTTTTTTTTTTCTTTGTCTCTACGTGTGTTGTTGTGTCTTGCCATGGTGAACCAATTTTCATTTGGTTTGGGCTTTGTTTACTTGGGCCCACTCGTGGCCCAACAACATTTTTTTCTTTTAATTTCATTTCTTCATTTGCAATTTATTATAATTGCTTAAATAAAAATTTACTTCCTAAATTATCATCATTAAACTTATCACATTATGATTATTATTTGACCAATGATAATTTATTTTATCACACTAATTTATTTGCAATTGGTCTCTAATTGCAATCATGGGAAATAAATCCCTTAATATTTAATTCTACAATTATTATTTACTATTTTCCTTAAATTTATTTTCTTCTCAAATAAATTAAGGAAAACTTAAACCTTAATTGCAAATAATTTTCTTTGCCCAAATTTATCATTTAATTCTCATATAATACTCTAATGTCAAGATCCCAGAAATTTGGGATGTTACACATAGATAAGAAAATTGAGATTTTTTTTTAATTTAGTGAAATTCAGAATTTTATATTAGTTTTAAAAGATAGAATGTGAGAGTATGGAAGGGAATGTAAAAGATCTTGTCAGAGTGTTTTAGTATTTTAAATTTTAAATTTTTTTTGATATTTTTAAATAATTACAATTTTATGATCATTTCTAATAAATATCTTTTACTACTGGTCCTTTATTATAATTTTCTCTTCAATTTAATCAAATGAACTTTATTACACGAATACTACTGAATGGATACTTGACCAAAACCAGCTTCCACTTCATGCCCTAACATTCGTCCAATCAATGATTTGTATTACAGTTTTTTGAACAGTTATTTATATTACAGTTAATAAATAACTTTTCATAGAGTGTGTGAGTGCCCTTAATTATTTGCAGATCGATTTGTCACGATCGACTACTACCTTTTTTAGTTAACTAACCAATCAATCATCATACACAGTATATACTGATTGCATAGTTATTTTGTGTAATTGTATGAAAAAAAAATATTTAATCTAATTTTAACCCATAAGTGATTTTGCTGGATCGTCATAAATTTTATTTTTCAAATAATATATGGAATTCATTACCAGTAATGGATTATAATAAATATTTTCCATTTTTTCAACTGAGAAAAAGGGGGAGAATGATTTCTGATAAAGAAGAAGAAGATTGGAAAATCCGTATCCAATAATTGGTGGAAAATTAGGGGTTTAGATTCTCTCAAAATTTTCTGTCTCACTTTTTTCTCAAAATCTTATCACTACCTTCAGATTAAAAAAATAAATGGTTCATATTTTATATTTTATAAAAATATTACTTCAAATATAAATAATAAATTTATAATGTTAAAATACGCACAATTCATAACCACAACATAAACAAAATTTTAAAAAATTAAATTATAAAGTACTATGATAATGATTTTATAATATATTAAATCTAAACTAATTATTTTTTTATGAGAGTTGAGATTAGATTGTGAGAAAAAAAAAAGGAAAAAAAGAATTATAAGAATATCCTTTTCCAGAGAATTAGTGGTAAGTAGAAATTGAGGGGATATTGAAAGTTATTTTAAAATTTAAATCAAATCAGATTTAATTGTCCGGTGTTTTTGTTTTTTTTTTTTTAACAATAGAGCCCGTAATTAAATCATCTATTTGATGTTTGGCCGAAAAAACAAATCCTTTTATATAATAAGTCTTAAGAGGAGAGCGAATAGGTTTAACTATCAAAATGTTTTTTTGTTTGGATTTTTTTTTTGTAATATGTTCATGTAATTATTCACCACCTCAAATCTTAATTTATGTGACTTTCAAGAGTGAAAAGAGAAGCTGAAACAACTCTCAAAAGTAAACAAATACTCATTGATCAACGACACAGTTGCCACATCCATCAGAATGCACCGTCGGCATATAATATAATAGCGTAATAAAAATAACTAGAATTCTATAAAATAGTAAACTGCAATTAATTAAGGACATAAACACAGCAAGCTAAGTATGATGAGTGCTAAGTGATCATCGTCCAAACCTCTGTCCCAAATGCCATCTGCTCATGCATCAGCTTCCCCATATCCATATCAGCCACATGATCAGGTGAGTATTCAATTCCCTTTCATATTTCTTCATCGCGCTTTATTTGCAATCAAATCTAACTCTTTTGCTACTTCTTTCATCGTTGGCCTTTCCTCTCTTTTTACGCTAATACACCTCATTGCTAATAAAGCCACTTCTTCCATCTCCTCTCCATTCTTTTCATCTAACACCCGTTTGTCAAGAATTTCCCACAGACGGTTTGCTTTCATCGAAGACTCAAAATGCGTCGCCAGATTCACTTCTCCTGCTTGTCTATTGAATTCAACTACTTTGCTTGCCGTGAGCAATTCCATGAGTACAACTCCAAAACTATAAACATCACTTTTTTCATTCAACTGACCTGTGTGGAGATATTCTGGATCCAAGTAGCCAAAAGTACCTTGCACCACCGTGGAAACATCAGATTTGTCCAGAGGAACAAGTCTTGAAGCTCCAAAGTCAGACACCTGTGCTTTGTAATTACAATCTAAAAGTATATTAGCAGACTTGATATCCCGATGGACAATAGGAATTGAAGTGACAGAGTGCAAATATGAAATTGCCTCGGCAGTTTCTGTAGCTATCCTTAATCGAGTTTTCCATGAAATAGAAGATGTAGTTTTTGTAGGATCTATGTGGTCAAGAAGCGTGCCATTGTCCACAAATTCATAGACTAATAAAGGAATTTCTGTTTCGAGGCAACATCCCAAAAGTCTAACAACATTTTTGTGGTTGATTTGGGAAAGTACGGCTACTTCACTAATGAAATCCCTAATTTGTCTAGGATCATCTCCTACTTTAGCCTTTTTAATTGCAACGGGAGTATTGTTAGGCAATATACCCTTGTAGACTATGCATTGTCCCCCAGTACCAATTACTCTAGTCTGATGAAAGTTGTTTGTTGCATTTAGAAGCTGAACTTCTTTGAATATTTTTGTTCTTTCAGTGTATCCTTCTTTTTGTGAAAGTTGTCCAAGCAGCACGTATCCTCCATTTTGCTCAAAATTTCTTTTTCTGAGATCTTTCAACGATTTTTGCTTGTCTGCCCAACCCACTGATAAGACGACCGCGATGACAACCAGTAAGCCCACACTACAACCTGCAAGCAATATCATGAAACTTTGTTAAAATAACATGATTTTTTTTTTAATTCTTTAAACAGAAGGCAAAAAAAGTAATTTAAATAATATAATACAATAAAACGGAGCCATATCATATTCTTACCCAAAGCAATTATACTGACAAGCCATTTATACATAGATCGACGGTGGTCCTTTGTACAGCCAGTCCCATTAGTGTAGCCGTCGCCCTTATAATGGGGAGGACAAGAACAAGTGTAACCACCAACGAAGTTGTAGCATTGCTTCGGAATACTGCAGTTGTTGGGTCTGCTACACTCATCAACATCTGAACATAAAATAAGAAAGGGGTATTAATTAATTAATAAATAGTAAATGCCAATTTATTTAGAGAAGAAATGGAATGGAATTATATATATAGAACTCCGTTTGTACGTACCGTGACACCCATCGGGATGATATGGATTTCCCTCAAAGCCAAGTTTGCATTTGCAATTGTAGCCAACTCCAACATTAGAATCCACGCAATACGAGTTGGATTTGCAGGCATAGTCTCTGGTAGTAGTATTGGAAGAAGCAGATTGACAGGTCAGACGTGAAATAGTCCAGTCTAGGGAGAAGGGGGCCATATCGAAGGGAAAGTACTGTAGATAATCAAGAGAGAAATTAAACCAGCCCTGTTTGGCGAGAAAAGAATAGCTACAGTTGTTGAAGGCCAATACTTTTTTATGGTTGTTGATGGCGGATACTACCAATGAGTAGTTACTCTTTCCGATGGGAATATTATTGACCTGGCAACACCCTGACCCGGAACATGCGTTGGGGTTATTGTCCTTTGGAGGCGGCGTATCGCACAGCGATACACAGCCGCCTGAATAGCTCAGATCGTGGTCCAGGAAATTAACGATGCCCAAAGTGTCGCAACCAAGACTTATGATCGTGTTTTTGCCGCTGGAAATGGTGAAAGCACCACCGGTGTAAAAATTGGAAGAAGATTGGTCTAGAACTACTCCTGAGTGATCGTAACAGATCCTGGACACATGCATGGAAATGTCGATTTGACCCTCTTGGAGGAATATGTTAGAAACTGGGAGGTTTTTGAGGAATAATGTGGACTTGTCGCAGGTGAGCTGGAATGTTTCATCCAAGAAACAGTTGCGAGAAGTTACAGGTTGAACTCCCACACCAAATGGATACGGAATGTCCACGTCACCGCATTTGTTGAGACAGCCTGCGAGGGATTGAGCTTCACTTGCCACCATGGCTGCAGCAAATAGTAGAATGAACAACATCTTCTTTAGATCAGCCATCGTCTCACGTACGTACTTCACTTTCTCTGGGAAGAATGGAAATGTGGAATATAATACTACGTTACTGCTTCCGGTTCAAGTTTAATACTACTTCTATGTATAAAATATAAAATAATATAATTATTACAAATGATTTATTTTTCGTTCGAGGACTGTTCATCAATGATTCCATGTTCTGATTAAGGACCTCGCGGGACTCCTATATGTAGTATTTTTTACGGATTTAAGTAAAAATTAAAAGAATTCAATCAAAACCTAAAACGATACGAACAAAATCAATCATCATTAATATAATTCAAGCATTGTATCATGCAAAATGAACAGAAAAATACAATACCGCATATTTTCTCTTCGCCGGAATTGGAAAAATTAACATTCAAAATTAATTTATTGATTAGACCAAAAAGAATGAATTTATTGATGATTGACTGTAATTTATGAAATATTCCTAAAATAATTGAAGGACATTTATTACAGATTATTATTATTATTATTATTTTGGCTGACTTTCACAGATTCAGTAATTGATTGCAATTGATATAATCAACTCAACGAGCATTATATTTCTGGTACTTTTAGAGGGGAAAAAAAAAAGGAATTATTTCTATTTTCTAGTAGATATGAACGAGTCAATGGACCAGAACGCTGCTAACCCAAACAACATCGTTTTCTTGAAACAGTCTAAGCTTATGTTTGGATTTTAGCTTTTCAACAATAATTTTTAGAATTTACGAAGTAAATTGTGAAAGGAGTTTTATATCAACTCGTGAAAAATAACTTTTAAAACTTAGATTTGGAGGTTTTTCAAATAAGTTTATATATGTCATTTTTATCTAATTGTGCATCGCCAAGTTGCACATATATTTTTTTATTTGGAGGCAACCTTATATAGAAATAGACTAAAACCCGGACAGAATCTATAAAAGAGGGAAGATAAAGAGAAGGGGTGACTTTGAAAAGAAAATTGGGGGGGGGGGGGGGGGGGGGGGCGCGGCACAAGGAGGGCCTTTCCTTCGGACATTCTTGAGGTAACAATCTCCATCTTGGTCTTGGGTCTTGGACTTGCCAACAATCAAAGAAAGGCCTAAATCCATAGGCATGAGAAATTGAAGAAATCCTAGGAGGAGAAGAGAGGAGAAATAAATGGAGAAAAGAATTTGAACATAAAATATTTCGTAACAAAATTTTACATGAAAATGGACCCATTTACAGAGAATTATACCTTTTAAAAAAGAAAATGAACAAAGACCATTCCAAGATATAATCAAGCAAGAGATCAGAGAGGGGGGAGGCAAAAAGCTGATCCCAATAATCATCTACCGCTGTCAAAGTCAATTAGAACATGATCCGTAATACTATCCCAAACTCTATTTCCATGATCAATGCTATCTCCATATTCACTAAACTTGGATGTCTCTCCCAGCAATGTCTGAGCTTCCTCCAAATTCAGCTCTTTTTTCACCCCTAACTGATCCCCCACCTTCTTTATTCCCTCCAATTCCGCTGCTACTTCCCTCATGCTTGGTCTCTCCTCTCCTCTTAATCTCACACACCTTGCTGCGAGCATAGCCACCTCTTTCACCCTCTCCTTATTTTCATTATTCATTATTCCATCCTCAAGAACTTCATGTAGGTGACCCTGTTTCAAGTATGAAAGGAAGTGCATTGCCAGATTCACTTCCTCTTCTGGCCTCTCAAACGAAACAGCTTTCTTCCCTGTTAGCAGCTCTATAACCACCACCCCAAAACTATACACATCACTCTTCTCTGTCAGCTGATTTGTTTGCATGTATTCTGGATCCAAATATCCAAAAGTGCCCTGTACCATTGTGGCTAACGCTGTTTGATCGAGTGGAACCAATCTGGAAGCTCCAAAATCAGACACCTTGGCGGTGCACCTCTCGTCTAGAAGAATGTTAGCGGACTTGACATCTCTGTGAACTATGGCTATGGAAGCAGCAGAATGAAGATAAGACAGTGCTCCTGCTACTTCTGATGCTATCTTCAGACGTGTTTCCCAAGTCACCAGAGAAGAATTTCTTTTGTTATGTATTAAATCATAGAGGGTGCCGTTATTAATAAACTCGTAGACCAGTAAAGGAACTTCTGTTTCAAGACAACAACCTAGGAGCTTGACTATATTACGGTGATTTATTTGGGAGAGCACAATCACCTCGTTAATGAATTGCTCGACTTGGCTTTGGTTCATCACCTTGGATTTCTTGATTGCAACAATTTTCTTGTCTGTGAGAAATCCTTTATAAACAGTACCAAAACCTCCTCTGCCGATGATCAAGTTGTCATGATAGTTGTTGGTGGCCCTTTTCAATTCCTCAGCAGTAAAGATTTTAACCGCAAGGGATGTGTCATGTCTCCCGGAGAGTTGCTGCTGCAAGATTGAACCGCCGTTCTGACGAAAAAACTTTTCCTTTTGCTTCATGTGCTTCCTCTTCTGGGAGACCAAGTACAACCAAGACATACTCATAAAAAAAGCCGCCAAGCCTATACTTACACCTGTTTACGTTGAAGGAGACAAACACTTTAGAGGACTAGATGCATATTACACTTACAAAAAAGGGTGTTTCCTGGAAAAATTAATCATGAAAAAAGTCGAGGAACCAGAATATATAGAGGAAAATCAGGTAGATAATATTAAGTGCGTGAAGAACGAAAAAATAAACCGTGCAAAATCTAAAATATAGAAGGAAAATACACGTGGAATGTACTATTCTAAAAGGCCGTAGCAACCCATTAGCTCAGCTTAATCCTTAACAAGAATGAAAGAATCAAAAAAGGAACAATACTGAGAAAATGGATTACCAGTGAAGACCATAGTAAGTGGAGTTTTGGACAAAGGTGGGTAGCATCCTCCGGCGGTGGTTCCATTCCCAGAGTAGCCAGGTGGGCAATAACACTCAAAAGATCTAATCGTGTTACGGCAATTTTCTTTACTTATGCAATTGTTGGTCGATTCCTGGCATTCGTCTACATCTGCAATTTCATATCATTGCAAAAACAAAGAATGGTACAGGTGATCAAATTGCACTTAGATTAACTGTTTGGAATAGAAATGGAATTATAGAATTACCGTGACATCCATCTGGATGGTACGGGTTTCCATCAAAACCGGGTTTGCATTTGCAGTTGTACCCGAATCCATCATCGGAGTCGGCACAATCAGTATTAGCGGTGCAGGCATAATCCGACCTGGTCGAAGCAGCATGACAGGTTTGATTTGAAACAGTCCAATCTAGGACAAGCGGGACCAAATCAAAGGGGAAGTCACGTAGATAATCAACGGAGAAATTAAACCAACTCTGTTTGGTAACAAAACCGTACCTACAGTTGTTGAAATCCGACACGTTCGTGTGGTTGAAGACGGAAGATGCTATAACAGAGATATTCCTCATTCCGACAGGAATATCCACCTGGCAACACCCAGTTCCCGAACAAGTTTTGTCATTCAAGTCTTGTTGAGGAGGTGCGCTACACAGCGTCACGCAGCCACCATAAGAAGTACGGTTGTTTTGGAATTTAATTAAGCCTAAAGTGTCGCAACCAACGCTTATGAACTTGTTTTGGGTGCTGGAAACGGTGAAAGAAGGATTGTTTACAAGAGAGTGAGCGTTAGGTATAGCGCCACCACGTTGATTGTAACAAACCTTGGAGACGGACATGGAAATGTCAAGATTACCACCTTGGACTGATATGTTAGAAACAGGGTGGTCTCCGTAAAACAACGTGGAGGTGGAAGTATTGCAAGTGAGCTCAAAAGATTCTTGCAAGAAGCAGTTGCGACCAGTACGAGGTTGCACACCAATACCCAAAGGATATGGAATCTCCACATCTCCACATTTATTGAGGCAGCCTTCAAGGGATTGAGCTTCTGCAGCGGCTACTAATAATAATGGAATCCATAACCAAAGCTTCGTAAGTCGCATCGTCTCCATTTTCGGCTCAACGATAAGGTGCCTTCGATCTCATCTTTAATACACATACATCCATTTGTCTGTAAAAACAATTATCAATTTGAGCGACTGGCCTGGTCAAATTGTGACTGATTCCTTATCTAATTTCAACAGAGCCACTAAGAAAATATCCGTCGAACGCGTTCAATGGACTGATTCAATTTACCTCTTCAAACGATGCAGTAGTATATTGAAACTCTGTCGCCGGTGTCATTCTTTAAAAATCAATTTTTACCATCGTCGTCAAACTTTTTGTCTATATGGTGCATCTTATAGTCAAACATGCTCAAATTATAGTATGCCAGTCCTTATCGTTGACTAACTAAACCTCCCTCCTTTAATTTGTCAAATTTATAGCAAAATTAACCAACCCTTAGAAAATAATGCAACTGTTATATATATTTGTGCGTGTTTGTAAATGGGCCGGCCCGGCAACCCTCTCCTTATATAATATTTCGTTTTTCTGGCCAATTATATACTCCAATTTTATTAATAACATTAAATTTGTAGTACAAGTTGTAATATAAATTTAATCTTATAATTAGAAGCGGAGATAGTAATTTTTATTTTATCAATGTCTAAGAGTTTAAGTCAACTTCATTACATTTTCGCCAGGCTTTGATTTTCTTTTTATTACGTCAAAGGATTTTGAATCCAAAACTTTTAAGAATATTACGAGAACCCAGATAATAAATTTAGTTACTAAAAAAATGTAATAACAAATGAGAAGGATAAACTTATTGTCATCAAGGAAATTAAATCCTTTTTTTTAAAAAAAAATCCTATCTATATTTTACATTTAATTTAAACTATTTTTTAGTCTTTTAAATTTTATATGGCATATTTTTTCTAACTTAATTTTTTAATAAGGTATACTTTTTATTTTTATATTTCTAACATAGGACGTGTTAACAGAAAATGCAGCAAACTCAATATAAAACGTAAAAGAGTAAAACAAACGATGAAAAATGAACTTTAACAAAAAGAAAAAGAAAAAGAATAAAAAAAACAAACCGAGAGGGGTCTGAGGTGAATGCCAACGGTGAACAACAACAATCCAGAACACAGGGTCCAAAATCTCAGGGAGAATGTGAAGAAGAGGAGGTGGAGTCTAAACAACAAACAAAGCCATCCGCTTTAGGGTTGAGACAAGCAAAACAAAACCAGAGAACAGAGACTCGAAGAGTGAGAAAAGAAAACTGAAATCAGCAACTCACCTCCGGAAGGCCGACGGCATTAACGTCCAACAGCATCACGGAGACGCTGAAATCACAACCCCGAATCTGAGCAAAGAGACGGAGCAAAGATCAGAGAACTTGTGAGGCAAGAAAAAATAAAAAACTTGACGGTGAGAAGCCAGAAACTGAGAAAAGTCGATCTTCTGCGACCATGACGGGTTACCCGAGTCACCCGAGTTGGACCGGGTCAGGTCCTCCAATGCTTTCTATGGTCACCCGAAATGAACACCTACGGTGATTGGTTTTTTTTTTGTCCCCCGGATCCGGACTGACCAATCCGATCCGATTTCATATACCACGATATAACTTAAGGAACTAAAAGTTATTTTAGCCTTACATTCATAAAATAGCTTAGCTTTTTAAATAACCATTAAATTTGTCTAAAAATAAATGGTGTAATCTCTCTGTTTTTATTGCAAAACAATTTTTTCTGGCAATTTACATAAACGTAAATGGGTCTCACTAATTTTTTTTTTTTTATAATGAGATCCATCACTTTTATGTGAGTGTGATAAAAAAAAATAAAATAAAAATCTACAGTAAAAATAGAAACATTAAACTAGAAATAAAATTAAAATATGTACACCATTTATAGTTATTAGACAAAGATTAAGTAATGCAATAAATATATAAAAATATATTATACCTTACCGAATTTACTTTTCATTTCATTGCTAGTGCCTCTAAAAATATTACTATTTTACTTCAAGGGTAAAAGAGGAAAATTAATGCTATCTTAAATGTTTCTTTGAAGCTGAAAAATTATACTGTAATATAAAACTTTTTTTCCTCCAAAAGGACAAATATAATGAAACAAAAAGAGTATAGAATGAATTGATCAGATGAGTCTGGATTATATTTTTTTTTATTTTCCCTTCTCTTTATAAATAGAAATTAGATTAAATAAGTTTTTATAAAAGCTCTTATAATAATTTTTTTTTACAATGAAAAAAAGGTTAAAAACTAAAAATTGTTTGGAGAGGAGATTTTTTTTTTTAAAAAAAAAAATCTTTTCTCCGCAGTTGAGGAAAACAGCATCGCTACGGGCAGTAAAACTCGTCCCGTGTTTTCGGCTGGGAAGCCGAGACCGCTGAGACTAAGGATATTCACGAACCAGAAGTCCTGGTAGGTCATTCTGTACATTCTTTTTTCATTGATTGCCTATTATTAATATCAATGCAATTCTGATTCCTGGATATGTACAATTAATTACATTTTAATTTTCATTCCTGTTAATTTTGTTTTCGTATATTATAGCTGCCAAGCATTGGGGGTTTGTGTATATAGTTTCGTAGATGTAGTGGCTGTTAGATTATACCAGTGTTTTGCGCTCAGTCTATGTAATTTTTGAAGAATGAATACGATTCTTTTGTCCAGGAGGATAGTGGGTTGAAGAGGGCGAGTGTTATAGCTGAATGCTGAATTGAAAACAGTTTTGTGAGTCCTGATTCCGTTATGCATTCTCATAGAGGAAAATGAGGATCGTTATACTAGAGTTGTCAAGGCTTTGAAACATGGATGGGGGATGCTAGTGCAGAAAAGATAATTGAAAAGTGAAATGTGGTGCCTGGGCAAAGAATTAAACTAAAACAAGGCCAAGATTGTGTTGTTAATATAGAAACGATTGAGATAGTGAAGTTTCTTCCTTCCTTACAGAGTAAAAGTCTCTTCATTGAAAAAAGAAAAATGAAAAGAGTAAGAGTCTTTTCATTTGTGATACATTAACAGTTGAACTGAATTGCTGATGATAGTAAATTGCAATTTTTTTTTGGGTCGATTTGAATATATGCCTTACTTGTTTGCAACTACTGCACAATTAATCTTCTCTAATCTATGGCAAGCAAATAAAGACACAGTATAGAGTATAAAGGAGGATCAATGCACTACCAATATCTTACTTAAAATTTGTATAAAAGAGATTCATACTAGTAGAAAACCAGAAATTGCCTTTAGAGCTAAGAGATGAAAAGTTACCGTTGATGAATTTAATAAACTTGCTAATAAAAACTATAACTAAAAGTAATTGCAAAATAGGTTAGATAGTTTAAGGAATGATTGAACTATATGGAAATAATTATTGGGCAAAGAAATAGGATTGGGATGGAACTCATGAGACAAAAACTATTGTACCTAATGACACATGGTGAGAAACTAAGATAAAAGTAAACATTATCATTTTTAATTTTTTAGTTATTTGATGTTTATTTTAAAATTTGGATTTGTCTAAAGTTTATTTTTCATTTATGACCGGGCATGATAATATTAAATTTGCAAAATCTCGACATCAAAGACTATAATTTTGTTGTTGTTGATTGGGTTAGTATTGCACACGACACACGTATTCTTTTATCTATGCTTGATGAGGAAATGAAAAGTATGTTCCCTTATCCTTCTAAAGGTACAATTTATTATTTTTTATATAAACTATTTAAGTTTTATATTTATTTAATTGAAATTTTATATAAACTAATAATAAAACTTTTAATATTTTAAGGAAGTATTATGTGGTATATGCTGGATATCCTAACATGACAGGGTATCTAGCATTATTTAAAAGAGAAAAGTATCACATTCTTGGTTGAAGGGGTTCCATCAACGACATAGATTTCAAGAAATTTTCAATCACGCAAATTCCTTATCAAGAAATGTCATTGAGGGAATGATTGGATTTTGGAAGAACATGTAGCACATCTTACATGATATGAAGCATTTTCATTAATCAAATAGAATAAAATTATTATTGCAACAATAGCCCTTTATAACTTCCTTATAAAGTTTAGTGTTGATGACAAAGAGTTTGATAAGTGTGATTTTATTCTTGATTATATTTTCGAGAGTTAAGAAGAATGTAACATTGATAAATAAATGAGTATCTATGGTCATAAACAAATAGCAAATAATAGTTATATGGACAGAGTTCGAAATCAAATAGTATCAACATTAATGAAAAATATAAATAGGTGATTTCATGTGAATGGAATATTGGTTGACAAGTTGCAAGACTACTGATAATTTCTTAATTGTGCTCCACTATTGACAATTCTATTCTTATAATTCTCATAGTTTTTTTTTTGTGTGAATATATTGATAGTTTAAAGGTTATTTTATAATATACATTTTATGATAATTTTTATGACAAAAATTTTATCAAATAACTTATTTTTAATTTAAGCTTTTAAGTAACTTTTAAACTAAAAAATTTAATTTTTAAGCTCAATAATATACCTTTTACAATCATCAAACAACTTTTATTTTTTATTTTTTAAAAAAAGCTCTGCTTTTTTTTTTTTAAAAAAAAATAACTTAAAAGTAATTTTTAACTTAAAAAAAGAGAATCCAAACTGCTGTCACTATACATTTTTATTGATTAAGTGGCATTTGAAATTTAAGGTGGTAACTTAGTAAGTGTTGTTATAATTGTTGGCCTTTAGCTCTAGACCCGTACTTAACAGGCTGGACTATTTAATTATGAAATAATTAAGAAACCTTATTAAACAAGAAACAAACAAACATCGATTACGGATTTGTAACTTGTTAATTGAGAATAAAGTAACTCAGGGGGTGTGTGTGAGTGCAAGGAACTTCCTAATTGGCAGTATTCGTAGACGGGCGCACCCCTATCTCTGAGTTTTATTGTAATCGCTTCCTATCTAGGGCACCTAGCTATTCTAATATTTGTATGCGCTTCAATTACCTGAATCGACCCGATGGGCATCTATGTTCCCTCTCCTTATTTTCCTTCAATAATAAATGAATAACAAAAAAATAAACGTGAAAGATAACTAATTGGATAAAAAAAAAAATCTTAAATATACGTCTAAAAGACTTGCAAAGCGCTCATGGGTATAGGAAGCTTAATAAATTTGTTTACAAGTAATATCTGTAATTCCAATCCTCCATATCATAATTTATAATATGTAATGCATCTTGGTGACTGGCAATAAAACATGGGGAAAATTTCAATAAGCTCCTAGGTAACAGATTAATTTCACCTCACCCCAAAACTTCCTGAAATTTTACTGCACCACATGGTCAGAATGAAACTAATTTTGATAGATAAAAACACAATGATGCCCTGTTTTTTCAGAAGAGACAAATAAGAGAATTTAAAAAATAAATAAAGAGATTTAAAGACAAATAAGGGGATTCGAAAGAACATAAGGAATTAATTTTTTTTTAGCTATTTACAAAACAAATATGAGCATTTTACAAGACAAATAAATATATTTATAAGACAAACAAATGGATTCAAAAGAATTTATAGAGTTAAAAACATTTTGGCAATTTATAAAACAAATATGAGCATTTAGAAGATAAATAAAGATATTTATAAGACAAATAAAGGAATTTAAAAGAACTTAGAGAGTTATAATTTTTTTAATCATTTACAAAATAAATATGAGTATTTATGAGATAAATAAGACAATTAACGAGACAAATAAAGTAAGGGTATCATTGTCTTTCTACCCATAAAAATTAATTTCATTTTGACAAAGTTTCAGAAAATTTTAAAGTTGATTGAAATTAATTTGCTATTAATAAGGGATTGACTAAAATTTTCCCTATAACATATGCCTACTAATTTACATGAAAACGAACAAAACAATTTCATTTTTTTCATAAATGCAGCCACAAGGGACATAAATTTGGCGACGTCAAACGCAAAAGTCATCTTCCATCACCTAAATCAATCGGCACACCATCTGAAATGCTATCCCATGCAGTGTTTCTATAGACCATGCTATCAACAGATTCAGTCAAACGGGACGTCTGATGAGGAAGTAATACGTGTGATTCCTCGGCATTATTGAAGTGTTTGTCGATCCATGGATGTTTCCCTATCATCCTTATTCCCTCCAACTCCATCGCCACTTCCTTCATGCTTGGTCTCTCCTCTCCTCTAAGCCTCAAGCACCTCGCTGCAAGCTCAGCCACTTCCTTCAGCGTCTTCTGATTTTCATCATTAGCCATCCCTCTCTCAACCACTTCAAACAAGCGACTTTCGTTAAAGGATGATAGGAAGTGCATTGCAAGGCTTCTTTCCTCTTCTGGCCCATCAAATGACACCGCCTTTCTTCCTGTTAGGAGTTCCAGAACTACAACGCCAAAACTGTAAACATCGCTCTTCTCAGTGAGTTGGTTCGTTTGCATGTATTCTGGATCCAAGTATCTGAAAGTGCCTTGTACCATTGTGGCTAGCTCCACTTGATCTAGTGGAATTAATTTGGAGGCTCCAAAATCAGAGACTTTGGCAGTTAAAGTCTTGTCCAGAAGGATATTAGCCGACTTGACGTCTCTGTGGATGATGGGTGTGGAGGCAGCAGAGTGTAAATAAGACAGAGCTCCTGCTACTTCGGCTGCTATCCTCAGACGGGTTTCCCAAGTAAAAACACTAGCTTTGCTTTTGTTATGTATGGATTCGAATAGGGTGCCATTATTAACGAACTCATAGACTAATAAAGGAACCTCTGTTTCTAGACAACAACCTAGGAGTTTGACCACATTCCTGTGATTTATCTGGGTGAGTATCATCACCTCATTAATGAATTGTTCAACTTGACTTTGTTCCACCAGTTTTGATTTCTTGATTGCGACAGCCGTGTTGTCTGGGAGAATTCCTTTGTAAACAGTGCCGAAACCGCCTCGGCCAATAACTAAGCTGTCGTGAAAGTTGTTGGTAGCCCTTTTCAATTCTTGAGCAGTAAAGATTTTGGCTGTGAGGGAGGAATCCTGTTTTACAGAGAGCTTTTGCTGCAAAATAGCGCCCCCATTTTGTCGAAAGAATTTTTCCTTCTCCTTCATCAGCTTCCTCTTCTGGTATATCAAATACAGCCAGGCCACACTCACAAAGAGAACTACCAATCCCACGCTTGCAACTGTCAATGAAAAAACGAAAAACAGAGCTTCTGATTGGCCGACCAAGTACTAGAAATTATAATTGATCAATTCAAAGTAGTAGTAGCACTACTAGAGGGAGACAAAATCATGCTTAGTAGTTCAAAATTAAACGTGAACATGGATACCAATGTGAAGTATTGTAAGTGGATTGCGGCGCCATGGCGGGTGGCATCCTGATTGCTTGGTTCCAGTCCCAGTGTAGCCGCGAGGGCAAAAACATTCATAAGACCCAACCGTGTTACGACAGTTATCTTCACTTGTGCAGTCATGGCTCGATTCCTTACACTCGTCGATATCTGTCCGTACCAAGAATAACGCCCAAGTCACTAAACATAGAAATAGTAGGTAAAAACAAAGAGAAGGAAGGGATTAATTAATGACCTAGGCAACCCTCGGGAAGATACGGGTTCCCTTCAAAACCGGGTTTGCATTTGCATCGGTACCCGAATCCATAGCCTGAGTCCTCACAGTTGGTGTTAGATTGGCAGGCATAATCCGGTGATGTCTTCTCATTCTCACATGTGCCGTCGGAAATAGCCCAATCTACAACCAGAAGTGCCTTATCAAATGGTAAGGACCTGAGATAAGCCGTGGAGAAATTAAACCACCCTTCCTTGGCCACAAAAGCGTAGCTACAATTGTTGAAATCAGGCGCCTTTTGCTGAAAATTAAAGCTGAAGGCTTCAATGCTAATGTTCCTCATTCCCAGAGGAATATCCACCCGGCAGCACCCAATCCCAGAACAAGTTCCATCGTCCTGCTGATAACTGGGAACTCCGTTACATCGCGTCAAGCAGCCAGTGGAATATGTATGACTGTTTTGGAAACTGTTTAAGTAGCCGTAAGTGTCGCAGCCAACGCTCACGAACTTGTTTTCACTGCTGGAGAAGGTGAAACCTGGGGTAGAAAGACTGACTGTAATCTTGCCTATTTCTCCGCCTGTATCATTGAAACAAATCCTGGAAACAGGCATGCACATATCCATTTGACCTTTGAGGGAAATGCTTGAAATTTCGGATTTAACGTGAAATAACGTGGAGTTTGTACAATCCAGTTGAAACGCCTCCTGGAAGAAACAGTTGCTGCCGGTACCAGGTTGAACACCCACCCCGAATGGAAATGGAATCTCAACTTGCCCGCATTTACTGGGGCAACCAGGCAGGGATTGGGCGGCGGCAACCGCCATAACTGCTAATGCACTCATCCACCACCACCACCAGATTTTAATGGCCTTCCACATCCCTCCACGCCCTAATGGTAGTAATCCGGATTTTAAGACACAGCACTTGGGAACGTAGTCGATTTGATGCCTTCCTGATATCATCCTATATATAAGATAACTATGGTTCATGTCATGCAGAGTCAAGCGCCATGCCTGTGTCCAAAGGAGCAGGCCTTCATCTGTCGTTTACTGTGTTAGTTGTCTCCCCTCTCCCCTCCATGAGCCGGCCGTGCTTGACATTGATGGACTCGTGCCAGTTGTTTTTCAATCATATATAATCAAGCGACCAAGTGTAGTGTTGTATGTGGGTCTTTATCAAACAGCTGTGTTTTTTAACCCAAAAAAACAAACTGTTTTATATTCGAATCTCTTCTCCGAATGATCCATCATATATACAAATGTCAACTTGGGAAGGTCTTCGACAAATTGTGTTGGCTTTCAATATCTTCGTTTCGCCTTCGGTAAACATAATTACCGAATTTTCTTAGTAAATGATGTTAACTGCCGCGTTCCACGATAGATTAATATTTTTCTTCTTTTTCTAAATGAACAGACGGGGGACGCATGCCCAGAGATTAAATGTGTTTAAATTTGAGCATAATGAATCGGAATGGGTTGGTCCATAAAAGGTTGGGCCAACAACAATTTTTGTGGAGCGAGCTGAGAATGTTATTGGGGGCCCAACAATATTAACGAACAAACTGTACGACACCGAATTGTTAGGACCCAAGAAGAATACAACTGGAAGTGTGAAATGAAGGAGGAGGATTAGTATAGTATAATGGAAGAATTTGGAAGCAGCTTGTATCCCGGGTTAAATTAACGGTAATATAAATTATTTTTTTAATATAATTTACGGTATATGAGATAAATTTTTTATGTAAATTTTGTTTCGGCCTTCCTAAACATGTTTTTCCAATGTCAATTCTATAATAGGCCCACGCATTGAATCATATTCTAACCACCTAAAATCACTGTGTTTTGATGTTCAAGCTAGCTAGTTGAGATGAATAAGAAAATAAAAGAGTTTGAATGAGACTCCTCACATCATTTTTTTTTTTTTGAAAAAGAAGGTAGATAATACCGGCTAAAGTTATAAGACGTATGGAACCAGTGATCTCCTAATTACAGGAGAGGAATCATATCACTATGCTACCAGCATTGTTAAGACACAAGAGCCTTTGCATGCCACTGCAAGCTTCATCAACCCATAACAAAAACATGACGTCAAAAGTGGATCAATAATAAATATTTTTAACGAGAAAATTGGAATGAGAGAGATAAGGGAGGGGAAGAGATATGGTAGGGGCAGGCACAAGCACAATACAAAAGGTGAAAGAAAGAGAGTACAAAAAGGAGAGATGCTGAGCGTCCTGCGAGCAACAAAGTACAGAGAATAGGAAATTTGATGAAGGGTCACATCAACACAACATTACCCCCCTCACTGCAACATGCCCTCTCTCTTTTTTAGCAACCAATAACTAAATATTAATAATCATCTTCATCATCCCCCTTTCTTCCTACAAACCCAACACCATTTTTCTGTGCTCTCTCTCTCTCTCTTTCTGCCCGTCTCCTTAGCCTCTGCAGCTGGGGGTCATCTCTCTATCTCCATCATCATCATCATCTTTCTGTGCTCACCCCACTCCCACAGCCTTTTCCGGCGAATATCGTGCATGTCACAAGAGTACTACTCCCTTCTTGATTTCCCACTCCCTCTTATTATTTAGACTCTCCAACAAATTTTCGCTTCCACTTCAACTGAATCATTTAGCTGCAGTCACAGCACAAATAGTTAAGAAAACAACAAGAAAGAGCAGCTAGAGCACACAACCCCGTCAACTCCAGCGATTGGGATCGGTGATCTCTTTAGTATTATTAGGTCTTGGTACAATTTTGGAGAAACTAGAAACCAAGAAAGTTGACACAAGATAATCGAGGCCTGCCATATTCAAGGACAAGGTAGTAATCCCCGCTTCGTCAACAACCTACCTAGTTGCCTCTATTCTTCTTCGTCGTTGCTTATTTTATTCTATTATTACCAGTCTCTGGCTTGTGTCGATCGAGGAATATTATATGAGAATATGTATTTTATTTCAGCATTCTGCTTGGTTAGACTCAATCCATCATCTCATTCTTCTCCGATTATCTTCACTCCCACATGTTACTTTGAAGATCTCTATTTTTATGAATTTATTTTTGGCTCTTGGACTAGTGTGTGCCTCACGAGAGAATGAATGAAAACAATGTACATAAGAGTGATCAATAATGAACATATATTATAATAATATACCTATGCGGTGAAATTCAAGCAAGATGTGCGACCCAGCAACCTTTTTCATGGAAAGCAGTGAAATAAAAATTCTCTTCACGAGATCCAATTCCTCAAATCCACCGGCATCATCAATTGTATCCCCCTTTCTGCCTCTTCTTTCAACTCCTTCCTCTTCCATATCTTCTTTCCACAAGATCCTACTCTGCACACCTATTTCTATCTTCTCACCACCTTGACCTTTTAACTCCAAACTTCACTTTCATCTCCTGGGCTTTGATGAGAAAAAGTAGACTTCTTTTGTTCCATAAATTCTTATTCTTGTAATTACAGGTACTTTTGATCGCGCGCCACACACTATTATACCAACCTGTTTGTGAGCCACAGCGCAGATTAAAGCCGATCGAGAATGATAAGACCGTCGATTCGTGTCTCAGTCTAAGCAGATCGAAATACAAAATCAAGATCCTTCAAAGTTATATAAAACATGTGTGCCCCAACAACTTCGCACGCTCCCTTTCATTGATTAGAAGAATTTTTATTTTTGTTTTTTATTTTTGAATTTTGGAAGTCTGGTGTGTGGCCTGAAGAGTGGGGGATCAAGCCCCAGACCTGGTGCCACTAGACCAAACGGTCTTAGGCAATTAAAAGAATATATAGTTGTCATCTAGCACACTTGAATTGATCCATGTTTGTCTTCATTTCTTCTAACATATTACTGAATTTGGGGTGACTATTCCAGAGGAGGAATAAAGAGGGAGAGGGAGAGAGCATGGCATCGTCATCGAATTCACCATGTGCGGCTTGCAAGTTTCTTCGGCGAAAGTGCCAACCGGAGTGCGTGTTTGCACCCTACTTTCCGCCAGATCAGCCGCAAAAATTCGCGAATGTGCACAAAGTATTTGGAGCGAGCAATGTTACCAAGCTCCTCAACGAGTTACACCCCCACCAGCGTGAAGACGCCGTCAATTCTCTCGCCTACGAGGCCGACATGCGCCTCCGCGACCCCGTCTACGGCTGCGTCGGAGTCATCTCTCTCCTCCAACACCAACTCCGCCAGCTCCAAATGGACCTCACCTGCGCCAAGTCCGAGCTGTCCAGGTACCAGACCTTGGGCATCACCGGCCACAGCCTCATCGCCGCCCACCACCAGGCCCAAAACATGGGCATGAACCTGATCGGCGACCATTACCATCACCACCACCACCACCAGTTCTTCCCCCGGGACCACCATCAGTCCTCCATTATCAGGACATTTGATGCGGGTAACAACTATGATGGCGGTCTCCTGTCCATGAACGTCTCCGCAAGCATTGGGCAGCTCAGCCAGTTTCAGCATCAGCACCCTAGAGCTGCTGCCGGCGACGATCGTCGGACTATTGATCCCTCTTAGGGTTTCTGACAAGTCCTTCTTTCAAATCTACTTCTTCACGTAACATATATGCCATAGGTAATTATTAATTAATTTTCCATTTGCATATTTCTTCTACTGTTATTTATTGACTTATCATCATCACTGATCCAAACAAATGCCTACCTGTGCTATCCATTTGTATACATTATTACCATCAAGGTACGTAGTAGTCATTTTGAGAACTGGGATGGATCCTTTTTCACTGTGCTGTTGCATTAATCCCGTGTTTTCACCAAGAAAAGAAATAAAATGGGAGTTTCCTCCATTACTGTTCTGGTAAAAGATATGCTGCTTTCTCTAATTTTGCTAATCATAGATTCCAATTAAGTGAGTAAGTGATGATCATTCCACCATATTATGATAAGTACTATTCCCTCACATCCTAAATATAACACGTTTTGAGTTTTTTTTTTTAAATAGAAATTAAAGAATCTGAATAAATTACTTAATTACATCTTATACTTCCTCTGGCCTTAATTATAAGATCAGTTGACTTTTTTGGAGTTGTCTTTCTTGCAGAGATTAAAGGAGCAAATTAAATTACTTTAGAGTATTCTTATTTTTATTTTTTTCTTTCAAATTAAACTAATATATAATCTAATGATATAAATTCATATGATATGTTTAATCTTTCCCAAAAAAAGTCAACTCGGTCTTATAATTAGGATCGAAGGGAGTATTGTGAATTATTAGGTTATGTCAGTAAGCAAAATAATTTAATAAAGTTTATAAATATGAATATGTTATAGTAATTTATTTAATATTTTTAGTATTTTCAGAAAAAGTCAAGTGATCTTACATTTAGTTTTAGTTTTAGGACTAGATCGAGGTAGTATGATATTCATAGCTAACTAGTTTCTCATATAATTGCTGTTATTTTGGGTTGATATATATATGCAGGTGGGAAGAATTCAATATTAAGGGGGGGAGAGAGACTGACATCTTCTATTTTCTTATAAATGTTCCTTTTGCATAGACAATTTTGCTATATCGAGAAATTGATGGATGTTGCCGCGCTTCTAGTTTTTAAATTTCCTCCATGTCAAAACGATTGGTGGATGTAAATCTTCTTACGTGAATTCCAACCCTTTTCTTTCTAAAATTATAGAAACTTGCTAATCAACGAAACGTGGTTGAGTTCCAACGCAACTCACTTTCATGATCCAACGCACAGTTAATAAAATACATTCAGCTAAATGCTACGTGGCACGATGTTTCTTATCACTCATTTAGCATAGTACATATATTTAAGTAGCGTTCCTCTGTTTGCAGATACCAAGCAATAACTATTCATGCCCAATTAACTTTAGGAGCAAATAAGAAAATACAGACAACTAAAAAAAACTATCTAGTACCAGCGTACAAAGTTAGTTTAGTAGTATAATGTCTCGTTGGATCCGTCTAAGTTTTGAGTTCGAGTGTAGATATTAGGCAATCACGAACTCTGAATTAAATATCTGATGATAATATATATATAAAAAATAGTAGTTACTATTAGATATATCAATACATTTTTGAGTTTTCATTTCCTAGTTCCCTGAATTTTCATTTATCTACTAATTAAGTACATCCTAAAATGTCGATATTATTCAAAACTGCATTACGAAATCCAATCATCCATTGTTTTTTCTACAATAATATGATTCTGAGAAGCTTAATGTATCTTGGGTAATATAGTTCTGTGAAGCTTAAAAAAGTTGACCTGTATAAAATTATGTCCTTATTTGAACTTTTTTCCTTTTAAAAAAAAATTGTTTGTAGTGGAGGGTCAAAATTTTAGCCCGTGATAATGTTGATTAACAAGAAAATGGGAAAGCAGTATTAAATGTCAAGACTTAGTTCCAGTTAAAATGCAAAATTGAAATGATAACTTGATCTTGATTACTTAAATTAATGTTGAAAATTAATAGGGCTCTCTCTCTCTCTACAGCTTTCAGCTTCACATCTACACTGCCAAGTGCTGAAGCAACCATTTTCTCAACACGTTTTTAAGGACAGGAGCGTAGCGGGTTATGGGGTCATCCTGATCTATGTCCATTGATGGAAGTCAGAATAGCAGCTGGCATGTTCTCAGCAGCACAAGGGTCTAACAAGTTTAGAATGTCTTTTACGAGATTTCCTTAGTTTAAAAAAACCATTTAATGAATGAAGTAATGAGATAGAGTACGTACTATATCCTGCAGTTTAACACATAAAAGCATTTAGTCAGCTCCCCCGCAGAACTAAGCAAAATGACTGGTGTGCCGATTTTTTTTTTTCAATGTTATGATTGAAATTATTATAAAGATCTGACCCGGTTATAGTGATGATCAGGTGAAGTAGCGTCCCTAGCTATTAGAGTCATGAAGAACTATTATGCCAGCGAGATTAATATAGGGTTGCCTCACAAGATCATTGTCTCATAAGCTTTCAGAGGACACGTGTGATGAAATCTAAGCATATATACTAATATACGTCAAGATATAAGGGGGTGCTGCACAGAAAGGTGATTATTATACGTTGGATGAAAGAGCATAAAGTACGGGGTAAGTTTACGACTTTGCATAAAATAATGAGTGCACGGGCGGACTTTGAGTTTAAACGTCCGAGAGAGCGGGTAGTGAGGGGAGTAAAGGCTAAGGAGAGGGAAGAAGACAGTGGGAAAAGACAAAAAGGACAGGGCGAGAGAGAGGTGGGTGAGAATTTAAGTGATGACATATATATGATATGAGATGCACTCAAACCCCTTTTGCTTCTGCCACACAAAGAAAGGCCGTTTGCCCAGGAATTGTCACAAACGGCATTTAATTGACCCAGAATCCGATGCACTAGAGAAACCGTATATGCTCTCTCTCTCTCTCTCAGATATTGTAAAACCCTCTTCAACGTACAGATACAAAGATAGATCATATAGACAGCACTGTGACAGTGTGGCATGTATATCGGCCATTGTAGACCCCAGTGCTTCAATGTTGACCGTGAGATCTGTGTTGGAGATCCCAACCCCAATTGCACAGTTTGCTTAGCATCCTTTCCCTCAGACTCAGACGCAGTCTAAACAACAAAAACGAAAAATTTAAAGGAAAAGAGAAAAGGAAAACAGAAGATTGCCAAATTGCATGACAATGATGACGTACTTGGGGCAATCATGACTTTGCTTTTAATTGAGTTTGACAGTGCGGTCTCTGTATCCCTCTCCTATTCATCAACTCTGATCACCACGAATTCATACCTGCCTTTTGCTTTTCCATTTCAAATACTCTTATTTATTTATTTTCAGTCAAATTCAATAACCAGTGACTGAATGGGAAGAGAAAAGCAGGCGAAGTAGGAAAGTCAAGAAGCAGAAAAGCTCGAAGTAGGGGGGGGAAAAAGAAATAAGAAAGAGGAGGTGAGGGGAAGGTCTCCACAAAGGCACGCCTTACGGAGGGAGATCAGGAAAAGTAATATTGATTGCATTAATTGGGGATTTGTCCCTCTGAGCCTGAGGGATAGCCCCACTCCACTCCGAGCTCTTATTATTTTTATGTTTAAATGGGAAGGGTATTTGCATTTATTAGACAGTGCCAACACTGCGTACCTGTTCTTCTATCTGATTAACTCCATTGGGTATGAAATTGAATTGGGCGACACTGACTTGACCCATCACCTGCTTCCTTCCACCCCCCTTGACTATTCTTCCTTTCTTGGAGTTTGCCATTTCACGTTTTTCCATATCCTTCTTCAAACCCCACCCCATCTCTCTCTCTCTCTCTCTCTTCCTTAATTACATGCCCTTTGTCCCCTCCTCTCATAATCTGCCAATCACACGTGAGTGACACAGCGACCTTATGCCTTATGGTTTTGGACTAGGGTTTCTGGTGCCTCTCTTACTAACTTCCCTTTCTATCCCTACCCTATAATGTTTATGGAATTTCACATTTACATATCTTCTTCAATTTGCTGCCCCATTTGCAAAACTGCGTAGTATATGCTTGTTGTTGTTTCCCCTTAAAGAGGGCCAAATCCATTGGCTGTGTTCCCATTTTGGGTTCCCCTGATCATATTTCAGATCTCGCCCCATGACATTTCTTGTTGCAGCTCTATGTTCGTCAGCTTCGGCATTGCCAAAGCAAATATATATTATATATTCAGAGACAGACACACAAAGCTTCCAACAAAGGAAATGAACACGCAATGGCATAGGCTCAAATAATAGCTGCCCTCATATCACTTCTGACATTAGTTCTTGACCTAAGGAAAAAATACTCCTGACAAAGGGAAACTCCCGTATTCCAGCAGCTTGGGACCAACCAAACATGCGAATACAATATCAAATATCTGCATCACTTTCTGCTCTTTAAATCTGTTGCGTCTATACTTTACTCAAGCTCAATCAAGTGCCAGTGGTTGCAGTTTTATTAACGATTTAAATCGCCCGAGGGTAAACTCAACAGAGTGTACCGTCATGCACCTGGGTCATTTATCACTTTTGTGGGCAACAAACAATGATAAAATCCTAAAAAGACCAAGAAGTAATGGATTTCACAAGTTTGATGGGAATCAAATTTTTATAATTCCAGCGCCAGAACTGCTTCAGAATTATATAGTTGGTTACTTGGTTAATAACGAAAAATGAAGGATTCAACGACTTGAGAGAGAGAGAGAGGCAAGTTTAATGAAGATTGGAGGTGCGTCGTTTTTAAGTGAGTGTCGATTAGTTCTTGTTATTTTCATATATATTTTGTTCAGATTATGGATTACAATAAGAAGTGGAGTAGCATGAACTCTCTAAAATATAGGAAAAGTTCTTCCCAGCGTTACTGCTGTGAAAACAACACAATGGAAAGAAGTACAGCAGAGGTGGCAGAGAAGGCGCTGCTGATTCATGACGGTGATAGTTATTCGTGATGAGGGTGGACGGGTGGATTTAATTGGTATATCGATGTAAACATAACAAATTCATCCAAATCCATATATTTCCTGACGTGAAAAAATAGTAATCTAATATTTAAAAAATATATATCATATCATATAACTATTACAATTAACCTTTTTAATCTAAACAAATTGTGTAAATATATCTTGTATTAAAGATAAGAATGAATACTAATATTTAATTAATAAATATTCATCTACTCCTAAAATTTCATTTCGTCATGTTATTAATATACACACACATACAGATTAAAGTTTCATTTACTATTGTGTGGACTTTATTCCCATGAGTTATAATATATATATCAAACATGACCTGATTTTTTCAATATTCATAATACGAAAAAAGTGTTAGGACTGATCTTTCCTTTTTAAAATCAAAAGAAAATGACACATACTTTTTTTTAAAAAAAGTAACCCACTTCCTCGGCTGGCAACCAAAGATCAATGGTTGTTGGTGAGTACCACTATTAGGGATGGAGCCCTGGTATGGAAATAAATATTGGTAAAGTAAAAAGATTTGTTAAGGAATTCACCACATTTGATAAGTTTTAACAAGTAATAAATCTACACTTAGGTGTTTCACAAGTTTTATTAACTAATTTATTACAATTTATTAGAATTTGACAACTTTTGTTTATATTCATTACTTGGTAAAGCAAAGTTATAAAAACCTAATAAAATGGGGTGAATTCATTGACAAAAATTGTAAATAATCTAAATCTAATGAAATGTGGTGAATTATTTCACAAAAGTTGTGAATGACTTGATTGTATAATTTTTTTACGAAGTTGTCAAAACTAATAAAATGTGGTGAGTTCCTCAATAATATTTGTGAATGACCTAATAGTGTAATTTTGTTACTTACTAAATTAAATTTATTAAAATGTAATGAAGTGTGCTGAATTTCTTAATAAATATTGTTACTTTGCCATTAATTATTCTCAAAGTTTTGACGCTGACGACCAATCGGCTGCTGGAGCTCTGACTACTGCAAGGACGTGTCACCGGCCGCTGAAGGGTGAGATGGGGTTACTCAAAAACAATGTGACTGTATTTGTGTCTTTTTTGTTTATTATTATTTTAAAAAGGTTAAATCAGCTTTAACACTTTTCTGAAATTTTAAATATTGAAAACAATTTTCTGCCTCTTCTTATTTTTAAATTTATTTTTCTGTATTTTTTCCCCTGTATTTTTAACGTAAGAGATATGGAAGTAAAATAGGGATATATGTTGTATTAAAAAAAAAGGATATACGCATGGTTATTAAAAACGCGTTTTAAAACGTTAAAAACGCATTTTTACGTTTTAAATTAAGCAAAACAAGTTTCGTTTGGGAAAAAAACGCATAAGGGATAAAAACGTAAAAGGCGCATCTATAGAACGTAAAAGCGTAAAAGCGTGGGTTTTTTTTAGAAAAAACGGAAGTCATACCTAATGTTGGATATTTTGAAGGGAAAATTACATTTGAGCCCCAAAGACCATAATTAATTACAAAAAAGTTTCCCACCAAAATTCCATTACAAAAAAGTCCCTTGAGACTTTTTTGTAATTAATTAAAAAATTTTCAATCCGTATTTACAATTAGAAATGTTATATTAACAAGTGAAAAATGTTATATTTATAACAAAAATTTTCAATCCGTATTTACAACTGGAAATGCATTGATTAGTATATATATGGAACTATGGATAATGACAAGTGTCTTTATTTGAATGATATTTAATGATAATGTTAGATATTTTGATTGATATTATATTGATCAGTTTGTGTATGGATGATAACAGATGCCTTACTTTTTTAAATTTTATTTATTTATATATACAAGTAAAAACTACATTTTCATTTTCATTCCCCTCTTCACGTAAACCTTGGATATACGCATCCATTAAATGGAGAGAGCGTATGAGCTCGTAGTAAAATCAATGGTCCACACATCTCATAAAAAATAATATCTCCTCGATCCCAATGTTCCTCAAAATCTGTTTTCTTAATTGTTGAACTGTTTTCAAGCTCAAATTCCAAGGATTTCTTCAGAGATCAAGTTTAAGATCTCTGGTGGTGATTAATTTGTGCTTGACCTCCGTCAAATCCGCTCAGTAAGGTTTCTAAAATCTTGCTGAAAATGCTTAATTTCGAAGGAGACAGAGTTAGTTCTGAAAATATCTTTCCCCTAACTTAAGATGAGCATTTTGGTCGGTTCACTTAAAATCATGTCTTCTTTTTATGACATATTAAACTTTCTTTTAAACCTAATTTTTATATTTATATCTATATACTTATTTCTTCAAGATAAATTCCAACATACCAAGAGGACTTAGGAACCAAATGAGGAGGGAACATGATGATGTGTACCTGGTTATTAGAGGCATTTTAAACCTCAATACATGTGTACATGGGACCATAATGACTGAAGACTGAAATTGAGCTGGCCTGGTGACCAAGAATTCAATACACACAGTTCTAACGTTTCTATTTCCCAAAGTCCCCCAATTCATATTCGTTATCGTTCTTCCATGATAGGAGAACTTTACTATTACTTCCTTGGCTTACAATTTTAAAATATTTTTTTATGGCCCGAACAACTTAATATAAGTCGCGCGTGCTTCCAAATGTCTACTGTATTAAACCTTTCTTTTAACAAATTTCCCCATGTTGGAAATGTTTTCGTTGACTCTCTCCTTAAAAAATAGCTGATGATGATATATGAATTTGTTTGAATTAAACTAAAGGCAATCTTGAAAGGTAAATAGTAGTAATTAATGTGTGGAAAAAATTGAAAACATAATATTAATTTTAGCTACTTTTCTTAATCAATGAAAAATAATTAAAAGTAACTTATAATACAGACAAATAAAAGCTAACCTACCCGTATAATAAAAGACTAGAAAAATTATTACTGTATTGTTTGGTGTATGAGAATAATAATTAGCCCCATATGGAATATATGTACTGTACTCTTCTTTGGGGGTTATGACAGATTGCATTGATGGAAATAATGGTCTCTCTGCATGGTATTGATTGTGTCTCTGCATCAAACGATTAATATCAATGCTTATCAAGATTTTATAAAAGAAATTAAAACGCAGTTAGTTTTCTGAAAAAGTTAGGGTAAACGCAATAATTGTTTAGGATTTCTTTTCCATAACTCGACTATCACTGGATTTGAACTTTTTTTGAACACTACTGAATTTAGACTTTACTACACAACGTTCTTAATACTCATGGTTCAAGAGAGTAGTGCTATTTCTCAGGAGTGAGAATATATAGTTCGGCTTTAAAACAAGAGAGTTCATATACAATTTAACTGGAAGAGAAATATTAATGTATCAAAGCAGAGCGGAGACAATTAGGACAGGGACAATGAATAACACATACGGCACTCAACAAGAAAACAGAAAAGATAATAGACAGGGAAAAAAACATAGATTTTCTACTTGGTTTGGATTTTTCAAATGAAAAAAGAGGGCGCATGTGAAGAACTGAGACGAAAAAACTTAATTTGCAAGTAAGTGACGAGATCTTTCCTGGAGAAGGTAGACTTATTGATGATGGAGTAATTAATGTATGGTCAATGAAAGTTAAGAGCAGTTATCCCTATAAGAGTATAGGTATATATATAGGAATCTGTTAAGCTGTTACTTAACCATATATAGGCGATGTAACAACTCTAATTAGCAAACCAAGCACTGAGATTAAGTCATGTACATCACACTCCCTTCTATATATAGAAAACACTTTGTACAGAGCTAACTGATTTGAATAAACACAAAATGCTCATTACTCTTCTTCACTGTCTTCTCGATTCTCTCTGTGAATTAACAAATAAAACAGGGAAAAGCATCGTTACATGATGTGATGTGGTATAAATAGTGAATAAAATCAGCTAAGATATGGCTAATTAAAATCCATAGTTGTGATTGACAAATAAGGTACGTTTTGTTATTTTTGGCCAACCATTTTGTTAGTTATCAGATGACACCAAGTACTTGTCACTCACAGATGAGGGCTTTTCTTCTGGAAAAAATAGCCAAGGGCACAGGCCTGCAAATGTTGGTGGCAATCGGGCCCAACATTGGAATTTGCCCAGCTCTCTGGACTTTTATGGGTGAATGAAAGCAATCCGTTTCACTTAATTATAATGAAAGGCCACATGATCCAATAGATTTGTTTGGTACCCAGATAAGGGACAGGGTACATCAGCTTATGTTCCTCAATATATATGGATCCACTGCTAGGGACCAATCTTATTGGGATTCAATTCTCAATAATCAAATTAATTTGTAGCATATAATTAAGTACTACCCATGTTATCTGTAAATGAAAAATCGACGGTTGATCTGATTAGTAATCTTGCATGGTGATAAGTATATATTTTATAATTAAATAAGTATAGATTTTGAGATATTTTAGATTGAATTTATTAATATTTTATACTTATTTAATTATCTTTTATATACTTTTCTATTATTTAATTAAATATAAGATAAAAAGATATTTTGATATAAAATCTATTTCATATCCTATTGTATTTTGCAGTGTATCAGATATTAGAAGAAAAGAATAAAAGAGTATCAAAACGCAAGGATTAATGGGGCATCAATTATTTATTATATGATCATTATTTTGAGAGAAGCATCAGGAGGAGACTTCGGATAAATACAAAAAAAGACGTGGACCCCGCAAAAAGTCAAGCAACCCTAATATCTATTAAAAGAGAAGGATCAAAGCAAGAGCAAGATGGCCAAAGAATTCAAACGTACAGGAGGGAGGTTTTCAATTGAATTGGAATTAGACGGTGGACTTTGGAGGCTTGTGCGCTTTATTTCAATTAAATGACAAATGGATTGGATCCCGCGACGTAAAGAAAAGCAGCCCAAAAAGAAACCTAATTGCTATCTATTAGAGGAGAGACACAAGCGGACGGCGGGAGAAGGATTGAAGACGTGTGACGGCCGAGAACTGGACGAATTGAAAAAAAACGCAGAGCACGCACAAGACGGAGACGCGTCAGCAATCAATTAAGAAGGAGAGAAGTAGTCACGCACAAGAGAGGCAAAGACACAGCATAGGAGGCGACATACAAGAAAGGATTCAGTCGGGCATCAATGATTTGGAGGGAGAGATCATATTCTTGATTCTTTTTTTTTATGAATTCTGAATCTTTATTGTTATTTGCTGAGATGATTTTAAATAAAGCCATGCGTGGCTAATTGTAACCTAGAGGACCTATGAACTTGTTTTGATTTTAGAGATTATTCCCATTAATTAGTTTTGCTTATTTTTAATTCAGTTTATTTAATCTTGTTTTGATTGTTATTGTTTAGTGATTGGCCACCATTGAACATGCTTTGGGGATTTAAGATTGAACTTGGTAAAGAGAATTTTAAATTGACCTTGAGATTAAATAATATGGAATTAGATTTTTAATTTAATTTGCGTCTAGGATAGACATATACCTAGAAGCTCCACATAATCAAATTTTGGATTGCATCTTAATTAGTCGTGTAAGGCATTACATAATTAATTGAGATAGGTATATAAATGGACCGGAAGACATTTATAAACATTAACACTCTAGATTAGCTGATTAAATTAAGTTAAAATTAATTTCGTGGGAATAAAATCTAATAAACAAATAAGAGATTAGTGACTCTAGGTTGTCCGTTTGATATTGAAATTTGCTCTCCGTGAAAATTTTTTGTCGATATTGATTTCTTATCTTATTTGCATTTCTTTCTATTCATTGAAAACAACTCTATTCAACTTAAACGGAAAAAGAAATTTGACACTTAATCACTAGCTGAGTTGAGTCTCTGTGGGACGACCTTGATTTACCACTTGCTATTTTTATGACCCGTACACTTGCGGTACTTAGTTAACTCTTGGTAGTATCACATGGATGAAGCTGCAAATACACATATCCACCGTAGGGGACGAGCTGCATCTACACACCTGTTAGGCTTTAAATACCTATGAAATTCTTGATTATTCACACGATAAATATATAGAAGTTTGTCGTCTGTTCGTCTTGTTTTAAATTTGAATTGCAGAACAAAACACTTATGCCTAAAGGAGTCTATATGCAAGCAGTAAATATGATGCATATGATTTTGTTGAAATCGCGGGCATTTGAGGTAGTGCCCAGTTATCCAGCTTGGAGAGTTTCGAAGCAGTTTGTATTTTCTTTGTCTTTTTCAATGTCCTCATTCCCCAGCCCCAACTCATGTAGGACAAAGCTTTTGCCAGGGCAGTTGTCTATTTACTTATTTGTCCTCTCGGTATTTGCTTATTTTCCGTAATTCCATCCACCCCTCAACACATGGGCTGAAAGTGATCTGATAGAATACAGAGAAATGTAACCCATTTTAACTGGAATCTTCATTATCACATACATGGTTCCTGTCTTGTTTATGGTTTTTTTACTTGTAATACTTATCATCTTTTCTATATATTTTGACAAGCCATATGGATGTTCAGTTTACGCTGAAATATTGAACATGATACAATTGCAAACTGGCCGGGCATGCGTGAAGGAAGATTCACATCAGTTAATTATTAATGCATACTGGTCTAAAACAAATATAAAATGAAGAGGAGGGCTTTAATTTATGGGCGGGAGAGGAGCCAGCGGGTGAAATGGGGGAGGGTGGAGTGGTCGGCACGGTAGAAGGAGTGAGTGAAGAGAAGGAGATCGGACCAAGTGAAGTCAGGGAAGAGGCGGCAGCCATCGGAGAGGACCAAATCATGTGGGGCCCTCACAAGCTTGTCTTGTTTAGGGCACACAAAGAATGCCAGCGACCTCCTCTCCTTGTGCCTCTTCACCACTGCCCTGTGTACGCAACTCTTGTATCTCCCGTTTGACAGTGCCTACACACATACACACAACTTTATTTTTGAATACACACACACACACTTTTGACACTCAAATTTTAAATAAATGCAAGAGGTTAGCTTCCTAGGGTTTTTTTTTTTTTTGGATATGTTAACATGAAAGGTTAGACTCCCCTGCGGGTTCTCATGGCTTTATTCCACTGTTAAATTAGTTTAAAAAATTTATAATTAATAAATCAATACGACTTCAAAGTACATAATTAACATGATTAATTAATGTCGTGACAATAAAAGTATATCTGGTAGAGTAAAACAAGTCATTCCAATGTGACTGCATGATCATTTATTAGATTAAGTGATCGATCGAGATCAATAAACAAGACAAACATAAGATTTTGTTTTTCAGAATGTAAACATAGGATTTAAGAATGGAATATCAACGAAGATTTCATGATAAGGATTATATTATAAAATTATCAACGCATTTCTCTGTAAAAAGGGGGGCCAAATAAAAACTCTGTGTGGAATTAAAAAACGCTGCATATTAATTTAACTTTAAAAATCTCAACCAGAAGCTTTCAAAAACTGAAATGTTATATATTTTAAAAAGTATACTGCATAACCCAGGTCAAACATCGTGGTCTTTCTTTAGTTTTTTAACGTTTACCAGAATATTATTTTCTACTACCAATTACAGTATATTTTTGAACGTGTAATTTATGGCATAGCCCGGGTCTTTCCATGTAGCTTGACAAAATAAGAATAGCAAAAATCAACTGAAAATACTAAAGTGATAATTGTGTTCCATAAAAATAGCTGGGTCGGTGATGTTGTTTTAGACTTCCCTGAAGCTTTTTCCCTTTTAAACGGGTAGAAATACCAAGTAGATTCAGAAATTCTGATATAAAATATACTCCTCCTACTCCTAAATATAACATGGTTGATTTTCTATTTTAGAGAGATTAAAAAAATTTAAATAAATTATTTAATCATATAATGTATTATTATTATTATTATTATATTATATATTTATAAGTTAGGGAAAATATATAATTAGAGAAAGATGTAATCCAAAGTTCTTACACGCCGGCCAGCTAGCCCGGTTAAAAGAAATAGACCAGAAGTCAATCCTGCCCCCGACTAAATCTCAGTATACGGGAATCTGGCATGTTTTAAACTTTTTGAAGTTACGTACGTGAGTACAAGAGCTTGACAGCAGACATGAGTTTTACGGTGTACCAAAAGAAAAGGGCTTAAAAGTGATTAACAAAATCAAAGGGAGAAGGAAGAGGAGTACCGAGAAGGTATCGCCAATATTGACAACAAAAGCTTGAGAACGAGGAGGAACTCTGAGCCACTTGTTATCAGACAAGACATCGAGGCCTCCGACATGATCTTGATGAAGTATGGTTAAGGAAGTCGGGTCGCAATGGGGTCCGGTTCCAAGCACAAGAGCAGGCTGCTGACATGGCGGGTAATAGTTGCATCTCATTATACACTCTCCGTCTTCAAAGAATTCCCTGTAATGCACCCTCTCCACCCCCAAGCTTATCCCTAACAGCTCCATCAGCCTCAACCCTAACTCCTTCATTCCTTCACAGTACTCATCAAATACCACCCTGTACATACAGACGTACATGTATAAATACAAAACTTAGTACACTCTTATTTAGATCATGGATTGGTCTTATAATTAGTCTTACCCAGCGTGTTGAAGATCTTGTCCTATGTTAGAAGTGAAGAAGTTAGTGACATCATTCGTGTGACGGAAGGGGAAAGAGAGGGTCTCCTTCCAAGGGAGGTTGCAGGAGAAACGATGGGCATGAGCACCAGAGTAGCCCCACATGGTGCCTGGACTTTTGGGAATGCTTAATTTTCTGTCAAGTGGCAGCTTGAAGAAAGCATCCAATTGTTCATAGGCCTCATGAATGAGACGCGAGTCGATTCCATGGTTGATCACCTGGAAGAGGCCGTGGCTCACGCAAGCTTGCCGTACCAGCTCGGCGGCGCGGCGCGTGGCGTCTTGATCGCCTCTCATGAAGCCCTCCAGGTCAACTAGCGGCAGTTCCAGCTCTCCTTCTGCCTCCGCCACGCTCTCCTTCGGCCACATGAAACTCTTCGAAACATGCGATGGATCTAACGTATTGTCACCACACGAATCCATATCTAATGAGCTAGATCCTCAAAAAAGATATGGAGGATTTATGTGTTGTGTGACGCACCACCGAAAGCCACGGCATGCCTTTATATTTACAGGGGAGATTTACATGCCAATTGCAAGTTAAATCTCCACTAGCAAACAAGGAAATCTTTGAAGGAATCATTTGTTTTGAAACACGTATAAAAATACATAAATAGATATTTAATTTCTTAATTTATTTATAATATAAAGCAGGGGCTAAATTGTGCTGTGTCCAGACATGGATAGTATATATTTTGTCAGTTAGGCGCGACTTATGCAGAGGCTAAAAGGCCAAAAGCTCCCGATATTTTGCGCCAAAAAACAAGGTGATCGACGTTACGTGAGATAAAATACTGTAAAACAATGAAAAACACACACATCATTATCTTTATAGAAAAAGGAGGGTTTCTTTCTTCGGAGGTCAATCCTTGGTATAAGGTGGAGGGGCAAAAGATAAGGTGAGAATAAAGGCAAAGAGCAAGTGAACAAAGGGACAAATTCTTATCATCAGGCACAGGCCGGGACGAGATCAGACCAAAAAAAATCAACTAGTTTTATGTAATAATATTGGGCAGTTTGGAGATAACATTCTTTTCTTGGGCTGCTCTTCAAATATGTACGTGTGTGTGTAGTGAACCTTTTGCGTGTTATATGTGAAGAAGCAAGTCAAGGGGTCTGGGTAAGGGACTCGAAAATAAGAACTAGATGAGAACGCAAAACTTGGCAAGAAACAGAATCGTCTCTGTAATTTAAAACCCTAACATTAGTGTTGATGAGGCACCGTGAAATAAATCCATATATAACATGGTCAAAAAATTGGCCACTGCGATTGGCGCTCGTGAGCCAATAGTGCGTAAAACTGCAGAAGATATGCCAAATGAGGATGGATAATAAGGACAGGAAAAAAATTAAGAATGCGAAAAATCACAAAAACAGCAGAATCTAAAAAGACCGCGGTGGTGAACCAAAAATTTGTCCTCACTCGGCACACTGTCCTCTTCTGCATTGGATCCTCATTATCTATTTATCAACTTCTTCTCAGTTCTCACTACCTATAATAAGGCTATGTGTCTAATATATTATTTTCTTTTATAAACACTACTATCTATTAGGGTCGTTTGGATGAAAAAAAAAGTTGAAAATAAATAAATTAAATAGAAATGAATAGAAGATATTTTTATGGTGTTTAGTTTGTAAAGGAAAAAAATTGGTTGGTAGGAAAATTTTTGTTTGATTTAAAGAAAATGAACTAAAAGATTATTTTACCTTGAAGTAAAAATATTATTTAAATATGCATTGAACTCAACTCACCTTTTTATATCATATCAACGGGTTTTTGTGTCTTTGAACATTTTTTCTCCCCACTTAAAAATTAATTCCTACCAATTTTGGTAGGAACCTATTTTCAATCATATGGTTGAAAATTGGTGAGCCCAAAAAAATATTTTCTCACAAAAAAATGATGAACTAAACGGCTGTCACTTGTGGAAAAATCCAATTTAGAGGATCAGAGATTTTTTGAGTAGAAGTTGGGATCTGTCTATTCAATACTCCTTCTGATCCTTATTATAAGATACCAACTATAAATTATCACAAATCAATAAAGTTAGTTAAAAGTATTAAAGTTGCCATAAAATTTAAGTGATTTCTAATATTACCCCTACTAACTACCCTAAACTTAAATATAGTACTCTCTTATAGTACCCTTATTCAATATGGGTAGATATAAAAAAATGAATTAATTGCATCTTGAAAACTTACAAATGCCTTATAAAAAGGATCAAATTAAAAACACTTGTTAGTTAGTGTCTTATAATAAGAACTAGAGGGAAGTACATCTTAAGGGAGAAGAACACGGTAGTAGACTCCCTAGTAAAATAATGACTTTCAACCTCTGTTTGTCACGACGGTCTGGGATTTATTCCCCATTTGTAGCTACTTTTAATTATGCCTTTCTCTTGTATTAAAAAAAACAAAAACAAACAGAAAACAACAAAACCACACTCATGAACACCTCATGAACATAAATTTTGTACAAACAGTATTTGATTGATTATTCGGCCACGATTATATCATAGGTCGATCGAAACGTGTGTACGGTGTGTACAATGTCTCACTTATAGGTCAAATCGATCCGCCACTCTGGTCTCGTTCCCACTGGAACCACTCCGCCATGAATACCCCATATCATATGATGCAAGATCGATAAAAGGATTGGGTGATAGATTTTCGACACTAAACCTCAATTCATTAATTTAAATTTAAACCAATATCAATGCCGACACTAAAAGAATAAAAAGATACACCATGAGAATATTTTTATTTTTTATTTTTTGCTCAGCTATATTGGGTATGGTATATGTTTTGAGGTTTGTGCTATCCCTTATAATATAAATAATTCATCTATTAATATCAAAAAAATAATTCATCTAGATTTTGGACTCGACCCCAGATAGATATGTTGGTGGCTATATTATTATTTTATATTTAATGCAAGAATGAAAGGAATGAGAAGAATATAGATAGGGAAAATCCACACTGGGGCTTTGGTTAATGGACGTTAATTCGCTCTAGGACCTGAAGGCCCAATACTATATACCACTAATCTTTAAAGTATGCAATGCCTCACAAATCGAAGCCACTGTTACTACAATTGATAAATCATTCATTACATTATATCAGAAACCAATCTTTCGAGCAAAAAAATATGAGAAACCAATCTTAAGAGCGAAACAGGGTTGCAGATTCTCTTGCCAAGAGAAGGTTTATCTTCTTCAGGTTTTTTCGATTTATGTCATCATTTCCTACGGACTTTAATTTCTCACGAGATGCTGGGATTTGATTCCCCTCTGTAGTCTTTAATTTAATATAATTCATTAGTATAAAAAAAAAAAAAAAAGAAACCAATCTTAATAGCTGCAAGCCCCACTCCATCAACCCTCCAAACTCCCACCCATGTGGATTTAATCCCTAAATATGAATGAACAAGCCCTATGACTACAACCAATAATTGTTGCTTTTTTTGAAAAAATAGCAAGCCCCACACCCGAAAATTGTTGCTTTCTAGTTTCAAGTATGAACACACGAAAAAATAAAATGAAATATGCAGAAGCGGAACACGATATGCGTACTGTTATCTACAAGAAGATGAAACAGTCCAAGGAAATGAGGGGATTGTGAATGTCCTCCTCCATCATCGCCATCCCTGACTCCATCTCATGCTTAGACTCCACCTCCTTCACCACCGTTTCCTCGATTTTGAAACCGTAGTTCTCTCTCCGCCTCAAGCCCTGCAAACTCTGGTTTGGGCTCACGGCTCTCTTATTCTCCCTACGCGTCAACGATGAAACAGACTGAGAATGTGTTTCGCACTTAGCCTTCGGACTCACCATTCGCCTCGTGAGATTATTACTACCTCCATCAAATCTACGGCTCGGCGAGGGTGACCTCAGCGTTCTGTTGGGTACAGTGCATGGAGAAGTAGGCCTCTCTCGTTCCTTCTTGAAACTCTTCTGCCTGGCCAGATTAGCCGGCGAGCTCGACCGCACTCTCTTCAGCGGCATGGGAGGCCCAACACTCTTCGGCGGCGGGTTCTGCCTTGATATAGCCGCTGATGGGTTTGTTTTGTTGTTGTGAATCCGAGCTTTAGTGGGAGCCAAGGAAAGAGAAGCTTCCTTGAGTGAACTGATGCGAACGATATGGGGATTATCCTTGTAACATGACAACAAGAAGTCATTAGAGAATGACCTGTCGTTAGAAGTTAATGCGGATGATGAAGAGGCGCTGGACAGAGAAGAAGCGGAGCTGATGGTGGAGTTAGAAAAAGCAGGGCGGGTGAAAGAAGAGGCAGAAGAGGTGGGAGAAGGGGGAGTTTTGTTTGGAATTGGAATTACAAGCTTGTCTTCGACATGACTGAACTCGGGTAGAGGAAGGGAATGCGGCTCGGGTCTGCATTTGCTGATGCAACAACCCATTGTCCGGGGGATCGAAAACAGAGGGCGATGAGATTGAAGGAGACGAAGAAGAAGAGGGAGGTTTTCATTATATGGCATCAAAAGTTGTGTTCGAAATTATAAGGGAAAGTTGGGGCGTGAGATGGGGTTTTCACTTTTGAGATGGGGTTTTCAGACTTTGAGACGTTTGAATTGGATTGCCCGGGGAGGGGTTCCGTTGGCCAACGGCTACCAACATAGTGGCCGGGGCAACTGTGAGTCTGTGATCATGACACCTTTCTTTCGAGTGCGTTGAGACGTCAGGGTGGGTCCCTTCCAGCCCAAGGAAGGATCAATATTTATTTTGGGCCAAATATTGGGCCGTCAAAAGGTAAGCAATATGTATGCCATTTAATGAGGGCGGTATGAAGCCAAGAAGAAAAAGGCGTTTGTGGTTTCCGTACGTAGGATGAGGATGAATGCGATTTAGGTTCTTTCAATATCCTTCCCTCCTTTTCGCTCATTATCCTTTCATCATTTTTTTTTCCTCTTCTATCTCAGATTAACTTTTAGTTGAGATCATTGGTGTAGATAAGAGATATTGAGATGAGGATAGAACGATATGATACTGAGAAAATCTGCTCTCATAATAAAACGATTAAATGGGACCATTATTTTTATTTGGATATCTAAGCCGTCAATTCTTATCCATGCTTCCATGTTTTGTTTTTCCAATCTCGTACATCCGAAAATTACTTGGCCCGTTTGCAAAAAACAGGAATGTGAATGTGACATTCTTTTACGCTCATTGTGGTACGAGCAAGAAAACAGAGTCTCATCCTTCATTACCGCCATTTGTCTCAAAATTAATTTTGTAACAAAAAAGAAAGAAAGAAATAGAGTTGCAATAACGCAATAAGAAATAAAAGGAATTTGGTTTTAGGGAAGGGGGAAACTGGAATCAATTGACGAGGAACATAGAAGAGGTGGAAGGCGACAGCGTATTTTTTAACCTGCTGTATTAATATTTTGACAAGGGAAACACGCAGAGTCCCCAAGACGGGGAAAAAAAAACGGCAAATTAACGAAAGAGAAGCTTATACCTCATGGACGGTGTGCTTGGTAGTCAGCAACACTGATTGATTGTATAATTAATGATACTATAGATAAAGGTGAATTGCAATTGAAACCAAGATTAAAGGAAGAGAGAATGCCAGAAACAGAAACACAGACATTAGATATAGCAATAGCATTACAATCAGTGGTGCCGCACCCGAGAGAGCGTAGATATCTACTAGACATGAGGCAGGTCAGGTTCAATTACAGGAAACACAAGGATCCACACAGGCAGGCATATACGCGCGCGTGTTTGTATGTATAAAGCAGTGGAGTGACAGAGAGAAGAAGATGATTGAGAAACGATCAAGTAGAGGAGGCAGTAGTATTCAAAATGTCAGCCACGACCTTCTTGATGACAGAGCCTCTTTTGGGAGGAAGGCGGGTTTTGGGAGGCCTAGTGGCAGCATGTTGTTTGGAGGCAGCGCCTTCAGTTTCGCCGGAGAATTTTACCGGCCTTTCGCCATTACCTCTGCTTTCGTCCATACTCTCTTTCCTCCTGCTTCCTCCTTTTCCTTGGTCTCCTCACTCTAAAGGAGTACGCTCTTTTAACTCAGCAAAAGCTAAAAACAAGAAAGACTCCAGCGCCACCCTCTCTGACCTGGCCCCACCCTTTGGATGAGCTGGGAAACTGACACTAAGCATAGGTGCACGTTTTTCCCTGTAAAAAATAAAGTGCAGGCGTCATACAATTGATCTTACTGAGTGTAAATATGTAAGGTAGTTTTATAAAATACAAAATCGATTAATTTAAGAGCTTACATAGCCAAATAAATATTAATGGTGCCCGTTTAAATTAACAGCATAAACTATTTTCCTGATATGTTTTTCAGTGTATAAAGTAAATGTATAATAATAATTTTATCTCAACTTATTCAACTTATCCATACATGTTTTTCGAAAGGACTAAAACATCAAACTTTTTGTGATTTTTTATTTCACGCCATCCAAGTGACGTCGTTACAAGGCGTCATAACCTCAAAGCAAAGAATTGCTTTTATTAATTAATAATTAAAATGTCATATTACCTGTAATGGCTCTTATCAGGGAGGCGCCCACAGAATCCTAATCCCCTCTGTTTTGAGCGTTACAAATTTACGCTGAACATCTCTCCTTAAATGCTATGATGATCGACTCCAAAGGAGTCTTGCCACACCACTTTTTCATTCATTCCACTATGCATATATACAATTTGCAATTAACATCAGCACTTCACGCACTTGTGGCTGTGGGTATAGTTAAATAGTTTGTCCACGACGAATTAAATCACGTGACAATGATAAATACTTAAATACGTGCGTGCGTAAGTGGCACTTCTTGTTCTTCACTTTGACAAGCCTACGTTCCCTTTCTTCCCCTTTTCCTTTTTCTTTCCATTCCATGATTAAGCCGATCAGATGCTAGCTGTCTTGAGCTGATACTCTTTTCTAAGTTATTATTTGGTGCCATTCTCGATAGAAATAATTGTGTCTTTGAGAAATTCCCATCTTCTGGTTTAGAAGATGGAAATAGCTAAAGGAATTAGGTCATTGGTGTATTGCTTTGAGCTTTTCTCATGTTTTGAATTAATGGAATTGAGTATTTCCACACAAAAAAGCAGAACCAAAATGTCCAAATAATAGAATGCCCAGCCTTTAAACAGATTTGAGGTGCTTTACCTGATATCCAGAAAAAAAATTCATCATCTGCTGCTAAGGGAACCTAATTATATTGTTTTTTGAGCAAGCCATAAGAAACTCATTTGATGACGGAGAATATATGACTCAAAACAAGATACAAATGAAATTTTAATCATGAGGCAACTTTGGAACATATCAACATGAATCAAGAGGTAAAAGACTGGGAGTCCCAAATCGAAGGAAGTCATCATGTAGGATCAGGAATGTCGGAGGAAATGAGGATTTGGTTTGGCAAGTTGTTGTGCAGGCGCAAATGAAGCTATTCGGAAGTGGATATGTACTGGACTTTGGTCCCCTCTTTAAAGTCTTTTCTGAACGGATTGTGCTGTCTCCTCGGAATCTCGAGTTCATGCTCTTGTCCCAAAATCATATCTGACCAAACCCCAAGACAGGAAATTGAAGTTATTCCTCTGTCCCCACGTGATGACTCAATTTGGCCACTTTCACTGGGATTTTGTATTCTCTCAACTGAGCCTTCATTGGGAGATATTGATCATTAAATCATGATCTTATGATGTTGAGACCGATCCAATGGGTTGTTATATCGATCAAACTTTATTGAAGGATTGGATGGATTTTCAGTGAGGAGTACGTTAAAGAGAAAAGGTGGTAAAAAAGGTGAATGTGATCTTGATCTGCGATCAGGGATGGGGTTGAAAACATATACTTGAAGGTCACATTCTAAGAGGATTCACTGGGGATTCAGTTTCGTCAAAATCTCCTTGAGAATAATTAAGGGAGATTATTTTGTCCCCCCAATTACTATTGCCAGCGGTATAGTAAATATATGACACACATTTCCTTTGAATTTAGTGTGTCTTTGAGATCAAATGAGGATCCCTGTGTCTCGCAGGGACCACCCTCATTTTGACATCAAATGTGAAACCGAGACTGAGTCAGGTTTGAATGACAAATTTTTTTTAACTCTATGGATTTTTTTAAAATCCCTTTATATATCTTATAAATGCTCTTGTGAAAACAAATTAAGGGGATTAATGTAAATGCTTTAGTATAAATGTCCGTATTTATCTTATAAATGCTTTTATGAAAAATAATTGTGTTGGATGCCCATAAGAAAATAGTTCATTGTTAAATTTACATCTTAATTTTTCTAAAAGTATATTAAAATAATAGAGAGTTAGAAGATTGGTAGGACTCCCATGTAAAAATAACAGAAGGGAACTTACATTCTATGCTTTTCTTTAGGTGCTTTTCTCCGTAAGAAGCACATAAAGAAATATTGGTAACATTTTTTTAATATTTTTTTTATTTAAATTATATTATATTTTTCATCTTGAAATATTTTTTTGCACCAAATATCTCAAATTAATTAATTTATAGGATACTGATGTTACAGGAAAAATATTTCTGTGTGTAGGATTAGAAATTAATTAATTTGAGGTACTGTGTGCAAAAAAAATATATTCCAGAATGAAAAATATAATTTAGTTTAAATAAATAAAATATTAAAAATAAAAATAAAAATGTCACCAATATTTCTTTATGTGCTTCTTAAGGAGAAAAACACTAAAAAAACACTTAAGGAAAAGCATGGAACGTGGATTCACTTGGGTTAATGGTGTTGCAATAAGTGTTATCAAATAAATTAAGTATATCTATTCTTGCACTAAAAAATAGTTAGTTATGTTAGATACTCATAAAAAAAAAAAAAAAAAAAAGTTGGTTGCTAAATTTAACCTTTAAAAAAAATTGTAATTACCGGAAGCTAGGAGCCTTTTTTTTTCACCCACCACATTGGACAATTAATGAATTTACTCGATTTGGGGAAAGGAACGTGGGTGAAAATGTCACGACTCACTCGCCTCAGTTAAGTTTTCGCTACCAAATCCATTATATTTATACTTTACAGCGATAACATTCGAAGAGTTAGATGCCTTGCTGATAATTAAACCAGTTTCATAGATAGAATGTGATGAAAAATAAAAGCAGTGATGATGCTGAAAAAGAAACAAGAGCATTAGTATACATGGGCAAATTCATAGCATAGATAGATGAGGGCTTCATTGTAGGAACAATATAATGAAGGGAAGCACTCCAAACTGTACGTGATCGCCGCAAGGCATAGGCAATGATCAGCCCTGCATTTTGGAATACAATAACGCTACAGTTGGTACGAATCAGATTCTTCCCTCCCAAAATAGAACAGAGCAGTTTGGAGGTTGGACAACAAAGGAAAGTGCATGAAAATATACTCCTTCAATTCTTTTTTTTTATAAATTAAACAAAATTGACAAGGCCAGAATGATGTTCTTTTTTGTAAGCCACTAGTCCACAGGAACATATCACAATTTGGGAGAGATATACATATCTTTACAGATCATTGATCAAAGAGTAGCATAAAAAAATTGAGGAGGGTGCAAATCCCAATCATGAGGCGGCGGGAAAGCAAGGTAGTGAAAACCTGTAGTCTGCAAACACAAACTCCCTTGTGTGTGCATCCCGAGGACCAAGGAAAGCAACTTGAGACGATGACAAGCGCCCCTGTTAACACACACAATCGGAAGCAACCCAAGGGCGACATTGAAAACCAGATCGAAGGCAAACTCACTCACAGAGGCCGAACATCTATGCTCAAATCCACGTCCTATTTTTTCCCTAAATAATAGAAACTAGATGCTTTATCAGAGACGAATCAAGGGATTCTTTTTAAACTGAGCAAATTTCCCATCCCCTGCCCCAAGATTCCGAAGAATATCATCATGTGCTCTGTTTTTCTACTATCTTTTGCTCCTTCTGAAGCTAGCGTTTCACCCTTCAACAGCACGTAAGTTCATGTAATTAATATATTTAATTACGGCGATATATTTGGCTTCGTGGATTCTAGTATTCGAATCAGAGTCACTGATAAACCCGACCAAGTGGGACTGGCTCATATCAAATCATAACTTGAGACCCTAATAGCAGAATACATCAAAATGAAGGCATCAAATTAATACGAAAAGCAGATGGATACAAATAATACAGTAAGGAACGAAAATCAGGAATCTAAAAGTGGGCTCCGTAGTAAGTGTAGGCCCAATTGAAGACAATGACTCTCATGTCTAGCTACAACTGAAGGTGAATAATTACAGCTATTTCAGCGGGGATTCATAGGGGTAGAGACGTTTGATGTTTGTCGTGCAGGGTAGGCCGACCGTTGAACTGGGTTTGATGCAGGCGTCGTTCTGTTCCTCTGGGTTTTGTTGAGATGAAATGCAGCCAGAAATAAATTTCACCACCGCCTCAAACATCATTCGCTTAACTGACTTCCTCCGTGCCGGAATCACCGTTGCATTGATCTTCCGCAGGCGAGTGAGCTGTGCCTCCTTCATCGCAATACGGCCTTCTGTTGCTCTGTCTCGGCTAAAACCATCCACCATCGTCATAGTTAGACTGTAGCTTCGTCTCTCTCTCTCTATATTTTCGTCCTTGGATGAAACTGAATTTCAGGGAGGGGCTTTGCGATCTTAGTGGAGCCAAAACATCGGGGCAAAAGGAGAAAAATATAAAAGCATAATCGAAAATACGGAAATGCTTTGGTCTTGTGACACGTAAGATACGAGGTCACACTCGCCGATCTGGCAGACTGGCTTCACTCCAAGAGGGTACCTACCTGGGTGTAAAAATTAAATGCATAGTGGATGAAAATTGAAGCGCACTGATTCAATGTGAACTCAGTGTGAACGCAGAGAAAAATAACAGACTTTTCTGCTGCCAAACTTCTCTCTTTCTTTTCTTCTCCCAGTTTTTTAATTGTATATGAAAAAACAAATCTTCATCGTCTCCTGTGTTGACTTCTCTTAATTTGATAGTATCCTATCCGTTCATGAACGCATGAATGGAGCCATCAAATGAGATTATGACCTTTTTCATATATATATATATATATATTTTCCAATTTTCCAACTTAATAACCATTAATATGGACGGTTCTCCAAGGAAGAAAGTGTGAAGTTGAGTGAAGAAAAAATAGAAACCAAAAGGTGTGATGAAACTGACCTCGCATATCTGGGCGTCTGCACTTTCATTGTCAAGAGCGAGGGTAAAAAAGTGAAAAACAGGCTCACAATAGTTAAGAAAAAAATAACCCAGTTCAAACACAGAATCAAAAAATATCAGTAAACATGACGCCCGTTTATTATAGCGTTTGTAAAAAAGAACATATGAACTGAAATATGTGTTGGGATTAAATGAGAAGTGTTTTATTTCCGATTGTTAAAAAGCGGCCTATAAATGGCTAAACACAATTGAGTATATAGACTCTAGACAGACACAAGGTTTGCCGGCTTGATAAACCAAGGCCGATGAAGTAGGACATTATATTAATGCAGAGGTTAGTGTTTGTATATAGCACTGTGTCTTGCAAGCGGGCGTGGTTATGGTCCACTGGAGAACAACAAGAAAAGAAAAAAAAAAGAGTGAAGTGCTCGGAGAGAGTGGCAGTAGACCGTAACCACACCCCAAGCACGCTGGCCAATAAAACAAGAATAATTTAACGTTTCTTTGATGCAACAAGTGATGCACGTTTCTTTGATGGCGCATATATATACGCGCCCCCCAGTAAGCTCACGTGCATCGCTTCTCTTTCTGCTGACACAACATATATGTCCACCCTACACAATAATTTATATACTAAGGGGTACCACCCAATTTCAATTATCTAACCTCTACGAGCTTCATTAATACTACTACTTTGTTGACAAAAAAAAAAAATTAATACTACTATTTTAGTCTTATTTATAAGTCTTTTTTGACAAAAAAATTTGGTCCTATTAAGTCATTTTTCAAATAATTAATGAGATTATGACAATTTTGCCCGTATTAATTGTATCAATGAAAATAGAGAAAGAAGAAAAAGTTGAAAGATACTCATTCATAAATGAGGGGAAATTTAAAAATTTACCTCATAATCATTGAGCTAACTACCTTTCTTTTGTATGTGTGATTTAGTTAAAAGAGACTTATAAATAGGATCAGAGTGGTATTTTATTAGCCCCTTATCCTTTATTTTATTTTTTTTTATTATCTCTTGTCAGCTTATTTGAATCATTGATTAAAAATATGAGAGAAAAGTTAAAATAATATAATAATTTTTAAATTAATTGGATGAACATAATTTAAAGATAACTTAAAGATAACGAGAAAAATTCAACATTTCTTTATTTCATTACTATGCTTTAACTTAATTCCAAGCTAGAGTTGGATTTCATGCTACGCCACATCAATTTTAACTTCATTCATCCAAGCATCATATGTACAACACGCCCACAATATAAACCACACTAGATCATTCATGCATGTCGGAATTGAATTCACGTTGTCCCCACCATTTGCGCACCCTGAACACACAAATTCGTGAGTGAAAGAGAAAGCCACGTAGAGTTAGGAAAACAGACTAAATCTGTCGGGCTAGTTTGTTTAGACCCTGAATTTATAAAGACTGGATTAAAGAATTTTTACTCAAAAGTATAAGCGAACTAAAAAAAATCAGCCTTGTAGAGTTGACGACTGACCTTTTTATTTATTCATACGATAATAATGTTATTCATTTTTTTACGGGATGAACGCAGCTGCTAAACATAATCTAAATGGGAACATTATCTTTATTTGGATATGTTAGCTGGTTTTTCAGTAATTCAATCTCGCACATCCAAAAATTACTTGGCCCGTTTGCGAAAAACTGGAATATGAATGTGATATTCTTTTACGGTCATTGATGCGAGCAAGAAAACTCTCATCCTTCATTCCCGCCATTTGTCTCAAAATCTTGTTTGTAACAGAACAGAAAGAAAGAAATGGATTTGCAATAACGCAAGAAGAAATAAAAGGAGTTTGGTTTTAGGGAAGGGGAAAACTGACGAGAAACGTACATAAAAGAGGTGGAGGGGGGAGATCGAAGTGATCGGAGCATTTATTATGTAATTTTTTTTTTTTTTACCTCAATTATTTCTTTATTAATATCATAACGAAGGAAAAACTCAAAGCCCCCAAGAAACAGAGCCAGACCCAAAAAAAAAAAAAATACGGCAAATCAACGAAAGAGAAGCCTATACCTAATGGATCGTGCAACACTGATTGATGGCATACTTTATTGCACTAGAAACAAAGACGAAAGGAAGAGAGAATGCAAGGAACAGAAACGCAGACATTGGATAGCAATAACTTTACAAACAGTAGTGCCGAATCTAAGATAGGATAGAGATCTAGTAGACATGGACATGAGGCATGTCAATTTCAATTACAGGAAACAGAAGGATGCACATAGACACCAGGGGAGTAAACATAGAAGACGATACAGAAAAGATCAAGTAGAGGAGGCAGTAGGATTGCGAATGTCAGCAATGACCTGCCTGAAGACAGAGCCTCTTTTAGGAGGAAGGCGGGGTTTGGTAGGCCTGGTTGGAGCACCTTGTTTGGAGGCAGATCCTTCAGTTTCTTTGCCTGAGCCGGCGGATTTTACCGGCCTTTCCTCACCGCCTCTGCGATCGCCCATCCTTTCTTTCTTTCTTCTGCTTTCTCCTTTTCCTTTGCCTCCTTTACTCACTCGCTGCTGCTACCACCCCTTTTTATTTTGCTACGCCTCCTCACTTGCCTGAGCTGGATTGGTCCCGGAATCCAGCTCATGAGCTGGATTCCGGGACCAATCAACGAACATTTCATTTATTACTTGATCCAAGTACTGGATAAGCCCTGTTTAATTATCAAAAGATAAAGGATTTTATGGCAAGTACTGCTGCATAAAATGAAAAATTAATTATTAGTAATTTAAGAGAAACGGATTTTTATTTCACGCCAACCAAGTCGGTGACGTCATTCGAAGGCGTCATCATTTTGAATGTAATACTGACCAATATTTTATGAATTATATACTACTAGTATAAGATATGGCCTGGCCGTCTTTTACTTCATTTACACCCTACCGATTGAAAGATTGAAATCACAACACAACAAAACAAAAGTCGTACACACTGCGACTTGCGCGGTTGCAATGAATAGTTGATTGAAAATGATACCCTCTGTTTCAGTTGCTCAGCCGCCGGGAATTTCAAAGTTTCTTCTCTTTTCTTCTTGTGGGTGAACATCACGATCCGTTTTACAGTCGGCAGTTGCGCACGTACCTACAGTCACAGACTCTCTCGTTGCAATGGCGCACAAATCACCCGGCCTCCTGCTTTCTTATCCTTCGACGCCCTACTCAACTCCTTATTGAACTCTTCTATATATCTATCCTAATTAATTAATTAATTAATGCTTGCAATAACTCCTTACTTCACGGTTTTCCACTCCCCAATCCCTTGTTTTTTACCCTCAACATTTCTCCTTGTAGGCCATGACTCCAAAGCACTTTTGCCACATTTTCCACCATGCGGATACAGTTTACACTAACATCAAAACTTCACGCGCCCATACCTATAACACCAGTGGTGGGGGTATATGGTTCAATAGATTGTACGAGCATAACAAATTAAATCGTGTGGCTGCCGGGGTTTCAGGTTCCTTTTTTATTTGGACAAATACTCAAATTATACATATTTCCTATTTTATGAAAAGAAAAGAAAAAAGAAACAAGGGAAAGAGTGAGAAAATGAGGAAAAAAGGGTTTCCTATTTGTTTTTCTTTTTTTAAGAAAGATTATTCTCTCAAAGTTTCTCAATTTGAGATTATATTTCATTTATTTAAGTGAAGAGATGACATAATAAATTTTTCAGCAAAGATGCCCCACCAAGGCCGGATAAGTCGACGTAAACGCAGCTTCACTAGTTAATATCGGTAAATTAGCGTCTGCACATTCATAGCCTATTAGAGTGAGCTGAAATTTGGTTAGTAGGTTGATAATATATGGTTTGGGTTTTTCAACAGTGGGATCGTTGTTTGAAGGCCTAATGTAAGAGAAAATGTGTTCTTAGTCAAGGGTGTTTTTTCTGGTATTTTTAGTTGTTTTATTCTCTAATTATATGCTTGTAGCTTTGATTGTTTGGTTGGGTAGTTGCATGAGTTTGTGTATTTGTCTAAGACTCTATTATACCTTATTTTGATCATAGTGAATCATATTTTCATTGATCTAGATTACCCATGGTTTTTACATTTAACTTGAGGGGTTTTCCACTTTAATAATTTTGGTATCTCTTGTGCAATTTAATTTCTGTCATATATTTGTTTACTTTGTTTCTTCAAAGACTCTTGTAAGTGACAAGAAGGTTTAACATCCGCTACACTCCTTTCTGACAAGTGATATTAGAGTCAATTTTCATGTTTGTTGGTTATCAAATTATCTAACCATTGAGTTGTTGATTTGCTTGAGTGGTGGAGACAAATAGGATGATTTCTTTAAATGGCCGCAAGGTGTCTATGATAGAAGCTTTGGTGGCCAGTGGATGTATAGATATGGAGGCATCAAATTTACAACATCAAATGCTTAATCACATTAGTAAAGAAAAAAAGAAGAAGGAAGAATGCACTTCCAACTTTGAAGAATGTACAATTGGAGAAGATTTTTTGTTGCATGGTTGGTAAACAAGCTAGAGTATGTTTAAGAAAGAATGGTTCTTTTAGTAGGTCAGAGTTACTTGAATGGATGCACCTTGACTTTTGTGAAATGTTTGAAGATTGTCATTTGAACGTCAGATCGATGGCGTTTTTTTTTTTCTTTTTTTTTTTGAAAATCTACTAAAGTACCAAAGGCAGGCGGGGCTCCCAGGTCGGGACATGACGCATAATGCTTGGCTATGAAGGGGGAGATGTTGGGTCTTAGGCTCTCTTCCAATACGAGAAATGCCCAAAATATATATAATTACAATTTTATGAAAAGAAGAGGAAGGGAAGGGAAGGAAAAAATAGAAAAGAAGGTTGTTATTTGGTTGGGTGGTTACATGTGTTTATGCATATATATCGAATTACTCTTATCTTATTTATAAATCTATTTTAACTAAATTATACATACCAAGAGGGATAGTTAATTAGTTCAATGATTATGTGGTAAATTTATAAATTTTCCTTTATTTATAAATGATTATCTTTCATCTCTTTTTTTTTCCCTCTATTTTCATTGATACAATTAATATAGTTAAAATTGTCACAATCTTATTTACTATCTGAAACACGACTTATAAATAATATCTAATTTTTTAATTAAAATAAACTTATAAATAAAATAGAGTGATATTTTTATTGATCTGAACCAGTTGTTATTCCTAGCTAGAAGGGTTTTTCACGTTAATCTTTTGTTTCATTTAATTTCAACGAAACATTAGTTTACTTTATTTCCTCAAAAGACTCTTACAAATAACAAATCCCGTGAAGGTTTAACATCGGGCGGCCGTGCTCCTTCCTAACCGTGGCAAAATAAATGCGCGCGCGTTACAATTAATTAAGTAGTGGCACTTCTTGATCTTCAATTTGACAGGTCTACCTTTTTCCCCTTTTCTTTTTTGTTTTCACCGAATAATCATGTTTGCAGATGTTACTATTTAAGCTTCTCTCTTTTGTTACTTAAATTGCTGGTCTTGAGCTGAACACCTGCTTTAGTCTTTTCTAAACTATTAGTTGGAGCCGTCTTAAACGTTATTGACTGATCGGTATTATAATTAATTCCCAGCAGCCTCCAATAGATTTTAGTTGCTTTACTTTATCAGATATCCAGAAAAAAAATCATCACCTGCTATGCTAAGCGCACCTTTAATTATATTGTTTTTTTTAGAAAACCAACAGAAATATGGGCAGAGAATTGAAAACAAGATACAAATGAAATTTTAATCATGACGGATCGAAGTTTGGAACTCAAAATGTTGTAATTGAAGTCATTCTAAAACAAGGAAATCAGCATGCATTAAGAGGTAAAAGATTGGGACTCTGAAGTCCAAGGGAGCCATCATCAGTTAGGATCAGGAATGTTGGAGGAAACGAAGATTGATTGGTTTGGTGAGTTGGGCAGACGCCAATAATTAAAGTTATTCGGAAATAATGGGTACTGGATTTGGTCTCCTCTTTAAGGTCTTTTCTGAACGAATTGTGTTGTCTCCTCGGATGATAGAGATCATGATCTTGTACCAACATCATATCTTCCCAACCCCCAAGACATTAATTCCTGAGTCCCCACATCATGACTTAATCTGGCCAGCATCAGAAGGATTTTGTTTTTATTAGATGTTCTATTAAAATGATAATATATATCATGTCCTTTTGTTTATACAGATTATATATAAATAAATAATATGCTGATTAATTGTTTTCATCAAAATAAATATTCTAGAAATTATGAAGTTAAGTTGTTCTGAATATTTTCAGATTGCTTTAAATATTATCTGTCTATTATATTTTGAATAAAATATCTCTTGATTACTACATCTCTCAAATGATTTGGATAGAAATTTAGTTTAGGGTTATATGTCTGGCTCGTAAAGCTATTACTAGTCTTGATAGAAGGTTATAAATAACTTAGGCTGGTCTTAGAGTAGTATGTTGAAATATACTTACTTATTCTATCTTTAAGGGTTCACTTACTTGCTCTGTCTTTAAGTCTTTAAGGGTTCTCTGACGGGTGACGCATATTACTAGATCATTGCTATGCCCCATCATCTTGTTAGAAGAATTTTCTTCTGATATTATTTTCTCTTTTTTAATTTTCAGGCTGTGAGATATAACTTGCAGAATTAGAATTACAATATTCTCTCAAATGAGTCTAAATTGAGAGATACGGATCATTAAATAATGATCTTGTAATATTGAGATCGATAAATGCCTATACTTATTTTAAAAGAACAAAATAAAATCGTCACTCCGTCCTTGCAATTGACACCAAAGTAGACCGACCACAATATAATCAGATTAATTAATGTCCTATAATTGACGAGGCACAATTGAAACAACTGAGGGACTCAAACATAATGCGGTTCATATATAGTTATAGGAGGGGGCCTTTTTTGTGAATTACTATTATCTACAAAAGACACAAGAACAACCTTGGAAACTGGAGTGTCGTCTAATGATCGGCCACGGACAAAATTAAACCTTAAAGCAAAAGGCAACTTAAACCACGTGAAACGCACCTTCACGTCAGATGAGGAAATAGTGGGCCATCACTGATATATTATAGTTGGAAAACAAAGCGACGAATCTCTCAAGGGCAAGGATTATTCAAAGTGGATATATATATATATGGATGAACACGTACAAATGCTAGACGCTTAGAGAAGTGGGTAGGCAAAGTTGGACTTCCTACAGCTCACGCTGTCATTTTCTGTATAAATTTGTGACGACGTAGCTGGAGACTCTATTACCAACCAGGAATGAACCCGATCACCCTGGACCCCACCCTGTGGATATGATTCTGATGTTATAGCACATCATGATCGATCGTTAAATGGAAAATAAGGAAGCCATGTAACGGTGATCTTCCAATATAATTTTACACGCAGGCTTGTTGATCCTTTTCATTTTCCTTACCTTCCCTATCCCCGAGCGTTTTAAAATCCTGTCCTTCATTTCATGACTTATGCGCTGAATTGATTGGCGCATTTGAATGAGTGAGAAGCATACAAAATAAGGACGAGGTTCGTTTTGGCGAAGGAGATCAGTACAGCTGGTTGGCACCGGCCGCATCATATTCTCTTAGTTTTCAAATTCTTCTGTGCTGACCAGTCCTGTGGTGGGATCTACAACCTAATTAAACTTCTTCTGTCAAGCATGACCCATTGCGACCTTGTTTTCCAACTCATCCTTTATTAATTTCATTTGGATTATTTAGATTTATTCTTTTTAACTAGTGATTTTAAATACAAAAAAATCATTTTTTTTAAAGAAGATATTAGTTTAAAGATTATCTTTATTTTATTTTAGATTTTCTACTTATTAAAATAACTTTTTTTAAAAAAATAAATTTGTATGGTTCAATTAAAACAAGCTCTCCGTCCCTACTTATCCAAATTGGTTAAACACGCAATTGTTGCTTAACCTGGGAGTTAAAGTTAAATGGTATAAGCCCCCAATTCTTCCTCAGCAATCTGCGCATGCCCTCCCTATAGCTAGGACGTACAATCTCAACCAAATACTCCTATTAAACAAGTAAACGAACATGAATTGAAAGGTGAAACAGGGATGGGCTTGTTTGGCATTATATTGATGGCTAATTGGTCAGTATATCATTATTTATCATTAAAGAGAATAAAAGGAATCCAGCTGGGATACGTGCAGGGGTGGCTGGCTATGCCCGATTGAGACCCTAGCAATTTTGTCTGCCGTTAAGGGTGACACGTGTGAGATTCTCTGTACAAGAGCACAGAGCCAAAAGTCAACTCGTGTGTTCCCAGTCTCACTTGATTCGTCATTATGCCTTCACACTTAACCTTCTCTGGTGTTAATTAGTACCACCGTTATCCCTATTCTTCAGTTTACTATTCCAGTCAAGTCAAGTCAACAATGTTGATGTCACCCTGTACGTCATTCCCCTATCATTCCTTCCCTCTGTATATTTTTGAGTTTGTGCGATTTGCAAAAATTCAACTTAATTAGACATTTAAAGAACATTTATCTTAGCACTACCCAACCCAATGTTGTTCTTTACCTGTTTAGAGCGATACCAACGTTAATTGTTTATTAGATAACCCTAAACTCCATGTATGGCTGCAACAGAACGCTTGTACAGCATCATCAATAAATAACAACGCAATTCATCACTATATAACATGCCCCTTCATGCAAGTCATCAAGAACAAAAATAACCATACATAATTAAATTGCGTAGAGTAACTAGTTGTTGTATTGATCAAACTTTGAATGATTGGATGGATTTTCAGTAAGGAGTACGTTAAAAAAAGGTGGTCAAAAAGGTGAACGTGATCTTGTATTGATTTGTGATTTAGGATGCGGTTGAAAACTTGAACCTGGAGGTCACATTCTAAGAGGATTCACTGGGGATTTAGTTTCCTCCAAATCTCCTTGAGAATAATTAAGGGTGATTATTGTGTCTCCCCTATGACTATTTTATCTCCTTTAATTAATTAATTAATTTAGTCTGTCTATGAGATCATACGAGGATCCCTGTACAATGTCGCGGGGACCACCCTCAATAGTCCACATGTGAAACTGAGACTGGGTAAACCAATCCAGACATGAGCTTATCCGCACTTTTTTTTCAAAAAAAAAAAAAAAGGAAATCGGAAGCTTGGACCAGGAATTTTTTTTTTTTTTTATTGCCTCGGTTAAGTTTTCACTACCAACTCCATTTATACGTTACAGCGATCACTTTCCAAGAGTTAGATGCCTTGCCGATAAATAATTAACCAATTTCGGCAAATGTGATGAAAAATAAAAGCACTGATCTTGAAAAAGAAACCAGTACCAATGTATAGCAGTACTAAGTATGGGCAAATTCATAGCATATATGAGAGCTCCATTTTAGGAACAATGAAGGAAGCACTTCAACTGTGAACACCGCAAGGCATGGCCAATGATTGGGCCCTCCATTTTGGAATACAACAACAGTACAGTCAGATTCTGGATTGGCTTCTTTCCCTCCCAGGACAAAACAGAGCAGTTTCGACAATAAAGGAAAGTGCATGATACTCCTACAAGAGTATTCTCTCTGAATAGATTATGTTAACTTGAACTCATACTTCTTCTATTCTTACGATCTTATACAGGGCTTGATTGTCCTTTTTATAAGACAGTCTATAAAATTTAAATAATATTTTTTTTCCCCAAAAATGTCTTTTAAACTTGATGCATGCTTTTAATTAATTAAGAGAGAATAATGTGATAGAAAATATATAAAATTACTCCGTATTATAAATAGGTATTTTTTAAAATCCATTAGTTCACAGGAACAAATCACAATTTGGGAGACATTATATTTACACATCATTGATCAAAGAGAAGCACAAGAGATAGAATTAGAGGAAAAATAAGGAGGATGAAAATCCAAAGCATGAGGCGGGAAAACGAGGAAGTGAAGACTGTAAAGTGTAAACACAAACTCCCTTGCGTGTGAATCCCGAGGACCCAGGAAAGTGCGTAAAGATGATGACAACAGGCGAATCGGATATCGGCGCATAGCCGCCAACCCGCCATGCTCTTCTCAGACAGTTTTCCAATTCTCTCTCTTCCCCTGTCTCTGTCGCTAAAACACATACTATTACTATTAATTTTTTATGTCACTGTCCTCATTTTCCGATGTACCGGCGTCACTGATGAGTGATGACACACAAACGGCAGCAACTCCAGAGCAACACAGAAACGGGAAGACAAACTCACTGACAGAGGCCGACACCGTTGCTGAAACCCACGTCCCATATGTCTCCTCCTAAATGGTAGAAGCTAGATGCTTTATCATAGATAAATTAAGGGATTCTTTTTAAATTAAGCAATTTCCACATCCCCAATCGAAAGATCCCGAAGAACTGCATACGCGGTTGGACTTGGAAGTGTATCATCACGTGCTCTATTTTTCTACTATCTCTTGCACCTTCAGAAGCTAACATTTCGCCCTTCAACATATTTACGGCGATCATCTTTCGCTTTGTTGGCTCTGATATTCGAATCAGAGTCGCCGATAAACCCACCGAGGGGGTGGGATTGGTTCATATCAAATCATAACTTGAGAACCAAAATCGCAGAATACATCAAAATTCAAGCATCACATTAATACGAAAAGCAGATGGATAACTAGAGCGTGGAATGAAAATCAGGAATCTAAGAGAGGCCTAATTTGAAGACAATATAATGGCCCTCATGTTTAGCTACAGCTAATTCAACGGAGATTCATAGGGGTGGATGCGTTTGATGTTTGTCGCACGGGGCAGGCCGACCGTTGAATTGGTTTGATGAAGGCATCGTTCCGTTCCTCTGGTTTTTGCTGACGTGAAATGCAGCCGGAAATAAATTTAACCACCGCCTCAAACATCATTCTCTTAACGGATTTCCTCCGTGCCGGAATCACCGTCGCATTGATCTTCCGCAGGCGCTTGAGCCGTGCCTCCTTCATCGCAATCACCGTCTTCTCTTGCTCTGTCTCAGCTAAAACCACCATCGTCCCAGTTGGCCTGTAGCTTCGTCACCCTCTTTTGCACGTAGTTCTTCCCCTCTCCCTCTCTTGGATGAAATCTGAATTTCAGGGAAAGGGCTTTGCTATATTTTATCTGTGGGGCGGGATCCTAGATGGGGCCCAAAACATTGCGGAAAAAGAGGACAAAAAATACAAAAGCATCATCCTTTATTAGTCCAGTGACACGAAAGAAACAAGGTCACGCTCAACTATCTGGCAGTGAACGAGGGATCTATTATGGCCAGGTAGATTAGCTGCACTCCAAGAGGATACACACCAATTTGGGTGTAAAAATTAACTTCACCCCAAGAGTAAGCACTGTCATTTTCTGTGGAGGAAAATTAAAGCGCATTGACTCAATGTGAACGCTTAAAAAGTTGACATACTTGTCTGCTGCAAACTTCTCTATCTCTCTTCTTTTACCATTTTTTAATGTCATAAGAAAAAACAAATATTTATCATATCTGTTGTTGACTTCTTTTGATGGCAGTGGAATGCATGAATATTGAATGCAGTCACAGTTTTGAGTATAGACAGACACAAGCTGGTTTGCCGGCTTAATTAACCAAGGCCTATGAAACAGGGTATTATATTAATGGCTTAATGTCGAGGTTGTTTATATTCCTACAGTATTATACAAGCGTTGCTTGCTTGGCATGTTGGTCAATAAATTAAAACAAGAATAATGTAACCTACGTGTGGCTGTGGATTATAACTAAATGACAAGCACATGAGGAAGTGACGCACGTTTCGTTGATGGCGTGCGTGTATGTACACATACACAAGCCAGTAAGCTCACGTGCCGCGCATCACTTTCTCCTAAAGCACATTTATGCCCGCCACGCAATAATTTATATGCTGCCCAATTTCAATCTAACGCCTGCGCTTCATTAATTAATTAATACGACTTTATTAATTATAGGCTAGTGTTGTATATTAACTGCTATGCCATCAATTTTAACTTCATTCATCCCTGCACCATATGCAGCGTATGTTAATCCTAATAATTAACAGCGCACCCTCAATATAAACTATACATTGGGTCATTCATGCACGTTGGAATTGAATTGAATTCATGTGGTCCCAAGTCACAGCCAACTAACAAACTAAACATGTACTAGTTAATGGTTTTCACATATTGGAGAATGGAGAGTATAAATGAATAAGAGTATATTGGAATTGTGCCGCATTTAAAACTTGTACGAGATGAAATTGGTTAGGAGGGCATTTAGTTTGTGGGCATATATTTTTGGGAAAATATATCAACCAATGATTGATTCTTCTATAAAAAAAACAAGTCTTTAGGGACCAGAGATATTTATTCCGTATGTGAAATTACTTTCTTGTCTATAATAATTGATATTTGGATATTATATAATATTAAGTTATATGACTAAGTTCCAGTATTTTTTAATCACTTATTAATATAGGCATATCCACTTATCAACAAAGGTGTTTTAGTTAACATAGATGGTCTTACTTGAGCCAAAAAAAAAAAAAAAGATGGTCTTGTTAATGGTTATTCTGTTACTTGTCAATATAATCATATTCACTTGTCAATTGGAGCTGTTTTAAATTGCACTGATAAAAAATAACAATAGTTAACATAGATCGGTTTTGTCAATGACTACCATTTGACTTATCATTATAGACACATAAACTTGTCAAAATAGATATATACATTTGTCAATGTATAATTGTCATTATAGACACACAAACTTGCTAAAATAGACACAAAGATTTGTCAAAATATGTACACACACTTGCTATATAAACTTGTTAAAATAGACATATACACTCACCAATGTATAACTTGTCATTATATCCACATAAATTTGTCAAAACAGGCACATACATTTGCTAATATATAACTTGTGAAAATACACACATTGACATATTCGTCTCTGTATGAACCATGGTTGGAGAAGAGGGTTTTGACAACAAGTCAATGTGAGTATATCGACAAGTTATATATTGGCAAGCGTATGTGCTTATTTTGATAAGTTTATATGTCTATAATGACAAGTTATACATTCGTGAGTGTATTTGCCTATTTTGACAAGTTATGCACCTATTTTGATAAGTTTATATGCTTATAATGACAAGTTTTACATTGATGGTATGTATCTATTTTGATAAGTCTATGTGTTGACTTTGATAAGTTTATATATCTATTCTGACAAGTTTTTGTGTGACAAGTTCTACATTGATAAATGCATGAGCCTATTTTGATAAGTTTATATATCTAGAATAATAAATTAAAGAGTGACTATTGGCAAGCCCATCTATATTAAATGTTGTCATTTTTTTAGTACAATTTAAAGTAACTCTTGTTGACAAGTGGGTGTTACTATATTAACAAGTCATTGAATGATCATTAATAAGCTTATCTATATTAACTAAAAAAATTTTCATTGACAAGTGGATATTGACAAATCATAGTGTCAATTAACAAGTAGCTAAACCTAGTTATATAACATGGTATCATATAATATACAAAAATCAATTATTAAAGGTAAAAAAGTAATTTCACAATATGAATTTATACCACTAAGGTTCCTATAGACTTTTTTTTTTTTTTAAATAAGGGAATCTACAATGAGAATTTTTTATTTCTTTTTCTTGTCCTTAGGACTCCTTTATTATTATTATTTTTTTAAACCTCGCCTAACTGGTGTTTGTTTGGACTTGCCCCCAAGGTTTGAGGCTTCCTTTTCTGAGTTTGGCTTACCTCCGTTGCGCGATTCTGTCCGCTGCCTTCTACTGCGTCGTTTTGGCGCAGAAATCTTGAAGCTTTTTTTTTAAAAAAAAAAAATATATATATTTTAGGATACTGACCGGTCTTAAAAAAATACTTCAGGATATTGACCAGTGCTGGAAAGATACTTCATGATCGTGAAAAAATATTTTAGACACAAACTGAAACTAGAAAAATATTATAGGATACTAACAATCTAAAAAGATATTTTAAGATACTGAAAAAAAATACTATCTTAAGAAATTATTTAAGGATTTTTGAAAAATATTTTAGGATATTGATTTGTATTAAAATGATATTTCAAGATACTAACTGGTACTAAAAAAAATATTTCATGGCATTTTAGGATTTTAAAAAATATTTAAGGGTACTGACTGGTATTGAAAATATACTTTAAGATATTTGTTTAAAATCCTAAAATATTTTTTCACGATCATTAAGTATCTTTCCAATACTGGTGAGTATCTGAAGCATCTTTTTAAAATATATTTAAAAAAAAAAGCTTCAGGATTTCTGCGCCAAAACGACGCAGTAGAAGGCAGCGGACAGAATCGCGCAGCGGAGGTAAGCCAAACTCTCCTTTTCTTAACCACCTCTTCCTAATTTATATTCTATTCGCCTTCTGTCTCTCTGCTCAAAACATTACCGACTTTAGTTTTAGTGGATAAGCATCCACTATGCTCTCTTTCTGGGTCAAGAATTTGCCAACCCCCATCATTTCATGAACTTTTTCTCACACTTTCATGTGACCAAGAAATCCATCTATCTCGCCTTTAATTGCCGACATTATATTTAGGAAAGATATAGAAAAAGACCCCATTGAATTTCAAAGTAACGAGATTAGCAAGAACAATAAAATAATTGATAGTTTATTTTGTTAAGAAATCATTTATTTGAGATGTTAAAATTTAAGTGATATTTTCTTGATGGGTTAATTGGTATGAACAGCCACCATGTACACAAGAGCCTCTCAGACTTCAACATTGACATATTCTCCACTTAAATGGTATGAACGGGAATACCCACGTGCCCTCTTTCCCTTTTCTTTTTCCCTTCTTTTAAGAAAGTAACACACTCTAGTAAACAATAAGAAAAAGTCTCCTCCAAATCCGGTACATCCCATCTTACCCGAATTGTGGCATCGATTTCATTTATCGTCACGTTGATTATGACGTGATGCTGCGAATATTATTACACTTTGTGAGCTATTTTTCTCTTGCCCCCCTTCTCATTGCATAGCTGTAAGATAAACATCTTGGCAATGATTCTTTACCATTAGCTCACCACCAAACCTCGTGTCTAATCTTATCTATTCTAATACTACTTTTTGAATGATTAATTCCCTCTTTCAAAGATTCTATTTCTCCTCTCAGTAAAGTGTTTCTGTGGTTTGGGTTGGATTTCACTCCAATTTCAACGATTCAAAAAGGTGGCTTTGCCTCTTAAGACCGCCCTTTTCAGAAGGATAGATAATACCTATAAATTTAATTTGATGAGGTCATCGTCAATTCGTCATCCAGGCCCCCAACGTGACCAATTTCAATTTGTGCTCTTCAATCCCATCTCTCTCACACACATACACACACCCCCATTCACACGATTCAAAAAGGTGGCTTTGCCTCTTGAGACTGCCCTTTTCAGAAAGGCGCGCGCTTCTGGCGTCTTGTCTATTCCAACTCTAGGTTAGTTATAATGGAATCTCTTAAAAGAAATGCGCGACTAAATTTTACCCACTAGGGTTCCAGAGGATATCACTCCCCTGGGCCCATGGCAATACTCCAGCTAAGCCTATGATAGATCATCTGTAAATCAATTTTAATTCTTGAAAGCCAGTTGCCCTTCACTGCAGATCGAATGTGGACAATGATAATATCATGAAAACCAAGTTTGGGGGAAACAGACTTTGAAGAGATTGACTGTAGAGGAAATGTTGAAAAAGAATTTCGCCTACTATAATTGGCAGTAACTGAAAATAAAGTATGCAATAAAATGGTAATCCTGAGGTCTAACCATTAAGATCATTCCTTCTCATTACAAATTCAACACGAATTTCAATTTTACAGATCTAAGGAAGATCCCAACCCAAAATGGTAAAATTCACATGGAACAAGCTAAGCAGCCATACAATAGCAATCACATCTGTAAATTTGTAACTCCTCCCTTTACTTAGACTTCGCTCATCGTAGTTGCTGATGATACTAGCTGCCTTTGAAAGTCCCTCTATTGTCCTGTCTTTCCAGGTCATGTACACTGAAGTCAGCAAAATCTACAACAGTTATACAGCCTACCAAAATATCAGTCATCCAAACAATGCGGTGAGAAATAATTGGATATTGCTGCACTAGCGCGAACCTGAGAAATTAGAGTCATCACTAAAATAACTAGGAAGCTCACAGCTTTCTCTACGTCTGGGTTGCAGCCAAGTCCTCTTCGAAATTCAAAGTATTGGCTGCAGTTAAAAGCATGTCCATTCCTCCACCTTTATCCAAATCTCGTCCATGTTTACCGTTCCAATTTTTTTCAAATCTATCACTTGGTTTTGAGCCATCTTCACTTGCTTTTTTCTGCTTTTTACTCTCATATAATTTTTTCGCCTGTTGTATTACTTGCAACCCTGTATCACATTCCCCGCAGAACCATTTTCCCTTGGGAATAGAAGCTCGGGGAGGTTTCATGCAATATATGTGGTATCCATCATCACAGCCATCACAGAGAACAATCTGACTATCATCTTTATCAGTGAGACAAACTTGGCATAAGCAAGAAGGGCAGTACCAACAGGGACCATATGATGTAAATTGTTTACTTGTCAAACACCTTACATGATACTTTTTCGAGCAGGCAGGGTGATCACAGATTTTAATACTTTCACCATCCACTTCATTTTTACAAACTTTGCAGGTCGTGTCAATTTCCTCCCTTCTAGATGCTTGAGCCCCATCATAGGAGCAATAAGAATTCTCTTCGAATTCATTGATTGTTTCCCCATTTTCAGGGAAGCTTTCATCAAAGTTCAGGGTCTTGGAGTCATTCAACCTTTCACATACCACACAATTTTCATGTGTAGACACGACTCCACTAGCAATGCATTTGGCACAATACCAGCTCTTGTGGGGTATCTCTTCGACGGGAGGCTCAATACAGGAGATATGGAACATCTCCTCACATGAATCACAAACCAAACAGTCTTTTCCATCTGCTTTGTTTCCACAATGCCTGCAAGTGCAGATCTTATACATGCCAACATCTTCTGTCTGCTCTGGTTTCATGTGAGAATCAGATTCCTGATTATAGAACTGCTTGACACAAGACCAAAATAAATCTCAAAGACCATTTTAGAAATTCTATCATGCAAAAACTCATCATAATAAGTGCATTTGGTACTGAAAGAGCAACAGGATCGAAGGGCAGAGCTTTTGCAGTATGAACATATAATATGCATCAATAATGGCAAGATCTTCAAAACCTAGAAACAATACAGAAACGGCTTTCAGACATAGAAAGATCCAGAACTAAAACCCCCTAGGTGGTCTGATTCCAGAAAATATCTTGGATGTCAAAGGCAAAGCAATACCTAAACTCCTCATGTCTTTTTTTCTCAAATAAAGAGCTATAAGGTTTGCTGATAGAAATGCATACACAGTTTGCTGAATGAGATGATGAATTTTTATGTTCATGCAGCAACTACAGCTGACAGTCAAAATGATTTGCACAAGAAATAAATAAGGTACAATGCTCTGGATAGTCACTCAAGTATGATAACATCGGGAATTCAGTGAAATTTTTTGCTGACCATATAGAGCAAAACACCAACAGCAGCTAAGCTGTGATCTTAGGCCTCATTTGATATGCATAATGAAAAACAATGGAAAGGCAAATAAAATGGGGAAAAAGTTCATAGATGAAAAATTACACCTGTACTTCTATTTAGAGAAAGTAAGAAAGAATAAACATTGCCAAGTAACTATTATATTATAAGTTACACAAAAAGGCCGGAATGGGGACCTCTTTCCATCTTCATACCATACAATCCCGAGGGAAAAATCTATCTCAATAAATAATCGTTTTTAAGCTGTTCCTATGCCTGCACCATCATCTCAAGAAATGCTAATAAATAAAAACTCTTACCTCCTGTTTTCCATCTTTGAATGTGCTATGCACTGAAATTCCAGCCTGAAGGTAAGGGGGGAAAATATGGTTTAGTGGTTTACAGGAAACAAAGAACAGATTTTGAAACCTCAGTGTTTCAGAAGTACAAGGATTTGCTTTACCTGCTCGCAGTAGAAAGTTCTTGACATGTTTGAAAGGCCCTTGGCAAGAGAAACAATCTCATTACCAGCGTCTTGAAGTTTTCTCCAAACCTTAAGATATTCATAATTTTAAGTCATATTAAATAAGAACAAGCAATCAAATTCTTCCATTATATGCTCAAGCTAGCAATTCATTAATTGTTTATGCAAAAGGGGAGGCTCTCTCGCCCATGGCATCTTTGGGAACTGCTTGATCAACTGATTGAATACATGAAATTCATCCTGCCATTACACAATGCTTTCTTGATTTGGGAGAAAGTATCATTCTTAAAAGGTATTGATTTCTCAAAAAAAATTTCCAAATCATAACCAGGAAAAATACTGTTACGAAGCTATCTACTTAGCTTTATCTTATGGCTGAACAATTGAGAATGCCAAACAAATTGTAGAAACATGTTACTCCTCTAGTCCATAATGTAGGAGCTAACTGGGGAGTTGATGTTGATCCTAAATGTAAGACCTATTTCATATATTTATCAATATTTCCCAAATTAACCCCATTGATATTCCCTCAACAATAATCAAGTAGGAAAGGGGGGGAAGAATTTAGGAAGATGATTGATGTGTTTTAAAAAAAACATATCACATAACTAACTTAACTAATATCCTTAATCTGCTTAAATTAGTTAATTAGGTATTACACAAAAAACCAGAGGAGTATTAGTTTTTCTCTTAAGTCTTAGCCAGTACTCAAAGATGGAGGGGGAAAAAGGTTCTTATCATATTAACAATATTTTAAGAATGATGCTTTGCTTCACCGTTCATATTTTAAGGTTGGCATCTCACCAGAAAAACCTAAGCAATAAAGCTGCCATTGTCCCCGCAGGTCATCCTATTTAACCCAGATATGACTGAATCTTCTGAAAACTGAGGTGCTATTCCTGGGATGATGACCAAGATGGGCAATATTATAGAGAAACGGTAAAATAACAGAGGAGAGGAGAAAGGCAGAATGGTGTAACCCTCACTTTTGGCTATCACACAAGCCACTTAAGATGATTGTTGACTTCACCAACATCCCCCCCTCAAAAAAAGGGCTTTAAATTTGGCTTTTAAAACATTTCTATTTCTAATTTCGTTTGTAGGAAAATTTTAAAAAAAATTACTGCCTGCCCACTTAACATCTAGCTTTCAATATGTACCCCTCAATGACTAAGTAGTAGAACTCACCTAAGCTTAACGGATGAATATGGTACTTTTGTGAGTTTGTCCATTCTAAGATACTAGTAGTAGTGAAAAGAAACAAGAACGTACAGAATGAAGGGAATTTCACAAAGTTGAACAAAAAGGATAAAGTAACTAAAAAGAAAACACCACTAAAAGTGCTACAAAGCAGAGTTCTTGATGTAGTGGTTATCACAATAAACTGTTTGACTTTATAACTTTGAGTGTTTACAGGCATACATAATTCATTTTCCCCAAGATTAAGAGAATAAGAAAGGCAAATACCAATTTATAAAAAGCAGGTCAGTCGGAGAGTAAACAGAGATACAGTTGAGAATTACTCAATAGAAAAGATAATGAATTGAATAAATAAGTGAACAGACAGCAAAATGCAAATTTCAAAACAGAAAGGGAAACTATAACAATACAACACAGCCCATTTACAGAAATAAGGAAAACAGAAAAAAAGTCAAATTAAGCAGATCTAGGAGAAATTAAAAATGCAGAATATTACCTGTTCAACATCTGACAAAAAAAGTGTGGGCGACTGTTCATAAGCTTGCTCTTTCAACCTTGAGTTTATGACACTGAAGTCAAATACAGTTTCAGGCTTCATTCCTTTGAAATTTTCTAGTAGCACTTTACACAATGAACTGAATTTCTCAGAGACTAAGACATTACATAGTACACGCCGACACATCTCATTTACGTTAGGACCATCTGACTCATTATAAGACCCATTGCACAAGACATTTGCATGCCCATTAACTTCCTTCTGTAATCTATTAGACATCGGCTCAACGTGTGAAGAGTAATCTTGTCCAACTTTGTCAATTTTACATGTTTCCTGAAACAAAATGAGATGCAACATAGAATAACACGTTTAGAAAGGAGTCATAAAAGCAGGATACACACGGTTCTTGTATTAGAACCAAACCTTTAAAGTAGTGGCACAACTAATTTTAGGAAAGCGCAGAAGAGCTTCCCTCATGCACCCTTCTATGCCACCTTTATCATCACCTAATGACTGATACAAATGCATTAGTACAACATTTCCCCAATGTGCATGTGAATGCTTGTCCAAATTATTTCCTACAGCTACATTACGTGATTTCTTTACATCCTGCAATACAAAAATTCCAATCATTGCTTTGCAGAAAGAACCAACAGAGTTGTATATGTAATGATTCAAGTTGATTGTACGCCATGGGCGAAATCATCTCAACTAAAATGTTTTAATGAACATATCGATAGCATATTTGTCATATTAAACAGAATGTTAAGCAATTGGCAATAATATCATCAACAATCATCACATGCATAGAATAAACCAAGCAAAATAGCCCCCTCCGATGGAAGGTTCCACAATATCCACTATCAATGTATCCAAGTAGATCATTATCTTAGTGTTTTAAGTATCATTACAACTGAACTTCATAAGAACATGGAATAAATGTTTGTTGCAACGCTACATGTGCAGAAAGGTTAGATCTAAGTCACGCCCAATGCAAATAAAGTCTATTCTCTTGCTGTCGAAACTATAATTAATAACCCCCAATGATTACATTCAGAAATCAAATATGTCCTTTTTCCTGGTGCCTGAACGCTGAAGTACACAGATCCTTAGTTGAACTAACTTTATTTATGCACAGAATGAGTTTTAACTGAAGAGTGGAGGATGTGGGGGTTAACTTTTACAAAGACCAGAGATAGCCAAAAAAAAAAATGATGCTCTGGAATCAGGGTTCTTTCATGTTAGCATGTTCTCAGCAATTTCATGTCCTTAAATCATAAAGATAAACAGTAACCTATGGTTTCCAAGACATAAATCAAATATACTATTGACTTCAAATATAAAAAGTGACTTCATATAGCATCAAAAATTAAGAGCTCCACATAAAAGCACACTGAAATGGACATGTCAATAGCATTTTTATTTTATTCTGATAAAGCATTAACATTATGCAAGTTTGATATCTATTAATTTGCATATTAAGGATCTACCAAGTAGATAATTTTACTCTAAAAACTAAACACTTGGATTCAGAAGCAAATGTTATTAGCCAGACACTTGAAACCTGATATCTTTGGTAAAAGGAGATGCCTTAGAAAGTAGCAAAATGGAACGCCTATCCAGTAATCACAAACAGAAAGAACCTGAGAAGAAAAATATCTTTCCACACTCTACATCTTCTTTCTCTTTATGACAAAGTAACTATGGGTAGTTACAAGTTTCAGTCTCACAGATACAAGCTTACTCCTTAGTGTCTACAATCTTGCAAGCTACTCCATAATCACCTTTATTTACCCACCAAAGGTTGCACGATGATACATGTGCATCCCACAAGCCAAGTGATAATCATTTGAAGTTAACATATACCTCCCCAAATCATAAAAGAAGTTTTGCAGGGCACATCTCCAACTATTCCTCAAGATGCAAACAAATAATGCACAGGCACGCCCACAAACACACAGGGAAATCATTATCCAAAATGATGCTAGAGAAAGATTGGCATTCACCATAATGTAATTGGAAAAGCAGGGGAAAAAAACCTGGCCTACCATGTGACTTGCAGCTTCTGAGTATGTTCTGCAATCTTTGTGAGCTTTGCTTTCTGAATTCAACTTCACATGCTTACGTCTCTTGTAAGTTCGAAAGCTTTCACCTACACCAGAGTCCCCTTGAGCAACATCGTTCCTGTCAGCTATTACCACCCCGTTATTCACAGCTTCACAGTTAAAGGGCCGAACCACTTTTCTAACATCGTTGCTATCTGCAACCCCATTATTCTTCAGGCACTGAACCGCTTCAGAACATTCTGTGTTATCCCCATTGGTTGTTCCCTCCTCAGTTTCCATCCTCCGACCGTGAATGAACCCAACTCTTTTACCTTTGCAGCAATGAATTAGGGTTCACAACGAACAAAGCCTTCAAAGATCCGAATCTCTCGAGATTTATTACTCAACATCTTTACATAGTGATAGCACGAAAAACTCAAATAAGCAGAGGTGAGGGACTAGAAGTTAAGACACACCACTTAGTTCCGTAAGAGCATAAGAAACCGAAAAGATGACAAAAAATGTAGCTCAAAGCTCTAAGCGAAATACTACTTGTAATTCAAAGGGTGTGAAATTGAACCGAGCCAACACCGTCACTGCGCCACAATATTTCGCAGAGACAAAATTTACTAAATGTACAGAATATTAAACACTCCAAAAAGTTCCCTTCTCCACACCCAACGGTTTATCAGAAACCAAAGGGGAAACTACCGAGAATGAAATTCAAACTCGAGTGATTAGCTTAGAGAAAAATAAGGCTTACAGATACGGAAGTTGAAGCCCTTGTAATCGAAATCCCAGTAAATCTGAGTTTGCGAACGCGGGTGGACTTGGTTCTCACTTCTCTGCAAGGGGTCTTATCCGAGTCATCCAATCTTTGAAACAGTAGCGTCCTTCGCCTTTCGCTGGTCATTTGCTTTCCTTATAATTTTAGCAGTTTTTAACTATTATATTTTCCCTCCCATTTTGTAATTTTATATTTTATAATGTAAAATACAAAAGTAAGAATTTGGCTGCAGATTTGGGTCGGGTCTTTTTACTGCATACGGATGACCCGAATCCGTTTTAGAAACTGGGCCTTTGATTGCAGCTCCCCTTTTCAGACGTCGAAAACTGGACTATCTAAAAATAATGATTAAAATATTTAAAAATAGCATTTCAGTTGTGATTGATAAGTATGAAAGAGAAGATTTATCTCAATTTATGTAAATAAATACTTTTAAGATGTCTAAAATTGATCCCAAACGTGTCTTCCTTTAAAATATGGTTAAAAATTCTATAAGTGGAACTCCTCTTAGGATCAAATTTTGTGTCTGTGATTCTAACAACGAACATATAATCTTTGGAGCTTGATATGAGGACAGAATTGGCTTACATCAGAATAGGAGTGTGTGCTTAATTACTAGTAATTGTTCATTGATTAGTTTTTCGGGCTTTCCAGTTCTTTCTTTCTTTTTTCCGCGTGTAATTCCGTATAGAGAATAATGTAAATTAGTTATGTTGGTCTCATCGGCCGTGAGCTTGTGGTAAAATAAAAGAACTTCGTGTCACAGTTATGCAGATGCAGCTAGCTACATGGACTGTTGCAGCTTTGCACTCCTTAAACCCAGACGTGTTGATGTTATTATCCTAGGAATGTGTATTTATTACTCTTTCATGGTAGAAAATTAATTGGACCATTTATAGCTGACGAACAGCATTTGCTCATCATACATCCTTTATTCTAGGTTGACAATGAATCAAATGCCTCTGTTGACTAATATTTGATACATTCACAAATCTATCAAGCATAGAAAGTTTTCATTAGAAATAAAAAGATTTTATCAATGTGATCAGATAAATATATTATTTGAAGAAATATATCATTTTAATCACGACGTGCGAATAACTTGATTTGTGTCAACATAAAACTAAATGCGGAATAAACTTTCAAATAATGCATAAGCATGACAATTTTCTCCAATTTTTTAAAGAAATAATAGTTCAATTCTTAGTTCAAGCTACCCTAAGACTCACATATGCAATCTGCTAAAGCTAATTGATTTTTTTAAAAAAAAAAAAAATATTTTTTCAATCGTCGAATAAGGAAAGGTAGCATGAATTATTAAAATATTGGCCCAGCAATTACGCTTAAAATATAGTTTACCAAAAGTCCTCACATGAACAAAATCCGTCGCTAAAATGATGAAAAAGGTTTGGGTCCTTGAGAATGATTTCTCTTCCCGTGGTCTTGGAAATGAACTTGGCAAAATCGTGGCACCCATGACATACCGTGAGATTTTTAGTCACACGTATAGGTCCAGCTCGTGAACTGATAAGCCCAAGGGAAATTGCTAATAGCTCGCCGTGTCCAATCTGAATGCCCTCCCTCTCTTCATCTACATCATGAAGGTTGAAATCCCACATAGGCTCAACTCCTTGGATTTTCATTTCCTCCATGAAACGCTGTAATTCCGAATAAATTCTTGCAGATCCTGGATGCGATACCTCCCCAGTTCCAAAGACATGAACTTTATTCCTCAGCACGATCCAAGAATAGGCTTTTCTGGGTTTCAAGCCCATGTCTCTGATCGTTTCCCTTAATTTATCCACCATGTGCCACTTTGCATTCCCAGCATACCAATTCAGAAGCAGCACGTAATTCTCAGCATTTAGAGGTTCTAAATCACAAAGTTGCTCAGCCACACGCTTACCTAGAGTGTGTTGTCGGTGAATCCTGCAACCTTCCAGCAATTTTCTCTGTACGTCAGCATGCTTTCCAAGATTGTGTTCCTTAATAAAGCTCATCGCCTCATTAAAAAGCCCAGCTCGTGCTAACAGAGCAACCATTAAAGCATAGTGAACCACTGTGGGTGACCTTATGCGGTTGTAGTAAAACTTACCTTCCTCAACCAAGCGTGCCGTGCTACATGCATGAAGGCCAGCAGCATAGGTGGTATTATCTAGATGTGCCTTTGAATGTTTCTCCATCTGACAGAAAAAATCAACTCCAAGCTTGCCTTGACCGTGTAGGCTATAGCCCAATATCATCACGGTCCATGTAATTACATCTTTTTCATTTAGTTCAGAAAAAATATTTGAAGCACATGCAATAGCTCCTGATTTCACGTACATGTCCATGAGTGCATTCTTGAGCTTCAGGTTTAATTGAATGCCGTTTCTAAGCAAATAGCCGTGAATTTCTTTGCCGTGTTTATGGGAAGCGATTCTCCCGCAAGCAGGGAGAATGCTGGCAATTGAGAGTGAATCAGGCTTCAAACCATTCAAGTTCATCTGTCGAAATAATTTGAAACCTTCGTTGAATCCTCCTATCTTCACATAAGAACGAAACATTAAAGTCCATGATATAACATCCTTAAAAGGCATCTGATCAAACATCAACCGAGCATCTTTTAAACTGTCGCAGTCTATATACATTTTCACGAGCGAATTACTCACTAGAACATCAAACTCTAATCCATATTTCTTGGCAATCTCGTGCACAAGTTTTCCTTTTTGCCGAGATTTTAGCAATCCACAGGCAATGGTTGCTGTTGCTAAGGCAACTGGATCAATAGGCACCCCGAGGTCCACCATCTGATGGAATAAATCAAGCGTCGAACTTGGTTTTCCCTGATCAATGTATAATCGGGCCAGCAGCGTCCAAGACACTAAATTCCGGTGAGGAGACTTGTCAAAGATCAGCTTAGCCATATCCACACTATCTAGATGCCCATACATCTCAATCAAAGCGGTAATAGCGTACTGATCAGAGGAGAATCCAAGTTTCAGAACCTGTCCATGAACCTGCCTACCGATGGATAAATCGCCCAACAGACGAGTAGCAGTAACCACACGAGGAAGAGTATGTCTATCAGGACGAACTCCGCGGAGTAGCATTTGATCGTAAGTTGATAATGCACTGTTGAAATCTCCATTTGAGAGATGAGTCTGAATAAGATTATTCCAAGCAAATGTGTCCCGGATAGGTATTTCATCGAACAGTTGGCGGGTCAGACCTTTCGGCACCACAAAAGTGCCGCTCCAGCACAGGAGATTACGAGGTTGTCTCGCTTGGATCATGTTCGTCGATTTCTGTTGCGAGGTGAAACATAAAACCTTCGCTGACTGGAGGATGTCCATATCAGCTCAATCCAGCGTGACTTGTTTCCTTGTTTATGAGGAGTGAGGTTAAAATGGTGAGGAAGAAATAAAGAGAACGAAGAGATCAACTAAACTCCCTAAACAATGAAAATGGTTGAAGATACAACGACCATTTTATCGACGGCTGGTGTTTTCAATTTTCTCCGGAAACCCGTCTCCAATTCCAATTTTGTTTCGTATCTACCGCCCCGTCCATAACTAGTAACCTTGTAGAAAGGATCAAGGGACGCCGAAACATGAACAGTACAGATTAATTGAACCATACTGCTCGAAGGATGGGAGGGAATATTATCAGTCTATCAGATTGCGAAGGATCCAAAGAGAGTAGTTCGTAAGGGTTGCATTTTCATCCGCCAGAGGCTTCCTCGGTTCCACCGCAAAGTAGACGATTGTTCTTCGTTTTGGGTTTTTGGAACGCGGAATAACTGATACTCCCCCCTCCTCTTGATTATTTTTATTATAAAATATTAACTGTTATTATTTTTTTTATCTTTATTACACCAACTTACTTTAACTAATTAATTTATTATTTTTTTTTATTATGCCCTCATTTTTAACTAACTCATTTAAAGCTACATCATTAAAGTGGGGGTAAAGTTAGAAATATTTATTAATTTTAAACCTAATTAATGAGTTAACTTTCATTCCTTAGTTTGTAAAAAAAATAGTTGGTGTCTTATAAATAATTCACATTTGCTGCATATCTCTCATGTCTCTGTTTCATGTGGACCTTATGTTCTTATGCTCAACCCACTAAATGAATATATTTTTTTAATGTTTCAATATATTTTATTTATTTATATTAAATTGCATACTTTATATGTTTTATTTATTTATATTAAATTATACGCTATATCATTTGTTATATTAAATTAATTAATTTTCAGTCTTCTAATCAGAAATTTTTTCCTATAACATCAATATCCTAAAAACTAATTATTTTGAAATATAGGTGTAAAAAAAAATGCAGCATACAGTTTAATCTAAATAAACAAAGTATATAAGAAAATTAAAAAAAATGTGCTCACCTCTCTATTATAAGGATGAGCACATAAAGTACATACCTGTGAACCCAATAAGTGAGAAGGGAAGATGAGTAAATTCTTTTGTGTTGATACACTTTTTGTGTTCAATCTAGAAACTCAAGTTCCCAAGCTTACTAATCTTTTTTTAAATGCTGGAAGATAAAATCCCATTAAAATTGATGGGAAAGCGAAGCTTTCATACATATTTACTCCTCATAAAATATTTTTTTTATAATGCAGTAAAATATGATTAAATTTGAATTTATGCCATAAATTTGAACTTATGCAATAACAAATTTGATTTTTGAGTGAAAACATTTTAGATAAATTTGAATTAGGCGGTAGAATATTTTAGACAAATTTAAACTCCATAAGAGAATATTTTTTTAAAAAAAAAATTTAGAAAAATATACCCGATGTTTTTTTTTCCCAATACAGACCCGATGCATATTTGAATGCGTCTTGTTGATCTCCGCTCCATAATTGTGGATATTGATGACAAAGAAATGCGAGCCTTGATGCCCTTCTTTTATTAAACCGATATGTTTTTTTCTTCCCTCAAAAATTCATCTAACAGTTTTTTTTGTCATCCCACCTAACAGTTATCCTCTGCTTGTTAACCACTATCTCACCGTCTCTAATGATTATATTATTGCATTTATAGATCCTGTTTGGGTTGAGGTTCAATATCAATGGGATGAGCTTTTTAGTGGGAAAAAATTTCAGTGAGAAAAAGGCTCAGTGTTTAGGTTAACTTATTTTTAATTGGGCTTATACCCAAAAAATAGCCTTTTCACCAACACTTGGGAGGAGAGCTTGTGGGCTAAGCTTTTGACTTTTCTGCTTTTTTGTATCACATAGGAGAAAAAAAAAGGGAGGGGAGGAGACAAAAAATTTTTCCCCAATAATATCTTTCTTGTTATAAAACTGATAAAAATAATAAGAAAAAAAGCAGAGGTTCTAGAGAGATAAAGTAGAGAGAGAGATTCTCATTTCATTCAATAAATGAACAGTTACAGAAAACCTCTATTTATAGAAGAAAAATGGGACTTTAGTGTAATTTCTACCTTTGGGTCATTTGGTGTAGTTTTCCCCAAAAACCTAAACTATTCACTCACGGATTTCCTTCCCGTGAGTGATTGTATAATTGTGTGCGGGTCCCACCAAATAGTAAACTACTATGCGTGGTACTATGCAAATAGTAAATCACTATGCGTGGGTCCCATATCATCTTTTAATATTTGGAAACCGCGAGTCAATGGACATCCACATAATAAGTATATTCATAACACTCCCCCTTGGATGTCCATTTATGAATGTGCCTCGTTAAAAACTTTAACTAGGAAAAACCCAGTGGGATAAAAACCTAGCCAAAGAAAAGAGTACATCATCCATTGATACACTTTCTAGTGCTGCCTCATTAAAAACCTTTCTAGGAAAAACCCAGTGGGATAAAACCCAGATAAGGGAAAAAGAGTACAGCGTGTATCGTCTCCCCCTCTTGATTACATCAGTGTTGCTCCCCCTGATGACTATATTGCTTCAATGTCTTTCTGAGCATATTATACTTTCTGTCATCAAATATTCTGTTAGAAACACCCAATCTGATTGTTCATTATATACCTGCAAGATCTAAATCTGTCAAGTAAAGTCATAATAATCTTTTCATAAATATATATGTGCATATAGAAATTCAATAAATGTTTATTCAGATAATGATGCTATATGCACTATCATCTTGAGTTCTTTTGGGACATATGTGTTTTTGGCGCCTTATGTGCTTCTAGCACATACAAATATATTGTGGCTCATGATCCTCATTATCATTCATTGCAGCATATGCTATCATAGATATTATTAACGTCGACTTCATTTTCAGTTCCATCGGATTTCATTCATAATTTATTGAGATCTCATTATATTCACATATATTAGGTACCTAGGTCTCTCTTGGACCACAATACACTTTTCTTGTAATATCTCTTCTGGAGATAACATCTCATCAAAAGATAACTCTTCTGGAGCTTTACTTAATTATCCTCGACTTAATCATCTATATTTTATAGCTCCTTTTCTCTTTTGAGGATTTTTATCTTTTAAAACCGATGGACCTGCAACGCTTCAGGAGTGCTTTATAACAATTCATATAGGAGCATTTGCAGTTGGCACATGTGACTTTGTCACTTTCTTTAGGTCAGTAAATGCTTCTGGCATTCGATTAACTAAACTCAGCAACTGAATTATCATTTTGAATTTTTAGTGCACATTTCTTTGTACGAGGATCAATAAGAGCCAATGATAATTCATTTCACTTTATCTTTACCCAATCTGCTTATTTTTCTCCCCCTCATCAAATCATCAATTTTCTTTGTATATCCATCTATGTGCATTGTAATAGATTAATAATCATTACACATTTAAAACATTTCAAGATGGAATTAATCTGGCTCCTGACCAAAAACCAATTATACGGGGAGAATTCTGTTGGCTTATATAATTGCTGCAAATATACACAACATATAAATTTTGTTCTCATAATCATTGATCTATCCATTCATGGATACTTTAATACATTATTTCTGGATCATTCAATCTGGAAATTGCGCGCATAATATATTGCAAACTTCTAGTTGCAAACATCACTGCAAACTTTGCAGATTTATAATCTCATATGTAAATTTTCAATTTGATATATTTCCAGAGATCCATTTCCAATAATTATGTCTATCTGAGAACAAGCAGCACATAATATATGACTCGGATGATCAAACAAGTCATGCCAACTTTCCATATGATTTATCATCAAATCTAATATTCATTTTGGGGGAATCAATATAGAAACATTCACAAAGAATTATCACATAAATATTCACACTTGATATATATTATTCTCCCCCTCAAGTGTGAGACCTTAAAAATTAATTCATGAAATTTCCATACAATATTCCATGATAAAATTTCCATTTTCCAGAATCAACAAACAAATATATATTAAATACAAAATCATCAGGTGTATAATTGCAGATTCACGAGCGCAATACTGTGTAATCACAGGCGCATCACTGTGGAATCACAGGCGCGACAACTCAGATTGTCGTATACATATAAAGTCAAAAAGATTCCAGGCTCGTGCTTTATAGGGAGCAAATCTGTAGAGATTTAACAGGACTACGCAAATCTGCAGAGATTCAATAGGATTTAATTCAACTATAAATAGAGGAAGGCAAACGAACATGCCTCACAAACACTCAAGCATCTGATAATATCAACTACCAGATACTCACACATATTTCTCTAAATTCTATTGCCATGGCAGGACCAAGCAGTTTTATCCCAGTTTCTGATACATCCGAAACAGCATTACTGGATGCTTTGTTGTATGATGATCAGCATAACATGTCATTTACTTCTTTGTTATCTCCTAATCCCTTTGAAATGTTTATTCCTCCTTCTACTATTCCTCCTTCTGCTTCAAATGTACCTACTTCTCCCCCTAGAACAAGTGTTCTTCCTCAATCTACAAGGATTGAAGGTACAACTGAAGCAGGTTCATCAAGGAGGCCTGTTAAGAGGTGTAGAACTATGGCAGAACTAATGGAGTCTACCAATCCAGTTCAGCCAATAGTGTCGGCAGTTAATCAACCAGCATTCACTAGCCAGCAAACTATCATCAGTTTGCTAGCAACAACCAGCCCGACAACAACAATCAGCCAACCAACAACCACTAGCCAGCCAGCAACAATTAGCCAGCCAACAGCTACAAGCCAATTAGCAACTACTAGCTTATTGGAATGTAGTTGCTGTCATGTTTTACGGGAAATTATTCATACCAACGGACTTCAGTACCATAAACTTGAAGTTCACGGAAGAAGAACAGGTATGATTACCCATGCTGTTTTATTTGAAAAAGTACAGGATAAATCTTATAATACTGACAGGCTTCCAATGTTTGATTTCACAAAGAAAAATTTTGAAGAAATCAAACAATTTCTGACACAGTATTGTATAGATTTACAAGCATCAGGATATATCTTGATGCGTGATCCTGTATTAGCCTATCATGAGGTTCTCTGTGTTGGTTCGGAATGGGCTATAAATCCAAATGACCTCCATGGAAGTTCATTTCAAACCAATATTGAACACTCATTAGGCAAAGGAAAACAACCTGCAGTAAGTATACCCTATGATACTTCATCCCTTAACCAGGGTGAATTATATAGGTTATCTATGGAGCAAAGAGAAAGAATAAAGAAAACAACGCTCCATGATTTAAGAAATTATTTTCACTTAACCCTTGATGAAGCGAGTAAACAATTAAATATGTCTACTCACACCATACAAAAAATCTATCAAAAAGGAGGGTTAACGGAGTGGCCACACAAGAAGCTCAAGAAACTTATGACGCAAATCTCGATATTACGAAGAGCTTTGCCTCATCTGGATCCCATCTCAAGAGAAGCAAAAGAAGAAGACATTAAATATCTTCAGAATGAGATGATTAAAGTTTGTAATGATGTTGAGCCACTCGCAATTAAACTTTGTTGAAATAATATTTCCTTTTGCTTAATTATTTTGTTTATGAATATTCTTTTCTCGTATTTATAAAAATTGTTATAATCATAGAAATCACATAACAACTATAATAATATATTTGCTTCATTCACTTCTGGGAATGAAGTTGGATAAAAATTCATGATCCATAACTCACTGATTTGTTTGATCATGGCAAGAAATTAATCCACAATATTGCTACTACAATAGCAAATTGAATATATTTATTTATAATATCAATCATGATCATACAATCCCTTGTCTCATAATTTAAGGGAATATTTAATGCCAAATATATAATTTTGAGACCTTTATACAACTGATGACATACAAAATTTATGGATCAAATATTGTTTCATAATTTGTCACTTGTTATCAGGCTAACTTGCCTCTTGGCTTCAGGCTATCTTGCCTCTGAAATTAAGGCTATCTTGCCTCTTGGTCTCAAGCCAATTTATGCCTCATCTCTCTATGGCGTTTTGATCTCATAATATATATGGCCTTTTAACAGTTTATCTTCAGAATAAATAAAATATAAACATAATAAAATAAATAGATGGAACCCACTAATATGTATATATTAGTGTCGTTGCCATAAATAATAAGAAGGGAGAGGGATATATATATATAGCAATAAATAAATAAAATAAAATAAATGACTGGAAATAAACATGCTAGATAAATAAAAAGAAGATGAGATAGGAATGGTAGTAAACTCACAGCGAGACCTATCTCATCCAAAGATAAGAAAGAAGATGCATATGCAAATGTAAATATATATATATAATATATAGAAAACGGTAAAATAAAAAGGGAAGGGGATTTAAAGCAGTAAATAAATAATAAATAAATGGAGTCCACTATACAAGTGTTACCACCATGAAAAATAAAGCAGTAAATAATAAATGGTGCCCACTATACTAGTGTTGCTACCATGAAAGATAAATAAAGCAGTAAAGAATTAAAATAAATGGGGCCCACAAAATGTCACCACCATAAAAGATAAATAAACTTTAAATAAAATAAATAAATAGAGCCCACTGATAGATATTAGTGTGCCTCCATGAAGAATAAATAAATGTAAAATAAAATAAATAAATGGAGCCCACTAATAAATAATGTTGCCGCCATAAAAAATAAATAAATGTTAAAATAAATAAATAGAACCCACTAGTAAATATACTAATGTGTTATCATAAAAGATAAATAAATGTTAGTAACAATAAAATAAATGTTAGTGACATAAAACTAAATATTAGTAAAGTCAGTATGGAGCTTAGTATAGCCACCATGAGATAAATAAATAAAGCAGTAAGTAAAGAATTACAAATGGAGCTTAATGACGCCACCATGAAATAAATGAAGAGGAAGTGGGAAGAATATATAAACATAAATAAATTACTGTAAATAATAAAATATAAATTTACCGTGAATAGTAAAATTACTATTCATTATAAATAGTGAATAAAGTAAAATTACAGAAAGATTAATCTAGACTTCCATGTAGGAGTCAAATGAATAAAATGTAAAAATTACTGAAAAAGGGGTAAATTTACTGTGAATAGTAAATTACTATTTACCGTAGTAAAATAGTAAATAATCTCAAATCTTAACCATGGAACCCGATGTTAAAATAATCGGTAAGAATAGATATTTAATTCCATATAATGGTTAAGATCATCCCAGATAAATAAAATGGAAATATGAAATAGATGGTGAGAAAATCTTACCTTGGTAGAGTCTTCGTGCTGATAACGTGTTATAAAACTGATAAAAATAATAAGAAAAAAAGCAGAGGTTCTAGAGAGATAAAGTAGAGAGAGAGATTCTCATTTCATTCAATAAATGAACAGTTACAGAAAACCTCTATTTATAGAAGAAAAATGGGACTTTAGTGTAATTTCTACCTTTGGGTCATTTGGTGTAGTTTTCCCCAAAAACCTAAACTATTCACTCACGGATTTCCTTCCCGTGAGTGATTGTATAATTGTGTGCGGGTCCCACCAAATAGTAAACTACTATGCGTGGTACTATGCAAATAGTAAATCACTATGCGTGGGTCCCATATCATCTTTTAATATTTGGAAACCGCGAGTCAATGGACATCCACATAATAAGTATATTCATAACATTTCTTTTGTTAATCAAGGACTGTTATTACTTATTAATTTTTTAATAATAATTTAACTTTTTTTAATTTATATTTAAATTTGTATCTTTAATTACCGCAATATATACAACTAATATTATATATGTAGTATTCAATTAGATTCATGTCATTTTTGAGTTATTTTTTCATCTCAACTAATTTTTTAAATAATAATCTAAAAACGTATTTGTTTAAAAAAAAAAAAGTCATTTCTACCACTATCAATCTAAACATAAATCACATTTACAACTTAATTTTTTTTCCTATTAAGCTTTTGCAAAAGTCATATAAAAGTCATATAGAAAAAAGTCACTCCGTCCAACCAAATAGGCCCATGATTGTCAAAAATATATTATTGTATTGCATCTATAAATATTAATAATTCTTTCTTTCTTTTTTGTGCGCGTTGCTTTTTTAACACTACAACACTAACATGTCATCAATATTTTTCCCCTAAGTAGACCTAAGTTCTGGAGCCCCTTGTACTTGTTGGTGATTGAATTTGATTCTACTAAACGCACGACTTTTCTCAAAAGTTTAAAAAGGAGAAAATTTGGAACATAGCCACAAGTCCATGATGGATGAGAGAGCTAGGTTGTATATTTTCCATCGTACTCCAACAGATCCAGGGTTAGGATTATTAATTTTGGATTTGGTTTCCCTGTTCGTCTTTGGGACGAGTAACATGAGCTCAAGATTGTTCAAATTTAAATTTGGATTATCGAAATCTTATTTTTATAATTTTTTACGTGGAAAAATCATTTTTTAAAAAAAATATTAGTTCAAATAATAGTTTTATTTTAAGTTCCCTATCCATTAAAATTATTTGTTTATTAAAACAAAATATTTTGACAGACGAGCTCCCCTTGCCTGTCCCAAAAACGAGAAGAGAAACCAGATCCCATAAGCCTTTATTATTATCTTTCGATTTGTCACAAAAATTGGTGAAGAAGTCTCTTTGTGTTTCCACCATTATCATCAAAACCAAAAAGTCCAAAAGCACTCGATGCTATATCTTGGTGCTATAAGAATGATATATGTTACATTTTTCTTACCTGGACAATTTAAAACCACTTCCAACTTGTATAGAACTCTTGGTGCTATATCTTTATGAGTTATCGAGAGAGAATAATCACTTTTTTCTGTCTTTTGGCATCAACCAAGAGGTAACTTCCGTGTTGATTTGTTTTAGTTTTTTAAAAATATTTTTACACTATTTAAAGTAAGTATATGAGAAGAGTTTTATTTTAATTTATGAAGAAATATTACAAAAAAAGCTTTTTTGTACTTCCTAAAGAGTATTAAATTTTTCCAAATGGATAATATAAATTAAACAAATAGTTAAAGAAAAACAAATTACGGACTTTTTTAAACCAAATCATTTTAAAAAAATTTGACCGAATAACTTAAGATGAGTAACAACGGAGATTTTTTATTTCAAAACAAGAAAAACAGTGAAAGAACGAGAGATTCTTGAGAAGATGTAGAAAATTGCAAATTGACTGCAAGTCGCAGCGCATATGGAATAAACGTTCCAATGCTTGTCCCGTGCTCATTGACAATGACAACAATATATGACTTCCTATTTGATTGGATTAAAAAAATTAATTAAGTTAACTTATATGATATATATTATTTAAAATACTTCAGTCACCTCCTTTAATTATTTATTTCCCTCCCACTTTAATTATTGTTAATGAAGCTCTAATATAGATAAATTAGGAAAATAATAACAATTTTAAAAATTATATATATCTTGTATTTTAAATCCTAATCAACACTCTAAATGTATTTTTTTATTAAATATATAGAGTACGAAATACCTTTCTTCCTTTTTTCTTTTCTCCCATTCTCATCAGACTCTTTGATTTTTTTTCCCCATTAAATCATTTTTATACATTCAGCTACCCCATTGCATGTTTGCCACGACACGCACCCCGCCGACCACGGTTTATAAAATTCTTCAATTATTATTTTCTTGCTTTAAGAAACTGATAACTGCGATATCATTGTTTGTTATTAAGTATTTTGAATTAAGGTTCTCATTTATTCCGTGGAAGAAGAAAAAAATACTCAGGACACCAGATCGATCAAGCTAAGGTTCCTACCTGCCTACCGTATTTTTGTCCGAGTTTAACTAATTAATTGGAACTACCTGCTCAACACAGAGCATCACCCTAGCTATTAAAAAATATTGAAAATTATTTGTTTTAACAATCTCTGTTCATATATTATTTAAACCTATACCTTTCATTAATTATTCTCAAAAAGTTGATATACCTTTATAATTAAATAACTGTCTCAATTCTAAAGTCATCTGTTCTAAGAACTTAGATGTTCAACCCCCAAAGGGTTAGTGGATGTTTATCTGGGATCAATATAACTCTAGCCGCTATCTTTGTATGAATAATCGACAGAGGTTAATATCACAGCAATACCTGGAGGGCAACCTCGTTATTTATATGGGTTACTTTTAAGGTTTATCCATTGCCTTATATGCCGCGTCTCTGTTCTATGTACACATCTGTGCCTTGTCTCTGGTCCCCACAAACGGTTATTGCTGCTCCATCACCTGTCTACTTCACTACTTGTACGAACCAAGATTAATGGCGGGATGAAAGAGTGATTAACGTTTTACTTGTGTGTGGGCCGTCCTTTATGCAGGACTTTGGGATTGGACCATTAGCCCTTTTAAGCCCAATACATACATGAGTCTAGAACAGAAGCAATATAAATATAATCCTTAAGAATTGGAAAACATGGATTATTGTGCTTCCACTGCAAATCACAGATGCAGAAATAAAAGTCTCCAGTCACAGACACAGGCACAGCATAGTACACTCATGTACAGATTAGGACAGTGGTAGTATGTGTTTGCCTTCGTATACAAAATCATTAAGGACCACCCAGCAGAGACTGTCATTAAGGAGCATCATGTTCTTGAACTCCTGGAAATCAAGGCGGCCATCTGAGTTGGTGTCGAAGGCGCAAATCATGGCGGAGCAGTCTCTTCCATTCTGTTCGTCCCATAAGCGAAGCCTCTTCAGCACGCACTCCAGTTCAGGGCTGGTGATGAAGCCATCTCCGTCTAAGTCAAACACCTCGAACGCTTTCGCCAGGTCACTCTCCACATCATCTCCTATGTTACTGCTCTGCTCCGATATGGACTCCCAGAAGAGCAAGAATTCATTCAGGTCCAGCTTCTGTTTGCTGACGAAACATTCAAGTTCTTCGGGGCTAAACTCATAACCTCTCCTGTCCAGCAGCCACTTGAGCTCTTCAAGGCTCACCAACCCATCCTCGTTCATGTCCAGCTTCTCAAATATTCGCTGCAAGTCACTGGCTGTAAGGGGAGACATGATATCCGTTCACTATAAATCTTTGATAATATATGATACTTGCTGAAGGGTCATTATATAGTTTCTGCTGTTTCATGTCATGGCAACTGCAAAGCCACTTGCTGAGAGAATAAAGGGGCTATAGCGCTATATGCCTATATATATAGCCACTTGCTGCTGTGGGGCACACTGAATATCATCCCCAGACTATTAAAATAAGGTTAATTAATTGAGGTATCTGTATTTGAGTGGATTTTCGTGAATAAGTAAAGTTATACTAGACCACGAAATTTAGAAGGTTCAGGTCAGACAAGTAACTTCATGGTTCCTATATATATTTTGGTAATAATTTATGGTTTAAATATATAAAAAGTAGGAGTACAAAATAAGATTGTTAATTTAAGAAATAACGAAATTAAAATAATGAAATGTGTGATGAGACGAAACGGATAAGTTAACAACGCAAGTGAGGAAGTGAACAGGTGTTGTAGGAAATGTACGAATGGGCGGGAGAATATGCCGCAAGGAATACAAATAATGAAGGTAGGGACTAGGGACCATTATTCCCCAAGGATGTGGCTCACAATTATGGTCTCATCAGTCATTGTCACAAGATCCAGTGGACTCAGAAATAGTGACAGAAGGTGCCCAAACCAAGGTCATGGAACGAATCAGAACAAGGTCATGGAAGTTACGGGATTTGAGCACAGAGTAAGAAAAACGGTTAAGGGAAGGTTGTGCCATGATTTTAGATTTCTTTCTTTCCCTCATTATCCTTCTATTCTTATTCATTTTTTATTTGTCTTTATGATTTTCACTGTAACTCTCTCTCAATTGTGACTGTAGAGTTTCATTGATTATATGGTAATAGGAACATTGAGAGGAATTTTATATACTTGTGCCTGTTTTGTGTTATTTATAATTTTAGTGGTGACATTTAAGTGCTTTCATTGAGCTTCACAGGACCTCCAATGCATAGCTCGCACGAAGCTTCGCATCCTGCTTTCCCTACCTCCAATTCTTCCTCATCTTCAACCTCCACATTAATCAATAATGCTAATCATGCAGTTCTCTATTAATTAAATTATAATTTGAACAATTTGTTCCAATTAATTAAATCTACTAGCAAAGACAGGCATGGCAGGTGTGAACTCTTCGAATTAACCCACCTTTTTAGACTTTTTTCGGGTCGTATCTTTCTTATTTAGACCATCGTCAACCGAGGCATCATCTAAATGATAAATATGATAACTACTCAATTAGTTTCGCATAACATAAGATTAAAATCTCTTCAATTGCTGACTCCTTCTTGGTAATTAAATTAAAGCTAAGGTCACTTTTCTTAAATTTGGGACAGCGGCGTGGGTACTTGAGTGATCGAAGACTTGCAAAAGCATTCAGATACAGGTGCCTCCGTCACTTCAATCTAACACGTGTCCTCACCGATATGCTTTTGCTTCATTTTACTTGTATGTATGCTTTCATGCAATGGCAAACCAAACGTGTAAGTTTGTTATGAATGGAGTGGGTTTGAGGCTAGCTTTACCATGGGGTTCAAATTTTGATCCATCAATTCTTGAATAAATTCTTAACTGAAGTCTATACGTGTCCCATAACGAGAATTTACAAGTATCACAGGGAAAAAGCATGGCGGATTAATGATATTCCATCAACTAGACTAAAAACCCAGAATATTTTCGCCTTCAGGGGTCTCTTTGGACCATTCTGTTCTTTCCTTTGTCTGCCTCGTATTTATTTTCCAGACGTTCTTTTCTGATCAGAACCTAATGCCTTTGGACCCGAAAATGTCGTCCTCTCATTCATGTAACGGAATCAAATGCAAATCATACTCACCTCTTGCGTAAAACATACGAAGATTACTAATTATATGAGTCCATTATAGTTCAGTGAGTATCGTGATTTTTTATACAATAGGCTAACCATGTGATAAAAAATGATTTTCATAAAACCCTGTCTCAAAATGATTCTCAGTACTGCAACGTGTTTTTGTTTTAGCACAAATCTGAACTCAAAGCATATGGGGACCTCTTGTAACCCCGGGAACCTACATATCTGATCTATCCTTAATGCTAAGCTTGGCCGTTGAGGGTGAGTCCTTTCGTGGTGACAAATAGGACCAATCAGCGTATATGCTTCACAATCAGTCTGATCATCTCATCGAGACGGGGCTATGAGAGTCCCAAGTGTTGATGCCACTTGACAACGAATGACCTTAATTAGAACTAGCAAGGCATGTCAATGGACTAATGATTCCGGTGAATGGGATCTTCAGAAAACGAGGAAACGAGACTAGAGATTAAGAATATGAATGTGACAGCAGTATCAAGATACTCTGCTTCAGCTCCAATGGGTTAATCATATAAAAATTTAGCAGCTACTGTCAATACATAAAATATTTACAGAAGAGGATCAAAGTAGTCGGCCAAATCGTGATCATTTCGCTTCCATTTATAAAGGGAAAAACACAAAACACAAAGACAAAACAAACGAATCATGAAGTAACAGGTAAGCGGCCAGACCCATGCTCTTGAAATCCTGGAAATCAAGCCGCACTTCCAAAGTGGAGGGGTTCCACAAAATTGGAGTATTCTGTAAATGATTACTCAAGCACCTCTTGAGCTGGAAGATCATTATTATTGAACATAATGCGAGGCTTGCCCATGCTGAAATTAAGTACCTTTGAGTTCATGTTGTACTTGATTTCCCCATCGTACAGCAGTTTCCTTATGTAGTGCTCTATGTCTGAACCAATCAGGCGAAGCGTGTATTCCGTCAAAGGAGCACCCTGCTCAATTAATTCAATTCATCTCCATGCTTAGTCATGGTACACCACACACCTCGGAAATATTCATTCAATACGACTCTAGTACTACTATCAAGTAACTATGTCCAAAATCAAATATCCAACTTAATCACCAAAAGCCACACAAAAAGTGAAATCGATGGAAGAATTACCTCGTAATGATCGACAAGCTCTTGGAAGTAAGAAAAAACCTTATTGCAAGTATCAGGATTCCACACAAACTCATCGGTGGGATCTAGGATAAGGGTGAGCTTATCCATCTGGGTCTGATCAAACTCCCAAGTGACAGGGTCAATATAAGCAGCATAGATCCTGACATGGCGGGTGGCGCAGCTGAGCCACTGTCCTCCATATTCCCTGCTCATGTTTTTGCTCTTGACGTTCAGTTGTGGTTCCACAGGCCTTGGTTTCACTCCTTTGGGGTTCATATTCTGAGTGCCATTAGTGTTTGATTGTGCTCCTGCTTGCTCCTGCTGTACTTTCACTTCCTCCTCTACTTGCTGTTGAGCCGAAATGGAAAATGCTTTCCTGTTTCTCAAGTCTCTTCTGCAACCTGTGAAACCCATCATGGGTAATTTGGTTGAAAGCGCGCTAGATAAACTTGTGGCCATGGCTAGATGCTATCGTAGCATCGCAGGGCTAGAGAGTTTAAATTCAGTTTCTTTTAGTGGTGGTGAGTTCCCCCTGCTATGGATAAGAGTAACGTGTCTGTGTGCGTACTTTTGTTATAATGTAATGCGTGTATCTCAAACAAGTGTTTAGTTCAGCCATCGGTTAAATTCAATTTAGTGAGGGTGGGTTTCTTCGGTCTTACCACGAGCAACACGTGTCAAAACAAGAGACTCCGAGATTCAGACCTCACTTTACTGCCCTCAATTTTTTTTTTTTTTAAAAGAATTCCATCGCTCATAATTTTCTTCTATCTCGCCTGGGAATTTTCTGCCACCACTTTTTTGACGGGGCAGGTGTGTTGGCCTAGCATGGTCTTGAGACCTCCACCTTCACAAATCTGAGTTCATAATACAAACCCACCGTATATTTTACACAGATGAAGATAAATATTTGCAAGATATTAGACCATACGCCAATTTTTTAGGACCATGTTCCCTCAATGGTGGATTCAATATATAGCCAGTCAAACAATAAGCAAAATCCCTTTATTCCAATTGGAACTAAACTTTGAACATGAAGCATACAATTGTTTCTCCTCAACCAATCCAGAGAGAGAGAATCAGGAACTCCCGTATAAGAACACACAATTTCGAACCTCAAAACGCTTCTAATGTATCCCCGCTTAGAACACGTTACTAGGTAACTCAGCCAATGAAGATAAGTTGCAAAGCAGCAGAAGAAAGAATAAGGAATGATGTATGAGTGACATGTAACTTCAGCACTTCAGGGTAAATTGGCCTGGCTCAGAATATTTCCCCTCCAGTTGGTCAATTTTGTTGAATTTAAAACCCCTAATCCTTACTACCTCATGCTCCGAGGCATTTTTGTAATCCACAGTTTCGAGGGTCCACCCTTTGTTTTTAACAGAACCAACCACGTCCACCTATTTGAAGAAGAATAATAAACCACCTCAATTAATTACAATCAAGCAAACACAAGATGATCTTAGCATTTGCATTCAAATTTTCGAACTTTAAGCAAATATTCTTCAAAAGCAGTAGCTATGGTATCTTAAAGCAACTTTCAAAAACATAAAATGCAGCCACATTGACTAGCCATACCTCTGCACCATCAATGGCATCAACGATAAGAGCTCCATCCAAGGACAGGTTCTTTAGATTGACCTTTTTACCCTTAATGACCAATGCAGACCTTTGAGAAATGGAGCAACTTCCACTGACTCTTTTCTTAATTTGAGAGGAGGTCAGACCCCATTTTGGTTTCCATGTGATACGAGGCCACACTTCCACCTCTTGCCCATTAATAACCTGCAATTCTGGACCCGCCACTTCAACACTGGCCTGGCAGAAATATGTTTGCAGGGAAAATTGATCAGTACTTTGGTGACTTTTGGCCACGACTCTCAAAGAAAGAACAAGGATGGAAGACAAAGAAAAAATACAACTAACTGATCCAAAGAAATAAAAGAAAAAATGAACTCAAATAATACTGAATTTGATTAATGAAATAGTGATTCTTCCAACTCAGAGGGAGAAGGAACTTACAACTGAGGGAAATAAACACTCTTGCACACTGAGACCTAGCAATTCGAGAGGCTATCACTCCTCACAATCCACTCTTCCATCAAAAGATGCCTCTCCTCTTAGCAACTAACCGTTAAATAAAAAACAGCAAAGCAGAGGACACAAAATGGTCAACGCAGGACCCAATACAATCTGCTACAAAATATAGAGCTAATATGATAAAAATATGCTAGGTCTGCTACTATCACCAAAATAGTAAATAAGTCAAGAGTCAACTTTCTGGGGCCTCAAAAGCATCTTGCCTGGAGTGTGTTTTCTGCCTAAACCTCCTGCTGTGTCTATGTTTAAACAGGTCAACCCTATCAGTGGTACTGATACTTTATGTAAAAATTGGAATCTTTAGCAGTAAGGTCAAGTTGATTCGCTGATGGAACTTGGGGCATACAACATTTTGAACCTTCCAGTTCTTAGTATGGAGAAGATTATTAGCCATATTGCATGAAAGCAATCATGACTAATAATAATGTATATTACCTTTTTTAGAATGAGGCTGTTTGACCGATAAATGGCCATTTCTCCAGATGTTGCACTATGATACGGATTTCCTTTCGGCACCTTCAGTTAAAATAACATAAATAATATTACAATATTTTTCTTGATATTATATATAGATTTGTAATTTCACTCAACCTTCTACTAATATTTAAAAGCATTTTAAAGTCAGATCACCATCACCTAAATGTCTGATAAAATCTTTCAAATCTATGCCTTAAAAGTACACAACATATATATTTTGAAATCACTCAGGACAGGATTCCCCATATAAAGAAAAAGAAATTATCTAGTGTTCTCTTTTGCAAATTTTCATAGAGCACCCTCTCTAAGCCTAAAAACATTCTTTACGGGGCAATAATCTCTGCATACTAGCTGTACCTTAGCAGCATCTTCTGGGTTGTTCTTCACAGGCGCATAGGCAAGCCATGACTCCATGGTCTGCAAAATCGTATCAATTCAGAGATGAAGCACTGAGGGTAAAAGTAAACACGAGAAAGATGTTTCTTAGTGACAGATAATGTTGCATAATCACGGGAAGGAATGCTTATTACAGACTGACTTCGCCAGTGATATGTGAGTGCCTCCAAGGATGTAAAAGCCAACTTCATTTATTAACTGAGTTCAGATAGGATGGAATTTCATGAACTTGGATGAAGTTGGGAGGATAGGATAAACATTCGGAAAACCAGGGAGGAAAACAGAAAATGGGATCATTTTATAGAAAAGTGCTTAAACACATGTAGTTTAAAACATGAATGTATTATAAGCCAAAATTCATCAAAGTGGATTTGTCCATGGATGCAGCCACGAGTAACATCCACTTTGATGTCATTTGTTAGATGATTATTCGCTCAAATGGCACATTATATGTGGCGTATTTGTTGAAAAGATTTTTCCTGGGGAAAATCACATGACAGTTTCTGGTTGAATTTAAATAGTGGACCCAGTAAAATTTCGAATTTAAATAGTGGACCCAGTAAAATTTCAACCTTCAATGGCACGGGCAATGATCAGTGCCCCTAAGACTTGGTCATTTTTCATTATCAATAGAAATCCTCTTTTTTTATTTTTCTTTTTTTGCTAGAGAGACTAATTTACCGTGAACCCAACCCTTGCAGATGGGGGCAATGTTTTGGGATAGTCTTGCATCATACATTCGAGTCGAGTAGAGGACTTAAATGCAGTTTTACTGGCATCTTTGTATCTGCAGCAAGTAAATGTAGCTTTAATAATGATAACATGATAAACCTTTACAAAGCAAGCATAATCATGAAGTTCCAAACACTGTACGAGCATGCATGCTACAAAATAGGAAACAAAAAAGTTATGTTAATAAGTCATGCGCTCTCTTAAAAATTTCAATTACTATCCACTTCTGCAACAAACTTACTTAAAAGGCATTCTGATTCAACACATGGGAGGAACACCCAATGAAAGTGGCAATGAAGTGTTGAACTACTGGAATTAAGTATACTTTTAAATACTGTCATCAAGCTTCAGTTAACTACAGAAGAATTTCAACAAAAAATGGTAATTCTATTACAAGTTTCTACCAAAGTTTTTCCAACTGGAGAAAAGACTAAAAAATATTAAAGCTTCTAATGCATTAACAAAATGATCGAGAAAGCAACTAAATAACATAAAGCATGCTATAGCAATGCATGAGGGGAAAATCAAATATAATGAGCACCATTAATAAAATTACTTTGGGTTAACAAACTCCTTTATAGCACCTCCAGTTTTTGTGAGCTCTTCAATGTAAGGACCAAGTTCTAATATCAACTGTTAAATAAAAGAAAAGATATTGTCAATAAGCAATATGATGCAAGCATGAAGTTGGTCGACTAAATCAGAACATTGCTATCACAAAATAAAAATAGTCATTATAACAATCATTTTCTATCTTGTATTCTTTAGTGCATTAAGATGTCAAGAACCATCAAGGAAGTGGTAGGTGAGGGGATTCGCTTAGTTTAATAATTTGGAGGCACAACTTATACTAAGAAGTATCTCAGGAGGCATATCACACAATAAATTTCTACAGATAAAAGTGCACATAATGCATCACTTTGGGTATAGTATACATGGCAAATATATGGTATAATAGTATCAATGCACAATTAGTCATCACTGATAACAAAATTATTGGAAATGCCATGGAGTTCACTTGAAGGGAAGAAAAAAAAAGGAGCTGATTGCTTTTCAAAGTATAAATTGAGTGCTCACACAAAAAGATAAGGAAACAATACACAGATAAAGAAACACTATTAGTAAGCAATCATAAATAATTGAACAAAAGCTCATTCCACAAGGAGGAGAAATGGAATATTGAGTTTCATAATTACTTGGTTTATATTTCCTGGATAAGGAGAGTAGCCAGTCTCACAATTGGCATCACCTTCAGGGTGTCCAGCTGCCTTGAGGAGAGGATCTAATTGATTGTATTCCACATTTATCACCAATGCCCTCCCTGAGATGATATGTCTTTCAGATTGATAATCAAATAATAGCAAATATTCTATTCATATGCCAGTGCTAGATGATCAGTAGCATGAGCAGGAAATCTAAATTACATTTATCCATCAGAGTCCAACAATATGAATAATATTATGCTCTGGCCAATCCATAAAAGATCAGCATAAAAAATAAAATTTATTGCTTATCCACTTCAGAGCAAATCAGTGATGGCAACAAACTCCACCAAAACACGTTAGCAATTGAGATCACATATCACAGATGTTTGTGTCTATTAGGGAACAGATGAAATTACCATCAGAGTGAGTGAGTCTGGTAATCCCTCCAATAGCTTCTTTAGCTTTCCGAGGCACAGCAACAGAGTTAACATGGTACTGTTTGGTAGCACTGACACCTAGTGCAGCGGGAATTGCCTGTATCCTCAAAAATACTAGGCAATAAATATTTGCATTACATTAATGAGCAATCCAAAAGACAGTAATAGAAGATATGACATGTGAAAACAACTGACCCTGAATAGAAGTCCGTTTGTATCTTGAAAAAAGAGGACCCATTTCAAACCAGCAACAAGCCTGTCAAAATGCAGATTGTATTGAACTTAAAATCAAAACGTTTATCCAAAGAGAGAAATATCTCTTCACTATCTTAATCTTAAACTCTAGAATGCTATACAATTGATTTTGATTTTAGAGACGCTGGAAACCAATATTTCCTTTAACACCCATTCTAGGTGTCCGCATTTCCCCTTCCAATTCTAGTAATTTGAGGATGTAAACCCATCAATTTAGAGATCATGTCATCTAAGATTTCTAATCTCACAGCCCTTATTTTTATTTTTTTTTGGCGAAAATGAACCTAATATTTAAAAGATTCTGAAAATAACCAAGATATTCAGATACAAGATCCATTAAGTTTTAACAAATTAAATGTTATGATATGAACATTATCAATATAACACTAGAAGCAGGAAATAAACAAATCTGTTTCATTTTATATTGATATCATCAACAGATAAATACTTGTAATCTGTGAGCCGTACCATACTTTCAGAAGACCACTGGAATAAAGAAGTGCATGTACATCACCATGTCCATGAGGTTTTGTCTACTAAAAGAAAAATTGTTATTGCACTTCATAAATTGAAATAAAATTCTCTGCACTCAATGCGTTTTGCAAATTAAAATTGTTGGCCTTACAATTATACACTCACTACAAAATACCTGAATTTTGTATTTGTTATGTGGATCCACTGCTAGCCTGGCATCATTATCATCTAAACATGCTACTTTTTCCTGATATGCACAAAATTTAACATGACAACAAAAGCAATTTAATGCTAATTTGAACTTTTCCTAGGACGTCAAAAGCCACACCTGCTTTAAAAGTTTCACTTGTGTGGATTGCATGCCAAAATAAGAATTTGATTCCAAGAGTTCCAAGGTACGTGCATGTGTGTCATCAGATGTCATAATGACAAAAGGAATCTGTGTCTGACATCCACCTAAAAAATTGAAAGCAACAATGTTATATGAATATAAAATAAAATTAACATATGAAATCACAGTGGGGCATTGTTTGATCAAGTAAGGAGAGAAAGAAATCTTAAGAGAATCTCCCAGAATAGAACACGGAGAATCTTGAAGATGTAGCTTACTCATGTTTAAGATCTATACAGGCTAAAAAATTCATGTTTTCTTGCAAAAAACAACTAAAACAGGAGGCAAGAAACAACTCTATTATTTTGCATAAGATTGACCTGGTAGGAGATTACAGCTGGCATCTTGAAAAGCCAATATATATTCTATATAATGCTGTAGGAAACATGTGCCAGTAGTTGTTTCTGCAGGAAGAGAAACCTGTAAGATTAAAAAACACTGGTTAAGAAACGGGATTACCCCTAATCAGATGATAGTTTCACATATGTTGATGTTAGACATACATAACAAACAGTAAGGCATTATAAGAAAACAAATTAAGCAATAAGGCTTCCACACCATTATCTATGAGGCCAAAAAGTGGAATATCGATAAGACCACAGCTATGATAATATTTGAAACATCCCGGTTAGAGGGTGGGTAGCGAAAATCTTGCTTAACATTATGGAAAAGTACTAGTATGACTCCATGGTCCCCATACGTAAATATCAGGTACAGATAGAGTAGAAACTCAATTTCATAGACATATATGCGGACACCTCTTATGGCACTTGTTCTTTTTTGAGAGGAAAGATACAAGAAAAATACAATTAGGAAGGGAAAAAATTCAAAGAGGATAAACACCCTCAAACCAAACAAAAACTACAAAAGAAAAACAAATCCTTAAGATCGTGAAAATGTCTAAGGAACTCCATTAAATAACCATAACCTGAGCTCCGATTCTCCCCTGGTAGGAAATATTCTCACAATAGAGTCTTATGTAAGATGTGGATTTTAACAAAATTTCCTATCAAGGTTAAGAAATTCTTTTGGAAGAGATAATACCAAAGTCCAACCACAAAAAATCTACTATGTTTAGGATATTTAAACTGAAGAGCCTCAAAATGCCTTAACCACCCTAAGGCAAATTTTGATTAACAAAATTTTAACTTCCTAGATAATTGATATCAAGTCTCAATGGACTTCTTCGTACTCACAAAATCTCTTCATTACACATCCAGTACAAAACTGGGGGCCCATGGGGAAATCAAATGATGTCATGGACTCGTGTAATTCATAAGAGATAAAGAATACTGCAATATGAATTGATTATATAGGGAAAACAGATTACCTTGATTCCATTGTATCCTAGACGCTCCCCAAGGCCCCCTGCAACAAGAACAAATGCAGCTTTTCGAGCTTCCTTTATACCTACCTCCTCAAAATTGGTGAAATTATCATCAGCAAATGTTAAATTTTCACCAGTTGGAACCTGCAAAATATTAACCGACATCAAGTTTTTTTAAAAAAAGGGGGGGGGGGGGGTTGGGGAGAAGTTGTTTAATGATTAATCGCTAAAATAATATTTATTTTAATTTTAAAGTATTTGATGAAGCTTTTTAAAACAGGAAGCTGCTATTGAGTAAAAGTAAAAGCAACGTTGCACTGTGATCTTGTGTCTGTATTTTGCAGAGGATTTTAATCATAAAACCTCTCAACTTAGCCTAATGTCGTTTTCAATTTTCTCAATGTAATATTGCACAACATGCATGGCAAAAATTCCAGATTCAACTACTTTTTTATCATAACTTAGAAAAAGGAAGTAGAAAATTAGAGCTCTCTTTGAAAAAGAAGTAAGAATAATGAACCCTTTTTGCAAGACAAAAGCACCATTTTCATAATGAGTAGCTACAGTTATTTGTTGTTTATTTTTTATTTTTATATTATCATCTAGGACTTGAACTCGGAACCTAGAGGGATCCCATGGAGCCTTACACCTCTGTACCAACTCAAATGTTGGCTACAATTATTTGTTTTATTTTCATTTATTCTACTATCTTTGTGTACCTCTTTTGCTGTGTGTGTGTATTTTTTTTAAAATTTTTATTTTATATGTATATATCTTAATTAATTATTTTTATAAATTTGTTTTATTTTATTTTCCATATTTCGATTAAATAAAAGTAAAAAAGTAATCAAAATTAAATTTAAAAATCTTTATTCATTACTATAATTTTAACTGCAAAATTAGATTTACTTATCTCTATATCAGTAAGTTGACAGCAAAAAGGTTTTTGAAATATTTGTCCACATAGTATTCAATAATATTAATAAGAAACCTAATATATCAAATAATTTCACTAACCAAAAACTGAATTGCTCTCACATGATTTCATTCTAAATTCCATACAAAAATTACTTAAAATAAAAAAATTACCGCACTCCTATGCAGCTTAATTAGTTATATATTCTAAATTCATGCCAAGAATTCCAATATCAGAAGATTAAATTATCAAAGACGAAATGGTATGTAATCATAGACTTTACATTGTTGATCACTCACAGAAGGCGTGAAGCCATCAAAAGGATTCTTTCCATCTTTGGAATCAGCCAAGAGTCCTCTAGCGTTTTTAATGTATGATGCCAAACCCCCAGGATAGCTTGAATTTAGGCGAGACACCTAGAGAAATTGCTGTTAGAGGAAGATGAGATGCGAGGAGATATGGTTCATCAGACATGTTCAAACAGATGCTATCAGTGTTATGCTATCACAGACAGAATTTTAGAGAAAACAAGTTCCAGTTCAAAGACAAGACCTTCAAATAGAACAGTAGAAGCATGTTTCTAGGCATGTTTACATTAGTAATACTAACTTCTTACGCCAGGCCAATATAAGAAACGTGTAGTAATTGTAGTTAATTTAATATTTCATAATAAACAAGAAAATTTGGGAACAATCGCTATAGGTGAAAAAACTAACAGAACTACAGTTCGAAGTTAAGAAAGCTGATCGAAGGTTGAGTGGAGTTTAGTTTAATTTGAACGAGCACGGCGAGTTCTCTTCAGAATCAATCTCTTTGGAATACTTCAAATAGTTACGCAGAAGTCCAGCACTAACGCGGACGAAATCGCTACGCCGCATATTGCAATCCAAGCGAGCTAGAGATCTTCAAAATGCAAGCTCGGATAGCCCAATTGCTCGAACAAAATCAACCCGGTTAAAGAATCAAACTCGAATAATGAAATGCAAGTGCATAGCCCCTACCTGCTCGAAAAAACCTTTCTTTTGGTCGTCATCGACCCCCGGGTTCGCCCAATGTTCAAACAAATGACATTGCCCCATCTCCAGCAGCATCTTCGCGAGCCCAACCTGGTTTCGTCATTCCCACAAACAATGTCATTTCACATCAACAGTCAACAAACGAAACGGATGCGCGCTATAAACAAAATCCATACAAATGTATCGTGAGACATACCTCTTCTGGCGACAGAATGTTGAGATTTTCCTTGAGATTGGGGACAGAAGAAGCAAAATCATCATCGAGGCCAAGCTGGGAGAGCGTATGGGTGGTGGAATCGACTGTGGAAGTCATTGGAATAGGGAGAGCGAAGAAAAGGCAGAGATTTAGTTTCTAGATGAATAATGTGAGAGGAGGAGGAAGAAGAGAGAGTGGTAGCGATGAATGGGGGTGGCAAGTTGCACTCAGAGAAGAGAAGCAGAGAACTGTGTATACAGTATACGTAATGAGAACGGGAACATCAATTACCATGCCAATCTGAAAACGAAAGGGAAGGGGCAGCGATCTCGATTTAGAGTGGCCCCTCCAGACATGAGCATCTGCATTTCACCAAGCGTTTGGCGGTTCAACCCGCCAACCGAGTAAGCTGGCCCGCCCTTGCATCTTTGTCCCTTTTTTTCAAATAATTTTATTCCCTTGTTTTCATGATACTTACTAATAATACATTATCAGTTACCCATTACATCATACATTTTGACCTTTAAAAAATGCTAATTCAGTCTAAAGACACCAGTATAGGTTTTGGTAACAAAAAAAAAAAAGAAGAATGATTGATTTCCAAATAATACAATTTAGTGTAAAAATTCTCACTTGGATGATAACAATAACTTTTATGATAAGAAAGTAAACACGCTTTCAAAAAGATTGAAATCACTCATTTTTTATTGGACTTTATATGAACACTTTATATACAAAGTACAAACAATTGTGTGCATTTGAAGTGGAATCAAATCAACCTTTGAGAAACTGAACGACCAAACCCATTAAGTCATAGGATCTAGCTAATTTCCAGACTAATTTTGGGAAGGAGGAGGACACCTACAAACAAAACCTCTCATCCTAAGCCCATCCTCTGCAAGGGGCAACGAGAAGAGAGAATTCAATTATGCAATTTGGTTTGATCAGTCGAAGCTGGATGAGCGGCTCCATCGCCCTCTTAAGTAGTCCTCCAACGACACTTTCTGCTCAACACTGCTCATGGACGAGTCATCTTCCACGTCAAGCAGTGCAACATTAAGATGTGACTGCAAATTTGAAGGTGGATACTCTTCATCGTCAAGCATCCCCGGCTTCTCCGAAGCGTTAACTTCTAACCTTGCCCACTTGATTGCATCAACATCCCCTTGAAGAAGCTTTGAAATCTGTGGTCCAAAGGAATACAAGTGAATATCAAGTTTGGAGAAAAGGTAAACACTTCACGAAGCCATTCAATTTACTAAGAATTCAAGTATGACTTGCTTACAAGGCTCATAGGAGGCCTGGCTCTTGGATCACGTCTTATAGAAAGTTTGGCTGCCAACGCCATCCTCTCTATCTGTTCATGATCACAGTTATCGCTCAAACTTGGATCTAACAACTGTGACACCTCTCCATCATTAAGAATGGGCCTTGCCTGTAAAAGAGATTCTCATTGTTTATCCCACAGTACATGAAGTTGCAAAAATCATCAATCTTGGCAGAGCATAGGATTATGAGGACATACCCACATGACGAGGCTCTCTTGACCTTTAGGGTAATCTCCACCTATGGGTTTTCTTCCAGAAAGAAGTTCCAGGAGTACGACACCAAATGCATACACATCAATCTTGGCATTGACTTTGCCATACATGAAGTATTCTGGAGCCAAGTAACTGCATAAATGTGTGAGCTTTATATTTTACTATTTAAGTATCAACCCATTTATACTCTCTGATCAAATAGGATATTTATGGACTGAAGCGAATGGTTTTGATTTAGATATGTGTAGGAGTCAAAAGTACAAACCCGAAAGTTCCAGCAACGACTGTGCAGGTTATGTGTGAAGATGGGGTGGAAGCCCATTTAGCAAGACCAAAATCAGAGAGCTGAACAAATTCAAGCAAAAAGTTGAGGACACCGATAAGTGCAATAGTGTAGAAAGCAAGTGAACAGAGAGATTTAGCTATTGGCCTAAAAAAAATAGAGGCTAAATTACCTGGGGCTCAAAGTCCTCAGATAATAATACATTTGATGACTTCACATCCCTGTGGATCACAGAGTGAGTACCATTGTTATGCAGATAGTCCAGAGCCTCAGCCACACCTATTGCAGCCTTATATCTCTCAGTCCAGCCAAAAACAAGTGGATTTTTCTTACTCCCTAATTATGACATGTGATGAAAATAGAAAGTTATTGAAACCATGGTTAATCAAGTTAAACAGCAATAGGGGCAATATATGATGTGCTTGGTCTTACCATAAAGATTGTCTTCGAGGCTTCCTCTAGGCAAAAAATCATATACCAAAAGAAGATTGCCATCCTCAAAGCAGAAACCCAGGAGGGAAATAATGTTTTTATGGTGCAAGGTAGTGATAATTTCTATTTCCAATAGAAACTCCTTCAAAACATCATCAGAAGGCTTTAAAATCTTAACGGCAAGCTCCTTGCCATCAGGAAGGCAACCCCTATAAACCTGACTACTTCCTCCTTTTCCAATCAAATTTTCTGAAATCGTACAGTTGATTCATGTTAAAAAAAATTGAATTGCTTTTGGACAAAATGAACTTCACAGATAACTAATATTGCAAACATGCCTCGCGAGAAATTTGAAGTTGCCCGTACAAGTTCCTGGTACTGAAACAATCTGCACGAGGATGAGTATTTCTCGTGAAGATCCTCCAATTCTTTAGGAATACCTTTTGAATTGCCGTCTGGTGAAGAAGAATCAGTCCTTATTAGAACATCAACTGGAACAATAGCACCACTTCTGCCATCTAAAGCTATAGCTTGTTTATGATCATGATCTGCTGTGTCATATGAAAGATTTCTACAAGGCAACTGCATTGCCCACTGGACCACAGATATCTGACACATGGATGATGGATCATTGGACTCTCTATCTGATAAAACTTTCCTTTGTAACAGTGGCCAACCAGGTTTCAGCTCAGGTAGTTCTCTGTCAGACAAGGTTGTTGCAGTACTTGATCCTGTCTCAGTTGTCTGTACAGGCACTATGGCCAAAGCATTTTCGTTGGTACCACCATCACCTGAAGGCTTCTCTGCAGAATGGTGGCAGGACATGTTTGGCAGTGCTGAAACTGAGCAACATATTGAGCATCTTGGTTTCTCAATCACAGATTCTTTAGATCCCAGAAAATCTTTCCCATGCTTATTTTCTGTATTGTCGTCATTTAGTACTTTAGAACTCTTATTGAATGTCCGGTGAATAGTTTCAAGCAAACCAATTTTGTTCTGACGATCAATTCCTGCAACAGATGGATCATGCTTGAGTTTATAATTATATCTGCGAGATTAACAACACATTACAGCCCTCTTCAGAAAAAAATAAACCTTTTGAGTGAGGTGTTGCTGGGGAGCCATCTCTCTTGAACACAACTTTCCCATTATTAACAGCCAGAACACAGCAGTTCCTGGATAACTTTTTGGCACAGTACTTAGCTACAGAGGTTGATGGCCGAATTGTATGAAGTCCATGTGCTGTTCCTACTATAAGATGAGTTGCAGAATAAGCATTTGCTTCTCGGATTAAAATTTTCCTCACTGATGGACCTCTGCAAACTTTGAGCTTGAGATCCACCTGAAACAACAATCTCATATTTGAAATTATTTGTATCTCTCGTTTCTCAGAGGAACCAAAAAAAAAGACAGAGAGGCGAACCTGTTTTAAATTGCAGAAACCTTCGTAAACAGCAAGAACAGAGTCGAATGCGTTGACAAGCGAAAGAAGGGACAATTTCCCGTCTCGATCGACGATTTCTACATGAACCCATGTCAACAAAACCAGTCAATTTCCCCTCTAATCCACTTCCACGGATGAAAATTGGAGAAGAAAAACTAAAACTTAAAGTCCTCACTTACGATTGTTGCCAAGAACATTAAGAGCAACCACAACATCACCAGGCTGAGCGACTTTGACCAGAGCCCAAGTGAGAAGCTCCTTGCTGGCCGAGTCCAGCTTCATTCCCACCACCACCGTCCGGCCATCGGAGCTTCCACCGTGGACTTCTCCGGCCTCTCCCATTTGCAGTATTTTCATGTCGTGGGTCAAGATCAGAGGAGGTGGTGTTTTTCTTGTGGGTGATAACCGTAACTGAAAATGAGGTTCATATAGTTAGAGAGTGAAGGAAGGAGGGGTATGGCGTCAACCGTCGTTTGGTTCACTTTTCCTGGTGGCACGCCAGAGCAGAGTACCAGACTAGAGAGAGAGAAAGGCTGTATCTGTAAGTTTAACGTACAACTTGAACTAGTACTCAACACACTGACTATATTTCAGTTTACTTTGACGATGCCATTTTAACTTTCGCATCATCATTACCTTCCGGCTTTTCGAGCAAATTTCTAACAAAGTTCATCCCTTTAAACGCCCAAGATTTTGACCACCGGACCCTCCTGTGAAAGACGTTACGTTGAACCTAAATATATATATATATATATATATAGACACACACACACGCATCGCTCTCATATCCCTCGACCTTTTCTTAACGGAAAAAATAATATGAAATTAACGTATATTGACGATGAAATTAACATGTAGTAGATGATGAAATAGGTGAGGTGCATATATTGGACTAAAATGTTACTTCATTCATGTTTGATTAACAAGAAGCTAAATTGAAGTTTGCTTCGTTATCAAAGTTTATGGAATAGCTTTAATACATGCATCGAACAACACGATTCATGTAACGTAATAATAATCATACTATTAACAAAAGACATTTATCTGTAAAGTGTTAAATATTTGGGTGTACGTAGGATGCTTTTTGATGAAGATAATAATTAACGTGAGGTGTCGTAAGGAGTATGATATTTTGAGGGAGCTAAAAAGAACAGAAACCACGAAAATAAGTGTTGATGCATTGATGTGGTCGGCGGAGAAGAAAGGTAGTATTGCTAATGTAAGAAGCTTTAGAGGGTTTTATGATGACCTGTGAAGGAGGGAGCGCCTGGTCACCTACGACCTACCTCCCACCTTAACACCCGCCTCCTCGCTCCTCCTCACGCGAATCCTATCTCATACCTTCCACGTGGCACTTCTTTTTCATATACTAGTATTTATTTTATTTATTTTATCTTTTTTTTAATGTCTGATCCACCTATGCCAGGCCAGCCAACTACTCACAGCCCCACACGTGCACCACAAGTTCCTCTTTTTCTCATAAAAGACTCAGTCTTTTCTTTTCTTTTATCAAGCATCAAAATAAAATGATAAACATGGAGATGAAAGAATGTGGACAAATCATTGAACCCTCCAAATTGTGATGCTGGTGAGGCGAGCCTCGATTCTGAGTCTGATCCCACCTCCCTAAAAAGCAGCCATTTTTGGTGCATCGTCCTATTCTTTATTTTCCGAAGAATCGTCAAAATGACGTACCCATAATAGAAAGCATCTTTTTTTCTAATCACGTCCCCCTCCTTCTACGTCAGACCATCCATTTACTGTATACTCGGGGTCAGATACAAGGGGATCAAATCTGTTTGGAAGACATGTAACATCAAACAAATCAGTGTACTGATTGTTATTTTTACGTGATTTCGTTTTTGAATGAGTTAATTTTAATAGGCTTTAAGTCAAATACGATCGATTTGGCCTGTGTATATAAGAATATGATTTTCTTTTCTTTCCGGTGGTTTAAGACTACCCCACTTGACTAGATATTTCACTTTAGTTCTAGCTTTCTCGGGTTCATTTTCAGCGGCGATGGTGTTGTTCATACGTGCTTATCTTATCATGTTAGTGCCCCAGCCCCCATATTACACATTCATTAGCTCTCTCCACCTTCTTTCATTTCTTTGACAAAAACCTAACATCTTCTTTTTCCCTTGTGCCACTCATCCCTTTTTTTGATCTGTGACTCCCCATCACGCTTTACTTTTCGGTTTCCATGCGACCACTTTCTTGTTTCATTCGCCGTGATTTATTTTTTTCAATTTAGATTCACCCCCTTCGATTAATAAAACAGAAGAAGAAAACCGATTAGAAGAGAGAAGAGATGGCAACGAAAATAAATTCCAGGAAAAGAGAAAGAACCAGGGGCAAGGGTAATCCCCATTGATACTATACATTTCAGATGGTAAGCTTCATTTATCATTCAAGCCAGCATAAAAGTTTAAAGTTTTTCTCTGGTTATGATCGAAGATATAGAGGCGTGTATAGCTTCTCCCAACTCCTCATCATGACTCGATATTATTAATTCATATTTTCAAGAAAGGCATATGGATCGAATAGACTCAAGTAAGCTGTAGCTCACACTAAGGAAGCAAGATTAACTCAGAAAAAGCGGCAGTTTTTTTATTCCGTTCTTTGCAGTTGATTAAATATTAGATAATGGCGGTAGAGATGAGGTTTGGAAGACCGAAACGACGGCTTCACCAGGAAGATACATAGTGTGCTTACACCAACAGCAATGGCAAACCAAATTATTCTCTGTGTTTTTTTTTTTTTTTTAATAAAGGAAAAGGTTTTTCAATGACAATGAAATGTTGCTTGTCAGTTGTTGGGCTGATCCAAATTAATCATGTCCATTCTAATTACAACCAATTTCCTTGACAAAATTCACAGCGCCATTCAATTTTGGTTATAAATAGGTTATTTTATGGCACTTTGGTGGGAAAATGGACATATATTTTCAAATGAGGGTGTGGGGTTCGAGGAGAAGAGAAGCAAAGCAATTGCTATGCAACTGAAAGAAGCGTTGGCGAAGGAAGTTGGCATAGATGATAAGGGATTTGTTCAAGTCACAAAGGGATATGTGTTCGATCCCTGTTGCCGTCGTTGAGACTTCTTTGATAGGCGATCTCGTAAGTCCCCATTAAATGTTCAAAGAACCCGGAGCCGTGCCTTGGCCTTAGTGAAGTACTGATATCGAACTTCTCCAAAACTTTTTTATAACAAAAAAAAAAAAGAAAAGAAAGAAAGAAGCGTCGTGTAACTTGTGAGGGAAATTAAAATTCGATCCAGAAGCAATAAATTTCAGAAATCCAAATTGTTAGGTGATTGTCCATTTAACGTACAACTTCAAAACTTGGGAGAAATTCTCATGTGTCCAGGCCCTGCTTTTCTCAGTTTCAGTGTGGTCCTTCCTAAACCAAAGCAGACTAAAATACCGAAGTCAGTCAAAAAGCATTCCTGATAAGCAGATATGAAAGAAATGAATTGCATGATTGAAGCCAATATTCTTAAAAGTTTAGTCAGTAGCTTTTTGAATTACTTTGAGTTGTGTGTGAGCGAAAGCTGGTAAAGAGGTTAATATTAATGTGAGATAAAGCGTTAGAAAAAGAAAAATGGGATCAATACAGAATGCCATTAAACCAGGAACAGGGCATAGCTATTTTGAAAGGGGAAAGTGAACGTTGCTAGCATTTATTGTTAATTTAAGGAGAATCTAGTGATGAACGTTGTGGGTGGAGAGGCTGAATCTAGTGAGCATGTAGAGTTTCTCTCTCTACCTAATTTCGAAAGATATGGCTTGCTAATGCTAATGCTTTGATCCCTCTTTCCATCGGCCCATTCTACCATCATCTCATTTCATAAGATCTCTCAACTTCGTGCTTGTGGTTCAATATTTATGTCACCAACGGTGGTTATAGGGTTTTAGTAGTCGTAACAGCTAGCCTTTATGTTGAGCATCGCCATTTTTATTTTATTTTATTTTTTATTTTTGTAAAAAGCATCGCCAATTTTAGTATAAGTTGGTATTCGGTATGTGCTCTTGTATATTGTGTTCACTAAATCTTTTTTGGGCCTTTTATGAAATAAGGTGATTTAATATATAAATGGAATAGGATATTCTTACTACAATTTTATGTTACTAATGTTACTATCACTTTTTCACCGTTAGATCAGAATCTTATCTATCTTTATCATTTCTCTCTCCTATTAAAATTATGATCTAACAATGAAAAAGTGGTAGTAAAAAAATCTTATCCCTTCATATAAAAGAAGGGGAGAATGGTAAAACTATATACACTTCATCACTTCAGAGCAAGACGACTCGTATCAAGCTTGAACAGTGATGGAAAACAATTGTGGAATTGAATGAGTTTTTCATTGAATCAATATGGACAAATGAATTGACTAATGTGTGAAAAGGGGAAAAAAGTCCCTGTGACCTATGTTAGATCAGCTGCTGTCAATGCTATCAATTATTATTGTCATCTACCTCTGCTCTACAAATTGCACCCTCCGCTATCTCTACTACATCACAAATTGCCCGAACCACCCCTAGGGTTGTTCTCATCATGTACCCAGAATTTCCTCCGGGACCACGGTCGAGGTATTTTTGATTTATTCCATATTTGTTGCCTAAAGAAGCTCCTCCCCAGATCATCGGGGGAACTCTTCAATGGTTTAGAGATGTGATTATTATCCTCATATGAAAGGTCTTTAACACCAAAACCAGTTGTGCTGGGTGCCATATCATCCGAGTAATAATTAGCTAGACCACTAGAATCTGGCCTCACAACTTCTGCAGGCTGGTCTATTTTCATAGCATCAGTAGGCTTGGAAGATTGACAGTCATTCTGGGTTCGATACGGGGGTGGTGGAGGAAACGGATAGAAAGGCATGCCTGGTGCAGTGACCCAACTGCCTTCCTTTTCCACCTGTGGTATTCCATATTGTTGGATAGCAGGCCATGGAACTCCATACGAGACAGGCAAGCGAGGATTAAATTTTTCGCTTGGATTGCCTATAACTGCATCAGAGGGACATCCAGAACCAGAATGGTCCGGAGGTTGCAAAGCAAGATCACCAGAATTCTTCGAGGCATTTGAAGAACCCAAAAGCTGGAATAAACATGAAAACCCTGGCGGAACATCTTCAGAAATATTCTGCCCAAAGACAACTTTTCCTTTCTTGTGCTCAGGAGATACTACAACTGAATTTGTCTCAGCTGGTTGATCCCATCGACTTTTACGTTTACGTCTCATTTGCCCACTGATTTCACACCCATTCAAAGATGGGGCGGAGCAGTCCACCTGGGCAGCAGCATTGACTGAACTTGTTTCAACCGATGACGGCTGGGCACAATCTATTGCTTTAGGAGGTCTCAATCTCTGTTCACATGTATTGTTCGGTGATGTTGAAAATCTGTTGCGTTTGAAACTCCTATAAGATTTCACCCCCGAGTCATCCCTGTTTATAAAGCCACGTTTTCTGAGAGATCTAGGAATCCATCTGTCTCGAAAGCTTCGAGCAATCTGATGGACCTACATGAGCAAATGAGAAAATGAATAGAATCAAATATATTCTCATCCACAAGAAATACACCACTGGGGTCAAAAAGAAAGAAGATCCAAACAGCATGTTTTGTTAATAAGTCATATGCACTTGACCTGACGAAAGCTGTAATCGATGCAAAAGTAGACAAGAACAGGCTAGTATGTAACACACCTCTTTGTCTCTATGTTCCGTTAAGGACAGCATTGACTCCCTAAAGCTGCGCATAAAAACCAATAATTAGGAAAAGGGGACGGAAAAATTTCATAGGGTCAAATGGCAGAAAAAATGCATATAATTTGCAGGGACGGAATCTAATGAATTCTCTCGGTATTGATTATAAACTAAGGTCCTCTGCCAGAGAACAAGTCTTCATAGGCTACAATTCTTTAAAGGGAATGCAAATCAACAGAAAAAGCAGAAAAGACACTCAGATTCTAGGCATTCGAGATGCTAAGCTTCTCCCAACCTGGAGAACATTTGTGTTACCCCACCACTGGACCCCATCTCCCTATATTCCTCGTTCAACATCAACCTCATCTCTCCACTCTCACGGCCAAGTTAGAACAGTGTAGTTACTTACTTCCTGTCAATCAACCCTTCTACTAGCCCCTCTGGGCCCATGCTACTCTCTTTCTTCCTCTCATACACTAGTAATGGCCCACCCTTTGCTTTCGTACCCCTTCTCAGTTCTCACATAAGTTAACAACGAATGCCCATACCATCAAAATGGCTTAAAAAAAAAAGGGCCCATTCCAATCATAATAGTGGCCAGCAATTTGTTAAAGACATTAATGAAATCCACTCTTGAATTCAGAAGATTAAGCACTAAAGAAATTCATGACTCCAGATTTGAGATAATTAAAAGTCTAGCCTAATTCTCCAAACACTGATTTTCATACTAATAAGTTAAATTGGAGGGAAACTAAAAAAGTCAGTTGAAATTTTCTAACCTCTCCATTCCACGACAAGGGGGATCACAATTAACATGCTCAAATGTCAAAATCTTTCTTTCTGCTAGGCGCTCTATGACCTGTGAAAGGAGCATTTAATAAATTGTATACTCACCTCCCTTGAAGAAGAAGGATTAGAGAACAAATATAAAATAATAATTAAAAAAAAAAAAGTGTAGGGAGCTGCACAATACACAATTCATGAATAGTATAGCTCATTTTAAGTAAAATGCAGATAACTAGCAGCTAAATTGAGTCATTTTTTCCCATCTGCAAACCTTAAGAAGCTTTCGCAAAATTGGAATTTTTTTAAAGTCACGCCTGTATTGCTTCATTATGTTGTGTAGCATGCGTAAACCTGAAAGGAAAAGCAATAGTCGTGATTTGACATTGACATAAAAGCATGACAAGTTTTCGCTAGAGATAAAAATTGAGATAAGAATGCATTACCATTTTTTTTAATTATATCATTCAGCACAGGTCTTGATCTTGTTTCCAAAAGGGCCCCAAGAATCATGGAAAGGTCTCGATTGCTGCAGTTGCAACCAAAGTTTAGATTCCTTCACAGAGCATTTTACAAGTCTATAGTGGATAAATAAGTCTAATAAAGCGCAAGATTACAAAGACAAGCAAAATATGGAAAAAAGAAAATAAGAGAGGACCTTTGAATGGCTTGACCATTACTCCTATCACCTGATGCCGCAGTAAGAAGCAGAAGCTTCAAGTAGCCTTTGGTGGCATCCTGTCATAGAAAAATTCATGGTGAGAAACATTTTCACCATAAACCAGCCTTAGCAGTATATCCAAGACTACCTCCAATACACTGTAAGGTTAAGACTTTTTATTTTTTTGGCCAGATGAGAATAAAACGTTCTAGAAGAGGCCAAAATTTTCTTGCTTCCTAACTTGACCAAACCAATCTCAACAGTGGAAAATAACACTAAAACACGCTTAATGCAGAGACTCCCAGATAAATCTAAATAATTTGAAATACCAAGTCAATCAGCAACCAACTAATGGTTACTTACTTTACTTTTGCTAATTCCTCCATCTGGATCTAGCAACTCCTTAAGCTTCTCCTCAACTGCAGGTTTGGGGAGGGAGTAATTAAACAAGTTCTTTATGAAATAATCACTTCACCAAATTAAGAAAATTTGACAAACCTGCTTCAAAACAGCCATTCGAAGAACCTTCCACTGTTTTTTTATGTTTGATGGATGGAACCTGCATTCTGTTGGTGGTCACTCCAACTTTAGGATTATTTGTAGGGTTAACACACGACTTCCCTTTTTTAACAGAACCATTTTTTTGAGAAGCCTTCACAAGCAAATGAAGAGGAGATGAAGAGGAAGTCCCCATATTCGGAATCAAAGTTTTGTCAGAATGCTCAGATTCTACTGCAGATCCTTGTTGTAAGGCAGGCGTAGGTTTTCTTCTTACATCATCCATTTGCTGGGAAAGTACTTTCATTTGAATGAAAGATGACAAATTTCCCTTAGAATTTTCCACTTCTATCAGGCTGTTCTGAGAGCTGGCAGAGGCAGGGTTTAGAGAATTCTCCTTCTCTGTGTGACCACCAGGCCCTGCAGTAATAGTTGAGAAATCAGATAAATTCCTGTCTATTAACATAAGCCTAGCTCTCTGCATATATCAGCACTATCACAATGAATGGGTAATAGGCATACCGTCTTCAATATCACCTTCAGTAAGCATCACAGGTTCTGGAAATTCTTCATCTGAATCATCTTGAACAATGATTTCAGCATTGAGTGGATCACCTCCTATATAACCTCGACAATGAGGTGAACCACAATAACATTTTTTTGCAGCAGCGCCAAAAACCCTAACATAGTTGTAGTCAAATGTCACTTCTTCATCCTGGGGAAGGTAGAAAGAAAAGGTTCAACTTGGCCAAGTATAGCACAAAACAAATGCACAGTAAGAATGTTCCATAACCCAGCCTCATAATGGAAGGAAATAAGGATGACATAAATGTTCCTTTACCCCACCACCAATAAGAAACAACAAATCTTCATGGCTAAAATACTTTGAGCTTCCCTCTATTTTAGAAATATAAGCACATTTAGTTTTGAATATGTGAACTTCCTCCCTCCCTTGTATTTTAAGAACACACTGCATCTTAATCCATTTTACAATTAGCAACACTTCAATTACATGTTAAATATCAACTGTGAAAGAGGATATTCTTAATAATATTCCTAGCAAAGTTGAGGTTTTAGATGCCATGTTCGTTCTCAAAAAGAGGTGATCCATGCAATTTAATGCTTAATTCTGGGCAGTTCAAAAATTTTATCCTAATATTAATATGAATTCACAAGAACCCTTTTCATCAACTCAAATGTTCATACAAGAATCTGGATCTGCAAAATGTTTAATCAAATTGTGAACAAATGCATGAATAATGATGAGCAGGCTGCAAAGATACCTGCTTAATATCTCTCAATGCAAACAGACCGATACAGATTTCTCCATTCACCATCCACTGTTGAAAAAGGAGAGAGAGAATGTAAGGCCAAGTGGTTCGTGAGAAAAAAAAAAAAGAAATGTGACATGTAAATGCTTCTGGATTTTCAGATCGAGCAGCTGATACATAGAAAATGACGTAAAGGGCTACATTCTGGAAAAGTGTACTTCCCTACTGCATTTAAATCAACGTTATCATAAAGCATCACAATGGATCAAAGAAGCATGCTCAATAATATATCAATCACATGCACAGAAACAACTTATACACACATTGACAAAAGTTGCTGCCCGTACAAATGATATGAAAGAAAATTTACTTATGGGCAGCTTCAAGTGAAAACACAACATTTTATGCAGCTAATGTATTCACCTTTTCTGTACAACAATTAGGATCACAACTATGATTAATGAAACGCCCCAGATTTCCTTTTGCACTTGCATCAATCACCTGAAAATATAGAAATGTAAAAAAAGGCAGAAGTGAAAAACTCACAGACAGACTAAAAATATCATATTTATGAAACACTGACAAATATATGTTTCTACCATTGAAACTGCTCAGCAGCAGTAAAAGAAACAAAATTCATTCCGTTGAAATTGAATTAAGCACATATAGGTTAAATTCATACCTCACTGCCATTCACAGTCATGAAGTAGAAATGTCTATGACCCTTCAAAGCATATTCACTTTGTCGTGCCTCATAGGCATGCATATCAAGCACCTGTTTAAACCATAAATCAGATATATAGCAGAAGGTAAACTATGCAGAGACAAATACACCTTGGCATCAATGCGCCTTAATAGAACAGGGCCAATGCTGATTATATAAGAAATGACATAATCCATTTAAAATAATTCCAACCCATTTATATTACCCTTCACAGCCTCAGCTATCCCTAAAAAGCAGCATAAGTTCAACGTTAAATATTAGCAACTCTTCAGTTATAGTCTTAAAGAATAAGATGACAGTTGAATTTTTCTAAGTGGGTCAAATTATCCTTGCTGCCTCCACAATTATGATTAAATTTGAGTTTGAAGTTTAATAAAAAGAAGAATTGGTGACCGAGCCTCTTAATATGCTTCGAAGGCCAATAGTTACGGGACTGGATCAGAGATTGACACAATATTATTTGGTCCTTAGCTAAAAGTTTAAAACTTGAGTCACTCTTCAGAACTAGACCAACAACTACTTCAGTTGCACAAAAACACATAGACTGAACTTTCTCCATTATCTCATTAGATCTGGGGCACAGGTTAACTCAATAAGTTAGCTAACTTTGCAGTAATTGCTAATAACATGAACTGATTCACATAATTAAGTAAAAATACATTTGAGGATAAATAAAAGGAAAAAGATGGAGGATCTACAACCGATCCTTATAGACTGCACCCATGATATTGTTAAAGGCCTAATTAATTCTTTCTTCACCCATCATGTTGCAATTCAGCACCAAAAATCAATATCCTATATAATACTATAAAGGAAATTGGTTAATTAAGTGAATAGTAAGGACAGAAATCCAAGTTACCTCGCCAACATATTCAATAAGGAATTGCCCTGCAGATATGTCCTCAATCGCCTTCAGCCCATAGCCCTTTTTCCCACATTTAAACCACTTCAGTTTGGCATAATTGCGTTTCTGGAACTGAAATCAGGAATTTGAACTACAATGATACACTTTGCACAAAAAGATCAACACTACTATCTCTGCAAAGGAAAAATAACTCATTTACCTGCTGATTTGAACAGAGATCCCCACATGGGCAGGCCCCTTGAACACATTCAATGTTAAGCAACCGGTTTAGACATTCATTTCCACATCCCAACTGACCTCTTAGAGGTGGCTTGCAATGGCAAACCATTATCTGATAAAAATTCATGGGTACAATGAGTAAGCGTATTAAACTAACAGGAAAATTGGAAAATCATGGAGCTTGGAAACCTAAGCACCATCCAGTCATACTTAAATGTACATCCAGCAGCAACTGATATGAGAACAAAGGAAGAAAAGCATATGCCATGATCATACTGACAGCTAGGAAGCATATGATCCCTCATCCTTCCCGTGAAAATTTAAAGACAACCAGATATTGGGCCTCATGTGTGGAACTACTAATAAGATATGCTACTTATGTCTTGTGAATAGTGTCACTTGTTATAGACTAGATATTTTATATTGATGTCAGTAATTCACCCAATCCACTGCAGGGTAATATTTAGGCACATCAATTTCACCTTAACCCAATCTGATCTAAATAGACATCAAAAACCAAATCTGATATAAATAGACATCAAGGATTCTATCTTACATTAGCTTTTTCATGAAAATTTACTATCATTTAGGTCCCAACCAAGGGAAATAATAAATTAACAAGGCTGATAACTTGTTAATGGTAGCTCTTTCACTCGTCAATTGTAGCTCTTCACTTGTCAACGGGGACTTTTATGATATTATTTTTCATGGTTAGGGCTTCAATGATATTCTCGAAAACAAAAAAGCAAAGATAGTGATGCCAACGCCAATAGCTCAATCTTCAAAGTTGAACTACTTTCAAGAAGATAGTTATGCCTCTAAAACCAGGTGGTCTGGACTTTGATCCATGTCACCAGCATTCTCCATAAATGAAATTTCATGTAATAGAAAACGTGAGAGATTATAATAATATTTCTTCTTCAGGCCATAATAATAACATAACTGAGCCAAGTTGCAGCTATGAGCCAATAGACTGATATGACCATTTTTCCCTTTAAATTAACAACTGCTGATCTAATATAACTGACCTTTATCACAAACATATATTTAACAAAACAACAAAACACAGGCAAACAATAAAATGTAAAAACCATAAGTTAGAAGTAAGAATTAGAACAACTTGGACCTCATCTATAGTTTGAGTTTTGCGGCTACGATGCAGAAACTCATTGGCAGAGATATGAGTAAAAGTTGATTCCTGAGAAGCTGCAATGCATAGCAACAACAGACAATAAGAAAAACTGAAGGAAGAGTTGACAAGGACGTTCCAAAAACAGTCTAGCTTCAAGGTTGAATCTCTATTTCTCCATCTAGCTAATATTACATACACATTGGACGTTGATGTTCAGGCTCCTTATAGTTTTTGCGATCTTCATTATTGTCTTCTTCACTAGATGCATATGATAATCCTAACTCTGCATTGATCTCTGCGTTTGACTTTTCTTGTGCGATAGAGCAATCAGCATAAGCTTTCTCACTGCCATCCTTACATGTCCTTCAGAAGAAAATTACACATGACAAGATACAAGTTACTATGGGGGAAATATGACGAAGGACCTGTGCTGCTTTATATGTATAAAGATTTCTGAAAAAGGAAACTAACTGCAAATATATAAAAAAATAAATATATATTATAATGGAAAACATTGAAATAAGAAACTCAAAGATAATAACTGAAGTAGCATGATCAATAAAGTAAAAGCCAGTGAGAAAACTATTTCCAATTTAAGACATCTTGGGGTATAGCTAAATTTTCAGAAACTACAGATCAACACATCACAGGGAAAATTGATAATTTTTCCATGTTAAACTGACACACCAGGCACATTTTGTTTCTTCAATTACGTCAGCAAGTGAAGTAGAAATACGCCGCCACTTGTAGCAATCATCACAACGCACCCATGCCTTTTGTGGTGATGGATGCTGCTCCCCGGGACCAACACCAGGTACCATGTCTGGACTGGCTGATACTTTGTTCTCATCAGCATTAATTTTTCCACCGAAATCCAACTTCTGTATTTCTTCAGTGTCATTTTCTGTGAACAATACAACAACCCCATTTGCATTCAAATTATCAAACAAAATAAACAACACTTAAGATTAAAAGGTGATTAAATGTACATAAAACGTTCAGAAAAAGGGCACAATCACATAAAATAAGCGTTAAAAATTCAAAAATAGATATAATAGCATAAATATGCAAGCTGCTTCTAAGAAAATTGAACTACCTTCATGTAGGTAGTCTTCTGTTTCACATATAACTTTATCAGAGACCCAATTTCCTTTAACACCACACTTGGTGACAGATCTCCCCAGTTTCCTCCCACGCCTACAAGCAGTCTTTTTCCTGCTCTTTGACTTGGAAGCTTTAGACTTGGTCTTGCTGACATTATTAGATTTAAGACTTTTGGGAAGATTAGAATCCAAATGTCTCTCAGAAGGCAGAAATTTCTCAGAACCAGGGGAGCCCGAATATTCACTGTTAACATCTGGGCTGCAAAGTGCCTCAACCTTGACACTACTTTTGACTTCCAACACGTCAGTTGGATCTCTAAGTCCAATATCTCCATAGAGGTGCAATGGTTCTGTATGAACTCCACAGTCTTCAGAACTGCTTGTGCTTAATGTATTTATATCAGTGGAACTAGGCAAATCCAGAGAGCTAACCACATCAGTGCAGTTCTTCTTACCTCCAAGATTCTCTGAGTAATCTGCTTTATTTTTCCTTGGGGAACCTGCTGATACAATTCTTACACTACTATTACGTGAACAACTAGGTTTATCTTTCTTCTTCCTTCTCTTGCTAGCAGTATTATGAACAGCAAAATTAAACTCCTTAAAACCAAAATCAGTATTATTCAGATCTTCCCGATGCCTTTCTCCCACCTGGACATCAGGAATGGAATCAATCACTTCTGAATCAGGTGAAGTTCCAGTTCCAGGATCCATACTCTTAATATTGACAGGCTCTATCAATGCATCAACCAACTTATTTGAAGGAGCCACAAGACAAGGCTCTTCTGCATTGCCATCTGACTTCTCCATTGGTGCAGCACTTTCTAAGTTGTTGGCAATTTGCCCATTCAAAACAACAGCATGCTTGTAAAGGTTAGTTTTATCAGATTCAGACTTTCTCATAGCCACTTCTTCAAATAATTTGTCTCCATTTTTGCTACCTAAATTTTGCGAACTTGAACCAGGTCCCAAGTTGGAAGCAGAAGTCAAGCCATAAACAAATTCTGGAACCAGGGCATTTGGGTAATATAAGTTAAAACCTTTCCCCACTTTGATCTTCAGACGCATACCAGAGGTTGAAGCAGAAAACATTGAATTGGATGTGTTAGAATTTTCACTATCTTTATTGGTTTTTCCACTTTGAAATCTGCCCCTAGCCTTCGCCGATCCTTCAAGCATATCTTTATTTGTGTTTAACTCTCTATCCATTCCAATAGCCTGTTTAATGTTCCCTAGCAATCCCCACTCAGAAGAGCGGGCTGCTCTGGAGAAACAGCTTCTTTTCTTTCTAGAGGTCTTTGAGATTGTCTCTTCACCCCACTCGTGTTGAGGCACATTGGCTAGCTTATTGCATTTTCTTGGAGCCCTTCTAGTCTGTTGCTTACAAACAGACTTGTTTTGTCGACTGTTCCTTCGACGGGGCAGTGACACAATATCTGAACATTTGCTTTTAGTGACACAATCAATTTTGGCATTTTGCTTTCCTTTTTTCTGTCCAGAATTGCACACACTGTTATGATAACTGATAGCACAGCTATCGTCCTTAAGCAGGGGATCAGGCACATCCTTTGAAGGGTTATCATTTACTGAAACAAAGGAGGGCAGACCTGATTCAGAAGAAAAGGTACAATAGGTAGAATTTTTTGGCAAATTGTCCTTCAATTTGGAGGAATTGCCTTCTATTTGCAATGTATGGTACTTCATTTCAACATTTCTTTCATTTAACCCATCAACATTTTGCTCCAGAAATTTTGTGGCATCTTCATAAGAATCAATGTCACTCTTATCAGTCTCCTGTTCCAATTGTGTAGCCTCACTCGAATAAGCTAACATTGAACTCCCCAACGTACTCTGGTAGGTCGGCGGGGACAACACTTGTGCACATGCATCTATGATACTCTTTTTCTCAACAGTGTCTTTGACCCATTCTTCATTAGGACTGTTGCAATCGCCACCATCTTTCTGATCACTCAGCTTAAGCTTATCACTAGAGCTCTTAGCATGCAAAGATGTTTGGTTGCAATCAGCCACTTTTATCCCACATAATGCATCTGTATATAATGCATCAGAAGGCAATTCACTTCCCTGTGCGGGAGATATCTGCATGCAAGCAGTTACTTCCATCCCAACTGAAGTATTGCAGTTGCCTGCAACTTCCAAGGGATCTGTATTTCTCAGAATGTCCTCGTGATCACTCTTTTGGAAAAAATTGACTAGACAGCCAGGTAGAGGTTCTGATTCCAAGGAAAATTCAGAATAAATGGAATCAAACATATGATTGCCAGTATCAGTGAGTAAACCAGAATTATTTTGTTTTTCTTCCACAGCCACTAAATTGTCCGCTGCAGAAGGGATTCTATTGCTCTCCATATCCTTTGGCAAACCGTTTACAGATTTAAACTCTGATAGAAGCTGGTAGTAATCATGATTGTGAGTTTTTTCTTCTGTGCATAAGCTACCATTTTCTAGGTTATAAACTTCACATTGCCCACAAAATGTCCTGCAACAGTTCTGACAATCGTTGTCCAAATTTTTCTCCACTAGAAACATATCAGCATCTTCATATTCACTTACTCTAGCATTGATGGGCATGTCGGTAACATCAACAGAGTTTGCAGAGCCAGATTCTTCATTTGTAGAGAAATATTTACAACTGTCCAGAATATTGGAAAGGTCAATGTTAGACTCCAACACAGAGCAGCCTACTTCTGAACAGGACTGCCCCACGGGAACAGATTGCAATGGAAACTCTGAACAATGCTTCGTGATAATAGGCATGCGAGTCACATCGCCTTCCATTACCATTCTCTCACACGAGCCCATGGCAATTTAAACAGTCCATTCAAATCTATCAGGCTACTGCTAACCCTTCACTGCGTACTAGAATACCTGACTAAAAATTAAACTTCAAAAACTACACATGAAAAAAAGAAGAAGAAGAATCGATCACCAACCGATCACAATGTATCACCCAGTAGCTACCCATATAACATGAGCACAATCATTATTCACCGCTGCGCTGAATTAAAGCAGAAGTTAACGACGTTACCTCAACCAGAGGTCTCAGAAAAAAATCAGAGCCCACAGATAGAGCCCTAAAAAGAACCGCTCTTCCAATGTCCTCTGCGCCCAATAACAAACTGCTTTCAGGATTTCACAAGGCAATGCAGAAGGGTACTTGGCTAATAAAAATAATTAAGTCGGGGAATAGACACGAAAATTAAAACAATGACACCATAAAGGAGGAAAGGAAACAAACGAACAAACAAACTTGGAGAGCAAGTAAATTTAAAGATAAAAGGATACCTGCGCAGAATGAGAGATAGAACACGGAAGCTTGTTCGTTTCAACAATGGTCTATAGAATACGAAATATTTTATCCCTCCGAGCCTCGCAGAGAGAAGAATGGGCTTGGGTGCGCGTAACTTGCGGCAGAGGGAGAGAGACGGGACGGTGGTGACCCAAAAACAGTTTGAGGGAGATGACACGGAAGGGTTCTTTGTGATGATCGATTCCACGTTGAATAGACCCTGTTGGCCTACGCGCCTCGTCACAAGTCCCACTCACCAACCCGGAAAAATTCGCAGGTCGTTGGGAACTTTTTATTTTGATTTCGCCCATTAAAATTTCCCACCCCAGGTTACGGAATCCTTGTGTTTATTTATTATTTAGCAGTTATCCGATTATTCGACGCCTTCATTTTTTTAGGTCAAAAAATATCTTATTTGTTTACCTTTTTTTGTTTGAAATTTTTGTCAACGCGCTTTTTTAAAGAATACAATAGTATCTTTTACCCAAATTAAATATTCTTCTCCCGAGTATTGCAGAGCGAAGGCTAAAATAGTTTTTCAATTTTTTTTGTTTTAAATTTAAATTTAAGTTCTCTTTAAACATGTTAATAAATATTAAAAAATAAATAAAATTACCCAGGCCTATAGAATGTATAAAAATAAAAATAATTTAAATATTAACCTGTACGTATAAATTATTAAATTTGACTTACAATTTTTTTTTTCGGGATTTGCATGATAACATCCTAATTTTTTATTTTAGAATTAAGTAATATTTTAGTAGAAATTGATTTATGGTGATTAAAATTTACCATGTAATTATTCTATAAAAATAAATTTTTTAAAGTGAGAGTTTAAGAATTTTATATACACACACACTAATATATTATATGACGTACATTATATATTATATGATCTAATAATATATTATATGATGTAATAGTATATCATAACAATATTAAATATAGTATATTGATAACGGGGTTATATATATTCAAGAGTGGGGGATATTAATACGTATATATATAATATATGGTTAGGATAGGCGCCACACACACATCCAAGATGCAACACACCCACACAAACACACAAAACACATTACACAGCGACGGCAGGGCGAGAGATCAAAGAGGATGAGAAAGAAAAAGAAAGAAGGAGGTCATGACAAGAAGCATTGATAAAAGTAAGCTTGAGCAGAGATAACCTGATTATTTTTTTTATATATTTGTCAAATACACACACATATCACTGTTTTGAGATTTGTGGAGCTTATGGAATTCTTTATATAGAATTGTATATTTGACTAAAATTATATTTATAAGATGAGAAATTATTTAACTATGCTGGTGTGTATTAGAACTCATGGGATGTATTCTGGAAACTGTTTAAACATACTCATGTGTTATGATAAAAATATTATTTATTATAAATGATTTTAAAATAACGCTAAATGTTTTAGGTTGTGTTATTTTTTTATCTTCTAAATACATGTCAATATTGTGATTATTTGTCATTGATACATATACATAGTTGTGGAGTTGTGATGGGTTGAAGTAAGAAGGAATTTTTTATGATGAGATCTCTTTATGTCATCACTTGATGCAAAGTGTATAAGACCATTTCTTCACAGTTTTCTTTGGCCGAGATTGGAACTAGGGATATGTGGCACCTCTTTAGTTATGTTAAAGGAGGGGAGCTATAGTTTAGACTTAAGATCTATACATTTAATCGGATGTATCTTAAAGATTTTGAAACAATATAATCTAGTTAAATGAATGAGTTTTTGTTGAACTTTATGTTAGCCTATGATTCTAGTCAACAATATGAGGATAAACGGTGATACAAGGGAACCATATTGCATATTACATATTGCATGATTGTATAGTATATATATTATGTGATATCTCTTGTGAAATATATATATTTAGAAAATGAAATGATGTTCTATATATAATTTTGGAATTTGGAAAGGGATATTATATTGTCAACCAAATTAAAGAATTGCAAAAGGAGGTTTTATGTTGATAATATTACTAAATTGTTATGAGTTGAGTTTCATTTTGAAATCATATGTTTTCAATCTTGGTTTGCATGTATATCTCTAAATAACTAGTTGTTATAGAGATATTTAGATCTTATGGTTATTATATTTAATTTTTTCAGGAGATTAATATTTAACAAGGAAAGACATCTATGAAGTAAGTTTTGAAGGCTCTTTTTGTACTTTTATAGTTTATGTTATGCTATTTGTGTTTGTCGTCATCCTAAGATTTTAGCATTTTATAAACTTTCAAATATTTCTGAAAATTTATTTTTGATATTATAAATATGAATTCTTACTTAACGAAATTTTGCGTTTTGATGATTTGGATGATGAATATCTTTATTAACAATATTTCAAATTTGGTCAAGTCTTTTGGTTGTTGGATCTGGGCGTTACATATATGTTTAATTTTGTTATTTGGGACGCGTCGATAATCTTCTCTTGCAAATAGAGCACAAACCTTCGTTTTTTCAATATATCATGCCATCATGGGATTTAAATCCTGAGTACTCTATCTACACGTATCCTATCCTTATCGATCACCTAGGGGCATAAAAAAAAGTTGCTAATCGCAATAAAATATCTTTTTAATGAACGGCACTGATATAATTAATGCCTCAAACTTCTTGAGTTTTTATCAAAGTAATAGCAAATTATAAAGCAAGGGTTTTTAGGGACAATGATTTCCTCATTATCTTTCTCTCCTCTTCCCTTAGTATATATCCTTTCATTCCATTCCAGCCGTTCATTCTCCTCGATCTCTTCCATTTAGATCAACTTTTAGTTGAAATCAATAGTATAGATGAGGGATATTGAGGGATGAGAAGGGAGAGATATTGAGAACATATGCTCTCAGGTTCTTAGAAAAACAAAAACATTAGTTTATCATATTGCACTATAAATATACGGAGGAAGAGGATTTATAATTTATTTATCAAATAAATTGATTGATATGTGAAGTAATCTTTAAAAGGTACTTATTCAGTGATATAAATAAAACTTGAGTTGGCAAAAAGAGATATAATATTGTTTGAGTTTGAGACACAAAGAATATTTGTATTTTTAAGGTAGATTCTATAGAACAAGTCACAGGCATTAATATTTTTATTTACATGCATTAGGCGTACGTACTGTCTTCATTGATGGGGACCTTTCTTTAAGTAGCTAGTGAATACATTACACTGAAGAAATTGAAGAAACATTTGCGTATATTAAGAGACTACTTATAAAAAACTTAATAAGTACTGCAACACAACATCTATGTATTATATTAAGCATTAAAATGATGGATTAAGAGACCGTAGCTAGCCTTGTAAAAAAACTTCATACATTTCGTGTTCGGAAACAAGGGCACATTCCACTGCTTTTTATACCTACCATATATAAGACTTATTATCAAGGCATATACATATATATCTTTTGGATGATCCTTGCATTACACTGTTCGTTTCCGTTCTTAATTACTATAAGAAATAGTTTATCATAGAAATAAAACAAATGAGTGAATCTTAAATTAATGACGGAAATAATATTACACAAATAAAATCAGCTGACCATAAAGTCTTAAAATAGACACACACTAGCTAGCCGCATATATATAGCATATTTGTCTAGTTCATGCCCAGCCACAACAACCACCCTAGTGTAAATATATAGGTATATATAAAAAGCCGTATGGTTAATTAGCTACGTATGCATGCATCCACCAGATTGTAAAAAGCACTCAAAATAAAAGTCGAAGAACCCTCAGAAGTCAAAGTTTCTGTCATCAATTTATTCACTTATAAGAGCACACGCACGCCAGTCCTAGATAGAGTAGTAGCTAGCTGATGATTGCTGAAGAGCTTTGTGATATATATAGCAGGAGGCAGTAGACTCATCATATATCACATCCTCTCGTGAAGATTTGGCTGCATAGGCTGAACACGGAAGGCGAATGGCATCTGGGAATGGAACTCCCTCACGCTCTCATCAAATCCATTCTCCATTTCTCTCGCTCCTTCCATTGCCAAACGTTGTTGCTGTTCGTTCACATCAATCAACAAACTCATTATGGAAAAAAACATTAATGGTTTCTTTCACCAATGGAACATTAATATTTCAGTATCAAGGAATTACCAGTATAAAATTAAGCTCCCTGTTCTCTTCCTCCAAGATCTTGCCCTATATATTCAGCATATATAGATAATTAATAACGCTTATGCCATTAACTTGCCATTCGGACACACTCCTCTTCTATGTTGTTAAACTGTTAGTGACAGTTTTACTTTTAACGATGGATACGTGTTTATAAAAATATTGAAAGATTAATTAAGTTATGAATATAGATTATGATCATATATATCTTTATTACTACTCCAATCATGTCAAAAACATATATATATACCTTATATTTAGTTTTAAATGTTTGTATAAATAAACACGACTTTCCTTGTGCCTATATATACTGGTGGCAGGAGCAAGTTACTACGTACTGATGTGTGCGGCTTGTGCATGTGTGTCTTTATATATATACAAACACACACGTGAGTGCATGGCATGTATGTTAAAGATAGCATATACTGCTATTTGCTATTTAATAAGTTACTTTTTCATATGCTAAATTATGCTCTTAAATAATGATGCAGCGCTCAGACACAAACACAACCTAAATCTTGTTCTTAGCATGTTCTAATTGATAATATGCATGCAGTGACCCGCATCAATTTTAAATTTATGAAATATACTGTGTAAAGCAAATTTGCACATCATATAAAAAAAAAATTGCACATCATATATAATTATAGACTCAATGATCCTAGTCAACTTACATTTCTCCTGTGTGCCCTGTGAATCTCCATCTGCACAAAAACACCAAGTCCGTATCAGATAAAATTGTTTAAATCCTTTTGCTACGCAGCTTTAACAATGCGATCAAAATGAATTAATTAACAACACACAATTTAATTGTGAGGGAGTTCAATTTTTTCATTGAAGAATTGCATGTTCTGATCTGTTTATGTATGTGAAAGTTAATTATAACTTACTAGCTAGCTAGCTACATGCCTATATAATAAGTTGCAAATTTGTTTGACGAATGAAAAGGAGTCATTATTACAATATCAAGCAGTACGTAGTAATTTTCTTCATGTCAGAGAAACTAAATAGAAAAGATATTTTATTTTTGACCCGGCAGAATGTGAAGCTTAGTTAGCTTGATAAAGCTCGTGAATTGTTGCGAAAGTAATTATCACTTGATACTTAAAAATGATAATAGGCTAAATACAGGCCGGGATGAGATTTGCCTGTCTCTCGCGTATACCGGCGAGGCCACATTCCAAGGCATCCTCCAAGGCCATCAGCTCCTTGTAATTGAGCGTGTTCACATCCTCTCCCTTCAAGTGCCTGAAACGTACTTTTATTATATATTGAGATCAATGAAATTGAAGAGAGGGAAAACGAATGGATGAAATCAAAGCTGTCTCTCTACACACACTCTCTCTCACACCCACACCTGAGCTCAATATGCATGCTGTCATTCTCTTTCTTGAGTCTATCAATTTCGCTGTTCAAGTCCTGTAAATTCACCAAGATTAAAGGAAAGACGAGAAGGGCGCACACACACACAAACACAAGCTAGAGTTGAGGAAAAAAGAAAGCTAGAAACCCTCAAAAGAAATACATGTAATGAATAATAAAAGCTATATATATATATATATATATTCAGACCAGCTTATTTTAATGTCAGCCCATAAAGGCCGAATCACGGGAGAGACATTTATGACATTTTCATGTCTATATAGGTTTAATTTCCAGTCCTGCTCATTCACTTCTTTAATTTCACTTTTTGCGACCAAGGTATAAGAAGATGAAAATGCCCTATATATATATTTTAGCAGATGGCCCAGAACTGGTCATAAACATAGATCGATGGCTTTCTTATTTGCTCCTGTATATCTTTTTTTTTTTTTGTGTGGTAAAATCCTGTATATCATTTTAAATAAAGAACAATTTAATATTGGGATTAGATCGATGTTCAGTATATGTATATGCAAAGCAATGCATGGCACAGACAAACGCAGATCTGAAAAGAGATTCACATTTCATGCCCCTTCACCATATATATCTAATTAAGGAAAATAACTAGTCATTTTGTAACTTGTTTACATATACAGAAGGCAGATTCAGAATTAAAAAAGATCTGACAAAAAGCTAAGAAGGCTAGGGACATCCATAAACCAACCTCATGCTTAGCGTCCCAGAGCCTCTTCCCAGATGTTTTGTGATATCTTTCTAGGATGTCAATCAACCTTCAAAAAGAAACAAAATAGAGTCAGTATAACTTGCAGAGTTACTAGTGAAGAGATATATTTTCCAGCACATGAACTTTATATGTCTTAGTTCTTAACAAAATAAAGATTAATCGTACGTGGCTGAAGGGCTGATGTATTCATGCATTTTTCCAGAAGCAGCGAAGATAATGAGGGAAACTTGGGCATCGCATAGAACAGTAATTTCCTTGGCCTTCTTCAGGATACCATTCTTCCTCTTTGAGTAGGTCACTTGCCTGTTGCTTGAGTTCTCAATCCTCTTGATCTCAATCTTTCCTCTTCCCATCTCTCACGCCAAACTCTCTCTCTCTCTCTCTCTCTCTCTGGTGATCTTCTGGCTTTGGATTAATGGTTAGATTTTGAAAAGAGATGCAAACACAAAAGTAACAGCAAACCCTTACCAATACGGGTTTGCAGATGAAGAACTTTCCGCGAGGCACAGAAACGGAGGGTTCGTTTATGGATTGCAATAAAGACGCACCCCAATTTATTTATATATTTTATTTAATTTGGATTTGTTAATTAATTGCTGGCTTCACCTTCTTATTCACCGGTTCAATGTACGCCTCCCTCGTTGTCTTCAGTAATATCTTTAATTAAGTGTTTTCTGGATCTTTTCAGTCGGTTGTTATATTGTTGAAATTAATTCATGTTTTGGTGATGTAATCCATAAAATTGGTTTACTGAGATAATTTAAGGCACGTGGTTATTTTTCTATGATACAAGGTTTGGCGTCAACCCGGAAGAGAATTTAAGACGATATGTAAGAGATAAGATAAGATGGCATTATAAACATACCTTTTGAATTAAAGATTAACCCTTGGCAATATATATGGTATTACACGATATAGCTTGAAATTGAAAAATGAAAGGAAATTAATCTTTTAGGTGGGCAGTAGGCAAATCAGAATCACAACCTACATTGAAGTTGGCGACAAACTTTTCTAGGGTTGAGTGAAATATAATAATAGGATAAATCAATTGCAAAGAAAAAGGTACAACATAATTAGGATCAACCATCAAATCACATGGAATTTAAGGATACAGTGGTTTCTACTATTGGCAAAGGTAGTCTTCAAAGTAAAGTCCGAACAGATTAAAGTAAAGGAATATAATGAGTTTTTCCATCTGCAAAAGAAACAACAGAAATTCGGCTGTTTCTAGATCCCGCATCAAAATTAACAAGAGGAAGGTCTGCCCATACTTTAGACCAAGCTTCAAGTAGGTGACTAGCTAGCTAGCTGGTTGCGTGAAGTGTCTTTGATTTGAAAGGTTCTCGTAAGATGATCTTATTGAAGAAATTAACCTTGTTTTTCATTCTGGGAAATGCCCATCGATTGTTCGTGGATCCATGTTTAAGTCTCCCTTAACCACAAAGAAGATATATAGATCTAGCTTGTTCAGACATATATATTATACGGAAAGATAATTAGTTGACTTGAGCCAGGTCTCCATGATGTGACTGGAGGACAAAGGAATGCAACATTCACAGCCTTCTTTTCCTCGAATGCATCAATATCATCAGGGCTTTTTGAGTTAGGGTTTGAGAATGTCTCAGTGCATCGTAAATCATTTTAAAAAAACAGTTTTTTGTGCCGTTAATGCAAATGTGAAGATCGGAAAAGAAAAAAAATATATACTCTGATCTCTTACCGGTCATTGGTTTTTAGGTCCTTCTTCTAGACTATGGCTGAGCCTGAGACATGACAACCATATTTTTCGAAATTTTCTAGATTCTTTCTGATTTAGGGGTCAAGTACTTGACAATCTCCGAAGTACTAAGGCCACTATATAATAAGCAAACTATATCCTCCACTCTACCACCCTGTATAGGTCGCTTCTGTTTTACGTTTCAGGATCTCCATATAAATACAACTTTAGGATTTTTTTTGTTTCTTCTTGATGTTTGAAGGATCAGCTCTTCCATTCTTTCTCGATTCAACAGTCAGGCTATACATACAAGAATCACTTTGATAATAAGAACCCGTACCTTCATTAATTGGCTTTATGCGTTAATGACATGCATCCATTCCAATGGGGACAAATTAATTAAACTACGCTGGGGTGCATGTGCATGCAAATGAATATGTGTACGTGTGTATTGTTAATGGGTAAATTTGTCCTCAAAATTTTATCTGACATATGATATGATGTTATCAGAAAGTTTTTTTAGGTTAATCTTACCTTAAAAGTATTAAAATGAAGTAATATTACTTCTTATTATTATTAAAAAATTAATGGTAAACATCAAGTTTTCAATTGTATGGGTAATATTATGTATGGACGTATATACACACACATAAATATGTATGTACGTATAACATGCATACACATATATTTGCAGACCTTCTGTGTGGCTAAATTTTCCAGATCCTATATGAAACTGACCTAAATGGAATTGTATCACAGTGCATGATTCCCTTAATTCTTCTTAATGCATAATAAAGAAAAAATTAACATTACACACGTACACCAAAATAAAACGATCATCAGTTTAACAAGCCAATGAAGTTCAAGCGACTTTATCACCCAAAAGTATTTTAGAAACTTAAGTTAGAAACTGAAGAGCTAGCCTACGCTGCGCTCCGATATCAAGTCTAGCTGACACAAGTTCTTAATCAGTCAAAGCTCTCACAAACAGACGCACACATATAAGTTCTACATCCTCTCTTGAAGGTTTGGCTGAAGGGGCTGCACGCGAAAGGCAAATGGAGGCATCTGGGAATTGAAATCCCTAATGCTCTGATCAAACCCATGGTCCAAGTCTCTCACACCTTCCACTGCCAAATGCTGTTGCTGTTTAACATGATGCAGTACAAGTAAAATTATCAGTTCATTACAGTTAACACACTTCCAAGAGGGACATGCTTGTTAACTTAATAATAAACATCGTTTTATAAACTTGGTAGCGGTCATATGTAGAGTAGTCAGTACAGACAGATATGAGCTTCAATTCAATGAATATTGTTAATTAGGTTCGTTCACCTAGTTGTGCTCCAACTTCACACGTTTAATTAATGACATGATAGACTTCGATCAGGTATTATTGAAAGATAAATATAAATTGACAGAAAATTAATCAATTAATAAGTTTTTGCAGTTATATATGTTAACAAATTAAATAATCCAGCATCTCATAATTAACATGGGCTGCATATTACTATGGTCTTCATTAATATTTAATATTAAACAAAATAGTAGTAGCAATATATGACTACCACTTACCAGCAGGAAATTGAGCTCCCTATGTTCCTCCTCCAAGATCTTGCCCTGATGCATGAATATAAAAAGTTTGGATATTACTTTTCCGCATTAATTAATCTTTCGCAATATAATGTAAAATATAGCAATATCAAAGATTCCAACATACATTTCTCCTAACCCTCCTGTGCAGTTCCATCTACCACAGAAAGAAGATATATGAGAGAGGAAATTAAAGCATAATATTATTATCTAGTACAAACAAATCAGAGTTACACTATTATTAGAAGAAAGAACCTGTTTCTCGCGGACTCCTTTGAGACCGTTTTCAAGAGCATCCTCAAATCCCATCAGCTCCTTGTAATTCAGTGACGTTATATCCTCCCCCTTCAAGTGCCTGATGAACAAATAAACGTATGTAAGTGTGTGAGAGAGTGATCGAAAGATCTACTAGTGAAATATGACGCCGCATTGGCCTACCTGAGCTCAATTTGCATGCTGTCATTCTCTTTCTTGATTCTATCAATTTCATTGCTGAGGTTCTGTGAGTTAAGAAAATAATTAATACTCTTGTAAACCCTACTATTTAATTACTTTGGAAGAAGTTAAAAGGGACTTAATAAGTAACACCCTTTCTCTCTATATACATATATCTACCAAAAAGTAGCTAGCTTGGAGAAGGAAAAGGAAGCAAGTGAATCGTTTTCATACCCAGATCTGTTCATAGATCGATGTCACAGGTTTCATGGCTTTGGCCTTCGTGTCTCAACTTTTTTATAAAAAAATTAAATGAAATTAAAGAAAGAGTACATTTCAGATGTGGATCTGCTCGGAATTATCATGTTCCTCGACAAAATTTTAGCAAAAGAACTAATAGTGCAAGAAAATGACCATATTCTCTGGCTTTATTATTTCTAATGGAAAAATAAACATCAATATATTCATATCATCAGAATATAAACCTAGCTACCTCATGCTTAGCGTCCCAGAGCGTCTTCCCAGACGTTCTCTGATACCTGTCCAGGATGTCAATCAACCTATACCACCAAAACCCAAAAAGAGAAAAAATTTAAATCCCAAACACACACAGTTTAAGTAAGTAATTAAGTGAAAGGAAAATAAAATATAGTCCCTTACGTGGTAGAAGGGCTTATGTAGTTATGCATCTTCCCAGATGAAGAAAAGATAATAAGGGAAACCTGGGCATCGCATAGAACAGTAATTTCATTTGCCTTCTTTAGGATTCCATTCTTCCTCTTTGAGTAGGTCACTTGCCTGTTGCTTGAGTTTTCAATCCTCTTGATCTCAATCTTACCCCTCCCCATCTATCTATTATCTCCGATATTCTCTCTTCTTCGTCTTCTTCTTCTCTACTTGCTTTTTCTTTGTTCTTCTTTCTTCTGGCTTGTCAATTAATGGTTCAGAAGTATGTGGAGAAGATAAAGAAGAGTCATGGTGCAATATTCCATTACAGGTTTGCGGATATATTACTTTCTGAGTGGCACAGAAAGGAAGGGTTTGTTTATGGGTACGTTGTGACCCACCACAACTACTATTTTCTTTGTTTGATTTATAGCTTAGCTTTGTGAGTCACGCAGCCACACCTTCTTGACCATTGGTTTCTCTATGTTCGTTCATTTAATTGGAATAGGTCGGGTTTAGTGCCTTTAACTCAATTATAGGTCTAAAGGTATACAACTTCCATTCCTGAGTATTTCCAGAATATAATATCTGGTTGATTTTAAAGTATTTAAATGTATTATTTTTTCTCTGATCAATTATTTTGTTTTACTTATAAACTAATATCTAATTTAATCATATGAAATATATTATATGATTTAATATCTTATTTAACTTCTTCAATGTCATTAAAAAAATTAACTAAATTTTATATTTAAGACAAGAGGTGTTAATTACCGTGTAAGTGAAGTACATAAATTAGGTTCGTGCAGGTTTTTGAGGCTACTTACTTGAGTGTTTAAATTAAATTAAACGCGCATTGATGTTTGCGATGGAAGAAGCTCAATAATCTTAAACAGCAAATCAAAAGTTATGGGAAACTATTATTGTCGGCTTTTAAAGTAAGCAATGAATGTGTCTAAAAGGGAACAAGAATACAGATAATAGTTATGCTACCATTTTTTTTCTTGCTCAACATAGTTATGCTAGCTAGAAGTATCGTACCACAGTATCGCAAAAAAGAAGGGACGAAGAAGGGAAATAAAGACAAGAAGTGTGTATGTTCACGCATCAAATATTATTAGAAATCGTTTTGAAATTATTGCAAATATATAAGTGTGGGCGCGCGAGTTTTTTGTAAGAAATATTTTGAGGAAAAACAGTTGACTAAAATCATATAGTTGACACACAGATCTAAGCAATCTTTGATTGGAAATATTACTTGAACATTTGTTTAAGGTCAATCTTCTTAAAACATCATACATTTATATATGCTTTAAGATGATAATAGAGTACAAGTGATTGATAATTATGAGTGAGGCCTTTTCAAGGAAAAAAACTCGGGTAGTTTTATAGATAATTCTATTTTTTCCAGCAAAAAGTTACTTTTGCTGTAGTTAAAGAATGAATTATCCTTTTTTTTCCAACCTCCGCCACATTGGAATATCGCAACATACATATCCTCTTCATTAAAAAATATCCTGTTTGATAACGGGAGAGCACCAGTTGGCACCTCTGATTTCAAAGCTTGCAAAGGTGGTCCCATAATTACCTGGGGGCCTGGTGGTTCGGTAGAAACTGCAAACCTTCACTATGGTAATAGGGGATCAGGATTCTATACGCAAAGCACTGTTATCAAGCATAGAATTCCAATTAAATAATATATATCTTAGGGCCATAATGAGCAAATAAATTGCCTCTCATTGATGATTTGAAATTGTTGAAACTCTGAGTTAATATCACCATAGATATTAACTTGAGGTTTCCACAGAAATAAAATCAACCTTTTTATCTGGATGTCAATATCTTTACTTCACCATCATTATAGGGATATGTTTGGGATGATTTATGAAGCCTTATGAATATATGAATAGCTTTACAATTAAAGTTTATGGAATACAAAGTATATATGTTAAGTATATATGTTAGAGGAGTTTCATTTCGACTTATGTGTATAAGTCATAAATAATTATAACCAACTTTTGAAATGGAATGACAGACATAACCAACCATTATATATGTTATGTTTGTCATAGAGAAAATATGACGCAGGTAATATAGTTGCATATAAATGAGATGAACTTTATCATAGATTATGTTTATTGTCTAGTTAGCTGGGCTACCCTCTCCGTGGGTTTAATATTTCAGTCTTTGAGGCAGAAATATTTTATCTGTCTCACTCAGATAAAAGTGAGTGAGTCCCACTATCAAGAGAAAAGAGAGAAAATAATAATTGGACCTACTTACTTTTATGTGAGTGAGGCAGATAAAATGTTTCTGTCTTAAAAACAGAAACATTAAACCCTTATTTAAAATAGAGATTGAAGCCTTCAATTCAAAAACAGCTTTTCAATTGTAATTTATAGTATATGAGATAAATATGTGAGATAAGTTTTATCTCAATTTACATGAATAAACTCTTTTAAAATTCAAAAGTGATCCAAAACAACCTTTTAATATATTCCTATTCAATACACTAAACCCGGTCTCCTAGGTCTCCACACAAAAAAAAAAAAAAAAAAACTGTCATTTCCCTTTTGAAGTTTCAATTTGAATGCTGGAGGTGACCAGTCAAACCCTTCAAAATGGGTTTGATAAGAGGTTAGGGCGGAAGTGTCAGGATATACTTGCCCGATTTCATGTAAAGAAATCCCTTTTTCATTTTTACCTTTGCATCATGCCCCTAGTTTTTTTTTTTTTTTTTTTTAAAATAATACTCCGTATATAATAAGAGAGAGTCCCATCATCAGAAGATTAGCAGAGAGGTGAGGTAAATGAGAGAGCAAAACAACCACATCTCTGTATAGCGTCTGCTCTATTCAGGCTATGAAGTATATATGAAAGAAGGGGACCTAAAAGGAGATGGATTCTACAAAATGACCTTAGGTTAAAGGAATGTTCTGTGTGTCTCTTTACTCGTAACAACTTTGACATCTTATCAGAGTTTGCAATGTATCATTCAGACAAGATTATGGGATTTTCTTTTCAAGTTTTCTCCCTAAATTTCATTTTTCAGAGGGGTAGGCCTCAGGGTAAGAAACTGGAAACATAGGCACTTCTCTAAAGGGGAAAGATTTGGATTGAATTGGAGCTCTTTCTACATATATATCTCCTAAATGATAAGATTTAGTTTTCATTTTAGTTTATCTTAACACGTCTTCTTAGGGTTAGGATTCCGATGCCGTCTATATATATATTTCCTTATTACTAGGTTCTTTCCGTTAAATGCAATCGATCTCTTAACTGCAAATTAGCGAAAGGGACAGTTCTCCTCTTGTACAAGATTGACAGCAGTACTTCGACTATGTTTTTACCTTTTCCACAAGCGAGTATTCTATACATGAGGAAGAAAACAACAACCAATATTTTGCAAATGATTTTACCTTTGAGTCTTTTTATAATAGCTTCTAATAGACCGAAATCTTAATGGTCTTTTCAATGGTTTTTAAGAAGATTTTCGACAAGGAACCGATTCAAAACCTCTCTCACAAGTTATCACAATTCATCAAGATAGGGAGTGCATGAAGGTATGACAGAGCTGATCCAGATGGATGGAAAGGACTTCCACATTTAAAACATGTGTGTATCAATTTCTCTCGTGCCTTATTTTCTAGATTCTCATCATGTTATTTGGCAACGCAAAATGATTCATAGCAGTCCAAAAAAAAAAAAAGATTCACAGCATTCAGAGCCAAATTCTTAACACTCGGTGAATTTTCCGGTAGTGACGTATTTGTTCAGGCTGCTCTCCACCCACATAAAAAACATTCATAAACTCGCGACTGCTTGGGACACCCGGCGCATCGAAGATTCTTTAGACTTTTAATTGTATTTTGGATAAAGAGAAAATTACGGAGAAAGAAAATTAGAAGAGAGAACTCTTAAAAATAATATTGATTTATTTTTACTATTTTTAAAAGTTTTCATTATTAGTACTCCCTCCTATATTTTGTCCTCACCTTTCTCCCAATCACATTACCACCAGCTTCCAACTCCCAACCTTGATCCTGGACTCTGTACATTTGGACCATTATGACCCAAGTAAATGATACTAGATTCCAAACATTGGCCCATCTGCATAGTGGGACATTATAGAATCTTTGATTGGTCCATACTAGATAGTTGGGTTGATGGATCTGCTTACTGGGATCTTGAAAACTAGTATAGCCTGTTTAGTATTATGGCTGCAAGATCCGTGTTTCAACTTTCAAAATCCCCTGTGTTGGTCAAGGCTTTGAGAAAGACATCTTAAAGGTCTAGGAAGCAGTGGTAACGCTGGTAGAGGTGGAGGCATGTGTACTCTTTAACTAGTATTCCCTGTGGATTCGGCTCTAAACGCTTTGCCCATTGTGGGTGAACCTGACTTCTTTTCTAAAAAAATTTTATCAAAAAAAAAAAAACTTTCAAAATCCCCACCTTGCTTTGCTATACTTTTTATGATTTTGTATAGGATTGTATTGGAGGAAGTCTTGTGTGATTCCTTTTTATGCTGATGTAATGTATTCTCATATATCTATATTTCCTGCTAAAAAAAAAACCAGTGCTGCTCTCCCACACATTAACGTTGGCGGATCAAATTAATACTAGTATTTTATCATTGCCAGTTTTAAATTGCCGAAAATTGAATGGTTTCAAGTCTCAACCAAATGGTACAGGTTTCCCAGTCACAGAATGACGGACCGGTGTTCAAAGGCTATCCAGCGGATCAATTTGATAGCATATAGATTACAGAGGCTCGGGACCCATCGATGATTAGACCAGGACGCAAAGCAAATGGCGTTGTAGGATCATTCAAATTACAAAAATGGAAGACGATACATCATATTACTTCTTAATGACCACCATCCATCTCTCCATTGATCGTACGTCCAAGGTATAATTGCCTCAGTAGATCTTCCACTATGAAGTACTGATAGCCATGGGGCAGTTTCCACTACGACGTATTGCTAACAGTTAATCAAAACCAATTAGAAACGCTGTAGTCTCGAAGCTTGCTAAGATGTCTCTCCATGTCTCGTCTGGTTTTGTCCCACTCCTCCCTTTCTATCACAGTTGTTGGATCATCTTCTTCACTCTGCAATAAGCGGGGAAGACGGAAAAGCGGAGTAATCAGCTCATGCGCACCAAGTCAACAACAGTCTACAGTTTCAGTCAAGAAATAGTTACCGCGTGAATTATTTTGAAGGATTTCCCATTATCTCGTATAACAAGCAAGTCACTCTTTCTATCTCTATTTCTTCCCCCTGGAGCTGTCACCTGTGTAAAGCATACTAACAGTTAACATGAATGAGAAAATCACAGATCCCAATTCATATTCATAACTCCCAGAGTGAAAAAGAATTGCCCTTTTGGATAGGCAGCCCTAACTTAAGTACTTCTAACTGAAAGAGACAAGCAAGATAGAGATGTCCAATCTGGGTAACTGGGTTGTTGGGTTCTTTCTTTTCGGTCACTAATGTGATGCGCCAAATGACATGCTAAGAAGGATCATTAAGACAAGACAACATCTAGGATTACCCTCACATTAGAGAAACGAGGAATTTAAAGCAATAGCTTGCTCAAGATGAAAGGTACGGTAATGTGCATATGAGACGTAAGGAAATTGCAAGCACCAGTAAAGCTGTAGATGAGCAAAGACACTCATTAAACTTAGTTAACTGAAGGCTGAAACTTTTCTAATAGCAGAAGGACCACACAAGTTATAACTCTGTCCAAATTGACAAGGCTGCATCATTCCAATTTTATTGGATGTACCCTCTGAAGGGACATGTTGTTGCACAATGTAGTAATTATCCAAAATCAGCAAGAAAATTTGAAAAGAAAAAAAATTTACCAGAACTCTGGCTCTGGTGATTGACTTGGATTTTGAATCAATAACATAAATTTCTTCAAAATCCAGAATAAACTCAGGGTCACCCAATCTCCGATTTTTGTAGTGTTTTGTCAAGAAGACCTGCAGCAAGAAGTCAGTCAGCAAACGAGATGTCATTAAGAAACAAGTGCATCCTTTCAGCTCTAGTTTCATCACCCTTTTGGACTTGTATTATGATAAACTTTCTTCTAAAGATAAGAGGGACATTAAGACTAAGACATTTATTCACATAAAGAAAGCAAATTATTTCACATATACCTAAGGGCTCAACTACAATTGTTGTCAGTACCTTCTGGATCTCCCTTGTAGTTTTATAAAGTGGATCTCGAGGTGCATCAATTGGTGGCTCAGTCACATTGTAGCATCCATAATCACTTTTGGCGCATCGGATGTACTGCATATACAGGAAAAAACAAAGCTTGAATAATCTGGAATTATAACATGTATACCGGTTAATGAGATACAAAAACAATGAGCGCGGTGATGCACTCGATTGCTCAAGTTATGTTTTGGTCGGCTTCTTGAATTGCTAGCCATGGTCAAGTATTGTCTTCGAACTAATGATTTCATGACCTCTACATCACAATATACAGACGAAGCACTTGATATGAAGCCAAAGGAGTGGAGAAGAACATCCTATGGTACAACGATCAATGTGGTTAAATAACGAGGGTGATTCTACAATCATGATTTTGGCAAGTAATTAAAATTTTTCCCCGGCTTTATACATTAGGTAGCAAAATTGCAGCATGGATTCCCTGAGTTCTAAAAGAAACATATACTTCTCATGACTTTAGTTTATGAAACACAAAATATCATGAACATCACGTCTGAAAATTTATTGTTAAGGGGAGAAGATGAGTGATAAAATAGATATCAGACAGCACCTTCTGAGGCATTGGAGCCAGGACCTTGGGAATTGAATAAACGTCCGTATCCGGAGGAGTAACATACATCTAGAACAAATTTTCCACAGGGAAGGCGAAGAAGGTTATAACTATATCTCAAAATAAAACAAACTAGAAAAGTCTGCCCTCTGAAGGGTAGGGCTGCACTCACTGACCTCCCTAAAATCATAGACATCGTTATCGGGGTCTGGCGGTTTCCTTATAAAGAAGTCGCAGTCAAATAAGCTTATCTTGTGAAACTCGTCTTCGTTGATTCTGTAATCCACAACCATCTCCGAATCCCAACCTTGCGTTGACACGAAGCTCTTGCTGTGCACCATCTCAATGTCCTCGTCGCCACCAGAAGCAGACGGCGCCAGAGCACCAGGCAAAGGCTCGTACTCGATTTCAAAGTCCTTCTTGTTGTCCACCTCCTCCATTTCATCCGGATCCATCATCTCATAGTCATCGGGGCCAGAGGCTTCGCCGTCACCGTCGTCAGAACGCACCAAAAAAGGGTTTTTCCTCGTAAAAGGTGAGGCCACCACAGGGGGGTTTAAAATGGAATGGGATTTGAAGGGTAAAGAGAAGGAAGATAGAGGGGATTGGGAGGGTGGGGGTAGTGAAATTGTTGAAGTGAGCAACTTTGGGTATAGAGCAGGTGAAGAGAAGAGGAATAAAGAGGTGGGATTGGTGGTCATGGGTTTTGGAGGGAGAGAACGAGCTTTAGTTCGGCTTGAAGTCACCGCCCGGGTGGAGTGTGGTCGGATAACAGAGCCAGAACTAGGAGGAACCAGGCATGGTGAGTGTTTTGCTGAGTTGCGCGCAAAGTCTCCGGATAAAACGTGAAGCATTATTATGATCGTCGCGTCATCTTTTAAAATGTTAGTTTTAGTGTTTATAATTTAAAATACTAATACTAATAATAATATTATTATTAGTATTAATACTAATATTGTGTGAAAATTTTAATACAATACAAAATAAAAGATTTTTTTTGGCCGAAAATAAAAGACAAAAACAAATAAACATTTTCTTCACAATTTCAGTGAAATTACCTTTGACTCCTTTTTATTTATAGTTTTTAATTGATTTTAATTTTCTTAACTTTTATTTTTTATTTATTTATTTTGGAATCCCGCGCAATTTCTCCGCGACCGATTTCTTCTGTTTAGGGCTTAGTGAACCATTTCCAGAAGCCCCGACATTCCGAGGCTAAACTAATTAGTTTTGATTATGGGAGAGAAGGCTCCTCCCGGTGATGGTCCCGGTGATGGTAATTCGGCGAGGGCTTCATCGTTGTTCGCCAAAAAGGGTGACCGCCAAATTTTTACGGTGGAGCTCCGGCCTGGAGAGACTACCATAGTCTCATGGAAGAAGCTGATGAAAGACGCTAAAAAGGTTAATGGATCCACTTCAGCTCCCGATTATTCCACCAATGCACACCCCGCCTTGGAGTCAAGAATCGCTCCTGTGAGACTTTCTATCTTGTCTCTTGTCCGATATGTTGCTCTGTTGATGTGATTTCAAAGAATGCGTTCGCCTCTTCCTGGAATTATACATGCATTTATACCATAAGAAGGAATTAGATATACATTATAGTTAACACACTAGCAGAGTTCGTGTTTTCATTGTTAGCCTTCCCCCCAAACCATGCGTTATACTCAGCATTACAAGGCAGGACCTAAGTCGAGGGCGTGGTTTCTCAGTTGGCATAGTTACAATTCGGATCCCTCTAGTTTGCTTACCACTACCAGAACTATTCCGGTCTTATAATTTCAATAAAAGTATTTTATCTCTTTAAGTTAGATATCTGAAATACAAGTGAAAACTATGGACGATTTTACTATATTTCAGATTCGTAATGGGTGCTACTGGCCCTCCTCATATAATAGCATGTCTTGTAATACATTGTTTCTTGGTTTTTATTTATTTTGGGGCACCGCTGCCATAAAATTTTGGATTAGGATATTTTCTTTTTGAAATTGTATTTGTTTGTATGCTTCACTTAATTGCCTCAAGCCTGGCTCATCTTTCATAGGGTCCTACTGCTGTGGACAAAGTAACAGATGCTTCCCAACCAAACCGTTTCAGTGCTGTAATAGAGAAGATTGAGCGTCTTTACACGGTGCGAATGTGTATATTATGTTTGCTGAGTTTGTCACTAACATCGCATGACTTTCAGTTATCAATTCATATCATTGATGTGCATTGAAGTTTTATATTCTGGGCAATTTTCCATGTTGGGATGATGATATTTCAGGGTAAGGACAGTAGTGATGAGGAAGATCTACTTGATGCGCCTGATGATGATCAGTATGATACAGAAGACTCTTTCATTGATGATGCTGATCTGGTTGGTATCTTTGTGTATTGTTCTGGTTTGATCGCTGACTGGAGAAATATCCTTTGAATTATGTGCCCTCCACATGTATATTACTTTTGTTTTAGGTTTCCTCTCCTTTCTGCAGGATGAATATTTTGAGGTTGATAATTCGGTAATTAAACATGATGGCTTCTTTGTAAACAGGGGGATGTTGGAACGCATGTAAGTTTTGATTTTGTTTAGTTTTTCTTTCACTTTTCTGAATATTTGGTTTGAGTATCTCCTTATTCTTCTCTTCCCAGTAACATATATTTAGCAAATCATTCCAACCTTTCTTCTTTGGTTGATTGGTGAAGTCAATTGGATAATATCGCTGCAGTGATTGCTTCTTTTTTTATGGTCATTAATGTGTGCTTTTGGTGTAATGTGAAGTGACATATTTTATCAGTCATTGTCATAATGAATTGAAATTTCTTGAGAACAAGATAATAATTGTTGTAGACAACTTTGTATTACACCTTTTAGTATATTATGCTGTAGGTATTGCCAATAATGTTCATGGCAGTTCTTGAAATGGGTGCTTATTTGTTAAATTAACTTTAGGGTCGCAGATGCTTCTGTCAGTTCTTAATGCAATTATTCTTGTTCATGCTTTAACTTTTGTGTCACTTGTCTAAAAGCTCTGCATTAATTTTCTTAATGATTTTCCTTTGTTTCTTTCTTAATTACTAGAAGTGAACCATCAGTATCAGCTAACCAGCCCCCAAAGAAAAGGCGCAGAAAAGATGTGTTGAAGAATCCTGGTGAAAGTTATGAGGGTCAAGGACCAAATAAACATGAAAAACTGGGCAAGGCAGCAACTGGAAAAGCAGCATTGTTACCAATGAAGAATATGTTTAGTTCCTCACAAAATTTGGCTGTACCTAGTGAAAATTGTGAGGAATCAAAATTTCAGAATCAATTGGATGTCCCGGGAGTCAGTTTGAAAAAGAAAATTGCTGATACTAAACCAGTATTGGATTCTTCTGTCTCTTTGAGAGTGTCTAGTGATGATGGTCCTAATTCTGTGACTGAAGCAAAGAATGTTGATAAACAGAATGCAGGAGTCCTTCAAACAAAGTACACGAGCAACAAACACAATGATGCAAGTACATCATCTGATGCTTCTCAACGGAAGTTCCGTGAAAAAAGCACCGGTGCACATTCCAGATCCCAACCTGGAAGACCCCCTTGTAATACTGATGATTTGGAAGGTACAGGTCGGTCAAAAGAAAAAAATAGGATGTGTGTATTGCCTGATCTTAACTTTTCTGAGGGCAAGTCTGCCATGCAAAAAACAGTAAGTTGATGTCTTCTGTTTTTCTGTTGTTAGGCACTTTTAATTTCAGTTCTTATATTAACAAGTGATACCTAAAAGTTATCTATAAGACTTCAATAGACAAAGGTGCACCCCTGGGTCTCCCCTGAAACTTTGGATATAGATATGTGTGTATGTTAGCATGAATAAAGAGGAAGTCCAGTATGATGAGAATATAGACGTAGAGTAGGGGAAGTGGAAAGGGAGCAAGGACCAAAAGAAAGTCTTGGTGGGTGTTAGGCATGAATTCCTAGCATTTTGGCGAGATTGTTTCACCCCCTCTCTTTTAACTTGTCTTTTGGGCTGTCATGGGTAATAACGTGTCTTTGAAATGAACTTAGCTTAAGAAAAACGGGCATGCTGGACGATGGGGTGACTATTTTTAAAATAGTTTGAAGAGGAATTTTGGCTGAGTGAGCCATCCTTATATTGGCATCTTCATGCACCCGGTGAAATATATATGCTTTGTTGTTCTGATCTTTTTAACTGCAGATGATGATATCTGTAACGATTTACTGTTTATTTGTTAACATTTCATGCCTTTTCCTACAATAAATATGTCTGTGAATGTTGAAGACTTTTGGTAACTAGTGTTCATGAATCTGTTCAAATGCTCTGCAGAAATTAAATTATAAGCAAAAGAAAGATGGCTCTGGTGTGAGGCCAAAAATTTCAGTTCTTGAGAAGGCAATTCGAGAGCTGGAGAAGATGGTAGTAGAATGTAAGCTTTATATTTGTAATGAAGTTCACATTTCTCTTATTTATGAATAGTTGAGTGTTCATTACAAATGCTTAATTTTTTTGTTTTTGTTTTCTGGCTGTGCTAACTATACAGCAAGGCCACCTGCAGGGGAAAGGCAGGAGGCTGATACCGTATCCCAGGCAGTCAAAAGGAGACTGCCTAGAGAAATAAAGATAAAGCTTGATAAAGTTGCTAGAATAGCGGTGATGGCACTTGCTAATCTCTTGAAATTGTGCTTCTAAATATGTATACAATATTGTGTTCCATTTTTTACTCAAGGGCTTTTAACTTTTTGATATTGTTATATATATATATTTTTTCCCGAATGATAAAATTCATAGTCTTTACTGCTGCAGGCAAGCCATGGGAAAGTATCAAATGATTTAATTAACCGTCTGATGACCATATTGGGGCACCTGATTCAGCTTAGAACACTGAAGGTATTGCAGTCTTAATATAAACAGATGTGAGGTAACTCTATAGTGTGGATAGGGTGTCTTGCTGAGATGAAAAAATGGAATGTTCTAAAGCCAATTTATTCCAAGAGCTTAAGTTAGGAGAAAGTGTAGGAGCGGTTTTGGATAATTTTTTCTAGCACACCTTCTCATGTGAAAGTTCTTAGGCATGAAGCATGGATAAATCATAAGCTACACTAATGTGTTCTGAAATTTGATCTAATTACTCAAATGAGGGCAACAAGGATCTAACTCTTGATAGCCTGATCTTAAAAGCTTTGGTACCTTGTAAAGAAGCGATTTGCCCATGGCCCATTGCCTTATTAAGTTGTTCAAAGAAAGATTTTGAACGGCTTCTTATGTAAATTTCTGACAGTGCTCTTATTGGAGTGCTGCAATTTGGGAAATTTATTGATGTTTCATATCATATATTTTGTTAATATTAATAGTTATTATTGAACCCAAAAGTTTGTGAAGTTGAGACCCTGTCTATTCTTCCTCTTATAATATTACGAAATAAACTAAGGGGGGCTAGGAATTGCAAGAATTGACAAACTCCTATTATTGAGTGGGTTGGAAAGACAGGTGTTGAATTGATCTCCGCCACACAAATTTTTGTAATTTCAATTTCACTTATTAGGATAGGTTTCGATGTTCCTTTAGTCACGCTTTGTCTTCTTATGACCTTATTTTTCATTTTCAGTTCAGATTGGTTTTAGTGGCTAATCAATATACAATTTAGTTTCAAATCTTTGAGTTCTATTAGAACTTCAGCTTTGAGCTTTTTAGTCTTATGCTTTTTATCATTTTCTTTCCACCTTTGTTACTGATCACTTAAAGTATTCAACTTGCCTTGCGTTTGGATATGGATTGCTTTAGTTTTTCTGATATGCTATGAATGTTGCCTCATCCTTCCTTTCTTCCTTCTCCCTTCCCCTTTTGACTAACTACTTCAATGTGATGTAACTGAGTATGACATTTTCTATTTAAATTATATATTATCTGGCCAATGTGTAAACAAAATCTAATCTTTCTTGAGGGTTTTCCGTACCCCTAGTCTCATTGTTGTAAATATCACAGTCTTAACAATCGCCTTACCTCTTGTTTCACGATTACTTACTCTAATGCATTGTTGTCCTGCTACAGAGACATTTAAAAGTAATGATAAGTATGAGCATGTCAGCAAAGCAGGAGAAAGATAATAGGTTGCAGCAGATAAAGAAGGACGTTGTTGAAATGATTAAGGTGCAAGGCTCCTCACTGCTATATAAGGTTATTATAGTCACTCTAGCTTTTTCATTCCTTGCTAGTTACGAGCAATCTGGCTTGCATGCGTTTTGTTTTCTCTCATTGAATTATAAAGACCTATAACCTTTTCTATTGTCGTGAGAGCGCGCACAGAAATTGTGATTGGTGTATTTGCCAATATCATGCTATATGTTCATTAGAATACTAGTAGATCATTTAACTGGAAATAGATTTTATTTTATCTTTTTGCTTGTGGTGTCAAACCCTGACTCATCTTTTGCATATCTTCTATGTACATTGTCTTTATCACAATTTTTTGGACTATCATTTTGTTTCACAGTTTCTGTTGTATAATTTGAGATGAATGACTACTTTTGGGCATTTCAGCTAGAGCAACAAGGTGGAACATCTGGTGATTGTCAAGAATTTGGTCCTGATGAAAAAGTTCTAACTGCAAGGAAGCTTAGTATGGACACTGCAATGGAAGATAAGATTTGCGATCTCTATGACCTTTTTGTCGAGGTACAATAGCTGCAAGTTTAAATATTTATTTTCAAAAGCATTTTTGGTAGTACAAAACCTTTTTTAATGAATCTTGTTTTTAATTGTTATAGGGGTTGGATGAAGATGCAGGTCCACAAATCAGAAAATTTTATGCTGAGGTGATTCAATATTTTTGTTCTCCTTTCAATCAGTCTATCAGAGATTATATTGCTTCTACTTTGTCAATCTTGCATTGTACTACCTTCCCTACTCACCACTCCAAACATCTCATCTTCCTGGGTCATGGACCACCTGTGTAACCCAAAAATGAAAATGCACAACAGACCGCCAGCCCCTTCTTCAATTGCTTTTTCTTTGAGTCACAAAGAAAATCGTTGTATTGAGTATTTAATGGGTTAGAAATAATGACATCCCTACTATTGATTTTTCTCAGTTTTCTACAATCTCCTTTCAGGAGCCATGGTGCTTCTGTTTTTTGAACATGTAGTTTCTGTCATGTCTAATTTAATCTATACACATTTTCTTACAGAGTAATATAAAATGTGGGGATTATAAATTGTTCAATTTGTCAATTTTTTTGACACCTAGTACCACTTCATGCTCAGCTTGCACGATTATGGCCAAATGGCTGCATGGACAACCACGAGATCAAACATGCAATTTCTAGAGCAAAAGAGAGGCGCAAAGCATTGTACAACAGACATAAGGTATGCCTTTTCCGGCGAACAGTAATTGTCATTCTGGAGAAGCCATGGCATTTTCTCAAAAGGACAACTTTTGTTCTCAAAGTTACTACAAAAATAAGAAAAGAGTTTCTCCAATTCTTTTCCTCCTTGTGAGGAATTTGAAGCTTTTAATTCTTCCTTTTTTCTTGCTCACAGACCAGACACTGCCTGGATGTTATATTTCTCCGGATGGTGTCCTTTATTTTTTAGCTTTTTTCACTGTTTGACTTGTGCGTAATCAGGATCAGGACAGGGTTAAGAGGAAAAAAATTTTGGGAGCTAGGCAGGAGGAAAATCTTCGATATGATGCCTCGCATCAGAACATGGGGGAGAGATTAGCTCCAGAATCTAGCAGTCAAGCTTTTACTTCAGTGAACAGACAAGTTTCTAATACAATCACCACTGGCCGGGCTGCCAGTTCTTCCATGAATGGTCCTAAACAAGATAAAGTTAAAGGAGGTTCAAGTAATCCCCGGGATAATGTAAGGTCAGCAGATGGTGTTTTAAGAAAGAAGGTTAAGAGAAAAGCTGAGCTGGAATCGAAAGGACCTCATATCCGTCCAGAAAAGCCGAGTTCTTTGCTGGGAGAAGAAAGGCCTAAGGTCCTAAAGCAGTCTGCTGGTCTTTCCCTTGAATCAAACTTTCAGCCGACTATTCGAAGTCTTGAACAGTCAAGTTAACGTGATATCACTATATCAGCTAGGAGGCTTACACAGAAAAACTGTGTATGGCGCTTTCATTCTTTTTTTTTTTTTTTGGGGGGGGTTCTCTCAATTTCCCCTCTTCAGCTAAATATCTGCTAATGATTATCTCTTTTTTGTAATTAAATGCCCCTGCAAGGTTCTAATCTTCTGTGGAGTATGGGTTTAACCGTAAAATGATAAGTGAAAGGGAGGGGGGGGGGGGACCAATAACAAATGACAAGTGAAGGGGGCCAAAGGCCCAATAACAAACTGCAATATAAAAGGCCCTAAATATAGTCCTGGTGTTGTTGCTGAAGCCAGGATCATGCTCTTTAATATTGGGGACTAACCCCTCGTCCTTACTCCTATAGATTGGGTTTATCTAATAATCATTTTTTTTATCTTTTATAATCTTTGAATCATATTTGTCCAATTAATTACAATGTCACTTTAACCTTTCTCTTCTCTTCCCAATTAATGACCTAGGTAGAATGATTAAAGAAAATGAGAAAAAAAATTAGAAGAGGATCCTCTTCCATCTTATAGATGGTAACTTTTTTTGGGAAATTCTCCCTAGGGCTCAAATTATCAAAATGTTGTAAAAAAAAGACCTAAAGAAAAGTCTTATGTGAGAAAAGGTCTTTTTTGATGTTATTTTAGCAAAACGTTGTATGATATAATTGTTAACAGGTACTAATATAGTTGTTAATGAGTATTTATTTAGTTGTTAATGGGTACTGATTTAATTGTTAATATATAGTTGTTAATTGTACTGATCTAGTTATTAAAAGATACTGATATAGTTGTTTACCCTTCTTAAAATAATATTAGAAAAGGTCCTAACTAAGTAACTTTTCTTTGGGTCTTTTTTAATAATATTTTGGTTATTTAGGTCCTAGGAAGAATTTTTCCCAACTTTTTTTTTGTGTGCGTCACTAAATAGGAAATATCAAATATATCTCTTTTCCATGCATGACTGACAATCGGACAGAATATAGTTCGTTTAACATGAAAAGATTTTTTGTTTTTCTTCCCGGGCTGTAAATTTAAATTTCTTCTATACTGATAATTTTTTTTTTTTTTTAAAAAAAAAAAGAGTTCCATGATTCCGCTACATTCGTGAAGCTCAGGGTGGGGAAGGATCGAATTCACTTTCCCGCGTTTTTATGTCCTCTTCCCTTTTTCATATGCCGCAGCCGCACACTCGCCTATCCTCTCTTGCACTTTCGGTAGATTAATTTCGTAAACCTAATTTACACCCCGCTTTATCAAATTTTCGTTTGCGTTCTTGTAATCTTTCCAAAGAAGGCATAACGGCCAGTACTGATTCCCGCACTTGAGTGTGTGGGGGTGGGGCTTGCCGGTAGAGATGCCGCGGACGAATGCATTCGAAGGCGCGAATGTGTTCATGTCACGGAACCTCGTGCCGCCGGAAGTCTTCGACACACTTCACGATGCGCTTAAGAATAACGGCGCACGTGTCCACCTTTGCTGCGACCCTTCGCGCAATGGGCCTCACGACTATCACATCATATCTCACGATCATGTAACAGCCTGATGTCCTGCGATTACTAGTTTCAGTTGAATTTGAGTTTGATTTCCGCATTTCTGATATTTCTCTCTCTCTCTCTTTTCAAATTTATTTGAAGGAGAAACTTGAAGATCTTAAAGCCCGAGGTTGTAATCTGCTTGGTAAGTTTGTATTTTAAGTTTCCAATTGCTATAGCTATTGTTACTGCCCCTTTTGATTGACTGTGTTAACTGAAATTTTATTGTCCTTTTTCGTTTTCCCATTCAGTAGGCAATTGCAAAGTTGATTTAAGAGCTTTTAGCAGTGTAATTATCTGGAGTTGCTTTTAGATAATTAGAACCTCGTATTCTGATGGTTGAAAAAGCATTATTGTTTGCATTGGACATTTCCAGACACCAGATTGGCATTTTAGAATCTGACGAGGCATGTTGTTACTATTTATTTAGTAAAAGTACGTCGTTTTGAATTTTGATGGTTGGCTCATCTGAATTGGATAGCATCTATCGCTACTCTATACCTCTCCAGTACGGATACTTCCATGGTTGAATATTCCTTTTGCCAGGAAAAATGGCGTCGCTTCTGAGTTTTGTATCCGTTCTTGGGCAGGTCCTCAGTGTGTGCTTTCATGTGCAAAAGAACAAAGACCTCTGCCTAAACAGGGTTTCACTTGTTGCCTCGCCATGGATGGTGTCAAAGTACTTGCATCTGGCTTTGATATGGATGAGAAGGTACCGTATATTTTAAACAATACCAATACAAGTTAGCTTTATTTTATTTATTTTGCATTCATTTTCTCTTAGCAAAGTAACAATCATTCTTCGCATGACTGTTATCATGTTTTCTTTTCCCTTTTTGTTTTAGGCCTCTGGCTTTGGAATAACTAAGAGAGGACCTGCACTTTTTTCTGGTTGTTCTATTCAATCAAGATAGTTAGAATTTTCAAGGCATTTTCTTTTTTATTTCTTAAATGGATTAGAATTTTGTAAAATTTTCTTACTACTGCATCTCTCTTCACGTTTTAGTAGTTACTTGCTCTAACCATCTTTTTACTTTCTCCTCCCACTATTTCACTCCCTATTGATGTTTTTATTTTTTGCCCAAAGCTCTCTATTGATGTTCATCATTTGTATTTTGTACTGTGATACAGATGAAGATAGGAGAGTTAGTAAATTCTATGGGAGGAATTCTGCACACTAAAGCGTCACTGGATGTAAACTTTGTGATTGTGAAAAATGTTTTAGCTGCCAAGTACAAGGTCTTATAAAAGACGCTTATGTTCCATATTATTCTTAAATCTTAATCTCTTCTCCTTATTCTTTGTCATGTTGTTTATTATACTCTTATCGCCCTTCCCTCTTAGTGCAGTACATGCTAGCACACATAGCCATTACGCATGTTAATGCCAACATTAATAACTTCCTTATTGCTTGAATTTTTCTCAAAGGTGTAATAACTAAACTTAGTCGAACCTGATGGTTTCAGATGCCTAAATCTTGTTTGCCTATTTTAAATATAGGTTGTTGTTTAATAGATCCTTGATCCTTTTCAACTGCATAAACAGATCTTCCCGATGGTCTGAAATGTCTTTGAGCTCAAATTGATGCTGTACAATCTAATGTGTTTACATTGCTTCCCATCTGGCAGTGGGCTTTGAATATGCTGAAGAAACCAATAATCACTTTTAATTGGTTAAAGCAATGCTCTATTGAGCATCGTATTGTTCCTCAAGAGTCATACAAGATTCTTCCCTTTTCTGGCTTGACAATTTGTGTTACCCGAATTCCAGCAGGTGTTAGTTATCTGTTGATTTTGTTCATAATATAATTTGTGTTTGTTTTTGCCTTCTAATTTGATCTTCATTTTATGCAGATGAGCGCAGAAAAATTCAGATGCTTATTGTACAGAATGGTGGGAAATACTCTGCAGAGCTGACAAAGACGTGCACACATTTGATTTCTGATATATCCTTGATATACTTTCTTTAAACAATTATCTCGGTTTAAATCAAGTGAACATTCACCTATTGTCGAAGAGGAGAAAACATCCTTCTTGCTTTTGAACAATGCTTCTTGTTAAATTTTAGTGGTCAGCTGCATAAGTTGGACTGTCTGGTACATTCTCCTTAAACATTAAATGACTTTAGCACTGAGTGTCAATTGTATCATACTATGTTCATAATTTTGAACTGACAACTCTCGCGCTTCTAACATGAACTAATGCAATTATCCACTCTTTAAAATCTGTAATACTTTGGGTATATCTGCTAGTGTATAATCTATCATCGTCTAGAGTTTATGCTATTAAGGAGCATAATATCCCATTCATTATGCTTTTTAATTCATTATTTCATATTTTACCAAAACTCTTTCTTCAACTGACCACTACTGCTTACATTTTGAGTTTAAACTGGGAGGAACTGAAGATGCATCTAATTGGAAATTTAAGCTATCAGAATGGGCATTTATGTATAAATTTCTGCTAATGGTTTGCAAACTCTTTAATTGCGAAGAACTTCAAGTAATGGCTTCATATCATAGTATCCCTTATGAATGAACCATCTAAGGATTCATTTTCTTTTCCTTGCCAAAAAGTCACCTTAGACAACATATAAGATTCTTTGATAAGGTATTTTCCTCTTGTAGTGACAAGTATTTTATTTCCTTAGACACTATTTCTTGTGCAATTTGTGTCAATATTACCAAGCACGTTACTAGGTGGATAATTGTGTTCTTGACTGTTCTTAAGCTCCTGAAGGTGACAAATATAAGGTGGCAAAAGGATGGGGTAACATTCATATTGTGACAAAGAAATGGTTTGATCAGTCTATTGCCAGAAGAGGTAACTCCTTGGTTGCAATACATAATGTTGCAGTGCCTTTTGCCTCTTAACCTTCATAATTCGATTCCAACCACAATACCTGACAACATTGCATCATTTTTTTAGCATCTCTGGATGAGGAGTCCTACCCTGTTCAGCATGGACCTGTATCTTCACAAAGAATGTCTATCGATAATTTAACTGCACAACATAGTCAGGAAAAGAAATTTGGGAAATTGCAATCTGCAGCATCATCTGGACTTCCTGATTCATGTATGCCTGTTTCCTATGCTGAGCTTGTGGACGGAGATCCAGATGCTACACAATCAGAAATCACTTCTGCTGCCATTTTAGATGTTCCTATTTCTGTTAATGGGACAGATCCTGAAATGCCTCCAGTGCAACCCAAAGATGAACCAAACCTTGACGGTGCTGTAGCCAGAGATTCTGAATCTGATGATAATGACCTGTACTTATCAGAGTGCCGAATATCACTTGTTGGCTTTGAAGCTTCTGAAATGCGTAAACTGGTTAATATGGTTCGTAAAGGAGGAGGATCCAGATATATGTCTCTTAATGACAAGTTGACACACATAATCATTGGAACCCCTTTGGAAATGTGAGTCTAGTTTGATGTCTTCCAGACATATTATGGATGCATATCTTCTTTATGTTTGAAGTATTGTGTTCTCTTTCTTTTAGTGAATCTTGACAATTACTATTCCCATGATGTGTTTATCCAGTGAAAAGAAGGATGTAAGGAGCCTTGCTGCTTTGGGTGTCATCTACATTGTTAAGACAACATGGCTTGAAGATTGTGACCGTGAAAAGAAAGAAGTCCCTGTTCTTAAGAGACACATTGCGCATGATCTTCTTCTTCCAAAAGGTCCATTGCTATCATGTGCAATTGTACACATTTATGGTCTGCGACTGTTATCTCCTACTTTTGTGCAAAAAGGAGAAATTCTTTAATTAAACTTCGTTGTGTTAAATTTTCTTTAATGGCGGTCATAAGTATACTTTTCTGAGATACAAGTTCATTTTGTTATGATTGCTTAGGTTCAGCATCTTCTGTGAAAGGAGCTGTAACCGGCATTATGGGCATGAATAAGGGTAAAGGCCCCAGCACTCATCAAAGCTTGCAAGCTGATCCGGCGATAACTGGTATGGACTCTAGAGTTGTAATGCCATTATCTGTGGAGAAAAATGAAGAGAAGAAGCCAGCGATTGATGTGACTGATCAAACCTTTCTTAAATCAATGGACAAGTCCACACAGCAAACGCAACTTCCTTTTGTTGATAATAAAATGAAGGGTCAAAAGAAGATGCATAATGAATCTTCTCAGTGTGTAAAGTCATCAACAGTTTTCTGTGGAAGGACGTTTTGTTTTTCAAATTCTTTTCCTGAAGAAAGAGTAAGTTTTTATTGTCTATGTTTATTAAATTTGATATGATATTGCATTCTAATTGTGAGTTTTGACGTATAGAGTCAATGAACTATGCATATATAGGAAGTTGTAAAGTCAGACAATAGACGGTAGGACTTAGGAGTCCTAAATTTTTTGCCTAAAAATTATATCTGGAAAGACACATTTGAGCCATTCAGTTGGTTTGGATCTACCTTAACGCCTCTTAATTCTCCAGATATTACTCTAATTCTGCAAACCACCTTCATAAACTAGACACTTCCTTTTAAGCATTGAAGTCCAATATCTTCTATTAAAATATTGAACTGTCATTAAAATAAAAATGCAAACCTCAATCCAATAAACTGGATGAAATTTCAGTCCCCCATACCTGCATGTCTGAATTCAATGATGAGTGGATATTCTTTATATGGTAACATAACTTTTAATTACCCATTATAGATTATCATTGAAATTCTGTAGATGTTTTGAAGAGATTATTCAGATGGTGATAACTATTTGGTGGTGTGACTTCATTGTCAAATACTTGTGTTTTGTATTGTATGGTTTTGTAGTTATTTTGTTTTTTATACTAAATTAGTAATTTCTTTTCTCTAAATTCTAAAATGATGACTTCCTATCATAACTGATCATGGCTGAAACGCTTGTTTGGCCTGATAGGCTTGGCCCCAAAAGGAGAATATGAGCCAAGATGAAAAAAAGGGTTTGTTTTTAAGAAACCTAGATATAAAGTGGGCTGGGCTCACTTCTTTCAAGTCATGCCCATGCAACCTTTTATTATCATATTACTGTAAATATTTTTTAATTTTGCATAATTTGTTTAGACATTATTATTTTTCAAAAAAAAAAATAATTAAAACTTATTTTGCCAGAGGAAATCACATCTCTAACTTTTCACCCAAAAAAATTACTTGAAAAACTATTTATCAAGAAAAATTTGTTTCAATATATATAAAATTTGGCAAATAATAGATTTCTGTTCAAGTAATTATATAGTTTTGGTTTCTTTTGCCAGAGAGATGAGATTATTCAATGGATAAGTCAAGGGAAAGGAGAAATGGTAAATGGGCACAGAAAACAGAATGCCCACTATACTATTGAGTGTCATGGTGTAACAAGGAGGTTGGAAGAAATTTCTCAAACTACATATATTTCCAGTCATTGGATACGATCTTGCTTAGAGGTAAGCCTGATTATTTCACAAATGTGAACTTCCCTGTTTAGTTTTTTATGCTAAATATTATATTTGCAGTTGCCCATTTGGTTATTAATTTAAATGTGAATAAGTTGGGATATGGATTGATTGGAAAAGGAAAAAACTTGATTTGTTCAAACTGTTCTGGTTTTTACTTCAAAAGTGCAATTTATTAGAAGAATATTGAAATAAACATTCATTTAAAGATTGCCGCAAATGCTACATATTCAGATTTCTACACGATCTATGTGTTGTATTCTTGCCTCTTCGATTTCTTTTACTTACAGCAGCTAACGAATTATATCTTAAAATATTGCAAAAGCTTATTTGCCCTTGTATTGGTGATAGAGTACCGAGTTTGAAGTTTTGTGCATGCATTAAATCAGTCTGATTTTATTAATATTTATTTTAGTTGCTTTAATTATTATTATTTTCTTAAGTAGTTGAAAAATAAGTGGAATATCCCACTAGTTAGATTTAGTTGTTAGAATATAGGATTGTTAGTAATTTGAATTCCATATTTGGATTTCGCATTTGAATTTTGAATTAGAGTATTTTCCTCTGTAAATTATACTTATAAATTGACATATTGCCTCATCGATAAAGGCATCGAATTTTCAAAGAGTAAATTGGTTTAGAAGATTCCCTTGGGCTGTTTTAGAGAGGAGGTGAGATTCTTACGTATTCTTCATCTCAGAATTTCTGATAGCTTTCTCAACTTATTTTCTTAGATAAACTTTAGTTATCTCAATTTAAATTATCATATAACCTTCCCATCAGCTTACTCAAATCAGTATCTTATCAATTGGGAAAGAAGGAATGAGATCCCAGGGTCTTCTGCCGAAGTTTCTTCAGTTTTCTATACTCCATTGCTCTTACTGGTAGATCAGTTTGTGTGATCACGAATGTCTAGTGTTCATAAATCTATATGTCCTTTCTTTGCTTTTCTCATATTTTCCTACTAAATAATTCATATCTCAATCTTTATGCTCTTGCTGCTTTTTTAGCATGATTTGAATAGGTTTTCCTTATGATCAACCATAGTTTTTCTCATCATGTAGTCATTAATGTATTCATGATGAATAAAATTTATTGAATAAATTTTTGCTATCAACTGGATTCTTTAAGAATTTACCTTGTTTGTATACATAACATAACCATTCTGCCTTTTAATAATTGCTGATGTTGTTCTAATGTCTAGAATGACTGCTTGCTGGATGTTGATAGTCACATTCTTTATTCTCCACTCCCTTGCTGTATACCCTTGCCTGGGTTTGAGAGCTTTCGGTTTTGTGTTTCTCAATACGAGTGGAGAGACAGAATGCTGCTAAGGAACTTGTGCTTTGTTCTTGGAGCTACATTTGTGCAGAAGTTGACAAAGAAAGTTACTCATTTATTTTGTAAATTCATCAATGGGCCCAAGTATGAGGTTGCTTGTAAGTGGGGGATCCAGGCGGTTACATCTGAATGGATATTTGAATGTGTCAAACAGGTATTTGTTTTAGCTTCTGTGTGGAATGATAGGAGCTTGAATGCATGCTGGTCTGTAAAGTGTAAACTCATCTTATTTTGGATACATGTCTTGGTGCATCATGTATATATGTCTATAGGCGTTTTGGGGGAAGCAAAAGAATTGTTAAACAATGTGCTAATTATTTCAGAATAAAGTTGTTGCTGTTGATCAATTTTTACCCAAAGAAATCTCTGTTCAAGATCAAGAGAACCAAGAGGCAGGAGTTTTTACTGTGAGTCAATATCCTAACCCAGCTGACAGCATAAGTGGAGATGGCTCTGCCCGGTATTCAAGTCAATCACAAAATTTGAGAAACATACCGAATCAAAATGTAGGTAGTCAAATCAGCAATTTTGGGGTTGATGCTAAAATATCAAGTGTTTACTGCAAAAAGGCAAGGCTTTTGGAAGAGTCTGGCCTGTATGATACAGTGCCTTCTGCCATAGCCTCAGCTACCCCTATCAACGATATGAATTCTACAGGAAACAATATGCTGATAGATACCAGTGAGGTTTCCCTGGCTGTTCCTGATGTTGCTGCTGCAATTGAGGACTTGTTAGAGCAAACTAGTAAGGTAAAAGTGCTGTATGTTTGGTATTTTCTCCATTATGTCCATATTTACTTCTGAACTTATTGCTTTTCCTTCTTTCCCTTAAGATGCATGATCAGACATCCCCAGGGAAGACCGTGAATAAGGAAAATGTATCCTTCAAGTGTATTCATTTTTATTTTGTTTCATTATATGATTCAGTTGCGTTTCTATTATAAATGAGTTGTAATCCTTGATGATAGATTAGAATTTTTCGTCTGATTGTTCTTCTGTTCTTGGTGAAAACCAATCAAATCCTCTTACTGCCATGGGATTTTCTGAACACTGGCTGAACAGGCAAGCTCTAAATTTCCCTCTCTTTATTGATTGACATTTAGTTGTCAATATTTTACATAGTCGCCTTGGTCAAAATTATATAGCCTTTGTTACTATTCTTGTCATTCTTCTTCTAATGATATCATAAATGTGCAATAAATGTCCTTTTTCTTTATTTCCACATGAATGATTTTGCATTAATCAGAACTATTTATTTGTGATCTAAGGATATTTGTTTCTTTCTCTCACCTCTCACCGGATCTAAGACTGATCAATTTTGTGTTTCATTGTTGTTTTGTTAGTGTTTGTATTGAGCTTATGGTTTTTTCCCCACTTCAGAAGTACAAGAAACGAGGATAATGATGATGCTTCTCGAGATGGAAGAGCAGCTTATGATAATTTTAGTGAGCCACAAACAGAATCTCAGGTTTTATCTGGCAATGACACTCAACTCCTCTTTTTTTTCTGGCTTGCTTATTCTGTTCTATTTGAACAAAGATTTGTCAATTCCTGCAACCAATCGTTGGTATTATTTGTGAATACATCCTGCTTAATGATTTGATCCTGAAAATCAATTCTATATTTCAAACTCAGGTTGTTGGTTATGAAGAAGATTTGTCTGGAAGACAAATGCTCATCGACAGGGTCCGGACACGTGGCAGCATGGCTTGAAGTATTAGGACAGCCCCATGAAGGAAGATCAAGAAGCATGTGCTAATTTGATGGTGAATCTGCTTTAACAAGGTCTTGCATAATTAACATTAGTTTTAAAAAAGATCACCCCGGTTAAGGGTCCGCTGTCAAGATTGTCAAGGATGCAGCAGGTCAGTATTGGAAGTCAATATTAACTGTGTTGGTCGAGAGAAGTTGCACCCATGCCCCATATTACTGGCTAAGGTCGAAAAGGAATGAGGGGGGAGGGGAATATATTGATATTTCTTTGCAGGTGTGTTGTATCTATTGATGATTTGTAAAAGCCAGTGATCATTGATCCGTGCGGCATAAGGCCTGATATTCTTCAAACTAGAGTGTGTGCGCTTATCAATCATTTGGGCGTTAGAAGATTTATTATAGCTGTTGTGGCACATGTCCAACTTGTGAGCAAACTCAGGGACGGGGAGGCTGCTTGAAGACTCATGCGGCTTGTGCACACGACCCTTGCTCCAGATTGGAAAATAAGAGCCGCCTCATACTTGTATAGAGAGGGCAACACTTGCAGTTTGATTGATTGTAATATATCTTGACTTCACTCTCTCCAGTTTCGCTCTAATACTATTTTCTTTTCTTTTTTTTGATACAGCTCTAATACTATTTTCATGTGTAGAAACACAATGGGACGTGCTCTCCTGGGTTTAGTTTGTGTTTAACGTAATAGTTTGGGCTGAGCCCTGTTTCTCCCAAAAAACAATTTAAATGGCAATGCCAAAAAAATTAAGACATCAATTTTAAAAAGTTATCCAAATGATTCAGTTTTTAGTTTTGAAAAAATAAATTTTCTAAATGAAATTTATTTTATTTAAAGGTAAATGGACAAATTTAATAATAAAGTGATAGATGAGGTAGAATTACACAAAGTTTGCAATTGGGGCAATATTACCAACACCGGACCGAGCATAACTTCTGTCATCTGGGCCCCACAATACGTCCACATGTCACACCATGTCCTTTCCCCTCTCTCTATAAACAATTTTGGATAACTCATAAAATTACAAAAATGAATTACATAACTCGCCAAATTAAAAGAAGTTTGCCCTTTTATTTTAGATTTGTGTTATATATATATATATATTTTCACGTGTTTACTTTTTTTTTTCCAACTATAGACACGCTTTAAAAAAGCAAACATAATGCATTAACTTTTTTGTATGACAAAAATCTTGATCTTAAAAAAGAGGTTATTTAAGTTCAAGCTTGTCCAATAAAATGAGTTTGTCCTTTTTTTATAAGGTTTTATTTGAATTGGTCTGAATTATAAATGTAATTTTATTCATTTTATCCTCACTTATTCTCACATTATTGATTCCCCATACATTATTTTTTATCATTGTATAATTTTTACTCTATCTCTTACTACTTCATAAATAAAAGGCATTGAAAGGGAAAAAAAGAAGAAGTCATATTTCCTACTTGTTTATTTTGAAATATTTTAAATTGTTTTCTAACATCCCATAGTTCAGATAAAAAGACCTTAGGGATAGAGGGAACATAATAATAAAACTAGAAAAAAATTATGGAAAACTGTTGGAAGGTGTCGTCAACCAAGAGCATAAAGACAGTTAGGCATACATCAATTCAAACTGTAAGCTATGTGATGCCTCCACCACAAAACAAGATATTGTTGCAATCCTATATCCAATATCCACGCATATTTTCCAATTATCCACTCCAAATAACGTACATTTATTTTCCCGTCCGAACTTCTTCTTCCCACAAAAAATAATAACCAACACAAAATCTATTCGTTCATCCTTCCCTCGTAAACTCCCATTGTAGCATGTCCCTGCACGTGTCACATGGCATTCTCAGTCACCATGAGTCTTACTCCTTCGCCGGTGGCCGGAGTGATATCACCTTCTTATCTTTGTTTCTTTAAGCTTCCCCAGTCCTTTGGCAATGGCACTATCTTTGGTTTCGAGTTTCAGAGGAAGGCGAGGCCGAGGAGACAACTCCTCAAGTTCGTTATCAGTGCCGAGCTTTCCAACTCCTTCTCGTTAAATTTCGGATTGGATTCTCAGGTCATTTTGCTTCTTACTTGTTCTAATGTTTCAACTATGTTCTTCCTTTTCAGATTGATGGTTCTTGAAAATTTCAATTTCTTGCTTGTTTCTTTGGAAAGCTGCTAATTGGTACATTGCTTGAGTTTCTGGAGTTCCACTGTGTCCAGTTGCTCGGTCATAGGTGGTCTTTTGCGGGTTTGATTTTATCGCCATTGATGACTCAGAGAAATTTTGATGATAGCAAGGCAGGAAATCCTGGGGTGCTTTTGTATGATCGTGCTCTAAAACAGTTTTGGGAAATCAATATTTATGCGGCAAAGCCCGTTTTTCTTGATACTCGTTCACATGTTGTAAAACGGCATTTTTTTAATCACTTCACTGCTTTTTCGATTAGTTTTGAATATGCTGAACTGGTTACGTGCGTATCATGCTCTGGTTGCCGTGATCTTCTTCACTTCGAATTATTGCTGTGCTTTCTTTTTTATTTGAGCTAGCAGACTTTCCCTCTTATATTAAATTCAATAGTTAGCTATTTTGAGTGATCATCTGTAGCTTTACATTTAGTTTATTTCATCTTTCAGTTCTTGTAGAATGAGCCCTTTGGTAGTTGTGATGTATACCATTGACATAACAACTGCTTGCATTAAAACCCAGAATATATAATTCTACATCCGGTATAATTTCTTTAAGTCCATTAACATACATCTGTTCTTGACTTCATTTTTTTCTGTTTATGCTTTAACGAAATGACTGGAAAAGTTCCAGGCCGTAAACTGACATTTCTCTTGCAAATTTATTTTCCCTCTTTTTACAGCATTTGAATTCCTTTCAATCCCATGATCCATCACAGTTGCCTTGGATGGGACCAATGCCTGGCGATATTGCTGAAGTAGAGACATACTGCCGGATCTTTAGAACATCAGAAAGGCTTCATTCAGCATTAATGGATGCATTATGCAACCCGATGACTGGTGAATGTGCTGTCTCATATGAGGTCCCATCTGATGAGAAGCCTCAACTGGAAGATAAACTAGTCTCTGTCCTTGGATGCATGATTTCACTTGTGAACAAAGCTAGGGAGGATGTTCTTTCTGGTAGATCCTCAATTATGAAACCCTTTCGTGTTGCAGAAGTTAGCATAATGGAGGATGAGCTTCCCCCGCTTGCCAGTTTTAGGAGTGAGATGAAAAGGTGTTGTGAGAGCTTGCATGTAGCTCTTGAGAATTATTTGACACCTGATGATAATCGAAGCTTGGATGTATGGAGGAAACTCCAGAGACTAAAGAATGTTTGCTATGATTCTGGTTTTCCTCGTGGGGACAATCATCCTTGCCATACACTTTTTGCAAATTGGAGTCCTGTTTATTTATCTACTTCGAAAGAGGACACAAAAATTAGCTCTGAGGCCGCTTTTTGGACGGGTGGTCAGGTAACCGAAGAAGGCCTGAAGTGGTTACTGGATCAAGGATATCAAACTATTATTGATCTCAGAGCGGAGACTGTCAATGATAACTTCTATCAAGCAGCCATTCATGATGTTATTGCATCTGGGAAAATTGAAGTTGTTAAAATTCCAGTAGAAGTTAAGACTGCACCTACAATGGAACAGGTTGTTAAGTTTGCGTCTTATATTTCAGACTACAGCAAAAGGCCTATCTACCTTCACAGCAAGGAAGGAGTTTGGAGAACATCTGCCATGGTCTCCAGGTGGAGGCAGTACATGACTCGCTCTTCATCTCAGGCTGTTTTTAATCAAGCTGTAATTTCTGATGACAAGTTGTCGCATCATACAAATGGATATCGAAAACTGCAGGACTCTTTGAAGAGTGCAGAGAGATCCTCTCTGCATAAGGATATTGATTCATCATCAGAGAATTTGGGTGTGACGTGTGATAGAAGTACCTCCCCAAAGAAGGATGACCCAAAAATGCAAAGTAATGGGACCTTTAGTCGACTCACTAATAACTATGGCATGTTATCAGAAGCCACAATTGCTGCTAAAGAAGAGGAATCATTTTCAGGTTTCTCCAACGAAATTAATCCTTTCAAAGCTCAGATTCCTCCTTGTGATGTCTTTTCTAAAAAGGAGATGTCCAGCTTTTTGGGAAGTGGGAAGATCTCACCACACTTATTTTTTAATTATAAGATTAAAAGATTGGAATGCTTGCCAGATTCAAGGAATAAGTATATTGGCAGGTTTCTTGGGGGTGTGATAATCAGCAATGGTAATAATCATGTACCCAAAATTGTGGATCCAGAAAATTCCAACGGATCAGCTCTTGTGGACTATATATCAGGAGAGCCCCAGATTGAGGTTGGTGGCAATTCTATGTCAGATAATAGAAGTACTTCTAATGATGTTAAGAGCACAATAAATGGGTTTAGTGAAGGAAAAATGCATTCCATGCCTACTTTCAATGTATCTAGTGCAGCGAACCAAAAATCTAACGACGCCACAAATAAATGTCCAAGGGTTGGAGATGGTAGGAGTGACTCAGGAACAGCCTTGCGTGATGAAGACTCAGGACCTGTTGATGGGAATATGTGTGCATCTTCGACAGGTGTTGTGAGGTTGCAGTCAAGAAAGAAAGCGGAGATGTTCTTAGTACGAACTGATGGATTTTCGTGCACCAGAGAAAAGGTGACCCAATCTTCTTTAGCTTTCACTCATTCAAGCACTCAGCAACAGATGCTTATGTGGAAATCTGTGCCAAAGACTGTATTATTGTTGAAAAAGATGGGGGAAGAACTGATGGAAGAAGCTAAACAGGTAATTATCTTTTAAATATATGCAGGGAGAAGGTCAGTGCTAAGAGTTTGTCTTCTTTGGTATTTCAGTGATCCAGACATCGGAGTTTCTGAACTTGATGTTTAGGAACAATATATTTGCAAGCTTTTAAATTTGATGAGATGGGAGTATTATCAATTGTGTTATTCTGTAATCTTTCTATTTTTATTCTTATTCTTTTTACTGATTGTTCCGAGGATGTTTGGTTACTTTGTTTAAACCAGGAAAGTGGGTTAAGCAAGTTAATTATCGTGTTTTGTCAATAAAGTAAGTCAACATTAAATGAGAATATGGTTAATTGGTTTAATTTCTTCAAAGTGATTCTCCCCCAAATATACATTATCATGTTTTGTTATTAATTTGACCAAGACCACTCTCAGTTCAGTTTCAATTTCTATTCTGTAGGTTGCTTCATTTTTATATTACCAAGAGAAAATGAACGTTCTTGTGGAACCTGATGTGCATGATCTATTTGCTAGGATTCCAGGGTTTGGATTTGTTCAGACCTTCTATAGTCATGATACCAGGTACTGGAGTTTGTGACGTTATGCACAATAATCTATTTTTCGAATTCTGATAAAGCTGCTCTTCAACTGCTAGTTTCTTTCCATATCAAATGCTTTGACACAGTAATCTGCACGAGCAAGTAGATTTTGTGGCATGCTTGGGTGGAGATGGTGTTATACTGCATGCTTCAAATATATTCAGGGATGCTGTTCCCCCTGTTGTATCGTTTAACCTTGGCTCCCTTGGTTTTCTGACTTCTCATCATGTACGCTTTTTCAGTTGAGCAATATCTTTTTACATAAGTAATGTAGGCAGCTCTATGGCAATTTACTAATTTATTTGACGTTCGTTTTGTCTTCTGCATATAGTTTGAAGATTACGTGCAGGACTTACGTCAAGTCATCCATGGAAACACTACACGAGATGGGGTATACATCACTCTCAGAATGCGCCTTCGATGTGAACTTTTTCTTAAGGGCAACACAGTGCCTGGGAAAGTATTTGATGTCCTTAATGAGGTTGTTGTTGATCGGGGCCCTAATCCTTACCTTTCAAAGATAGAATGTTATGAACATGGTAGACTTATAACCAAGGTGAGTTTCATTAATTTTCCCCACCTCTTCAAACTTGCAAATAACTTCATTTTGTGGATTAGGGCCATCGTTTTTCAGTATTTGATATCTCTACACACCAGTTTGTAGCATAGCCATCAGGTTGGGTTTCTCTTATAATCTTTTTCTCATCATCTCTCATAATCTTTAAATCATATACATCCAATCAATCACAATACTATTTTAACCTTTCTCTCATCTTCTAAATCAATGGTCTAGATTAGCTAATGAGAGAAAATGAGAAAAAAAGATGATGAGAGGATCCTCTTCCATAGCAATCCGCTCTTCATGTATGATAACTGCTCTGACTTTCAGGTACAAGGTGATGGAGTCATTGTAGCTACCCCAACGGGAAGTACCGCTTATTCTACAGCTGCTGGAGGTTCCATGGTAAGCTTTTGCATGAGTTTTATTTCAAGTCCTATTTATTTTGTACTTCGAAATTGATAGGATGCATTGGCTTGATATGCTTTTTGTTTTTAAATTCGTTTATAACCTTTTTCTACTATCGAGCTGTCCAAGTTTCCCCTGCTTTCTTTCAAGGATGTGGTTCATTTCTGGTTGCCATCCTTTGGCTGGGCATTAAAATACCATCAACACCATCTTTTGAGTTTTGAGCACTAAATCTCTTGAGCTGGAAGAATATCATATTCTTAGCAGGAAAGTAAGAAAAAAAAACTGAGGTTTTGAAACCTTGCAGCAGCTGCACCATGTTGTGAGGTAAGATAAAGACTGAGGGGTGGGTGGGCCGACCTGTCAATGGGGCCCACTCATCCTTCCCAGTCTCTCTAACATGGCAGCAACTTGCGGCTGCTCAAAGAGAAGTGAGTCCCAAAAAAACAGTGTTATTAAACTTAGTTCGGCCTAGAAACTAGTGAACCGGTCGGTAAACCGTACCGGTTTGGGCTTCAACCCAGCTCAGTTCTTTTTAGGGAAATACATACATACATACATACATACATATATATTGAGAATTTCATATCAATAACCTTAGAATCTTCACTTTCTCCTCAGTTAGCTCTAGTTTGACTCAAATTTGATCCATTGATCCTTAATCCAATACCCTGGCTGGTTCAATGACCAGTTTGGGTTTAATAAGGTTAAAAAAAACTGTTGTGTAAACTAACTCAGTTGGTAAGATAAAGATGGAGTGAGATATGGACATATAGTGTTCCATGATATAACGGGAAAAAAGGGTGAGAAAAAACTGCCTAAGTGATAGCAACACCATCTTGGAGATGTGATGTTAATAGAATTTTTTATCGATCTTAATCAATGTTGCTTCATACCTAATTTCACCATGTTTACTGTAATGTTCAATTCTAATTTTGAAAAAAAATTACGACAGGTACATCCAAATGTTCCCTGCATGCTATTTACCCCAATCTGTCCACATTCACTCTCATTCAGACCGGTTATACTTCCGGATTCTGCTCAATTGGAATTAAAGGTGAAACTAACTTGCTGTGTGGTGCAAATGGATACTGTATGTTCTTGATTCAGTGCCAGAATGATAATCAGGGTTTGTTTATAATTTGATAATTGGTTTTTGTAATTAGGATGTGAGTTAACTAGGGTTCATAATTAACAGATGCAAGGTTTTTGTAATTAGGATGTGAGTTAACTAGGGTTCATTATTAACAGATTCCAGAAGATGCAAGAAGCAGTGCATGGGTTTCATTTGATGGGAAGAGAAGGCAGCAGCTTTCAAGAGGAGATTCTGTTCGAATATCTATGAGTCAGCATCCACTTCCCACTGTAAATAAATTTGACCAAACGGGTGATTGGTTTCGTAGCTTGATTCGCTGTCTGAATTGGAATGAAAGGCTTGATCAGAAAGCATTATGAAGTATGTGAGCATGAAAAACACTTGAGCATTATTCTTCAGAGAAGACAGGACCTGTGTAACTGCTGTACAGATTATACATACATCTAGATTACAGAACTCAAGAGTTAGCTGATACTACCTCTTTCTTACATTGGCTTCCCATGTAAAGATAGGATATGCCAATTGTTTTCTTCACATGTAATCTTGACTAGATACTGCTGTATAGTTACAATATTTTAAACACTTTATTTATCTTAGGAGGCTAAGGGCACACCTGAAAGTCAATATATTGTTCCCTTGATTTTCATTTTTTTTCTGAATAATATTTTTTGACAACTGGAAATTCTGTGACAGAAAAGTTTAACGGCCTGCAACAATATACAGGGAAGAAGAAGATGCTTCTTATGGTTTGTTCTCAGCTAACTGGATTATTTCAAACTCCGTTAAGTACCATTTCCTTGTCAAGTAGTTAAGAGTTATTGTATTTAGCCAGTTGCCAAGTTCTGAAATATGTATATACTTGATTAAGAAGCAAAAGAACATAAACTATTTCAAATGGTGACAATGGGTCTGTTTGGGTTAGCCGTAGGAATAATGACTTAAAAGCTACTAACTTTTAAAAAAACCCGGTAGGAAAAAAGTTAGGTTAAGCTATTTGGATTGCTCATATGACTTTTTGCAGAAATAGCTTTTTTTTATAATTGATGTATTTTTGAATTATTATTTAAAAAGTCAGTTGGGATGGAAAATGATTGGAAAAAATATGAATCATATTGAATACTACATAAAGATATTAGTTGTATATATTGAGTTAATGGAAATTTTAATTCGAAAAAAAAAATTATTAAAAAAAAATAAACAATAGAATCCTTAATGGCTCTTTTAAGGAAGACAAAGCAGAGGCCAAAGGAAAGAACAAAGTAAGTAGTAAGCAGAGGCTAGCCTATGACACTAGTCTGTAAGGCTGATAATGGCTTAGGTGATTGAGCTCCATGATAGTCCAGAAGCTGGACTTTGGATCTGGAAAGGGACAACAACAAGTTTCCCTCACAAGAGACAATCAATGGAGGGATTAGAATTAAGAGGGGGACTTCCTCACCTTTAGGGAGGGGGTTCGATCCCTGTGTTGGTCAAGGCACTGGGGGAGACATCTTAGGGGTCTAGGAAGCAGTGACAACGCTGGTAGAGGTGGAGGCATGTGTACTCTCTGGCTAGTATCCCCTGTGGACTAGGCTCCAAGCGCCTTGCCTTTGGACTGTGGGTAAGCCCGACCCCTTTCCTAAAATTTGAATATCAAAAAAAAAGAGAAAGAATTAAGTGGGGGGAAAATAGAAGAGAGAAAAGCCGAAGGCTAGGCCTGTTAAGAAGAGAGCAACAAATCCTTTCTCTGTTGGGTTTCGTGAAATCTGTATAGTGAGAGAGAGGGAGAGAGTAAAGGCAAGGTCATATGGACACCTGACCGAATTGAAAAAAGTCCATCAATACCAATATAAATAAAAATTTTAGGACAAAGGACCAGCACGTTGGGCAAAAAATTGGGAAATGAAGCTTTAAAAAAAGCCCAGTTGCATTGACTTTTTCAATTTAGTCCAGTCAACGTATTGGGTTACCCAAACAAACTTTTTTAGCTTTTTCAACAAAAGTGGCTTTTTTGGCTTTTTTTTTTCAGAAAAAACCAACTTAAAGTTCTTACCAAACAAAACCAATGATGCTTTACCAAATGAAAAAGGAATGTATGATTTGCTATATCAGATGCAGGGTAAACTTGATTGCTGAGAGCAAAGTGGTCTTTTGTCTAAATTTTCTAATGATAGGTTGAGTCAGAATAACTAGTGGTTGCTGTGGAGAAGAGAGGAGTTTCTATCCAATAAATATTAAGTGCAGAATTTATGTGATAGTACTGTTATACATGCAAACTTCCACGGAATCATAAGTTCTCACCACCATAATGGCAAGACTAACCAACACTCTAAAAGACGAAGAAAAACAGAGATTACTTTCACCTACTACAGCTTTCTCTTCTCTTCCACAAACAAAGAGAAGGACAACTTAGTTGCCAAGTTAATTTTTGGGCATCAAGCATGTCTTACATCAGTATCACCAATAGTCATCAGCCACAAGTAAAAGGAGGGTCCTTTTTATTTATATGGCTCTAACGGCTTGAAACCTTGGTTCCTTTGGAAGGAATTTCTGTTCAGTATAGACAGACTTGTACTCATGAAATATGAATCTAGGTTAAGCTGCTGCTTGGTCTTCTTTTGGCAACAATTGTGTTGCAGGACATATGATGGATTATAGAATGAAGCAATTGATCTCCTGGTCCTATCAGGTGTCACTAAAACCAGATGCCAGCAACTATTGTATCGGTCGTTGCTTAGGACCTCGATCTGATCACCAGTGTTTATGACAATAGCATTTGGCAAAGGCTGGATATCAATCCATTGCCCATATTTTGAAGACCACCCACCTGATCATCGTGGAAGAGTAGGATAACGCCTCCTGCATCTGTGAGCGCTCGTAGGCCATTCACAAGCTCTGGGTAAGGACAGGGTTGGTAGCGGCTGACCTTGGTACCAAAGAAGGCATTTTCTCGTTCTCCACCATTCAATGCCTTATTGATGTATCCTTTGGGTAACCCCAAATTCTCGTCCATCACTTCCATCGTCCTCTCTGCCAATTTCTTTAACTCAGACCGATATTCTGCCATGGTTTCCCTATCATCATGTGAAAGGTCAGTTATGAACTTATGTTGCAATTCTACTCATTCTGTCTGAATTTTGAATTTCATATTTTATTAGCTCAACCATTTAAAGTTCCTATTTTCAGCCCTGCAGAAAGTTCGAATAGATTTTCAATACAGTTCTGCACTGGTGGAGAAGTTGAACTTAAACTGAAATCTGATTAACTCCCGTCTGCCTGATGTTACCCAAAAACATTAATTTCTTAAAAACCAAAGGATATCTGATCCTGTTTTAGTACAAAGAATCACTGGTTTTGAATATATACCTGAAACCTGGAGTTTTTTCTGGCCATCCAGAAGACTGAACACATCCTCCCAACCCACATTTTCCAACTTCTCACCACTCTTCTTTTCAACCATTTCATTTAGTAGCTTCACTGGTGCTGAGCTTTTGAAGTTTTCCTCTCTTTCCAGTTTATAGCACTCTGAGCTAATCTTCTTCACCCTCTCAAGCAGCTCCTCTAAAATTCCATGGTTGACCAGCTGTAAAACAGTGTATAAGTTTTGTACTTCACAAAAAAGCCACGAAATATGGCAGGTATGTATCCATTTCTATTTCAGGCATTGAATTTATTACAAGCCATTAACTGTAATAATAAACTACATGAGTACCTGGAAGAATCCCCATTCTTCACAACCATTTGCAACCACTGCCATGGCTTTGGCTCTTTCCTCCCTCTCTAGCTTTGAGAAATCTATCACGGGAATTGCCATTAGACTAGAACTCAGCAAGATACAGAGAAAAGCTCTGATGCTTTGGTGGATGCTTATTATGCAGAGAGAGAAAGCAGAGCAGGCAGTTTTGAGAGTTTGAGCTTAGCTAGCCTGTTCGGTCATTATATTACTCATTTTCGTTTAATTAATGATACATAAACCCCTTTGGTTACACCTTTGGAGACTACCTTGAAATTAAGACACATACATGCATATATAATCCGCTACTGCCTTCATGTTCAGTTCAAAATCAACGAGTCTTCCTGCAACTAACTAAACTACTTTAGCTTTGCGTGGTTATGACGTTTTGGTGATGAGGTTGAAGATATTTAAACTATAAGCAAAATGATCTAAGAAGGCCTACAGAGGAGACACACCTTTTTTCACTGAGAAAATTATAACCAGTTTCTCCTTTGTAGGCCTTCTTTGATCATTTTGCTTATAATTTAAATACCTTCTTGTTTATATAATACTTTGTAGTGTTACCAATTGATTTTGAGGCATGGCATGCTTTTTCACGACTAAAGGGATTTAATTATTGAATGTTAGCAAGGTTTAAATAACTAATCAATACGGATACTTATTACTTACTCATTACTAACCATCTTAAGTAATCTCAAGTGTTGTTTAACATTAGATTTTTTTTATTTTATATTATTCATGTGGTAAGAATATAATAGGATACAATGTGAATAGATAAGAGTCGTCCAAAAAATCACAAATAAGTCCATTGCAACCTAATTTTTAAATTTATAAAAAATTGAATTTTGACGCCAATCACTAAAAAAAAGAAGGGAAAATTACTATAAGGTTCCAATGAAAAATGTCATCATCAAAAAAATTTACAATAAATGAGCAATATGCAAGAACAAAATTTCATATAGTATATGATAACATGTTGATGATATTCATTTATTATTGAAACTTCTTTGTAATTACATTTTTCTTTTCTTTAACATGTTATAATGATTTTCCTCAAAAGGAACAACATTTGAGGTATGATCCAATTCATGATTGAAAAAAAGGTTGCTTTTTATGCAAAGGAATGAATGCTTTGGAGTTTGAATTATTGGCCTTGTAATCTGATTTCGATGCTCATGTTACATCTTTAACGGACGACTATCCAAACATTGAAATGGGGTGAGGATAAGAGAAAGGATTCTCTCAAAATTTCTATAATACTCCCTCTGATTAATAAAAAAAAAATGTCAATTTTACAATTTTTAAAGAGTTAAGTGGTAAATCCACTCTAGAAGCATATGATTAAGAGCAATATTACCCTAAAAGCATTTTCATGTTTAATATCATCCTAGAAGTCTAAAAATGTAGCAACGTTGCTTTTTTATTAAAAAATTGGCATTAATTATTAACTTTTTAAAGAAAATGGCAAAATTGCTACATTTTTAGATTTTCAAGACGATATTGAGACAAAAGAGCAACATTGCTATTGGTCGTATACTTTCGGGGTATATTTGCTATTTAACCCATTTTTAAATTGGCTTAAAATGATTGTTGATTTGTTACTTTAAAACGTTCAAGAACTTATTAATTATTTGTATACCATTCAAAGGTTAAATTTTTTTAATTATGAACTCTACAATAATACTCCACATGTATCAAAACATTTGCCACTTTAAAACTGTGTACACGTATTAAAAGGTTTATAAATAGCCTTTTTTTTGTGAAGTAATTTTTTTAAAAAAGGCTTATAAATAGCCTATTTTTTTAAAAAAAAATGCAATGGATTTTTTTAAAAACAAAATAAAATACTCTTGTTCATTGTACCCACATATCAAATGCTCAACCTCCACCATTTATTCAAAGTATAATTTTTGACTAACTTTTTTTTTTTATATTAGAAAGTTTTGGAAGGGTTCGACACCAGTTCCGTACCGAGGGGAGGGCACGGCCCCGGGCTCTATGAGCACTTAGAGAGTACTTACGAAATCGCCTATCAAAGGAATCCCAGCAACGGCAGAGAGGATCGAACCCACGACCCAAGGACCTAATCCTGGATCCCTTACCATCTGTATTAACTCTCATTTGGCTTGACTAAGTGATTCATCACTAATTACTAATATTTTAACCTTTATAGGCTAAATATCGGTGCTAAATAGCATACGACACTAAAGTCTCACTCTATATCAATAGATATGTTATTATAGGCTTCGGTACTTGATAATGACCAATGTCCAATTGCTAGAAACTAATAAGATTCTTTCGTGTAATGCCTTTTCAACTAATAACATTTAGTTGATATTTTTATAAACCAACTTCAATTAATAATTTACGCATCATCAATAATTTTTCGTCATATCTATTAATAAGCACAGTAAAATTGTGAAAATGTACAACACTCTTATTTATAATAATGTCTAATTAGTGAGCCATATGTAAATAACTTTTTGTTATAAAAAAAAAGTACTTCACTAAATAATCAATGCCACAATAATTCAAATTTTTTGCAGTTGAATTAAGAAATAATAAAGGGAGAATCTTATAAAAAAACGGTTGAATTAATCAAATTCTAATTTGGATCATCAAACTCAATAAATTATAAATTAGGTAATGTGACACACTTAGAGATTTAAAAATTAGACCAAATTACATCCATGCCCCTTAATTGATATGTCCAAGCAAATCAAAATATTGAGTTAGAAGGTCACAAGTCACAAACTGAGGGGACCCTTAACAATTTCCCCAAATAGTCACATAACATTTCACATCGCACCATAAACGTAACAGATTATGAAGGTCAATTATAGGAAAATGTAACATCGACAATAGGATCACTGTATAATTATTTATTCATCTGTCGACTTCCCCACTAATTAGAAGTCTGTACAGTTTTTATCTTTCAGTTTTATGACTTAATCGCCTCATATACATTTATGTATAGCTTTCTTAGTTTATATATCGTAATTGATTGAATGAGCTAAAAATATAATCATGAATGAACTTAGCTTAGGTGCAATGTCTTCGGCACAAATGGGGTTTCGTTTGCTTCTATGATTTCAAGAAGTGTGAGAAAGCTTTTCTGCAATTTTTTGGCTACTAGGTCAATTTTTGGAGCAGCCTGGATATATCAACTAAGGGACATAAATGTAATTTAACCCAATTTCCAAATTCCTAATTGTGTCTCATAACATAATTTATAATTTGTTAAATTTTGTACCAAATTAAAATCAGATTAATTCAACTGTCTTTTTATAAAATTTTCCGGATTATAAATATCGCTCAATGTAAAATAAAATACTAGAAGCCGAATACGTGATTTTTATATAAAATAAGCTTCATGTCTTACACAACCGTATATACACCAAGGACAAGAATAAAATCCTAGACAGACTATGCCATGCAGTCACGATCCTATGTCATGTACACATATCAGCTAAAAAACCCAAGCCTCCTTGAGAAATTATCAAACCTCACTTCTAGGATGCAACAAAAAACCAATATATCCGAGCAAATCTGCCACTTAATCTTCGTGTTAAAAAGGAACCATGTCAAAATCATCCTCTTGACTCTATCATTGTTTTAAGGAAGGCGAAAGAGGCGCTGCCTCCATGTTATGGAACTCATTCATGCTGAAGGTGAAGGGCAACAGAACTAGCGGGAAAAAAATGTTGCAGAGACACTAATAGGACACTGCAAATGGGAGTGGGGCAAATCAATTCTCATGACTCCGGTGACAAGCAGGAGAAGTTATTGGTCCGTTTAACTAAATTAAGCACAAGCTGTAATTGGGTAGGGAAGAAACAAGAAGCACAAGTTTGATTTGCAAAGCCCCCCCACCCCGGTCCTTTAATATTTACCTTCAGTTCAGAAGCATTGAACAGCTAGAAATCATATAGTTCTTCGGTTTCCATAGGAGATGCCCAATATTGCAGCAGTGACTCCACAGTTAACCTTCGAGTTGCACTAAGCATTGAGATGAAAAACCGAAAACCATCAATTTTGTACTCTTCAAGAGGATTTCTATGTCCAAAACTCCTTACATTTACCTGTCAGAACACTGACATGAGCCTGTTGCAAATAAGAAAGCTCAAAATTTCAAAGGTTCAGAGTGCAAAAGAACTATTTACCGCAGAACTGAGTCTATTCATGTTTACAAGATGATCTCTCCAGAAACTATCCAGCGTTTTCACAAGAACTGCTCTCTGTATTTCACAAAAAAATATAAATTCAAACAATTATATAATTTTTTTGAAGAAATAATTAGGAAGTGAAAGATAAACAAATAAATTTTGCTTTTTTTGATATTGATAAACAAATAGATTGATGGTGGGTGTTTGGGAGAGCTGCCAAAAGGCACTTGTTCATCCAAACCAAGGTTCCATATGCTTACTAGCCAAACACCCATCCAAAGCCCAAAACCATGGTTTGGACAGAAAACTGGTACAGCTTTTTCAAAGTGAGTTTTCTTGGTGGTTAATCCCCCCAGAATCTATTTTCCAAAAGCTAATCTAAACTCATGAGTATCGTTGGCCTTTTGTTTCTAACCTAGAAAGTGTGGAAACAGACACCATAGGACATGATATTGAAATGGCATGGCAACATAACAAAATCTGAAGTCCCGCTTAGTGTCTTGTGTCAAATACAAAGGCCTTATGTGCTGAACATGACCATGGCTCAGTTACAATCCTTGGTTGCAGTTTACCAACTACCAAAAAACAGTTTGGCTGCAATTCTGCTGATTTGGTCAAAATACAATACTGGCACCACCATGGCAAGTTGGCTATTGCAGTCTATATCCGTTAATTAATCAATGATAACCAAAAATTCCCCAACATAACAGTACATTTGAAGGAAACATCTGACCTCAATTTCCTTTACATGTCTCTCGTCATAACCAGACTCTTCAACAACATTTAGATATGAAGCAATTAAAAAATCTCCAAGGTATTTGCGAAGAAGATTAGTGAGTGTTCGAAAATTTCCAACCCTACATTAGACATAACAGTGGTGAGTGGTTAAATTGTGAATATATGAAAACTTCCTACATCTACTATGGAGCAATTAACTCACTTGATTGAATCATCAGAGCATATAGTAAGCCAACGTCTTAAGGAAGAGCCCTTCCGGCGAATTCCCCGGAAGGCATTTGGAGGTGCTGGCAAATTTGGAAGAGAAAAGTTGACAATATCAATGGAACCCACATCATGCAATTGCTCAAGTGACTTCAGCAAAGTGTCTCTGGTAATCCCTGCAAAAGATTCTGCTATATTCTTGTTAGGAAATATTAATATAATTAATGTAAATATTTAGAATCAAGTAATATCACAGAGAATCAGGGAATCAGGGATTACGGATTATTAGAAATCAATTATCACAATGAGCCCATTAACTTTAAGGCTCCCTTCTTATGTATAAATACCCCTCTTATGTATATGAATAAACAAGCAATTTAGAGTATTCTTCTTGTATCTTTACATGGTATCAAAGCCTAAAGCTCTCTAAATATTTTTTTTTGGTTCTCGGCTGTATCTGTCTGTCAGAATAGTTCCAACGTTTTACAGCTTCAGTCATTGACCGTTTCTGTGAACATGCGTCGGACCATTGGTATTGTCGTCATCCGATGGGTCGTTCCCCGGCAAATTGCCGCTGTCCGACCAGCACGTGACTGCCACACGCCTCCTTTGTCCTCGCCGGAAAACCACACGCCAGCACGTGAGAGCGCGTCGCCACTTGGGCTCTTTTTTGGGAGAACTTCATTTCCACAGGGCATGTGTAGTCTAGTAACCAATTGGGCAATCTCTTGACTAAGGCCTTAAATGGGACTCGGTCAACTATCTTTATAACAAGTTAGGCTCGATTAACATCTATGCTCCAACTTGATGGGAAGTGTTAGGAAATATTAATATAATTGATGTAAATATTTAGAATCAATTAGTATCACAAAGGATTGGGGATCAGGGATTATTAGAAATCACTTATCATAATGAGCCCATTAACTCTAAGAATCCCCTCGTGTATATGAATAAACAAGCAATTTAGAGCATTCTTCTTGTATCTTTCCAATTCTATTTGAGCATATTCTGCTATATTTCACTATGTGCCAAAATTAGATAAGAGGAAGAATAATATGCTTACCATGCAACAGCTTTCCACCAATTGCCATAAACTCCTTAACAAGTTTACTCAAATTCCAACTACCTGGATGCTACAACACCCACACAAAGCAATAAATAAAAGGAACTGGTGGATAGCAAAACATATCATAAGAGGGAAATCTTAGCCACCTTTTGCAAATCAACGTTACTGAAGACAATCTCATCCACCACAGCTTGCATGTACCTACAAGAAACTCTCTTTATAAAGAAGCCACAATGCGTGGGATGGCAGTAACTGGTAAGGGGTTTTGGGTAAATTGACAGAGATCTTAGGTTTAGGAGGGAAGTGGGTGAGAAAAGAAGAAACAGCAGAAGGAAAAGAAATACAACAGGCCCTGACAACCAACAGAACTGGACAACAAAAATGATTTAAGAAGATCTGAGGATAATCATATACATTCAATTACAGAAACTTGCGACACATTTTGTGTGAGTGATATATCAATCAACATCCATGTTGCATATTAAGCAAAACTGAAAGAGCAAGAAAAGGGCAAGAACAAAAAATAGAAGATACATAAACTTGAGCAGAGTTGATTACCAAGGAACTCATTTAACTCCTAAATGAAACATATGATACATCCTTATCCCACCAAACAAATACTAGGGAGATTATAAATCTTCCCTGTCATTTTCCCCCAACACACTTGTTGATTTATAGGAAAACTATGAAAAAATTACAAATATCAGTACACTGGAGCCCCATGTCAAAACTAAGAAAAATGATTATAAATACTAGGAGTATATAGATCTGCCCATGTCAAAACTATGAAAAAGTATACTAGAGGCCCAGAAAGCATGTTGTCATGTTCGCTAGGAATCAGATTAGTCATCACGATTGAAAATTAAAAGGAACTCACTGGTATATGTGTTGGGAACAACTTTCATCATCTCCTGTTAGAATTAACTGTCTGAGGTCATAAACATGCTTTCGTTGGACCTGACAATAGAACAATTAAGAAAACAAATTAGTTCCTAAAAGATTATTAAACAAAGTTACAGAAATCTAAATTACTCATAATTTCATTTTGCTAAGTTACAAAAATCTAAATTTCAATGGCTTAAAATTGTTTCTACACAGTAATTAATGGAAACATACCTCTAACACTTCATCAAACTCAACTAGGCTCTTTCTCACGCCAAAGAAGTACTTCTCCGCGTTAATTTGCAGTGCTAAAAGCTAAAGGCATGATAATTCCAGTTAATAATTGTAAGATTATTTGCAACAAGCGCCACATACGATAAATCAATAAAAAAACATTAGGAAAAGAGGTCGTCTGGAAAAGAAAACGTATCAATAGATGCAAAAAATGCCAATTTTCAAAGCAATCAAGAGGAAAAATATGTAAACCATGACCTGCTTGACAATGGCATCACCCTCAATTGGCATATCCTCATCATTTGTAATCTTTGATATAAGTCTCACTGCCCATTCCGTATCAAAATTGAACTTTTGAAACATTTCATCCTGCAAGCTATTTTGTGACGAGATAGCGTGAGATCTAACTGACTAACCTTTGTTTAACAAAGAACGCCTCCTTGCTGCCATTACCACCCACCATTGAATTGATGGAAGTAAACAGTAAAGAAATAGGAAAAAAACTATACAATTATAGTCATTTAACCCAAGGTTCTAGCTCTTAACTAAAAGACAATAATAAAGGAGTAGAATCCCAATTCAAAGATTTGCCTCAACGAGAAGTTGGCAACTCATGCTCAAGGCAGTAAAAATAGTTTTTAGCTTGTTGCAATTCTGTTTGTACTTGAGAAGGAATTTAAACGCCCATAAAAACTTTCTACATTGATCATGCAGTTTCCATGAAATTCATATTCACACTATTGAGATGATGTTTGTCGATAGTTGCATGCAGACTTATCCATATTACCTACTCAATGCTAATGTACAACATCATATCATATCCAATCCAATTCCCTTTATTCCAATACTTATACCGCAAAAAGCACCCCAGCGTAAAGGAATAATTTGATCAACCATAACTTGTACTATTTCGTCCTATCAAAAGTGGGTAGGTTGACAAAGTATTGAACAACTAAGCTCAAATTTTGTGTTATCACAAATTTTTTTTAGATAATTAATTTCAGTAAATAAAAAGAGAGAAGAAATGCAAAGATAAAGAAAAGGCTGTTCTTTTTTTCTTAAACCACCGTAATATATTTTCTGAAAAAAGAGAGCTTAAGCAAGATAGTTAACGTGAATATGCCAGGACATGAGCAAGTTGAAACATTTAAACAAAGTTCTAAGGGACCAAAATTCTATTCATGGCCGAAAAAAGCTTCAAAAGTGAAACCTAGTTTGGTTTAGAGTTGTGACAACATCCAAGAAGATACATCAAAACCATATAGTAGTAGTAGCACGCTACCTGACCATAAATCGTGTTGATCCAGGATCCCCCTGCCTTCCAGCTCTGCCACGGAGCTGGAGAAAAGATTATCATAATGGAAAGCATAAGTAACTAAATTTCATGAAGCTACAAGTCCACGGCACACACTGAAAAATATTGCTCAAAAGAATCATCGAACAATAGAGAGTATCACTATGTTTAAATACCCACCTGGTTGTCAATTCGTCGGGACTCGTGCAAAGATGTACCAATTACATGAAGGCCCCCAAGTCTTTTCACCTCAGACCCTTCATTCAAACAGTGATTTTCACAATCCTCCAAAACTGACAAATAGGCAAGTGCTACTGTTGGACCAAGAGGGTACATCTCAGATTCTTCATTTGCAAGCTTTTCCAACTCATTCAAATTATATGACTGACTCATTTCAATAGCCTCTGAGATGAAAGATTTAGCCTTCTGATATGTCCAGCCTTTACCTTCGCTTTTGGATACATATTTAGCTGAGTAATTCATGTTGCAAATAATATACATTTATGAGTTTTATACAATGATGACCAAAAGGAACCCAACTATATCTAAATTGTAAAAATTTCAATATTAGAATCACAGACCCATTAAGGCTGTCTTAGCCAATAAAGCCAGTGACGATGATCCAACCTTTATCTTTGGAAGCACCTGTACGCAAAAGTTTCATTAATTAATCCATAACTCTAGAAAAATAATGATTAATATACAAGTATTGAAATTCAGGGTTTGATAATTCTTTGCGCTAATCGTATTGAATAGCAGTCAAGTTAGAAGAGAGTAGACGCCTACTCAAACTATAGGACATAACTTAATCCTAACCTAATCATAACAGAACACATAACTAATCTTAACCAAAACAAAACATATAACTTAGTTCTAAACTCAATCAAGTGTTTTTCAAAAACAATTAAACAAAAAATAAGCCTTAATCAAAACAAAACAAATAAAATATGCAAAAACAACTCAATTGAAGTAAATGTTTTTTCCAACAAGTATCCACAAGGATTACCTTCTGTGAAATTGCCTCCCCAACAAGTTCAATATTAGAAGCCTCTGGAGTCAAAAATGAAAGTAAGCTATCCTCTATAATTTCCCTGGCTAGCATCTATGCATAGGAGGAAATAGTAGGAAGTCACGTCCAAGGTAAAACCCAAGCCAAAGTGACACTTCAAACTAGAGCTATCATATTGTAGAAGATATGCAAATGCATTTACGATTTAAGATATTACTGATAAAATATGCTAGTATATATTGTTCGCAAACAACACTAGCCACAAATAACTCATCACACTGGGACACCTACTTTTGGATTTCCTCCGAGGATTATATCCGTGCCCCTGCCTGCCATATTTGTAGAGATTGTAATGGCATTTTTCCGCCCTGCCTGTGCAACAACCTCAGCTTCTCTTGCGGCATACTGATTTTAAAAAGAAACAAAAAGAAGCCAAAATGATTATCTAGTATGTCAAATGACGATGACAGAGGGCATTTAAGTTCAAGGATACCATCAAATTATACTACCACGTACCTTAGGTCGAGCATTCAGGACATTATGGGGAATATTCCATTCCTTAAGCAGACCAGACAAAAGTTCAGAATTTTCTACGCTGCATTATGAAAGAAGTATGCATGCAATTATCCTCTCAACGAAAAAGCACTACAAAGTTAGATGTGCAAATACGATAAATATCCTTTCCAATATGGTCAACTAAAGCATCAAAAGTTAATATTTCGCCATATGATCATAATAATAAATAACGATAACGATAATAGTGTGGGCCTAGAAGACACAATGTACCAAAGAAAAAAGCTTTTAACTAGCAAAACTTACAAGAATGATATACAAAATGATTTTGAACTTCATACCGAGCAGAGATGCCATAATGTCAAGACACAATCACTAAGACTTGAGGGATACAAAGGCCACTTTCTTCCACAATGTAACAACAAATAGACAGTAATAATCAAAACTTCAGCAAATTATACCCCCATTAATAATTTCAAAATTTAACTTTCCTTCCATGGATTCAATTTCCAGCCCATTAAATTATGGCAACTTCAAACAAAATATTTACAAATTCTGGCCTGCTCAATACTGATCTATGCATATAATGAGGCATGTATGTTCACAGCTCAAATTAAACGCATAATACATTACAAGGGCCAGCTTCAAATAAAGTTTACACACACACACACACACATATTAAAAAAAGAAAGAAACATCATCAGAGAAAAGAAAGAAAGAGGATAAATCTAAAGGAAGATAAGGTATCCTCATGTAACTTCACTAAAACAAGCCTCTTCAATCTCTATACATATCTATCATGATTTTCAACACCAAACAAAAAAAGGTAGCATATTTTGCTCATAATGAATGAATAAATCCTTTCAATATTTGGAGCTTTTGCTTATTCTTCTTGTTTCCCTTCCAACTTTCCCCCAGAAATAATACATCACTCTTAGATGAGAAAATGCCATTTATATGATAAAATAGATCAACGGGCAACTCATATAAAATTTACCTGGTTGTCCCAACTAAAATTGGACGACCTTGTCTAAACATATAATCAACTTCACGGCGAACCTGCTCCCATTTCCCCCGAGCAGTCTTAAATAATAAATAATGTAAGCATTAAATACTTGGAAAAAAGTATAGCATCTTATGATGGGAAAACTAAATCATATAAACAAAAGCAGCGATTACAAATAAATAATGACTTACAGCAAAAGCTTGGATGGGCAAATCTTTCCGAATGTTGGGGAGATTGGTGGGCACTTCGATGACTGGCATCTGGAACATTTTTAAGAACTCTTTCTCCTGCAATGATATATATAATTATTCGTCTCAAGAATACATCATCTCACATTTAGAATAGTAATTGCAAATTAGCCCTTTAAATTTAACAATAGAGCAATATTTATGTCTTTACTTCTGTTTTTGCAGTTCCAGTCATTCCTGACAACTTTGGATAGAGTTTAAATAATGATTGGTATGTGATCTGTGCTACAACAACTGAATCTGCCTGTACAGGGAGATAATAGTGAAACTCAGAATCAGACAAATACTGATCACGTGTGTCATAAAACAAAAGAGAAAAGACAAAGAACAGCGTGTACCTGAATCTTTAGACCTTCCTTTGCCTCTACAGCCTGGTGAATCCCCTCAGACCATCTCCTTTTCTCTTCAACTCTTCCTGTCAGCTGAAAATTTATATCAATTGTGTTCATCATATGATCAGATTCATATAGAAGCATCAGCAACAATATGATCGCCATTAACTACTAAATTAGGGTCATAAACTGTTTGTGGAGACATGAGAAATTAAACATCATAGTCAACAGTCAACACACATACAAAACAGTTGAGTTTATAACATGCATCTCAGGCTAGGTGCAGAATCTAGCTGAGAAACAACATTTTCCTAGTTTAATGCTTCAAAGAATATATTTATATTTTGACATTGTGTTTGCAACCAAACAACCCCCAACCCTCCTCAGCAAAACAGTTTTTTTCTTGGATAATTCTAACCATAAACTAAGCTTTGATACCATGAAAAGAAATGTAATAGGCTTGCCAGTATTTTCATTATCTGAGTAGCTACACATATACAGGAGGGTGGAGCGTTTGTACTGATGGCTCATTGGTTAACATTAACTCCCTAATCACCATGATTAGGCAACCCAAAATTGAGAATATTTACCACGATCAAATCAAATCATTTATGATCTTCTATCTTAACAGATAGCAAATTGGTGCAGAGGAGATTAAACCTTTTGACAACAAGAACACTCTGTACAAGACTTCGGTATTTAGATCTTAACAAAATTTTGGAAACCCACATTATAACTGGTGCAGAAGACTATTTAATGTCACTAATAAATGATACTAAAATACACCATGAATAGAAAGCTAAGAAAAGGAGAGCATTGTTAACACAAAAGAGAGGAAAAAGAACATAATAGGCCACAAGGTAAAAGCATACATAAAAAATGCATAACTTAACATAATAAAAAATGCATAACTAAACATTGAAAACATAAAGAAACTTTAAAAAAATTACCTCGTTGATGATTAAGGCCTTCCCATCTCTGACTATGTATTGCACATCTCGGCGATAGAATTCTTTAGCTTTCAAAGCATTCATCACAAATCTGCAGTAACTCACCTCTTACTATTATGCATATATGCAAACATGAAATAAATGTGCTGCTAATTAGGCCAGAAGCCCAGAACAGACCAGTTTTTTCCCAGTTTTTTTTCTGCGTGAGTACTCAAAATCAAATGAAGCAAAAAGGTACAAGCTAAATTCTTCTTATTCAGGATTTAGTATAATACCACTTCATCCAAGAAAATAAGAAGGTTGAGAGAAATAGAAAAATAATCAATAAAGAAAGGATTGTCCGTGTTCCTAGAGAAAGAACTGGAAACGCAAAACAGGTAAACAAGCACTATGAACAATATTTAACTAATAGCTAAAGGCATCCAGCTTATACGAATACTTACCTAGCCCAGGGGTCATTTTCATCCCAGAGGTCATTTGTTTCAAGAGCCATTTCAGCAAGAGCAATTCCTTCCTCAGTCAACTCAACAGAATTATCTTTCAGTTCCACGTTATAATGCTGTAATAAAAAATCAACGCAGATAACTATTTAATCAGCATACACGCTTCTTAAAAACTGCTTATGAAAAATATTGCAAGAGATTGTACTCACAACTCCCCGTATAAGCAATTCAGCCACTTTTGCAGCTACAGGGTATCGTGCAGCATCTTTACTGGCCTGTGATACAGATATAGCAGCTAGAATCAACCTACCATTGAGCTCCCTTCATCAAAATGATCATTTGAACAACACCAACCCAGATTGTTTTTTACATCAAAACCACTAACCTATATATTGAAGAAATTGATGGGCAACAACACTAACTATAAAAGTTAATTACCTCACCACTAATTAACAATGGATTTCTTCCTTCATCTATCAGGACAGAGTCCACTTCATCGACAATTGCAAAATGAAATGGCTTTGGCCTGTTCTCACAAAGAATAGTCACAATTATCCCTTTAGCATTGAAAAAATGTATGTGTGCATATATATATATATATATATATATATATATATATATATATTAAGTGACTGTCCAAGTAATATACATTACCATCTCATCACAAGCTCTCCACTACTTCCGGCAAGATTATCTCGTAGGTAGTCAAAGCCAAGTTCCTAGGGAAAGAAAGGACGAAAAAGGAAGCAAATAAATCGAGCGGAAAGAAAAATAACAAGAAAGATGACAACATAAGAAACGAATGAGGAATGTAATTACCGAGTTGTTGGTATATGTTATATCACATCTATAATTGGATCTCCGCTCTTCAGCAGTCATCCCCCTCTGCTTGAAATGATCATATAACGAAATTTAAAAGTAAGCCATGCTATTATTGTTCTTTTAGAAAAGATTCTCGTTTACGTTCAATGCAACAAAAACAGAAAAAGTTATTGAAAACCAAAACAGGTTTGGTTTGCCCATACTTTTTTTTTGCCAGAGGGTTTGTCCTTAATTAAATGATGAAAACGCTTGCTTTATTCCACCCTACCGTTAAACTAACATTACGAACCTCGAAGACATTGCCAGGAACCAGAGTATAGAGAGATATAGAATAGAGAAAACAATGTTCTCTAGAGCTCAAGCAATTATTTCTGTTCAGGGATGTACATTATATATAGATGATACTCTGAGTGTATAGCAGTGACACGTGTGCACGATTATTAACAGACTATGGCACGTGTATATGATTCTAACAGACTAATCACTCTTATAACTAAGCACTTGGCTAATAGACACGATTACCTGAATAAGGCCCACGGAAAGACCCAAGAATCGATGAATTCGACCCATCCATTCAGCATCACGTTGAGCTAAATAATCATTGACAGTTACCACTGCAACGAAGGAGGATGGAGAGAGAAAACAAATGAAGAAGCAGGTCCATTTTTTCTTGTCCAGCATTGAATAGCTGCATCTAAGAAAAATACTACACGCATCAAAGTTTTCAACGTCAACAACACATACCATGGACACCCTCACCAGTCAAGGCATTAAGATAAGCCGCTAAGGTGGAAACTAATGTTTTTCCCTCCCCCGTTTTCATTTCTGCAATGGACCCATCATGAAGCACCGCTCCACCAATAATCTAGCGAAAAAAATACACAGCTAAAACAACTTAGTCGCAACTGCTCATATATATGCAAAACATTCAAGCAAGTGAGACAGAAACCTGGACATCAAAATGGCGCATTCCAACTTTTCTTCTTGCAGCTTCGCGAACAACAGCAAATGCCTCTGAAAAATTAAATTAAATTAAAAAAATGGCATAGAAACATCGAACTCCAGCCAAACTATTTGAGTTAAGAAGCGAACCAGCTTGAATATCAGCAAGCGAATCCCCTCGCTTAAGCCGTAGACGAAACTCCTGAGTTTTCGCAGTCAGCTGCGAGCGAAAAGCATTCGTGTTAAATCCAAGCAAAGCGTAAGCGATGATCATCTTCAAGATGAAATTTACAACCTGCTCGTCGGAGAGCCTCTGTATCTGCGGTTCAAAGGCATTGACGGAATCCACCAGACGATAGTAATCGCGAACAACCCAGTAGTTCAAGCTCGCGAAATCATTGATTGTTTTTTTAATGCGGCCCATATTCTCCTGAAACAAGAAATGATATACAGTCATCGGTTAAGCATAATAACAAACAAGTAATGGGCATGGAGCACATGACTACACCTTCACAGACGCAACAACGGGTGTGCGCCTGCCACAACATAGAGGATGACGACGCCAGGAGGAAACAGAAGATGGTGCAATAAAGGTGATATTCAATGGAGTTGCTTTCGGAAGTGGTTTTATAGCAAAGAAGTACGAATTTGAGAGCGCAGGCACAGTGGCCATAGCAGTGCTCTTCTTGCAACTAACCTAAACTTGAACAAGCGAAAGAGGATTGCTTGAACAGAGCTTTGAATCATTGAATGCACTGGTTCGTGACTAAAATGTCTAAACGCTGGTTTGGAACGGCTCTGAAGACGGAAGGGAAACAGAAATTTGTTGGACGGGCTGCATAGGTTGGCTGAATGAAGTTAATCAAGGTCGGGGGAAAAAACTACTTTAGCATAAACGACACGGATTAATTGTATGTATGAAGTTTGCATTCGATATTAGTATGTCAAATCAAGCGTTATTATCAGTAAAAATTCTACCCCGCGTTGACTTATATAATATGTTGATGAGAGTCAAACAAATTCAAAGTAGAGGTTTTTCAATTGAATTTTATTATTAAATTTCAGAGTGTGGTTTCAATTGAATATTTTATAAATGAGTTTTAGTTTTCCCATGTTGCATGAGAAAACTAAACTTCCTACACACACATGAAATGGTGGGACCTACATATACATATATGAATTAATATATGTATATGTGGGTCCCATCTTCATATATGTATATGTGAGTCCCACCATTTCATGTGTATGTGACATGAGATAATTTTTTTCCTACAACATGAGAAACATTAATCCCTTTATAAATGGTAGGGTTAAGAATGTATTTTACTCTAGACATAAAATCGAGAGACACTTCTCCAAAAAGTCTTTTTGGGGGCAATTTAGCCTCATAATTGTCATAAATAGGGTAATTTTATTTAAGTCATTATCTCAATTAAGTTTAATCATAACATATTGAGTTAACAGTTCACGTGTCATCTATGTCATTTTTGTTAAGTGTAAAATTGTAAAATTAAAAAAAAAAGAAAAAGAAAAAAAAGTAGACACATAGACTTCTACGGCAAATTTTTACCTTTTAGAAAAATGATATGGATAACACATGAGCTGCCAACTCATCATATTTAGTCAATTAACGATCAAAATTAACTAAAATAACCGTAAGGTAAAATTGCTCATTTTTTTTTACGCTATTAGGGTAAAATTACCCCTTAACCCTAAATAATATCACTTTTAGAGTATTTTGGATAGAGAGAAAAGTGAAGAAAAAATATGGAAGAGAGAATACAATGAAGAAAGATTTGCTATTTTTGTAAGTTTTTCCTCTTATTATTCTTTCACTCATGAAAAAGAATTGTGTTAAAAAACCAAATTAAAACTGCTCTAATATGCAACTTATGATTAAAATTATACTACCTTTGTTCTTAATATCACACTATCTCATTACAGATTGACATTGAAATTAAACAATATTTAAATTATCTACTCGAAATGTGTATAATCCATATGCATAAAAAACAGTAATCCTCTATTACTTGGGGGGGAAATATTCTTCATAAACCACGAAAGGTTTCACTTTTTAATGAGCTTAGTAATTGAAATTTATTCACTATGTAAAGCATAATTTTCATTCCCCACTTTTTCTCAATCAAGACTTCAGTTCAGAGATCATATTTGTGTGAGCGTGCAAATAAATTAGTGTGAAACCGTGAATCCTATGTAGTTAGATAAAACATAGGCAATGTTATTTATATTTTTGAAATAGTCTTATTCATGAGGGATCTTATATTCTGCAGAACTCCCACTCCCCATTTTTCATACTTGACGATCTTTTTATTTTTTATTTTTTTTAAAAAAAAAACAACAACAAGAAGTCGTGCAATATTAAGGTTTGGCAAGCCACAAAAATCTGACATAAATGTAAACTTTTATATGTAAGAGGCTGACCAGCAAAAATAAAACAATTGGTTAGGCTGTGGCAACTGACAGTGACGCCTGATTGATCTGGTTATAATGTCCAACAAACACAATTATGCAAATTAAAAAAATAATGATGAGCGTCATATGCATGCACGGGGTTACACCATACTCATATATGGCAATAAATAATGAGTCGTGCTCAAATATAAAAGTAAGTTCTGTTGTTCAAGTTTGACTGCAAAATAGAAACGTATACAAATATGTTTCTTCTGTATCTTTTGTCACCGTATTAAAAATTGCAACTACAGTATAAAAAAATAATGGGAAATAATTTTGACGGATATAGCACGACTCTGGGCGTGATTTTCTGACCACTAAAAACTAACCGTATTCCATTCTGTATTGTGCTCAGCTCACACTTGAATTGATGAACCAAACGGTGTAGATCTTCCACTTCTTGTGAAGCCATACAAAAGAGAAGATTGAAAGGACTCATGACCCAGAGGCACTGGTCTGTCTGGTAAATTGGGAATGTCAATGTCACCTTCAAGCATCTTGAGAGCCTCAGAAATGGTAGGCCTCAAAGCCACCATCACATGAGCACAGAGAATCCCAACAAGAACAAACCTCTCCATTATCCTCTTTGGCCCTCCTTCTCTTATTGATTCGTCCAATATTTCCTCTATCTTACCTGACTTCGCATGCGTCCAAGCCCAGTCTGTGATCAAAAGAATCGACGAGTTTGAAGTGTCAAGCACCTTTCTTCCACTCATGATTTCAAGAATCAGAATTCCAAAGCTATAAACATCACTCTTCTCTGTTAGTTGCCCATAGAGAGCATACTCTGGTGCTAAATAACCATACGTGCCAGCAACTCTTGTGGTGAGATGAGACTGGCCTTCATTGCCCTGCTTGGCCAATCCAAAATCTGCAACTTTAGCTTTCATTGTGGAGTCTAAAAGTATGTTGGTGGCCTTTACATCACGGTGATAAATTGGGGGTTTGATCTCATAATGCAGATAAGCAAGCCCTTTAGCCACATCAAGAATTATGTTCTTTCTCTGTGGCCATGTTAGCCTATTAGCTCCAGAAAGAGATAATTGGTAACTTAGGCTACCATTCGGCATATAATCATAAACCAAGAATCTCCTTTTACCTTTGGAGTTATCACTTGTGACACAACAACCTCGAAGAGCCACAAGATTCCTGTGCTTTATTTTGCTGATGATCTCAACTTCATAGCAAAATTCATCATCCCCTTTGGTTTCCGAATCAAAAATCTCTTTGACTGCAACCAAAGCGCCATCCTGAAGAGTTCCTTTGTAAACAACACCATCAGATCCTTGACCGATCAGATTCCTCTTTGAAAATTTATCAGTGGCTTTTTCAAGCTCTGACAATTGAAACCATTTGGCCCCAGTGTAAGGTAAAACATTGGCCCTCACGCTGCTCACAACTTCCCTGTGATGAATACTTTCCCTCCTTCTCCTATCCCACTTCCTATACACAACAAAAAGAAGAAAAGAAAGAAGAATACCAGTAACCGCACCCAATAACCCAAAACTCAACTTGAGAGTACGGTCTCTGTTTGACGACCCTTTTGTTGCAGCACTGGACAGAGGCATACCAAGTATGCAACTAGCTGTTCTAACATCTTTAGGACCAAATTCATTAACAAAAACAGCAGCATACAAGATTGTGAAGTAAAAACATTTAGATGAGTTTTTTGGATCCATGTCAGTCAAATGGGAAGTGACCTTGTAGCCAGCATCAAGGCAAATACCACATCGAGTTAGCCCCATGAGGTCACCTTTACAAGATGTATCTAAAGGTGTCATCAGGCCAACCTTTGAAACAAAATCCTGGGCCGTCTTAATTCCTGCACAGCTAGCGTTATTGGCAACGAACTGGGTCGAGTTCTGGAAGCAAGTAGAGACCATATCGGCGTGGATTGATAAAGCTGAAAGCTTGGTACTGAAATCAGAGAGACAAGAAGAGGAAGTGTTAACATCGGGAAGTTCGAAGACAGAGGTGTCTTTGAGGTGCTGAGCAAGGCCAACTCCGAGGAGGCTGAGGAGGGTTTGGCAACAGTGTTCGGTTCCATTATTTTTCGGGTCAACATGAAGGCAAGTTGAACTGTCCCAGGGAAAGGTTCGGACGTAGGTGAGATCGAAGGGACATGAAGAAGAAGAAGAAGAAGAAGAAGGTGAATCAGCACGCGAGGTGGAGAAGACAAGGGAGATGAGGAGGGAAAGGAAGACCAATAATGGCTTAGCCATTGTTGAGAGAAACACTCTGTTTAGGACAAGTGAGCCTTCATAAATACTTATCTCTTCAGTCAACCTCGGCTTGCTATGAGCTGGAGGTAGAGACACGTTAGTTGAACTTGAACAGAAACGCAAAGATTTTTTTTAATGTGTGTGTGCGTGTTATGGACTCTCTCCCGGCAGCATCCAGAAATTGCGTAATCATTCGTTTTTGGCTATTTTCTGCAAGGAGGCCACACTCACCGGTCAAAGTATTTGCACTGGTGACTGGTCTGGCTTCACTTTAGATCTCTGTTTTGTTTAATCTTCCTCACGGTTTCAAAGTTTGAACCCACTTGATCTCTAAATTATTCAAAACGTGGGCGTATCTAGAAATTTATCCTTTTTTTTCAAGACAATTAGTCATCTTTAGCAATGTTGAGGTAGGAAGCAATATAAATTGATTTTTGCCATCAATTTTAAAATGGGTTGAGAGACACTTTATTGTTATATATATCCAACAAAACCTTTTAGTAGAGTATAAATAATTTACGGAGTTGAACGCTTGTCTTAATTATAAGATTTGGTTGATTTTTTAAAAAGATTAAGGAAGTTAAATAAGTTACTTAATCATTTAATATATTGTATATTTTTTTATTATATATTAGTTTATTAGTGAAATTAATTAGTTTGAAGAAAAAAATAAAAATACTCTAAAATAATTTAATTAACTTCCTTAATTTCTCTAAAAAAATCAATTATATCTTATAATTAAAACCGGAGATAGTGTTAAAAAAAAATCTTAGTCAGCAATTAACACGTCAGTCCAAAATAGTAGTTGTTGGTCGAATTACGCAAGTTTTTAAGATGAGAAACGGCTGACAAGTTGGTTAAGGAGGTGGAGAATATAGCCTTATATACACTCCAATGATACTGTGCTGCCTCTTTATTTCCATTTTTCACTTTCATCCTCGCACTCGGCCAAGGAAAGAAAATAAATAAATTCAGTGTATTAAGACAAAGCAGGGAAAGATTAATTAAACCAGTGTCTCTGTATTATTCTCGCTAGTGTAACTTGTATCATAAGTAATAGTTTATCATGCGAAAGACTGATCCCTTTCAACATATTCAACCACATTGATATTTAAAAACTGGTGTTACAGATTAATTTAAATGTATACGTTACAAAGAATGAACATTTTCACGTTCACTTGAGGGAGTGTTTGTGCTTATTCTCCTTCTTGAAACAAGTATGTTTCATAGTTTTAGTAAATTAAAAAATGATTGATATATATTTTATATTTTAGGATAAATATCAGTTCCTCAATTAGGTTATAATCTAAAAAGTATATTATATGAAACAGGAACTAAAACTAATAGTGTGTTTGAAATGAGGGGAGAGAGTGAGAAGACATAAATTTGTTCTCTCATCTTTACTAAATTGCTCATAAATTTTTTTTAATATTTTAAAAATATATTCTCAATAAAAAAATATTCTTTTTATTAATGACAATTTTGTCAATACACGCTCTAGAGATTATTCCCTCCTCTTCCTTTCCCTCAAACCAAACAAGCCATGTTTAAATGATGAGATCAGCAAACCCTGTTCTCGGTCTTAAAGAAGGGCCAAGGCAGCTATGTTGTCCCAATCTTGATTCTGAGAGACAAATTTTTCCAAAAAAATTTGACTTCCTGTTTTTTTTTTTTAAACCTTTTTCCAGCATTGACTTTTGACCCAATTTTAACCTGAATCATTCCCAATTTTCTGTATTTCTCTTAAGACCGAAATATCACATTGTACCAATTAGTCAAACACAAATATTTAAAGCAAATTAAAACTACAAATAATAAAAAAGGATTACTTCATGTCAATACATATTTATTTACCTTTACTTCTAAGACATTCACAAATATATATATATATATATATATATATATATATATATATATATATATATTCAGGAAATAAAGTAGATTAAAATTACAAACATTCAAAGCATCCCAAAAATTTTCAGGATGGGATTTTCTTATCTCGATTTGCTCAGCATTTTGACGGCAAAAGCTTGCACGCCTCTGCCCCGAGCTATGGAGGTGGCTGATCCAACGCACGCAGCCATGATTGGGAACTTGGGTGGATTGAACCGTCAAGAGGGGATGTTTGGGCATACCTAGACTGTCAAAGCACATGTTTTGGACCAAAAATAGACTCGTCTTTTAAGTGCAGGCCATGGATTTAACAGGTAAAATCGTTCCATTAAAATTGGTTTTCTTTTAAATTAGGTTTTTGGACCAGCTAAAAACATTCTCAGTACAGCGCCCTGAAACATTCATTAAGAAAAGAAGGAGAAATAAACACGAGAGCCGACAGAATACACGTTATTTGTATAGAATATAAAACCGCTAGCATTTTTTTATCTCCTACTTTGTTAGGTAATCCTTACTGCACCAACTTGATCCATGGGATGCACATCCAGTTTTAATAATAATAATAATCCTCTCGTACGTACTTCATATATCATAAAAGTCATTCTTCAAAAAATAATCCAGACATATACTAAAGATCCATGCTAGTCACCTAGAATTGAGATTTTTTTTAATAATTGCCTAATATTTTTAAAACCATGATCCCTTATTATTATAAAATACTGCAAACGTTTTAATTAAAAAAATATCAAAAGTTTTTATGTAGATTCCTCTATTAAAAAAAGTCATATCTTAAATTCATCTTTCCAAAAATTTTCTAGGAACCTCAGTGACATAAATGGATTTATCAATGGTCATTTTGTGACTTATCAATGTAGTCATATGCATTTGTTAGCAGAAATTGTTTTATTTAATATGAATGAATTTGGTAATGGTCACTCTATGACTTATTAATATAATGACATACAATTGTCAACTCGAACTGATTTAGTTAATATATATATAGACTTGTTAATATAGTCATATATACTTATTAACTATAGTTGCTTTATTTATTTTATTTATTTATTTTTTTGATACATAAAAGTTTTGGAAGGGTTCGACACCAGTCTCCTACCAAGGCCTTGGCCTTGGGCTCTATGAGCACTTACGAGATCGTCTACCAATATGAGCACTTACGAGATTGTCTACCAAAGGAGTCCCAGCGACGGCAGATGGGATCAAACCCACGACCCAAGAGCCTAGTCCTGGACCCCTTATCATCTATGTCAACTCTCATTGGCAACTATCGTTGCTTTAGTTAACGCATATATAGGCTTATTAATATAATCATAAATACTCGTCAATTAAAATTTGTTTTAGTTAATGTATATGAATTTATTAATGGTCATTCTATAATTTGTCAATACAGTCATATAAACTTGTCAATAAAAGTAAAGGGAAAATCTCACTTTGGTTCCAAGGACAAAAAAAAAAGTCAAAAACAAATATTTCAGCATGGATTTCTCTATAAAAAAAATCCCATGTTATCTCATTGATATAAACGAGCTTGCTAATTGTCACTCTATAACTTATTAATATAATCACATAAACCTATTAACAGAAGTTGTTTTTGTTAACTTAGGTGGGTATAATGATCACTTTGTAACTTGTCAATATAGTAACACATACTTGTCAACGTGGTCTGGTTAATATAGATGAATTTATCAATTATCATTTTATGACTTGTTAATATAATAACACACACTTAACAGGACATTCTTTAACTAATGTATATGAATGAATTTATTAATGACCAATATTTGATTTACCAGTATAGTATACAAGTGGTAATAAGATAAATTCAAATTTAGAATTTATATTAGGGTTAAAGTGCAAAAATATACATGATCTTTTTCTTTAGGAGCGCCTAGCACCATGTGTTTTTTTTTTAAACAAAAATACATATGTGATTACCATTTTAAAATAAAAGTTACATTTCACTATTTTGTTATTATTCATAGAACATATTTAACAAAATAAATTCACATTTCCACCTAAAACAAACTATACTTACATCAAGTTTTTTGACGTAATGAATATAAAGAATTTAAGTATTTTATTTTTAAAAATATTTACTATAAATTTTATATTTACAATTTAAATATCACATATTTAAAAATAAATATTTATTATTCATAAGCCAGCCTTCTTGGTTTATTTGTAAATAAGGACGATGATATAGGAAATTAAAATCACGTTTATTTTTTTGGGTCAATGTGGAAATCACGTTTCAAGAGGCATGCATGTGCCCTGCCTCTCTGCAATTAATCATTTGCTTTCACATGCTTTTGCTCACCTAACATCCTACCAATATACTACTATTCACTTCATCTCTTTTTCTCTTATCATAATAAACAGTAACATAATGGTAGGATGTGGATCTTGCTTCAAAATGGTAACCACGTATATATTTTTGCTAAAAAAAAATATGGTGCTGGACGCTCTTGAGAAAAAAATTTATATTTATTTTTGCATCTTAACCCTTTATATTATTGAGCTCCTTAATAACATTTTTGTTTTTTTTGGGAAACTCTGTATAGCCCAAATAAGAGAATTTTTTTAAAAAAATGCCCCAAAATTCTGAAAATATCATAATTCTGGTATTAATTCATTAAAGTCTTTAGTTGTTAACGGGGCTGATATAGTTGTCAACATGACTGATATAATTATTAATGAGACTGATATATTTATTAATGTTTAATGATGTCTTTTCTAGTATTTTTAAAATCTTGGGGTTTTTTTAAAAAAATTTCTGTTACTTGTACCCTACATATTTTCCCTTTTTTTTTTTAAGTCTTACTACTCCTAACACCTTCCATCATCATCATTATTAAAGAACGTGATTCCTTATTGACAAGGCACCATTCCCACATTCACATTCAGGGTTTTTTCATGGACCGACACGGCTGCCGCCCTACAGATCCCAGAACGGAAGACATAATGATTCCTTTCGTATAAGCTGGAGTTAGCTGGCTGGTCGTTCAGTGATTAACCAATAATAAGTGGCATGTAGGGATCATATGTACTGCCTCGTATATTTTCGTATGAGTCTAAATTTGAATCATCTTGAATTTTTATTTTTTTAATAAAAATTTAAAAAGAGTTAACAAAAATTTAACGAATTTTTCTTTTTTAACTCTAATTATATTGTTTTGATTAAAAATTAGTAATACTTATATTTATTTTATTTATCTTTATTACTTGTTCTCTTATAAATAAGGACATGGTTGAATTTTTTATTTATTTCAAACATACTTAAACCACATAATTTAGTTATAAGACTCTCATAGTTTGTTTTAGCAGTTTTAACACGGTGAAAAATAAAATTTCTATTAATTTTAAAATAAAATATAGAAAAATTTGAAAGAGGGGATGTAAGAAGGCTTAACTAAAGATGATTGAATATAATATTTTTAAATTTATATTTGATATTTTGTTCATCAAAATTCTCCTTCCCTCCAATTTTTCATACACACCCTATATTTTTGCCAATTATACAGGAGCACATACATTAATCCGCGCACACGAAAAGAACAGTATTACTCGTATATTGATTTCCCGGGGTAAGGCGGAAGGTTGCCACGATCACCGCCTGTCCTTTTCTTCTCCGTGTCTTTGTATTGAGTATTGACAAGATCCACCATCGCTTTGTTCTACAGTTGTTGAAGAAGGATGCTGGGGTGAGAATTAGGCTTTGCAGTAAACTGAAGTGAGTAGAGAGAAAAAGGGGAGGGCTGACCGCAGACCGCAGACCGCAGACCGGGCGAAATATAGACATACCGCTGATCGGATTCCCTCCCCTCCGTCTCCCAGAATCCCGTAAAATTTGTTCGTCCTATCCTTTTTTATCAAGTGCTTCCCGCCAATTCGTATTCGCCATCTGAGAAAGTTGAGAGGAAATAAACCGAGGGACGATACAAACTTCGGTTTTCCCTCTTTCTATCTTTTATTTTCACTCAAGTTTTTCTGATCCAGAGCCTCACGTTTCTGATTTACGTATATATAGTTTTTTTTTTTAAAAAAAAAAATCCTGAAGTTACCTTCGTAAGATCACCAGCTTCTGCCCGGTGTATTCAGCTGCTCTTTGGCGTAGCAAACGTCCTTTTCCTTTGATATTCTTCCTAGTATTTGTATAATCGCGTTGCAGCTTTTGAATTTGGTTTTCCTGAGAGATGGACCAGTTTGGTGTGTTAACTGCAAGTTATGGGTTGAAGCCTCAAGGAAAATCGGCTCCTATGACGTCAGCGAAACAAGACACAAATTATGGTGGCTCGCAAAGCGGAAATTTCGGCGTCAATACAAGTCTACGCTCCAAATCTGCTCAACATGGATCAAGATCTCCTCAAAATCCCACTTTTGATTATGGTTCTTTTCTCGACGATCATAATGGCTTTTTTGGATCCACTGACCATAAGAAAACCCAGCATTTTGGGAGCCTCGATGATGAGATTGATATTTTTGGTGGACCGAGTAAACCCGCCTCACAGTCGAACGCTGGTGATGGCAATTCATTTGGTTTTGATTCAATATTCACGGGGTCGAATAATTTGGTTTCAACGTCTTCAGCATCGAATAATTATGTTGATGACATATTTGGCGGAATACCTAACCTTAAGAGCTCGGTTCCTGCCAAAACTGACCACGGCCTCCCAGCATTCCCTTCACCAACGAAGCAGCATGTTCCTATGGTTGATTTACTGGATAAGATTGGTTCGCTGCAATCAAAATCCAAAACTTCCAAGTCGGTACCTGAGTTTGATGACTTGATACCTGGATTTGGTGGGAACAGTATTACAAATAATAGGTATAGAACTCTTATTCATTTTTCTATCATTGTATGATTCTCCAACAACAACATTACAAGCGAATAACTTATACAATTTAGCTTCGAATAACCATATTTTCTGAAGGAATTTTCGTGTGTTATGATTCTATTGGAGAATAGGATAAGATATAAGAAAATGGAGTTTAGACCTTTGTATGATTGGGTTCTGATGTCCCAGGTCGTAGTGATAAGCGGTGATTAAAAATTTCCGTTCTCATTAAAGACAATTCTTCTGTCCCACGAATTTTGAGCCGTAAATATTGCACCTTTTAAATATTTTTTTTATCAACTTCTAACTATAATGGCATGCAAATAGCATGGGACTAGCATATTGTACAGATCTTATAACACGACATTTTTTTCTTAAGGTAGAAGCATGTAGTATTGTGTTCTTAAGAAATTTGAGAGATGATAAAAAAAAAACTGTGAAAATAGCATTTCTCTCATTTGAAAGATTATTGATGCGTTGAGGATGTGTTATATATGTGGCAATATGTCAGCATTGATAATAATCTCACAAGTATTGTTAGGATGAAAAAATAAAAATAAAATTCACCGGCTAGATTAGGTCGGTAAATTCATTGAATGTGAAGAGGCAATATGCATGGAATGATGCTTAACAGGAACACAGAACACAATTAGGTTAATCCTTTTAGTTTTATTTTTTTAGGGGAGTACACTTCATATTTTTATATGTAGATTTGATAGTGGCAATAAAAATTGAGGCATGTCAATCATTTTTGTTTTTATTAAATGATTTTGGCCTTTTCCATCCTGGGGAGTTCGACATTTTCTTTTCGTGTGGCATAAAATTTATCCATCCTCATTCTGAGGCATTACCCTTTACAGGGACTCACGATCCTTGTGTGACCTTCATTTTTGGGTACACGCATTGGATAATCTTGGATTTGATCTAAAACATGGCTCTCAGGCTGTACATCAGAATGTTCTAACGATCAATGTGTGCTTCAGATGCCTTGTAATAATATACATGATTGTGAGGATTTAGATCCTCCTGGATTCCTAATAAGTTTCCATCTGCAAGTGATTTAAATTGTTTATTACGTGAATTACAAATGAATATTTGCATTTTTTTCCTGAACTATTCCATTTGTAGATCTCATCGTTCAATTTAGTCTCATTGTGCCTTAATGCTTATTTGATTTAGAGCACCTACCAAGGTGAATATGCCCAGCAAGCAGACCGTGACTTCACAAGATGACCCTTTTTTGGTATTCGAAACAACTTCAACAAGTGTGTCTTCAGGGTCGTTCCTGGACCCGCTAGAACAGATGAGTAAGTTAAGTAATTCCGGAGGCACAAGAGGTAGCTCCTTTACCCCATCATTGAGACCTCCACCAAAACCAACTAATGGTGTAAATATAAATAGAGGTTGTTCTAAATGCTCAAATTAAAATCATGGATTGTTATAGACTTTAATCATTGACTTCACTAAGCAGTTCTCATAATTTTTTACATTGCAGTTAACAGCTCAGTTGTATCATCATCAATAGATGAACTTGAAGAATTTGCCATGGGCCAGATGAGGAGTAATTCCAGAGCCCATATTCATGGTCATGAAAATAAGCAACACTCAGCGGCTAAGACAAACAAAAGTAAGGGAGCTCCTGATTCTGGAAAAGTGAGTAAAGTAAAAACCGCAGATGATCTTGAATCCTTTTTTAGCACTAGTTCTCGTTCAAGCAGTGCACCAAGGTCAAGGGCCACAACCTTGGTAAGAGCTATTAAAATAACACGTTTAAATTTTTCAGCAGCCCTGGCAGATCATCTTCAGTTCAGTTTTATTTTCTATTTTTTTAAATTGATGCATTGTTTAGGATCAAATATTTGATGGCCAAATGCAAAATAAAAGGAGATCTGAAGTGCCTCAAAGAGTGCCATCTGGATCCGCAGCCAATGTGAAGAAATCTTCATCGACGACATCGTTTGATGACCTTTCACTAATTTTTGATTGTAAGTTACTGTTTGAGTGTATATATTTGTCTTAATTTACTTCACAATGTATTGATCTGTTCTTTCTGGTTGCAAAAGCCTCCTTATCATCCTCATTTGAGGAAGTTGATGGGGAACCTGAGGAAAGAAGAAAAGCAAGACTGGGACGTCATCAAAGGACAGAGGAGCGAGCGGTGTGTAATATTATCTTCTCAGAAATTCTATTATTTTCCTGTTTCCTAGCCATGTTTATTATTCGGTCTTGTAGACTAGAGACTCAGCATAAGATATTTGCACACGTGCATTTGACCATTTTAGGCCTTGAAAATCTTCGTAATTGTGAACTAGGAGCACATAATACCTTTGTATTTCATACTTCCAACTTCATATCGGACATTAAACCTTTGCAACAGGCTTTTCTTTAAAAAAAGTTGCTATGATGATTTATTATTTTTTAATTGTCATATTTTCAGGCGAAGGCAGTGGCTGATATGAAGCAGCGGAACCTTCAAACCACAATGGAGCAAGAAGAGAGGCGTGTAAGTTTTCACAGTGCTTTACTTGGATAGATTTTAATTCCCAAGACTTATTATGGTGTCATTGGCCAGATTTTAATTCTGTAATTGCTAGATTTTCTGAATGGTATTGTTCAGTTACATATTTTGTGGGTGTTTTGTGTAAGATAAAAAAATTCCAACATTTTGTTATCACATATTTCATTCTTCTGTTTTTCCCATTCTGTTCGTTTACTTTTACATTTTCTTAATGTGGAATTTGATTTGAATTTGGCAGGTAATAGCTGAAGCTCTGGATGCTCAAGTAAAGCGATGGGCTGCAGGAAAAGAAGGCAATATGCGTTCTTTGCTATCAACATTACAATATGTACGTTCTTTTGCCGCCATATTTGTTAAATCTTTGTAGTGCTTTAAGACTCTAAAATATGCCCCCTTTTTGATGTGGTATGATTTGCTTTCTTTATGGCTTAACGGATGTGGATCCACCAGACTTTATGTATTCTTATATATTGAATGCTTTGGCCTCCTGACTTTATGCATTCTTACTTGTTGAATGTTTTGTTTTTCTTTGATTTATGTTTAAATTGTTTGTAATTTGTGAAATCCATGGCGTGCCAAACAAAATATGTTGACGGTGATAAGTCAATTTTATGGCATCAAAATCTGGTGAGAAGTATCCTTTAGGCAGAGGGATTAGAGGTTCTGATTGATTGTTTATAGCTATTTGACAAGAAAGATACATTTATCCTTCTACAAGGAAACTTAAGATAGTGTATGGTTTTTGTTAAATGTTAAGCTCTGCGCCAGGGGGCCCCTATGATTTGCTAACACTCTCCTCTGTAGTTTCCAAAGTTTGTTTAGACTTTTTTTTGTTTGGCTTGTCTACTGATGCTAAAGGATTGGGCTTTAGGTGTAGAGAAAGATAATTTAGACTGCACTTTATAAATTGCAGCCCCAGAAAAAGACTGCACTATATAAATGATATGGCTGTAATGGTTCTAAATGAGGTTACTTGTACATACTTTGAAAGCCTGTTTAGCAGTTATAAATGGTGAACAAGGTGCTATTGCTTTATTTTGACATGATAAATGTACAGCTTAATGAACCTTATATTATGCTATTGTTAAAATGATTGTTCCCATGATAACTGTCTTTTGAATTGACGAGCAGGTGCTTTGGCCTGAATGCGCTTGGCAGCCAGTGTCTTTGACTGACATTATTACTTCTGCTTCAGTCAAAAAAGTTTATAGAAAAGCAACATTATGCATTCACCCTGATAAAGTTCAACAGAAAGGTGCTAGTCTTGAACAGAGATATATAGCGGAGAAGGTTTTTGATGTCCTTAAGGTATGTTATATAAATAAGAAATAATTTACTTTGCTTAGTAGTCCTTTGTTTATTCTAACTGTCCCCAAATAAAGCTGAATCTCACGTTTTTTTTAAATGTTTCCACAAAATATCTGCATATATTCTACCTTTTTACTGCTATAGAAATTTCATCTGTTGAGCCTATACTGGATATTTGCTTTTGTAAACCATATACGATGGTTTGGAGTTTGTTGGACATCAATTTAAGACCTCTCATCAGTCTCATGTCTTGTGTGTATGTCTTGTGAGTATTCAAGCAGTCAGTCTCCTGAGTCCTCGATCTATTAAAAAAAACCAAAACCTTTATTTATCAACAGTGCTTTTTTACTTGCAATAGTTATTATTTAGTTATCGGAGTATCATACTACTGTTTGTTGCCTTTATTGTATTTCTTATTTTCCTGATTATGAAACAGGAAGCTTGGAAAAAGTTTAATTCAGAAGAGCTTTCTTAGATCTCCTGGCTGATTTTGTCCTTGTGAATAAATAAATCTATCTAGGACAATCCCCCTTTCTTTCTTGGGACTACTCACCTCCCTGCTGATAGATTGTAATTATTCCGTTGGGATAAATAATTTCTTGGCATTGGTTGGCTGAGAGTATCCTCATATGTGATATGAGGTAATGTTGATCGAGGATTCTTTGCGAATTTGGAAGTCCTTGAAAGTTGAGATAGGCCTGGCTAGATTTCAGTCAGTTCCTATCATGTAAACAAAGAGCTTATCTGACGTAGAGATACTTTTTGTGGGGGAATGGGGAGAATTTATTGATTTACTTAAATTGCAAGTTGTAATTTGTAAGTTGTAACTAGGCTTGTGTCAGGGTCTTTCCCCTTATATGATGAAACTGAAATTCTTAAATTGATTTTTGCCTTGTATTAGTGAGATTTTGTATGATTATGATCCCTCACGTATGCTTGTTTTGTTTTGTGCCACGTGGCTTTCACCCACTGTTGTATATCTAAGCTGGTTGTATGACAATATTTAGATTGATTATCCCTTGTATGGTTGCGAAATTGCGGGAGTGACAATGCACTGAAATTAGTCGGCAGGAAATATATCCATTGTAACTGTTTTACAGCAATAGTGTTCGTTTCGTTAGCTTTGGCAGATGGTTGGATCCATGAGACTCTGAAAAATGTGGATTTTACGCCAGAAAATCCACAATTGTGCCATCTGACTGAGCAGTTCAAAGTTTATTACTTAGAAAATTAAATTCCAACTAGAGGTCCATATTTCTTGCCATTTCAGTTTGTGTTTCACCTTTCATGATGAGTTCAGAGTTTATTACTTAGCTTTACTTCACCTTTGAGATGTGGTTAGTGCATGATGATTTTATTTTGTGCGCAAATCATATTTATCTTCTGCACCATCAATGCTGGGATCAAACCAGACCTTTCTCTTTACCCCCCTGTACTCTTCCACACATGGGAGATAATTCTTTTTCCTTAATGCATCTTGTTATTTTGCATTCTGGACAGCTTCATTTATGTCAGACAAGTTCAATTCTTTTGGATCTTTCAGTTGTCAAATTATTTGTTTGATCTTTACGTTCTTGTTACTCGCATGTATATTTACTAGCCTTTCCATGGAGGCTTTGTTAATTGTTTTAGCCATATTTTATCGAAAAAAATTCTTTTAGACGTATCGCTATCAAAATTTGTCAAGTTTTGTTTAATTAATTGATGACAAATTATTTAGTCCGATTCCACGTTATATGTTACTATGTAGGTTAAAGTATATTTTTAGTCCTTCAAGTTTTAAATAAGGTATATTTGTAGTTCCTTAATTACATAAAATATATTTTTGGTCATATATTTTTAATACCGTTAATGTTATTAACAGAAAATGTTAATGTTGCAAACTCAATTGATGACTGTGTGGTTGGCAGAGTATATTTAAGTTTTAATTTTTTTTAATGTAATATATTTAGACTATTAAACTAAAATAAACTAACAAGTTGCTTAAAATGAAATTGACATTTTGATATTTAGATTATTAAACTAAAATTTTTATATTTAGATCGTTAAACTAGATATTTTTAATATAATTAGGGTTTTGATAATGACTGTTTTATTAGGAATTTAAATATTTTTCAATTTTTACATAATTTAAATTATAAATTAATAGAATTTAATTACAAAGCCCACACTTAATCATACATACTTATCAATTGAGTTTGTTGGGTTAGCATTTTTCGTTAGTGACATTAATGATATTAGAGTTATAAGACTAAAAGTATACTCTATAAAATTAAGGGACAAAAAATATACTTTACATAGATTTAAAAAACTAAAAATGTACCTTAGCCTATTATATATATCTCAAAATCCGACACTCTTATGTTTATTTGCACGAGTATCTTAAATATATTTTAATGTTACATCATGTATCCTTTATTTTTACCTTTAGTTTTATTTTGTTTGAATAATATATATTTTGAACACAAAAATTACAACCGTAATATCATTAAAATTTAGAGATAAGAAGAAAATTATATATATGTATTCAAACGTACAGTTCCATATTTATTTTTAAAATTAAATAAAAATACAAAATAAATTGGCATTGATTTTTTTTTTTTTGGGGGGGGGGGGTGGCTTAAGGTATACTACCAGGAGTACTGGTGACCATCTCCTGGCACCACACCATCGTACGTATTGAATTATTTGTTTGGTAAGGAATGGAAAATTAACTGCGATGTTTTTTTGCTCGAATTAACTGCGATGTTGACCAAAAAAACAAAACAAGAAAAATTAACTGTGATGGGGCCTTGTAAAAATTTGCTGATATCAGAAATAAGGACCACTCGGATGCTACGGGCCACAAGACCGCGTGAAAACGAAAGAGCAAGATTATGTGGACCCCTGCCAATGTGTCTGTGTATCGGCATATTAACCACAAATATTCTTATAAATAATTGAAAAAGTTCCCACTAAAAAAAAAGTGAAAAACACCAAATCTTCTGAACCAAAAAAAAAAAAAAAAATCTAACTCCAACCACATAAAAAGAAACGGGGATAATAAATTCACAACAATGCAAACAAATTTTTTGTGCGTCAGAAACATTTTTAGAGCCTTGGGTAAAAAAAAAAAATATTCCAAATTATCTGCAATATTTAAGTTATTTTAAATTATGAGAGAATTATTTTTTCTGCCCGGTTTGAAAGTTATATTAGAATTACAGTAGAAGTAAAGTGAAAAAAAATCACTTGGTAAAATATTAAATTTGAACCACCCAAACTTCATCCATTGAACCATTAAGATAAGTGGATGGAATTGCAAGGGAGGTGGAGAGAATATGTACAAGGGAGGAGGATGGTTTGACATGTTTAGTAAATCTTAATACCGTAGTTTCAAAAGTTATTTTTTTTTTAAGTTGGATAAAACTTTTTCCATATATCTGACTCGTAAATAATAAAATCTATTCTCAAAAATTAATTTAAACATCCACACATGTGGAACATATACTTTGAAGCTAGTTTTGTAATTTTGTTCCCATGTGTTTAATGAAATCTGTTTGTATTATTAAAAAAAGAAGATATATGGTATTCAATAGGGGGAAAAAAAACAAGAGTTACACTTTTAATCGTAATATATAGATGGAAATATTCATAATTAAGAAGGAGGGTATTAGAGCAGAAGCCGGACACAAGCAGTATTAAACAATAATTTTGGCCTCTTAGCTTGTGTTAGCTGGAAATCATTTCCTCAGTATAAAGTGGATTCTGCTGTTGTAAATTAAAGTGGTCAATAATGAATCTGGGCGTCCCTTAGTGTTTGGAGATTCCTGTTTAATTCTCCATTAGCAATAATTAATCACTTCATTATCTCTGGTCATAAAGATGAGTAGCAGTCACACTTGACTTGATAGCCGACATGTATGGTGCTCAGAAACTTCCCATATAGTCCCACTTGGTTATCACCCACTAACAATGTTTAATCATATTCAGGACCCGATCATCAAAAAGAGAATACTCCATAAAGCATGTGAAACACTAACCAGAAAAATCAGTACCAGAATTATTGAGCGTTAAGACTATATCGGGCCCCAATTTTTATATCATTTAGTGCGGCAAAATTCCAATTTTTATTTTGCCTCTTTCCCTCTAATGCACCAATGAAGCAGTCTATGGGAAAGTGAGAATTTGTATATCATTTCCATGAGCACTACAGAGGGATGTGACATTAAATTAATTTAATTAATGGAATGAAAATTCCCATTGGGACTATCTCTTGTTGCAGAGAGAAAGATTCCTTCTACAGACGTGAACTCCAAGATGGAGAAGGGAGCTCAACAAGGAAATCACTGGAGATCAAAGCTCTGTCTTTATTTCAAAATCTATTTATGAAAGGGCTCTCTGCACGTGCTGGGTTCCTTCCTACCATATATATTATATGGATCAAATTCATGCTGTGGCACTTCACATGACTCTCTGATTATATGGTTATTACATGATCTAAATGACCCAAAAATGGTCCTCCACCAACAAAACCAACTCGTACGTACATATGGGAATCAAAATTAAGATGGACCCTCTTGCACGTTGAATCATATCCAGCTGCATTGAGTAAAAAGGAGATGGATCAAAATAAGATCTCCACCACTCACTCTCTGGTTATGATCTGAGAGTTAGGTCTGATCTGATATATTCTGAAGCAACCCATAATGGACGCAAGCGACCTTAAGCATATAAGACAAAATGGCTGAAACAGTAGTGAGGCATCACTTTCAGGTTTGGATGGAGGCGAGTGAGATTGTAAAAAGGGAATGGGGTGGTATGCGGCGTGAGATGAATGGTCCAGATTGAATACGATTCTCTTCGAGTGGGGATATTACAAGTTCATCATAATGTGTTGCATATAACGTGCACTTTCAATGGTGCTTAATTATCAAGGCACCACATATATGAATTTCACTCTCTCTCTCTCTCTCTCTCTATGTATATCTCATAAAGATGCCCTTTTCTCTCCTCTCTAGTTAGTATTCTGGTTTCCTACTGCTTGCTCTCTCCTCCTTTATTTTCTTCCTCCTTCCTTTGGGATTCTGTCTATATTAAATTAATTAATTGGGGATGGGCCATTTCAGTTTCCTTTTAATAATCAGCATAAATGTCAACTAAACACAATAAACTAGTGCCCTTGTATAACAAGTAACAACCAACTTCCCCTTGGACCATCTTCCTGACCATTAATCCTTCACCAAATGGCACATATTGTGGTTTCTTCTTTTGACAGAAAAACAAGGTTGGCATATGCTTATAATCAATATATATTAGTACAGTACCATCCGGTTTTTAATATAATATCTCATTTGTAATTTGTATTGTAAACGAGATCTTATATTAAAGATCGTCAGTATTATAATATAAAAATTGAATCAATTTTGTTTAAGTAACATCCCAACAAATATTATCCGATTTGAACCCGTGAGCTCTCATGGTTTTAAAACATATAGAGGGGGAGTTATCTAGACTAGAGGTCTGTTTTAGAATCCTCCTCACAACTTTTAAACACGTTAAAAGAGAGATATCAAAATTCTTAAAAGGCGTCTTTCGATTTTTCTTCTCAATTGATGTGAGACATAAAAAAATAAATATATAGGAGGGTATGTTGCACATTAATATACCATATCCTATTTCTTTTTATATTTATTGTTTCGCGGCTTTGTTTTTTGGGTTAAGTAGCAAATTCACTTCGGAAGTATACGTCGAGGAGCAATGTTACATTAGTAAAGTTTTTTCAAGCTCAATTAATTCGCTCTGAAAGTCTAAATACATAATAATGTTGTCATTTTTCATTAAAAAACTAACGTTGACTGTTAACATTTTAATGGAAAATGGCAATATTGTTACTTCTTTAGATTTCTGGGACAACATTGAGCCCAAAAAAACTTTCAGAACGATATTCCTTTCGGGTGTATACTTTCACGGTGTATTTGGTACTTAAACCCTTATTTTTTAATTTATCATTTTAGTTACTTACAATTCTTCACGAGGAGTGTTATGAATAAAGAATGAAGTGCGGTCAACATGAAATAATCGATATATTCATAAATAGTGTGTCGTTGTTTGACGTCCATTAATATTATAAAAACTAGTATATTTATACTCTGTCAAATTCGAATTCGCAAATGAAGTTGGCGAGAACTTCACACACCTAACCTCAGTCTGTCGTTGCAAGTTACAATTGACTAACCCCATTTTTTATATTAGATTTTAAAAAGCACTAATAATAAGATTCGTGTTAGCTATAGTACGTGATGGACCGAGTAAGAGAAAAAGTTTAAATGCGAGCAAGAAGGGATTTTGTAAGCTTATATGCTTCATTTAATTTGTTGCATTTCGCATTGGAATAGATAGCAGAGTTACACAGCTAGAGGACGCTTGAAAGAGAAAAGAAAATACAAAGAGGACTGGGGATAAGAAAAGCCGCTAATTGAGAAACGAACATTAAGATCACCATCCTAGGTTTCATATATAAACATGAACAAGAATCGAAATCTTCTTTTCTCTTGCGTTTGAAATCCTTATCTATGGCGATCACTGTGTTGTATAGCTTATAAGGTGACCGCGAATGGCTTATAAGATTTAAGTTGATCAATAATATCGGCAATAGAACCAGCAGCTGCTGCTAAAGAAATGAAGAGGCAAGCAATACTGAGCATGTGGAGGCAGATCCATTTGGTGGTCCACCTTGGTATTTTCTTCTGGCTTATGTACATCTCCACCGGGAAAAACACAGTGAGGGGCCAAAAACCAAGGGCTCCGAGAAGCCCCACGACGCCACCGAAGAATGGAAGAAGCATTGATATCACGGTGGTTATGATCACAAAAATGGTCCTCCAAACCAATCGGAAGAAGTTGAGCTGGTAGGGTGATCGGAGACCAGGGATTGGAACTTCAATTTCCTTGGTGATAAAATTACTTCCTGGGAATCTATCTGCTGCTGTTTTCTCAACGAAAGAGAAGAGGGGCTGGCAATAAACCTGGTAAGCACCGACGAGGTGGACAACAATGGCAACATTGGCTATGTCTAAGAGCCAATAAGGTTTGTAGAAGCCAAAACCAGTGAGAAGGTTTCCTGGGCTTGCGTCTCCGAATGCAGCATAACCAAAACAACCACATAACATGTAGAAAAACGTGGTCACTGCAACGCTGATAAAAGTTGCCTTCTTCATTGTCTTTGCTTCTGATGGTGGAGATTTCACGGTGTCCTATTTCATCACATGTATACTTGTTTTAGTTTCATACTCTCCATCAAGAATGAATTCACAGGTATAAATAAGATTAGTGAGAAGAATATATATATTTACCTGGATCTCTATGAGGATCATTGAATAAGAGTAGGCGAATGCTATGTCTCCGAGAGCTTGGAAGCTCCTCCAAATTTTTTGTGTCTCTGTCACAACTTGGGAGTCTATGGCAACACCAACGCTTATCCCTGTTAGGCTTCCTCCAATTTTCTTGTTTTCTGTCAGCAGATGATTAATGTTAATTGAGATCATTAAAAAAGAAGAAATGATTAAAAAAAAAAAAACTACAAGGAAGATAACATAGAGATTTATGAATAGCAATCATTAAATGAGTTCAATCATACCTATAGTTTGAGCAACACCGAGGCCAAGCCCAATGGTCGAGTAGGTGAAGGACATGACAGCAGCTAAAATGGATAACCACCACAATTGATCGAAGTCTGGAATTTGAGAGAAGATAATCTCAGCGATGCCAAATGCAATTATGTACATATCTCCATTCATTTTGCACTCGTCTTTGCTCCCAGTCTTGTGTATGCAGTTAGACTTTTGGACAGCCCTGTTTTGTTAAACAGAATTTCCAGAGAAGTCCGTGAGATTATTTTTTACATTAATTTGCACAAACAAGTAAGTCTTTTTCTCCCTCAGTTGTCACTTATAGTTCCAAACTTACATCATGCTTATGGAAGCTGCAATAGTGTATCCAATGGCAACGCCAAAAAGGTTCACATACTGAATTAGCCCACAAATCTTGACCTTAAAGCCGCCTGCACAAACCCAACCACCCAATTAAGCTGGAAACTTTGAAAGACGGCCTAGATTTTTTTGATACAGGCCAACAGAGTTTTAGTAGATCAAGTTAGGCAGGAACTAAAATTTACCGAGGTTTGATCGCACGGCGTCCACGTAAGTGTAGTTTCTCTTGCCAGTCAAAGGGTCACCGGAACGATAGCAGGCAGCGAGGAGGGTGGAGGTGTAGTAAGTGACGAGAGAGAAGAGAATCATCACCGCAGGTCCTGCAATCCATCCGAGCTGAGCTATAGCCCAGGCCAAGGACAGCACACCGGATCCTATGACGGCAGTGATGATATGGGCGCTAGCCGTCCAAACAGTCCCTGTTTTCGAAACCGCAAAACAGAATAAGCCAAAGAGACAGGACAAAAAAAGGGATCAGTTGAACAATGAAATCGGGGAACATACCAGTTCGTTTGAGACGTCCATCGTCGTCGAAGCACTTGGACCCGCCTTGAGGAGTAACGTCAATGGCGAGTTGAAATGCGTTGGCAGTGCCGGCCTCAACCATCTTGGATGTGGAAAGAAGGAGCCCGAGTTATCAGCTGGTTGTGAGAGATCGAAAACCCGGACTGCAGAAACAGAGAGAGGGAGTGAACAGAGAGTTGCTGAATTAAGGGGCCGATGGGTAAGAGAAGGAAAAGTGTGTAACTGCTGCTTCTGGTTCAATTCAACCTGAAACAGAGGGAGAAGAAAGATACGCCTCCCAAGAATCACAGAATCCCAGACAGAGATTCAGGGACAAGGTGGTGTGGTTCGAGGTGAGAGGAAATGAAAATACAGAGTATGTGTTGAAATGGATTGAAGAAGAGGGAGAGGGAAGCGGTATAAATAGACGAAGAGAGGCGATGAAGGAGAAAATTTTGGATGCCACGTGACGCTATCACCTCGAAGCACTCTCTTTCTTCCTTCCTTCCCTTGCCGCAACCAAACGCTCACTCTTTTTGTTTTTGTTTTTTTTTCCCACTCCCCATAATTGCAATGCTTTCAATACCGACATATTTTTTTAAAAAAATAAAATACGTATGTAAAATACAGGAGGATCCTGCTGAGTCATACAACCATGTGCACTTCCTAAGCAGCATACATAAATGCAAGACAAAACCCAGAGACTGATACTTACTTGCCGTTGGACTCTATTTTTATTTTTTCTATTAATTCAAATTTGGACCCAAAAAGAAACTCCATTCAGTTGACTTTGCATGATTTTGTACCTGTTCCCTGATTTTAATGCGTAAAAATATAATAAAATGCAGATTCTTTTAATAATTTCTCCAATCTGTTTCTCTTCAGGTGCATGTGTTCCAGAGTAACATGCATATTAGTTACTGGCTAGAATTAAAAGTAGGAATAAATACTTCCCATCCTTATTATGGGTCGTGTTACAGATGCCCTTATATATGAGAAATAAATCAGGAGTAGTTCTAAATATTTAAATTTATGGCGAACAAATGTCTCCTATAGGCCTCATGTTTAAGAATTAAAAGAATCTAATGAGGTTTTATACTGTAAGAACAATAATGTGTTGGTTATTCTCATAATTATTTTCCTTCTTATTTTCTATTGCTATCTAATGATCCCATTCTCCTATAATTTGAATTACTAGCTAAAATCACCAGCACCTTGTGAGTATGAGCAAAATCCTCTAGGACCATTATTATATGGATCCCACAACTCTCACTTGTAAAGTGAGAAATACCAAAATCTAGAGAAATATGCCTCATGTGATGTGGGACTTAAACTAAAAATCCAAAGAAATCTAGTAAAGCCTTACACCGTTACCGTTAGTTCAACTATATTTTCATAAGTATTCTCCTACTTATTTTCTATTATTCCTATCCCATTCTCTTATAATTTGAATTATTAAAACCACAAACTCACTGAGGGTATGACCTCAAAATGCCCTGGAATAATTATTATTACATCAATCACATGCATACACTTGCGGGGATCATGAATCCTAAAAAGTGTTACTTGCTTGAACTAAGAAAGAATGACGATATTTCTCTTGAATTATTTGCAATCGTCTCTGGCCGGGAACCATGATAAACAATGACCGATGATGATAAAGAAAGCAAAGAACACGATGAAGGCGTCCTAATAATTTTGAAGTTGTTAATTAATTACATATGAAACGCACAGGTACGAAGTTGATAATAAAACAGTAAACAAGAGTAATAAAGCATACCTTGCTGCTATAGAAAATGCTCTAACGTTGTTAATTAATCTACGTAAGATAGGATATGAGGAAGGAGGGGTGGTGTGGGTAGTAATATGAGGAAGGAGGGATTATATAGAGAGGAAGGAATTGAAAGAGGCAAGATATTATATATTAGAATAATGAAATGTGTCTTTAAAGGAGAACCCTCGATTCCAAAATGCTCTTTCTCCTCCACCCTTCCTGCTCCTCCGAATTCGGTTCTTTTTCCCTTTTCTTTTTTTATTTCAATTCCCTCCCAAAACGCATATTTAATTTAATTTATCAGTCAAATTTCTGTTTTTTTTTTTCTTTCTTTGTTCACTATCCCTTTCTGCCATTACATTGTCATCCACCTCTTTACAATTATTTTTATTTATATTATTGACAAATAGCAAGAATATATAAATTAAATTATCTTAAATTTGTATGTATATATAGATAAATAATGAGAACCACGTACGTACACTTATGGCCGGGTGGACAATACTGGTATCTTATTCTTATCTCCTAATTCGTACATCCCCAATGACTCTGGAAATTAAACCACATGTCATTATTATTTATTACAGTACCTTTTTTTTTTTTGTTTGGCATTCCATTATTAATTAGTTATTAATTATGACTACACCTTACGTATCCAATATTCCGCCTTTTTTTTTTATTGCCTCGGAATTGGAAATAATAAAATTTCAATTATCAACATCCATCCATACCAAAGCAGCGTGCCTTTTAAATTGACAGGACAAGTTAATAAAATAATCATGGACAAAACGATCATTATTTAAATATAATCTCAACAATAATTATTGCGTTAATTCTATTCATTTACCTTTTACTGTCGGTAATTTGGGTGGATGAACAAGATATACGTACCCTTCCCTTCGTGATCGATCATTTGCCCATCAACTTTTCAACCTCAATTATTAAGCGCATCTCAGCTATTCAATTATATATATATTGCCTTTTGAATTATATCCATCCACCGATTTTAGTTTTAATCTTGAAGTTTTCATTTTATTTTTTATTTTTAAAAAAGATCAGATCAGAGCCATTGAATTTCTAAAGTGTCTTTATATTTAAACATAAAATTACAGCATAAATTAATTCAATTGCTGGGGAAAAGAATAAATCTTAACTAAACCCCTTTTATAATTTTATTCATTATTTCTTAAAATATGACTTTTTCATCAACACATATATATAGTAGCCACCCATATTTAACGTAAAGTTTCCCCCCCTTAATATTCGCCTCAAAATTATAAACAGAAAGCGGTTGCCGGTTGGACTCTGACCACTGTTATTAATTGTATTAATAAAGCACGCGCTCGCATAAATGCCAAGAAATATGTAATGTTTCTTAAAAAAAATTATAGTGGCAGTTATTATTCCTGAGATTTGTATTATGGTAGTGGGTTTAATACATATATATATTATTAGAATTAAACAAGCTCGAATCGATCCTCGAGGCTCACGTTGGGTGCTTTAAACGTGAATTAGGCACCTTATTATTAGAGAACCCAACTATATATATATATATATATATATATATATATATATATATATATATATAGGACCACTTTTCCAAATTATTCCATGGTGTTATTATATTATTGATGGACTAGCATCAAACTACTCTATCGTTAACTGTAGTTTATTGTGATAAGGTACACGGAAAGAATATTGAACGGAATTTACCGGACCAATAATTGATTTTTTTTTTTCTCTTGGGTTTCCTTCGGCCAATTATACTAGAAAAATTATAATGATTATTACAAATACTATACGGCGTATCAATCGAATTGTTCGCATAGGCTATATCTATTGTTGACCCAATTAATGCAATCAAGTTTATACCTAAACCATGACAAGACAACAACCGTGTTACAAATTATGTGCAAGAAATATATGTTGTCAGACATTACGTGCCATTAAGGGAACTCAACGTTATATATTAGATTGATAAATTAATCTATCTATTTTTTTTTTCTTGTCCGGGCACGTTATAAATGGATAAATTAAATTAAATTAATATAAGTAGTACTATTACACAAATACTTTAATTGATGAATGCTGTGTGATGAGGATCAGATTAAAATTAGCATATATACAAAAACTAGCATGATCCAGATCTCTATTTGTCTCACAGATGGTCGATGTCACACCATAACTTTGTTATGAAGATGGAGATCGATTATTGACGAGACTAACTGTCAAAAGACTCGCTTCAAGAAGTCAAAAATTTCACACGTTGGGTTGAAATTCAATTCAGTATATATGAATTTTGAAACAGTCACGTGGGAACATGAATCCCGTCGAAAAGGATAACAAATATGACACGAAATCAACTTTACAACTTAATTAAATACAGGGGCAAGCGATATGGATTGACCAGTTTGACGGTTCCAATAGTGTACGAAAATCGAGTATGATACAATCAAATTTATAACCACCACTTCAGTTATACCAATTTCCAGTTACACTGTTGACTAATTTCTCTACGTATATACATGCATAAGTTTTTATTTTCTCCAATATAATAGCCATAGCACTATAAAAAAACTGACGTTTGGTAGCTGTTAAAATTGTGTGTTCGTAGCAGTTTAAAGAACCGTTACAAAATACACTGTGACAAAATGTTTTGTAGCGGTTTTCTAAAACCGCTACTATATTAGTAGTGGTTTTAAGTTACCACTACAAGATGTGATTAAGATAATAAATTTTAAAAAAATTGGTGTCAAAATTTTGTAGCGATTGTAAAACCGCTAAAAATATTTGGATACAATTTCATAAAATTTGTAGTGGTTTTAAAATCGCTACAAAATATTGAAAAATTGGAAAAAAAATCATAACTTAAATCCATTGTTATGATATTATGTTGAATATTTTATTATTTAAGTGACAAATTAAATGATAATAGTTCATAAATTTAAAAAGTGATTAACATTAAGTTAGATAAGGACTTATTATGTTGTATTCTTAATATTATGTCGGTATAATATTGAAAATGTGAATATAATAACGATTTATTATGTTGTCCACCTTTGAGCAAAAAAATATGTTGTGGAAAGAATGTTGATGACGATAGAAGGAATGATAAGGAAATATATATCTTTAAAGTTCTGTATAAGGAAAAAATGAGAGAAGATGAGAGAGAAGGGGATGGAAAGAAATGAGAGAAAATGAGAGAGAAGGGGATGGGAAGAAATGAAGGAGTGTGTGAAATGGGGAGTGGTAGGGATATTTATAAGGATATGTGTAACTTTTGTAGCGGTTGATGTAAGATATTTTGTAGCGGTTTTCATTTTGTAGCGATTGATGCGACACTTTTTGTAGCGGTTTTTTGTTAGTTTTGTAGCAGTTATGAATCCGCTACAAAAATTCATTCGTATTTTTTAAAAAAAAAAAATCAAAATTTCACATTTTGTAGCGATTGAGGTGACACTTTTTATAACGGTTTTATATTTGTATTCATTCGTATTTAAAAAAAATCAAAATTTCACATTTTATAGCGGTTTACGTAACGGTTCTAAAACCACTACAAAAATTCATTAGTATTTTTTTAAAAAAAAAATCAAAATTTCACATTTTGTAGTGGTTTACATAACGGTTTTATATTTGTAGCAGTGTTTTGTTTGTTTTGTAGCGGTTCTAAAACCGCTACAAAAATTGATTCATATTTTTTAAAAAAATTAAAATTTTGACATTTTATAGCGGTTTATATGACACTTTTTATAACGGTTTTACTAAAAACCTGCTACCTCAACCGCTACAAATGAAGAAACTCTCCCTCATACATTGTGAAACTTTGTAATGATTTTCCATAATCGCTACGAATTTATTGCGGTTTTGTATGAAACTGTTACGAATCTATGATTTTGTAGTGATTTTTTTGTGACAAATTGTGATTTTTTTTTTAGCACATAGGCTAAAATACCGTTGTATAGTTCTTTATACAATAATCCGTCTGAAAGCGTGTCAGAGATGACAGAGACTGCATATAAACTTGTATACGCCATGAATTCTTAGTCGTAAGCAATAATTGAGCTCTGACTTATAATTCAATCAATTAATCATTTATAAGTCTCATGCAGACGCAAATGACGCGTTTAATTTGTTGTTTATTGTTTGGGAATCCCTTCATAAGTCTGAATTCCATCTATAATTACTGTTGTCCTTTCCTTTTCTTAACTTGCTTCTTGAGAAAAGTCATAACACAGAGTTTGAGACAAGCTAAGTCAAACAATCATCCCATCTTAATAATGCAGGTTTATATAAAATTTATTTTCTTTATCGATATCTTAATTAATTTTGATCCATCATTTTGTCTTAAAACTACCACTGTTTTTTCCCCTCAGTTATTCTCACGGATTCTTTTGGTATTACCCGTACGTAATCACTGTGCCATGAAGGGGATATTTCTTTCTCCAGTCAAAATATGAATATAATTTATTTAAATCTTTTTCATGAACCTTTTCACTGTTAACAAAATAAGAATGGTATATATATGGGCCATGCGCAAAGGGCATTAATTTTCTATATTACTTTTTTCTAATAAAAAAAAAATCTCGACCATCGAGCAAGCTTGATTCCTTCACCTACTTCAGAAAATGAAATTTCTAGTTTTCACTTCCTCTTTTATCAAGCGTAATTCGATAACGACGTTCCAAGGTTGGAACAAGTTACTTCAACTAGCTATCTAGCTAGCTGTTTTTTTTTTTTTGGGTAAAAAGCTAACTAGCTGTTTTTAACCATCATGTAACGTTAGTACTACCTACTTTTCCCGGATATTTTTTTATATTATAACCAAATATGAACGTCTCGCGCTTTGAAATATCAACGCTTTGTTTAAGGATATATTAAAATAATACTTGGAACCAGCCAGCAAGAGGCAAAGTGACGGTTATAATTAGTTGAAAAGATTGCAAAATTGAAGCAGGAAACCAAGAAAGTTAGAGTGAGATCAAGTTGGGGACCAAAAGTTCAATAATTTGAAGGAGAAGAAGAATCAGACCCACCTGATCATATTACATGTGGATGGATATGGGTCAAATTAAAAAGGCCATACGCGGCTGAAATGTTTGAAAATGCTATTTTGATGCATGCATTTATAGAGGGTATAAAACTATATATAAATATCTCAGCTCTCTTTCTTTTTTCTTTATCTTTATCATTATTATTATTATAATAATATATATATCTGCACAAATAAGCAGGAATAAGTGCTTCATTATCCTACCCTCCTCTGAAACACTTGCCACGCTTTAAAATGAGATAGGTAAGTTACGTTGCAAAAGAAGCCGATCCATTTATATATTATTTTAATATGTAGTTATATTGGTTGATGATGATATAACAGAATATTGGGTGATTTTACCAGTTTCCTGCCTCTCCAAAGTAAGCTAGATATATATAGCTTGTTGGGTTAGAAGATTGAGAGAATCAAAAGTTGGTGTGTGAGTATAATTAATATATATAACTACGTACATCACACCTTGGTGTATATATAATCAAGCGTACGTCTTTAGTTAATCACCCGTTAGTATTGTTTAGCACTAAACTCTCATCAGTCGTCGGTTTCACACTATTTTTTTGAAGATTTTTTTTTTTTTTTTTTTTTAAAAAAAGAGGGAGATATATATACGAGAAGTTGAGATAAGGGCGACATGATGAGCATCATAAGCGTGTTTTAACTTGCAGGTAGTGAGTGGGCGGTAGAGACTGTTGACAAGTTGGAGAGGAATATATAAGGGAATTGATGTGTCTTTTCTTTCATGCAGATGATATTATTAATTAATGCTGCAATTCACGACTTCTTGCCCCAAGTGCATCCTTTATAAAACATTAATTCTTCCATTGTCAATTATGGGTAACTTACAGTAGTACAAGGTAGGAGTAGTTGGAAGTTAACTTGGCTTGAAATGAAATTCAACACTTCAATTCTTAAATATAAGGCATCCTTTGTAAGTCACTATATATGCAATAAGTTAATATATACGCGCCTTGCTATACTTTTTATAAACAACTTTCTATTTTTCAGTTCTTTAATATAAGCAATCTTTCTCTTGACCTTTTCTTTTTCTACGTATCCTATTTAAATTTAGGGATAGAATATTCTTACTACCATTTTTATTATTATCAATGTTACTACCACTTTTTCACCATTAGATTAGAATCTTATCTATCTTATCTTTATCATTTATCTCTCCTATTAAGATTCTGATCTAAGGGTAAAAAAGTGGTAGTAACAAAAAATGATAGTAAAAATATCCTATCCCTTAAATTTATATCTTTATACAAGTATTAATTATCTCCCACTTACGACTAATTACATTTTATTTAATTATTTATTACACATTCTTTCTCATATTTTATACGCATTTTCTCCCTTACGCTCTTTTCATAGATATGGGCATATATATATCATTTTTAACTAATTTTAATTGTTGTTTATTTTGCGCAATCATTAAAAAAAATATCTATAAAAATGACTAAATGGAGAGTAGGCTTTAAACTCATCTTTTTGTACAAATGTCCTTATTAATATTGTATTGTAGCCATATCTATATATCATTTAAAAAAAAAAAAAGGAAAAACTTTCACCATTCATTAATTATTGTATTAACTTCGTTTTTATTGGATTTAATATTTGAAGTTAAAAAATTGTTGAATTTTATTAAAGAGTGAATCACAATTAAAAGTTTTCTTAGTTTAGTTGAAAGATGTTGATCAAATTGAGTAATATATAACAACAGATGAGTCTTGGGGGGACCTGATGCATTGCATGGGGCCTTTGTAATTAAAGCACATGCCTCTAATAGTACCCCCCCCCCCCACAAAAAACACACGTGTCTAAAGTCAACGCGCGATGACACAGATATGGGTATGTGTTCCACGCAGCCTCATCATCTACCTGCAGCTTTGCTTTGCTCTGCTCTCTATCAAGGAAACACCCCTCTCCATAATTAAACCTCATCATCATCCCTACATTATCCTCTACGCTTTTTTTTTTAAATTTTTTTTTTTGGGGTGTGACAGTGATGCAAAAATTAATATTGCCTAGGCGGGCCGGTCATTCAATGGAGCATGCATATATATATTTATCAGAAATAATTCATTTCTCATTATATGAACTTCTCGTTTTCTTTTTATTTTTTAAATCTATTAAAAACGATACACATAGTAATTCTGTTGAACACAATTATAAAACAAATTGTTTAAACATATGAAATAGAGATATTTTAGTTTTAACATAAACATGCATAGAGTACTCTATATATATACACTTTAATTTTCACCTGGCAGTATTTAATTTAGTAATAATTTTCACTGTTTAGAACCCACATGTGTCCTGAAGTAATTGAAGAGGACCAAACTGAGAGTGAAATTTCAACTTTATGAATGACCGACCCCATCTTCATTGGTTTGCCTCTCTTCTTCTCCAATTTGAAACCCGCCACCACTTTATTTTCTCCATTAGTTTTCCCTTGATTTTACACCTATCTCAGTGTTTCACAAGTCCCATTATCCCTTATTTAAACATTAACTTCCTAATCAACTAGCACAATTCATGACTATGAGACTATTAAATATCCATAAAACTTTCAGTCAAAGTAAAGGTTGGCCAAAAAACCTTGCTGGTCCAATTAATTGCTGACATTATTTCATTGATTCAAACTGCATCCGTAACTCGCCCCTCATTCATTAGTTGTATCTCCACGATCCCATTTATAAAGTAGAGTGCATGTGTTTCGTTTATTCATATTTATAAGTTCATTATTAAATTTATACAATTTTACATTTCATTAAATAATTTGAGTCCCAGGACCTTACTCACCCATATTAGTTACCGAAAATAAAATATTCATGATTCCCTGTTATCCACAGTACATTGTATTAAGTCCAAATGATTAGTAAACCCATTCATTATTATTAAGACTTAATTACGTTAACTAATGAATCTTATATATGTAATACCCTTTGGACAATCAGCCACTGACGTCCACAGGAATTTTCAGACTTGAATCAAAGGGGGAAAACATAAGGAGACGTATGGATAAAAGAGATTTATGTTTGGCCTGAACATGAAGAAACGACATTTCAAGTTGGAGAATCTGTAATAAGACGGAAGTTGACCTTTCAAAGCTCATCGATCCAGCACACAAATAATCAGATACAGACAAAAATAAATAAATATTTTGTCGACGAAACTGACAAAAATGATCTGAAAAAACTAAAATGAAATCTATCGGCCGCCGGGGGTAACAGAGAAAGATGGTCTAATCACACACTACATGAAATTAAATTCAAGGAACTGGCCGGAAAGAAATTTATATTGAATCTCACGGCGTCATGTACACAGCACAGTTAAGATGTATTCAAATAAAGGGCAGTTAAATTCATCAACAAGAAATCAGTGGGGTAAAGTGAATATCAAAGTGAGAAAGGAAAGAATAAATGAAAAGAAATGATAGAGATGGAGGATTAGAATAGAGAGATGTTAGGAGGGAAAGCCGTGATGCTGCTTCAAGCTAAGTCGTAAAATAGCATCTTATCCCATATTACTTGAACAGCTTCCAGCCACTACATGCAGCTCAACCAAGATGAAAACGACGATTCTCCAATTTTACGCGTAACCACGTACGTACACGCACCAGCAGTCACATCTATAGTATCGTACTTGAAATTCCAAATAGCACACAGTTAATTATGGCTTGTCCCTATGAAAGATATGTATTGTTCCATAATAACAAACACGTATACTCGTACATGATCGTTTGAGCTAATATCTGTTGTTAGCCAACAAATGGGATTCATCAGATAACCACGCGGTAGAGCCAATACAAATTAAATACACTCAAAATTGAGACATAGTCAGTTAGTCACAGATTTAATTTATTCATGGGGAAAATAATTTAAAAGGGTATTTTCTTTTAGGTACGGGACATCCAATATAATTAACTATTTTTCAACTGTAAAAATAGGTATAAGTAATTTATAGCTGTGGGTCTATTATTTTAATATATTTTTAAAATGGTAAAAAATACAAATTTAGCAATGAATTATGAGCAGCATTTATATTAATGCTTTTATTTTATTTTTTTCATAAGAGCATTTATAAAATAAATAAAGGGATTTAAAATAATACAATGAGTTTTAAAAAATTTTATTGTACCCATTAAGTAAAACTAAAATTAAGTTTCGTCGGAGCAAAGAAAAATATAGATATTCATAAGATAAATATGTGAATGACTAAAATTTTTTAGCTCACTGGATTCGTTTAAATATTTTTATTTGCCTTGCAAATGCTTATATTTATCTTGTAAATGCTTTTATAAAAAATAATTATGTTGGATGCACCAAAAAAATTTCATTACTAAATTTACACCTTAACATTAGTCCTTCTAAAAATATATAAAAATAATAGAGCGTGAAAAAAAATAGTTAGTCTCGTAGTGCAAAAAAATAAGGGAAGTTAAATTGAGGCAGCAGAATACTCTAAAATAAATTGATTTAAGTATTGAAGAACTATAAAAACACAGGTGTTGGTGTTTAAATTTACACCTTTGCCCGAACTTAAAAGGGAAAATCTTTCCCAGGATCCAATTAAACAAAATAATTTTAAAAAAGACCCTAACAACTTTCACATGTCAGAAAAGGCCTTAGGGCCTTTCCTAACATTAGAATGTGTGGTAAAATGACAAAAACGTCCACTGACAAATGAGAGAAGCAGTAACGTGAGGGTTTTTTTTTATCTTTTTAGCACACATTCACATATTAAAAAAGACTCTAAAGTCTTTTCTAACATGTGAAAGTTGTTGGGGTCTTTTTTTAAATTATTTTGTTTAATTAGGTCATTTAAAATATTGGATGAATTTGTTGGGGAGGAGAGAGAAAGGGGAGAAGGGAAGCGCGTAGAGGACGCGGGACGGGAGTTAACCGTAAGGGGGGTTCAGATGGGACCCACAAAAAGGCCACGTGTTCCCTTCCCTGCTTCTGCGCTGTGATCCTCCCCTATTCTGCGTATCCTCTCTTGTCCCCCTTCCCCAACTCTCCCGATTTCACTTTCCTTTTCAGTCATATAAATATTACTCCGCGCTATACACGTAGTATATTGCTAATACCAAAAATACCCCACAGACAGAAGTGAGGAAAAATAATAACATCAATACTCTTTTGCGAAGCAGCTCAATTCGACATTGTATTATTTGGATAAAAATAATTGTCAGAGCTCAAGGCGATGCTCTGCAAGGATTGGCTGGTCACCATTCGTAGCATCCCACGCGAGGTCTGATGTTTTATAATCACTCACTCAGATTCGTTCTGGGTCGTTGTGAAACCGCCTTCCAATACAACAGCATACTTGGAGGATACACGGCTTCACGAATTAGGAAGAAGGGGCCTCTGCAAATGATCTGATAGTAGGGAAGGGTCAAGGCGAGTAACAATAACATAATCATTTGTCCCTGACACATTTATGAAAGGAAAAGTCAAATTCCGTGGCTTCATAATTGTCCTCTATATGCGATAGCTTATCCTGATACGCAGAAAACATCACAGTCCTGAAGGCAACTATGGTCAACCCCCATGATTTCTTTCCAATGAAGGTAACCACTAACCACCATCCAAATTGCATTTATTCTCTAAAACGTGCGTCAACCCTTCCCTCGAAAATGACACCATTAGCTCGCTCTCATTCGTAAACACAACAAAAAATGCCTATTTCTATATATTCCAAACGCCTCAATTCAATTGTGTCCAGTAAAACTGTTGCGGAGCCATCCAAGTTGTTGCTTTGCTATTGTCCCAGTCTGGGTACTTATTCGGACGAGAAAATTTCCCATTTTCTTTCATTCAAGTTATAATTCAGGTTGAGAAGTCGTGCAAGGAAACGCCACATTACAGTATCTACAACTCTATCCCACAAAGCAAGGAAAACGACAAAACACGGTAATGCTTCACCAAGCTAACTCTATAACTCCAATCCTAATATCAGTTGACATATAGAATATTGCCTCGTTTATGGGACAACAGGAGTGAGCTTGATGTTAAAATCGCGTGGTATTTTAATTTCACACACGTATGTTTCATTCTCGCTATGATCATATTTGTGGTATAGAACGAACAAACATGCACGACTACCATGTCTTAAACATCCGTGTCTTTTCCAGAGAGAGACCAGCAACTCATAGCCATCAACAGTATGCATGTGATCTTTTGTAACATAAATGGAAAAACTTCAGGGCACTCTTCGTATGAAAAACTTCACGGGCAATTATAATGTTGATATAATTTGTCAGATGTTTGTGGGTTTGTGACAACGCATGACATATCTCCCCACTATGTTTTTCACAGGCAGTGGTCCCCTGTTCATATGGAAACAGAACAGTGTCAAAACAAATTATGGAGTTAGCCAAAAAAACAAGACTAATGTAAACACAGAAACGAGAGCACACGAATTTGGGGCAGGAATTAATTACCAAACATGGGAATCGTAGCTGTTGTTTCGATTGTCACCTAACACATAAACATGGCCGCTTGGTACATACTGCAAAGGATGGAATCAATAGCAGGGGGAAAAAACAAAATCAAATAAATGAAGGTAAAAATCCAACTTTTGTAGTTTAATTAGAAATTCTTCATGATCAGAACTATTGATGTCATTATAGGGAGGGTGCCCTAGTTGATTGGAGCGTTACCCTCCTTTTCTAATCCGTAGCTGTCATAATCATAATTCAAGAGTGAAATGAAAAGGGAGCATAGTAATTTATGAAGGACCCACAGTTAAGTTTGTTGTGTATGTTGGCGGTGCTGCCACATAATCTTCCTTCCGAGCAACTCTATTAATGTAGAGAGACCCATGACGAACCTGAAAGGAGTTAGAAATTCAAAGCAATCAAAACCTGATGTTATTAGTAATGTTACCACAAAGCTCATCAAAGAGAGTAACCAAGTTATGGACAAATTGTAGAAAGATATCGATCTTCTCGAATTGATTTAGTATTGGTGTTTGTCACTATAGCAGATGACCAAACCTTGAACCAAGAAAAGGTGGGGAAAAAACACAGGAGCAATCTTGTTGATTATGAAAGAATCGTTGATAAAAACATAATCCTAGTTTCAAAGTTGAAAGATCTGGGAAATGACTGCTCATTTACATCAATCTTGTTGATATATTAATAAAGGGGGCTAACTAAACCATCAAGTCCATCTGTAACATTGGCATAATCTTCAAGAAAGGGTTTCACCAAACATTTGGACCTACCTCAACAAGATCTCCTGCTTTTGCAACAACTCTCTTGATAAATATTTCTGCTGCTTTGTCTCCAGATGGCTAAATAGAAAACCAACCATGTCATTGAAATGCATAACGAGCTACCTTCTAAGCATGTGCAAGGAGGCTAAATATTCCTTACCATACCACTCGTTAACATATACCTGTGTTGGATCTCGGAATAATACAATATCCTGTACGGCAGGACTCCTGATGTAATACGAAGCCTGTGGAAGTTCCCAAAAATCTTTGAATCATTAACCAGATTACAAATGAAGAAAGGAAGTTACTTCCGATTATTTCCTAATTACAAGAATACAAATGGTCATTGGCTGAATGAACTACACTCGCAGCACATAAAGCAATAAAATATTACCAGTTTTTAGTTACTGCAACGGATGGTAAAATCTGCAAATTTCTCAAATGCCCCAACATTTGTTCAACAACTAAGGAGAGTTTATCAGTTTCCAGAATTTTTCGATCCTGGACTTAAGAAGCAAGAATAAAAAGCAAATATTTTCCGTTCAAACATGAATCCTCAATAATGCCAGTTGCCATACTGTATCTGGATGTTCTATTGTTTTAGTATACACACCACTCGTTCGTCAGCAAACCATGATCTAATACAATGACCAAATGTATTTTTCATCCTTCTCTCATTTCCTTTCTCCTGCATGAGTCTTCCAGTCAATTATCCAAAGGCGATACTAATGTTTAAGATAATTTGGACATTGCAGTCTCTGTGTTTTACTTTTCTCACCACTAGCACACAGACTAGCAAGACTGGCAGTTTTCTTATAGAATAGCAGCATCAGTGCCATAAGTTCTATTTTATTCATTACACAATACGTTAACCAGGTAAACTGAGATGACCAGGATGAATCTCAACTTACAAGAAACCAGGGGGGGCACTTGCTATCAATAGGTTGAGCTTTTGATAGAGACTAAGCTAGTATGGGTTGCTACTGCTAAGTCTCATATTTAATTAGTATTGTGAAATGTTGTAGGGAGTATTTGAGCGGATTGGTTCTCCCGTCTCAATAGTTAGCCCCTAGGATAAGGTTTATCATTTTATTTGAGTATCTATTGATTCATATCAAGATCTGGTTGTCAATGGCTCTAAAAAGGACTACCTATGGAGCGTTTTGGCAGGCAAAAAAATTGAATGAAATGTTAATAGAGTGTTGCCCTGCCAGGTTGTACCATTAATTAAGGAAGAGAAAAATCAACATTGTATACCTACCACCATTATCCTCTTCTGGTCATCTTGAATTTCAAGTGGGTGATAAACATGTGAGGGGCTATAATCAAAAGTCAAATTCATATCTGACGCAAGTGACAAGTCACACCATGGAGAATCAAGCGGGAGAAAACTTAAGGCTTCACTGAGATTACCCCCATGGAGCTGAAAAAAGGCTTTAAATACCCGAACACTGTCAGCATCTAGAAAGCAGTAACATAAAACTTAAAATAGAACCTATCTCATTAACTGTAGTATTCATAGAACATTGAAGCTTGGAACCTATATGGTTTCAGACAAGGGATATAAAAGTTTAATTTATCCTGAAAAAAGTACAAAGAAGTTTTCTGAGTCGTAACACTTCTAGCCAGGTGTATTGTTATGAAATGTCCGCACATGGTACTTAGTTGTCAAACTTGACGAAAGCCTCACTGTGACAGCTCTCTGCTCCTACCGTAAATGCAGGACTACCGAGGGCACATGTATTTATGTTATGGCCAACTGATAAATTTGAATAGCAATATTCTCGCAAGTGGAATGATCCAATTGTTACAACTAAGTTAATGGCCGAAAGAAGTAACTTGGAAAGCTTTCTATTTACTGGATGAGATATGGCCATTGGTTAGAATAATAGTCCAGCAACAGTGGGATGATAGTAACATGAGCATATAAAGAGAGGGAGACTAAGAGCATGAGTTTTTCCACTTTAAGTAAAAGGAGAAGTTGAGCTATCTTAAAGATTCCCACGGAAGGAATAAATGCAGGTAAATCTGCAGCAAGTAAAGCTCCTACATTAATTACTGAACTTCTGGAAGCTTTATCCATATCTAACTAGCTAGACTTTTTTCATGTCCCAGAGAATAAGAGAACATACACTACGAAGCATGATGAAAATTAGTGCCACAAGAATATACAAAAACACGTCTTTAATATAGAACGGATGAGAATATCAAGAACAATCGAAGATTGTGCACCTTCTCGACAATGATTCGATCACCAGCTGTAAGAGTCGGGTGCATAGAGGATGAAGGTATGAAGCGGAGCTCCAAAAACATGGTCCAGAGAAGGAACATCACCAAAGGTCTCAAGAAGCCATCGAAACCGGGCCATCGAAGGAAGCCCCAACTCTGACAGGGCATCCATCTGAAGGAAGGACATGTAATAAGAAAGGCGTACAATGCTGAGGGCCTCAGGAAACTCATCAGGTAAACTCCGGGGAAAAAAACAGAGAATAGGGGAGTCAGAAATTGAGGAAATTTGAAGCTTCGACACCCAAAATCTGATCTCGATTGAACGTCGAGAATTGCTCACTACAGTGTGGGATCAGAATTTTGACTAAAATGGTTGTCTGAATGTTAAAAAGCAGAGAATGGAGAAATCACAGTGAAAAACACTCATAAGACAAACAAACAATTCTGGGTTCACAAGATTTTTAGATCAGAAGCAGAAAGGGAGGTCACTGTGATCAGTGATCCCAGGAGAGAGGCCCCAGCTTCAGTGTTCTGTGTTCAGCAATCAGGGAAGAAGAATTGGGTTTATATTTAATTTATTTATATATCAGAGGCTACATTTGACGCCTTGCTGGTTAAGAAATGAAATCGGAATAGTTAATCCAGACATGCAACCACAATAAAGAGGAACTTAACGCGGCATAAGCTTACGTCAGCAAGGCGGCTGGGGCATGGTCAGCAGTTTTTTTTTTTTTTTTGGGCATGGTCAGCAGTTTGCAGGTTAGGTGATGGTATAATTACTAATTTACTATTCTGTCCAATGCTTCGTATATTGCGAGCAAAAAAAAAAAAAAGGCTTCGTATAAAATTTAGTGCAATTTCTATTCATGCACAGCATCCTGTATATATTTGAACATAATGTTTGTTTCCAAAAGTGAGTAGAGGTTTCAAAACAAATTTTTAATTATGATGTATGATATAAAATATATATGTAAGTGTATAAGATAAGTTTTTTATCTCAATTTATATAAATAAACATTTTAAGGATCCCAAAATAATCCTTAACAAGCTAATAATTAATTACCGTTTTAAACGTATAAAGATTTCACTGTAAGTTACCTAGATCTTGACCTAAAAAATAATGGTCAATTGTCAGGGGCAATCATAATATACTATAAATACAATGTAAGGTAACCTACAAAAATACACATTATCTTTTTTCTGCGCCCAGCACTAGAACTTTTTGTTGGAGTAAAAGTCGCATTCTACCGTTAAATTACTGTTCACCACTGTTATGTTACTGTTCACTTTATCTCTTTCTCTCTCATTACGGTGAACAATGACTTAACGATGAGATGTGACTTTTGCTCCAAAATGAAAACCATAAGTGTATTTTTACTCCAAAAAAAAGTTTTTGGTGCTGGGCGCTCATAGAGAAAAAACTTATATGTATTTTTGCACCTTAACCCTACAATATAAAGGTATGAGAGGAGTGTTTGCTCATTTAAAACAACATCTGGAGTGTTTAAAAGTAGCTTTTCAATCATAATTTACAAGGTAAGTATATGAGAGTAATATTATCTCAACTTATGTGTATAAACACTTATAAACCTCTCAATTCACAACCAAACATGCTAGAATAACCGCTTTTCAAAAACGTTTTTTACCCTAGAAAGGAAATTTTCCTCGTTCTTTTGTTTTATCATAATAAAAAATGAATAATCGCTAACTTGTTTTTTTCTTCTTTTTTACCTTTTCCACAAATCACAAATGACCTTTCGTTTTCATCGAAGTGATTGGATATATTAAATAAAAGAGTTATTTTCTGCAAAAAATTTTGCAAGAGTTTTTAGAATGTTGTAAATTTTAGGGAGATTTTTAGAAAAATATGCTGAAAACATCAAAATCTCAAATTAATTTTATTTACTAATCAGTTATTTAATTTACTTGATGAGTAAATGACAAAATACAATTTAATAGGAATCATTGATGTGAAACTTTCAAACTTTAAAGAAATTTAATTAGAATTTTCCCTAAATTTTAAAGACAAAATGATTAGCCTCCAAGATTATGTTGTTGCTGTTGCGATTTGGGAAAACTTTAGTTAGCCCCTTGGTAGTAAATTAATTCAGTTAACCCTAAAATTTTCTGAAATTTCATTACATCCTATAGTTAAAATAAAATTAATTTTTAATTTTTTTTTAGAAAATATTTACAAGATAAATAAGGATATTTACAAGATAAATAAAGAGATTTACAAGATAAATAAAGAAATTTACAAAACAAATAAAGAGATTCAAAAGAACCTAGGGAATTAAAAACTTTTTGACCATTTACAAGATAAATAGAAAAACTCACTAGATAAATATGGGCATTTAGTCATTTACAATACAAAAAAATAGATTCAAAAGAATCTATAGAGCTAAAAATATTTTGATTATTTATGTGACAAATATGAGCATTTACAAAATAAATAAAATGATTTAAAAAAACCTATAAAATTAAAAATATTTTGGCATCATTGTCTTTTCATCCAGAGTTTAATTTCATTTTGACTAGGGAGTGGCAATAAAGTTTCAGAAAGTTTTGGGGTGGACTAAAATTAATTAACTACCAAGGAGGCTTAAAATGAAATTTTCCTTGTTATTTTTTTGTAAAGCTCAAGGTGAGACAATGCTCCAAAGCATGCTCGAATATGTAATACAACAAAATGCTTGGTATCAAATAGGGGAAAATTACATTTTGAAAGTTACAGGTTAAAGGAGACAGTTACTTCACTTGGAGTGACAGTTAAACTAATCCTATCCAACCGAGAATTGGACAATTACATGAAATTCTCTGTGCTCAACCTCAACTTTGAAAAAGTTCTTGAGGGATTGACGGAGGACACGACTTCTTTGCTACATACTTGTACTGAAACAGAAAAAGAAATAGGAGAGAAAACATCAGAAGCTAGATTTATGACAGACAAAAAGACGCGGCCCGCATCAGCTTACCTTGTGCTGACTGTATTTCTCTCGGATTGCAGGTAAGCTAGAACTATGGCTGTTATAACATAGACGATGGAGATCCTTCACACAGTTACGCAAATCAGAAGCCTTGTACAGTGTGTAATGCTGCAATGTTGAATTCTGTCGCAGAAATGACATTAAGTCAGGCTAAAATAATACGAAGATTGCTTTAATGCGGATTCTGTAAGAAAATTTTTGAAGAACTACCATTGATAAGTGAAAAAGCTATCAGTGATAAGTTATGAGACTTGTCAATATATTATTTCTTTTATTTGGGACTTAAAAATATTCTCCTTTTTTCTTTGGAGTGGTGAAGAGCAGCCTACCCATGGTTTTTTTGAAGGGAAAAGGATGACTTTCGCCAGGAATATTGAAGAAGCTGCTATAAGTGATGGAGCATAACAGAGCATTGCATACTCCAGTAGAGACAACTCAGCAATATAGTTGGTCAAGAACTCTAATTGTAATGATGCCACCTGAGAAATCAGGAGTTAAGCATCAATCATTCTGGCTAAAAAGAGGATCAATTCAAGGTTACGTGCATTGTAATTCAAACGACTTTAGTGATAAAAATGATCCAACCTTAACCAAACATTTCATGCTAAAATGATTACACATAAACCTTTTTGAAGAAAAGCTAAAGCGAGTAAGATACCTCGCTCTCTGCTTGAGCTGCACGAATAAATTGTCTGAAGTCAAATGAATCCAAGGAAAAAAGTATTAGGGCAGCGTAAAAGAACTAATGATGGTTTATATGATGGGAATCTGCTAGCTACTACCTTAAGAAACATTTTATTGTTGGAGCTGTCATTTCAAACTTTAGATAATTTAAGACTGCTGATTCCATTTGCAAAACCTGCATCAAGTGGTTTGCTTGAGACTTCCACGCTTCACTTGATTCAAAGTCACTTGAAAAATTCAGAGTTTAGGGAAACAGTAGAACCCAAACCTCTTCTTTGAAGTATGTATTATCTGTTATATAACAATATTCCTCCACCTGAGGCGCACAAATCTCCTCATATTTACTGTCAATCAAAACCAAACAAAATATCGTCACTTTATGTCCATACATCATTACTACTTTAGAGGGGGAAGGTAAAATTCCCATGAATGGAGTAACATTATGCTTCCTTACGCGGCAATCATCATGCAAGCAACGCCAAGTAATTGTAACTTCTGCCTACACATCACATTCCCTGAAAGATACCGATCTATGTAGTTGACTGTCAAATACAATGTATCAGGCAGAAGCCTATACTCTTCAGCTACCTGCAGCAGGAAATTGAAGTTCAGCATGTCTCAGGGCACGATAATGAACTCTCGTTTGACTTTCGGCACAATTCAAAATTATCTGTCAGTCCAAGGTTCTCCATTTGCAATGTATCGAGTCAATATTTTTGAACTCAATAAGTTTTTCACATTCATATGGGGATATTGTAAGAAACAAATAAATGCAAAAGGTTCAACAGATTACCTCCACGAGCCAGTCAACTGATATAGCACGCATGTTGGAATTGATGTCCTTCTGAATTCTCTCCATGAAGTCTGTGGAAGGCCTTTTCTTTGCCTGAGAGTCCAGAAAATGAATCCAAATGAGAAGATACATCATTAAAAAAAAAAAAAAAACCGATTAATGTTTTTGTAATAAATCTATAAATGTAACAAAGAGAATGAATGTAGAATAAAATAATTGTATCCTACAGAGGAAGTGAAAACAGAATACAAGATGTGAGTTATAAACTTTTTATCAGGGGAAAAAAGTTCAACCTCAGATGCACGCAAATGCTTGTAGATATCACATGCATAGGATGCACAAAGCTGGGGATCCAAGTAGTTGTCATCGATATTGACAAATTTGCCGTCTCTTTCCAAGTCAACAAGTATATCTCTACTACAAACATTAACTACAAATAAACCAATAGAACAGCATTAGAATGTTTTGGAAAACGAAAGATATTGCACTTCACTGTCCAAAAGACACGCGATAGCTCAAGAATTGTTCGGCCAAACGGTTTTGCTGTACCAAAGCCAAGACAATGAAACTGGCTACACGGACAAAGAAAATGAAAAATTCAACAAGAAACCTGGCGCCTCCATATTATCTGAGGTGTTCGGATTGTTGAATGTCTTTCTGTCAATAGAACCAAGAGCTGAAACATCGCTGTTGTCGATATATTCAATTTCGTGACTCTTGAAAGAATCACAAGTCGACATCGTCTCATCCAAAGAAACTGACATCTTATCTGATTTGATAGGAGAAGAATCCATGCTGCAAGGAAGAGCAGCAGCAGTAGAAGCACTTTCATCCCTTTGAGGGAAAGAAGTGGCCTTGGGAAAACCAGCTGAAGTCGATTTAGCATTTGACGAAGTAGGCACTTTAATCCCGGAAATGGCTGAGTTTGTGGTGCGAGCAGGGAATTTCTTCTTTGTCTGAGTAATTTTGGTTGTGCATTGTACCTTCCAATACAAAATTCAATTAGTTCAGAGAACATGATGAATGTACAGTGAACGAATAACCCAATTTGCAACAGTTATCAGACAGTTTCGAGATAAGAACTGATAACGAAGACTTTGCAGCAGAGCCGAATTAAGAACATACTAACAAACACACCCTGCAAGCCTAACTGCCTGAACACCTCGCAACTACTTTTAATATTTGGCTGAGCTTATACCTTGAATGTCTTGGGATAATTTCATTGACTAGACACGGGTAAAATTCCTCATACTGTTTGATATTAAGTTCCTCATTAAATGCATGGCATGCAGAGGAACCTTTTTGAACTCCCAATCGACACCAGAAACTGTGCCCAAGTTCTATCCTAATTTCGTTTATATGCCCTCAAGATTTCTCAATACCCCGAGTTCCACTAAAGAAAATAGTTTTGCTTTCTCAAGGGCGAGAATAAGAAAACTCTGTCAATTTGTGAAATTAAACACGTTGGTAAAACTCTTGATAAAATACTGCTTCGCCGGATTGTGTGAATTCAGGCACACTACGAGGTTAAACAACCAAAGTAATATTCAATACCAAAGTAGATGATGGCAGTGACTTCCGCAAAGCACTGCGGGACGCATTCTTTTGATTGGTCAGGTAACTGAGGGGCGCTCGCTTCTTGGCCAAGTGTGGAGGGGCTGCCATAACCTTCCCCACATTCTCCGACGACGGTGCAAGCCTCTTTGCCGAAGACGACGTCGTCGATGAGGAAAACGATGGACGCCGATTCTGGGTTGACATTTTAGTTTCGGGATAAAAACCAGGTCACAATTTCGGGGACATGGATGTTTCCTTAGATATCTCCACTCCTCCAATGTGATCACACTTGTAAATGGAAACCAAAGGCACTGAAGATGAAGAAGAAATTGAACGAGTAGAAAGAGATGACTAAGAACAAGGTTCCTCCTGCTCTGTGTGATGACCTTTTGCAGAGACAGAAAGAGGGTGTTTTCTACTGCAGATTTAATAAAATAATAAATAAAATAAATAAATATTGTGCTTTTGGAGCGGAGAAACGGGTCGATTTGAAATTGGACGAGATCTAGGCCGTGGATTCGACTCCGTAATCGTTAGGAAGGAGCGGGACGCAGAAGTGGGCCCCGCGCGGGTATCTGGTTTGGGTCTATTGTCCAACAAACATTTAACATCCAGCCCTTTGCTGCTATCCGCAAGTCAAGCGATTAGTATATATCGTAGCTCTTTAGAGAGATCTGATTGGTCTGTCACTGCCTTGAATGTAACAGTCTGTGAATCAGGGTTTTGCAGTTTGAATTCGAATTCAAACGGTCACTTCATCTAGGTTAGCGTCTTTGCGGAGCCTGATGGACAAATATACAAGCCAGCTCAACTTATCACCGAGTCCACATTCTGTCCTTTTTGGTTATATCCTTCTTAGATCCTTTTCTTCAAAACGTTGCGTTTGGCATAATGAATAATGAGAAACTGATGCTTTTCCCGTCAGCAACCCAACCCTCCGTCATTTTCCTTCTGTTACCTGCATTTCATTAACACGCATCGTTTCCATAAAGAGAAAAATCATAGACTGAAAATTTTTCCCGTGAAAGCAGCAATGGAAGACATCAGACTATGAATAACAAAGGAGGAGCCAGAGCGGGAAATAGAACCCTCCTTTGAATCACAGCGTCACCCTTGTCGGAATTAAATCTGTACCATGCTATCCTTAAGAACCAACTCAATCTCGCTTGAGCTGTGGTGGCCTTGACTTGGATCCTTTATCCTTTTTTATTTCCCATTTCTAGTTCAAGTTAGGAAGTCAGAATGGAAAATGGAAGCATGAGCGGATTCTTTATCCTTTTTTATTTCCCATTTTCAGTTCAAGACAAATACGAGATCCAGATAGAGCTCCCCCGCCAAGACTCTTTCGGCTCTTACTTTCTAGATTTCTTTGTTGCAGCAGAAAATGGGATATATATACCTCTTGGTATTTGATTTTAGAACTTAACTTGTGCAGCTTACAGAACCTTTCTTTGTTGTTAAGACTTTCCAACCATTGACTTTATGTTGCTTGCGGAAAAGGTTTTTAATTACCCCTCCATATCTTTCATTACAGTTATAATATATAATTATATATAATAATTAACCTTGTTCATTATATCAATTCAATTTATGATTATTTCTTGATCTCCATTTTTTCCTTTGTGCTGCATTCGATTATAATCTGTCAAACTTGAGGTGCAGCTGTTTAAATATGAGTATTATTTAATCATCTATCTTTACAAAACCAATGATGTTGATGTTCCAGCTCTTCTAGAACTAGAAATACTTTCTAGGGGTTCTAATTTAGGTTGGTAGGAACAAAGAACACGTGCAAAATTTTATTGTGTTGTTTTATAACAATTATGATTTTTTTTAAGATATGATTATTTTATTGTGTATAGGTGAATCATAATGGATGATGATCAGCTGAAACCAACAATAGGAAAGGAGTTTGGAAGTTTAGAAAAAGCATGGATGTTTTGGAATGATTATGCTAGAAGAACTGGATTTGGAGCTAGGAAGCAAGGTGGTACAAAGAGCAAAAAAAACTAGTGAAATTATTACATACAAGTATGTATGTTGCAAGGAGGGTTTGAAAGTTGAAGGCAAAGGAGAGAGACAATCTTCTAGACAACGAGATGAAACAAGGACTAACTGTAAGGCACAAATGGTGGTATCTCTTATTAATCAAAAATTTAGAATCACTAGATTTGATGAAGAACACAATCACCCCCTTCACACCCAAGAAACAGTGCACTTCTTGCTATCCCAGAGAAATTTATTAGAAGTTGATGCATATGAAATAGACCTTGCAAGGAAGTCTGGGCTCCAACAAAAGGCTACATTTGACTTAATGAGTACGTATGCTGGGGGTAAAGAAAATGTTGGATATACTCGCATAGATGTGCAAAATTACCTTCAATCTAAAAAAAAAGAAGTTTGAAGTATGGGGAGGTGAGGTGCTTATTTGAATATTTTCAACAACAACTTGCTACAAATCCTGCATTTTATTACAAATATCAAGTGGACATAAAAGAACATATTACCAATGTCTTTTGGGCAGATGTTGAAATGTTAATAGATTATGCACATTTTGGTGAGATTGTAGCTTTAGACACAACATATGACACAAATAGTGGTAATCGACCCCTTGCAATTTTTTCAGGCTTTAATCATCACAAAAATGCAGTCATTTTTGGAGCAGCATTAATGTTTGATGAGACTATTGAGTCCTTCAAGTGGGTGTTAGAAACTTTTTTAGATGCTCATATGCAAAAGAAGTCGAAAACTATCTTTACAGACCAAGATCAAGCTATGGCAAGAGCTTTGAGTGAAGTTCTTTCGGATACAAAGCATTGTTTGTGTACTTGGCACTTAAAACAAAATGGCATTAAACACCTTGGAAACTTGATGAAAGGTGGATCGCATTTTTTGACTGATTTTTGCAAATGTATGTCTAAAATTACAGAAGTTGACAAGTTTGAAGAAGCTTGAAGCCAATTATTATCTTCTTATGATGTTTATGAAAATAGGTGGTTGAAATCCATGTATGATATTAAGGAGAAATGGGCTTGGTGTTATGTGAAGACTTCTTGCACATTAGGAATGAGGAGCACACAACTCGCTGAAAGTATAAATGCTGATGTGAAGCAATGTACGTCACCAAATTTAGACATAAATGAATTCTTCACCACTTTTGATAGAGTTGTTTCAGAGAAACGGGACAAGGAATTGAAGTTGGAGTTTGATTCTAGGCACAAGATGCCTAGGATGGTAAATCCAAGTGCACCAATATTAAGCCAACTTTCAAAAACTTATACCCCAGGTGCCTTTGACATGTTCCAAGAACAATGGGATCTCCAATTTGCAGTGACGATAACTGAACATTATGAGAAAGAACCTTTATTTGTATACACTACCCATATGATTGATGAAGAGGGGGAGTGGAGAGTTGCTTTTAAGCCTGACACACATGAAATTTCTTGCACTTGCAACATGTTCGAGACCACTGGGATATTGTGTTGTCATGCATTGAAAGTATACGAAACAAAGGACGTGAAAATTATGCCTGAACAATACATTCTCAAACGATGGACTAGGGAGGCAAGGAGTGGTGTTGTGCATGACACAACTGGAAATGAGATACAAGTGGATCCTAAACTTGAAGCCACACGAAGATATAGAGAATTAGTACATAAATTGGTAAGATTGTCAAGAAAGGCTGCTAAGAGTCGTGAAAGATATGAGTATCTTCAGGGGGTAATTAATGAAGCAGAAAATAATATTCTTGATGGTAATGAAGATAATATTGTTGAGCCAAGTATAGCATCAACTATAGAATCAAAAAATATGCCTAAAGGTTTCAAAAAGAGAGAAGGAAGGAAAAGAAAGCAACGTTACAAAAGTTGGAGGGAAAGGAATTTAAGCAAGCGCAGAAAAGTTATTCCAGAGGAACGTGTATTAAGTTTTAATTTCATTTATATTTATATGAAACATAAAAGCTTTTATTAATCTTGTATTTACTTTGTATAGGGTATTCAAGAGGCTCTGCCATCTAGTAAGAGAAGAAAGATTAATACAAAGAAGGACGTAGAAACACAACATGTTCATTTTGTAGAACCTGCAGAAATTCAATATGCTTTCTCACCATCTACATCTCAACCGTTGTTATTTACAAGCTTATTGATGGTATGAATTGATAAATTTGTCTCTACTTATATTTCACATGGCTATGATTTCCTCAAGCCATATTCATTGATATTTACAAGTGTAGGTAAATGAAGAAAGTGACTTCCCATCACTTGAAGCCATATATCTCAATGCAAGCAATTCTCAAGGTATTGAAAAGAATGATAAAAAGAGATGTAAAAAATTAAGACATTTTATTCATTTCAATATTGTCAATTACAAATATTGCATTACATGTACATGATATAACTCTCACACGTTAAACATACAATCCTCACATATTACATCTCTTGATTCATACAGGACACTAAAACATACATTGGGCTCTTTTGGTGGCTACTTTTTCTTTTGACTAAAAGAAACATCAAACTATTTCGGTGCCTATTTTTTTGGATGCACTAATCCTGCACAGCTTGTTACACACTTCTTTTGGAGCTTAGGAGTGCATAGAAGATTTTTTTTGGAAGGATGGCAATTGCTCTTTTTTACATGACATCAACCATGTCCACCTGCAATCAATGTCAAGAAGATTAATTTCCATCCTGATCAATATATCTCAAGTTTTTTCAAGTTACAACAACAATGTAAAGTGTCTATGTTAAACTATGCAACTTATTACAATGTCCAATGCAAATACATTTAACATTGTTTGTTAAGCTTTCAGCAAGGAATTTTAACACAGTGTTCAACCAGACAAATATTTTAATGCTTGAATGGGATAAATAGTATATAGCATACAGTAAATGACATTTGAAAGCCAATGATAGGGGAGGCGGTCGGCATGTCTTATACCTGTTTGCTTTAACAAAAAAAGAGCGAGCATCAGTGTCATAGTGACTAGCGAGATTGATACAACCTCCACCAATAGGACTGATTTTGGTTATCTGCGTAGCTTTTTCTTCAGAAAGAATCCACTCACGTATTGGATCATTGCTCATACTAGCCACTAAAAAGAACTATAACGTGAAGAACCACATTTGTCCCTTTGAGAAATACATCCTTTATGACCCCAAATAACTCAAACATGATATATAAATTTAGCAGAAAACCATCACTTAGCAATTCAACAAACTATTGTCTCTAATTTTTCATACTAAAATTGCACTGTTACCACACACAATATATGGTTAAGCCACCTCAATTCAACCAATTTGCTTCAACAAACCTTGAATTGAGCACAAACTATTGAAACATCACAATGTCACATATATAGGAAAATCAAAAGCACAAAGTTTCTAAGACCAACAGAAGTATGCCCTCAAGTATGAAAGAACTTAAAAAAAAACATAACATATTGAAAACATTGACCAGCAATATTTCAAACCCAAGAAGCAATTTCAGTTGGGCTCAAAAAAGTAATTTTTATTGTACCTAGAAAAATATACATAATTAACAAGCCTCATCTTTGTACCCCAAGAAAAAGATACATGATGAAGAAACTCTCAGCTTCTAAAATGCCCGAAGGAGAAAAAGTAAAGCTAAAGCTTGTCCCATCAGACTAGAATTGAACTGAGGCATGCTTATTTGAATAGTATAGTGTGGCCCATTTTTTAGACTCCATGCAATGCATGGGGCTCACATCTAGCTAGCAATGAATTTGGGAATAATAGGACAAGCTCCTGCAAAATATTGGGTTAAGAAGAACTCAATAAGTTAAGCAACAAGCATACTAGCATTGGGGTGTCTACAACTATACAAGAATGAGAAGCCAGGTACGCTGTATTCACGCAAAGGGTTCATAAAAATCCAAGGACAACAGAATAGGCAGGAGGAATCAAATTCATTATTGTAACCAACAAATTATTTTTATGCTTTCACACAAGTAAAATCATTCTTAGGCAACAGTAAAATTCGGCATTTTAAATCATTTCAGAGATATCCAAGACAATCCAAGAAACTTATCAATAAAAATCAGTTTATGACAGCAGCTAATTCAAAAGCCTTGTAGCACAGTTTAATGACTAGAAGTAAGTTCATACATGTCATTGCTTTGTCCAATATAATTTTTTTTGAGCTATATAGTGATGTCCAGATTCTATTCAATACGACATATGTCTTTAAATTTTCAACAACAAAAATTAAGAAAGACACTCTTGAGCTTTTATTAAGAAACAGAAGAATTTTTAATTCTAACTCTAAGTTAGAGTACATTATCAACATCAAGCAAGAAGTAGCTAATTAACTGTATATTTAATTTTGCCTAGAAGCAAACTACAATAATGAGGCAAGATTAATATCTGGAAATTTAACAACCCATTTGATTTCCTTCCAATTCCCAGCAAAAGAATGAAAATTTTGGAGATAGGGAAGCAATAACAAACCACTATCGCCTATAAGAAGTTTAATGAGGTAATCATAATCAGCACGAACCCGTGCTAGTGGTGCTACCATCGATAATTATTTCTGAACAAAAATTGAAAATCCTCACACAAGACTCTGTCAATCCCTTTACGCAGATACATAACGGTGTCAAAATTGAATCAGCTAAAAGAGATCACAAGCAATATAAAAAAGAAGGAGAACATTGAAACGCGTATTGAAATGATACCTTCGGCGAAAGGTTACCTAGTCGTCATCGGCGACATGGGAAGAGATCAGAGAGAGTTTTTGGGTCTCACGCCCAGGTTGGGAAAATGACGGAGGGTTGGGTTGCTGATGGGAAAAGCATCAGTTTCTCATTATTCATTATGCCAAACGCAGCGTTTTGAAGAAAAGGATCTAAGAAGGATATAACCGAAAAGGACAGAATGTGGACTCCTTATCACCTTATCGATCATGGACTCGTGGCTATGTTCCAAAATTTCTCCCCTTTTTTGAGAAAAGTTGCGCGTTTAGTCTAATCATATTTAATCAAGAAGAAAATATGGATGACATGTTATTGTTGTGGTTTTTAAAAGGTAAGTGGTTAACTAAACTCTATAAATGAATTATTAATATTTATAAATGCAATAATGTCCAATCATAAAGACTATGAAAAGTGGCTAAGAAGAATTTTGACACAACAAATATATGGGGTTGATAAAGGAAGAGCACCAAGACCAAGACTAATGTAACATCCCAAAATATGGAATTTGAGAATTAAATTATAATATGGGATAAATTGTGAAAAATTGGCCTTGATAAATTTTAAGATTTATAATTGGAATTGAAGGCATATTTTTTTTCTTTTATAAATTAAGTACAAGTAGTTAAAGGATAATTGTAACACCCCCAAATTTCTAGGAGTTTATAATGACATAAAATAGTGATAGTTTTTTTTTATATAAATAATACCAAAATTTAAGATAGCTAAATTTGGGAAGTGTTACCGCCGCACTTGTATGGGACAAGTGCAAGGCTACTTATTACATTACAATAAATCTAAACCAAAACAAAAAGTCTTGTGCGAAATATAGAAATAAAAAGGGAGATAATTAAAATTTAATTGGGTGTCCTTCCTTACATCTCACTACTAGCCCCAAACTCTTGACACATGTTTTACTGAAATTCTGCTCCCCCGAAGGATCATCGCAGCTCAAGAACACAAACATCAACAAAAGCTGATAATCCTAATTAAGTAAAGATAATATAAAATAAAATAAAATAACTAAATAGATAACAAATAAATGAATAAATTTAAAATAAAATAATAAAATAAAATAATTATACAATAAAATGAAATAATTCCAAAATAAAACAAAATAAAAGTATCACATATAAATAATTTAAAGGTGTCATTGCTTATAAAATTTCATCAAACATTAATCATTGTCCTTTTTTGTTTAATTTGTTTAGATCCGGAAATCCTACCAGACTATTTAGTGGGAAGAGAACCATAGTAAACTCGGATATCCTACCAATCTACCCTGTGACCCGGAAACCTGCCAGTCACAAATCATCATCAAATTGGCCATAAGTCATTTTCTTCCTAGTGTGCACACCTCTTCCCAAAGTTGCTGCTAGTATCCCGGAAACCTTCCAGACACCACTTTAGGAAGAACAGATACAATCGGTTCACATCAAATATTAGTTCGAGGGCATAAAGCCTAAGGGTTGTGTTTATCACTTTAGGAGGTACCATTCCAAAGCTATCCTCCCACAATTAAAATATTTCAATCACACAACAAAAATAAAAGAGAATGAAAATTTAAAAATAAAAAATAAAATAAAATTCTTGTCAAATCTATATATACATATGCATTCAAACAAAATAGAAAATAAAAGAAAAAGGCAATAATAATAGTAACAGTTATATGAATCAAAAGCAAAAGAAACACTGTGGCTATTATCATTATCATTAAAAGCAGCAGTTATATGAATAAAACAAAACGAAACAGTACGGGAGAAGTTGTAGGAACAATGTATCTATATATATGAAATGGATATATGAAATGGATGTATGAGTGAATGGTAGAGCACTAGGTTAGATATAATACATAAGTAATACTCTAATCAAATCTAATCAGGTATAAGAGTACATGTATTTGTAAATAAGAGTTTGAACCACTTATTTAGTGTTTTTTAAAGTTTTAAATTTTTTGTAAAGCCCATTTGAACAATAATTTTGAAATCTATGATTGGGTTGAGTTTTTGATATATTTTTTAAAGGACAAAGTTTTTACTTTATGGAATCAAACCTGAGCATAATGGTTTAAATTCTTTATTAAATAATACATTGAACTGAGTTAGGAAAATGCCACTCTGTTCTGGATACAGAACGGTGGGGTGTTACAACTAACATCTTTTTGGGCCTGTTTGAAATAATATTTGATAGGAAAAAAGTCCATTAAATTCTGAAAAAGTCAAATGGAAGTTTAGAACAGATAAATTGATGTTTGGAATGACATCACTATTTGATAAGTTTTTGGGGATGATGGGGCTTTTTGGTTGAAGCTTATTGATTGAGCTTCTAGTGGCTTCACATTGGTTTTTGAAGCTCAAAAAAACTATTACCCTCTCCTCAAAACACGCAATCTCACTTTTTTCGTTTGTTCCCATCTCCTCTCAATAAATTTCCTTTACTCCTCTTACTCCTCTCATTTGCTCTTCAACCCCTCTTCGATTATCCCACATTTTCTCAAACACCCCCCAACACACACGCACAAAATACATTAATTTTAATTATTTTTCATTTCAACTATTTTTTTAAAAGTTATATCAAACAAGTGTCCATCAAGAAAAGTTCAGCAAAAAAAAACCTATTAGGAAAAGTCCATAAAAAACAAAAAGACACTACTACCACCATTATCCTGAATGGGGCCTTTATCACCAAGATCGAAGATTTCTTGTGGGAATAAATATGGCGCATTCAACAATGTATTGGGATGTTTGTTTATTTTTTATTTGGACTGGAATATTTATTTTTCTTAATAGTAAGGTGTTCTTATATATGGCATTTAGGGCCGATAGTTTAAAGCAATTCGGACCCAATTCAATTCAAGTTCTGGATGGGAGGTAACTCTTCCAAGCACATCATCTCCATGTACATCGCCCAATGATTAAACATGAGTTCATTTAAATGCCCTTGACTTGTTTTAAAAAGTTAGGACTATAAGTGGGCAAGGCTGTGCGTAAAATTCTTTTTTGTAAAATTCAACTCTTCATGCATTTAATCAAATCATTTAATAAAAAAAATACTATTATTTAATAAAACTAGTCATTTAAAATTTATCTCACATAGTACAACTCTTTTCATCACTTTACAAACTAAACTATAGTTAATCAGCGCATTTGAATCTAGACTTCTCAAAGTTCATAATATAATTATTCGATCACAAGCCCAATGCCCCAGAGCACGTATCTAGACCATGAGTCTTTTCTCCTCATTAGACTAGGGAGGTGTCACAGCCTCTCGTTGAAGCATTAGGATAGTCCTCATTAAACGGGAAATTTGCGAAAATAATCCAAAAAAAAAAAATTGTCAAAATAGGCCACTGTTGAAACATTTTATGAAAATAGCCCAGTTTATGGCACCACATCAGATGGCACCACACATGGCGCCACTTTGTGTGTGGTGTGCCACGTGGGCACGCCACATACAGCTGGCGCCACTTAAAAAAAAACAATTTAAAATATGTATGGTGCTAACGCATTCTGCAAAAGCTGCCTCGGGGGCAGCTGTAAATGAGGGGGGCCGTGAATTATTCACGCCCCCTACAGTATTTATTTTTAAAAAAAAATTTAATTTTACTGCAATTGCAGCATCACAAATGCTGCAATTGCCAGCATAAGGCAGGGGCACAGAGCATAAAATAATATAATACTAACAACGATAATTAATTAATATATTAAAATTCATAACATAAAATAATAACAAAAATAATAAAAATTATATTATGATAATGACAATTGTTCAACAAATACAAATTCACTTAAGTAAAATAAATCAAAATTAACTAATAAGCAGGATAATTAAAAGACAAATTAGAATTCATAATATATATATATATATATATATATATTATGAATCATATATATTGAATTATTATTTGTATTTTAATTTTCTCATCCTACTTTGGTTTTTTTCTCTAATGTTTGAAAACTAAACCGATTAAAATTTGCATAATATCTCTATGAACCCACATAGACTGTTTGCACAACATTTAATCGGTCAAAATATCCTACAATACAACAATCTTACACTTCTTAAATTTAAAATTTTGTTTTAAATTTCTCAAACAAACAAAAAATACATGTAAACCGCTTTAAATTTATTATTACTCATTTACTATATAAATACAGTCTTCTATTGTCAAAACTAACAACGTCTAAAAAATTCTAACTCTAACATTTTTTCTAACCAATTCAATACTTCCATCATTATAGAGACAAAAATATACACAAAATATTTTATGTAGAAGACTTGTTGAAAATATTATAGTTTAGCTATCTAAATAATCTTACAAAATAAATAGCATACCTTAAAATAGCTTCCAAGAATTGTCTTCTCCTTTCCTTCTTTCTTCACAAGGCTTCTCATTTCTCCTTTTTCTTCTACTGATGTGGTAGTGTGTGAGGTTGTGTGTGTGTTTTTAAAGTGTGCTTCGTAGGTTTTTATAGAAGTAGAGAAGAAAGCATATATATATATATATTTTTTTAAAAAAAAATCACTGCATGGGCTGTGAAAAAATCACGCCCCATATAGTAATTTGTTACTGTAGGGGGCATGATTTTTTTCACGCCCCCAGCTGCATCAGGGCAGCTTTTCAGAAAAGCTGCCCTGATGTAGTAGCTTTTGGGAGCGCCTTGCATTTAAAATTTATTTATTTATTTATTTTTTCATGTGGCGTGCCAAGTGGGGCCCCATGTCGCAGCGCCACTTGTGGCGTGTCCATGTGACATGCCACACACAAAGTGGTGCTACAAACTGGGCCATTTTTGTAAAATGTTTTAACAGTGGTCTATTTTGATAATTTTTTTTTTTAGATTATTTTCACAAATTTCCCTCATTAAACTAGTAGGACAATAGAAAGTCAACTATCTAGCACATGGAAACTATATCATGTGGTAGGACAAACTACTCCAGCACATCTCCATCCAATCATCATAATAATTATCAATAAATTGCTCAAAGGAAATATTTCAATATTTTCTTATTTATACTATGCCATTCAAACCATCTTTATATACATTCCATAGTACCACAATTTCCTACTTTTATACACACACACACATATTGGATAATGCAAACGTTATATTTATTTTCTTTTATGAATTTAATTTTTTTTTAATCTTAAAAATAGCTCCTGATCAAAATTGTTTGATTTTATATTGTAACGGACTATAATAAGGGCATTTTAGTCATTATGATGGTTACTCATTTTCTTTTCCCGTGGTTTTCTCTCATTCATCCAAACAAGATGAGTGATAAATTTTTGTGATAAATTTTTCTCTTCGGTTTTCATAATTCTTCAATTTCTTTCCTATCCAAACGGGGGTTAACATCATCGAACACATTCCTCAATTATATGCATTATGATGTTTTATTTATCAAGATTTATACTGTTCAAATTATTTTAAAATATTCCAATTTTAAAGTTTGTAATTTTTAAAAGAGTATTTTTATTTTAAATTATGTATTTAATATCAAAAATAAAATAATATCAAACGTGGGCCGCATAATTTCATTTTAAACTCAGTCCCGTGTGATTTGTTGGGCCCCAAGAAAAAAGCGCGCAAGCGATGGAACGGCGCGTTTGAAAGATCGGGAAAAAGCCCTACAGCAAGTCAGGCATCAGCGACTGGGCATAGGAGAACTCAAGGAGAAATCTTAAAGTTGGAAGCAAGAGATGGCGCCAATCGTTCAGAGCTCCCAGCCATGGGTGGAGAAATAGTGAGAATTTCTTCTTCCTCCACATTATATAATCAATATTCTGATTTATTTTGCTTATATTTCTCTCCACGAATGACCCCAGTCGGCCAAAGCAAGTAAAAGACGTAGCCCACCAGGATGAAGTGGTTCGAGTACTCACAAACACTCTCGAAACTGGAAGTGTAATTACTAGTTTCCCTTTCTGTCGCATTTCTCTGAGCCTATTTTGCTTGCATCAAAATACTCTTTTACTTCCCGATGTAATTACTTCAGTACTGTATATTACAGTGCCCACACATGCTCTTCTATGGTCCACCCGGCACCGGAAAGACGACAACTGCACTTGCGATCGCCCATCAGCTCTTCGGGTATTTTTTGTATGATTAACGCGAAAGGCACATATTTTGGTGTACATATGCATAAATAGAGCATTGAAACTTAGGTAAATTTATCCATGTAATACGTATATGACTAGTATATCAAATGGAAGATTTCTCATTATAAAACAAATTAAGTCAGTTACTTCTAGTCATAATGATCTGTGGACTATGGAGAAAGAAACATGCCCATCATGCACAACAGCTTATTGCAATAAATTACTTGAAAATCTGAAACACTCATGTTTGAAAAATCGAAAAGAATGAGATAGATTCGTGAGCTTAGAGGAGCATTGTGAGTACTCAGTTGTTAAAATATTGATTTTTTTTTTTCCCTTGTTATTTTACATGGTAGTCATCGGTAACTAGTATGCTTGTCGCTGTCTCCCTTAACCCCACCTTGTAAGCTGATACGCATCAGTGGGTTGTAGCATCTTTAATTCATTAATCAGCTTTGCTATCATCTTGACGATTGGCTACCTTCTTATCTTGCAGACCTGAGCTTTATAAGTCTAGGGTGCTGGAACTGAACGCAAGTGATGATCGCGGGATTAATGTTGTGCGGACAAAGATTAAGGATTTCGCTGCCGTGGCTGTTAGTACCAATCAGCGCAAGAGGTATATTATATTGTGATATCTAATCCTCTTTCGTGATTGATTTTCTTTATCTGTTCTGTCCATATATTTTTTCTGCCTTTCTCTCATTAATTTGGTGTTATCAAATTCAGTGGTTATCCATGCCCGCCATATAAGATTATTGTTCTAGATGAGGCAGACTCAATGACTGAAGATGCTCAGGCATGCTTGTTTACATTTAGTATTTCTAACTTTGGCTGTTGTGAAGTTCCATGATCTCTCACCTCTTATATTCTTTTGTGCAGAATGCTTTGCGTCGTACAATGGAAACTCACTCTAAGGTTACAAGGTTCTTTTTTATATGCAATTACATTAGCAGGTATCTTATCTGTCATATTATAACTTGCAAGTTACTGCCCTTAGCATTTGTACTATGACGTTTTTGAAAAAGCTACATAGGACTAGCTACTTGTTTCTTCTCCATTGTTTTTTTATACCTTTTTGGATGCCATGATAAACCTGATTCCTATCAGTTTTCCTGTATCTTCTATGTTTCAACAGCTAGAGATCAACCTAGACCCTGTTCCAAAGGATGTTCTCTGATACTTACTGCTATTTTTATTGCTGACTACTTTTTCAAGTTTGTGATTTACATTAAGGATCATTCTTGTGCTAACAACCATACAGACAATACCCTTGAGTATACTTAGAGTTCCTTGAATAGTCCTCAGAAAATGATAAAGCTACTGGGTTCACTTACATAACATTGTGTCCTTCTATTCATATCAATGTTTTGATCAAGGAGAGATGCGCCTTGGGTTTTATAACATAAAGGTTATGAATTTTTGTAGGATCATAGAACCACTTGCTTCAAGGTGTGCAAAATTCAGGTTTAAGCCGCTGTCAGAAGAAATCATGAGCAGTAGGATACTGTACATTTGCAGAGAAGAAGGGCTTAATCTTGATTCTGAGGTCAGAAGCCAAGACATTTGAGCTTGTATAGCGAATCTTGTCGTTTAGAATCTGTGTCTATGGTGTTTTTGTAGACATCTTAGTGAAAAAAAAATTAATGCTTTTTTCTCCACAGGCTCTTTCAACCCTTAGTTCCATTTCTCAAGGAGATCTCCGTAGGGCTATTACATACTTACAGGTGGGATACATTCTTTGATATCATATTTTTGCACTTCAAAGATGTGGGTGATAGTACTTTTGATTTTGTGATTTCACACGATGGTTGTGTTTCCTGTAATTTTAGTGAGTCAGTAACTTTGTGAACTGTGCTGGAACAACTTATGAATGATAGTGTGCGTGTGTTAATGGGTATGATTCCAACCTGTTCTGCTTAATACCACCAAACGACCTTGCGAATTCCTTTAAGCTGATGGTGCTGCTCTCTAGAAAATGGGGAGTATCTACCAAATTAAAGTGTTTTTGGCTGTTTTCCAAGTTTGTTTGATAGTTGGTCTGCTATGCTTGCTCTCACCTTATGTGTAAAGCTAGTCTAAGGGGTAAAAATCTGATTCCCTTGTGCATTATAGTTGGTTAAAAACTTAGTGATACTGCCAAGAGTTGTTGCTTTATTAATTGTTTATGTTCCCTTCATTGAGAACACTTTATGATCTCGTATTGTTTTTTTTTTTTTAATTTATTGAAGCAGTCTTTCAAAATGGAAAGGGAAGAAGTTTCTTTTTTAATTATTTATGCTATAGAATTCAACTTAATCTTTTCAGTTTTTGGTAGCTTAATCTCTTCTCTGACAGCAGCAATGACCATGCTTTAGTGCATAGTATCCAGCATCTATGCATAGTTACTTTTCCTGATTGTCATTTGAACTAACATATTGACATTACAGTCAGCTGCCCGCTTATTTGGATCTTCAATTTCTTCAAAGGACCTGATTTCTGTCTCTGGGGTAGGTCGTGGTACTAACTTTCCTTTGTCTTGTCAAGTTTTGAGAAAAGTTAAAATGTGGCATGCATTAAATATTTGTTGGAGTCATGATTGGTATAATGTTATTAGTAAAAACTGGTTATGTTTTAGTCCAAAAGGTTGAGGGTTTGAATTGCAAATTTGCAACTCTCTCTCTGTCTCTCTGTCACCCCCCCCCCCAAAAAAAAAAAAATAATTGCCACCCTCACTCACTTAAACCTGTTTAAAAATGTTTGTTGTGCGTCTTGATATAGAAATTCACTTCTCAGTAAATAATAATATGCTATTTTATGTTCAAGGATAGCAATTACTGTTCGAAGTGGCTTCCTATATGAATTCTTCTATCCTTCATATGAAATCGATTTATTGGCAATTTTTAGAACGAGAAATAGATCAGTAATTAAGTCATGTATTTATGTCAGACGCCATTTGTGATTAAGTTGTTCTCATTGGGGACATATTGTCATTTAAATTCTTTATACTCGATTCATTTTCACCCTGTCAATTCCTGACCTCCTAAAATCTCTCAATCTATTAGGTCATTCCAACTGGGGTTGTGCAAGAATTTCTTGCTACATGCAAAAGTGGTAATTTTGATTCAGCAAACAAGGAAGTCAATGATTTCATTGCAGAAGGATATCCGGTCTCTCAGTTCCTAACTCAGGTTTGTTTTTGCCAGTTTGGGGAATCCTTTTTGCCAATAATTGCAGAACCAGTTGTTTTACTGAAGGATCTATTATTATTATTTTTAAAAATCCAGTTATTTGAGGCCATTGTTGAAGCAGACGATATATCAGATGAACAAAAGGCTAGAATATCCAAGAAATTGGGTGAAGCAGATAAGGTGCTTTATGATCCCTTTATTTTATCGGAGGTTTCGACCATCATGTTTTGTACTTCAAAACTGTAGTTTAGCTTGCTCCTTGACTGGGGCCTAGACATCTTTTAATTGGCTTGTAAAAGCTTTACAAATTTGCTCAAGGCCTGTGGGGCACTTGTCTTATTTATTGCTTGTGTATTTGCAGTGCCTTGTCGACGGTGCTGATGAATATCTGCAGCTTCTTGATGTGGCCAGCAATACAATTCGAGCTTTTTGCAACATGCCAGAGGGATTTTCTTTCGAGGGATAGATAGGAATGTGAAATTAATCGAATGCAGCTTGTTAAGAAGGACCAGAGCCTACTATAATTTATACTATGTAATGGTGGCTAGATCAGAGTCTTGGGTTTGCGGAAACTTACCATACGTGACTATAATCTGTATCTATTGTTACTTGCTTCCATATAGCTTCAAGGTCTTTTTTTTCCCTTCCAATAAATAGATTCAAGGTCTTGTCACATGCGTTCTCTATGAACATTTAAGAAAAAGAAAAAAGAAAAAAGGATTCATGTTATCAAGCGGCAGAAAGACCAGCACCATAATAAAACGTCATAACCAGCAATTTCCCGGGCCGCGTCGCCACTGCTCGGCATGGCATGACTAGAATTATCTTAAAGAAAATTAACGAGGAAGCATGTTTAAATTAATAAAATTATCTATAAGAATGTTGGGAAAAAAAATTCAGAAACTTATTAATTATTATACAGGTGGGATAACATGATTTTAGATTCATAAAATAGGTAATTCAATAATTCTAATATAAATATTACTATTCATGGTAAAAAAAATAAAGGGTTAAAGTATAAATTTAGGGTTTAATGTTTCTGTCTTTAAGGCAGAAACATTTTGACAGAAACATTTTATCTATCTCACTCACATAAAAATAAGTAAGTCCTATTATTATTTTCTCTTAATGGTGAGACCCACTTACTTTATGTGAATGAGAAAGATAAAATATTTCTACTAAAAAGACAGAAATATTAAACCCATAAATTTATCCTAAAAACTTTTGAAAAAAAGTCAGAAATTTTAAAATGTAGTAATGTTATTTTTTATCATTAAAAAATTGGTGTTAGCAGTTAATTTTCTTATGGGACAACATTGAAAACTTCCAAAATAAAATTAGTTTTCTATAATAATTATTAAGAAAAATTTACACCTTAACTCAAAAATAAAATATACTCTATATTACTAGAAAAGAAAAATATTTAAATGAAAGAGTTAAGGGAAAAAAAACTATAAAATATAAATTATACCAAGTGTATAAAAATAACTTTCTTTTTAGTGTAAAAATATCTATAATCGTTTAAAATTGTAGTAAAAATGATAAAGACGTTAAAATGTTTTAACAGCTTTTACCTTTTTATTGTGGGGCTCACACTGTTAATTTTTTTCTCTCATCCGTATCTTCCACTCTCCCTCCCTTCATCCCTCTGTTTTCTTCTCAGTTGCCGGCGACGGCGGCATTCCCACCAGCGACCGCGGCAAATGAAGCTCAGCGAAGGCCCGACTTGTTCCCCATCTTCAATCATCCTATCCCATCGTCATCGCAGCGAGATGAGAGGAGGACGGTGACGTCGTCTTCGGTGGAGGCAACGAGACCGAGGGAGTAGTAGAGAGCAAAGGAGGCGGCAGATCGAAGGTGGGTGATTTGTAGGAGGAGAAGTTTGGTGTTCGACTCATAAGTTAGATTTGGAATAGTCTTCTAGAGGAGGAGGAAGAAGAAGAAGGCGCAGTCGGTGCTTAGTCGGACGGACGGCAGGGCGAACCCTCTGAGATTCTCCATCTTAAGGTCAACTTCCTCATTCTTTTCTGTTTAAAGAACCTCGGCATTTCTTCATTTGCTTTCATTCGACTGATTTCTTGTAGCAATTTCTTAAACTCATCTTTTCCGCCAGAGTTTTGAAGCTTCTGGTTTTATACTTTTTCCAGTTTTTTTATAGCTGTCTCTCTAACATCTCTCGCAAAATTTGCTTTCTTCAGCTCTGGATTGTCTAAGATAGCACATTGCTCAAAACTCTAGTTGTATTCTTTGAGGGTTCCATAGGTTAGTGTAAATTTTATCAATAAAGTAACTTTTTTCTTATTAGTTTCTGGAGATAATCGCCCAGGTGTTTATCTGAGGACAGACCATTTGGAGCAACTGGCTCATTTATGATCGGCTTGTTTGGGTATCTCTTTTCTGGATTGCATGAGCTTTTTGTTTTCTTCTTCCTTTCTATTTCATTCAAAATCTGTGTATTTCATCAGTGAAACTGTTGAAATAGAACGACGAGCTGGCGAATAATAGTGTCTTTGGTTGTCATTACTATTCAATGTCGGTACTGTTGCTTCTCCTTCTGTGTTCAGAAAGATCCCCTTTTGGTGTTTACTGTAAAACCACAGGATGAATTGGAGATTTTGATTTTTATAAAGAAATTTTCAAACGTTATAATTTTACAGTAAAAGTCAAAACACCCTCATCTCCCTGAACCTGCGATCCTCATTCTTAAACAAATGAGATTTTGATTTTGGAATTGGAGATGAAACGGAGGATGAATTGAGAGGTTTGGGGGGGAGAGCGTTTTTCCATTGAGTGGGGGTATTTTAATATTTTCATATTGTAATCCGAAAGTTAGTTATGTTTAACGGCTTTTTCACTTTTACCCCAATTTTATTAAAGGTTCATGGTTGCACCTTTGGTATAATTTCATGACTATTTCTGCACCTTAGCCCTTAATAAAATTGCGAGGATATATTGTCAACTTTTAATCAGTTCATCTCCCTCCTAAACCCTTAACCCTACCCAACAAAGCAATCACCTCGCCCACCTCCGCTGAACCAAACACCTGCGTTGCCATAAATGCCTCTCTTTTCCCTCGCCAATTTTTCAGCAGACCAAATGGACTCGGATTCTATACTTCTTGAAACAAAAAGGAAGAACAACTATCCAATGACATCGTTGTCTGTGCCACCTGGATCATACATGAGCTAACTTCATAAGCACTTGCAATATTTTTTTAGTTCTGAGGATGCTAATCGTTTGAGTAAAACACTGTTGGCATTAGTTTCTCTCTTTTGGATGTTGAAGATCGTGGAGTTGCCATCACTGATTCACAAATTGCTTATGGTATCAAAGTACTACGGTCTTCTTACTTAATTTTGTCATGTAAAAGTTGTCAATGTGAGGCCGACTATTTAAACATGTCAATTGTTATTTTGATTTGCACAGTTTGTGATCTTGTTCTTCTTGCTTTTTAAAGTTGACATTTACTCTCCCATATAGGCTACATATGACATGGTATCAGTCACAGCATGATAATGAATTTAATGATACCAACCAAGCCTGTGCACCAGTATCGAAAACACCTTGTGAACCAGGTACTTGTTGCTGTGATTCAAAACCGTGCTTTTGATGCCCACTTAGCTGCTGCATCAGCTTCTGCCAATCTTAATGCTGCTTCTTTATGGACGGTTGATGTGGTTTCGGAAGTGCTGAGGTCTATTCCCAGGTACTTTTTCCAATCCTCTCGTTCTATTGGCCGTCAGGGAGGTTTCCGGCATCGTGCTCCTTTGAAACAACGCAAAATCAAGGAGGAAGAAGATAAGCTTTGCAAGAATGTGCTTGTTCTTGGCCCTGCTGCTTACAGAGATCCACAGAGGGTCAGGCTTGGATTGGGCAAAGCAATTGAGTTCTACTATTGGGTTGAAACCCATTTTGGATTTACCCATAACAAGGCTACTTGCAGGGAGATGGCTTGTGTATTGGCTAAAGGTAATAAACTGAATGCTCTTTGGGATTTTCTGAAGGAGATGTCAAGGAGGACTGGTGGGTTGGTTTCCACAGCGACTGTTACATGTTTGATAAAAGTATTAGGAGAAGAGGGATTAGTTAATGAAGCATTAGTTACATTCTATAGGATGAAGCAATACCACTGTAAACCAGATGTCTATGCTTACAACACCATGATATATGCTCTTTGCAGGGTGAGATATTTCAAAAAGGCAAGGTTTTTGTTGGAGCAGATGGAGCTTCCTGGCTTTAGATGCCCACCTGACACATTTACTTATACTATATTAATAAGTTCCTATTGCAAATTTAGCATGCAAACTGGAAGTAAGAAGGCAACTAGGAGGAGATTGTGGGAAGCTAATCACCTGTTTCGCCTAATGCTCTTCAAGGGCTTTGTTCCTGATGTTGTGACCTATAATGCTTTGATTGATGGTTGCTGCAAAACATACAGGATTGGTAGAGCATTGGAATTATTTGAAGATATGAAGAAAAGGGGTTGTGTCCCCAATCGAGTTACATATGATTCTTTCATTAGATATTATAGTGCTGTAAATGAGATAGATAAAGCTATCGAGATGTTACGTCGCATGCAGAATTTGAATCATGGAATACCCACTTCAAGTTCATATACCCCTATTGTTCATGCTTTGTGTGAAGCTGGAAGGGTTGTTGATGCTCGGAATTTCCTTGTTGAGTTGGTTGATGGAGGCTTGACACCTAGAGAATATACGTACAGATTAGTCTGTGATGCCCTGCACTCAGTGGGGGAGGCCAGCTTGTTAAGTGAAGAAGCGCACAAGAGAATAAGAAATGGTATACGGAGCAGATACGTACAGACCATGAAATTCAAACCAATTATGGCTCGCAAAGGATGTCCTGAAATGGAAGTAGTTTGATTTCTTTTCTTAGTGGAATCAGTTATTTTCAACAATTCAGCAAGTTCCAATGATGAATATTGTCTAGGCTGTGGCTTGTTACTACTGTAAATTCAGGACATGATAATCTTTGTCCTTATGTGAGTAGCCGTTATTTCAATGACTATGCTCAACCAAGCCGAGAATTTAAGGACCCTGCTGGTAAGATGCATTACTTCTTTGTCGTATTACCTTCCCCACAGACTATTTATTGATTCAATTGAAGTTGGTGAATTTGTCTATCACTTATGTTTATGTAAGGGTAATACCCAAGAAATGTTTGTGCTTCTTTTTGTTGCTGATGATTAACCAAGGGACCTGGATTGTCAAGTCTTGTTTGATTGAGGGAGAGAACTACGGGTATCAAAAGCTAAAGTGGTTATCTCCAGCAGATTCTTCAGAGAAACACATGCTCTTTGAAGTGTTTTAACATGTCACGATACAAGCCAGAAGGACTAGTGCTAGGGGAAACGGAGCTCTCTAAGTGAGTTTTCTGTTTGTGATAAATCGTGGACACTAGTGCTAGGGGAACCATGAATACATGTATAATGAGTTTAACCACCCATGGTCCCAAGCTTGCAATGTTGGTGGCTAAACCACAAGTACAAAATGGAAGTCAGGGACAACTCTTATACCCTTGTCCAATTTACTATCTGTGCCTTTATGGTGGTTGAACCACTCCATTTTGTCTTTGGAGAATAAACTTTTGACGTCGTTTTTTACTTCATATTAGTGGCAGTTTATTTGGCGCCAGCCAAGCCTCACAACCCCAACCAATGCACGAAGAAGACAGAGGCTGACGTGGCATTTGCTGTGTGTAAGATGGTACTGCATATTAGCCGTTACTGTTTCTTTGAATTCAGACAAACACAGAAGCCAAATTTCTTTTCCTGTCGCATTTCCCAGCTAATGCCAAATGTTCTCATTGAATGACGGGCTCTTTGATCATGTGCGTGCCTATCTTACAAGTTGAAATGTACTTGTCACAACTTAAACCAAATTGAAAGGCTTGTAAATTTTTTTTGGTCGAAGAAAGGCTTGTAAATGGCCGTCGAATGCATTCATATTGACGTGATCGGAATTTTTTCTCAATCTAGTACTTAATTATCGGTAAAATGAAACTAAGGTTTTAATTAAGAAAACTAATGTTAGAAAAGTCTCATAATTTGTTAGCAGTAGTTCTTCCACTTATTAATAGCTGTTTTTTCACTTGTCATCAACAAATTACTTTTCTGAGTCTATTTTCCTTATTTAGGACTATCATTTTCCCTTAATTATTTTAGTGATCTGCCATTATAAACTATAGAAATGCTTGTGTCAGGAAAACGATTTATATGTACCCACTACGCTGGACTTAGGCAGCTATTGGATGTTGGAGTATGTAGGCAAAGAAGAGAAAAAAACAAGTTTGCATATAATAAGATAGCAACTAATCATACGACTACTAGACAATAGAGTAGAGACAGAATATACGTCTAGGCGTTTGGCTGGATTTATTTAGAAATAATACATAACGGCATGAAAAATACCTTACCCAAGAGGCATGGAAAGCAATGACAACACAATTATATATAGGAGAATTTTATTTAAATATCATACAAAATTTCAATATCTCAAAAAATATTTTAATATTTAAAGAGGATATAAAGGTGACAGGAATTAAATTAGGATTTTAAAATGTTGATGAATTTATCATTATGTCCTCAATTTTTAAATAAAAAAAGGAAAAGAAAAAATAGAATTGTCAAAAAACCACTGTCGGCCGCTCATCAGAGCTACGGTTTGACAGGCCTACAAATTTGGAATGATTTTTATAAGAGCATTTTCTGATGGAAAAAACGTTAACCAAAATATATATATCGTACATATGTGCATATATATATTAAATAAGCTTTAGGTGTCCAATGGTCACCTAGCTTTTTTCACCCCTTACACCTTTGTTCAATTTTTTTTCTACCTCAAACCCCCCCCCCCCCGGGCAAAAAAAAAAACCCTTGGCACTGGAGCTCTATTGGAGGCTAGAGTTTAGGTTGCTAGTGGTTACAAGCCAATTTGGAGCAGGATATTTAAATATTAACAGACTTTTTTGAAGTTTTAAAATTCGAAGTTGTATTTAAATGGGATTCTCCCATTCTGGATTGTTATATAATTATGTTAAATTAAGATGATACATCACTCAGATGAAGGCATGAAGCAGCATTACTGTAGTGCTAAGTTATCAAACTTTTAAAATGTGTTGTAAGATTTTTAAATTGGATTCTCACTTTCAACGTCAAACAACATATGACGCCATGAAATTGGTCACAAGGCTTGGAGAAGTTTAAGGTCAAAGGTATCCTTTTTAATCCTCATGATCCATTCTGTCAGTACAGATAAAACTTATTTCTTCCGATTATAGCTGATTGAGTGCTTATTTGGAAACTTATAAAAATGCTGTTTTAAAACTTTTTCGCCGGGACAAATTTGAATGCTCTTGAAGTTTAAATAAAGAGGGACATCTCTGGAAAACAAAGTTCATAAAAAAGAAACAGATTTCCAAAATATGGATATCATTTTCTTTTTACTTGAGACTCGTTATGTCGCTTATTCAATCAAAGCAGTTTACGATTCTCAATAAGCACCAAGTTATCAAGTTAGCGTTGATCCAAATCTAAAGTGAAAAGGCAAGCTGCACTTCACATATCAGGGTAAAGACAATATTAAAGACGGCAGAAGTTATCAACTCTATCCATGCTGCTTTTGTTTCCTAATTATTTAACTAGCAGGAAGTATTCTTTACACGCAAACAAATGACTGTGTAAGGTATATATGTAAAATAAAACAACTCCTTTTATAACTGAGAAAATGAGACAGTTATTAGTTAGTAATAAAAATGAAATGAATTAATATTGTACGTGCATCTTGAATTGTATACTATCTTATGTTTTTAATATAAGATCCAATTGACTTTTTTAGAGAGATTAATTTAAAATATTTTTATATTAAACTAATTTGTTTGAAATATATAATTTGATAGTATACAATATATATATGTTATGATTAAGTTATTTCCTTAATTTTTTTTTTAAAAAAGTCAACTCGCATGAGGGTGTATAAAAAAAAAACCTAGTATTTTTATAACCCGAACAGGACATGAGTTTTTTCAAAGAATTGAACTATACGTTTTTAGACATTATATTACTTTATTTGTATAGGCATGGAAGGTGTCAACTTGATTTGGTCTATAAATACAAGCCGGCCAGTCTTCTTCTGTCTTCATACAGTTTCAAATACAACTTGTTTTCCTCACCACATAAGCATACAGATCAATGGAAAGCCAGCAGCAGCAGCAGGTTGGAGGTAGCAGGCGCATAGCAGCCGTGGATGCTTCTCCTCCGGCTATCGAAAATGCAGACTCAAAGCAACAGGTTTTTCATTTCTATCCTTCATGCATTCGTGTAGCTGATCCACTCTCATCTGTGTCTTACTAATTTAGTGTTAATTAACTTTGAAACTCACTATATTCTTGCAATGAAACAGGAAAAACCCGGTTGGAAGAAGCTTTTGTCATTTATAGGTCCTGGTTTTCTGGTTTCCTTGGCTTACCTTGATCCTGGAAACTGTAAGCCTACGTATCTCTCTTTAATCTCTCCACCTCTATATATAGAATTACTTTGTCTGCTTATAGTTGTTGAGTATAATAGTCATCTCTCATTGTCTTCATCCCAGTGGAAACTGATCTCCAAGCTGGAGCTAACCACGGATATGAGGTACCTGATCAATATCCAAAACCAACAAATCCACACAATTTAAACTTTTTAATAGCATACATGATGCATAATACATAGAGACTAGCTAGCTAATCATGGTGAAGTGGAACGATTTTCCTTGCACGAGTGTGCTTATATAATTGCTTGCACATGACAATTTTTCAGCAGTTGACTCTCTTACAATATTGCTAACTACATACAGCTGCTGTGGGTGATTCTCATTGGGCTCATCTTCGCCCTTATCATTCAGTCCTTGGCTGCAAATCTTGGCGTGAGCACTGGTAAAGTTAACTATATATATAAGCATCAGCACTCAGTTTTGATCACCTTTGATGGCCATGTAATTAGGATCAAACTCTATGTATCATCACATGTACTTCATAACTTACTGTGGGTATATTTGAACTGGCAAGGCAAGCACCTTTCAGAATTGTGTAAAGCAGAGTATCCACGTTTTGTCAAGTATTGTTTATGGATATTGGCTGAGCTTGCTGTTATAGCTGCAGACATCCCTGAAGGTACGCTTTTGCTCTCATATATATATATATTATTAACCCTAATTATTAATTAGTTTTGTCTAATCATATTTTCCTTCGTCCAAACTTATATGGCAGTGATTGGCACCGCCTTTGCTCTCAACATACTCTTCCATATACCCTTATGGTGCGGAGTTCTATTGACTGGTTTGAGCACTCTCTTGCTTCTGGGTCTCCAAAGATTCGGGGTAAAACAGCTTTTATTTTACCATACCAATATAATGTAATATTGATGTGTCAGTTATTTAAGTGTTGAAAAGGATGGTTCAATGAATGAAATTGGATGGATATACAAATAGATAAGGAAGCTGGAATTGCTGATATCAACGATGGTACTTATATTGGCGGCATGTTTCTTCGGAGAATTGAGCTACGTAAGGCCACCAGCTTCTGGCGTGATCAAAGGCATGTTTATCCCAAAACTCACCGGTGAAGGAGCCACCGGCGACGCCATTGCCCTTATCGGTGCTCTTGTCATGCCGTATATATCCTTCCTTATAATAATCTCTGATTAATTACATTTATTAATAAACACCAACTTAATTATTCACTCTTCTAAATTATTGCTGCAGGCACAACCTTTTTCTCCACTCTGCTCTTGTCCTCTCTAGAAAAATCCCCAATACCGTGCGTGGCATCAATGTAAGCCTTTCCAGTTCCCATCTCCTACCTTCATAATTTCAGAACAAGCAATCTCAATTAATAAATTTCATTAAATAATAATTAATGCAGGATGCATGTAAATATTTCCTAATAGAAAGTGGGATTGCTCTGTTTATAGCGTTTCTAATCAACGTGGCAGTGGTCTCTGTTTCTGGTGCTGTTTGTTCTTCCCCCAACCTTTCCAGCGAAAACGCAGATAATTGCAGCAATCTTACTCTTGACTCTGCTTCTTTCCTTCTCAAGGTTTACAACATTCACATAATTTGAATCCAACCATTACATCATATTATATCAATATCAACCACTAAATTATTCTTCATTTTCATCTTTTGGATTTGTAGAATATTCTGGGACGGTCCAGCTCAACCATTTATGCCATCGCACTTCTGGCCTCAGGCCAAAGCTCTGCTATCACCGGCACATATGCAGGGCAATTCATTATGCAGGTCATCTCATCCTTCTTCAACCAACCATTATTCTTATAATAAATGATTATTTATTTCCTGAAATTGGCTGACTGGCTTGTTTAGTTGTACAGGGTTTCTTGGACTTAAAGATGAGAAAATGGACTAGGAACTTGTTGACTCGGACTGTTGCCATAACTCCTAGTCTTATTGTCTCCCTCATTGGTGGATCATCTGGGGCAGGACGGCTTATCATCATCGCCTCGGTTTGTATATATTCTCAAAACTTATTCACCATATTCCTTTTTCATATAAGTTCTCATTCTTGGTTTGGTTGTGTTAAATTTGTGAGGATGCTGATAGAAAAAATGTTTTTCTTTTTTGCAGATGATACTTTCATTTGAGCTTCCATTCGCTTTGATCCCTCTCCTCAAGTTTAGCAGCAGCAGCACCAAGATGGGTCCTCACAAGAATTCTATGATTGTGAGTCTGTCTATCTCTCTCTCTCTCTCTCTCTTAAACCTTTGTATGATCCAAAATTGAACAACAAGTGACAGAATTAATTACTTGCAGATTATAATCATATCATGGATTCTGGGGGCAGGGATAATCGGAATCAATGTGTATTACCTGAGTACAGGGTTTGTGGGTTGGCTGATTCATAGCAGTCTACCAAAGGTGGCAAATGTGTTCATTGGGATCATAGTGTTCCCATTGATGGCCATTTACATTGTCGCAGTGATATACCTGACCCTAAGAAAAGACACTGTCAAGACTTATATTGAGGCTGAGGACGACCCTACAGTACAGAACCACATGGAAAAAGGGCTCATGGATCCTAATAATGCCCAGGTGGAGTTGGGTCATGCTCCCCGCAGAGTGGATTTAGCTGACGTCCCTTTCCCCCAATAGGGCACTCTTAAATAAAATAATCGCGTTAAACATTTTAAGGAATTCAGCATCTTAAGCTCTTCATTCTGTTATTGCCTACCCATCTAAATAAATTTTTTTTTTTTAAAAAAAAAAAGCATCTGGAACTGGTTGATTCTGCAATTTTTCCTGCACGAGTATGATATCTAGCATCTTGTGTGCTTCTTTTAAGATAAGTTTGATAGTGTTGTTTACATCATTGTGGATAGATGTTTAGAATACAGGTAACTATAGCTATAAAATTTTATAAACCAATTTCATCCTGAGAGTTTGGCCAAATGCGATCTAAATGTTCTAGATTTAATTTTTCTAAAACAAAAAAAATTATTTTAAGTGGCCCAGCTCTCACTTTGGATGAGTGGGGAATCTGGTTCCAAAATTTTATGAATCAAAACTCAAACCCAAGTTTCATATATATACACTGTCGAAGTCAACGGCATTACATTGAGCCTCTGTATTTTTGCTCAAAATCATTGGACTGAAAAGAACCAACTCATTGAACCTCGTGATAGACAACGTAACAAAAGCCTGGGTATGCTACAAATTAAATTGCCAGCTTGTTTCATAGTGCCGTATATCAACCAAATGATGGCGTGTTAGTGTTGGGTATCAAAAAGTTTTTCAAGAAGCAAATTTAACCTTAAAATAACCAAAACGTACTAATTTTGTCTCTTATAATTAAAAATATTAAGAGTCAAATTATATTTTGTTAGCAAAAACTTATAAATACCCAATAATCCTAAGGGATTACTTTTAGAACAAAATTACACTTTAACCATAATATAAATTATTCAAATTACCTATAAAAGTGAGAGGAATGAATTTGTGGATACTACATTAGAGATGAGTGGGTGGGAGGTCAGATGACACTTTCTCTAGATGCATTCGTTGGGGTTGAAAAACAAATAGGATGTGTCTCAACAAATCAATCAACATGCTAAAGCTTTTGATTAGTGAATATCAATTTTTTTGTTTAATGTTTAAATGATTCGTTGATTTAACTTCAAATTATTATAATTATACTATTATATATAGTGATATATATCATACAAGGTATGATTCCTTTATTATTTCATATGGAAATAAAAGATACCTTTCAACCAACACCTGTCTACTCTTATGAAGAAGAGATTAAGCTTTAATTTAGATGATAAACGAAAATTTTAGTATAGAGCTCAATGATATCATAAATCTATATGTAGCACACCCTTTATGTGTGTGGAAAGTAAGTGAAATGAAATTTCATATATTAGTTCTACAAATTGCGGTTGACCTACCCTAAGATATCAGCAACAAGTACTTAATTTAGGATACAAGCAACTATATATTGTCGTTGTCTGTTGATAATATTTTTTTTTTTTTGGTTGAAATATGAATAAAAATACCAATGTTTCATTTTTAGTTATATTATTGGTATTGATAATTTCTTGCTTAAAAAACATTATTTATCTGCACCTCGTATTATATAAACGGCAAAAAAAAAAAAATCTTTGAATTACTTGGGTTTTTTTTCAGTAACGTTAATGTTTTACACAAGTGTCATCTTTTTTCAGTTCATATATGAGTTTAATTTCATTCTTGGAATTGGTTTTACTAGGAAACAGATAATTAAAAGAAATAAAGTTTATTGGCACAAACTTTAGACTACATAATTTTATATTATGGATGAAATGAAGGGAAATTCGCCCAAATAATATAAAAAAAAAATTGTCAGTTTGGAGTTTTGTAACAACATATTGCCAAAGTAGGATATTTTGTGGCGCCACGTCAGACGGCGCCACAAGTGACATCACGTGGTGTGGCACCACTGTACAGGTAGCGCCGCCACATAGGTGGCACCACAGGTGGCAACTGGCAACGCCACCTATTTTTTTTTTTAAAAAAAAATTAAAAACTTTTTAATCTTTAAAAACTTCAGCTGCCGCTGCCTGCGGCAGCTAAACTGACAGTGGGTTGACGCCCCCAGTCAGATTTTTTTTTTAAATTAAATTAAATTGTAATATATTATAATATTTTATTTTATATAATTTAATATATTATTAATAATAATATTATATATATATATATATATATATTATATTCTTAATTATATAATAATTATATATTAATATTTTATTTTATATAATATATATATTATATTATTATTAATATATTAAATATATATTGATATATTATTTTATATTATATATATATATATATATTATTTTTAATTTATAATAATATAAATATATTAATTATACATTAATATTATTTTATATAATATACATTATATTATATATTATCTTTTTATATTATGGGATCTAAAAGAGGAAAATATCACAAAGAAATTATAGAAGTGATCTGCGGATGCACAGGAAAAATTGGATGAAGATGTGAGCTAGATGCAATAAAATGATATATTGATATATTGGATATATCAATATATCTAAAGATAGAGAAGTTGGCGGCAATTAAAAAAAAGGGAATTAGTTTCAGTGTTTCACGGCACCATCAGGAGAATCAACTGAAATTTTGAAAAATAAAGATAGAAGACGGGGGGCCCACAACAAATCAAAAAAACCCTAACTTATATAATCTATTAAAGGTGTTGGACGAAGGAGGAGGAAAAGAACGGAAAAAGCAATAATTCAGAGTGGAATATGTGGCGGCAGAGCAAAAGATTATTTTATAATATATAATTTATTGAAAAGATAATATATATAATATAATGTATATTATATAAAATGATATTAATATATAATTAATATATTTATATTATTAAATATTAAAAATAATATATATATATATATATATATATATATACACATATATAATATTATTATTAGAAATATATTAAATTATATAATATATTATAATTTAATTTAATTTTAAAAAAAATATGACATGCCCCCTGTCAGTTTTGCTGCCTGTGGCAGCTGAAGTTTTTAAAAATTTAAAAGCTTTTAAATTTTTTTAAAAAAAATATAGGTGGCGCTGCCACCTGTAGCGTCCCATGTGGCAGCGCCATCTGTACAGTGGCGTCACGTCACGTGGCGCCATCTGACGTGGCGCTACAAAATACCCTACTTTGGTAATATGTTGTTATAATATCCCATTGACAAATTTTTTTTTTATATTATTTGGGCGAATTTCCCACAGATGGCATAATGGATTAGAATTTGAAAAGTCAATATATATACAGAGTCAGTATTTTTTTGTGGGCGAAGCCCAGTGAACACTGAATATGTGACTTAAGGGGTGTTTTCGGTATTTGCATTTCTTGTCTGGTACGCGAGAAGACAGTGACGCGCCGATTATTGGGGGAGAGGGGAAGGCTGGCATATGAAATTCATTGGAAGGTTTATTTCAACTTCATTTTGAACTCTAAAATTATAGCACTAACCTGAAATAATTTCCAGTGGTTTATCTCAATCCGTTTTCAACTTCTACCCATTTATAAAAGGAATTAATCGTGCATGTTAATCCAATACTTCAATGCTATTTGTTTTTCTTGTTGTTGATAATTAATGTTGAATCATCCAGCTCTTATCTGATTCTATCTCCATGTCAGTCTGTGATGCCAAGTCATAATCTATTCGCGTGAAATTTGTTAGTGATTGTATATTATTATTAAAATGTGCATAAATATCTCTCCCGGTGCACCAAATATGGAATGAGAATAAAAATGAAAATTTTTTACTCTATTAATGGATGATGAATGAACAGAAACTGTTAAAGAATAGATACAAATTTGGAAAAACAAATTCCTGGTGGCTGGTGGAGACGACAACTTTGCTCGTCTCTGTGGAGGCTTTTTTGTTTCAATTCAAATTTTTGGGATAAGAAATATCAAAATCCTAATCCAAATACAAGATATCAAAAGCATTGCGGTCTCTCTGTACATCACATCACAGAAGACAAAAATTAAAACACACGTGTAATAATGATATTTATTTCAGGACCATGTAACTGTGTCCAGAGAAATCCTAAGGGGGTTCCCAGTTTCTTCTTCAAACAGAACTAGTAGGTTTCCAGAAGGTTTCAGGAGGGACCGAGGTATGTGGTACCTGAACACGACAAGTTTTGCAAGTAAATGTCAAATATAAAACCTCAGCACTGAGTGACAGAGGACAGAGGAATGTTACATACCATCTCTGTGAAGGATTTCCTTTAGGCGTGACGAATGATACCCAATATCGCCCAAGACTCTCTCCATTAATCCAAACTTGACCCTTCCCCATTGAACCAAGATCAAGTGCCACCGGATCATTTCCTGGTGGTGCATCAAATGTGGTCTGCAAATTATTTATTTATTTTTTGTAATTCGTGATTTCCATCGTCCAATTATGAATGACAGTGGTTTTCTATGCTTTAGAAGTACTCTTACCTTATACCACGTCAGTGGATTTGATCTTCTAAGCTTTTTCCACTGAACTTTACTTGATCCTGTCTCTGTATAGACTTGTAGATATTCTCCTAGTAACCCAACCTTCATTCAAAACTTAAACGTAAGCACATAATGCAACGAAATTACCCACCAATATACTCTAATATTACAGATAATTTTTCCCTGCAGTCTGCTAAGTTATAGTGTTATGTAGATTTAGAGTTAATCAATCACCTGATATCCCCAGGAATTCTGACTGAAATCTGTGTCACCAACTCTGACATTGCGCAAACCAGCAGCTTTGTGCTCTTGGTATGCTCCAGCATCCTTCATGTCAAAATAGAATGCATAACATTTATACACACACACACATTGTCTGTTGATGATGAATGAAAAGGAACCGTTAAAAACAAGGACACTACACTAGTACCGGCAATCCAACTGTTGCACTGAGGAAGGAAATATGATTGACTCCTTCTCTCAATTTGATATTGCTCTTCAAGGTGAAAGATATATTGTCGTGACTTCCATGAGCAGAACCTAGAATTCAGAGGAGGAAACATACATAAATTGTCAATAATTGTCCATTTATACACTGGATGTGATCATCATCTTGATCTATTTTATATTGTCAGTCTGTGAAAGAGACGTGTAGATTTAGGGCTTGCCTGCTAAATCTCCATTGACAAATGCATGCAAAACATGTCCATGGCTAGATGCACTAAGAAGCGACTGAGAACTTGATTGACTAAACCTGGGTGAGCAAGATTGATAACAGCCGTATTAGTGTATGAAGCAAAATTTAGTTAACATAAAAATGAAGTTGATGCTAACTAATTACTTGTGTTTCTGACTACCTTAAAGTATACCACATATAGTCAGATTTATCTTTTGCCTCGCTGATCTGATCAACTAGCCCGTTTGCTCTTGAGACAGTACGACCGAAGTTCGGGATGACTTCTTGGTACACTTGCCATTGTTGGGCTGATTGAAGATGTACTACAGGGTTCATTGTTCTTGTACTGTGTTTTGCTCTTACCTAGAAGAACAGCTCATGAGTAAGAAGTGCCTTTTTTCCTTTGTTTAAGCATTTTCTTGAAATTTTGAAATATCCAAGAGCTGAGCATTTAATTCTTACTTGGGCAGTGTTGAAGGCTACACTCTTGCAATCTGGAAGAATGCTAATTGATCCTGGAGGTAGTTTATATGCCATGCTTTGAAATCGGACAGTGACTTCTTTATGGTCTCTATTTTCCAGAAAGGCAGCACATTCTGTTTTACTCTTGCTGAAAACATAGGCCTGAAGAAGAAGGAGTTGGGATGACCAAGGATTAATTATTGTTTCAGGTATAAAATGACGTCATTAATTATCGCATAAATTCCAAAAAGTTGTGTTTAGATATCTCACCTCTTGTTGCCCGCCCAAGCTGAGAGTAGTCGGGGTAGCAGAAAGCAAAGTTTTTGAGCAGGACTTGATTACAGCATGTAGGTCTCTAAGATGACCCCATTTTGGTTGCCTAATTAAACCTAATCACATCAACATAGATAGTGGTTAAGTGATTTTGGCTTCCTAATTAAACCTAATCACATTCTGCAGTTATATTAATGGAGAAAGGTGATGTACCATATTCATCTAGAGGAGCTTCATCATAATAAGCCGTAACCATAAAAGCAGCTGCTGTTCTACCAAAATTTGTTCCTCCATGGTACTGTATCATATCAAACCCATGATTTAAAATAAAGTTCACACATTTACTGCTTAATTGTTAGGCAGAGGTCACAATCTTACCATATAGTAGTTGACATAGCTTCCGTTCTTTGCAATGAACAAAGCAACACTATACGCAATCTTTTCAGCTGATCTCAAGTATGGTTCGTCACCAAAGGCCTGATAGCTTCACATTTACAAGTAAAACTAAAAGGCATTACTCAACTTGTATTCTTCTTGGGCGTCTATAATTTTGGTTAGGTTGTAATAAATAACGAAGAAATCCACTAGAACATACAAACTTGTCCAGTTCTCTGTCCAGATGGAAGGTTTATAAGGCGAGTTAGGCCCCTTGAAAGTCCTCCCACATTCCATACCATTGCACGCGTTGATCTACCAAAGCACATCATATAATTAGTTAAGTTGGTAACGTGTTTACAGTGCAGTAGTGATATATATAATTCCATGAAAATGAGAGTACTGTAAAACGAACCACTGGATCAGGAGCATCATCTTGCTTGCACATAACCCAGGGCACACCAGTTTGAAGCCCCACGGCCATTTGTGCAGCCCAACGAACATAGCTTGGTCCTCCTTCGCCAAATGCCGCTTCAATCGTACCATACTCGTTCTCGATCTGCATTGCAAGGAAAATTTATGAGCATATGATATTGCATTACATGTAGAGTCAAGATTTATATATATTCCGGCAAAGCTTTAAACCTGTGATAGTATGATAGGTCCTCCTTGTGAAGCAAAAAGATTGTGGGATTTCATCGAGTTTACTATTTGGGTGGTGAACTTTTTCATGTGATACTGCCATTCATGGAAGAGAGAAAGGAATTTGAGTGAACGCACGACTTTGTACTTGCGTAGCTCAAGTTACAGAGTAACTAGAAGAGAGAAACACCTTGAATGGCTCATTATCTGATCTAAAAACAATGCCCGGAACGTCATGTAACCAAATGGGTAAACCTCTGCAACCAAAGGAAAAAAAACACATAATAAGTAGAAGAGAGTAAGTTTTGATCTTGTTTGGTGATAAGGTAACTGGGGAGGTCTAACCCATAAGTCCATTCACTCTGAATGAAAGGTCCAATTCTGAGGGTCACATATAGACCTTGTGATTGGATCTCCTTAATGAACCTCACTATATCAAGCCTTCCACTGAAGTCATACTGCAGCAAATCAACACTCTGTTTATATTTAAATTAAAAGTCGCCAAAGTGAAAAGAGCATGCATGAGAAAGAAGATATGAGGAGGTCACCTGGCCTTGTAGATGCTCATGCTGGTTCCAAAATACGTAAGTTTGAATGACATCTATGCCTCCCTCCTTGGCTTTGGAAATTAGGGAAGGCCACATCTATTCCAAAAAACTAGCCTTTTACTTTGATACCCACTTAAAGTGACTTTTCACAACATTAGGCAACAAAGTCATCAATTAGTCCTCTTCATCATGTTATATCATTTTCAATCTCTATGCAACCTAATTAAATTCAAATTTTTTAATTATATCTTTTAGTTTGTATTTACTTACTTAATTAGTCGTATATATAAAGAAAAAAAAGTGTAATTATACAATTGCCTTTTTACTATTGTTTTTGTGAGTCCGAAAATCTGATCACTTGACTAATAAAGTGTCCTTTGCGTTTGCAAATTGCAACGCAAGCCTTCACTCCAGTCAACGACGGCTTTGACTTCCGGAAAAGGTTTTACTTATGGTGTATGCATGGTAGTAATTTGTCAAAACTGATGGTGTTCATAAACCTGATCTTGGTTCCTATTTTAAGTCTCCAGTTTTAAGAAAATCCATAAAATTTTGTTCGTGACCTTGCCTCTTAATTTTTCAAACGCAAAAGAAAACAGATATATATCATGGCAAAAAATAATCCGTTTGGTTATACTTGGTCTTATAAATTAAATAAATGTTATTAATATGTATATATTTATTTTAATTGTGTTGAGGCCGGGACTGAATTGAGAAGCATATCATGCATGGACTTGATTTTTAGAAAATCAACCAATTGATGAAAAGTATTCTAAAGAAATAATCAAGAAAATAAATTTAGAAATTCAAATAAAGACCAAATTTAAAAGTTAACCACATTTTAAAGACAAAACAGTAATTTTAGACAAAATTTAAACAACATAGATTTTGGTTTTTTATTTGGGTTAAGGTGCAAAAATACACATAAGTTTTTCCTCCAGGAGCGTTCAGCACCATATGTTTTTTTCTGGTGCAAAAATACACACGCCGTTAGGTTTTATGAGTAAAAATATCACTTCCGTTAGTTGACCGTTAACCATGGTGAAATTACCTTTTTGCCCTTAGTTTGAAATAATTAAAAAAGAAAAGGGTTAAGGGTTTAAGGGCAAAAAGATAATTTCACCATGGTTAATGGTCAGTTAACGGTCAACTAACGGAAGTGGTATTTTTGCTCCTAAAACCTAACGGCGTGTGTATTTTTACACAAAAAAAAACATATGGTGCTGGGCGCTCCTGGAGGAAAAACATATGTGTATTTTTGCACCTTAACCCTTTTTATTTCGATCCCTGCCGCTATTATAGCAACCAACCAGCTTAGTTTGTGGAGATGTAGGCCTATAACGAGAGAATTTTGCTAACTACCTCCAAGTAATTATAAAACTATTGCAGCTGCACGCACGATAAAAATACAACATTTTTTAGACTTTTATGAATCTCATTATAGTTAGCGGGATTTGGCTCTCATCCACTTCTCTTCCCATCTTCTCAATCGTTGGATTGAAATATCAACGGTTCAGATTTCATCTTTTAAAAAATATTAAAAAATAATATTTTTATAAAAGATGAAATCTGAACCGTTGCTATTTCGATCCAACGGTTGAGATGATGATGGAAAAGGATGTGAAGGGAAGTAGATGGGAGGCACTTCCATAGCGAGCGTCAGCATATAGACAATGCTTCTGAAAATTAATTACCCGTGATCTGAATTAGTTGCGTCAAACTAAGCCCGTGGTTTTCCAGGAACACGAGTTAAGTTCTCACCTAACCAAGACATTAAGAATACACATTATCGTTTCCGTACGAGCACCATACGAATTCGTCTTCGATGATCATCTTTTATTTGTCTCTCTTTCGAGTTCATATTTCTAACTCAGTATATATATTCCAAACAATACAGAGATGATTATTTATGAAGATCAGAAGAAACTAGCATGGCGATTATGAAGACGATAAGTACTGATAAGGGAAAATAACGTACCTCAGGAGTGCTGCGAGGATAGTGAATTGAACCGGAGAAAAGGATTTTGTGTTCTCCGTTGATGATTAATGACCTGCCGTCGTAGGTGACATTGCCTCCCTCAGCCCTGACAACAAAAGCCGCCGTGAAAACTAGTGCCAGAAGCCACCACCACCGCCACTTCACCAGCAACTGCTCCTTGTGCTCCATCTTCAAAAGCTCTAGTTTGGTTCCGGTTTCTAATCAGCTATATATACGCACACATGCTTCTGATCTCTAATACCTATCTGTGTGAATGTGTGTGTGTGTGTGTGTACACACACACAAAGAGAGGGCGGGGGAGAGAGCTATATGGACGTGTGAGTAATTTTCTTTGTAATGATGAATTTTTTTTATATATAATAAAAATGATCTGAATCCTACGCTTTGCCTTTCATCATATTATATACCTTGACCATGTAAATTAAATCAAGGGCATGAAGATGACAGCAGATCTAATAATATTTAATTACAATTTTATTCCTATCACTTAATTTCAACTTTTTTTTTGTTTTTTATAAAACAGTGTTACATTTTTTTGATACAACAGTGTACTTTCTTGTTCACCCTCCTCAATTGTCATGTTTAATTTCATGTCAAATGATGCATGTAATTAGTTACTTAGTTATATTAAGTTAAAGTAAGGTTATTATATGGTAAGAAATTTTTACTATAAGCTATAATCTTATGCTTAACAATATGAAAATTAATGATAACTATGAGAGGATATGAAAATCAATTAGTCCTGTATTATTGGCCAAATAAGAGTCAAAAAATATTTTTAAAACAATAAATATGTTGTTTAACTAATCTCCTATACATCAGGATAAGTTACAAAGAATTCAATCTAAAAATTTAATTCTCACGTTTTATCATCCAACGGTCCGTCATCAATGTTGGGGGTCGATCGTGTGGTCACTATTTGCGTATGACCTCATGTGATCGACAAGGCGAAATCCATAGCAAACCAAAAATGGCCAAAACAATAATACATATCCTCTCCTTACAGTGCCGTGTTCATTTCAATCACTATCTTGGTCGAAGACGCTACGCTATGATTTATTTAGTTGTGGAAATATAGATATATATATATATAAACCAAGCCCCAACATGTGAACATGAACGAACACATATATATATATTGGAATACATGTATTTCAAACAAGTAAAGTAATAACTAGTCGCATTTAAAATGAGGTTATACCAATAATAAACGACTCTATATACAGACAGACTGGCTCACAAACAATGAGATCGTAGGGATTTATTTGCATGTGGATGACCTATCAACATAGTTGTTTCATGCATGTGCAGCCTCGTGAGAGAACGAATATTGAATATTCTGGCCAACGGATCAGTGCATACTTATATATAATGCTGAAGGAACTGTTTCAAAGAACGATAACAGGAAAAACAAAAGAAAACAAGACATGTATGGATATATTGAGGATGGACCACAATACTTTAATTTGTAACGAAATCAGAAATTTAATAAAAAAAATAATGGGGCGATGTGTCAGAAAAGGGTATCAAGTTAAAATTGTCCAGTGATGATCGAAGAAGGAGAAATGATCAGAGAGACAGGCAACGTTGACGCCTGATTGTTATACAATTGATCCATATGCCTGCGCACAGGCCAATCAGTTGAGCAAGAGTGATGACAATATGTATAGATTTGCGTATTGTCGAGCATCATAATTAATGCACTATTTTTATAGTCATCACATCTCAAAACAATACTCTTCTTCATTGATTGATTCGGAACTTTCGGTTCAACATGTATAAACAAAACATTGTGTAAAACATATTTTAAGGCCTACTGTACGTACTGGAATCCAATTCTAGAAATGTAATATGGAGTGCAGTGTAATGCAAGATACTACTGGTCTTCCATCTCCCCTTCCTTCATTCAAGTCAATAATCATAACACAGCCAACATTAATCAAATAAATTTGGAAAGATTCAATCTTTTGCTCCCCCACGATTCGAACACAAACAACAGAGGAAGAAAGAAGAAAGGGGGAAGTACACTGCAAGATCTCGGTATTGAAACTAAACTGTGAAACATCAAGATCACCGAAATAATCCTGTAAAATGACAATCAAAAGAACTCTATAACGTATTAATTTCTTAAACAATACTTGTCAGTAATTAACAAACTTTTTCAAATATTATAAAAAATGAAAATTCAAAACTTGTGATTCTAGTATCTCATACTTGTTAAAACATAGCAAGGTCTTGTTCATATTCTGTCAAATAATATATAGCCTATTGCCAACATTACAACACAATAACGAATCAAACACGAAATGACTACTGTACTTTAGACTTTTCGCACGAGTAAGTATCTCAGGTATATATTGGAATATGATATGAGCTAAATATACCTGCTTAGCGAAATTAATGCGATATTTTCTCGTAAATCATCGCAATTTCCCACAGGTAATTTTTTTTTTTTTTTAAATAGAGCTTGAGTAGTTTTCGTATACCCTTCACTTCTGGACCCAAGTCTATACATACAACCACAGGCCCAAATTTTTGACAGAAGTTCAAGTCATATTCTCGTTAGGCCCATTCATAGATATGTATTTCGAAGTAAAAATAAAAAGTACAGCCCTTCTGGCCGAAAAGAGCTGGAACAGGCCCATTCATGTTTCGGCCCTGCCATTATTACGAGGGAGTTGGAGTGGTGTCCAAGCCAGCCTTCGTCTCCGTTCGGTGCAAATTCAATAAAGAACGTCTCCCTCACACTCCCGTCAAAAGTAAACCTGAAATCAGCTGTGACTCTCGCAACGATGTCGATCTTCGAGTACAATGGAAGTGCCCTAGTGGCTATGGTGGGTAAGAACTGTTTCGCCATCGCCAGTGATCGGAGGTTTGGTGTTCAGCTTCAGACTATCGCCACCGATTTCCAGAGGATACACAAGATTCACGACAAGCTTTTCATTGGTCTTTCTGGCCTCGCCACTGATGCCCAGACACTGTAGGAATACTATCACTCCCTCTCAATTTCCCCACTTGCCCTAGTTTCAGCTTCTTTTCTTAATTTATTATCGTTGTTCTGTTACTTGAAGTTATCAACGGCTTGTGTTTCGGCACAAATTATACCAGCTTCGAGAAGAAAGGGATATGAAGCCCGAGACATTTGCCAGCCTAGTCTCTGCTATTTTATACGAGAAAAGGTATGAAATTTATCGTATCTTGTCGGATCAGAATTCTGCTCCTGCTCTCAACTTATTCTTGCTATATAGTCTGTGCAGAAAGTTGTAAATACACTATAAAAAATTAGGAAGTTCACTGAATTTCTATAAATATGCCGTGATCCTTTCTTTTGGAAAGGTCCAAAGTCGATGAACATTGATTTGCTGTTATATCATTGGTTTTTTATGCGCTGCCATATTGTCCGATATTTTTCTTGATTATGACATTGTAAAATTAAAACCGTGGGGGCAAGATTAACTGAACCAATTGGCTTGATGTAATTGGTAAACTTGCACGTCCTGTACTCTTGTTTGCAATATATGTTTTGCTAGAAGATGGGGCAAAGGAAGGAGGCTTTGTACATTTGACTAGTATTATTCCAACCTGGAGTCAGCCAAAATTTTCAGGATTCAGGAATGAAATTGAAATCAATTACTTACAAGTTACAAATTATCAGTGTTTTGAAATTTTCAAATCAAAACCCATGCTGAGGACAAAAATGACAAGGAAACTGTACCTTGTGATAGTCATGCAGAATTGAGATATAATCTAGATGGGTGGTGACATTGATTGACGCGGAACAAAAATGAATACATGATTAAGAATCATTGTACTAAGGCGCAATAAAATGCATGGTGAGAACTTGCATCTAATCTGGATGTCTGTGGCCTCTATGTTCTGTTAATCTGTTGTTCTAATGGTCCTGATAAGTATAACAATTCCTCATGTAAAGTTAAATGCATTTTTCCAATTGATAGGCCCGACAATCTCTAGTATGACAAGAAAATCATGAGACTTGTTAATTGTGGACTTTATGTTATTCTTCCTATGCTAGAAAGGATTTTATGGTTGTTTAGCTTAACTAGCTGCCTAAAATGGGATAGTTTAAAATTTCCCCCCTGCCCATCTATCCTAACTTCGCCCTCTTTTCTCCTGACTGCAAAGAGGCTGTATAAGAAAACGAAGTACAAAATCAGAATGAAATTCTTCCTGAAGTTAAAATATGAAAACTAGGTTCATTTATTAAGAATGCTAATAGGTGTAGATAATTTATAATATTTTGCAGGTGAATTATGTGCAACTCAATATTCTAAGTCTGATTGCTATCATCCAAATCAGTTATAAGATTGTATGATTTCGCAAATTTATTTAATTTGAAATGAAATGTTAATATGCATCTTTTGCTTTCTAGGTTTGGTCCATACTTCTGCCAGCCTGTAATTGGCGGATTAGGAGATGATGACAAACCTTTCATTTGCACAATGGATTCAATTGGAGCAAAGTGAGTTGACTCTTTCCTACAATCTGTGGCCATTTTTAAGGGAGATCTTAACGAGTTGAAAAAATGAAACTTATAATTGGAAATTAGCTCTTCTTGAAATCTCATTTTCGTATTTCTTGACAAGGGGTTTTACTATGTTAAAGGTGACTTGAGCCAAAAGGTGTTAGAACTATAATATGCCCTGGGATTTTGGTTGTTTTTCAATAATATGGATGTCATGTACTTTCTCATGAGCCATATGTTTGTGACGATGATATCATCTTTGTGCTTTTCTTGTATGCAGGGAACTTGCAAAAGATTTTGTTGTTGCAGGCACTGCATCTGAGTCTCTATATGGTGCTTGCGAGTCGATGTTTAAGCCTGACATGGTTTGTCCCTAAGTTCAACTTGATTTAATTTTTGCATGGCAATTTTTGATGACTTGGTGCATCATTTACATGTGTTGCTACTTGCTACAAAAGGAATACCTAATTAGTATCTTCAAACCTACACCTCCTACTACCAAATTTTAATGTGGACAGTTCCGAACATAAGCACAGCTAATTTTCTTTATCATGTTTTCTTTGGTGTCTCAGGAACCAGAGGAATTGTTTGAGACCATCTCCCAAGCCCTGCTTTCATCTGTTGATCGTGATTGTTTAAGTGGCTGGGGTGGACATGTCTATGTTGTGTAAGCTTATAATTCGTCTTTACTCCTAGTAGCTGGCCATATACCTTTATATTGTGAAAGTACTCCTCATTTTGCTTTTGCATGCAAACAATCGGTTGGGCAGTACGATGCTTTTCATATTTTAGGGGATAATAAGCTGCCTTAGTAGCATCCACCTTGTGACTTGATGATTATTTGTGCCCTGCTGCGCAAATCAGGGTGATAGTAATTAGGGCCTTTTGATGCATGGACCTACTTTATTGGATAATAGATCCCTGAAACCAGTGACGAAAAATGCCAAAAATAAATAAAGGAAACTTATTTTTGAAAGAATCACAAGGATTAGCTTGTGATAAAGTTTCAAAGAAATAAACTTTAATGAATGTACCACTAGTCATTAGTGTGGTTTACTGATAGAGAGGGGGGCTGAAGCACAGATCAATTACTTGTTATAATTTTGCCTCCATTTTCTTTTATTTTGAGAGGGGTGTTTGTGCTCAAGTTATATATTTTCATTGTTATTCTTTAATCTGCTTTACATATTTCGATTTTTCTCCCTTGAAACCGGGGCTTCTGTGTTGTGATATTTATAATCTATTCAAGTTCTGTATTTCTGTGCCCATTCATCAAGTATTACATGGCATTGGCTGATCGACCTTTTGATTCACACCTGCAGCACGCCAACTGAAGTAAAGGAAAGGATCTTGAAGGGAAGAATGGATTGACCTTTAAGCCCCCCACTCCCATTTCCTATCCTTTGTCGTCTGATGTTTTCAGGAGCGGGATGGGAGATATCATTTACCGGCCCTTTATGTCGATGGCTACCTTGTAACAGTCGCACGTTAAAAGGATGTTCGAGATTGCTTGGTCTAGTCCTGCGTGTTGTGAATTAAATTAAATACTCAGATCGAATTTGTTTGTTAGTGAATACTGGCTTGCAAAGTGCGACAACGATGCAATACTAGATTTTCCTCTTGCCCTGATACAATTGTAGTTTATTTGATTATGATATGCAAACTAATCATCATTGCTCTGTTCCTAGTCGGCAACTAAGTGAGCAGTTGTCTCATATGCGGGCTAAATAATTTCTTTTACTCCCTCAGCTGATGTGCCTTTAGTTGTGTTCAGTAGTTTTTGCCTTAAAAGATTTAAACAAGACTAACATGCTTTGATATTGAAATTTAATACAGAAATTAGTTGAAGAGTTTATATAGAGCGGCTACCATGTTTCACGAGGATAACTTGCAGTTTCTTTCCCATTTATTTTCATTTTTGGGTGTATGGTTCTATTATGAGGGAAGGGGAAATGGTATTTATTTTCCTTCCTCGATGGCAAAGAACAGCTCGTTCAGAATAGTCTGAACAAATTGCTGCTGAAGACGTTTATTCCTCCTCAAATCACCGAGAAAAATGATCTCAGGCGCTGATTTGTTTGCAACGAGATGCGTTTGCATGGAGGTTGATATTAGGGAAAGATACGATGTGTTTTGCCTCAAAAAATTGACGGACTGTAAAAATAAATGATATAGTAGCTCAAATACGTAGTCCAATAGAAAATGGTGAAGAAGGAAGCAGGAGGCGACGGCAATTGATGGCTTAGATCATGTACAAAGGTATAACGCTACTTACGGACTCTGTTGTTATTGCTTCCATCGAAAGCCGCCTCGTCCTCTGTCCCAAGTTTGTGGGCGTTGTTGGCTTCGTCAATGTGAGAAACCTTGAGATTGTCAAGAATCTGGAATCTTAAGAATCCATCTCAAAAGGGTTTCCATTACTTGACATTAAAGTTTGTCCAAAACTATGCCTTCGCTCATTACCTCAAATACCAAACTCGCCTTGTCTCTGTTCAACGATCTCAACCCACATCCGTCAGTTGTAGCGGAACACCTTCTTCCTTCCTTATGGAACCAGAAAAGGGCAAACAGTCTTCCCACAAGACCCCATACACTGAGCTCGAGCAAGTCAACTCAGATTTCATCCTGGCAATCGCTTTGCAAGAGCAAGAGGGAACCTTCACAATGCTCGCCACCATGGACAGCGAAGAAAGCAGCAATGAAGATGAAAGTGAGTCCTCTTTTGAAGACGACGTTGAAGATGGAGATGCTGATGACTTTTCCGAGAGCCAAGAATTCGAATTAGGAGACCTTCAGCTTCTTGAGGGCGAAGGAAGCAATGACGATGACGACGATGAAGAAATGGAAGAAGAGGATGAGATTGATCCTGATGAAATGTCCTACGAAGAGTTGATTGAGTTGGCTGAGTTCGTAGGAGAAGAAAGAAGAGGATTGTCACCAAATGAAATCCCTTCATGCCTTCATCCTTACACTTGCCATTTTTCAGAAACCAAGACAGCAATAGATCGGTGTGTGATATGTCAGGTTGAGTATGAAGAAGGTGAGGCACTCATGGCGCTTCATTGTGAGCACCCTTATCATTCAGATTGCATAACAAAGTGGCTTCAGATTAAGAAGGTTTGTCCAATTTGTAGCTGTGAAGTCTCCACTCCAAAACTGGCTAACAACGTCCCTTAATTGTATCCTATGACTAATCTGTAAATGCATGTTTCAGAAAGTAATAATTATATATAAGTAGCACCAAAGCTATCTTGTCTGCAGAACATTACGCGGAAAAGGAGTAGCCACAGAAACTTATGGTTAAAAAAAAACAAAATCAAATAATGTAATATTCTTAATAATGTTATTTATATCTGTAATGGTTTACACGATTTCAACCCCATAATTATTACATTCAAAATTAAAATATTCATTCATCAATAAATTGCGGGCTGAAGATTTTTGTCTTTGTCTTTGTTTTGTTTCCTTCCATTGAGCCTTCTTTTTTTGGGGAACACTTGCTCCGTTTGAGAACTAATTAAGATGTGGAATAACATTTTTGTGAGTGTCTGTTGTGTGGCTGAACTCAATTAATGCATGGTCAATTACTTAATATGACCAAAGATAATAATCTGCACATATCCTGGTTTGCTCATTAGTAGCTGTTAATTTGAAGATGACACATAAAATATATGCTTGCTGTATCTATGGAGGCTGTCAGGCTTCAACTCGCAATATAACTGGCTTAACTTGGCCTGCGACGCCAACGATAAAACTCCAACCTAGCTGCAAAGAAAGAATTAACATACTATTTTTTTTTTTTTATTTTGCGTGAGAATTAAGAAAGAAGATATTTTGTATTTAAAAATACACATGAAGCACAAAAAACAGACAATAAAGAGAATCACATAAGGTCAAGTTGCTTGAAGTTTTCTTTCCTGCTTTCCGCAATACCATGCGTAGCGGAAATTTGATAACAACGTCAACTTCCTGTAGTTCGAATTCACTTTTAATTTAAATAAAAATAATCGTACCACAAAAGTCATTAATTAATTACAAGTGGAATGAATTGAAGCAGTTTTATATCTATGGCACTTAGCATATCACTACGTCGGTCGAGTCAAAATCAATCATATTCAAGCCGAGAGCGAAATCCAGAAATTAAGAAGTGATGTAAATCGATAGGAAATCAGAACACAGAACAAGTAATAAAGCTTTTAAACTTTAATGAACAACATGTTGACATTTATTGAAGTTGCTAAAAAGTAAATAAAGGAACAGTGTGAAAGCAGATGAGAAGGTGAGGCTTTTACGGCGGCCATATATAGTAAATAACTCAATATCCATCACAGTTCTTTCAGAAAACACGCTTTTGCTTGCTTTAGTGTATTACTATTTCTAACGCAGAAGAAATTGACGGCATGCAAACACACCAGTAATGTTGGAGCCTCTGCTAATATGTTTTTTTTTTTTCCCTTCCCCTTTTTAGGCTCTGATCTTTTTTGAAATAGTCGGCGCTTTCGTCAAAGTTGTGTTTGGACAAAACAAAAGCACCAGCCGCAAACACCGATGTAGGGTTCAATTCATTTAGACACACATCACAGCTAAAAAATATTGGGCATGAATTAATAAAGGAATCTTGAGTTTGAGAAAACAAAGGTCAAGCCAACCCATTATTATGCTGCCTTTTGATTATTAATATTAGTGTGTGTTCGCATGCTTCATTACCCTCAAATCATCATCTTTTTATTCTCGCACCGTGAACCTTCCCAGTTTTGGTTCAATCATGCTATAATAAATAATATATAATAAAGCTCTTTATTCTATTTCTGTTTCAAAGATGCACATACATATGTACCCCACTAAATAAAATTATCTTGTTTTTTTTAAAAAGCATAGAAGTAGAAAAATGTGTGCTAGCTAATTACATATTGATAAGGTTGCCATAGTTAGTTTTCTTCTACCGACACATAATATGAAGGTGAACGCAACCTTCTTAATCGACAATGAGATGGTTGATGTCCATGTGCGTTGAATTCTTGCACGTTGCGACAACGATCTATTATCTTTCTTCCTTTTACTAATCTCACTCTCACTACTCCTCATGGGTAATTAATTAATTACATATTGTCTATCTCACTCAGTTTGATTAAGTCATATGTGCGTGTGGAGGCGCCGACCCATAAAACGGCCGGCCACTACATTTTCTTTCATGGTAGTATGAACAGAGAGATGAATCATATACGTACAAGCCCAGCTTTTTATCGCTTTTACAAGATGAGATATATAAAAATGAAAAATGGCGTAGACATTATTTTAACTTTCATGTTTTGACGACAGAGTCAAGGGCTTAACATCCTTAATTAGGGGCACACATTTGGAGAAAGTTGAAACTAACTGACTAATTAATTAATTAGTGGGAGTAAGACACACACACACGTATATATATGTGTGTGTGCGCGCGCAATATAATATAGTATCGTCAAGAGCTTAAAACAACAGTGAAGCATGCATGCATGTGTTTGTTTGACTTGCATAATTAAACCGTGGACCATTCCTCTACGTACACGTATATATTTAATAAGACAGCTACAAATGTCATTCCTGCATATATAATACAGTAAAATCGAGATAGTGTGATGATGTTTTTTTTTAAGGAATTAAAATGGATTTCAAGGAGTAATAAAAACTAAACCCTAAAAAAAGGGGGATAGAGGAGAAGTATGTAGGGTATATAGGAATATCGGCGGGGGGTCGGAAAAGGAAAGGGGATAAAGGAATGGAATAAAGGGCAAATGGGAATGGAATGAAATTGAAAGCTTTCCCCACTTGTAATTTCAATCATAATCTGCTGTCTTTTTTTTTTTTTGTTAATTAATAATTGAGTTCATGATAAGGAGATCGATCTCTCTCTGTTTTCTTTCTTCTTGGCCTTTAATTCCTTCCTCATAAAGACAATCATATTCAAAAATCAACTTTATTATGTTGTCATGGAATAGTTGGTTCTACCTAATCTAATCTATACATGCTTGTTTGGAATTATATTTGGGACCTTCAAAAGTGTTTATTTATATAAATTGAGATAAAACTCTTTTCACATACTTATTTCGTATATGTTATTATTGAAAAACTGCTTTTAAAAGTTGTTTCAAATGACTATTCTAAACAAATACCTACTACTCTCTTTGGTTCTTATTATAAGGCATCAATTACCATAAATTTTTTGTCTTTATTATAAGGTACCAACAATCTTTAACTGATTCATTTATTATTATTTTCTCATTATACCCTCATTTTTAACTAATTCTTTAAATTCACATCAGTAAAATAGGGGTAAAATTGGAAACATTTATAAATTATTGACCAACTTAATAACTTAACTTATATTCCTTAATTTAAATTGGGCTTATGATTTTTTCATGTTTGGATAAAAAAAAATACAATCAAGCTCATAAGTGCTTAAGTGTTTATAAGCTGAAGCAGATATAAGCTAGTTTTTCTTGCTTATATAAAACACTATGCAAACTTATATAATTTTTTTGTAATTTATATAAAATATTGTGCAAATTTTGTAATTAAACATTTTTCATATTTTTAGTAATTTTATTTTAAATTTTCTTTTATAATTATCTCAAAAGTCACTCATCTATAAGTCATTTCAAATAAGTTTCACAATCTGACTTAACACCCAAAAGTTATTTATGCAATCATCAATCCAAACATAAATTATATTTCACAATCTGACTTTTACTCAATTTGACTTTTACCTAATCGGACTTTTTTATAAGTCATTTTGCCTATCAACATTTCAAACAAGCGCTATGTACTTATATTACTATTAAAAAGTTGCTTTTAAAAGTTATTTCAATAACTATTCTAAATAAATACATAGTAGTTGGTTAATGATAAAAAGTAGAGGCATGGGGGAAGGTACATGTTTTCTAAAGTCTCCCGTAGGTCGCAACAACCCTACACCGAAACCGACCCTTTCATAAAGATAAGGCCACCTCTAGCTATCGTCCTAATCCAAACCCACCGCCACTTTGCCTTCTACTCTATACATAGATACCTCTTTATTTTACAAACATCAACTAGCACAACTTAATGATTGTTACTGTTAATTAAGAATATTAAGTTGAAATAAACACACTTAATAAGGCTAATACTCAGCGCATTTCATTAACCTCACATAACACCTAGCTCGCTCCACACTATTCCACCACTTTCATGTTCTTTCTCCTTTCTGGCCTTCCTTACGTAAGCACTGACCAAACGCCCCCCCGTGGGCCCTCCTTCCCCACAGGCACGCCCTCCTCCCTTCCTTCTATTCCACGTGTTCGCCTGCCAATCTCCCACGTGTCCTCCTTACCTCCCTTCCCATGCTATATATCCACCCTCCTCTCTCCTTCGTGTTCAATTATGGCCGCCGCAGCATCATCATCGTCTGCAGAGCTTCAGTTACCCCCCGGCTTCAGATTCCATCCCACCGACGACGAGCTCGTCACCCACTATCTCTGTCCTAAATGTGCCTCCCGCCCTATCTCCGTCCCCATCATTGCCGACATCGACCTTTACCGCCATGACCCTTGGGACCTCCCCGCTAAGGCTTTGTATGGAGAGAAGGAGTGGTACTTCTTCTCGCCCCGGAACCGTAAATATCCCAACGGTTCCAGGCCGAACCGCGCCGCCGGCACTGGCTACTGGAAGGCCACCGGAGCTGATAAACCCATCGGCCATCCCAGACCGGCCGGTATTAAGAAGGCTCTGGTTTTCTACGCCGGGAAAGCGCCTAAAGGAGAGAAAACCAATTGGATTATGCACGAGTACCGTCTGGCCGATGTGGATCGCTCTGCTCGCAAAAACACCGGCGAGCTTCCCTTAAAGGTACATAGTGTAATCCCATAGACCCATACACGCCTTTCGTTTTTTTCCCCCTCAAACCAAAACCATTAGCGGGCATAATGGACATTCCATTATGCGGCCGGGCTTGACTTGAAATGACTGTTTTGGCCTCCTCGAATCATCTATTGGCTATCGGGGCCCCGCATGCAACTTAGGGTCCTAGGTCCACCAATAACGGTGCCTGAAAATGATAGTAGTATGAAATAATGGACCATCCGAATGAACCTTCCCCGGTTTAACACTTGCCGTATCCTGTTGTTTTGGGCCCAAATATGACAAACCACCAATCTCCCCATGATATTTAAACAATAATAATTTGGTGGAAAATCTAACTATTAGCTCTAGCTTCATTATTAATTCATTTTCTATTTATAGAAAATTACTTCTTTCTTATCTCTCTGACCTGCACGGATCTAGAGGGATCCGACTACTTTTCATTTTTGTGAAAATATATATAATTAACAACATAATAATGATGAATCCCGTACGTGGTGGTGATTTTGCAGCTGGATGATTGGGTGCTTTGCCGAATATACAACAAGAAGGGCATAATTGAGAAACAACCGACTGTGGGCGGCCGCAAAACTGAGTTGTCAAAGATGGAGGACATGAGGCCCGAAAATGTGTCAGAAGGTGTTGGTATTCCCGGACATACTCTTCATGCTCCGGCGGCTGCTGCCATGATCGATTACTTGATCTTTGACAAGTCGGATTCAGTCCCGAAGCTGCACACAGAGTCGAGCTGCTCCGAACATGTGGTATCGCCGGAGTTTGCGAGCGAGGTGCAGAGCGAATCCAAGTGGAATGAATGGGAAAAGAAGGCTGACTTTCCATATAATTACGCGGCGGAGGCCAACATGAACAATGGTTTGGGGTTTCAGACGACTCAGTTGGTGCAGAGCAATAATCAGATGTCGTCGTTGCAGGACATTTTCATGTACTTTCCGAAGCCCTTCTGAATGATCATAGATGAATCGAGCAGGGAAACAAATTAATTGCTGGGGATGCGTGGCGCACGGAAGCACGAGATAGAAGAAGGTCCATGAGTGTGTCTGTGCGGTCGCGTAGGCGATTATTATAGCCAAATTAAAGAGTAGGATGGATGAGGAAGAAGGTGGAAGATTTGTGTGTGGGGGTAGTATTCGGTGTAGCAGTAGCATCATGCGCCCATTGTTTTTGTACGTTCAAGTCCAAGTCGGCGTATCTCCCTGTAGCTAGAGTTAAGTGACTAGGCATGTGCATAGCTTGTACATGTAGTGGATATTCTACTGTATCTGGAGCGCCACTTTGGACTTTACTTGTATCAGAAAACAGATTGAAGTATTATAACGTCAATATATATGGCTGTTGATCTCATCTTATCTTGCATTTTTGAGTTAGTGTTGTTGATATTTACATAGTATTCCGTAAATCATATCTACCGCTAACTCCATCATTATACACATAACCTGTACACCTTAACTGAGCTGCCGACAACTGAACCCACTGATATTTTTACCGAAACTGGAGACAAGTGATTCGAATCCTCAATAGTAGTGCTGCTCATATCTCGCTCCGCGTTTGTTATATTTTTGTTGTCGATTTTTTTTATTAATTAGAATATTTGTGTAATCTTTTTACCCCCGTATATATAATATACCAAGATGAATACAAACTATACTTTCTCGTGTTTTGTTTGATAAATAATTTAATAAGATGTGAGAATTTGTTTGTATACCCCCATAATCAAAATTAAATGAGATTGATATATATGTATATGCACGTACGATGGATAACTTGACTGCTTAACAAGTTTCAAACCGTAGTTTGCTCATGTTCAGTATTCGTGGTCAAAACCAAAACGGCTAAACCCAGGGCAGAGTAGAAAATATTCATACCGCGAGTATGTAGACAAAAATACCCAAAAATTTTGAAATGACGGATGCTCCAAAACGCGAGCAAAGTCATCATATTAAAAGCCTAACAGGGTTAATTTCTTTATGCAGCTTGAGATTCTTGTCATCACAGTAGTCGTGACAAGTCGCCGAAGTAAATTAAAATGCCCCTAACCAAGAATGTAAGGTCAATACCACTTCCAAGTGCAGGCATGTTTGGGAAAGCTTTTCAAAAGCTCATTTTTCATTGTGCTTTTCAACCTATCGCTCCTATCTCATAAGCTAATTTTGGAGTCTTTGAAAAGCAATCTGCGCCTGGGCCCACAGAATGCAACAGCACTTTCACTTGTGTTTCTCTGTCTATTTCCCGGATGTTTTAGAAGCTTGTTTGGATTACAAGTTTTTTGAGTTTTTTTGTGATAATTTTGAAAAACAGTCAGTTAATGTTGTCAGCTGATTTTGAGTCTGTTTGAATTGAGCTTAAATTTACTTAACTTAAAACTCAAAAAATCCGTTAAAGAAAAAACTCCACTTCTTAGCTTTTTCCAAAAAGCTTTTAGCTTTTTGACATGGGTTCCGCCACTTCTACTGCCATTAATCCAAACACATATAATTACTATCGAGTTTTTTTTAAAGTCAGATAGCTTTTAAACCACCGCTCCTATCGCCAACCTAAACAGACTCTTTCTCTATCTCTCTCGCCTGTGATAAGCTTGCAGAAATCGTATTTGCATGATTAATTAATGAGAGACTTATGAACTCCCTCTCTTCTTCAAATCATATTAACGAGACTTGCATAATAATGGGACTTGCGACTCGCTTCTCTCTCTCACACAGACTTACAAGAATGGAGACGGCAATGGGGGCAGAGGTAGAGTTCCAGTGAAGTGGCAAATTGAGGAAGGACGATGAGTGTGTGACTGAGTGTAATACCCCGGATTAATAATAATAATAATAATAAATAATGGTGGTAGTAGTAGTAGTAATAAAAATAAAAAGGATAATGATAATGATAATAATAATAATAATAATAGTAGTAGTATAGTATTATCTAATTATATTAGTTTAGATTGATTTAATTAGTTTAGTTTTAGATTAATAATATAGTATTAGTTTAATTTTTATTAATTTAGATTGATTTGATTAGATTAGTTAATTTAGATGAATTTAATTTTATTAGTCTTGATTTAATAGAACTTAATAATGTTTTTATTATTTTATAATTTATTAGATTAGCAATAGTTAAAAAAAAAAACAAAAAAAAAACAAAAAGGCCCAACCCACAAAGCTCAGCTATTAGTTAAACCCTAAGAGCCTAATTATAAGTTAGGTTTAGCCATCTAACTTTAGTCATCGCTCAATAACTCTCTCTTTAGAACATTCTTTGCGGCAGAGTTTCTCTTCTAGAAGCTTAGCAAACATGGAGACCAGGTAATCCTAATCCCTAGAATAATAGCAATCCGTTGCTAAATGTCATGATTTTTTTGGAAAACTCTTCCCATTGGTTAATTCTTATTTCATTATCTCTATTATATATTCTCTCCAATTTTGCAGTAACGTTTTCTTGGGTTTCTGAAGATTAATTATTTAGGATATTGCAATTTTGTTCTTAGTATTTTCCTTGATTGATTATTTAGGTTACATATATATATATATATATATATATATATATATATTGTTACTCAATGATTGCACTTGCGTAATATTAGATGCCTCTCAGGTTTACAATTTCGTGCCCATTTGTTGGGGCTTTCAAATATAATATAATTAGGATTGTATGTGATGTTCCCTCATAGAAATCAATGTCCATTTGGTATTCTGATCTGCTGCCTCATTGTAGGCGAAGGTATTGGTATTGTCAAGAAAGGTCCAGACGTCATTCATGTTTGATTAATTATGAGATTTCTTGATTTTTGTTAATATTCCTAAATTTATTTCAAGATATTGGAGAATGGACTCCAACTATAAGAAAAGTGTGACCAAATCTTGCGTACAATGACTGAAATAAGGATAATTATTATATGTTTGATTATATATATAAAACATGATAGTATCCTCTACATAATAGATTAGGGTATGAGTAGGTTTTATTTCAAAAATATGTTTTTTATCCTAAAATTTATTAACGAATAGATAAATATATGAAATATAATTAAATAAGTATAAAGTGTTTATAAATTAAATCTAAAATTAGAATCTATACTTATAAAATATATACTTATCAATATATATATATATATATATATATATATATATTGAGAAATCCATTTTGTGTGTGATTGAATAACTTAATTGTGGGAGGATAGTTTTGGGATAGTACCTCCTAAAGTGACGAACACACTTTAAGGCTTTATGCCTTCGAGAATTTATTTGATGTGAACCGATATATCCGATCTTCCCAAAGTGATGTTTGACAGGGTTTCCCGGGACACTAGTAGCAACTTTGAGAAGAGGTGTGCACACTAGGAAGAAAATTATGATATGACCAATTTGATAATTTGTGACTGGCAGGGTTTTCCGGGTTACAAGGTAGACTGGCAGGGCTTCCCGGGTCTACCATGGTTCTCTTCCCATTAGAAAATTCTAAAAAACAATGACATCCTTTTTATTGATATGTATACATATATAATGCCCTCATCTTATTTTATTTGGTAATTTAATTATTTTTATTTTATAATTATTTTATTTTATGATGGAATTAATTTACTTTACAATTACTTAATTTTATTTTGTAATTGATTTATCTTATTTTATAATTATTATATTTTGGGATTATTTTATTTTATTTTATTTTACAATTACTTTATTTTATTTTTTGATTTATTTATTTATTTTATTTCAATTTATATCAAATTATTTATCTATTTATTTATTTCTGTGTTATTTTATTTTACCTTTATTTAATTAGGATTACCAACGTTTGCTAATGTGTGTATTCTTGGGCTGCGATGATCCTTCTTTCAGTGAACAGGTTTCAAAGACTAGGCTAGCGATGAGAAGTGAGGATGACGACAATAAATTTGTGTTATTTACTTTCTTTTCATTTCATTTCTTTTATTTTATTTTTCGAAATAAACATTCTGATTAAGTTTATATTTATTTCCTGTAATAAGAAGCTTTACACTTGTTCCATACAAGTGCGACAGTGATACCTTCCCGAAGTAGTTTATTTTGGATTTTATTATTATTTATGAAAACTATCGACATCTTATGTTATTTAAATTTTAGAAATTCGGGGTGTTACACCGAGCTCCGATGATGAAGTTAAAGAGAGAGAAGAGAAACTCTAGCGACTGTGAATACGGAAGAAAGTCAGTAAAGAGACGCGGAGAGAGAAAACTCCGATAACAGTGGTCTGGTATGCTCATACGACACTCTACTCTAAAACTGATCTCTCAATCTTCAGTTTCTAACTCTCAAGTTTAGCTCGCTAGCATTGAAACTTTGTGCACTGTTTGAGCTTCCCTTTCGATTTTGAGCCCTGGTTGGTGGCACTTTTTAGCATTGAGGGTGGTGGAGACCCTAGCAATGAGGTAGGAAGTTCTCAACGGTGACGGCTCTTTCCCTCTCCTCTGTCTGACTCCACTAACACAAAGAACTCTTTTAACATCTTTATTTTTATTTTTGTCTTTTAACTCTAAAAATAAAAATAAAGGGATGTCTATACCAGAAACGTAGTAAAGTCATCGTACACCATTCCTTAAAATTAGAGACACTGTAAGAGACTTACAACATCATTTTTAAAAAGGGATGTCGTAAAGTGTTTTTTATAAAATAAAAAAGAAAAATTGTTGTCATTAACTTGGCATGGAGTGTCACATCCAATAGCCATGGAAATTGCCAGCTACCATCATAGAAATCGCTAGTAACCATGAAGGAAGATGAATACAGGAACTATAATCACTATAAGTAGGAAGCCAAAGCCCGGCTAAATCAAGTAGAGAAATAACTAGAAACTAGAATCAAACCAAATCGAGTAAAGAAATAACCAAATCAAACTAAATCGGAGTGCAAGAAAACAAAGTTTGTTGTCATGTCTTAGAGATCTGAAACCAAAGTGTCGTCCACTGTTTTTTGATGTCGCAAATCTAAAGAGGGAGTAGAAGGAGAAGAAGGAGATTTGAATTTCGTCATCACAGGTCAAAGATATGAAACTAGATTGCCTTCGTCTATCGTCCTTTGCCGTCACCACCATGATCTTTGCATTCACCACCTACTAATGCCTTTGCGTTCATCGTCCACCATTGCCTCCACCTTCACAAATCCGTCGTCGTCGTGATAAAGACAATCGAAGCTAGATCCTAACGATGAGTGAGGTAGCGGAGGCAAGAGACATGAGGTGAGTGAGGAGTGAGGACTTTTTTTTTTTGTTCAAATGGAGTTAGGACTTAACTTCATGGTTACCTGAGAACTGAGAGATGAGCGAAGATTAGGAATGATTGAAGGGTGTATGGGTGTGAAAAGATAGAGCACTTGATTGAGAACTATAATTTCAAAAATGTTTAGTCATCCCAATCTTAAATTGGAGACGCTTAAAGAGCACTTTTGGTGTCCCAGTTATAAAAGGACGCCAAAAGTAGTTATTTAAGCGTCAAAAGTTCTACTTTTAATGTCAATTTTCTAAATTGGAATGCCAAAAATATATTATTAGCGTCTTTTTTTTAAAAAAAAATTAAGATGCCAAAATTCTTTACAAAATTATAAAACGTCATTGCTTTTATTTTTTACTCTCCTTTTTAATTAAACAAGGAATACTTTTTAAGGAAGTAAAATCCATTTATTGTGTGGTATTTTCTCTTATAATTATCTTAAAAGTCATTTATGCTACTGTCATTTAAAATAAGTTTCAATTTTTTAAAAGCCACTTATGCTACCACTAATCAAAATATAATTCATGATATTATACAATTTGATTTTTACCTAATCTTATATTTTCATAAGTTAGATTGTAAATAAATCATTTTCACTACTATGCCCAACTAATGTATGCATAACCTTTCTAGAGATGCCTTTCTACACTTAAAGCCATGTAACCTAGGGCATATGAATGACTTACTGAGAGTTTTCTGGGATTAAGATACATATAACCTATAAAGATTTTATATTCTATAGTTACCTCGACTTATTTGTTTAACTCTTGGGGTGTGCATGACAACCATTCTATTTCCCAACACAGTTTTTGAGATGAAATAGTTTTTTCTGATTCTGTGTTTGGGAAGAGTTCTGAGAATCAGAATTACGATTGTTAACACTTTTAATTTTTCTGATTCTGTGTCTGGGAAGAGCATTGGTGGGGAGAAAAATGATTCTGATTTTGTGCCCTGGAACAGAAAAGCAGAAATTTTCTGCTTCTTTTTTTTATTCCTAGCACAGAAAACTAAACCGGTCTAGCTCGGGAACAGAAAAAAAAACCGGATTTACCAAACACAATTTTCATCCATTTTTATTTCCAGAAACAGAAATTGAAAAAAAACTCATTCTGGGAACGTTACCATGCACACCTTTATAATGAAACTTAAGGATATGGGATATGTGGCCTATAAATAGTAGGCATGCATCTTATAGGGTTGAAATAAAAATAAGAATCACTCCATCTTTACTCTATAATTCTCTATTGTCTTGCTCATCTCTCCCATCTCATATATTTCTTGTATTCTTTTTTTCCTCCAACAAGATCAGTTTAAAGACTCTTATTAAAATATTTTTTTATCATCATTTTACCCCTGGCCCTTCAGAACTTTTACGTTATATTTTAATCGGTAATTGTGTTTTTCAGATATAACATGCCAAACGGGTGCATGTATAGAAGGCAAGCAGATCCTTTGGAGATTACTTCACGAGTGGCCAGCCAAGTAGACAATAGATCCATATTGGAGTTAAAGCTGGCGGATACTTGGGTCCGCAGATTCGAACGACACAGCAAATGGCGCGGCCGTGTTAAGACAACCATTTATTTTTCTAATTGTCGATTACTCTATTTATCACAGACAAACGGTAGCATTAGTTTAAACAGGTTTAAAGATTTATTTAGCTAGTTTGGGCGGAACCTCGCGTGCCCCAAGAAACCACCCACAGTGACACCCACGTAAAGACACAAAATCACCATTTGTAGTCTAGTTTAGTACGGTACTCACTGTTCCTGAGTTCTGACATTTTGCGCCTAAAAAAATTAAATTTGGAACGAAAAAGAAAATTTTGTTTTTGTTTTTTCATCTTCAAAAGTCACGCTGACCAGAATAAATTTAGTTTTGTTTTGAAGGGAGCTGCAGCCTGCAGGAGGTGGGGTGGCGCAGTGGCATTCTCCAACAAAGCCTGCACTACAATGGCCGGCATGTGACCTCTGCTTCGTTCCTCTTCCTAATGAAGAATCTCCTTACTTAGACTTTACATCTTCTTCTTCGCCAATGTCCGCCGCCGGATACAGCCGCTCCCAGAGAGCCTCTTCCACTGTATCGCCCTTTCGTTCCCGGAAGTCCCCGTCCGCACTGCCTCCTCCGGTCGCAAAATCCTCAGGGAGACCTACTACTCCGTCCTCGACCACGTCGTCGAGAACTTCACTGAAACTGCCTGTCTCTCCGAACAGCCCAAGCCCGTCAACCCTTGACCGGCCCGAGGTCAGCAAGGCAAAGGAGAATGTATGTGTCACCGTCAGGTTTCGACCCCTCAGGTGCTGTACACTTTTATTTGCTTGTCCTGTCACTTCAATTCATGGGGCGGCTATTATGCATACCCAAGTTTTTTCTGTTCCATTTGCGTGTTTTCTCAATCTCCATCTGTGTTTGAGCAGTGCCAGAGAAATTAATAAAGGAGACGAGATAGCGTGGTATGCTGACGGGGATCATATAGTGAGAAATGAGCACAATCCTTCCATTGCCTATGGATTCGGTTAGTCGTTCACCTCATGGCCTTCTAATAGTAACGTATTCTCCTTTCATCGACGCAAACTAAAAAGTTTGATTCTTTGCATTTTCATTTGTTCAAATCGAGTGGGGTACGGATTCGGGTTCACACTACTTTCCAGTGTGGCAAACGAACACAACAATCCAACTCTTTCTACTTCTTCTTTTTTGGACTTGTATTCCGCTGCACGGATCACTTCCCATGCGAATAGGTCAAGAAAATATTACCAGTTTGACTTGTACTTCCATGTTTTCATATTGTTTGTGATAATATTTTGCGTGGCAGATAAGGTGTTTGGGCCTGCAACTACTACTCGGCATGTGTATGATGTGGCTGCTCAGCATGTTGTCAGCGGCGCCATGGAAGGAATTAATGGTAGTATTTTTTTTTTCTGTTAATTTTATTTTCGTGTATTCAATGTCTTATTTGTTTAAGGTAGGAATTAATGGAACTAGGACTTTTACTAAGTATGTAAGTGGGAATATCAGGCCTTCAACAATTTTTTGAGTTTCATTTCTCTTGCTGTTCATAACAGCCAAGTTGTTTGCTTCGCAACTTGGAATATTCATAATTCCAAGTACTGATGGCAAATGGAACTGAGTATTTAATCAAAACTTAACAAAATCCGTCATACTTCTCTCGCAGAAGAAGATTGAATGATGCACGGAACAGATGCATACTTATGATAGAACTGGTTATTTTTACACGATTATTTATGCTTCAAACAGTTGACTCTAAGGCAAATCGATGATGTTTGAGATTTGTCTTAATTTGTACTTGCTTGGAATGCATATTGATGATCAATCTCATCCTTGAGGAGTTTGAGCTTATTGTTAGTTCTTATTGAAACATGAATCCTGGAAGGTGATCTGCTAATAGTTGCTTCTTTTATTTGCAGGCACTGTATTTGCATATGGCGTTACTAGCAGTGGAAAGACACATACCATGCATGTAAGTCTGATTTTCCCTCTTGATGTGTGATTGAACCTAAATGTATTGTTTAGTTTCTAAGGCTAGCAACTCAAAAGTGCAGCTGATAGTTCTTCCTGCAATTGATCCTACCCATTGATTCTATTGTAAGATAAAACTGTAGAATGGGATGCATGATTGTTTTATTCCGTTATTAGTAAGCACTAGGAGTTGGCTTGATGTGAAATTCATAAATCCTTGCTGTTTTCTCTCCTTTATATTTTTATGCTATTAACCAGAGGAGAGTGACAGACTATAGTATATATATATATAGCTTATGAAGAAGGAAGAAGTAATTTCTTTTTTTGCCAACAAGAAGCAAGAAGTAATGAGAAACGTTTGAGATAGGTGCGGAATTTGCAGAGGCCACTGTAAAGTCATGACTTTCAACCTTATCCATTGTCCTGCTGTCAATAAGCATCTCTACTTAGAACGTGTCATAAATATAAAAAATACCTACTGCCCTGTAATTTATGTTGTATCCACTTCTGATCCAATGTAGAAACTGTTGTTTCCTCATTGAATATCCTTGGAGATTCTATTTCCTTGGTAGTTGCTTGATTGCTAATTTTGGTTTAGTTTTCTGCTTGTTCTATGTTCTTTTAATTTGAGTAATAAAATCCTTTTCATGCTGAAATAATAGTGTTTCATATTGTTTCCCAGGGCGAGCAAAAGTCACCTGGAATCATTCCACTTGCGGTGAAGGATGTCTTCAGTATCATACAAGAGGTAAAGGGTTAGTTGTGTTTTTTTTTTTTTTTTTTAATTCTGACCTAGCAATAAAACCTCATTGCTTTGGTGACAAATCTTGTTCGTCAATGTCAGACACCAGGACGTGAATTCCTACTTCGTGTATCTTATCTTGAGATTTATAATGAGGTCAGCATTATGAAACTTTATGTTAATTTTTCTCACCTTTCTGAATCTTTCATGAATTAGAAACAAATATAGTAGTTCAAAGAATGTCAAGTTGCATCTTTGTCCATATGTATTTATTTCTTAATGGTTATCTCTTCTCATTCTGCTCTTCTCTAGGTCATTAATGACTTGCTGGATCCTACCGGGCAGAACCTAAGAATAAGAGAAGATGCTCAGGTCTATATTTCGATATGAGAAAGTTGAAAGTTAATCGCTATTCTTTGTCTGCTCTTCACGATAAAATCAACTTAGCTATTGTAGTAATCTTTTGTATTTCTTTTCTTCTAATATACACGCTCTGGTATCACATTGTTCTGTTTTCATTGGCATTATAACATATATATATTTTTCTTGTTTCTCTTTCTTATACCTTACTTAAAGTAGAATTAATTAATCGATCTTCAGCTGAGCATACAAGGTATATAATCTTGACAGGGAACTTATGTTGAAGGAATCAAAGAGGAAGTTGTGCTATCCCCTGCTCATGCCCTTTCCTTGATTGCTACAGGAGAAGGTATAGTCTTCAAAAGATTATGAATCGATTGACTAGTTCAATCCCAATATCTTGATTTCAAATGGCAATGCATTGTGAACCTATATATAAACCTTTTTATTTTTTGTTATTTTTTGCTTCATTTTGTACCATTGGTTTCTTTGTAAGTTTTAACTCTAAATTTTTCCTCTAACATGCTTTACTTGATGCTTCTTCCATGCTTCACTATAACTTTGATGGAAGCATGGCAAATTTTTCCTCTCCAGGTTCATGCCTCATATAGATTTTATGATCGTCTGTTAGTTAATTATGGTTTTAATTTTTAGCTTGATGTTTTGATTTCCATGCTTGTTTTTTTAATTGATAATGTTGATGCCTTCTTTCTAACATTCCAGCACACAGACATGTGGGTTCTAATAATTTCAATCTGGTTAGCAGTCGAAGCCACACCATATTCACCTTGGTATGCCAAATCTTACCAAGTGATCTTCATATGCTTGAATTTGAATGTATATTGTTGCCCCTTACAAATTGAGAAATGTCAAGTCTGGCACTTTTAAACATTCTGTGAACAATTGGATGTTTGCTCAAATAAATTATCTAGCTGAATTATTTCCATTTTTCATGAATTAAATTTGACATAATAGGTGCATTCTTGAGCTTTTTGTGTCATCTTAACCCTAGTATTTCATGGATTATTTCAGTTCCATCTGTGGATCTACCATGTCATATCTAATTCATTTTGAATGTTATTATTCTGAACTAACATAATTTTTTTAAAAATGGTACCTGGTTGTTATTTTGATTTCTTCGTTTGGCTTATCTACTTTACTGAGTACATTGTTTCTATCAGACTCTTGAAAGCAGTACTCGTGGGGAAAACAATGGGGAAGAAGATGTGACGCTGTCCCATTTGGTAAAGACCATTCCGTAAAGCTAGGATTCTCAACATTATTTTGTACTGTTTCAGTAGATGCCCTCAATCCGTATTTTGATTAGTTTTAGGCACTTCTTTGAATTCTCACCTTCTTCCTATTTTCCAGCACTTAATTGATCTTGCAGGGTCTGAAAGCTCTAAAGCTGAAACAACTGGGTTGCGAAGGAAAGAGGGTTCATATATTAATAAAAGTTTACTTACTCTTGGAACGGTATTATTTAATCTACTTTTTTCTGCTCTCTTCTCACCATAATTTAATTATAGCTTCATAGTTGTCAGTCTAACTCTTGATCAGTTACAAGATTCAAGGGGTTGTATGTAATTTCAACTGTAGTGTTGAACATGTGTTTTGTGCTTAGTTACTTATCACTGTGTAACATGGTAAAGTTTGATTATTCTTTAGTGGCAGTAGCATTTGGAATATTTGATTCTTGTGTTTTATATTTGAATTTCTTTGTCAATCCTTAATAAAGCTTTGAACAAACTTGTATTTGGCCTCGATGCATTATTGATGGGGTTTGAGTCCCCATGTATAAAGTGGAGTGTATCTTATTGAGCATGCTGATGAGAAGATATTAAATAAATGTTCTCGGTTGAATTTCTTCTCTGTTACCAAATGTCAAAAGATAGTTTGCACTCCATTTTTAAAGCCATTCACAAGTTATCTCCAGTGAAGTAAATAAAATCTCTTTCTGGTCGCCTGTTTTTCTGTTTTGCAGGTTATTTCTAAGTTAACAGATGGAAAGGCAACTCATATTCCATATCGAGATTCAAAACTGACTCGTTTATTGCAGTCGTCCCTCAGTGGTCATGGACAGATTTCTGTTAGTTCAATATCATGCTTTTTAATTTTGTTTTCCATAAGCAACTTTCTTAATATTCTGCTAGTTTATTTTTTTATAAATATTTATGAGGTGGTGATGAGATACTGATTATGGTACTGATGTGGGTAAGGTGATGAGAAGGTTATAGGGGAATTTAAGTTGAGAAGAATATATACTCTGACCTAAAGAGGAAGCAAGTATCTCGTTAACTTTTTAAGAACAGCCTCTGTTGTTGGTAAAATAAGCAAGTATCTCATTTTATAAGAACAGCCTAGGAAAATCTCCAATAAGTAATTTACTCTCTGAATAGTCGATGCTTTATTCAATAGGCTAAGAGCCAATGACTAGAAGTAGTTTACAGAGAGAGACTCTAATACGGAATTCAAATAGATAACTTATGAAATTCAAATAGATAACTAATAATCTAAATCCTACTAATTAAACTATCTAGTTGTGATATTCCACTTATTTCCTAAAGATAATAATAAAAACAGATTCGTTTAATAATTAATTCCTAATTTATCCCAATACGCTTATTTTTCCTAAAATAAATTAAGCCATGGCGATTTGGATCGCTATCAAGTTAGCAAATGCTTGAAATGACCTGCTATTCTTTGGTTGTTGAAGCTCATCTGCACTGTTACTCCTGCATCTAGCAGCAGCGAAGAGACACAAAACACATTGAAGTTTGCAGCTCGAAGTAAGCATGTTGAAATCAAGGCTTCTCAAAACAAGGTGATATCTCATGATTGTTAGTCATAGAATATTCTCTACCACTGTGACTTCATTCTATTAACTTCTATTGCTTTTCTTGCCTTAGATTATCGATGAGAAGTCTCTGATAAAAAAATATCAGAGGGAAATCCATGATTTAAAGCACGAGCTTCAGCAGTTGAAGCGTGGTATATTGGAGAATCCCAATGCTGCTGTATCTTCGCAAGAAGATCTGGTTAATTTGAAGCTTCAGGTTTGTACTGTTGCATATGCATTAATTGTCTAAGAGACTTCGTCGGAAAATGATGTGGGCTTACGTCCCTTTTTCTTCCCTTTAGGGCAGTTTTGAAAAGCATGTTTTCTTTCCAAAATCTGTCTGAAGAGAGAACTTTGATGAGAAGACATGTGGCCCTTTTTCTCCTCTTTTCTTTCCTTGTTTTCTCCTGCCATCCAAACAAGGCAAAATTTATTTTTCATCCTGTTTTCTCCTCTCTGTACCCTTTTCGCCGTCCAAACATAGGCTTGGTGGCGACTTTATGATATGGAAGAAGCCTAGAATGATATGTTGTCTTTGATTTTTGACCCACTAGGAACATGGCATTTGGTTTACTCATTGCACATTATGTTTGATTGGCATATCGTTTACTTCACTTGCCACTAATGAAAGCTTTCATCATGATGTAAAGCTGGAAGCTGGCCAGTCCAAATTGCAGTCAAGATTGGAAGAGGAGGAACAGGCTAAAGCAGCTTTGATGGGAAGAATTCAGCGACTGACCAAACTAATATTGGTTTCTACAAAGACTGCAATGTCTTCAAACATTCCTGAAAAGCCTAGCCATAGGCGCAGGCATTCTTTTGGGGAAGACGAGGTATTTTTGGCATGTTACCTCGTTTGGTGATGCAGTCAGTTATCTGCTTTGTGCTAGATGATCTGATATAGTTCTAGTGATATGCTGTTTTGCAATATGAATTATGTAATTTGGAATGAAAAGTGATAAAGTCAACTACTTGTTCTCGTGATTACAGTTAGCATATCTTCCAGATAGAAAACGTGATAATTTGATTGAGGATGATGCTGGAAGCCGCGCTTCAGAGCCTTCAGTGGAAGGAAAGGATGATGTTAACTTAGATGAGTTGATGAGGGATTATAAAAGGAACAAAAGACGGGGAATGCTTGGTTGGTTCAAGCCGAGAGTAAGTTATTTTTCTGTTGATTTGAAGTAGCTTTGTGACATGAGTTCCCCTCCAATTGGTATCGCTTCTGTCTTTCAAGTTGTAGAACTACTGCAACAAATTTATTGAATATTGGATATGAGATACTTTTAGGTGACCCTAACATCCAATGGAAAAAACTTGACAAGTTCTTCTATAGTGTCATTGATGACTGTCCTTTATTAGTTATTCTCATCATAAGATTAAGGCTCTGATTAAACAATAACAATTATTTTGCATAATGATCTCTATGTTATGTGAGGCTGTATTGGCAACTTATTATAGTGACCTGGTCAACTAATAGTATATGTCTCCCTTGCAGAAACCTGATCAGGAGGGATCATCGCCAAATTTTGATAGCGAAAGTCCCCCAAATGGGTCCCCTGCATCATCTTCAAAACAATTGCCAAATAGAGTAGTGCTTCATGATATGAAAGACTCACGCAGGAATTCAATCAACACAAAGGACAATGCTTTAGCTCTTAATTCCTTTCCTTTAAGAAATCAAGCTGGTGACTTGTTTAGTGGAACAATCAGAGGTCGTCAACTTCCTCCGGTGAGGATTTCAGATAATAGGGGAAAATGTAGCTGGAAAGATGTTTTGCATTTTACAGAAATGGATTGATCAGACATAAAAGTTCTAAGTGACTGTTTCGCAGACTGGTAGCACAATAACTGATCAAATGGATCTTCTTCGTGAACAAGTAAAAATGTTGGCTGAGGAGATGGCTATATGCACCAGTTCTCTGAAACGACTGTCTGAACAAGCTGTTAACAGTCCTGAAGATTCACAACTACAAGTGAGCTACTTTTTAGGAAAAGTCAAATTGGGACTTGAACATTGATTTTATCATCAAAATTGAGGTGGTTGTTCGCTTAATGATGGCAGGAGCACATGCAGAAGTTGAAGGATGAAATTCGCCAAAAGAAGGACCAAATCCGTATTCTGGAGCAACGCATGCTGGGATCACTCCGGATGACAGCACATGCACCCAATAACAATGAAATGTCCGAGGTAAGGATGGTGTTTATTTCTAAAATTAAAGCTGTTTCATGTCATTACGTATATATTATGATGAACAGAAACAGATGATTGTTGTCTAAAACTTGAGCACAATTTACAGAATACACAAAATATATTCCAGGATCCAAGGACAAAAATAAAAGAAATAAGACAAATACCACGACCAATTGACATTCTGTTTTCTGACACGTCCTTTTCTTTTCAACATCTCTTGTTCTAGAATTGAAAGCCCTTTAACAAATGTGATGCATTTTATGAATCAAGAGCACTAAAATCCGTTATAAAATTGAAGGGAAGAAAAGTATTTGGGGTGTGTCAGTAATAGCGGGATAGAAGCTTCAGTAGCTTTTTTATTATTTTGACATTTTGAGGTCTAACAAGGTTGTTTATGATAGCTTAGGTTTGGTGTATTGAATTGCTTAAATTGATAAGTTAATTACTTTTTAATGTAGGCTCTGGCCAGGCTTTCTACTGAGCTCAACGAAAAAATTTTCGAACTTGAGGTTGGTTTTTCTATATTCTTCATTCACAAGTTTTATGTTTTTTCCCCAATTATCAAGCTGAAATTAGTGGAGTATCATACTGAGGCGTTCTCTCTTGCTGATTGAGTATTCAAGATCAAGTCAGCAGACAATAGGATACTCCAAGATCAACTGCAGGCTAAGGTACATCACACAACTGTATTTTCTTGCATGGGGACTTGCAATTTCTAATTCATTTCCTTAATTTTCTGCAGAATTTAGAAACCACTGGTATGCAAGAGACTATTATTATGCTAAGGCAACAGCTAGATTTATTGAAGAAAAAAACCTTAGATAATTATCATCCAGTGGCTGAAAGTGAAACTGAGCCAGATAACACGTCTTTCAAAGTGATTTCGGAAGTGATTCATGAACCATCAAGCGCTGCTAACTCAAATATTCAGGAGCACTCCAGGCTGGGCATTAATAATTCCCTTTTAAGTTCTCAGAATTTTATCCAGGTCTCTCTCTCACTCACACACACACACACACACTTTTTTGGCCATTGCGGCTGAATATTTTCAGAATTAGAGATAAATATGAAAACACATTGCTTGGTTTCTGTAGGAAGTGGCTTTTCTTTTTACCTTTTTTACTATTGCACGGTATAGGCAGCTGAAATAGAGAATTTGAGGCAAGAGAAAGTGAGGTTGGCTGAAGAAAAAGATGGGCTTGAAATTCAGAGTCGCAAACTTGCACAGGAAGCTTCATATGCAAAAGAGTTGGCAGCCGCTGCAGCTGTTGAACTCCAAAACCTAGCTGAAGAAGTAACCAAACTTTCCTATGAGAATGCGGAACTGACCAGTGATCTGGAAGCTGCAAAAGTGGCTTGTTGCAAATCTAATTTGTGTCAGAGATCTGCTTCATATGTTCACAAACAAAGTAGTACTTATACTCAGCAACAAGATGGCCAATCCAAGAAGCTAGGGAATGATGTTCTAATTGACAAGTTGCAGAAGGACCTTAAAGTTGGATTCCAAAGAGAAGCTGTGTTGGAAGCTGCTCTATCCACAAAAGATCAAATAGAAGAGGAGCTGAGAAGAAGGCTTGATGAAACAGAACACCGTGAACAAGATTTGGAAGACGAGCTAGCAAGTATGCGGGTGCTGATTGCAAAGATGAGAAAGTCTGGTGTTAATATTGACAAGTCAACAGTCTATAAGCCTAATGATGTACAAACCAGGGTTAGAAATGGACTTCGTCCAACTAACAGTAACCCTAACAGAAAAACCTATAAAGAGGATGAAACTTTCGCAGCAGTGGAAGAGATGATCGCATTAGAAGAACTCAAGGCTAGTTATCAAAGAGAAAGAAGAAGATGCAAAGAACTAGAGAGTGTTATTTCCAGATTGAAGGTATCTCCTTATGTCATACCTCATCTACTATGCTATGAATCAATAATATTAATTAATAACTTAATAGTCATAATCTACATAAACTAACCTTATGTTTGGATAAAGGAAAAGTGGGGGAAATAGGGGGAGGGAATACTACAAAAATGGTTAATTTTTTTGTTACTATTTTGGGGAGCTTCCCCCCAAATCCCCCTGGGGCGCGTGGGACAATTTTCTCTCCATCCAAATAGTGGGTAATTGCCTGATAATATCACCTGTGGCTGGGACAATATAAGTTTAGGTGACAGGCTTGAAGAACAGTTCGAGTAGGGAGACGTAAGGCTGGGTATGTTTATTTCCTCCAGGGTGCTTGAGTTTGATTCCAACTAGTTGTTACTCAGTTTGTATAGAGTTGTTAGCAAATTAGTTCATTCTCATTAGAAGCATGATTACGTGACAATTATAGTTGGCATTAAAGGGTAATAAAAGTTGGTGGTTATCTATTTCACTGGCATAAGCCACTTGTTAAGTATTATCTGATACACTAAAGAAAAGAATGTGCATATGACGTTTCTTTTGATAAAACGTGACAGGGTGAGGACATTGCTGGTCTGGACCTCATGGCCCTTGAAGAACTTCAAAACCTTCATATTGAGGCAATAACAAAGATTTGCCAAGCCAAGGTAATATTTCTCGCTCCCCAAACCTTCATAGTAAGAATCAATATCTTTTCCCTGTCACTCTGTATCCTGTAACCTTAGAAATCATACTTCGCTTGAAAATGTACTAGTGTCAACTTGCGTTCCTCACCATGCATCAATCCATTATTTTTTTAAGTATGACTAAACATGAAAACTGATTAACATTTTTAATTGATGAATATAATCTCAGTATTCTCAATTTTTCATGCTTTACATCAGAAGTCAAATCCATCAAATGAACAATCCCCATCCATCAGTCTGAGGGAAATTTTAGTGGAGTTGCGCTATGTTTTTGTTTCAACAACCATTAAATTTTGAACAATATTATGCTTTCGTCCCTTCCGCCGAATATTGCATTCTTTTGGGACTTAAGTACCATGACTGATAAATATCATTTGACGACTTGCAGTATGCAAATCAGGACCTGTAGAATGTTGCTGTGGCTACTATGACTATACCATACAGTCATACACATAAGTACTCCAATGACTATGTTCCTAATTTGATGATGCTTAAACGCAATTATCATGTACTACACATGCAGTTATAGTATACTCAGTAACTCATACTGATAAGCAACAATCAATCACCTTCTGGCTGGTACATACAAACGCTACAGCGAAGGTGGATCCTCTAGCTTAAAGCTCAACTTACTCTGCTTATGGCATTTTGGGGCCCTACATCAATTGTCTCCACCAGGCATTATTACTAAGCGTGCGTCGAGCGTTCCAGCTTACAAATCATGTATAGTTGCTTATGAAGCATAGTATTCTAGGAAGGCCGACAAAAAATGAACCTATGTCTATGTAATATGTTGTAATGTGGAAATGGAGTTTCATGTGCAATCCAATACCGAACGCATCAGCAATCTGTGATATCGATCGTTTGCAGGTCAACGATCAGCTAAAATATCGAAATTGGCCGCGTAAGGTAGTGAAAAATCATCATCAAATTCACGATCCACACTGTTAACCAACAAAGAAAAAAATTCCCTAGTGAGAAAGTCCTGTGAACAATCAATCACGGTCAAAAAATATCACAGAGATTGGTTTATTACTTGGGAAGCCTATCACAATTGGAAGAGACCCATCCGATCTGCTGTTTCTCATTGTCGTAAATCAACATTTTATCTTGTAAAGAGATGTCTGCTAGCAGAGAGTATAATTAGCAATCAAACAAACAACAAAACATGACAAAGTGAAGCATGATTTGTTAAATATTGGCATGTCTTGGTCGTACCTCCAATTATGTTAAGATCTTCCAGTCCTACTTCATCGCCATTCAGGATCCCAAGGCAGACATTTCCATGTTTCTGGGTGAGGAATCATGTTAGAAATATGATTTCGTTTGTTCCCCTGTTGCTATGCGAGGAAGAGAATGATCTCGTGTTAAAAGGTGCTCACCGTAACAATTAAATAAGCTTCTGGTGGTAATGGCAGCTGCACGTTTTTCCTTTTTGTGAAGCTCAGTGACAAAGGCTTAAAATAGCTCTTAACATCACGTAATGATTTGAAAGGTCTTGTACCCTTCCAGCAAATTGGAAGGGACGGGTCTTCAGTTGCTCTAGTCAGCTGTGATCCCTTCAAGTCATTAACCACCTGAATGGTAGATTAAGGGTTACTATTTGATTTATCCTAAAGCCAAAAACACAGACGCTGACTGATGATCATTATAAAATAAGGCTCCTTCAACTAAATTTCACCAGATCAACAACGGCTTGATAAGCTTTGGAATTGAAGTATGTGTAGGAGCTCCCACTGTCGAAGATCACCTCAAGACCCTTCACGTTAGAATGCTTTCCACTGAAAAACAGTTCAGCTGGTCCTGAGCTGTAGCGCATTCTGAAGAAATGATTGTACAAGTATTAGCGGGGAAAAACACAATTCATGTGAGAAAAACGTAAGACATTTTGGGATAACTTACTCCGAAGAACTAGACAGAATAGGGGTCCAAACAACTCCAGATGAAGGAATGAGATCATCTCCAAAGAATAAATAGCCTCCTCCTTGCCCACTTAAGCAGTGTCCAACTACATTGCGGGTGAGACCCAGAGAATGAAGCTGCAACAAGATGCTTGCTTTGCCACTTCCAAGACCAAGAACTCCAGCCGTAGAAGGTGGAGAGGTTGGGCCAGAGAATTTCTGATCATACCCACACCTAGCATTCAAAAGATAAATGCACTATCAATTAGATCGGAAAATCTTCATACAGTTAAATTGAAACATTACCAACGTAGAGTTGGTCTAAAGTTGTTAGGGTCTCAAGTTTGAGTCTCAAAGAATCAAAGAAGACACTTGTGTTGTGTTGGGAATGGCAGTCATGAACCCCAACCCCGGATTCAGGACGATAAAATATAAAAATTAAAACATTACGCAACCACTCGGATGCGCAAGCATTGCCAAGGATGGAGCTAGAAGACTCACCCAAAGGCAATTTGGGGACGTATTACAGAGCCATTAGTTAATTGAAGGGGAATGAAGTCTCTGACAAGCACACCAAGAGATGATCCAGTGTCTGCATACTCGACCTCGTAGTCGCATTGCTCCTCTGGAGCAGAACATCGAGAGCTTGTGGATGAGTGAATTCGAGAGCACAACTGGTCCGAACATTGTACAACGTTGTTATTGGGTTTATAAAGTTCATCGTGGGGCTGCAAGCACAACAGTCGAGGAACGGAAAAATGACCTGTAACTGCTGGCTACTAATATTTCAGTACGAAGTACTGAGTATCCTTTTCTTGAGAAAAAGGGTTTACCTTAGTGCAAGCTTGACATGGTGCATCACACTGTACCCAAGTGAGGTCACTGCCGGAGTCGATATCAAGGTCGAAGGTCTTGGGAGGATAGCCAATGTTGAGGGAGACAGAGTAGTACCTGAATAGAGAAACAATCAGATTATATTTCCATTGAATCGTATGATATTAATTCGACAATAAGACAATAATCATGGGTAAAAAGTAATTTATTGTGAAATTATGCCAGAGATGGGTCCACTTTTTCATTGAGAGAGAACGGAGAAGCGGCCAAGGGGGGCCCTTAACTAAGAAATACTTTTTTGGTTCATCTTTCTGTATAGTAGTGAATCAGAAATTGAAAGGTGATAGCCGTAACACAAAATTCAAAATTCGATCCAAACGAAGACGACTTGGAAAGTATTCATACAACTAGAAAAGAAAATGATATCAAAAGAAGTGATGGGAATAAATGATTAAGCTGCGACTTTAAACTATCTAAAATCTCCAGACTGGCAGGATGGGAGCCAAAATGGGAGCGAGGCAGAATCAGTAGCTCAATCAGAAACCTAAGTCGTATAGATGAAGAATGATTCAAAAGATTAGCAAATCCCACGACAGAACTTAATTTCAGAAAATATAAACCTATTAACAAACCTAAAATCAGCAAAAGAATGTCATCAGATGATATGGCATAAGGAAAATAAGTTTTGTCGCAAGATACATACCCAAGAGGATATACGTTCCCTTGAACCTGGAAAACAGCTGAAGAGCCCAGGCGATTCGCAGAAGTTGGGTGCGTCGGCTTATTAGAGTTGTGGGGTTGATTGGCCGCGGAGGAACAGGGCGGGAAAATAGGACACAAGCCCAGAAAAAATAAGACAGTGAACGCGATTCCCTCGCTTTTGACACCCGTCATAATAACTTTTATTGATTGCTCTGAATCAGAGGAGAAAGGTGGGAGAGAAACGAAAAGGATTAGATCAAAAGGGAAAAGGAAAAACTAAACGGGAAGGAGAATCTGTTAACTGAAGAGTGAAGTGAAGAGCCCAGTGGCTGGTCTGGTGAGGTGGCTCGTGTGGCAGAGTCAAAACAAATAGTAAGAACGACCACTCCTTTTCTTTTCTTCCTTTATTTCTGGACCCGAAAGAAACCCCGTTTGAACTCTGTTTGGACTTCGTAGTTGACTAAACACAGGTTTAACATTTGATGAAAAGATTGATTAAATTAATTCAAATCAACTATTAAATTCTTGCAAAACTAAGTACTTGAGCTTTAATTGTTAAAATAAAAAACCACTTAAACTTTTGAATTACCCAGCAACGAACGTTAAACTTTTAATTTGTATAATAAATTTGCCAAATTTATGCATTATTTGATCATTATAAATATTTAACTAATACTTCTTTTTTTTTTTTTTGGTCAGAAAATGTTTAACTAATACAACAGCATCCAGATTATATGTAATTGAATCAAATAGGCCCTTATAAAACAAAAGCTTACACCATTCACGTGTTTCTAATAAAACTCAGACAGAAAATAATTTCCATAACTAAATTTAGGCCCTAGCTCCATTCACAACCTACTTTTGTGGTCATCATCACTCTACTCTCTGTCAGTGAATGCGTAACATAATCTCCATTCACAACCTTTCCTAAGCGATAACCAGAATAATAGTTTTGCAGAAAAGAAGAAGCTATGGAGCTCAAACCACCAACAAACGAACTCCCCCGACAGAGTATAAAGATATACCCAATGTTCATTTTCCACTCTTTACATTAAAAATTAATTATTTTTAGTAATTTGGTTACAAAATTCTTGGCCAAATGGCTGTAGTAAACTACCGTCCTTCATTAAATACGCCTGCTTATAAATTGTAGAGGCCGCGTGCTTGCCATTCAACTAAGGATTGTTTTTCACCTCTGGATTAATCTTAGCTTTCAGGACCCTGTCGAAGAAGGTTGAAAACAGGGGACAAACATAGAGTTCACGGCATTATATTTTCGAGGTGGCGATCCTCAGAAGCCTAGTTATTGTAGACATCATATCGCAAATATGATTCTGTACCACCTACCCGTTCCTGTTCAAGAAAAAGGGTTGGCGGCGGCTTCAGATGCGAAACCTCGAAGCAGCACGCCGATCATATTCTCTAATTCGCCTGGGATGCTAAAACCCCCTATTACTTGAGAAAAAGCTCGAATACACCCTTGAAGTGTTGTGTTACGGATGCGAGAAACGGATCAAAGATCATTAGCGATGTCCTGACAGTCACCAAGTGCGATTCCATCATTGGTTTTTTTTTCTTCCAAAAAATCATAGCACATTATAAATTAGAGATTTGAGTAGTTTCTTTGTTCCGAAACAGGGGAGTAGTGGCCAACAGGAGGAAATGTTGACAATAAATGTGAAGCCTGGATGAAATACAGGCATAGAGGTGACATTTGAAGGAAATGGAAACGATACACCTATTGCACACCATGGAGACATAATTTTTACTATCTCCGAGAAAAGACACGGATTATTTAGATGAGATGGTGATGATTTGGAGTTGGACTTGGAGATTCCTCTTCCCAAGGCCCTTACTGGCTCCATATTTTCACTTCGTCGAGCCATGCCATTATCCAAAGAACCAAGAATGAGGAAACTTGAGAATTACATTTCTAATTGCATTTCCTAAGCAACTTACAGATTATCAAAGAACTGAAATTTTTAGCATCTCACAAGATTCGTGTTGATCAACGGCTCCCCGATGGTAGCACTAAACTTCATGGTGCCAACTATACTTCCATTTATAATCTCACTGGAATGATCTTTCTTGAGACAGAACAGCAAGGCATCTTAATTTCAAAGGTAAATGCGCGCGCACACAAGTAGAATATTGAATGGAGTTCAATTTACTGTCACAAACACAAGCTCAAATAAAGGTATACTGCACATTAAATTACAAACAAGCCAGAATTAAGGGTGTATCATTGCCAGTCAAGCTTCAACGCAATTTAAAGCTAAGACCACCCAAAAATGGCACGGATTATACCGAGTATACTACCCGCGATCAAGGCCTTGAGCAATCTGAGCTTTGAATTTGTGTACGGAGGATACCTCACTGATGCATCTCCATTGAAGCCGCGATACAAAACTGCTTTTTTGTGGCTAAAGGCTTCAAAAGAGAATTTCCCATGGTATGAACCCATTCCACTCTCCCCAACTCCTCCAAATGGCAAAGTGTGGGTGGCGAGCTGCATCAAAGCAAAAATACCAAAAACGAAAACAGAGAAAATATTATTAGATTTTAAGTTATTTAGAAATTGGTACAACATATATGAATAACAAGAATATATGAAATAGATAAAGACAAAGTCATGAAGTTGAGGATAATTGTGAGGAGATAAAACATTACATGTACGGTAGTGTCATTGACAACCAAACCCCCTGCAGATACGGTCGTCACAAACTGCTCCCTGAGCTTATTGTTGTTGGTAAATAAATATGCAGCGAGGGGTTTCGTTCCTGAATTAATCACATCGAAACTTTCCTCCAATTTGTTGACCTGTTCCAAGTAATTAGAAAGGCGTTATAGTAGAGGAAGTTTACTGATGACCGCTTCTAAATTTGCGTACGCCCACTTCCAGTTCTGTATAATATAGTTAGCCTCCAAGTTCTGCTAATGTTTACAAAAGAGTATGGTACAGGAATCGTTTTATTACAATTCCTAACAGTTGTCAACTACTTTTTTAGCTGGTCTTCGTACAAGATAACTGGAACTTTTTGGCAACCATCCCAGAAAAGAGTCATTGTTGTTTCTGCTGTCACTCTGAATAGTTAATTTTACCCTGATAAGAAAGAATTGATCGCCGGCTCTTGTTTTACATTAAGAAATTATTACTATTGCAGCTTTAAAAAACAATCCAAGATCATTTTCATATTATTCATCCTACATTATAGAAAGAAACAATCAACTTAGCGACTTGATTATTACCGTGATAATAGGAAGTAAAGGACCAAATATCTCCTCCTTCATTATCAGAGAATTTCTAGGAGCATCCAATAAAATAGTGGGAGCAATCCTCCTGCCATTTAAAGGAAAGAAGTGTTGATTCAAGATCCTTAGAGCATTTCAATTCCCTAAACCTGAATACTTTTCAACAAGATAGAAAGTAGAGAAAGCTTACAATTTGCTTTCATCCTTTTCTCCTCCATAAACAATCTTACCAGCGACCTTGTCATCCTCCAATAGCTTTGTCAAGCGAGCAAAGTGATTCAAATTCACAATGCGTGACAAATCCTTTGACTCTAATGGGTTTTCTCCATAAAATTTCCCCAATTCAGTCTTCAGGGCATCAATCTAGAAAAAAGAAGCACCAAACAACAAATAAACAAAGACAAAGATTCGAGATTCTAACAGTGCATTGAGGAAACTTCTTACCAACTTGGGGGCAAAGTCTTTTGTTGTTAGAATATAATCTGGAGAAATGCAGGCTTGTCCATTGTTGCAACCCCACTTGCCTGCAATTATCCGTCTAGCTGCTACCTTGTCAATACAAATCAATTAAAGTTACATATAACATGAAAGGAAGTTCAGACGACAGCCAGTGAAAATAAAAAATGGCTCAGGCTATACTCGTAAATTGATATCTGAATCAACAACTGCTGGAGATTTCCCTCCAAGCTCCAGAACAACTGGCGTAAGGTGTTTTGCAGCGGCAGCCATCACTATGCGTCCCACTCTTCCATTACCTACAAATCAAGGGATTATGCAATATTCCAAGGCGTTTTATCACAGAATGACTTCTGTCATAAATTAATAAAACAGTGTGTTAGAGTTTATTAAAGAGAAAAAGAAAGCACAAATTGGTGAAGGATAAGATATCCCCAAGTCAGAAATGAGTCAAATGACAAGACAACCTGAAAACAGGACTCAGAACAACATCCACACAAAACTTAAAAGTGTGAAAGAGCTGTCCAATTGCTTCTCCTTTCCATATCAGATACCGTTCTCGGAGCACCAAAGAGAAGTCCTATATCTAATGAGGAGACTTGATGAATGTTTTGATGGAGAATGAGAATTTACCAAGACTTATAAGCGGATGAAAATGAGGAATTTTCAACAAACCTCCCAACATCAACAAAGTCCCCCAACCCTCATGTCTTTTAAGATCTCTATTTTGTCAAATGTTCATGTCAAGTAACCAAGTAATCATACAATTAGACACTTATTTTCACTATCCTTTTCTCTTGTTAATGTTAAACATTCAAATGATGGCCAAAAAACACAAATTCAAATAAGGGAAAGGAAATTATCATTTAACCATCCACAATCCAGTGGCCTGGATTGTTAGTAGAGCAGCATATATTGACAAAAGCAACTAATTGTAAAGCAGTTTAGCAGTAAATCATTTCAGAATTCTAAAATCACCCGGTAATCAAAATAATGTAAATAAGATAAACCTGTATAGAAAATTTTGTCCCACTTTTGCTGCAGCAGAGCAGATGTTTCATCAACTGCCCCCTCAACGACCTTTATAGATGAGTTATCCATGTACTCCTCTAACAATTTTGCCAGCAGCGATGATGTGGCTGGAGCAATTTCTGATGGTTTAAGCACCACCGTATTACCAGCTGCAATAGCTCCAATGACTGGATCTAGTGATAACACTGAAAAGACAGATATAGCAGCCGAAAATATCATCATAAACGATTTTTTGAAATAAAGAAATTTGTGAAAAACAAAAGCTGAAATGTCGTCTCAGAAACGTGTAAAAGAAAAAACAAAGTCACATATCAACATACAAAATGGATAATTCCATGCGGAGATGATTAACACAACCCCCAAAGGTTCAGACACTATTTCTGCTGAAGAAGGAAAAGTGGCGATTGAAGTTTTGACCTGCATTTAAAGGAAAATAGTGTAATAAATAAAAAATCATGTCAAACAATCATACAGTTAAACCTCCCACTGTTCTTATCTGTGAAAGAACAACAGAAAAATACCTTTTCTGGCTTCATCCAATGTTTCAGTTCTTTCAGTGCAACTCTACATGAATTTTTCAGCATAGCAATCTGCATGACACATCAAATTCTCAGTTAGCAGATGACAAATATCTTTTTTTAAAAAAAAAAAAAATTTATCCATCATGCTGATTGCATAAGATCTTGTTCAGAAAGTGAATATTAACAAATTATTAGCCAAAATAATAAATTTTCAGTTTCATGTACTTATTGAAAGACGAAAGCTCAAAGTTAACAACACAAATTCAAAGTCTTTTTTTTATCAGTCTATGGAAATGAATATGCATTATAGAAGTTCCTGGGACTAGAATCTATGATTATCCAAATGGTAAAAACCACAATTGGTTGACACTCTGAAAAGAAGTCAATGGAGTAGGACATCTAGGACCCCTAGTTGCTCAGGCATAAAAGACCAACACATACACACATACACAGATATAATGACCAAAAGCAGTCTCACAAAAATTGAGAAGGGAATATAGATCCCACAGTGTTGAGAGACAAGTTAGGCTTGATCAGCAGCAGCAGCAGCATCATCCTAGGATCTAAAGAAGTTTAAATCAACTTCAAATGAAAAAACCAAGTGACAGTCTCTATTGTATATACAGTTTGCACATGGAATTGCGTTTGATAGCGCTACTAGCCGAACTAGCTAGACATGCTTCGTTGAATAATCGGATTATATACTATATAACCGTGGCGTCTTGATGCATAACTGACCAAGAAAGTGAACTCCTAATCAAGTAAAGAAATGCGCATCTACATCTACGACCACACACGTGACCACCTAAATAAGGCACATCCAAACAAAAGCTAAAAAGGAAAAAGAAAATTTTCAACCAAAGTGACGGAGACTAATAACGAGATGCCCGACTTGATCGTCAACTGAGACATCCTGTGAAAATACTTTCCTCATCGTAGCAATAAATTTAAGACCTCAAGCCACCTATCAGAGGCAATGTTGAAACATAAGAGGACCATGAAATTGGCCCACCGCGAAATGAAAGGCCAGGTGAACTTTTGGAAAGCGCCATTAATACTCACACCTGCTACCCGTATATAGTACTAATATTTTTTCGTAGCCACCGCCGAGGAATTCAACTAATTCCGTCACGGCAGAAGCACACAGATAAATATAGCATCCCAATGACAAGACATGAACATTAAAAAAAAAAAAAAAAGTTAAACGGAATCGAAACCCCCCTTAAAAATTCTGATGGCAAAGGACGGCTGACAAATTCAAATAACATGTAATTAAAGCTGAACAAACATCTATATCAAAGTTCCCGTAAAATTGGACCATACATAATAAATGAACGCATCACGAATCCAAAAGCACAATCGAACAATTTGACCAAATAGAATATCTAGTGATAACAAGTCATCACCAAGTTTAAAACAGGAAAACTTGAAGAACGAGAGACTAGTTAGAAAATAGAAAACAGGGGGAATAGAAAATTGAGATGAATGACTATCAAACATGGATTGCTTGTCATAAATAGGAGACCTCGTAGGCGACGGTTTCAAGTGGAGGCTTGCAGAGATCAGAGCGAAGAGCTTCGATAATCTGTTGCTCACGATCATCGAGCAACTTAGAAAGGGCCTTCAACTGCGAAACTCTCCACTCGTAACTTCGCGTCGTGCCAGAAGCGAATATACCCCTCAGCTTCTCCACGAGCAAAAGCGCTGATACTTCATCGAACACTTTCTTTGACTTATCAGATGACATTATCAGCAACAGCAAGCACAATCGCCCAGAATCACAGAAAAAGGAAGATGATTGCTTCGCTTTCCGGCAATGCTATAAAATTGAACTGGCGCTGATATGATGTCTCAGTAGGTTGAATTGGATATCTTCTAAACAGGAAAGAAAGAAGACCACGCTACACGCTACGACGGGTAACCAAAGCGTCCCGTCGTTATAGTTTATGAATCTCACGGATTCTCTGGCGTGGACAATTGGGTGAGTTCACATTTATATAGGAAACTCCTCGGAGGCTTATGATAGGAGAGTAGTGTATCTCACGCGATGTCGAGAGAACGTAGGCTGGGGGGAGATTTGCTTGCTTGAGCGGAAGAAATCTTCTCAAATTGGGACCAAGTTTCCCTCCCTATCTAAAAAGATTATCTAAAAGATAAAAGAGAGGCAGGGGGCGTTCAGCTATCCTGGCTGCAGATAACATCTGGACGATTTAGATTTAATTTTTTTTAATTTTTTAATTTTTATATAAAAAAATATTTTTTTAAAAAATATTGATTGAGAGATTATCTACCTAATAAAATAATTTTTTTAAAAAAATAAAACATAAAAAAAAATTAGATCTAAGCCATCCAGATCTCATCTAGACGGCCCAAGGGAGCTGGGTGCCCCCTACCTATCTGCCTATCTAAAAGATAGGCAGGGAAACTCGGTCCTCAAATAGGGGCTTGCTTTGTAAATTTCTTGCTAGTTTATGATGTTAATATTCACAAGTGATTTTTAACAAAATCACATATTAAAAAAAAATAGTTAACTCAATAATTATATAATAAATTTTTAACTTTACCCTCATTTTCATTTATGGATATGTATATTTCAACTCTTTATTTTTTATTTATTTTCATTAGTATAATTAATATGAGTAAAATTATTATAATCTCATTTATTACTTAAAATAAGGCTTATAAATAGGATCAATTTTTTTAATTTATAGATAAGATTATTAAGAATAGGTGGGAGTATTTTAATCTTATTCTGTTGATGCCATTACTAATAAAGTTTTCGTAGGGAAACCATAGAAAAGGATCCGCTACCTGTCCTAATAAACAATGCTTCTATATAATAAATAAGTGATATTAATATACTCTACTCTATTATGACAAGTTAATTTTTGTTTCAGGTAATTCAGGTAAAAATGTGTTATAAGCAAATAAGATTAGGAAAATTTCATTGAACCCCAAAGAATGTGACAAAAAACTGCATCCAATGAATCAAAATGAATTTAAATTTTGTAGACAAAAAAAATAATATTGTCCTCTTTTTTTTATTTTTAAAGAGCATTTACAAGATAAATAAGGACATTTATAAAACAAAAAAAAAAACATTCACAAAATAAATAAAGAGATTAAAAAAATTTAGAGAATTAAAAATATTTTGGTGAAATTTTAGAAAGTCAAAAGTTAAGAAACTAAAACATCTCACGTGCTTATAATGTGCACACACCCGATTTCCTGGGCGGGGTGGTTGACCTTACAGATCTACCAATCCGGTGAAGGTTCGTCCATGTTGTTGTGGGTGGTGACTTGTACGCACTGACTCTTACTTGCTTATTCACGTCATGTAAATATTCTATCAGGTTATAATTATAAGATAGAATTGAATTTTTTAAAAAATATTAAGAAAAATAATTACATTATTTTAAAATATTTATATTTTTTTTTTTTAAAATTATTTTGTTTAATTTATAAAATGATATATATTTTTAAAGATACACAATATATGATGTGATTAAATAATTTATTTAACTTCTTTAATTTCTCCAAAAAATAATTAGCTCTATCTTATATTTATTATCAGGAGGAGTATATTACTTTGAAGTATTTATATTTCTATTTTTTTTTCAATCTAATTTTTTTAAATTATAAACTAATATATAATCTAATAATAAATAATTTATATTATGATTAAGAGTGTATTTAAATTTTTTAATATCATTAAAGAGAGCCAACTAAGTATTATAGTAAGGACTAATGGTATGTTTGGTGCGAAGGGGTGGGAAAAATTATATGAGTTGGTTTTGAAAAAATTAGAGAGTGGAGTAATAAAATTTTAATAAAAATAAGATGCAAAATAAAAGAGACAAAAAAATTAATTAAGAACTTTTAAACTCAATTCTCTAATTTTTTATAAATCCAAGTCATAGAAATTTTATATCTCCAACAAATCTCTCATGCCAAATAGGCCCAAAGAATAAAAGTGAAACAGGTCTTGTATAATCTAAAGGCAATTTTTTTTATTAAAAAAAAAAAAAAAAGTTCACTCACGGGCTGCTAAAAAATGAGATAAAACTTTAATTAATGTACTCTTGCAGTTTCACGTTAGCCTAAAATATGTATTCACCCAACCAAGAGTGAGTTTCTAGAAGTCAATGGTACCTACACCCTTTTTATTTTTCCTATCAAACAGTAATTAAACTGGTAATCAGTTCCATGTGGATTGAACTTCCCAGGCTGTTGATAGCTCCCACTACTTATTCATCAGTGAGATCTTAATAGAGGGGAGGGATTTAAATACAGATTAATTAACTGATTTAACGAGGGTAAGTAGTTATTTTGTTTATTAAAAATATTCTTAAGAGAGAATAGATGTGTTAATCGTAATTTGTTTACATAATTAGCACACTCATTATATACTTCTCGTAAGGTTTGAACATGCAATGCCACACTTAACAAAGTATTAATGGAGAGGTTTAGATTTCACATTATGTCTTATAAATTGAAATATAAAATCCTTATTAAAATCTCTCATAATGTCTTGCAATGTGAAATATAAAATGTGAGATTATCAAACCTGGACCGGCCTCTTTCCAGTCCAGGTAATAGGTCAATAGTTAGTAGATGGGTTGGTTTGGAGTTAAATTTGTGGGAAATAAGAAATTAAAAAATAATTTAGATTCATATTATAGTGTGATGCCATCCAAAATCAATTTAATACATTGAAATCGCTGAAAAAAATAATAATCATATACTTATCAAACATTCTTTATAATTTCTTTAACATGTTGATATCTAATATCAATCGACCATTCAATGACACTATAATTAATAATTATAAATATTGTTCCTAACAAATTATCAAAATAGATAGATGATAACAAAATATTTATATTTACAATCCCTTAATCACTAGGCTAATAGTCATTAACACAAAAATTATCACTAACTTTAATTGATTTTGCCATCTACCCCATAAAAAAAACATTTTTAAAAAACAAAAAATAATTATCTTTAAAAAAAAAAACTGGGTCAACCAATCAAACCACCTAAGATGACCAGGTTACACAAAAAAATCCGGGTTAGGGACCTGTCCGGACCAATTTTGTGGCCAAGTTACCATTTTCAGAGTTGATCTAACCGATTCGATCTGGGTTTGATATCCATAATAAAATCTTTAAGAATATGCCTCATGAATCATAGGAAGATACTACACGAGAAAAAATACTAATTTGGTTGGGGGAAAAAGATGCACGTAGAAGGTATGAATTATATTAGTTGTAACTTATAAAGTGAGATGTTTTATGGTGAAAGTATTTGCACGAGCTCTTCCTGCACATATTGATAAAGTATTTTCAATATATTTTAATGAAACCGAGAATGATTTTAAACCTCTTTAATTTTTCTTTAAATCTAATAAACTTTTAACTTCACAAATATTTAATATATATTTTAATGATAAATAAAAAAATAATAATATCCACAAACAAATAATTAGGGGTAAAATTGGACATTTAAAGAATTTGATCAGATAAATTATATTAAAAACAAGAAAATACTTACTCCAATATATTTTATAAGACATTTCTAGTTAATTCATATGTATTGATAAAAACGATTAAAAATATTAATTGTTTTTTTTCCTAACCACATGAGAATTAATTAATCACAACTCAAACAAAAATGTTGTCTATACTCTATACCATCAGAATAAAAACATACCAACCTTCTTTATTAAAAAAAAAAAATACAAACCATCACAATAAATGAACATTTTGGGAATAAATGAAGTAATGAACATCAATTGGTGGGCCTGGCGTGGTCAACACATGCATGGCATTTATTATGACTTTCATGTCCCAGTCCCAGAAAATTGGGCACTGCTGCCAGTATATAATATATTCTGCATATGGTTGTAGAAATTAGGTTTTTCCTGTCCGCGGATATGAGTTAGGACGTTTTATCACCAAACCTGACGACTTGATGGCCTAATTCTGAAAGTTATCAATAGATTTCTCATTTTTGTTGGGCTTTTTTTTTTAACATTTTATCAGAGATTATGTCTCTTGCTTGAATTAGTATTGTAAAAACATGTTCAGGTAAATGACGGAGACAAAACTCCTTTGTCATACTTACATAGTATACTACAAGAGTTAAGTAACAACTTTGCCTCAGAAATATTACCGCCAAGAGTAATTTTGTCCTGAAAGTTTTTTTAGGCTCAATTTTACCTCAAAAGTATAAAAACATAGTAATATTACCCTTCATTTAACAGCGCAATTGACGAAGTTAACACACTCAAGTGTCAAACATTGACACTCGAGTGTGTGCAGTGTTTTTTTTCCTTTAACGTTCACACTCAAAATGAGTGTGGACTGCACACTCACTCGAGTGTGCAAGGCGCATATTGCGCGCACACTCGAGTGTTCACTCGAGTGTGCGCTTGCACACTTGAGTGAGTGTGCAGTCCACACTCATTTTGAGTGTGAACGTAAAAAATAAAAAAAAATCTGTACACACTCAAGTGTGCGGGTATCACACTCGAATGTGTAATTCCGTCAGTCCCTCTATTAATTGGAGGGCAACATTGTTACGTTTTTATACTTTCAAAGCAAAATTGAGCTTAAAAAAATTTCCAAGACAAAATTGCTACTTAACCCTATACTACAAATCATGGTAGAAAAGCAGTTTATACCACTAATCTAAACAAACACATAATACTACTCCTACAAATCATGAACACAGGAGATTGTTTAAGAATAAATGTGATCACGGTTTTTGTTATCCTCCTACTCAACCGTACTTTCATGTCACTCAGTAATAGTATATTGTAGGTTCATATCTCTCCACAATAGTGTCTGGGAATATACTTTTCAAGGCTAAAGACTACTATAAGTCTATAACTCAAATTGAACAAGTGTTTGTTTAAAATAATAATTAAAGTATTTAAAAATAGTTTTTCCATAATAATTTATAATATGAAAAGCTCGTGACAAAATTTATATCGATTTACCTAAAATAAACATGAAACACCCAAATGTTCCAAACAGACATTTTAATACATAAATAGGGAGGGAAATTAAACAACAACGGAAGGTGAAAAGAGAAAGAGTGAGACTAAAACCTCGTGGACGAAGGCTTCGGTTTCGGGTTTGGAGAGGTCGGAGTGAAGGGCCTGCACGATTAGGTGCTGGTTTTGATCGGTGAGGGTGATGAGAGCCTCCAACTGGGAAGCTCTCCACTGGTAACTCCGAGTTCTGCCGGAATCAAAGGCGGTTCTCAGGCGGCCCACCACCGCCGACGCCTCCTCCGAATCCAACGCATACTCCTTGCTCATCTCAGCCGTCTTCTCCTGCTCTGCAGCTTCACTCATCTGATCTGATTAATTATATTGGCGTGAACGAGGAGCGTTGCATTATATTGTGTTTCTATATATAATATAATACTGCTGTTATAATCCCGATGTCCTGGCCTTGTCTTTAGCGTTGGCGTTTGACTGTTTATTGTTCCTCCAACTCAACTAAAAGCCCATCAATACAACTATGCTTCTCCTTCCAAGATTCAATTGGATTTGCCTCCCATACTCTTTTATCTTTTTCTTTATCTTAAAATATGAACAATTCAACTTTGTCTTTTATAAAATATTAAAGATTAAAAAATATTTAAAAATAATATTTTTATAAAAAACAAAATCTGAACCATTCATATTTCAATCCAACGATTGAGATGAAGAATAAGGTGGAAGAGCATCGGAAGGGAAATGGATGGGAACCAGATCCGATTCAATTACGTACTGGGATCTCCAGTTCGGCCGTTGATTTCGACATTATATTATCTCTCTTTCTCTCTTCTAAGAAATTCAGAACTTTTTTTTTGGCTAATTAACAATTTTAGCTGATATAGACTACTCACCACTTTCTTATAGTTTTTGAACAATTCATTGTGACGTCGTCTACAATTTTTGCAGTTGTGTGCGTGCGTGTTTATTAAGTATTTAACCAAAACCCACCACTTTTTGCAAATGCTGGCATTTTTCTGAACACTAAACTGGAGAGAGAGTTAAGTCATACACTCCATCTGATTTTTATTATAAAAATACCAACTAATAATTCTTACAAACTAATAAAAACAGTTAAAATTATTAAATTTATCATAAAATTTAAGTAATTTTTAATATTACCCCTATTAATTATACTAAACTCTAATATCATATTAATTATTATTCTCATCCACTACCCTTATTGATTATGGGTATACATGAAAAAAAAATATTTAATGCTAATCCCTTGTAAAAAAAATTAAATACACTTATTAATTAATACCTTATAATAAAGATCAGAAGGAGAGTACAAATACATGTTAGTGTCACTCTAAGAACCGACATACCCGTTGGGCCCAAAACAAGAATTAAACAGACGTCCTTACACCTCAATATTTCACGACAGATTTTTTTACTGGCTTGAGTTACAAGTATTAATCATGTTAATCACATGTCTTAAATCCGATCAACATGAAGTAAAATAATTACTCTATAAAATTGATCATCCTTACCTCGATTAAACACAAAATGAGATTGGGTCCACTTCTCTAATGTAAAATTTCATCACTATGGCCATCACGATTACAACATTTAACCTAGCAATGTTCTTTTTTTAAAAAAAATAATAATAAAAAAAAAAAGACAAGCAAATTTATAAATCAAGTTTCTTAGCCTTCAGCCCTTCCCGCATCCCCTTAAACCAAAACGCCCCAGAGCTGAACCAATGTGGGCTTTAATGAGAACCTCATACATACAGGCCTTGGCCCAGACCATATTTCGCAAAGCAATTTAAGCCCTGACCTGTCACATTCACTTTCATAAAATAATAATAATAATAATAATCTACTCAACAATGAAGGGTAAAATTGTGCATTTATTTAAAACATTAATGATACGACTTATAAATGATTTATGGATAATACCTTGGAGGTCCTAATTATAGGACATAATTTATAATGTAAAATTTATATTATAAACTATGTACTTTTGTGCAAAGTCTTGGAGTGAGTGATTTAGCAGCAAGCACACATATGGAAAATCATGTGGTTATTAGCCCTTGTTTGGATCAGCAAAAATGGTACGATGGAAAAGGAAAATTGAAATTTTCAGATGACGGCTCCTGTTTAGATCAAAATTTCTATAGGAAAAGATTTTTGAGCGGGTGTCATTTTCCCACGTTTAAAGGAAAATGGGTTCCTACAAAAAATGGTGGAAACCCATTTTCTAGCGCTTATGATTACCCCCTTCTTGGCTAGCTGTATAAAAGGGTGAACATGTGACGCTGGAAACAGAGAGTAGAGAGCTATGGAGAACGAAGGAGAAGGCGAGTGGAATTTCAACACAACAACATCATGTATGTAATAGCTACTACTATGTATAAATTATATAAGTCCTCGTTGTAAAACACATAATACCACCTTTCTTTTTTTTCTTCTCCATGATCCCCCCATCCCCTGTTCAAACTACTTAGAACAGAGTTTAGCAGAGGATGCCAATTTACTCAAGCAGACTTTTGTTTCTACTCGAGCAGACTCCATCTGGATTGACTTGAGGAAGATTAAATCATTTGTAAATCACATTGAAAGAGGATTTACCTTGATTAAAAAATACAGTGCCTAGAGTCACTATGTCTAGAGGTAAAAGACATGCCTAGAGGCAAAATGGATTTGAGAATAATAATGAGTTCGTCATTAGATGCCTTGAATAAAATTAATTGATGCCTTGAGTCATATTGCCTAAAGGTAATTTTGGGATGACTAGAGTCTAGAGGCATACAAGGCTTAAGTTCAAAAATACATTAGAAAATTTTAACTAGAGGCATGAAATAAATGTCCAGAGTCATGGTGCCTTGGGCATATACGGTGTAGTGGTGCCTTGGGCATATACCGTGTATGTACATCATATCATAGATGGAAGCAAAAGGTTTTGGCATGTGAGGCGTAAACAAGAAGGATCATGTGATGCAAAATTATTATTTTATGTTTAGGGCAAAAATGGAATTTTGCTAATTTTCTTCCAACCAAACATAATTTTTGCTATAAACCCATTTTCTTTTCCACTCTCAACCAAATGTGTCAACGGAAATTATTTTTTCATCCATTTCATTCTTTTAATTTCCATTCATTTCCCTTCCAACCTTTTCTCTTATCCAAACGGGCCTTAGGTCGACCAGAAAGCAATCTAACATACTTAGACCTGCACACCCATATTATATATATATATTGACTATGGATTAATTTGCATATATATATATATATATATGGCTGCGATGTTACTACATATATATACATACGCTCCACAAATTCAGCAACCTCTTGAGATGAAAATTACTCTATTGTCCCATTAATTCACAGAACCTCTAATTATATTCTTTCATTTTGGATCTTGATTTCTCCCTAGGTTCTGGTGACGTGGCCTTCCGTTTGCTAATACTATTACAGTTATTGTGGTCATTGTCCTGATCGTTCTCTTTGTCGGCAGATATGGATTCTCCTACGCATGAATTGTCTGGAAATTTCGGGAAGTAGGGTTGAAGCTTCTCCAAATCTGATAACTGAAGAGGCTTCAATAGAAACTCCTCTGCTCCTCCTTCCAGGCACCTATTCATGATCACACAAAATTTCACTTTATTATTTTGAATTTCCAGCGAACACCCATATATTTAATTAGCGACACGTACTTAGCTTGATATATAGTTTTGATACAATAATGCCTTTTCCTATGCAGCTAAAATCACGGTGAACTTTTTTATAGGCTTAGTTAATCACGTCCTTAATTATCTTTGGGTGAAGATGTAATATTTAGATGGAAAGAGAAATAATGAATAATAACGACATTGTCACGTACATGCTGATTCGTGAAGGCACATTTTCTGAAGACATAATGACGACGGGTATATCTTTCCAGGGAGATCCCTGCACGTACCAGTAAGATGATGCATGGGAAGCAAATTGAAGACAAGAGAATAAAAACTTAAAAAAAGGGACGTACGAGAGCAATATACATAATATACACACAATCTTATGATTTCGAATTCGAAACTTGTTTGTAGAAGGTGGTGTATAATTGAATGGTACGTGTAGTGGTTAATATAAGATATATAGAGGTTAAGAGAGACAGACCTTGAGTCGTTTAAGCAAATCATAACCACTCATCCCAGGCATGCAGTAATCTGTCATGATCATATTCACTTTTGTTCCCTGCATTTACATTTCACACACACAGATCATTTAACATTTAATACTATATATACTTGTTACTGTTTCGCATAATATCCAATTATCGATCCCCACACATCCCATCCCTACCACCACCTACCCTTTTAAATTAAACGGGTGCCAAATTCATCAAAGCCAGCCTGATCGAGAGCAATTGGGGGGAAAAAAAAAACTCCCATTCAAATGCATTGTCAATTAACGTCTTCAATATTATTCTGATGCTTAGTTTTGTTTTCTATACCAGCAGCGGCATTCTTAAACTAGCTAGAACTTTTTTGACTGGAAAATATTCAAGATTTGGATATGGGAGTACTGAAACAAGAGGCTGATGATTATACGGAGAAGAAAGAAGATCGAAGAGGATGAAGTGAAATACCTCATGGTGGGGCGAATGAAGAGGAGAAGTGGGGGAAGCATTGATAGTATTGTGAAGGTCATCAAGCAGACCAAGGTACTTCAAAGCTTGATCCCCAGATTCCACGCAGGTCACTGCATATACAATTCATAATAATTAAACACAATTAGAGCCACATAATAAAGATATATATACAGTATGACAACAAAATTTTGAGATCAGTACCTTTGCATGAAGAAACTGTAAGCAGCCTCTCTAAGAGCTTCCTGTCGATGACACTGTCATCCACCGCCAGCACGTGAAAATGCTCTTGCTCTCCCCTCCCTCCCACCACCACCACCTCCGATTCAACCGCCATTGATTACTTATTACTTATTTATATATTCCTCCTCCGGAGTCTCTCTCTCTCTACAGATATGTGTATTACTACTGAACACCAGATCAAGTAATATATATTCACCAAGCAGCTGGTTGTTTTCTAGAAATCATATAGCGATCCCTGTAGGTCCCATCCAAGTAGACCCCACTATTATTCTTCTCTCTCTTTTACTTTGCAGTACGAGCTAGGCTCCGAGAGAGCTAGGAGAAAGATGGAATAGAAAGACGAATGACAAATTGACAATGCAAGATATATAGCTAAGTGGCAATTTATTAACAGCCCCTTTAATTGCACAAGTGGACCCATTCATGCATGCGGTATTGCTAGCTAGCTAGTGCTACATGTAGGGGATGAGCAGGGAATAAAAGATCTCGTACTGGTTAATTCATTCCTTGCTGGGCTTTAAATATAAATATAAGGTAGAGATTCTAAGTTTTGTGTAACCCCTCGTATTTGGATTTAACTTGTGTGGGGATCGGTCTTCCTCACCTTTAGGGAGGGGGTTCAATCCCTACGTTGGTCAAGGTGTTGGGGGCCGGGAGGCATCCTAGGGGTCTAGGAAACAGTGGTAACGCTAGTAGAAATGTAGACATGTGTACTCTCTAACCAGTATCCCCTATGAACTAGGCTTCAAGTGCTCTGCCCCTGGACTGTGGGTGAGCCCGACCCCTTTCCTAAAATTTATATAACAAAAAACAAAAATCTAAGTTTTGCGTAGTGTGAGGTAAGTACTTTTTCTGATTCTTATTATAAGACACCAACTACTAACATTTTTTTATCCTTATTATAACTAACTCATTTATTACTATTTTCTCATTATGCCTTTATTTTTAACTAACTTATTTAAATCTATATCATTAAAATATGGATGAAGTTGGAAACATTTATAAATTTTGGACCCAATTAATGATTTAATTTCCATTCCTTGGTTTATGAGAAAAAATAGTTAGTATCTTATAATAAAGACCAGAGGGAGTATGTGAAAAGATTTTTATCTCGACTTGCGCAAAACCTAAGTTTTGAATGCTATTCAAATAGGTACTAAGACTCAATTTTTTAATTAAAAAATTTCATTTAATTTAATTATTTTAAATTATTTATATTTATATTTTTTTCAATCTAATTAATTTTCACAACTTATTAACTGATTTATAATTTAATCTATGGTGAAATAATACATTTAACTTTTTTAATCTTAAAAAAAGTTCATTAGGTCTATATTTTGTAATAGTTAGGACTCTTGAGCAAAAAAGCAATAGTTAGCCCTGGAGGAAGTATTTGTAATAGTTAGGGCTATAGTTTGACTTTTGTTTTTTCAAAATGATTTTTTTAACTGCTGTGCACGAAAATGAATCTAAACTGATTATAAGAAGTAGCCTATTCTTACTGATCTGTATTAATTAATGTAACACACACACACACACACACACACATATAGCCTCAAATCTCAAATCTTTCTCTCTAGATTCGCTCGATCGCGTTGGTACAACCACCACAGGCACACACTCTAACACTATATGTGACACTGATATGCTTTCTCTCTGTGTTTTCCCTTTCTCTTGTATTTTATTTGACTGCTCACCAAAATCTCAAGATCTTTGATTCCATCATCATGACCAAAGTTAAGAGTGGATCAATTTAACTGATTAAACTGCTATTACTTTTCCTCTTTCACCTACATTACTGGAGCCTCGCTGTCATCACATATATATATTCACCTTATCTTATACTTCTTCACCTCTATTTTCATTTTGACACACCACACCGCGGTCTGCTCTATAATCTGACAATATCATTTGTTAAATATCACACTCATCATAAACATAGATACCTGGAAACAGGCCACTGATAATGGACAAATTCATACCTGCTTTATTTTGATCAAATTAAGATAACCTCACCAGAATTTTTTCCTGGGTCCCTTACACAGGTGATTGCCAGTTTGTTGGGACTAGAGATAATTAACCCATCTATAATTCCCATGTGATTTCATTAAATTTCATCCTACCATATGTTTGATTATTGCCTTGTCCATATTTATCTCCTGCAAAACCACAAAATCCCTCAAGAGACGGCCATGTGAGGCTCAATATATTTACGGTTCAAAATATGTTTCACTTCAACAGATCGCAAGACAAAGACACATTACTAAAGCTCCTGTGTATATATCATCATCAGAAGCTCATCCCCTGATAATAATACACGCATACATGTGTCAAATTATAATTCTACAGAGAAATTAAAAGTACATATAGTAACTGTAATTGTAATATGTACTATATGTATAGGGATCCGTGAAGGAATGAAGGAAATGATTGAAATGAGGAGCAAATATAATCTTGGGTGGGGTATGTTTGGCATAGGGATAGAGATCTCTTCCATATTTCGAATCTGTTGCCTTTAGAGGATGTCCTCATTCATACGTAGCACAAAGTCTTCCTTTTATTCACAGTCGAGTGCGGGCCCCATCCCCTGTCTGCCACGTGTTCCTCCTTTCGTGCTTAGACCCAATCATACGTCTGACAATGAGGCGCGATCATTATGTCCCAACGTGGTTTCACAATGACCGTCTGATCACATCACCACTCCCTCACTTTTTCCCTCTATTCCTTCTTTTCCCCACTTGGTGCTAATTTCTCTGTTCAATTCCTTGCCTTTCTCTTCCCTCTCTTGTTTCTTCACTTCATGCAACGCCACATCCAATATGAATCTGATCTATATACGAGTATACAATTATGGGTCGTGTGTGTCCTTAATTATCAAGTACGTGTATGTCTGTGTGTGTATTTATCTTCATTCCTCCATTTGCCAAATTAAAACAACTTCTAATTTACACGGCACTGCTACATTAATTTCTGCTTCAATCTATCGTTTCCCCCCCTCTCTCCAACACGCAAAAACGTATTTTTTTTAAAAAAATGTACTTGTTGATCAAGCTTTGAGTTTTCTGTTAAGAAAACAATAAGAAATTATCATTTAAATTTTAAAATCCTGAATTAATCTCGTTGATAATGAGAATATAAGTATAAATTATACTCCTTCGGATCTTAAATATATAACATCAGAGCTAATAATAATATAGCAATTGACGATTCACCATTTTAATAGATAATAATTGATTTGAGATTTTGAAGTTTTAAGTATTGTTTTCTTCTTCTTCTTTTTCCTTTTCCTTTCTGGTCAGATATATATTCGCCCAGGTTTAATTTGTTGATTGGAAAAAGTATTAATTAACCATTACTAAGGTTGGTTTTGTCGCCCGATAATCAAATTACCTAATTTCTTTACTTTTTTAACCATCTTGTTTTGTTGGTTGGCACTCATTAACCATTTTAATTAAATTCTATTCGTTTGATATAACAGTTTCTCTCAGTTTGGGCAGAATTTGATTTCTCACGAGCTTATATGCTAATGAAAAATAGGAGAATTTCAGTTTTTCCAATACGATATGACATAATTTCTGTCAATCTTTCAAACTTCCAAACTTTACTGCACCCACTTAGGTCAAAACAAAATCAAGTTTTTGGATGAAAAGATAATAATGCACTTACTTTATTTGTTATGTAAGCTATCTTATTTATCTTATAAATATCCATATTTATCTTAAGAATTTTTATATTTATCTTGTAAATGCTCATATTTTTAATTCCTTTTTTAAATTTCCATATTTTTATTTTGTAAATAATCAAAATGTTTTTAGTTTCATTTTTTTTCAAATCTCTTTATTTATCTTGTAAATACCTTTATTTATCTTATAAACGCTCTCTTAAAAAAAAAGAAAAAAAAGAACTTCACTATATTTTTAGTCACAACATTTAATTTCATTTTAACTCTTAGGATAGAGTGAAATTTTTTTTAGGTTAACTAGATTATGTCACATCCTAACGCAATATAATGAAAACTTCCTATACAAAAAGGACACGCAATCCCAACACCTCCATCCCAGGTCAACGTCATAAGGATTATATTCTTAGCAAACTTTGTCTCATCGTTGATCATTTAGGAGTCCAATCAAATGATTAATCATACAATTAATTTAACTATAAAATATCTTCTTTGATGACTATTTATTTATCATACAATTAATCAACCAATTAAGTACTCTGCCTGCAGTATAGCAGCTGCCCCAGGACTTGAGTCCACCCAGTTGATGAACCACCATGCCCTCCAGCAAATTACGAACACAGCTACATTGAATGACGTGAAAAAAAATAAAAAAATACTCTTCTTAAACTTTGGGTCAATATTATTATAAATAATTCTCTGAACTTTTAAAACAAAAAATCGAGTTTAATTGTGTCAACTCGCGCGCAACCCATATCAGATTTTCTCTTTAACTACTAATGTTTTAAAAAGGAAAAAAAGAGCTAACAATGATAACTTTTTAACTTAAAAAAGTAATATTTGACCAAGTTTTTGGTTTTGAAAAATCAGGATTAATTTACTACGAACGACTTAAGAATTAAAGAACTATTAATATCATTCGAAAAATACTAAGCCAAATTTAAAATGAAACCCCACTAATTAATTCATGGTCCCGTGCTTGATGTCTCATAAGATCACATCACATGCACCCAAAGTACCTCATTTATGCATAAAATTCAAAAGCAGAAAAGGTCGACTTGAATATATATATATATATATATATATATATATATGTGTGTGTGTGTGTGTGTGATGACTTTATGCAAATTTCCCTTCGGATGCTAATCTTGTCACGCACGGAAAATTTAAAAAGTGAGGTAAAGTCTAAATGGCGTCTTTAATAATCAATCTTAATTGCTTCATACTTGTAATTTTTGCAACTGCATGCCTTTTATTTAATCAATCAATCAGTTCACGAGCTCCTTTTTTGAATTACCCATTAACTTTTTCCACATTCATTTTGACTTTGAGTTACCAAATCAACCACGAGAGATAAAAAGAATCGATAATCTTAGCCACTGCTGCTTAAATTAGGTCATGCCCCGGTCACACGAGATTTCCTTAGATCTGCTTTCCGGGCCCACTCCTGAATCTGGCCATGTCTCCTTTAATCTCGTTCTTTTGTTTGTACGCGAATTTCCAAAGGCATGGCCCATCCAGCCAACTTTTGTTCATTTGGGACTATGAAATATTTCTCACCCCCCCTACTCTTCTTCCTGGCCTGCCCAAGTTTCTCTTGGTCAACTAATTAATCAACGTTGTTTGGATTACGGCGAGACAAAATCAAAGTTTTAAAATCCTTATTTTGCACTAAAAGAGAAAGATCACGGCACCCAATTAGTTAATTAATTATACTTGCAAGGATCCATCGTGATTTATATATGATATACCCTAGCCAGATTCTTCTCTCTTTCTTCAAATCCGAGCTTTCTCATATATATATATTACTAGGGAAATGATCCATGGATTGAGACTGATTAATAAATAAATTGAGATTGATTTCATTAATTGTGGAAACGTGATGACATACATCTGAACCTGGATGCTGACAGAAACATGTGGCAGGACTAAACAAATTAAAAGCCCAAGAAAAAGTGTGGGTTCACCTCAGCGCATCTATGAGCTTAAAAGCTTATCCTGCAAAATCACGTCGTTTTACTACCAAAACACCGCTTGTGCGCGGGATGAGCTTTTAAGATCATGGATAGCAGGAAATGGGTTTGAAGAAGTGCAGGGTGAAAGTGCATTTATACTCCCTATACATCCGGAGTTCATTTTCTGTCTACTTCCAGATCAGTATCCCACCATTGTATCTTTCTATACGTTGCATCACATAATTTCTTCTGGTCATGGTTAAAAAAGAAAAAAAAAAAAAAAAACTTCCCAAGCTACCAGGAGAAAACCCTTAATTAATCATTCGGATGGGTCCGCTATTGCAATCTACTTTATGAAATTAAATAAGCTGATGATATGACAGGGCTTTGAAAATGCCATCTATGTAACCGCATGGTTATTATATCCGTTATATAACAGCATATAACCTCTTTCCGTAACGACATCATATTCCGCTCTAAGACAGCCTTAATTTTCAGAAAAGAATATCGGCCACTTAAACATTTAAGCATATGATTCCGATTGGTTCATGTAAATATATATCATTATCAATATATATCATGCCTGATCTCTTTTGATTCACTCTTTGACCAAAAAAAAAAAATCTCTTTTGATTCACGTGTTTTTGGATATATACATAAATTATCGTCTGCGGTTTGCTTTATTATTGATGGTGTTCGGCTTTGCAAATGTACAATGAAATCAAATAGAGATAGATTTTGACGTTAAAAAGAGAAAAGGAAAAGTGGTGAAAATCCGTAGAAAGATACTGCATGTGGTTGTGGGACTTTATTTTAAAATGAGGAACACAACTGGGACAAGTTACGCATACGCGTGAATGATGAAGATGGTCAAAGGCCACCAAAGACGGAGCTCAGTTCGGTAAGAAACATTGTTTTCATGGTAAAAGGAACGTGTGCCTTTATCAAAATGTGACTCTCCAAGGGCAAAAAGACGAAGCATTAACACAACTCCAACAATGGTGGCAGAAGGAGGGGGTCCCTCCAATTATATCTGATGCAATTCATGGCCATATATCCTCCCAACCCACATGCTTGTCCTTTCTCTTATCTTTCTTCGCATATTTAAAGCACATTTCATGTGGTCCATTATCGTTTTCTGAAATATATAGACATCCTCCTGAACTCTTAATTCATAACTATGGTAGATGGTTTCTTTCTCTTCTTGTTCTTTTTCGTAAAAGAAAACCGTATTTTTTCCCATCACGTGAACGCTTTTGAGATGCTACTATTGATGTTTGAAGAACCGACAAAATAAATGAGAGAAGAAGGTTGTAACATAACTTTTAAAAAATTGAGATGAAGGGTGATCCATTGAGGCACAGCGCCTTTTTCATATGGGCACACAAAGAATACAAATGAGAATCTGAATTGTACAACAAAGAAATTGCATGAGCATTAAGGTTTGCATGCGCATTCGGCCTTATCCTTGATGATTGGCCTCTATTCATCTCACAAATGCGGCTACCTTCTATGAATCTTGTTAGATAATCAACGTAAATATATAATTGGAATCCAACCAAGTAGTGCAATCCACACCAAACAGAGTTGCTATTCAGATTTAAATTTGCTTATATGTTGCACAACAAAAAGCACCACCGTAATAGAAGTGAGAGCGACGAGCAAAAGAAGGTTGAGTGTAGTATGGACAAGCAGAAAATGACTACAATTCATCAAGGGTAACAACTGTTCCCTCATCAATTCCATATTTATTTTATTATTTAAATTTATGTTAAATATGAGATGGACATTAAATTTGGCCCATTAATTCATCAAGGGTGACATTATATATGTCCCAAACCCAACGAAATCTAGAAACGATGGCACCAACCTGATTTACAAAAGTGGCAAGAGGCATCAACTTTTTGATTGATATAAATCTTATATCGCGTGATTATCAGCCAGTCGGGGAATTGAGTGGTAAAGAATGATGAACTTTTTTTCACGGGCCATTGGATATGAATAATTATTAGCTTGTTGAGCCAAAAAAAAAAAAAAGAATAATTGTTGGCTGAATGGTGATTGACGTGAGCTGATGATACGACCATGAGCACGATTGTGGGCCCGTGAATCAAACAAATCCTTCATTTGCTGGGAAATCTTTTACCACCTTCTTCTTCGCATACCAACTGCACACACATTTTGTTTCGATGAACCACCAATAATTTATGTTGCGAGCGAAGAACTACTTAGGATGACATGTCATTAGTGTTGATTAATGGATCAGAAAAAGAATGTGTCCGTTTCTGTGCGTGGAGGGTGGTGTTAAGGCTGCTCATTTTGATTTATTGAAGCCGAATGCCACGCCCGATCTAGTAGTTGCGTGCTCTTAAATATAAAGGCCAATTGATTTTTGTTTTTGTTTTAGAAACTGAGAATATTAAATAAATTACTTTAAAAATATTTATATTTACTTTTGTCTAATTTATAAACTAATATAGAATTTGAGGAAAAATCACATCAAGGTCTTAAGAAAAATAATATCATAAAAATCTCATAGTCTAGAATTTAAGGGAAAATCACATCAAGATCTATCAAAGACAAAGGAAAGAACCATCATGCATTGACAAGAGAAGGAGTTATTACTAACAAATTATGATATTTTTCTGATATTTTTTTTAAAATTTATTTGGGACTTACTGTGATTTTCCCATAGTTTAATGACTTTAACCACACATAACATATATATGATTAAGTAATTTATTTAATCTCTTTAATCAATTAGGTTTTATATTTAAAACATGAAACAAAATGTTCTTCGAAGGGTGTGTGGTGGTGGTCTATGGTGTGACATTGTCGAGGTCTTGAAGAAAAAATGTTTTTATAGCAACTGTGCAAGTAAAAAAAAAAAAAAAAGAGGGAAAAAAATTTATATTGTTATGAATATTAATTATATGGAAGTAACTAGACTCATAGCTAAGCCAACATGCTAACTTACCTATTTGCTTTTCAAGTTGTCTTTATTAATTGTGGCTTGTGGTGGAAGACTTTTGAAAGCCTATAAATAAAGGCATTGTGCTAGCATAGTAATTGCACATACATAAATAAATGAGAATGACTACTATTTCTTTCTTGAATTTTCTCTTCTCTCACTCTTTGCTCTCTATCCCTTATATCAAGTTTCTTTCATTTTCATAACATATTTCAATGAAGGCAGCAGGGAACCTCTCCCTATCTCACATACACATCGGTCATATAGTCATTGGTCATAATAGTTGTCCTACGCATGTAAACAGAATCAACTTCCCCACACACGCATTAGATTCTGCACACAGTACAAAAATACTTGGCATAGAAATAGCTAGGCTTTGAAAATTGAGCCCTCCCAAATCTCTGAAAGGCTTCATTGAGAGCACTAATATCCCGCTTGTGTGTAGGTGTTTTCATTTGTTGCTGCTCTTAGAACAGCATGCATTCTTTGCTGGTGATTTTCCTCCAAATTATGTCCATGGTGCATGCAAAAATGTGGCAGGATGATGGGTTAGATATAAAGACCTTGGAACCACCAAGCACATTTAGATCCACTTATTGGAATCGTTCTAGTTTAACTAGTACTCTTATGTTTGAGCCCTAGATATACAGCCACGATAATTATTTAGAGGTAACAAATTTCCCGCAAGTTGAATTAGTCCATTGCTAGGAGCGTCGGATGTTGGTGGATAAATCCAAAAAAAAAATATAAAAACTTTAAAAAAAGAAAAGAAAAGAAAAGAAAATAGAAATTGGGTAAGGGGTGAAGGTGTTTCAAATTAAAACATATGAAAGAGACCAGAGAGCCAGGCTAATGGGCCAGTGGGGATCATATATCATTTGCCAACTCTATTAATATTTGTTTGGGAAGCCAAGGAGCAACAAATGAATATGAATATTTGGGTTCTAGCAAAAAAAAAAATGAATATTTGGGACAATAATATTGGAGTGGATAAAGTCTTATTCTTTATAATCTGGGTCTAGACATATATACACATATACACAAGCTCCTACTCTACCTATTAGTTTACATTCATAGAATTGAAACAACATTGGCAGATTTTCCAGATCTCCACATACAACGAGAGGACGGGCTTTGTTTTGAGAGTATGATATCTTACAAGCCTAACCCAAGTGACAACAACCTGAATCAGTGATGTTGAATGAGATATGTTTCAGCAATGGTGGCATGAGCAGCAGCGCCAATGGGAAGAACATGGTCGTCGATCATGAAAAGAGGAGAATGCCCAGTGTGAATAGATCCCAACGTCTCGTTCCTGATGCCAATGTAGAAGAAAGCAGTAGGCACCACCTCCGAATAGAAGGAGAAGTCTTCAGCTCCCATCATGGGTGGCACCACCCTGAAATTTGCTTCTCCCAGCAAATCCCTCGCCACCTTCTTCACATGTTCGTACGTTCTCTCATCATTCACCGTCGGAGGATATATGGTGTATTCCTTCTCGAAGAAGTCCAATTCCGCCGAGCATCTGTACACGCTGGCTTGTTCCACAATCACCTGTTTGTTTCAGACCACATGCAATTTGTTTTTAGCAAATTAAAAAGGTTCGTCCATAGTGTGTGTATTCGCTAACTAACCTGCTCTATTCTCTGAAGGAGCTGGTAAAAGCTTGCGTTAGAGAAAGCTCTGAAAGTGCCACCAATGACCACTTTATCGGGTATCATGTCGAGATGGTTGCCTCCGTCGACAGAAGTCACCGACACAACCTGAGTTAATTTAGACAGCCACATTGTAAATAAGAGTTGAGCCCGTTGACTTTTTTGAAGAGGGTAAAAAACCTAAATAAAAATAAATAAAGTCAACTAGCTAGGTGTTGTATATGTTAAGGTCTTGTATATAACTAAAGACAGGAGGCAGTATATATATAGAGAGAGAAGAGGAGACCTGGGAATCTAGAGGATCTGATTCACGAGAGACAATAGCCTGTAAGCTGATGACGGCCGCAGAAGCGGCCAAGAGTGGAGTGTTTTTGTTGTTGGCTGTGATGACGGCTCTGAAGAAGCCACAGCCGGCGAGCAGAGGACCGGGGCGGGACCCAATAATGCCAGTTGGGAGCTGATGAGAGACATGAGCTGCAAATATGGCCTCCACGTCATCCAAACCTCCCTCTTCTATTATTCGTTTAGCTCCATTCCCTGCTTCCTCTGCTGGCTGGAATATCAGTACCACAGTTCCCTATCAACAACACCACATTCATGTCACCACAATACTACCATGTATATTAATTCACAGATTTAGTAAACCTTCTTCATTACTAGACCTTTTGTCTGTTTCGGACCTGAGAGAGAACAAATTACCAATACAAGATAAATAGTGTCCTTTAGCTATATGATAATGTATATAACAGCAACTGAATCTGTTCCCCGTTCATTACGAACAGACGGGGGAAAAGTTTTTTTTTTTTTTTTGATACAACGGGGGGAAAAGTTGAAACCTTTTAAGCTAACTTTTGAAATGACCCGTGCCCGTACACTCCATTGTCCACGAACGAGCGGTCCTGTTGAATCAGGACCACGTGCTCTCGTCCATGCATAACAAAGCCAGCCAGCCTTTATACTAGAGATAGATATCCCACAGTGAGCATCTTTGCCAAACAGTTTTTTTTTTTTTTTTTTTTGCTCAGATCTTTGCCAAACAGTATCGATCTATATATTAAAATTTCCTCAGAGAATAAGTAAAAGAATGGAGTCCGTTTTTGTCTGGTATTGTCTGTCCTGAGCGGAGACATCAACTGACGTCCAAGTAACTGGAACCAACCCCACTCGAAGCTTAAAAAATCAACGCTAAATTAATGAAATCAAAGCCCCAAACCGAAACTGCTTCCAGTTGGTGTACTGTGTGCATACTATATATATGACGAAGTTCTTTTGGGTGAAAAAACTGACGTCAGCCTTGGCATCTAGCTTCTGGCCAGAGAATCTCCTCTCAAAAATTTATTATCTATCATATGCAAGGGCATGTCACCAACCTCTATATCCATTTTAATCAGTATATATAAATAGATTAAAATAACATCCATAGACCATCTATCATATGCAAGACCATGTGAAGGGATCGCACCGTGTGAAAATTTGGAGGTGGAGCAGGTTTTTAGAATTACGGTGAAGGGAAAGTGATTGGGTAAATGAGAATAATTAAGCAGGCAAACAAGGGCTTGGAATAAAAACAGTTTAATTGAATTTGGCAGTGTTTAGAAAATAAACCGACAAAGTTTTCAAATTTTTTTAGTGATAGGGTGTAAAATGGGGAAGAAGTGGAGAATGAAAGGACGAACCTTCAGTAAATGCTCGCGAATCTTAAGGATTTTAGCAGCACCGAGGAGCATGGTCACGTGTGCGTCGTGCCCACAGGCATGCATTTTGCCCGCTACTTTAGATTTGTATTCCCATTCCGCTGCCTCCTGCAGCCAAGTCATTAATACGCCTTTTCATTAATTAATTTTCAGGGATAAATTAAATCCGCATTTTAATTACATAATATCGCCCCCCATATATACAAAGTACTAACACGGTTTAAGCTTCTCTCATTCCCTATTTTCTCATTATTTATAAATGAAAAAATTAAAATAAAGGACTAAAATAAAATAATATTTAATTAGAAGGACCATAAAAATTATAATTATCAAGAAGGACTGAATAAAGTTAAAAGTATTAAATTACCTTTTTACTTCCCTAACTCAAAAAATAAAGAACAGAGTACCTTCTTCCATTCTCCCGTAAATATCAAGGTGGGGTCATTTGAAAAACCAGTATTATAAGTTAAAAACAATGATTTTTTATAATCCTGTGAAAACAAGAAGTTAATTAGAATAAAGTTATTCTTGAACTTTATTACTATACATACACTTTTACCAAATATCATCATTTTTAATTTCCAATACTAGATTCCGAAATGGCCTCACATTGATATACAGAAGAAGACGCTTTGCTCTTTCTTTTCTACGTTGGGAAGATAAAGGTTAATTTAGTACTTTAAGCTTATTCGGTCTTTTTTAATAATTATAATTTTTATGGTTATTCTAATTAAATATTATTTTATTTAAGTTCTTTATTTTAATTTTCCCTTTATAAATTATGTCCATTCATTCAAATATAAAAGCTTAAAAATAAGCTATGTTATCAAATTATCACTACTTCAACTTTTCTTTAATCTTTCTAATAAAATGAGCTATTCTTCTCTCATTCATTGATTTATGAGGTATAATAAAAAAAAAATAGGTGAATGAGAGAATATTCTACCGTACTAACACACATCAGTAAAGAAAAAAAGATGTCCCCACAAAACTTGTCGAAAGATTCCATTGCCACACGAACCAGAAATTAATCATATATTTTTATTATCGGTGCGTGAGAAGATAGATATTTTTATAGTCAAATATTTCATCCTGTATGAGAGACTTAGAATACTGTGATGTTTAGTTTAGAATAAAGTTCTTCTATGTTTTTTTATACTCCGTAGATAACATTTATTTCATGAATTTACCCTTGTATCACACAATTATTTAAAAGTTCATACAAACACGCAAAATGGTTCACGTTAAAACTCCAAGAATCAAACTTTTGTAGTGTTAAAAAGTTATCAAAGAGCAGCTAAAGAGAACGAGAATATTTATTAAAAAATTATGAGAAACGTGGATGGGTGAAATGAAAAGAAGAATATTTAATAAACCTCGGAAACAGAGGAGTAAGCACGCACAGCACCGAGGATTTAAAAAAGAAGAAAAAAAGTACAGCTCAGGGGGAACCTGAATAGGAAGTGCGTCCATGTCAGCTCTGACGGCAACAAAAGGCGGTCCACCGGTGCCGATCCAGGCCCGAATACCGGTCTGAGCCAGAGGATACCGATAACTAACTTCCATCCTATCCAGCTCCTCTCTGATGAGCCGGCTAGTCTCGATTTCCTCGAAGGCGAGCTCCGGATTCTGGTGGATCGTCCTCCTCAATCGGGTCAACCACTCCACCGTCTCCGGATGCCGCGCTATTCTCAGCACCGCCTCCGAGCATTCTTCCGTCCATACTTCACAGACAGACAGAGGTATCTCTGATGATCGGAGCGACCGGTACTTTTTGGGAACGGCGGAGGAATTCAGCAGGGTCTTCGTCTTGTCTATGTTGTCGAGGCCGGAACACCTCGGTTCGGAGGAGAAGACGGCATCGTAAGCGGGCTCAGCGAGCAAGACTGTGTAGTGGTTGGGAATCAGAAGGATGAGGAAGAAAGTAATGGCGGAGGGGGAAAATGATTTATTGATTTTCATACTGAGAGAGGGGAGAGAGAGATGGGAATGGACAAGGGAGGGATGAGAGAGACGGACGCGGGGAATTTAAACACGTTGGGATGAAAAGGAAAGATAAATATTTAAATAAATATTATATAGTATTGAAGGGGCGGTTGATAGGGAATACCGGAATAAGTGAAATAAGCACGTGGAGAGAGGAAGGGGGATGTGATTGATGATTGGTTTGAAAAACCTCTTGGGTCCCTCCACTTCCCCTTATATTCATTCACACCTCTTTCGCTTTGTTTCATTCTCTCTTTCTTTCGTTGACGTCATGCATTGTTGTCTAGAAATTTATATATATTGCCTCTAGTATTTATTATATAGCACCAACTAACAATTCTCATATATAAATAAAAGTAGTTAAAGTCAATAAAATTGTCATAGAATTTAAGTAATTTCTAATATTACCCCTACTAATTACACTAAATTCTAATATTCTATTAACTATTACTCTCACCTACTGCCTATATTAATTAGGGGCATACATGGAAAAAGATAATTAATGCTTATTGGGAACAAGCAAGTGTCTTATAAAAAGGACCAAATAAACTTGCTAGTTGATGCCTTATAATAAGGATCAGATGGAGTATATATATGTGTGTGTGTTTAAAAAGCTCTTCAAAAAATTCTGATTTTAAAAAATATTAAAAATTGTTATAATTCATCAAAAGAGTTGTTTGTCACCTATTGAAAGAGTTGTCGGTAAAAAATTTTTAATATCAAAATTTTCTATGGAATATTTGTAATATATATATTTTTTTTTGTCTCGTGAAACTTTAAAAATATTTTCTTTTCGGAAAAATTCTTTTTAAATACCACTTGAATTTATAAAACCCCATAAGTCAATTGAATTTGTTAAAAGACTGAGAAGATGAGAGGACCAATGACAGATATGTAAATTCAGATGAATTTACTTTTTTACCTTTAATTTTTAAATAAATTTTGAAAAAAGAAAAATTACCCTCACCGGAGGGCCACCGTGGCCGGTGGTTTGAGATTCGGGGAGGTTTTTTATTTTTTGTGGGGTTCAGAGGTTTTTTTTTTTTTTAGATGGGGTTGAGGGGGTTTTTTTTTATGAGGTTGAATCTTTTTAAAAAAAAAAATCAATAAAAGTGAAGAAAGTGTGTTTTGAACCCACCCTACCTTCATGGAGATCAAGTGGCCCAATACTTTCATGGAGATCAAGTGGCCCAATACTTTCATGGAGATCAAGTGGCCCAACATTGGGCCACTTAGTTCCTTTAACACACACACACACACGTGTGCGCGCGCACACAAAGAAAAAACTTAATGAAAATATTGGTAATTACAATTACAGAATTTGTAAATAATATTAACAAATTGGTAATTCTTATTATAAAATTTGTTATAATTGACCTTTATTTGTTGTCTTATCAGAGAGACTTGTGAATAACCTGACGAAAGCATTGATAATTGTTATTACGGAACTTATAAATACCATGAATGAATTGGTAATCACCATTACTGAACTTGTAAATCCAATTAATAAATTTGTTATTCTCATTACAAATTTTGTTCAATCCCATTTTATATATATACATCCATATAATCTATTATATTTATATATTATATAATACACACAAATATATGTATGTGTACTATATATGCATTAATGTACATAATACACACACATATAATGCATATGTGTAAAAGGGGATTTAGAAGACTGAACAAAATCTGAACGCTTTGAACAAAAATTGTAATGAGAATAACAAGTTCGTTAATCAAATTTATAAATTCAATAATGATAATTATAATTCGTTAATGGTATTTACAAGTTCTGTAATGATAATTACAAGTGCTTTCGTCAGGTTTTTTTTTAAACTCTGAGTAAATAAGAACCATATATTTGTTAATACATATATATGTATACACATACATACATACATACATATATATATATATATATATATATATATATATATATATATATATATATATATAAGGAATCAAGTGGTCTAATGGCTCTTCATTGAATCAATTAAAAAAAAAAAAATCATCCCAACCCCCCAAAAAAAGAAAACCTCATCGGATCTCAAGCTGTTTGCGACTAGCCATAGTGACCCTTTGACGAGGGTCATATTTTTTTAAAAAAATTTTAAAACCAAGGGGAAAAATGTAAATTCACCCGAATGTACATCTCTTATTAGTCCTCCTACCTTCTCAATCTTTTAATAAACTCAGTGAGTTTTTCAAATTCAAGTGGTATTTAAATAAAATTTTCCCTTTCCCTTATGCATTATTTGAGCATTTCCTGCATTTATGTACTTATATCAATATCAAATCTGGGTTAAATCACATTAAAAAAACATGGTTTTTTTTATAAAAATAAACTTTTGCATTAAAAGTTGAACTTTTGAATATGACTGCGAAAAAAAGAGAGGAATGTGATTCAAGGGATTCAAAGATTCTTATGCCATTTGTGAGTTTTAAAATGCGGCCTGGCCAACTGGAACATTGGTGGTCACCTCCTAACAAATAGATTTTGAATTTCGTTAATGAACTGCTAGCAAACTGCGTTCAATTATTATGTATGGTATTGGTAGCGAGTTGGCATAATTCCAAGTATATATCTTGTGTAAATTAAAAGGGACAAAATTGTACATCGTCTTTTTAAGTCATAGAACCCAAAAGAAGGTTTGTAAAATTAAGATGCTAAATTGAACTTGATATAAAATGGAAATATTAAAACCATATACTTCACTATTATTAATTTTAAATATGATAGCTGTTCAATTTTTAAAATGTTTAATTTTTTTTCTGATAAAAAAACGTCAGGATTCTTTCCTACACATAAATTTTAAAAATTTTAAAAAAGAAGAAGTTAAATTAGCTATTTATAAATTTGAGAAAATAATTAAAAAATATTAGATTCCAAATTAAAGCAAAGGTACTGTTGAGCGGGAGACAGGGTGAGGCCGTGAGGGCAAGCCTGGTCGGAGCCTGCACAGTGGTTGTAACTGCACGTCTGTACGGCCGACGACAGCGACTTGCCACTGCCGACCCAAATAACACCGACCGCCCACGCCAAGTTTAAGTGCTTCTTCCTACTTTATTTATTTTTGCCGACGCTATTAAAAAAAGTTCATTTACTAATACCAATTAATGTCTTGTTTTAAAAAATGTTAGAGAGGCCCACCAAGTGTGCGGTCCAACAAGCATTAACACGTATTAGGATCGATATCATATCTCAAACACTTCCAAATCAAAGAGATTGACTAATCACTTATCATCAAGGATCTTATCATAAATCATGGCACATATCTTAGGTAGGAATAGAAAGCCCACTAATCTAGGACCCCGTATAATTCTATAAATAGGGATAAACCCTAAAGAGGTAGGGACGCTCTCTCTAATTTACTATTCTGCCGTCACTGTGCACAAGCCCTATCTCTCAGGCGAAAGCCATTAGTGTGTACAATGATCCACGTCTCCTTCAATCTGATCGGTTTATATTCCTTCAATCTAATCTGTTTATACATTAAATAAATATAAAGGGTACAATTTATAAATATTATGTTATGAAACTTACTAAAAACCTACATTTATATAAGTTTTGATAAACTCTAAGTGGACAAGGCCTTTTTATAGCCTCAAAGACTTATAATTTGAGGTCTGTTTAAATACTTACATTGTAAATAGGCCTTTAAAAATGTTTTGGGCTCGACTAAACTTTATAAAGGTTTAAGTCTAAGCCTAAAAGGAAAACTTGCATGTAAGCTCGGCCCAAACTTAGGCCTAATGCCCTTATTATAGGCTCAGATATATTTAGCCAAAGTTTAACTTGACCTGACTTATTTCCATCCCTAATTTGATTGATTGACAAATAATGAATTTTAAGTAAATCTTTCTGTTATGGACTGGCGAAATGGATTCCAGAAAGCAAGGCCCAATAGAGAGGCTTTGTAATAGAATCTCCTAATCAGGTAAAATATCAATTCCCCTATAATTATGCCTATTATCATGCATGGTACAGGCAGTGGAGCAGACATGATCTGAATGTGGAGACGCACTACTAACATACATTATAGTGCCCCGAAACTCTAAGTAATCTTCATAAATAAGATACTGTATAGTGGTGTTACAGTCTGACGCTACCAACTGGCTTACTTTAGAAAATATTTTCCAATATGCTCTAATCTGGTACATTTTTTTTTTTTAAAAAAATATATAGGTAAATTTCCCAGTAAACTGATATTTTCTTGCACGTGGTGGGGCAGGAAAACAGTGGGTTCATAGGAAATTTTCTTTTCTTTTCATGGAACACTGAATACAGAAGTCAAACGAGTCAATCGAGGCCTTTAAACACTCACCATCTCACTATTCTAAAATGGTGGATACTAAGAAAAAAAATTAGAGAAGAAAGAATATTTGGAGGGATCACTATCAACAAAATAGTAAATTTTTATACTATTCTGCGAATTTTTCCTCTTCATCCAAATATAATCTAAATAATAGTAACATCTATCTTTAATATAAGATATTATTTATAGTGCATAATAGAACGTAGTATGCGAAACAAATGAGTGGCAGTACATAACCCCGAGGCTGCCATTCACCACAAATTCATATACTATGCAAAGGTTAGCGGGGATTTACCAAAATGATATCAATGATATGTCATAAATGATAATAATATTTTTAGGGAATAAATAAAAGTCAATCCATTGATAAAAAAATTAAGCGGAGAAGAAGTGGAGGAGGAGATTAGTGGAGACTATCTTTTCCCTTTCAACATATTTTTCCGGAATTAAGAAAAACTTTAAATTTCATCAAATGTTTCTTAAAATTCAACAATGTTTTTAAATACAATTCCTATTTAATATGCATCACATAAAAACAGGTGTGCGTGATAAAAAAAAAAAAAAAGAAAAGCAAAATTATTCATTCATATTAATGGTGTAAGTTATGAATATAAAAAACATATTGTTTCGCCATCATTTATAAAGAGGACGACATGGGTGCCACTCCAGAAATTCTGTTAGGCGCCAAAGTTAGACTCGAAACTGAGACCTTTTGCTTAAGCAACTAGAACCCCTTTCCCTCAGGCTAACTTCTATTAGTACATGGGCGTAATTGAAGGAGGGGTGGATCTGGAACCGTGGTAGTTTGGGGAGGCAGTATAAGTAGCGCCGTCTTTATCCATATACAGTGTATGTATCCAATAATCCAGCTCTGTCTTTAAGCGTGGACCAATTTCTCAAATCATCTAGAGAATTTCCGTCCCACGCACCTCAGTTACAGATGTTTAAGGAGAGCTCTTCTTTTATTTAGACTGTTTAAATTTAATTTTTAAATAAAAATATTTCTTAAAAATATGTTAATTGAGAGATTATTTTCATTTCAGATTCTTTACCTACTAAAATATTTTTTTAAAAAAAAAATCTAGACAATATAAAACTCTTAAAGGATAATTGGATGAATAGAGAAACTGTTTGCCACTCTCATATGGTTATGAGCAGTAGGGTAAGAACACAGCAGCACGTAGTATACGTTTGCCACACTCACTTGATGAGATGGTGCATGAATATAAATATACATAGAGACACACACATACACGTTCATATAAAATTTTCTCTGGTTCTTATACGGTGCTAACTAACAATTTTTATAAACTTATAAAAACAGTTAAAATTAATAAAATTGTTCTAAAATTTAAATAATTTCCAATATTACCTTTACTAGATGCACTAGACTCTAATATTATACTATCATTACTCTTACCCATTATCTCTATTAATTATAGACATGCATAAAAAAAATAATTAATGCTCATTGGAAATAATTGGAAATAAATAAGCGACTTACAAAAATGATCAAATGCATTTACTAGTTAATGTTTTATAATAATGATACAAAGAACACTGATTTATATTTTAAAACTCACATTGTACTTGCTATTTTGCCACTAGCGTCCAAGCTAGCTTTCTTCCCAAAAGATTTTGTCGATTGCTTTAACATTGTCTCTTTAACGTAACTGAATTGATTAGAGTTGGTCCAAGTAACGAAGAAAGCTGAGTGAATTTGTTAGTTTCATGATCACCTTCCCTGTATCTATTATGCGTATTGAAGGAGATGATTACGGGGGGTTGTTGGTCGGATGTTTGACTTGAAGTTGAGCCGAAGACGCAGAGGAAGAAATTGCAAGCCGAACAGAGCTCTCATTTGTGAAACAAATTTGGACGTTTGCTACATAGTAACTCTACTGTTACATGAGGCGGATGCCGCATCCAAATTTCAGCTCCTAATAATTGAATTCATGATGCCCAGTTACTGTTACGAACACGCATTATCCAGTCGCCCTCTTTTGTTTGACGTTGATAGCTTTTTAAATAAAGTCTTTATACTTTATACCATTGCTGATAGCATCAGGGTTAAATTTTCAACACTTTTGAATGTTCAAATTACCATTCGCTGAATCATTAAATTTTTGGAGTAAAATTTCTTTCTTTTCTTCCAAAAATAGTTTTATTTGAAGTTTTACTTAACTAAAATCGTGACTCTGATCACGCGTCATTTGAACGGAGGTAAGGATTGTGTGGTTGTCATTCAGTTATCATCTATAACCCACTGAGACCATGAATTTTACGGTGTTCCCTACAATTTCATTCCAAAAAACACAGCAAGACAGTCAATACTCAATAACGCAAATTTTACTGCATCATAGTAGTCATCAAGTTATTTATTTCAACACCCCTACATGATGGTCCAAACACAATACAATTTCACAGTTTGATCAGTAGCTTATTCTCGTCAGAACTGACATTCAGGGCTTCATAAAAGGCTAGACATATTTATTTCAAAGCTCCATGGTTGTTAAGTTCAGATATTTGATTTTGCGCCTTCTGTGTACAAGACAGACTTCCAAGATGGGTTCCTAGGAACAAACGTCTCCTGCCAACAACATACATAATCTGTTACAAGATGAACAGAACTACCCATACTCACTCCAATTTGCATGCGTGTTTAAAGCCGCTACTTTGGAATATACCAGGTGATCGTTACTCTGTTCATGCTAAAAATCAACACAGAAACTAAGAATGGTAGGTACCAAGATCACACGAAACTAAAACAAATTATTTATCCTACAAGAAAATTGCAGCATGAGCCGATGAGGAGGCTTCTGTCTCTCTCCTGGGGCCATGAAGTGTTCAACATGCTTAAATAACCTGAATGCTCAAGTGCCAGCATGAAACATGGCCTAGTCGAGATTCAAGCATACAGGGAAAACTGAAGCAAATAAGTAGATTTCTAGTTTTTATGAGTGGCCACTGCCAATTAAGATCTAATATCACGAATGCTGATAATTGTCAGTGAGCAAAAACTGGTCTTGCATACAGAGACTTCACAAAACGAAAAAGATAATAAGCTCTCAGCATAAGAACTACGGAGTATCTTGTTTGTGAAAGGGAAGATCTTCCTTTATGCACAAGCAGTTTGATTTACGGGTATAGCTTCAAGTAAGAAAGTAAGTTATCTTCAAAATTCTATTTGGTAAATTAAGGGGAAATCTGAAGTTTGAGTAAATGACACACTTGGCCGAGGAGTGTAAACGAAACAAAAACAGAAAGGGGATGGAAGAAATTGAACTCACAGAGACGTAAGAGCAGGTGGGAATGACCAATAGGGAATGGGAGCGAGCGTGATGAAAGGCGGCAACACAGAGATGAGAGGCCAAGCCCAAACCCCTCTTGGAAGAAGGAACAAAAGTGTGAACGAAATCCATGACCGTACCATCATTTCTCGGAACGTACTGTATATAAGCCTCCTTATCCTCCGTCTCGAACTTGTTCTGCCTTTCGTTCCATACTATCTTCGGGACAGCCTTGGCACCACCCTCGCCTTCCGATTTGGTCGTCGCAGCCGCCATTTGCCACCCGTGTCTGCGTTCTGCGTTATTATTGAGCAATTGATCATGTGCATATGAAAAGTCAGAACATCAATCGATGAAGAGCAAGACAGGGCAAAGCAGTAAAACACAAAGAAATAAAGGGAAATGTGAGGACCACAGATAGAAGAAGAGGGAAAGATAACCTACCGAATGAGGGAGGGGATCGAGCGATGTTGAATGTCGAGTGTTTTAACGCAAAGGCTTGCAATTACATCCAACCGAGGGAGGGGATCGAGCGATGTTGAGTGTGTTCACGCAGAGGCTTGCAATTACATCCAACCCCAATCGAGTGGGAAGGTAAACGATGTCTTCTGAATGAAACGAATGAAACAGGTGGTATTAGTATCTCTTCTCGCCTACTCTGGATATGGATTCAGTCCCGATTAATCGGATCTGGCTTTCCTCCGCTGAGGATACCATCCGCTGCCCTCCAATTCCTAAAACTGTGCCGTTTTGGCACAAAAAAAACAGGTGCCTCTCCCTTTTTTTTTTTTTTTTTAATATTTCAGGAAAGGGTGGGTACTGAAAAGATACTTTAGGATACTTACAGGTACTGAAAAAATACTGACTAACACTTTGTGATCTTGAAAAATTATTTTAGGATCCTGAAAAAATATTTCAGCCTACTAACTGGTACTAATAATATACTTCAGGATACTGATTGAGGATACTGACTGATACTGAAAAAATACTTTATGTTCTTGAAAAATTATTTTAGAATCTTGAAAAATAATTTTTCAAGAACATGAAGTATTTTTTCAGTATCAGTCAGTATCCTCAATCGGTATCCTGAAGTATATTATTAGTACCAGTTACTACCTTAAAATATTTTTTCAATATTTTAAAATAATTTTTTAATGTAATAAAATATTTTTTCAGTACCTATAAGTATCCTAAAATATCTTTTCAATACTCAGTTTCTTGAAATATTAAGAAAAAAAAAGAGGGGAGAGGCCCCTGTTTTTTGTGCCAAAACGGCACAGTTTTAGGAATTGGAGGGCAGCGGATGGTATCCTCAGCGGAGGAAAGCCAGATCCGGATTAATCAGACTCCTGATAAATCTTCTGAATTAAAACGGATAAGTCCAAGCTCATAAAAAAAATGACTTGCAATTACATATCTACTATAATAGACCCATTTTCCTGTCTATCTTGGGCAGGGGGAGCTCGTTACTAGAGAGGAACTCTTGGCTGTCCAAATCTGTTCTTTTTTTTCTTATTATTATTTTCTATTTTTTTTAAAAAAATAATTTAACAGGTAGGGAGTATAAGATAAAGCTAATCTTTAAACTAACATTTTATCAAAAAAAAAATATATATATATATATATATATATATATATATATATTATTTATTTATTTATTTATTTTTTTGTAGCCAAGGGATGAGCTCCCCTTGCCTATGAATCTCATTCCCTTAATAATCATGAGGAAATGGTTTGCAACCAGCAAGTGGATAGGTAGAGAATCTGATTTTTTCTGATAATCATCGTGAGGAAATGGTTTGCTTGCAACCAGCACGTGGAAACAAACAAGGATTATTACATATCATCAGTTATCTAAATAAAGTTTGCTACACCAGCAATAGATTATTTTTTCATCCCCCGAAAAAAACTTCTTACTTTGAAATTCTAATTTTAATTTAAGATAATCTTTACCTTCAAATTTTAATAAAATATTGAGTATTTTTAAAATGTTTCGCCTTTCAATTTCTCATGACAGATCAAACAAGCGTCTGCCTCAACTATTGAGCAGTAATAATTAATTTCTTGAGAAGTGAGTGTAATTTCAAATAATAAATAGAAACACTCCTTAATATTGCATTAATAAGAAATAAATATCATGAATTAAAACCATATAGTTAAATTTGTTAGGGTTTTATAACCTAATGACACCAAACTTTTCTGAAATCTTTCTTGAGGTTGAGTTAGAATATAATGGTTATTGATATGATGGCTATGCATTTGATGATGACTAATTTAAAAAACAAAAATATCCAATAAATGTGCAAAACAAATATTAGTTGTTTTTTTTTTAAAAAAAAAATTAGGCCTGAGAATTTCTCATACTGAAGAAATATATTTTCTAAAAATGAAGGCAGAATGTGATGAAGATTCCAGAAATTCAGGCTAGAATAAAGAGTCTCACAAAATCCTATCATAATAATAAGACGCAGGAAAATCAAACTCGAAAACTACTGGAATCCGCGTATACGATACAGGGTACGTCTCCTGAAAAAATAGTTACGACGACCAGTCACTAGGAATGCACAATTATGGTACAGTATAAAGCTTTACTGGCGAGTGGTGACTATCAACTAAGACCCATCCGGCTCACTCTCAATCAGCACGGGATTGGCCTGCACGGGATGAGAGAATGATACCCACGATGAGGCCATACAGAGCAAGAGCTTCCGCAAAGATCAGGATCAGAATCATTCCCACGAACAGCTTTGGCTGCTGCGCGTTAGCCCTGAAATATCAGCATCACAATTAAACGACCAGGCCTCAATTACTCACAAGTTGCACAAAATAAAGTATAATTCTCAAACATATGAAGCTCCTAGAATTCATACTAAATTCTTTTTTAACTGGTAATTTAAACTCAGCAGCAATTTTGACACACTTTTAGAAGTCAAACATGCTATATAATTACTAATTGTTTCCATATTTTGCTCCATGAAGACAACATTTACAACTAATTCGTAATGCCGTAAAGCAACTAGGCACGTAAATGATCACTATCAATCCAAAATATATAACAGAAGACGCTAAGGCATTTGGTATGCACTGCAGTATATCTTGAGCAACCATAAATCAAATGGAAACAGCAAGTGTCCAACTATGTGACAAATTTTGAAGGTCTGAGCTCCTTCATACATCTTTTTGCGTTTTGGGATTTAAGTTAAATACATGGCATCTCATGGGAAGACAAATGATAGATTGATTCAAGTTGTAGCACGAGACAACATGGTATTATTTTACGTGTTATATGGCTGACCAGCCCGATTTATCTTCAGTAATCAATTTTTATTTTACTATTGTTTGCGCTTCCATTCTATTTCTAGGTCCAGGACTGTATAGCTATTTACAAAATTAAGTATGAGACCCAAGAAAAAATGATAAAGTAAGAAAAATAGTTGAAAAAAAGAAGAGAAAAATAAAACATACCGAACTCCAGCATCACCAACAATTCCAATTGCCATTCCAGCAGAAAGTCCGGCAAGGCCACAGGCAAGGCCGGACGATAAGTGGGCATAGCCATCGAAGAGATAGTAAGATTTTGCTTTTGGGTTAATTCCTGTACTGATAATAACAGCTATGATTAATCCATAGATACCCAGCACTCCAGCCATTACCACCGGAACAATGGATTTCATGACGAGCTCTGGTCTCATAACTCCCATAGAGGCCACGCCTACTCCACTCTTTGCCGTTCCATAGGCCGCTCCCATACCTGATATTTAAGTAAAGAAAAAAAACTAAGCATGCGAAATTTCAATTATATCTATTCCAAATCGTTGTTTGCTTGGATTAATACAGAGCATAAGAAAACAAAATCCCATCATCATTCGACCGCAAAATTTTCAATGCTATCTATTCCAAAGCGTTGTTTTCTGGGATTACCGCAAGGTACAAGAAAACACAATTAAAATATCAATTGACACCGACAGGGATCCACGATTGAAGTAAATCGAAAGAGAGCGACGCAAGGTTTCCCAGTCATAAAAGTGAAACGTGCTAACAAGTACTAATCATCATACATAAGCTTCCACAATGTCATCAGGTAAAAATCCCTAAGAAATCAGTTTCTTATTAGGAATCCCTTTTATTCAACTTCCAAGACAAAACATAAAATTAAGATTATAAATTATAGTTCTTTCATTGAACTTTTTTAACCAAACAGCCCGACAACCATAAATTACACCCAAATACATTTCCGTAGAATTTTCGAGCAAATAAGTAGACGACCAAAAAGGTAAAAAAGAGATGAAGAGAGTTACAGGAGAATACAAGGGCAGCAGCGGCTCCAAGGAAGCCGAAGAAAGGAGCAGTTTCGTCACCGCTGAAACCTGCCATCGTTGATCACTGTCGAAGAGGCAGCGGGATCTTTCTTTTTGGTGAGGATGACGAAGGCCAAGAGAGATCGGTGTCAATGATTGATAGGGGAATAGTGAATCGGGAACAGATGGACGCGCCATGCCATCACATTTACCATTATACCCTCTGGTGTCGCCTTCTGACTGGGCTGGATCAAAGCCCATTTTTTATTAGATTCAATCAATAGCTGAACCCCCTTCGATTTTGGGCCTCATTTCAAATATCATCAACTGGAACAAAACCCCTCAAACGTAATTTAATTTTCAGGGAGAAAGTAGGCCCAAGTCACTTAAACTTTTTTACTAAACAAAAATTTGTCATTGCACCCAATATTTGAAGCTTTTTCTAAATCATATTATGAGGCCTTTAAGTAGCTGACAAGGCCAGATTAAAGCTTTATTACAAAGATGTCTCTCTCTAAGGCCATATTTGAAATAGGGAGAATGAAATATTAGGAAAGAAAACTTCCAAAAATGACAACAAGATTTATTATTTCTGGAAATTTTTTCGGGTAAAGGGAAAAAAATACACATGAACTTTGCCTCAAGGATCATCCAGCACCACGACCTTTTTTTTGGATCAAAACTACATATAACGTTACGTTTTAGGGTAAAAAATACCATGGGCCGTTAGTTGACCAACATTGACCGTTAACTTGGACGAAAATGAACAGTAACTCGGGTGAAATTACCATTTTGCCCATAGTGTTAAGAAAAAAGTACAATTTTATCCCTAGTTTTAATTTTTTTTAAAAAAAAACACTAAAATACCCCCTGCTGGTAGGCCCCACCACCGGCCATACCACCTCCGACGACTTTTTTTTTTAAAACTAAGGTTTTAAATATTTTTTTAAAAAACAAAAAACTAAAATAATTCCTCCCCCTCCAGTGGGCCCTATCGCCGGCCACACCACCGCTGGCCACCTCCGGCAACCTCCTCCGGTGGCCTTTTTTTTAAAATAATTCTTTTTTTTAAAAAAAAACTAAAATAACCCCTCCTTCGACGGTGGGCGGCGGTGGTGTGACCGGTTGTGAGGCCCTGGCGAGGGAGAGGTTATTTTAGTTTTTTTCTAAAAAAGTTATTTAAAAAAAAAAAAGGCCTCCGGAGGAGGTCGTCAGTCGCCGACGGTGGGGAGGGTGACCGTCGGTGGTGGTGTGGTCGGTGGTGGGGCCCACCGGTGGGGAAGGGTTTATTTTAGTGTTTTTTAAAAAAATATTTAAAACCTTAGGTTTTTTTTCTTAAAAAAAAGTCATCGGAGTTGCCCACTGGTTGCCGGCGGTGGGGAGGGCAAAGGCCGGAGGTGGTGTGACCAATGGTGGGGCCCATCGGCGGGAGAGAGGTTATTTTAGTGTTTTTTTTTAAAGAAATATTTAAAACCTTAGTTTTTTTTAAAAAAGAAAGTTGCCGGATGTGCCCGGCGGTGGTGGGGCCCACCGGTAGGGAAGGGTTTATTTTAGTGTTTTTTTTAAATAAAAATATTTAAAACCTTAGTTTTTAAAATTAAAAAAATAAAATAAAATAAAAAAGTCACCGGAGGTGGCCGCCGGTCACTGGCGGCGGGGAGGGCAGAGACCGGCGGTGGTGTGGCCAATGGCGGGGGAAGGGTTATTTTAGTGTTCTTTTTAAAAAGAAAATTTAAAACTAGAGGCAAAATTGTAATTTTTGCTTAAAACTAGGGGTAAAATGATAATTTTACCTGAGTTACTGTTCATTTCCGTCCAAGTTAACGTTCAACATTAGTCAACTAACGGCCCGTGGTATTTTTGACCCTAAAACATAACGTTATGTGTATTTTTGATCCAAAAAAATGGTTGTGGTAGTGGGTGATCCTTGGGAGCAAAGGTCATATGTATTTTTGACTCATCACCCAATTTTTTCTCATATTATTTTTTACACGTTAATTTTCTCTCCATCTAAACATGATTTTTAAGAAGGTGGGAATCAAATTTGAATCCTCCCACTTCATGATCTACATTATTATGATGGTATTTGTCTTATAATATGATGTACATGAGGGCACCTTAAGCTACACGTATTGGAGCACCTTTTTTTTGGCCTGATGTGCTATAGCACTTTAAAATTTATTTTCGATTAATATTAATATTAATATTAACATAAACATTATAAACTTTAATTTTGATGTCATATCAGAGTCCAGAGAGGAGAAGGCCCAAGAATACTCGAGAGAACTGAGTAGAATAAAGAACCGTTTAAATGCAAAGGAGAACCATCTTTGGCTGTTTTGCAAAGAAAGGGAGGGACTGAAGGCGTGAAGCGGAAAGAGTTAAAAGAAAGGTTGGGGGAGATGTTCTTCTTCTTCGTTGGAGGGTTGGAGCAACAGGTTCGTCAGGTGCTGAAATCGGGTGTGGGCAGATGTATAAATTGTAGCACGCCGGCCGATCTGGTGGAATACGACAAGGTGCTGAAGCTCTTCTTTGTTCCCGTTTGGCGGTGGCCCGGCAAGGAGCCTCTCTTGTATTGTAACAATTGCAAGTTCTTCTTCTCTCAATCCTACTCCTTACCACCGCCGCCCCAGTCCACCTCATCATTGCCGGAAGTCTCCGATGTCTTGCGTTGCCGATTCTGCGATCGGGTTGTGGAAGCCGATTTCAGATTCTGCCCCTTCTGCGGCTCCGAACTGTAATTTACATCTTATTCCCTGTCTGAGTTTTGGCTGTTCATGACTACAGATGAGCGTTTTGGAATGCTTGTTATGTTCGAACCAATAACTGTGATAACTGGTTTTGTTATCCGATTATGGACCTCAATGCTTATATGTAAATGAGATTCATGGGAGTCTTGTGTCAATTTCGTTAATGATCTTTCTTGAGTGTATCGCTTGAGTTGTTTACAATTATAGGTCTACAAAATTATACAAGCAATTTTTTTGTTTGCCCGGAAAATTGTACAACCAATTTATAACTGTAATGTCTGAATTCATGTAAGCACGAATGATTCAGGAACCTCTAAATTATCTGTGAGCTAAAATGCTATACGTACACCATACGATAAATGCCCGCCTTCGTAAGCGCCATGGGAAACGTTAAACATTTTGTATTTTATTGTTATTTGGCGAAGGGTAGTCTCATAGCTTCTTGCTCCAGAGCAACTCTCCTTAGATCCTGTTTTTTAGGCGAAAGGGAAATTTTAATTCAGATGAAAACCAGTACAATCATGAGTACAGCAGAAAGAAGATAAGATATTAGGAGCGTATGAACCCATTGGCTGGTGGATCCTCATGTATAACCTGCATGGGAACAACACATCAATGAGCAAAAGTTAAATATAACATGTTATCAGGGTTTGGTTTGGGCTTTGGGGTGAATGCCTCCATCTCGCTCGTTCAGGTTGAGAGGAGTCATGCTTTAAGCAACAGTCTTGTAATTTCAAAGGAAGCATACTCAATTCCAAAATGTCACACCGTAATCCTCAGCGCTCAAAAGTCAGAAAAAACAAAAAATAAGTGTGATAAATGTATGTACAGTTCTCTGTAACAAAATTTGTATTTTCGCGTATGTTTCAAGTGTAGATACTAGATAGATACTCCACATTTATTCATTTTTAGATGCCAAATTAGTTTTAGTTTTCATGGTCTGGACCCAAAACATACCTTGGAACGTTCAAATCCTTCGTAAAAGTTGAGAATGAGCAAAAGGGGCAGGTGCGAGATTTTAAAAGTAACCCATGTTGTACTGGAAGTTGCATGATACTATGATAGTCTGTCACATGCAAAAGAGCAAACCAAGTTAGATGACAAGGCACTTCCAGAAGAACACGGAATCACCATTCTTCTTGCTTCTTTGCCTCGCAATATCTAAATGATGTGTATATATTCAAGGCATAGCTCTGCATGGATTGCATACTTTCAGATACTATAAGTTGTAGATTGCATCGCTACACCTCTTCTGATGTTAAATTGCACACATTTGTTTTGGCGAAGAAAGAGCGGCATAGATCTAGTGACCAGCAACTATGGTGGGGGCATTGAATACGAACCTCACTTACAGAGCAAGTTTCAGAGGACCCGTTTTGTCTCACGAGTATTCAGTGGGCATCAACTTTACTCATCTTTCCCTCTAAAGATAACATGCTTCAATTCCTCAAAAAATTCAATGGGTTCGGAAACACATGAATGACATTTCACACTTTAAATTCACTTTCAGAGCAACTTGTGCAATTCAGCTAAAATAGCAGCTAGTGGCCGTGATAAATTTGGAGTTGCAAAGGTCCCACCGGGAGTCCAATTCAGGTCGCTGGATTCAAAGTCCAGAGCGCTAGAGGACCGTGAAAAATTAAAATTTATTACAACAAGTTGTGAACGAGAGTTGGAGTCTTTACCACCCAATGATACTATTTTTCTTATCGAAAGGATTCTATCAAATTAGAAATACAAGTCATGAAATATGATAGCACAGTCCACAGTGAGTTGAAGCCTTGAAGGAGGGGTTGCATCCTCGCTTACCCAACCTTCCTTCTTCCCAATGTGAGTGTATTGGGCTTTATTTTGGACTACAGCCCAAGCCCATAGAAATTTTAGACCCTATCCAGCGGACACCTTGCCAAAAAACAAAAGTTTGACTTATGCCAATGAGAGTTTGCACAGATGGTAAAGGATCCAGGACTAGGTCCTTGGGTCGTGGGTTTGATCCCCTTTGCTGTCGCTGGGACTCCTTTAATAGGCGATCTCGTAAGTCCCCAGTAAGTGCTCATAGAGCCCGGAGCCATGCCCTGACCTTGGTAGGGTACTGGTGTCAAACATTTCTAAAACTTTTTTGTATCCAAAAAAAAAAAAGTTTGACCTGTCAACTTCACATGCCGCAATGTATATTTTACCAATTTTATTAATTTGTTTATCGTGATAGTGATATATCAAAGGAATTTGAAGCTAATCCGGAGCATCATAGGAAATACCGAAACAGTATTGAGCGGATTTTTCAGGGGCATAAGTTTCTTCTTATTGTTTTTTAAAGGCAAAATGATATCAATATTGAAAATAAGTAATAACTATCACAGTGCACCAAAAGAAGATGGAGGCTGGTCTTAAAATGTAACAAAATGGAAAAAAGGGCGCTAAGTAGGAAACTAAACTAGAGAAAGAAGGCATAAGCTTCTGTATTTCGAGGGATAAAATATTTAATATTCTGAACGCTTGATCTGGCACCAGGTACGCATCTATTCTCATCCCCCAATTTTGGAGTGAGGGACCTATTTGTTTTGTAGATATTTTTATTTATTTGAGATTAAATGGAATACTACATTTAAAATATTCTTGGTATTCAGTAAATCAAATTAATTACTTTCGTGTAATACTAGTATCCTGAAATATTTTATCGGTAGTACCCAATATCTGAAATATTTTTTAGTACCCAGTATCTCAAACTTATTATTCCATCTAATTTTAAACATGAGACAAAGTTAATTTTTGGAGATATTAATAAATATAATTAAATTAATTTAAAATATTTATATTTATTATTTTTTTTCTAAACTATTTTGCCTAACATATAAATTGATATATAATCTAATGATACATAATATATTATATGATTAAATAACTTATTTAATTTTTTAAATCTCTCAAAAATGATAAATTATATCTTATATTTAAAATTAGATGGAAATTATTTTAGTGCATGGAGTATTATTTTCTAAATAATGTTAAAAAGAACCTTCCATCTTGGGGATAAGCATTCTGCTCATCTCATCTTTTGATCAGGATGAGCTGGGAAGGTGGATTCATCTGGCACCCAGCAGTCACCGCTTATTATCATTTGTGGATCGTTCTTGAGAGCAATAATTCTTTTTTTTTTTCTTACCACGAAAAGCAATAATTCATTGAGAAGGGGAGAATAACAGTACTTGATTTGACTATTCCCTTTAGTTTAATTAATTATTCACGTTTTATAAAAATTCTTTTTTTACCTGGATAAATAATCATTATTATATTATAAAAGGCATACTTTTTTAATGATACTAAAAAAGCATACCTTTTATATTAATCTCATCAACTTTAATTAAACAAAAAGCCAAATTTGTAATAATTTAATCCGACCGCAGCAGAGGCACTCATGTCATGGTACGAGTATTTCATTTTTGGAAACCACTCACGTTTTGTGCTTTCGCCTGTATGTTGTGGTAGGGCTTATTGAGGGGCAAATCACACACGTTTTGAAGTCTAAATTGAACTTTTAGAACCTTTTACTAAAGGTAATGTTTGGTATAAAATTATCTCTTATGTTATAGAGGCCAAATCAATGTTGTTATATTTGGTTCCTTTTTGTTGGGGATCATTTTCAAGGGGTTCTAAAAGTTCTTATTCATGTAAATTGAGAAAATAATCTTTTCTATGCTTATTTTCACATAGAAAAGATTATTTTCACATACTTATTTCATACTTTATAAATCATAAATTGAAAAGTTATGTTTGATGGCTCTAATTGCTATTCTGAATGAGTACAAGTGGATGAAAAGCTACTTATCACTAAAGCACTTTCTTCTTCAAGCTCATTGCCACTTCTTTCTACACCTTCACCCTTCTTCAAGTCACCCTTAAGATCACAGAGAGGTGCTATGGGACAAGAACCAAAGCTCACCAGATTGACCCTCCTCCGTCTCCACCTTTACGCCCTTCTTCATAGTTGTTGGTGGCCTTCACCTTTACCACCATCGCCAATAGCGACTTACATTTACCCTCACCATGGAAGAAAGAAGCAGAGATATAGGCAAGGCGACCAAATTGAAGAGACTTCATATGCAATTTAGGAAGAACTTAAGACTAGAGCTTGAGCACCACGACCGAGAGAGCTTGGATGGGGGAGAGTGAAGCAAAAGCTTGATCGAGAAGTGTGAAGCAAGGAGGAGAACAAACCCTTATTCACCATCTCAAGTCGTTCTTTGCCGTTGGCAGCACTAGCGCTGAAACACCCCCTTCACTGTCGGATTTCCCTTGTATCTACCATCACTTTGGAACCTTCACCATTAAGTCAAGAGCATCATCCTCTCATTACATAAACTCCATCTTCTGTTCTTGCTCCACTACCCACATCATCGGAAATAACGTCTTCACCGTCACTCTCTCTGTTTCCACCTCTTCATTGGTGCTTTATCTCTTCTTCCTCTCCATCACATATCATAATTCCTACGATTTCCTACTTAAGACCGATAACTTCTCACTCATTCTCAATTGGTTCAATCCTTTAATTACCATGGGATTAGTTGTCTTGATGAGCCTGGGGTTAAAATTAATTTCATGAGTGGCTGATTCTATTAAACATTGGTGGAAGTGAAAGTGGTTATAATTTCAATGTGCTACAAAAGGGAGTTCATTAGTATTTCAAAAGCTCATTTCATATATTATGCTATGTTTTGATTAATTTTGTATTGTTATATGTTCGTGAGACTTAAATGAGTGATTATTTCTCTATGATGAAATGTTCTTGTGTTGAATTTTGTTGATGAGTTTGGATTTTGTATCGAACATATTTTCTTATGTTTTAATGAGATTATGTATTATATGCGATCACTATGTTATGTATTTGAGTTAATTCATATTGAGTGTCTTGACTTTTTCAAAGTTAATATTTTTAACTTTTTTATAATCTTAATTTTAATCTTTCTCTTATAATTATTATAAAAGTTACTTATCTGCCGTCAATCTAAATAAGTTTCAGTTTAAAAAAAAAACTATTCATGCTACATTCAATTCAAAAATAAACCACATTATATAATTTAACTTTTATCTAATCTTAAATTTATATAAATCAGATTATAAAGTTTTTGCCTCTGTTTTCGGTTGTCGTGTTTTGGTTATGGTGATGAATATTGAATAATGAAGCGAGAGGCGAAGGGAAAGATAACAATAACATCCAAACCCCACTGAACAGTTATCCTCTACAGTCTTTAATTTCCTTGGACCCTTGTCATCATCTTCTTCCTTCTTTTCTCTGTGGACGAATCTTCCTTTGTTGTTTAGTTTGTTTTCTGTGCTCAAAGTCACGCCGAATCGCCTGGGACACGTTCGTCCCTCTCCCTAACTTCCAATACATTTCCTTCTCTCGTCGCTGTCGTTCCACCGTTGAAGCTGCTGATCTCTGCCAATAGATGGAGAAATCAGTGTTTAATAGAGATGCCCACCCCAATCGAACATTTTCCTATTCATGTTCTTCGCACAGAGATGTCTGTTACAGGTTCAATCCCTCCCTATCCTCCCTCCCTCCAAGATTCTGCTTCGCTCTTCCGAAATGTGTTCGCTCAATTTTGCTGATCACTTCTTCTTCTTCTTCTTAATTTGGGAAATTTGGTTACTTTAATTCGTTTTCGCCGTCAGTCGTTAGTGTTTAAAGACTAATAAATTCAATTTCAGAATACTGGTATGCAATTGAATCGAATTCTTGATTTTGAGGGGTGTCAAACGCAGTTGTTATCGTCAAGAGGTAATGGGATTTTAAGGGCTCTATTCAGTTATTTCAATTTCATGTGTTTCGAATTATGACTGATGATAGGGATCGTAAGATAAGTGGCCATTTTCACGAGTAATAGGTGATTGCTAATCGTTGTAGGAAGTTTGAACCCATCATATAATGATAAGGGATATATGGAGGGGGCTCGAATCAAAATTAAATTTAGATAAACAACGTACAGAACTTAAAAGCTTTGATAAACTCTGTTCAGATGGCATTTTATTGAATCATCCAACATGCCTTTAAATATGCATTGCAGCTGCGACGGATTGAAGAAACCCAAGTACCCCATTTTGATTCAACCACTAAGGAGAGAAAATATAGACAGACCGAACCTAAACAGATTTAAAAAACAAAATTTTGAACACTCAACACGCCTTTACTGAGTCAATGATCCACCACTCCGGAATTTAAGCATTTATGGGCGACTTCAAAAATACATCTTCTTTAACACAAGATACAGAGGAATTTCTTCTTTTATCAACTGAATGAGATACTTCGGTTGTTTTTCCCTTCTCCTCATCTCGAAGTGCACTTGTTGCATTTTTTCCCTTGAAAATCTGTGAACGGCAGATTGATTCTCAAAGAAGTGTCCGGCTATCGCATATTTTCCTTTTTTTGAGTCAAAAATATGTTTATTATGGGTATGGCTAAAACTTGGTCAAATTAGGTTGTGCTTACCGGATAAACATTTTTTATGAGTTGAAGGAAACCTATTGAGGATAATTTAAGAAAGAAACTGCAAGAACTTCTGAACTTATGCGAGTTCATTCCACCACTTTTGTCCTTTGTAATATGGCATGACGATGTATGTAGAGTATAGATTATTGACCACATGAACTTAGAATAGTATATACCATTCTAAAACGCGTGTTATACTCATGTAATGAAGGTTGAGATGTTATCCAATTCCTTTCTTTATACCCTGTTTTTTGTTACTTGGTACTGATTGACAGCAGACTGGATACGATATTATTTGTCACTTAAATGTTCTGAAGGAGGGAAACTTGTGAATTGCAATGTTTCATTTTTTTTTTCCTGGATTTTGTTGTGACGTAATTGAACTTGTAAATTTGAAGGATCTGATGTAAGATGCTATCATAATGCCACTTTCATGCCTTATCTGTTTGCAGAAGAATGAAAAAAGATTGGATAGTGGGCATTACTTTGAATATGATCGAATTGTTATGATAGACAAACACGGTCATGCTTAAATTGGGTCTTCCAATCCCGTCTTGGAAACCTCTTAAATTGGGGAAAACTTGGTTTCCTTTTGAACCCGAGTGTCATTGTCACAGTAGCATTTGCTTTTCCTTTTTTTTTTTTAATGAGATTTAATGGAGATATAAAGAATGTGATTTGGGCTGGTTTGAGTATCCTAGACTAGAATGTGGAAGAAAGGGTTTCTATCAACACATTGAAGAAGCCATGCATACCATCTATTTCCAAAAAAAGAAGCCATGCATACCATCTATTTCCAATTGCTTTTTCTTTTGTTCATTCTGGATTTCTGGTTCGTTCAGCAGCAATTACCGTATCTTCTTACTTTCTTTCTCTTGATTTGGCAGCTGCGGTGCATGTGGGTATGAGCTAAACCTGACGTCCTCCAACCGGAACACCTCAACCATCGGTTCTAAATATGGGAAATCCATAAAAAGAGGTATAATATCGTTCTTCAATGTTGATGAAAGCAGATTCACTCAGGTTGATGAGATTCAATGCATGCCCCATTTCTCTAAGCAATCGTGGGGTTTGTTTAGACGAAGAACAAAGCTGCTTTGTAGGAAGTGCGGCAACCATATTGGGAACGCGTACGACGGTCATAGTTCAAGCTTTGCTCTTGTGTCTGATGGAACAGAGTCATCCTTAAGCAACAAAGCACCCCCTCATCATAGCAAGTATGACATCCGCATTCGTGCATTACAGCCTTCGTCTTCTGAGGAATCTGGAGTCCCTGCTTTTGCTTGACGTTCTTGCCTCAGCTTGTTTTCTCTTCTTTACTGCTAATGCTTAATGCCCTGTGAGGTTACAAGATTTGTAGAGGAAGTAAATTAGTGTACCTACGTAACGTTATGGTAAGGTTTTTGTGCTCCTCCCGATCTCAAAGGAAAGTTATTGATAGTTGATTGATGTATATAGGTGTTGTAAGAAACGAATTGAAAGATGTCCACGGATTTGGGATTTTCGGAAATTGGATCAAAATGTATACCATTGGATGATAAAATGTTAATTTGTTAAAAATTGGAGTTGTATAATTAAGTATAACTGTGTCCAAACTATGAACTGCCAGCTGAAAGATTTCGTCTCTTATTCTGTCTCTCTCTGTACTATCTCTTTGTATGGAGAAGAAAAGTAGGTTTTCCGTTAAGGATTGGATGTAGTATTTGTTTGTTAAATACCATTTTTATTATGGAAGTTTAATTTAAGGAAAACCGATCACTTAGAATTTTTTTTGTCCTATTTTTTTCTCGAAAGTTTAGAAATATAGCAATCTTACTGTTACGGATTCAAATATTAAGCTTATCTAAGGTATTACTCAACAAGAGGTAACTAATATGATAAAGAGGTGATGGTACAATGATTGGGCTTAGAGGCATAAGAAGCCCACAAGTCCAAACTCTAACCCTAAAGTACCTACTATAAATAGATGGTAAAATACACACATTTTAAGCTCCGTCTCTTTACTATTCTGCATACACAGAGCACACACCCTCACTTTCTTTGGCTGATCGTCTATCTGCGTCACCGAATTATGTGGACTTTGATCCCTCTCATGGGTATGTAAGCCTTGGGCATCATTTCTAATTCAAGTTTAATATATCTTGTTCTACAACAAAACACTTATCCATCTATTAATCTTGATCATTGAATTGTTATTGTTTTTTGTAAACTTTCAAGGCAAAATTGCTCATAAAAAAAATTTTGAGGCAAATTTTATCCCAGAAAAAACTTTCGGGGCATATTTGCTCCGTTTTGTTAATTTTCGAAGCAAAAATGAAATAAAAAAAACTTCTAGATGAACAGTGTTCTTTAGACTAAACTTGTATGTAAAAAATGATATTTAACCTTTAATAAAATTGTTGCTTGTTCATGAATATTTTCATGGCAGCCGGCAAGTATAAATTTCAGCCGATAGAATTACCTAATTTGATTAGATTAAAAAAATTAGTTATAATAGTTAATATGATATATATTTTTTAAAAATTTTTAATTAATTTACTTAATTTTATCATTCCTACTTATCATTTATTATCGTTGGGGGAATATCAGTAGGGGTAAATTAATGAAAAATTGAAAAAAAAAATTGCTTTATATTTAAGAGTTAGTTTAACTCTTTAAATATACCTTATATCAAAGGGGAGAAGAGTAGTGTGTGAATTTAAAGTAAACTACAAAAGTGGGTTGGGTTTGATTGGACGTGATCAAGAGACATAGACATGCTCTTAAAAAGTGAACCATCTATGGCTGAAAAACAAAAGTCAAAGATAAGAAGAGGATTCTCTCATTAGTTAACTTTCTCCTTATCTCTTATCTTTCAATCCAAACCATTAATCTTTTAGGAAAGACGTTGTTGATGTGGACAATTATATCAAATGTATGGTTCAGATTTAAAGACGATGAGGGACAATAAGAAAAGGCAAATGAGGGGATCCAAACCCGATAAGCTCATGATAATTTCTCACATCATTTCATATGTTATTTTATAAACCTCCTAAAAATGCTAGTGGGGAAAGTAAAAAGGGTGAGCCAAACTGTGATTAAGCAAAACGGTGGAACAAGTCTACGTTCTCTGTAGCATTATATAACATATAGCGCAAAGAGATGAAAAGTGCCCAACAGAGTCCTAGAGCTAAGAACAGCAGTATCCAATTAAGAGATTTTTTATGAGTTTAATGTTTCTACCTTAACTGCAGAAGTATTTTTCTGCCTTACTCACATAAGAGTAAGTGGATCCTATTAATATTTTCTCTTTATAATACCCTCTCAATTTTATGTGGTGAGACAGAAAAAATGTTTCTGTAGTAAAAACAGAAACATTAAACCCATTTTTTATTTGCCAAACAGTATTAAGTGTGGGTGATTGAGATGAAATGCAAAATCATTTTTACGCTTTATGACAAAACTTTTGACATTTCTAGAACATAAAATTATTTAAAACAAGCTAATCCAAAAGCAATAATGCATTTTCAAAGCCATCAAAGTGGTCAAACCCTCCACAGCATGATAGTCAAGTTAAATTGGTTGACATTTTTATTAATACTATTTTTTTTAATGAAATGTCCGTGACAAGCAAGGCATAGGCATATAGAGTATTTCCATGGATATTAGTATATCATATATCCATTACGTGATAAAAATTTGTAAAAGTCAACCAGCATAGTTTACTTGATACCTGTACATAAAAAAAGAGGAACAAAACTTGGGCGTTTCATGAAGCAAATCGGGAATAGGTCTACCTTGTCTGGTACTATATATACAAGAGATTATGAGAGAAACTACAACAAGTGCCACAAGAAGCGTCGCAGGCTAAGTATTGTCCAATATATATGGAGCATCTTAGCAGTACTAATGAAAAACCCATGAGGTTGTGTGTTGGGACTTGGGGTTTGGTTCTTTTGTGCACGGTAGTGAAGCCAGTTTCAGGCACTGGAGGAGGAGCTTGTAAATTTCCCGCCATCTTTGCCTTCGGTACCTCTAACACTGAAACCGGCAACTACGCTGCTACTGAACCAATTTTCCCCCAGAACCCACCCTATGGTGAGACTTATTTTGGCAGACCTTCAGGAAGGTACTCTGATGGCCGTATCATCCTCGATTTCATCGGTATGTGTGTGTGTGTGTGTGTGTGTGTGTGTGTGTATTCATCTCTCCCTCATCTGCTTTTTCTATTTTGCATGCCAACAAGCATTTACATGTATCAAGTGGTTTTTGTTTGGGTAATTTCAGCACAGAGTTTTGGACTGCCCTTGGTGAGTGGATACCTCAATTCTGTGGGGGCCAACTTCTCCCACGGAGCAAACTTTGCATCCATAGGAGCCACCATCACCGTCCCACCCCAAGTGGGTCCCTTCACCCTCTCTGTGCAGTACTTGCAGTTCATTCGTTTCAGATCCAACGCACAGTTCTACAGAGAACAAGGTTATTAATTAGTTTGTAAGTTAGTCAATGAATTGTCGTTTCATTAAATATTTTGTGTCATCATGTTAATTAGTTTTGCAGGAGGCATATGGGCAAGCATGATACCCAAGGAGGAGTATTACAGTGAAGCTTTGTACGTATTTGAGTTCGGTCAGAACGACATCAGTGGCTTACTCTTTGCCAATTTGACTGTAAAACAAGTCAACTCTACGATACCTGATAAGATCAATGTTCTTGCACAAAATATCACGGTATTTCATAAACTCATTGATTGATTAATTATGGATTTTAGGCGGTGAGTTTGTACCATATGATGCTAATATTGATATCGTACATTTCTAATCTTGTTGGGGAAGACAATATACGAGTTGGGAGCAAGGAATATATGGATATTCAACACAGGGCCACTTGGATGCTACCCGTATTTGTTGATCAACTTCCAGAATGAACGCGATGGTTCTGGGTGTATAATAGCATTCAATGAACTTGCTCAATTCTCGAACTACAAGTTGAAAGAAGCGGTGGCTAAACTCCGGAAAGATATGCCGGAGGCCGAAATCACACTCATAGATATCTACACTCCGAAATACGACCTCATCAGCAACGCAGAGAAATACGGCAAGCCAATTAGTAAACGTGTATTAAACATGAATTGAATTATATGGAATGTGGAATGATGAAAGAAGTGGGATGTGCAGGATTTGAGAAGCCACTAGAAGCGTGCTGTGGGTACGGAGGGCCGCCGCACAACTACGACCGCGACCCTAGCAAGAACTGCGGAATGAGGTCGGTGGTGAATGGAACAGAGGTGGTGGTGGGAGCATGTGAGAATCCGAGTGTGAGGGTGAATTGGGATGGCTATCACTTCACGGAAGCGGCGAACAGGTTCCTGTTTAATCGGATCTCCACCGGAGCTTTCTCCGATCCCCGCCTTCCCCTGAGCTCCGCATGCTGTCGCCCTTCTACCTCTCCATAACTTTCTCCTTCAAGCCTCTGTTCTTCATCTTATGCTCTGTTCTGCTGTGTATTCAATTTCAATAAAGCCTCCCTCTAATTGCTATCCCTCCTCCATCTCTTCATTCATGTATTTTCTCATCTGTCTGCAAAACGAGACGACGTCGTCATTCTGACGTCGTCGATATCATCACATTGAATAACATTATTCTAGCGTAACCAATGAAGCTTAATCGTGTAACAAGTGGAGTATTAACATCTAATTATATCACCCAACGTCTTGGACTAACTCGTTTGTTTTTAGTAAATAAAATAGAAAAAGAAAGAGTGACTGAAAATAAATCGTATATATTGTTCTATATTTTATAAATGTCAGATTTGTTGCAATGATGAGACCGAAACAATTTGAAAACGACGAGGATAGTAACTTCTCCACCGTGATTTGCAACAAATATACTGATAAAAAAATGGTGAACAGTGACTATATACTTCTTTTTATATGCATGCTAAACTTTGTAAATTGACATTTTCGAAATCCATTATACAATCCTGGTAAAAAACATCAAGTTTACGGCTGATCATTCACAACTAGCTAACTAATTAGCTTATCTTAACATGAGATCAAAAGTAACACTTTCATTACAAGATATTGAATTTGCCTGAGATGTGATTGTTCAGAAGATGACCTTGAATTATGTTGCTATCAATTAGTTACAACGCTTAATTATGTAGTGTTATTAAAGATGGCAATTTTTTTGTGCGGTAAAAACTAAAAACTGGTTCACCAACACTCATTACATCCCTAACATTAACCAGAATCTAGTTGTGGGTAAACAACTCCCACATAATCACTAAACAGAAAATCTATCACCTTTGTTAGAGGAGAATAAAAAACAATAAAATACTCATTGCAGTTAAAACTATAATTAGCTAACTAATTTGCAATAGAATTATCTTTTTTCAAGGTATGAGATCTGCATCTCCTTATTGTTGTCCCGTAGCCATGCGTTCAATGTTCTATCTCTAGCCCATCCTTGAATCAAAACTTCCTGAATCATGTGTAAAGCCACAATTGAATCCCTCTCTCTAATGATCATGGTGAAACCCAATTTGTGTGCCATTCGAAGACACTGCAAAACCCCCTAAAATTCCACAGCCAAAGCCTTGCATCTTCCTAATTTTTTACTATAACCACAGATCTAGCTACTATCACTCCTCCTCAACACCCCTCCACAACTAGCCAAACCTGGACATCCTCTGGCGGAACCGTCAAAATTCAGTTTCACCCACCCTTCACTAGAAAAACTCCATTTAACTTCCCTTGGTTCTTTTCTTAAACCATAGCCATAAAATCTTTTTGACGAATTAACACAATCTTTAACGTAACTTTGGATTACAAACTAAGGATGTTCAAAGATATGTTAAAATCTTCTTCAAATGATTTTTTGTTCCTCCATCCCCAAATCATCCAGCTAAACTAGGAGAGGATCTTCTCATTAGCTTTATCTCTCCTCATCTTCATTATCCCATCATCTAGGCCCTTGAATGGAAAGAGGAGAGAAAAATAAAAGTAATATTATATTGATTGGATGGATATAATTTAGAGATAATGAAGGATGATGAGAAAAAGATGATAAGAGAAACTTGACCTAAAAAAACTATATTTCATTCCTCTCCAGCTTAGTGATCCCAACTTAGGTGAAGTTCTCACTAAATCCTCGTAATCTTTACTTTACTGCAATAGAAAAAGTGCAACCTAATTTTTTAAATGAAACCCAATATCATGTACGTTCACTGTCCTGAAATAGTCCATTGCAATAATTTAAACTCATCAGAGCAAACTTTGCAAACAAGACTGTCATTACCCCCAAATTTATATCTCAAATAAATCTTAACACACGGATGCGTGATTCGTGTTAACAATAATATCCATTGATGTTTAACCCAAAAAATAAAATCCATTGATGTGATCCTTGTCGATTCCATTTTGATATTCTGGCTATATTGATCATTGAAGGATATTATTAGTTATTAGTTGAAAGATGCTCGCTACCTTAAGAAAAATAATAATTTAAACTAGGAAAACGAAAAGTTGCTTGAAGATGGCCCACTTCTTATATTATACTCTTTCTCGTCCTTATTATAAAGCACCAACTATCAATATTTTTTGTCCTTATTGTAAAGCACCAACTTACTTTAATTAATTCATTTATTACTTTTTTCCCATTATGCCCTCATTTTTAACTAACTCATTTAAAGTTATATCATTAAAGTAGGGGTAAAGTTAGAAATATTTATTAATTTTAAACCTAATTAATGAGTTAACTTTCATTCCTTAGTTTGTGAGAAAAAGTAGTTGGTGTCTTAAAATAAGAACGAGAGAGAGTATTAAAGTCCATGTGGGCCAGTGACATATTTTATATTATACTCATAAAGCACACTTTTAATCAAAGTTAATCTATTATATCCAAAACCAGTCATAGATATCCTTGAAAAGATTTGATAAGAAAGGATAAGGAGTGTGAAAAAATCTCATCTTGCCGGGTATATCCATTACGCAAAATGTTGTAAAAGAAAAAATTAAAAAAAGGAACTAAATTTATACGCATTTCATGAAGCAAATCGGGAAAAGTCTTACTTGCCCGGTATTAGTACACAACAGTTGATGCGAGAGACTACAGAGCCACTGGTAGTTGTAGCTGAGTAGTGTCCAATATGGAGCGTCTTATTAATTAGGAGCATTTCTAATGAAAAACTTGTGAGCTTTCTGTGTTGGGCTTTGGTTGTTTTGTGCACCGTAGTGAAGCCAGTTTCTGGCACAGGAGCTTGTAAACTCCCCGCCATCTTTGTCACGGTATGCAGGTTTTTCACCACTGATTCATCAATACTCACCCATCATCCTCATATATATGTGATGATCCACATATTTACCATGTATTAAGGCACAAATTAAGCTGGAAAATTGATCAAATATAATTGAAAAGCTTAAGGATAATAAGTTAAAAACATGGATTTTATGTCAGACATACCTTCACAAATATTCTTGTGTGTTTTGCAGATTTTATCCATAAAAAGAAGTTATTTGGAGACTCCGCGGAAGGTAAAAAAGCGAAGCCACAAAGAGAAAACAGTAAGTTGGCGCTCAGGACGCCAATCCTGTGCAAAAGTGGCGCCCTTCTCGGGCCAAACAGCAAGTTGGCGCCCAGGGCGCCAACTCTCTATCCAAGTTGAGAAAAGTGGCACCCAGGGCGCCAGAAGTGCGAGAAACCTGATTTTTAATTTTTGGAAAGTTTTTAGAACATGAAAAAAGAAAAAAAATCAAGGATTTTAGAGATTTGAAAACCTATTTGGATCAGAAAACATAAAAGAGGCAACTCTAGCACAAAAAGAGGAATTTTTGTTACAAGAAACTACTCTACGACATTGGAGAGGAGATCAAAGCAATTGTGGAGATCCACCTTCCCCAACCTCTGAAGAATCATTCTCTCTTCATCTTTTCTTCTCTATTTTATTAATCTAGCCATGTTTGGCTAAGTTTCTTTTTGTAGTTAGGGCTAGGATGAATCCTATGCAAGTTTATCGTATTTGCTCGAATTCTTGATTGAATCTTGATTTCCTTCATTGAATGAATTTCCTTTGCTTAATGCTTTCTTAGAGATTGATCACCTTTAAGATTGTTCTTAGATTGATGTATGACAATAGAGATATTGGTGCACCTAACTGGAACTTGTTAATTCATCATAGAATTGCATGATCTAAACATAGGCTTACGAATTTATGCGATCATAGGATTCTGGTTCAAGATCTGATCTTTCTAGACAATACTAAGACATTAGGTTGTTTTTAAAGATAAAATAAATTAAGGTAGCATCAAGACATTGGGACTTAGTCTAACCTTAGAGAATCGATCGTCAATTTGGAAATCATAATCAATTAGGGTTTCAAACCAAACACTTAAATGAGCATAGGGGTATTCTAAGCCTTAGTTACGTTTTTCTTGATTATTTATCTCTCTTAACCATCGTTCTTGAGATCCTTGCTTTTAGTTTCTTGTTTTCTTTGAATTCTTGAAATTATTGATTGGTCACAATTCATCCCTTTTACGCAATTTACCCAACTAAAGCGAATATAGCGAATTAGTGATTGAATATTATTCCTCATGCCACGATACTTTCTCACTACTTTGTTACTTGTAACGACCGGTGCACTTGCCGAAATCGCCCCCGATCAATATGCCTACTGGTGGGTTTGTGCACGGGAATAAAATTTGGTAAGGAAAGAGCATATACAAGTTGGGAGCAAACTGCAAAGGAATATATGGATATTCAACACAGGTCCACTTGGATGCTATCCGTATTTGTTGATCAACTTGCAGAATGAAAGTGATGATGCTGGGTGCATAAAAGATTTCAATGAACTTGCAAAATTCATGAACTCCAAGTTGAAAGAAGCGGTGGCTAAACTTGGGAAACATCCGCCGGAGGCCCAAATCACACTCAGAGATATCTACACTCCAAAATACGACCTCATCAGCAACGCAGAGAACTACACGCGGTAAACCAAAACAGTAAACGTTAATTAAACATGAATTGAATTGAATGTGGGATAGTGAAAGAAGTGGGATGTGTGCAGGATTTGAGAGGCCATTAGAAGCGTGCTGCGGGTATGGAGGGCCGCCGCACAACTACAATAATGATCCCAACAAGAACTGTGAACTGACGGTGGAGGCGGGATCATGTCAGAAACCGACAGTGAGCGTGATCAATTGGGATGGCTATCACTTCAAGGGGGGCGGCTAACAAGCTCGTGTTTGATCGGATCTCCACCGGGGCTTTCTCTGATCCCCGCCGCCCGCCGTCGCCCTTCTACCTCTGGATAACTCTGTCCCTCAAACCTCTGTTCTTCGTCTCAATTATGCTGTACTGTTATCCCTCGTCTTTCCTTTCATGTATTTTCTGATCTATCTACAAAATAGACGACGACGCCAATATCATCACATTGAATAACGTCTAAAACAGCCAACACCTCTATCATGTTTATATATATATATATAGCCAGCATCTTAGACAAACTCGTTTGTATTTACTATATAAAATGTTACATGCATGCACGAGGCACGCTTGGACAAAGAAGAGAAAACTAAAGAGTGGTTGAAAATAGATTGTATATATAATTTTATATTTTATGTTATTTTTTATTATCAAAGATATTTTCTGTTATTAATTCTAGACAGTTGAACGAAATTCTATTTGAACGGTGATTTCACCATATCATTGTGATAAACACCAAAACTGATTCTGTTGTTAACATGCTCTACCTTATATCTATAATTCGGTTGTCTTTCAAAATAATAGCCTTAAAAACAACAAATTCCCAATAATAGTACATGCTCTAACTGAGATATAGCTATATAAATTTACAAGATCTTTCTCCTTCTGGTGTACAATGCAACTTTGTGTTTGCGTACAGAACCCCAAATTTTAGTGTAATTGGCCAATGGAGTCTCTTAGCGCCACCAAGTTTCCCACCACATACGTTTGTCGTTTACTTGTTTTATGTTTAGCAACAACGTTATTGAACCCTGTGTTTGGCTCTCCAGTTTGTAAATTCCCTGCAATCTTTAACTTCGGTGACTCTAACTCTGATACTGGCGGTATAGCCGCCGCCTTTTTAGCACCACAAGCACCGTATGGGCAGACCTATTTTCACAAACCTTCGGGAAGGGTCTCCGATGGCCGTCTCATGATCGATTTCATTGGTATATATTATGATGCTTAGTTAATTAATAACAAATCTCATTCTACACAAATGAATTTAAAGTATTTTGCCATAGAGATGGAAGTGTTTTTTTTAACCCTGATTTGTATGTTTTTTATTGTATAATTTCAGCACAAAATTTTGAACTCCCGTATCTTAGTGCCTATCTTAACTCTCTGGGCACCAACTTCTCGCATGGAGCAAACTTTGCAACAGCGGGATCAACAATCAAGCCCCCACCCTGTGGCCTTGCTGGATACAGTCCTTTCTTCCTTGACTTACAGTTCAATCAATTTGCAGAATTTAAAAACAAATCACAATTTATTAAACATCAAGGTAAATAATAATCTTTAAGGAACCTGAGTTCCCATAATCTGGAACATATTATAACTATATGGCGCTTGATGTATACCAAGTAGCCTTGAACAAGTACTCTTTAATTTCGTCTTTTGTTTCAGGAGGAATATTTGGAAGCTTGATGCCCAATGAAAAGTATTTTGCAAAAGCTTTGTACACATTTGATATCGGTCAGAACGATCTCGGATCTGCAATTTATGCCAACAAGACACTGCAAGAAATCGATGCTTCTATACCAGATATAGTCAACAGCTTTGCAACTAATGTTAAGGTAGGTTTATTAATTAATTAAAATCCGTTCCGAATTATTGCTATTTGGATAATGCATTGATATGATGCTTGGCTTGCCACTAATATAAGTTGTGTTGTTCTGAATTCATGAACCTGGGAATCAAAGAAAATATACAATTTGGGAGGCAGACGTTTCTGGATACATAACACAGGACCCATTGGGTGCCTCCCTTATATGCTGGTCAAGTCTTTATCAGGCCAACGAGATGAGTTTGGATGTTCAAAACCTCAAAATGAATTAGCTCAAAACTTCAACCGCAGGCTAAAAGAAGCCATAGTCCAACTTCGGAAAGATCTTCCTCTTGCTGCAATCACACATGTAGATATCTACTCTGCTAAGTACTCTTTGATCAGCAATGCAAACAAATACGGTGAGCCTAATGAGAAACAATCACATCTCTTCTTCTTTTTCTTGTACAAATTGAAGGATATATTTGGTTGGATGAATTTGCAGGATTTGAGAAGCCAACTGTGGCGTGTTGTGGGCACGGAGGAGAATACAACTACAACAGTAATGTGCAATGTGGAAGAGTAGGGGTGGTGAATAGTACTGAAATATTTGGTGGATCGTGTGAAAATCCATCAGTGAGAGTGAACTGGGATGGCATTCATTACACAGAAGCGGCTAACAAGTTCATCTTCGACCAAATCTCCACCGGAGCTTTCTCTGATCCTCCCATTCCCTTGAATATGGCGTGTCACAGACATTTCAGCAACATGTTTCACTACTAGTCAATGCTTAGCTTCCAAGCTATAACTTGATTGACGTGGATCCTTCGATCATTTAAATAGTCAAACGGATCATTCCAGATACTGATGAGGTGATATAGTATTTGATTGACGGCTGAATAGATTCGCTTATTTAAATTACTCACCAAAATGGGTTCCATTCTTGAATCACTTGAAAGATATCAGTATGATACAAGATTGCGGTCATCATAGTATTTTACTCATTGTTTACTAATGATGCTGCGGATCGGACGAGGTTCAAATTAGCTGATGTTTTCGTTGTTTTTTGTGCGGCTCAAATTTATGCATCAATGCTAATAATTATTGAACCATATGTGTGTGTAAAGGCTATGGTGGTTAGGAAAGATAATCTCAGTTAGATCATTACTGAACCATATATATATATAAAAAGGCTATGGTGGTTAGGAAAGATAATCTCAGTTCGATCCAACAATGTTTGAACCTGACTGAGCATTCCTGGTTGTATAAGTAAAAAAATGAAAAAGTCATAATTTTTGTTGCAATGATGGAATTAAAACAATACTGAAGACGACGTACGTCAGCACTTAACAACTTCTCGGCTTCTCCCCAATGATCGCCATAATGCTGATATTTTTATATATGCTAGACTTTTAAATTGACATGACATTCAATTAGTGTTCGACATCTAATATAAAATCGATCAATTCAAAGATTAAAATTTAAATGACATTATAATATGTCGTCAACAAACAAAATCGGGGAGCCGTGAAGGCGTCCTTTTATAAGAAACCAACTGTCATTGTTAACTAAATTGGCCGGGCTTACGTTATTTCAGAGACGAGTCTCGATCATATATGACTCACTAATTTATATATACACACGCGCCAATCTGATCAACAAAATATTAAAATCAAGAGTCTTGGCCCTTGGGTTGAAACTTCTAAAGGTGGAGCAAGTGATTCAAAACACACACTTAAAGTTAAAAGGTTTTTTTTTTTTTATTTTAGCCTAAAATCTAATAAAAATGGGAATCTTTTAACTATCAAATCAATCATTTAAAAGGAAAATTTTGTATTTAATTTTTTTTTATTAAAATAATTACAACTGTATTTATTTGGTACATTTGTCATCACAGTGATGACTCAGTGACACTCATCATAGCCATAAGCATGGAAACTGATGAGTATTTCCAAGAGCATGATCCCAGATAAAAGAAAACCAAGTATAGAAACCAAATAAACTAAGCCATAGAATTGGATTATTTTCTCTTAGAAGATACTAATTAACAAGTGTATTTAATTCTTTTTTTAAGGTGCTTGTTTGTTCCTAAGGAGTATTAATTATTTTTTTTCATATATGCCTATAATTAATAAGAGTAGTAAATAAAAATAATAATTAATATGATATTAGAATTTATTGTAATTAGTATAGGTAATAGTGAAAATTATTTAAATTTTAGGATAACTTTATTAACTTTAACTATTTATTTATTTATAAGAATTGTTAGTTGATAACGTATAATAAAAATTAGCTGCATCTATCATTGAACAACATGCTTATACAATCAACCGGGGAAATTTGCAGATTTAAACTTTAAAAAAAAAAATATCCAAATAGCTAACCGTACAAAAGATTTGCATATATGACCCAGTTGGTGGCGCCACGTCAACGGGCGCCACCTTGTGGGTGGGCACGCCACAATAGAGGCGCTAGCTAGCGTGGCGCCACTTGTGGCGTGCTCACGTGGCACGCCACAGTAAAGGCGCCAGCTCTCTTTAAAAAATAAAATAAAATAAAAAGTGTTGCAGGGCGCTGATGCGCCCTGCAACAAAGCTGCAACCGAGCAGCTGTAGGGGGGAGCGTGAATAATTCACGCCCCCCACAGTTTTTTTAAAAAAACAAAAATAAATAAAAGTTTAAATTCATGCACCCCTGCTTTTTTTAAAAAAAAAAAAATCTTCCCCTATTTAACACCTAACACACACACACTTCACACTTCAAACACATACACACATTTCTTCTTTCATCCGGGAGAGGTTGCGAGCAGCAGGTGAAAAATGAACGCAAGGAAAAGAAACATCTCTGTAGCTACTTTAAGGTATGTTATGTATTTTATAAGATTATTTAGGTAGCTAAACTATAATATCTTTAACAAGTCTTCTGCATTACATGATTTGTGTATATTTTTGTCTCTGCAATGATGGTAGTATTTCGTCGGTTAGAAAAAATGTTAGAGTTGAACAATTGGTAAATTTTGTCTTTTAATTATTCTTCTTATTGGTAAATTTTGATTTATTCTACTTAGTTGAATTTGTATTTGTTGAACAATTGTCATTATCATAATAGAATTTTTATTATTTTCCTTATCATTTTATGTTATTAATTTTAATATATTAAGTAATTATTGTTGTTAGTATTATATTATTTTCGTTATTAATAAATAATTTTGAAAAATTTTACTAATTATGAAATTTGATTTATTTTATTAATTTTTATGATTATTAAATAAATTTCATTTTTTTTTATTATTATTATATAAACTTTGTTATTTTTATTACTAAAATATACTATGAATTGTAATGTTTAGATTAATTTTTGTTACATTACATTATATATGTTATTTTGATTAAAATTATTATATATTATGAGTTTTCAAATGTTTTCTTTAATTTTCGTTAATATTAAATAATTTTCATTTAAATTTTTTCTTACATATTATGAATTTTGAGTTTTTTTTTTAATTTTATTTATTATTATATACATTTCGTTAAAGTTGATGAGTATAATATATTATATATTTTAATTTTTAGATTAATTTTTGTAATATTATATACATTACATTACATTAATTTTCTTCACTATTATAAAATTCTGAATAATTGAACTTATGAATAATTATGAATTTTTTTAATTTATTTTCATTGTTATTATATAAATTTTGTTACTATAATTATTATTGCTAAAGATTACGAATTTTGATTTTGTCATTAATTTTTTTCACATTATATGATATATGTTATTTTTATTATTAGTATTTATTATGAATTTTAATTTTTTGATTAATCTCTGTATTTATTATTATCATTATTATATATTATGAATTTGCACTTTCCATTATTTTCTGTTATTATTACACAATTTTGATTTGTTCTGATTCATGTATTTTGTATAGAATACACAATTATTCATCAGTTGAAGCAGACGGAGAAACTAGAGGAAATCAATTTCGTGGTGTGTTTTGATTTATCTGTAATTTTTCTTCTTTTTCATTCTAGAATATAAGAAAAAAAATGAATAAGATTCGTGCAATTGTATATTATAATGGTTCACGACTATCTGGTAGATGAATCTGACAACGAGGACGAGGAAGAAGAAGAAGATGAAGATACATTATTGGCAAATGACGCTGATGGAGATGATAGTAATACAGATGATGAAGAGCCTGCAAATATGGTTATGCCACAACATACTAGCATATTACCATCGTCAGGTTAGTTATGAAGCTGTATTAATTTATATTATAATTTTTATTAGTTAACATGTTTTCACATAAACAGTATTATTTGTAAATTTGCAGAAATTACACCATTTTAGAGCCAGATTCCGCATTATGATGCTATTCATGACGATTACCCGCACGAGGATATACTGGATGTCGAAGGCTTGGGCCGGCGACCATGGGCGAGAGGGGACGCACTATATGTGAAACAAGAATACGAGTCCAAGAGTGATGTCCAGGCCGCAATAAAACATTATTGCATGAAGGTTCATCGTGAAGGAACCGTGTATAAGAGTACTACAACACTATTCTCAATGAAATGTCGGAATCACAAACAAGGTTGCCCTTGGAGAGTTAGAGCAATGAAGCCGAAGAATGACAACACTTGGATGGTGTCTAAATGGGGTGGGAACCACATTTGTGTGAGCACAACTCTCTCCCAGGATCACACACAACTTGATTCTGCAGTAATATCTGAGGCTATAACCGGTACGGTGCACAAATCCATTTATTCTCAAGTGAATTTATTATTGTTTTTTAGTGTGCATAAATAACAATCATGCTTTGCATTTCTTGTGATTGGTTTTGCAGACATGGTCAGGGAATCTCCTTCGATACCTGTGTCACTGATACAAGAAGGGGTAACCGGAATGTTTGGTTATAATGTTTCTTACATAAAGGCATGGAGGGCAAATAATAAAAAATTGAAAACTCATAATATTTATCAATTTTAATGAAAATACCATATATAATATAATCTAACAAAAATTCATAGTATATTTTATTAAAAATAACAAAGTTTATATAATAATAAAAATTAAACTTCATAAAAAAATAAAAATTCATAATATGTAAGATTTTCAAAAATTATTTAATAATAAAGAAAATTAATAAACAAATGAAACTACTAATATGTAATAATAATAATCAAAATAACATATTTAATATAATCTAACGAAAATTAATGAAACAATTAAAATTCATTATATTTAATAATAAAAATAAAAATGACGAAATTTATATACAAAACATGAAAATTAATAAAAAAAATAAATTTCATAATTAGTAAAATTATTCAAAGTTATTTATTAATTCTGAAAATAATATAATGCTAAGAACAAAAAAATTAATTTAAATATTAAAATTCATAACATATAATAATAAAAAAAATAATAAATATTATATTATCATAATGAAAATTATTCAACAAATACAAATTCATTTAAGTAAAATAAATCAAAATCAACAAATAAGAACAAAAATTGAAATAATAAATAAAATTCATAATATGTGCAAATAATTATTTTTAATTTAAGTTTCTCATCCTACCTTGGTATTTTCTCTAATGTACTACTAAATAATTTGAAAACTAAACCGATTAAAATTTCCATATTATTTCTATGAACCCAAATATACCATTTGCACAACATTTAATCGGGCAAAATATCCTATAATACAACAATCTTAAACTTCTTAAATGTAAAAATTACTTTAAATTTTTTAAAAAAACCAAAAATACATATAAATCGTCTTAAATTTATTATTAATCATTTATTACATAAATACAGTATTATATTGTCAGAACTTCTAAAAAATTCTAACTCTAACATTTTTTTCTACCCAACAAAATACTACCATCATTGCAGAGACAAATAGAGATACAAAACATTTTATGAAGAACATTTGTTAAAATATTCTAATTTAGCTACGTAAATAATCTTATACTATAAATAACATACCTTAAAAAAGCTTTTAACTTATGTATTCTTCTTTCCTTCTTTCTTCAGCTCCCAACGTTTCTCCCGCAACTCTTGTGAAAGGTGTGAATGTGTGTGTTCGGTGGTGATTAAATAGGAGAATTTTTAATTTTCTTTTTTTAAAAAAATAATACTGTGGGGATTCACGCCCCCCCCCTCTCTTACAACTGCTCGGTGGCAGCTTTTAGAAAAGCTACCACCGAGGCAGCTTTGTTGCGGGGCGCGTCAGCGCCTTACAACACTTTTTATTTTTTATTTTTTTTTAAAGAGGCGCCAGCACCTACTGTGGCCACAAGTGGCGCCACGTGGCGTGGCGCCACTTTGTGACATGCCCACGTGGCACGCCACACACAAGGTGGCGTCACGTGTGGCGCTCGCTGACGTGGCGTCACCAACTGAGTTATATATGTAAATCTTTTATACGGTCAGCTATTTTGGTAAATTTTTTTTTTAAGTTTAAATCTACGAAGTTCCCCAATCAACCGAAACAATTCAATGAATCACCTGTAAAGATAACCAATGGCCACGTAAATAATTCATCACGGCCACCATATAAGCATCTTCATTATTTACTATTCATATCTTATTTATAAGTTAAAAAAAAATAAGATAATTTTATAAGCTCACTTTTACACTAATAAATAATAAACGATAGTATTACAACTTTCTCCTTATTTAAGATAGAGAGAGAGAGAGAAAAAAAAAGAGGTGAAAATATTTATTTAATAAATGAGGAAAAAATTTATTAATTTAGCCTAAAACTAACCTTTTATTATTAGGTGAGAATTTTGTAATTTGGAGTTATAAATAGAATAATGTAGTATAACAGTATATAGTCCTTGTTTGAAATACTGATTTGACCCTTCATGAGAGTGAATTGTAAAATAGTCATGCTTCAAAAGTTACCGTTCAATAATTTTAACTCATTTACATGAATAAATGACTACCTCAATTACGGTAATTATTGTAGGGACTACGCAGTAATGAAGTTGACCCGTGTCTGTTCACCCAACAGGTTCGTTCGCCGCTTCTTGTCACTTAATGCCGGCGCCCATGGAGTCTCCCAACACCGCGAGGTTCTCTGTCCCAGTCTTCTCTTGTTTCCTGTATTTGTGGATTGCTGCCACATTATCTCTGAACCCTGTATGGGCCTCTCAAGTTTGTGAATTTCCGGCCATCTTTAACTTCGGCGACTCTAACTCCGATACTGGTGGCCTTGCTGCTGCCCTTTGGGGGGCCCCACCCCTGCCTAACGGCCAGACCTATTTTCGCCGACCTACTGGAAGGTACTCCGATGGCCGTCTCATCATCGATTTCATCGGTATTTATTCTCTTCATGTTCGCTTGCTGCCCTAATTCTTTGACTCCCACCACTTCTATTACATTTATTCTGGCTTCATTAATTACTCCGCAATGTTGCGCTCCTGTCAATCAATTAAAAAAAAAAATAATCAATTAATAAATTCTAATTTCAGCTCAGAGTTTTGGACTTCCGTATCTGGATGCGTATCTTAATTCAATGGGGACAAATTTTACACACGGAGTAAACTTTGCAACTTCAGCATCCACAATCGAACTCCCCTCCATTATTTTTCCTCACCTAGATGGATTCAGCCCTTTTTACCTTGGAATACAATACGATCAATACACGGGATTCATGTCAAAATCAGATTTTTTAAGGCTACAGGGTAAGCAATTTGTGTGAGTTGATATTTCGAACTGCTTTTAGTTGGTATTAATCTGAAACATACCATTCATTTTGGCGTTGTCACAGGAGGGGTCTTTGCAAGTTTGATGCCAAAACATGAATTCTTTGGCAATGCGTTATACACATTTGATATTGGCCAAAATGACCTTGGCCATGGTTTTTTTGGCAACAAGACCATAAAGCAGGTCAACGATTCTGTGCCCGATATAATCGACCAATTCTCAAGACATGTTGAGGTAGTTTAATACTCATCATCATTAACTATTTCAATTATGGTTGAGCCTTATTTTTTTACCAATCTAATTCTTGTAAACTTTTGGACTCAAAAATCAAGAACATACACCAACTGGGGGCTAGATATCTCTGGATACACAACACAGGCCCCATCGGTTGTCTCCCTTATATTTTGGTCAAGTTTCCAACTGCCGAACGAGATGAGTTTGGATGTGCTAAGGCTCATAATGAAGTGGCTCAACACTTCAACCGCAAGTTAAAAGAAGCTGTGGTTAAACTCCGGCAAAGCCTTTCTCCTCCTGCTGCAATCACATACGTTGATGTGTATTCTGTGAAGTATTCTCTGTACAGCAACCCAGGCAAATATGGTGAGCCAAACTGATCATGAAATGGCATTTTTGTGCACAAACTTGATTAATTAGGAGCCATATTAATGCTGATAAATATAAAATGGATATTGCAGGATTTGAGAAGCCACTGGAGGCTTGTTGTGGGTATGGAGAGAATAAGTACAATTATGGGATTGTAGGGTGTGGGTACTCAAAAGTGGTGAATGGAAGTGAAGTATTTGGAGGGGCTTGTGAGAGACCTTCTGTGAGAGTGAATTGGGATGGCATTCACTATACAGAAGCTGCTAACCACCTAGTCTTCCATCGTATCTCTTCCGGGGCTTTCTCTGATCCTCCAATCCCATTGAACATGTCTTGTCGTCGTCGTCATCTCCCCCAAATTTGAATACAATACGCAAAATGATCATGTCTGCTGTGTTGTTTTGACAAGGTCAAACATAAAAATAACAATTCTATTATCAGAATCATTCAAAATCATTAGCATAATTCTTGGGGAAAACTATTTTTTGTGGCTGAATTTGGTGCACTTTACTTTTCATCGACCTACTAAAACGTATAATAGACGCAAGAAAGGGACATCTTTGCTTGCATGATTTGTTTTGTATTGATTGCTTGTAGCTGAAATGATTTTATAATTTAATGAGCATTACGCTATTATAATTTTGTCAATATATTCCCATGCGAGTAAGATAATCCGTTTCTTTCAATTCCGTATGGTTTGACTTCGATTGATCATAAAAAGTTACCCATCGACCATGTAAATGTAATACATGCTTGAATCTACAGTTCTGCACGTGAATAAATCGAAATAGAATAACGTATTCACAAATGCAACAGTAAGCTAAAAAATCATTTTCATTTCAAATGTTAACTGTGGAACCTAAACTTTGCACTAGAAATCATGACACACGCTAATAATAACTTTATCATAAAACATCATAATAATCATCAATTTATTCCGTCTGGATACATAGCAACCGACAATATTGTTTCATCAGTGAAGGAACGCTTAAACAACGGAAAATGTCAACTATTGGCAGCTCCATAAAAAGGCCCTAGCTTCATTCTTTTCTTCATGTGTACTGGCAGCACCAATGGAGGCTCTTAGTACCGCCAAGCTTCCCTTCTCATTGGTGCTGTTGTGTATTGCAACCACGTTGTTGAACCTAGTTTTCGCCACTGAAGTCTGTAAATTTCCAGCCATCTTTAACTTTGGTGACTCTAATTCCGATACTGGTGGCTTTGATGCTTCTTTATTTGCAATAAAACCACCTTATGGCGAGACCTATTTTCACAGACCCGCAGGAAGGGATTCTGATGGCCGTCTCGTCATCGATTTCATAGGTACCTTTTTGCCTAATTGATCTTCACTTTTCTGCACATGCATGTTTCTATTCTCAAGTGGTGGTAACTGGACCCTCTCAACTCAAATAGTAATACGCATTCCATTCCACCTTTTGAATTCTGTTAGATTGCGACCTTTTATTCTATTTCGAGGTTAAAAAAGCATGTAGACAGTTAAGTTTGACCTTGGAACGTCCATAAAAGAACCAAGTCTTATTTCGCATTAACGAATTTAAATTTTAATTCATAAATTACAGACTTATTTAATTTAGTGCTGACATGAAGGTTCTGGATTATTAATCTTGATTTTTTTTTTTTTTCTGGTTTTGATTCTAGCTCAAAGTCTTGGACTTCCCTATCTTAGCGCATATCTGAACTCTCTGGAGGCTAACTTTACGCACGGAGCAAATTTCGCAGAAGTGGCAGCAACCATCTTACCTCCACCTACTGTTCTTCCTGTGGGTGGTTTCAGTCCTTTCTATCTTGACCTCCAAACCTCTCAGTTCCAAAGATTCATTCCCAGATCGCAATTTATCAGACAACAAGGTAAATTTAAGTTAATAAGGTGTAGAAATGCCTATATGTTTTACCTTGAGGCCGAACAGTGCTTTTTTTAAAGTGTAAACACACATGGTTATAAATTAGTTGTAAAAATACCATTTGATCGTTAAATTTGAATTTTTTTACTTTTAAAGGTGTAAAAATATACATGTGATTTGTAAAAGGAGCGCTTAATACCAAATTTTTTTTTAATTTAATAATTTTATTTTAATTAAAGGAAAATTATTATTTCTCCAAATATAATTCTGGGGAGACCAAATTTTTATTTCCATAATTTATTTTATTTTTTAAAAATCCTTATTAAATTTTCTTATTAATAATTAATAAATGAGTATTATGCATTTACAATTTGATATTATAAATACTATATTTAATTAAAAATAATTTTTATTTTTTATCTAATAAATTGAACCATAAATTATTTAAATAATTTTTTAATCAAAGCTGAATAATATTATTTAATTTCTATTGCATTAAGAAATATACAATATAAACATTTACACCTCTAAATGAGTTATTTTTATTTATATGATAAATGAAAGTAAATAAATGAATATTATAGACTTATAGTTGTAAAGTTGACTTATAAATGCTCATTCATCAATTATTAATTAGAAAATTTAATAAGGATTTTTTTAAAAAAGAAACTAAATTATGGAAATAATTTTTTTTATCATTTTTACATATTGAATAAATCCTCCTTTCCAAAATAATAAATTAGAAGAAAAATTTTGGCTTTGTAGGAATTATACCTAGAAAAATAATAATTTTCCTCTAATTGAAATAAAATTATTAAATTAAAAAAAATTATTAGTGTTGAGCGATCTTTTTACCAAATCACATGTGTATTTTTGGCTTTTTTGCACATTTGAAAGTAAAAAAAAAAAATCAAACTTAATTATCAAACAAAATTTTTACATCTAATTTGTAACCATGTGTGTATTTTTACACCTAAAAAAACACTTAGTGTTGAACGCTCTTCGGGTTAAAGCACATGTTTATACCTTAACCCTTAATCTAATTAGATCCATTGAAATAGCCTTTTTTTTATACGAAACATATTGAATTTTTCTTCTAGGAGGAGTATTTGCAAGCTTGATGCCCAAAAATGAGTATTTTGGTAAAGCTTTGTACACAATCGATATCGGTCAGAATGATTTTTATGTTGGCGTTACTGCTAACCAGACTGTGGAGCAAATCAATGCTTCCATCCCCAATATAATCAAAGGTTTCTCAAAAAATATAAAGGTAACTTAATACCCCCATCATTGATAACTCGGACAATGCTTAGGTTCTAATTTCTTACTAACTGTTTTTTTTTTTTAAAAAAAAAATCTAAATTGATGAACTTGATGAAGAACATATACAAGTTGGGAGGTAGATCGTTTTGGATTCACAACACAGGACCTTATGGATGTCTCCCCCTGACTTTGACCGATTTCCCTTCTATTGAAAAAGATGCGTGGGGTTGTGCAAAGTCATATAACGAGTTATCTGAAAATTTCAATAACAAGTTGAAGGAAGCCATAGTTCAACTTCGAAAGGAGCTTCCTTTAGCTGCAATCACATGCGTAGATGTCTACTCTGTCAAGTATTCTCTGATCAGCGACGCAAAGAAATATGGTAAGACCAATACAATGATATCATGTTTTATTACATGCACAAACTTTGGATCTATGGATGTGAGAGGTAAAGTTGGTTTGGTTTGATGAATTGTGTAGGATTCGAAAAGCCACTGGTGGCATGTTGTGGATATGGAGGGAAGTACAACCAAGGAAGTGTTATGTGTGGAAACACAGGGACTGTGAATGGTACTGAGATTTTTGCAGGAGCGTGTGAAAATCCATCAACTCGAGTAAGTTGGGACGGAGTTCATTATACAGAGGCAGCTAACAAAATCATCTTTGATCAAATCTCAACTGGGGCTTTCTCAGATCCACCCCTTCCCTTGAACAAGGCATGTTACCGATTATAGAAAGATTGTAAACTTAAATTTGATTGTTGTTGAAAATAAATTTGTTTTTAAATTATTTCTATTTTGAATTTCAAATTATGGTTAGATCCAGTCTTCTAAGAGTTTTAAATAAATAGCAAGATTTTAGGATTGTTTCCTGATTTCTTGTTAGTTTGTTTCGTGTTTTCAGTTGTGAATTTTCACAAGAGGAATAATGCACGGATAAAAGCTAATTGAAATATCAGTTTCTTATTCAGTATTGAAAGTATCAGTCTTTTAACAGTTATATTACAGATGACAGTATCATCACATAAAGGGGGCTGAAGAGGTGATTTGCAGAAATAATAAAGGCCCAAGATAATTTGCAGAATATTGACAATTTTTCATCTGTTATTGCAAGTAATAATAAAGCGAACGTGTCATTAACCTCAAATAATAAACTGAATGATGTTGTTGATATCCCTTATCAGTAAAACTAGTTGATCAAAGGGACAAGAAAAAAGTTGGGCAGTGAAAGACGTGAAACAGAGGTCGTATTTGTGATGTATCAAAGGAACACGTGGCATTTTTCATTTGGCGGGACATTAACTCATGGGGCTTTCTTAGGATTACGAGGATCAGAGTGTCCCCCACGCTCTCTCTATTCAAAGCCAATTCAAACAAGCACAAGTTGTGATTTTTGTCAAATTGCTTTAATGCCATTTATGCTTGTGATTTTTGTCAAGGCTGGACGTTGCAAGTTTTTCAATTCATAGACTGATTTCATTAACGTTTTATTATTAGTGGTTTATGGTCTTCAAGTACGTTTATTCCATAAAGCATGAACCAGCTTCATCTTAAAAAGCTTTACTGCATCCCAACATTCAGAAATGTTTGTTTAATGGTCTATTTAACGGCTTGTCATGCCTTATTTATATGCTTTATTCAGCTGCCTAACGTCTCTGATTCTTTTGCCTAAGGAGATGTCTGCAATTTCTGAGCACCTCTCTTCCTCCTCTGAAATTTTCCCTGCCTGCTGAACTATATTATTTTTCCATTATTGTTCTAAATAAGATGCAAAAAGTCAGTTCTGTCATGATCATCTGTGAATGGGCCAATTGACCCAAACACCGTAGAACAATAAACCACGTCCAGACCCATATATTAATGCCCAAGTTTCCTTCTTATCTATCTCCATGGGTTTCCGGCCAATGAAGTCTCTTCATAACACAAAGTTTGCGATGTCATTTTTTCGTTGCTTGGTGATTTTCTGTATTGCAACCACGTTGCCGAACCCTGTTTTTGCCGCTAAAGTTTGTGCATTTCCGGCCATTCTTAACTTCGGTGACTCTAACTCTGATACTGGAGGCTTGGCTGCTTCACTTCAAGCACCAACCCCACCGTATGGTGAGACATATTTTCACAGACCCGCTGGAAGGTTCTCCGATGGCCGTCTCATCATAGATTTCATAGGTATTTCTCTAATAATTTATCTCCACTTTCTGCTGCACATGTTTGCTTTCTTAGTTTAGCAATTTAAGTGGAAACACATACCCTTTTTCACTGAAATACACATACAGCGACAATTACGGATTTCTATTATATAAGCATGCCTTTTTATTTCTCGAGTCTAGAAAATATGTTCGTGTTTTCGTTGTGATGAACGGAATACAGAGGACATTTATGGTAAGGATGGCCTGGTAGTAGTGGTAGTTTGATTAGTCCATCAATGCATCACAAGTGGTCCATGGTGGCAACTAGCAACTGACTACGTTTCATGGGTATATTTTTTATTTCAGCCCAAAATTTTGGGCTCCCTTATCTTAGTGCGTATCTTGATTCTCTTGGGACCAACTTTACGCATGGAGCAAATTTTGCAACTGCAGCTTCAACGATCACACTTCCACCTACCATTTTACCAGCCGGCGGTTTCAGTCCCTTTTACCTTAATATACAGTGCTTTCAGTTCACTGAATTCAAAAGCAGAACACAATTTATTCGACGTCATGGTAATTAATATAAATCATTGGGGATCTGTTTTGCGCTTTTTGGTTGCTATTAGCAATCACTTATTTTGGGATTTGTATGAAATTGTTTGGTGTCAGGAGGAATATTCACGAAGCTGATGCCCCAAAAGAAGTATTTTGCTGAAGCTTTATACACATTTGACATTGGTCAAAATGATCTTGGGGCTGGCTTTTTTAATAATAAAACTGTAGAACAAGTCAATGCTTCCATACCTGATCTAATCAATGCCTTCTCAACCAATCTTACGGTAAAACATTCAAACATTACAATTTTAGGTTATGATTAGGCTTTTTCTTTTTTTGGCTGATTTTTTTGTTCTGAATTGATGGAACTCGATGTCGATGATGAAGAGCATATACAAGTTGGGAGCTAGATCGTTCTGGATACATAACACAGGACCCATTGGATGTCTGCCTTACATTTTGGCCAACTTTTTATCTGCTGAAAGAGATGCATTTGGTTGTGCAAAACCTTATAACCAAGTAGCTCAATATTTCAACACCAAGTTGAAGGAAGCAGCTGTTCAACTCAGAAAAAACCTCCCAAATGCTGCAATCACATACGTAGATATTTACTCTGTCAAATATTCTCTGTTCAGCAGCCCAAAGAAATACGGTAAGACTATTTAACAGTGATTACATTATTTCTATGCACAGACAGACTTGTTTAGTATTGAATGTGCAGGATTTGAGAAGCCATTGGTGGCATGTTGTGGGTATGGAGGAGACTACAACTTTGGCAGTGTTCTGTGTGGAGGCACGGTTACTGAGAATGGCACTGACATTTTTGTGGGATCGTGTGAAAAACCATCGACCCGAGTGAATTGGGATGGAATTCACTACACAGAGGCGGCTAACAAAGTCATCTTTGATCAAATATCAAGCGGGGCTTTCTCAGATCCACCCCTTCCCTTGAACAATGCTTGTTTAAGAAATGACTAGGTTGTGACCTATGTTACTCTTTAGATGCTACTCACTTGGTCCACATGGATTACTGAATAAAGTGTATTTCACGGGCTTTATGATTGTTTTCTTCCCTCCCCTCTCTCTCATCCATCTATCTGCCTCTCTATAAACATTGCATCCTTGAAAAGCATGGAAAATAAAGAAACGTTTTCGTGAAGCTTTGTACACGTTTGGTGTTGGTCATGTCTTGCTGCTGGCTTTTTTTAAGCAGCAAGAGTTTAGGGCAACTCACTACTTCCATACCTGATATAATGAACACTTTCTCTCAAGTGGGGCTTCCTCGTATCCACCCTTTTCTTGAACATGACATGTTACAGAAATTTATACAGGATTATGAACTAATAGTGAGTAGCTTCTTGATGGGAATCACTTGTTGGGCTCAAAATCCATGTCGGTCACAGTTACAATGGTGTAACTTCTCATATTAATGAACCATTTAAATGAATAGTATTGTATAAGGAGATGAAAAAGTGAGATGGAGAGGAATGATGCCACGTGGGATGTCGTCATTTCAACCGAAACGGAAAGGTGGTGAGAGGAAGAAAATAAAGGAATTGAAGATATCTATATAATGGTGCAGATTGATGGCAATTATATGAAAGAAAAAGGAATATGGGACAGGAAGGGAGCAGGTGGTTAGGACTATGGATCATATCAATCTGTTACTTGGTAAGGATATAGAAATATGGCAACTTTCAGCTTTTCATGAGCTTTGACAATTATCAGACTAAAAGTAGTGACCCTCCTCTCAAGCACCATTGTCGTCACTTTGTCACAAGCAATCCAAATGACCTTTTATTTTAGGGCAACAATTTCATTCTGTATTAGTCACATTTCCTTCATAATTTATTTGTTGATTCAAGTTCAATTTCCACTCCCATCAATTTAAGGATTGTCAAACTACGATCACGTACAAAGGGAAAGCGACTGTAGTTGCCGGCTACCCCTCGTTGTTGTGGAATGATAATCATATCTATTATCGTGCATATTTAAACATGGACCTTTGTAACTGTTTTAACATTAATGACCATAGTTGGGGCCTGAACAATACCAAACAGATATTTACAAGTCGTGTATGCCACAGCCTTGGTTCTCAAGTGCGCACATAGCTCGCTTCTGTTCAAGTGATCAATTAGCCATCAAAATTTCTTTATCTGAAAGGGAAATGCATTAATTCTTGGTGAGAATTTAGCATAAGAACTTATTAAGATAAAGTTGCTCATTACACAACCTTTTTCAAGCGAATCTGAAACGTAATGTTCAAGCTACACACACACACAGGAACACAATAATTCAAATCTCAATCCTTTTCCTCCTACATAGATATGCTCCTGTGATGGAAATGATGCCACACTTCCCACATGTCCCTCTGTGTTGATTCGGGTTGGAAGGTATGTGTTGTCATTTTCCTCTCTTGAAGCTTTTCTCCATCAGCCATGTCGATTCCTTTGGGGGGTCCTGTTGATTTGCCCTCCATTATTACATTGGTCAGTTTTCAGGGGCCTAATTGGACATGCACACATGCATTCTGACTTGCACGTGGGAGGAATATTATTGGGATTCTTCATCATCATCATCATCATCATTATTTGCCAATTACCGCTTCATGCTCATGGTCTGATGCAACTTCATGACTAGTCTTTTTTGTTTGAGAATTCAATTCAATCCCAAGGAACTACCCATGGTTCCACTTAGGGCCCGATTGGCAGGGACAATATTTGAGGAAGGAAAGGAATGGAAAATTTTAAGGGATGAGGGATAATGAGTTATTTAATAAAAAGAAAATGAAATGGTAACAGTTGGTAAAGAATTATAAAATACTCCCTTCGATCCTAAATATAAAATAAGTTTGTAATGCAAATTTCACTATTGCACTACAAACTTCCTCCTATATTTTGAATAGAAGGTAGTACATATTTTATCTTAAAAAATAATTAATTCAAAATGAAAAGGATTTTTTTTTCATAATTCAAATTTTGACATGAATTTCCTTACATTGGATTCAAATTTATGCATCAATTTCTAATTTTATGATGAAGAGTTTATTTTGCAAAAAAAAAAAAATTATCTAAAATATTCTATCGCCAAGTTTGAATTTATCTAAAATATTATCCCACCAAATTCAAATTTATTGCGCAAGTTAGAATTTAATCATATTTTTTGCCTTATAAAAAAATAAATATCTATGAGTGATAAATTTATCTGAAAACTTCACAATTCATGTGAGAATTTGAGTTTCACCAATTTTAATGAAATATTATCTTTTCACCTTTTAAACAAAAAAAAAAATTGGTGAGCTTGAGAAGATCGGACACAAAAATATATCAAATACAAAAACCTACTCATCTTTCTCTCCCTTCCCATTTCCAACTACACTGCGCAGGCCCTTAGTGACAACAATAGAACACGTCCTATCTTGTCCCCCAATAGGACCCTTGTGCCTCTTACTGTTTCCCACTATGGGTACCTAACATGGGGACTTAAGCAGTCCACAGTTCACTAAAAATGATACTCAGAATGCAGCCCTTCTTCTTTATTACTATATAATATAAATATGGGATTAATGTTTCTCATGTTGTAGGAAAAAAATCATCTCATGTCATACACACATAAAATGGTAGGACCTACATATACATATATTAATTAATATATATATATGTAGGTCCCACAATTTCATATGTGTGTAGGAAGTTTAGTTTCCCATGCAACATGGGAAAACTAAAACCCTATAAATATATTGTAAAATGAAAGCAATTTCATAAACTCTTTACAGCCTGTGAGGACTATGAAGAAGCTTTAATGGAGAGAGATTGCACAGCAAAACTAATGGACAAGAACTCAAAGCACACAGACCTCAAAAACATACTATTACAGAGCAGTAGTTGTTCATTCTTTTTTTTTCTTTTTTTCTTTTTTCTGAACTGAAAAGGGCAAATCTTTTAGGTGAGTGAAGCTAGTGTGAGCCTACCATATCTATATAGTGTTGATATAGTATAATAGTAACTTTTAGTATACAAGGACGATGAAGAGTGAGTAGAACGAACATTGAAAAGCCTTCTCCTTTATTTCAAATCCACTGTCTTCCTCTTTGTCAGCGTCCTCATCATCCAAGTCTTTCTCATCTTGACTCCTTCCACGCGGCCGCTCATGAACTTCTTCCATCTGATGACGTGGAACAGGTGCCCTATCCGCTTCCGCCATCTCAGCGGGTCACGTGATTTCCCATTCTCCATCACCCTCTTCTTCGAGTCCTTGTTGTTTGGGGTCATCAGGCTGGGATGGTTCCAGGACATGTTGCAATTATCCAGAGTCACCTCAGACACTGTGTTCTTCTCCCACGACGCTACCCCATTCCCTTCAAACTTGATTGATATGAATGACTCTGTAAATGAAAAGCTAATCTGTAAATGAACAGAAAAACTATAATAAAAGAACTTCAAATTATGCAGTAGCAGCACTGATGCACCTGAGGCAACTGATAGTGTTGGGTTTATGGAAGATCAGTTCTTGTGATACTATGCCTACATACACAGAGGGTCACCTACTTGTTCCGTTCATTCTGTGAATTAGCATATCATATATGATTGAAGAAGTACGTGTTCGTTCAAAATTGAACATTCTTGGTTTATCAGTTTCATCAGTTTTTCTTAATCTTGAATTGGAAACAGTGAATACATAAGAAAAGGTGCACAGATGCAAAAGAAGACAACTTGCCCAGTTTGTTTTGTACCCAAAATTTCCCACAATATCCATATATGATATAAATGTAAATGTAGCAACAGTAGTAATTCTGTTGAGAATCATAATCATAATGGCTCTCGGGATTTGAATCAGGCTGCCAAATAACAGGCCACGTCCTCACCTGCTGCCTCACCCCTTGTCGTTAACGTCTGCGCTTTTTGACCCTAGTTTTGTCACCACCACAACCTAATCTTGAACACAAAGACACACTCACATGCTCTGCCCCTGTTAATTCTCCCTCTCATAATGAAAGTCATTCATGGACACCAACAACTCCTGCCCCCACCTCGCCATCAACGACTAATTGAAAGAAAGTAAAATAAAAAACACCCTCTATCCTCCTACTAATTATTATGCTTGATACACAGGAAAAAAAAAAGTTTCTTTTTGTCTCTGAAAATGTCTGTAAAGATAGCGAGAGATCGGAAGAAGAAGAAGAGAAATGGACAAGAGGAAGGCATTAATAGGGCGGTGTTACCTTCTGGACTGGAAGAGGAATGGCAGTTATGGCTGTGATGAGATCGATGGCGAGAGAAAAGAGAACGAAAAGGAAAGCTGTTATGGATGGAAGAAGTGGAGAGTGATTTGGTGCGAGTGGAAGCAGAGAGACCCTGTTTTTCTGCCAAAGGGAGGAGCTTCTCGTTCAAGCACAAGGGACACACACCCACAATACTCTGTTTTGGGTGGAAATAGCAGCAACAGCCTTCCTCTGATCTCTTGTCATTTCGATTCATCTTACGCCAAAGAGAGAACCCAGAAGAGGAATGGAAGCAGACTGAAAATCCAATGTGAGCCATGAATGAGATATAAAAACTGGAGTGGTGTTTCTTGGGCGTGTGGGTGCGTACGTGTGTACATGTATGTCCCACCAAATGAATCCCACTTTGAATAGCGTGAAACCGTGCTTTATCTCTGAGCAAAAAAAAAAAAAGTGCTTTATATTCTGGACCAAATTTCTTTGTTATGGATTCTTCGAGCACACAAGTGAAGAGACCATTAAGCTCATCAAACAAATTTGTGAGAGCAGGAGAGTAAGGGAGACCCGGATTGTGGACTTAAATATTGGGTGAGTTGACACAATTTTAAAAACTAAAATATGAAAACAAAACGCTCAGGATGTAAACATAGAAGTTTAACCAAATTTACAACTAATAGAATGAGTCCACACATTTTTGTGAGAAAAAAACGTGAAAAATATTAAAATTGAGGATTTAACTCACCAGTAATAAATAACATCTTATGTCAGTAGTGTAAATGTGTAATATAGTAAATAAAGCAGTCGGGTTTCGCTGGATGAGCATTTCTCACCCTTTGTTTTAATTACCTTTCACTGTAGTATCTGAAACGATGCTGGTATGTACAGATTGATCAATAAAAAGTATAAGTTAAGAAGAGCTTTAATATTTTATAAAAACTTTGAAACGCTTAAAATTTGGATGTATGTACGAAACAAACATATTTTTGGGTGGCCAAAAGAGAAGATAAACACGTTAGGTTTCTACTTTCCAGTACTCAATAATTTTATTCCCCCGATCCTGGTCACAAGCTGGCATCAATAGCTTTCATCAGTCATATAGTTAGGTCTACGAGTCCACTCACAATTTCGCAGTCGGACGAAGATTGGCATGAGGTCTACGTGGGCAGGGTGTGGGGGGATCATGCATGCGCAAGGCAAATGGAACACAATTGGAGTCTTTCATAGCAAGATTGATGGCTAACGACAGAGTTATGGGGATGCATATGGGGATTACGTACGTCGTGCTTGGGATAATGGGGTTCGTCACGTACCTGAAGATGTTTAGCAGATCGAAAGTGAGGGTTTAGATCTGCATGCATGAAGATAGAGAAGTTTAATTAATATTGGAGTTGCAGAAGCTCTTGAAACGAGACTGGGGGACATTCAGTTGAAGCTCATTGATCCAATGGAGAATGGGGTGGCAGATTACTTAATTAGCCAAGAGAGCTCCCAGCATGGCCACAAGTTTGCACATCCTGTAATAAGATAGTCCACCCCTCAACTCTACTTCAGGACACCGGTGTCATCTAGCTGGGGTTTTTCTTTTACTTTTGTTGGTTGTTTCCATTCTTCTTGTATGGAAAAAAAAAATGAGTGTATTAAATGTGATAAAAAAAAAAGGTTCTTGAAAGAAACTGTGAAATAATCGACTCTTGAATTTAAACAATATTTATCAATAGGTCCTCTGTTTAGGAGTAGAAAATAGGATGGAATCAGGGTAGGCAATCTGACCTGTTAGTAAAAAAGGTTAGGCAAAGTCTATTTAAAGGCTTGTTTTAATTAATAAACTACGTTTAGGCTTATTAAGAAACCTATTAGGTCAGTATATGCATGTTAATTATTCTATACTAACAAAAAAAAAAAAAATTAATTACTCAGTCTGAAAAAAAAAATATAACTGTCATATGGAAAAAAATAATTATTCTATCTAAAAAATTGTAATTGTGTGTGTGTGTCTTAACAGGCTTGATCTTAACAAACCTCTTTAACATACTTGATCTTCTTTGATATTCAGTGTTTAAGTTTAACAAGCCTCAAATCAGGTCAAACCTTTATATATACATGTCAGGCTTAAGCCGAAAATAAAACTTATAATAGGTCACATGTCAAGCTCAAACCACTTTGTTATAAAACACGCATGACCTATGAAGAGAGAAGTATGACCTATTTTTACCAGTATTAGGAAGTAATATTGTTTTCGGCTCAAAATTAGGGAGTAATGTAATGTACTACAAGTCTACAACTAAAATAAAATATTTACAACTATAAATAAAGTGACGCCGGCTAGGGCTAGCACGTGAAGCCAAAACATAATACAAAGCAGGGCAGGGATCGGACTTGGATTGTCTAAGTAGCTTTTTTTTTTAGAATCTCTCCGTATCTAATCACAATTGTTGGGGGAGAGAGATAAAGAGATGTTCAAAATAATCTGCTTCAGCCAACGATTGTGATCAGATACTAAGAGATTCTGAGAAAAAAAGCTTCTGAGATAATCTGCTTCCGCCAGGGGTCACATGGGAGAGGCAAGAGACTATAGGAGATCATAACAGAACTAAAACATTTATTCATCTCTTTCTTTTGGCCATATGACCGTATATTTTAAATTAATTAACCTATAACCTAAAAGTTAAGCACATCTTCTCTATATTACTTAGAGTTTCAACTGAAGCTCGCTGTTTCTAACTTGTGAATAACACTATCATGGTTAAAAAAAAAAAAAAGCATGAGTAATATGGATTATTATTTACGTGAATATTAAATGATGATTGGTTTAGCATTCTTTGGGCCTCACACTATTTAAATGATGTGAATGCAGCCCAGTTGACGTGCTAATTGACCCGGCCATTGCATGACCCAATCTCTTCAAAATAAGGATTATGTCCACGCGCACATCATGAACTTTCTAAATTTTGCCTTCAATACAAATGGTAAGAAATTCAGGACTAGACCCTTGGGTTGTAGGTTCGATCCCCTCTACCGTTGCTGGGACTTCTTTGGTAGGCGATCTTGTAAGTCCCCAGTAAGTACTCATAGAGCCCGGGGCTATGTCCTGACCTTGGTAAGGGACTGGTGTCGAACCCTTCCAAAACTTTTTTTTTTACCAAAAAAAAAACTTTATAAATTTTATTATAAATTCATGGGCTATATTCAAATATGAAAACAAATGGAAAAAAATAAAATTTAGTTCAAAAGTGAATATCCATTTATATTAATTGGAACTATTTAAGTATAAAGAAAACGGAACTCAGACAATAGATTCTTTTTTTTATTTAATTTGAGAGAAGGTCTATTTATGGGAACAATGTGTATGTGAAGACTAATTGAGTAGAATGTGGCGCTCGCCCGCGCGGGTGTATAAAGTTAGAATGGTCGATTTTTCATTGAAACGCATTCATTTATTTGTGATAGCCCATTTGACCAATTGATGAGGAAATTAAATTAGTCAAAATTAAGGTAATAGCGTGTGGAAGATGAGGGAACCTTTTGTTAAGGCGTTAAGTGAGGCAACCAAGAGCAGCAATTTGGAATTCTAAATCATAAATCATGGCCGTCCTGTAATATTTCAAATTTGGCGTTCTTTTTTCACGTGTTCTGTTCATTCTCTGCTTTGCTGCCATCAGGCTTCACTTATCCATTACCCTCTCTCCCTCCAAGTGGCCCTATCTCTCAAGGAAAGCCCAATTAATCCAAATATTATCAAAAAAAGTTATTTGTAAAAAAATGCCCTAAGGCATTTTCTGATATTATTTCAAAAAACGTTAACAATTATATCAGTATATGTTAACAACTAAATCAATACAATTAAAAACTATATTTAGTCAATTAAATTAGTATTCATTAACAACTATATCATCCATTAACAATCATATCCGTATAATATTTCCTGAAATAATACCAGAAAAGGTCTTAGGACTTTTTTTGACATATGACTCTTTTTAGGACCTTTTCTGATATTATTTTAGGGAACGTTAACAACTAAATCAACAAAATTAACAACTATATATTATCAATCAAATCAGTATAATTAACAACTAAATCAATACCCATTAACAATTATATCCGTATGATATTTTCAGGAATAATGGCAGAAAAGACCCTCTTAATGGTTCATATATTATGCAAGTAACAAATTAAATATTTTCATAAATTGAAAGCTGATCAATTAGATATTAATAACTAATTGTTGGTATAGTTTGAGGGAGGAATGGGCATCAAGCGAGATGAGCTAACAAGGAGGAAAAGGCATGGCGCACGTGGGTTTGTTGGGGCAAATTAGGGGGGCGATGAAGAAAAAGCGAGTCAATTTGTTAGGCGACAAGTTAAATACGAAGAGAATGAATAATGGGAAGGCGTTGACGCTGACTTCTTCCTCCTATTTAGACGCTTCTCCAGCTTTGTGTGCAATCTGCACCCTATTATCACTCTTCATCTTAAATTTAAAATCTAATTAATTTCTTATAACTATGGTTTCTTTCTAAATTAATTTATCCGAATTATAAACTGATTTATAATTTAATTACATACAACATGAATCCAGTTTTCATGTCTATTCTTTAGATAAGCAAAGGGAACTTGACTCTTGTTTAGATGAAATTTGAACAGTTTTCCAGATTTAGAGCCCGTTTAGATGGGTTTTTTTTTAAGTGTTTATTTTTTAAGCTCCGAATTTGAGCTTTTAGAAAAAGCAGCATTTTGACTTTTTTTTTTTACACTTGTTTTTTTTTTTTATAAAAATATCATCTAGACACAGAAATTAATTAAAAAAGCATTTTTTGCATTAAAAAAGTACTTTTTTATGAAAAAAGTCCATCCAAACAGGCCCTTAGTTTTTCTTAACCCAATGATTGTTATGTAAAAAAAAATCTTAATTGAGAGATTATTTTTATGGTAGATGCTCTACCTATTCAAATAATTATTTAAAAAAAATAAAAATTAAATCTAGACGGCTGGCTCAGGAGAGCCAAGCTCTTTCCATAGACAAAAATATATCATGATTAATTAATTTATCTAACTTCCTTGACATCTCTAAAACAATCAATTCAGTTTTATAGTTGGAGCCGAATAAGTGTCCATGGTTTAGTTTGCCTTTCGTATCGTGACTCTATGGATGGAGTCAGTGGGCCATGTACAGATGATTGTTGCGTGAACACGGGGTGGATCCCGTCGCTTTCCGGTGTAGTCACCATGTGCCTCACCGCACCGCATCTTTCCGTGGCATATTATTTTGTGCTTCACCCTCATTTTATTCTTATTTTATTTTTTCCCCCCATTTGTCCATTCATTAAAGCCGCCTGCTTGTTTTCCCTGGCTGACGGGTAATGCGTCAACCTTTAACACTGAGACTTTTTCTCACCAAAAAAAAAAAGAAAAAGAAAGATTGTTATTTTTAATTAATAGAAGCAAGTGGTGAAGAACAATGTTAGTGATGTGACTAACACGCCTAAATATTACAACACTAAATTTTATATATCGTTCTTACCTAGTGTTCTTCGTCGTGAGGGGGGAAATTATGTGCACGTGTGTGTATGTACAAAGGAATCGACGAATGCTGATGATCGAGACGAGCAGCCTGATGATTGCAAGAAATGTAATTCTCAAGTGTTGGTTGATTTTGTCACAAGAGTTTTTTAATGGGAGAGAACCATCATAGCACATGAAACCATGACGAAAATTATTCATTAGCAGGACAACAAGTTACGTACACTTGATTAGGTAAAACTAGAACAGCGCGAGATTAATATTTGGAAAAAGGCAAGTGATTATGATGATATACGGCAGAATACAATACAATTAAACAGCTTGCTGAATGATTAAGTAGCATCAGGCACATGGGATCCCTTCAAATTCCATACTGCCTTCTGCCAAACCTCCTTCCCCAGACAAATTTAGTTTAATTATAATATAATCCCTGCACCCTCACTATTAGTCTTACCTTATTCAGGGTCTCCAAACCAATATAAAATGTAATACAAGTTCGTTTCTTAATATAAGACATACTTACTTAATTTATTTAGATTAAAAAAATTAGACAAGTTAGTTAATATAAAATGTATTTTCCTTAAATCGTTCATTCTCCCATTGATTATTATTTGACAAATATAAAAATTTCTCCCTAATGCAGCAAATAAAAGGCCACATTAAATAAATTTGTTGATGTGGCTAAATGTAACTTTATTATTCTTAAGTTATTGGTTTTGGGAAATTGCAATAAAAAACACAATTAAGAAATAATGACAATGAATATAATTATGGTTATCAAGTTGACTCTTTGAGTTTAACATTTTTACGTTTATAGTTTAATAAATTGAGTCAAATCACAGATAAATTCGTAATTGTGATAAACTCAGGCCAAACTTATAAGTTTATACATTGAGTTTATCATTTTTACGTTTTTAATTTACCGAAACGTGTTAACTCACTTTTAAACTTTCGTTAACATTTGTGATTTGGTCATACTTAGTTATATTATATATGAATTTTATAAAAATTTATTTATTAAACATGCTAAATTATGAATGTTGATGGATTTAATTTCAATTATTTAGATTTAAAATATATTTAAATCAAATTATTGTCATTTTTTATATTTTAATTATTTATTATTAATATATATCTGATAATAAAAATAAACTCCTAAAAATTTAAGATATGATTGCACGATACGGGTTAAAGTGTTTGCCACGAAATTAAATAAATTTATGAATTTGATAACCTTAAATATAATAGGACAAATTCAAATCTGAGGCTAAAAAATAAACACGGTTTTTCCTTAAATTTTGTCATGAAAAGAATCACATAACATTGAATCGCATCAATCAAAATCTGGTGGGAGCCAGGGAAGCATAGGAGTAGGTTAAAGTCACGCGCAAAATCGCCTATTTGGTGAAATTAAGAGGGACTGTACTGTAATAAGTATAAAATGATATTCCCCCAAAACATGGGATATGACAATTCTGATGCTTCTTGCAACACTGTCCCTTGCTTCTCTTATTTAATTTAATTTAAATTTAAATCATTCTGACCCATTTCAGCTGTTCCATTTCATTACTTATTAAATTATTACCTTCCTTTATTCCCCTTTTTTATCAATAAACCTATACATAACATCATTATTAACTTTTTCTTACCTCTGGCCTCCAACATTTTCAACTGTACAAATTTTAAATATTACTTCAATCATATTCTATTTTTGACTTTTTTTAGTCCGATTTATTTTTTTTAAAAAATCAATTTCAAGGCCAGAAGATGCCGGAAAGTGGGGCGTCTCAATTGGGCGGAAAAAATAAAAATAAAAAAAATATTGGGCGAGTTTCGTAACCCGATGGATTTGGACCCCCCGAACCCGGACCTTGGAATTCCTCATACCGTGGGACCCACGGGGCCAAATCGAAGAACGACGAGTGAAAAAGTGGGGAGAAAACGGGACTTCCACCTACAAAAAGCACCGTAATGTCGATGGCGTGATGGATCGATCGATGGAGAGGCAAGAAACAGAGACGAACTTCTAATTTACGGCAACGTTTAGAATTTTGACACAATAAAAATAGAGGGGAAGAGCCACCTTCGACGTTCCTCGTACTCTCTTCCGTACACACCCCTCATCCTCTCACTTTCCCCAATCTGCAGCTGATTTATCTTCCATTTCCTGCAATCTGCTTGTTCTTAGTTATTCGTAGAGGAGGCTCGGAGTGGGGACTAGTTCCGGCTGTTTGATCTGTTTTCAGCTGTATCGGGTTCTCCGAAGCGGCGATGGAAGAGAGCCGAATTTGCCAAGGGAGCGTGATTCGATCCCTTCTGTCAATTCTTCAATGGTGGGTTTTCAATGTGACTGTGATCATCATGAACAAGTGGATCTTCCAGGTATTTTTTCCGGTTCTTTTGTTTATCCCCCGGATAAAGTTTTTTTTTTTTTTTCATTTTACCCAATTGAATTTTTTGTCATAATTTTTATGCTCCCTCCCTTCCCCCCCAACAGATAAAGTTGTCGCCATATATTCCGTGGCACCGTTTATTCCCGCAAGGAGTTTTAATGCCTTGTTTCTTCACCTGTTACATTCAGTTTTTTATTAAGTTAATTATATTCGTAACTCTTCTCTTGTGTGTGCGGTTTGATTTGAACCAGAAGTCACCCCATTAAATTGCTGAAACTTGATCCGTTTAATCCTCAGAATATGGAGAAATTACCCGAGTCAATAGAACTCTATGAAAATATAACTTTCTAAATTCCTGCGACTGAATTATTTGGACTTTCAACAGTAGTGTGATTCTCTTGAATGATCTATAAAATCAAACAGTAATTGTAAATTACCACATCAATAAATGATCCGACTGGGCAGACATATTATTGACTTTCTTATGCACTTAATCGACCTTTAGAATAACCGATGAGTGTGTCAGTATGTCATTGATATCTGGAAGTAGAAGACATTGTATTGAATTAAATTGTTATAATTTTGATCTTTTTATGTTCCTGTTTGATCAGTTTTTTTAAAGCGTTTATCAATTTTTCTGTATTTCCTTCTTCCACACCTTGGGCGCTCAATCGCCCTATGGAAAGATTTTATAGATTTATAGATCATAGCTAATGCTATGAATCTAAAATATCTCTGTCAAATTTTCCTTTCAGAAATTGGACTTCAAGTTCCCCCTCACAGTATCCTGTGTCCACTTCATCTGCTCAGCAATGGGAGGATACCTGGTAATTAAGGTGCTGAAGCTTAAACCACTGATAACTGTTGACCCAGAAGATCGCTGGAGAAGAATCTTTCCGATGTCCTTTGTGTTCTGTATTAACATAGTGCTGGGGAACGTGAGCTTAAGATACATTCCAGTATCTTTTATGCAGACAATAAAGTCATTCACACCCGCAACCACTGGTAATGTCCAATAGTTGGCTACATATCCACCATCATATATATTGCTGGATTTCAAAATTATTGAGAACAATTTCATCTGATTGTAATTAACTCTTGCAGTTCTTTTGCAATGGCTTGTATGGAGAAAACATTTTGACTGGCGTATTTGGGCTTCTCTTGTACCCATTGTTGGTGGGATACTTCTCACATCCATCACAGAGCTTAGTTTTAATATGTTAGGATTTTGCGCTGCATTATTTGGCTGTTTGGCGACTTCTACAAAGACCATCCTTGCGGAATCTCTTCTACATGGATACAAATTTGACAGGTAGGATCTGTGCATTTTGACTTTTCTTCAACGTCTGCATTTTATTATTCTTTTGTTCTCTCGCTTCTTCATATCTTCCTAGATTTTTTTCTATGTAAACTTAGCACTTATTTATGTGTTTGTATTACCTACTACTATTCTTGCTGAAGAATAGGTTTTTGAGATCATTTTCCCCATATGCAGAACTCCAAAATTTTACTTTAACATATTGGAGCTTAGATAATTGTTAGGTGCTGTTAAGATTATATACTACACTGGTTCTGGCATAAAAGGACTACATGTAAAAGGATCATGAGTATTATGATTGAGTTAGTTGTCCATAATGCATAGCAACCTGATACATATTTGGCTAAACTTAAGTCGTAGTTACACCAGAAACAGTCTTTGGCATGTGGGAGGTTTCATTTCAAGGTCCTTGCTCTGTTTGAAAGCCAGGAAATTTACGGTCCTTCATCATAGAACTAATAATTTTCTCTAATGATATCATTGCAATTGCATATCAGATATATTATTTGGTTAGAAATGACAATTGCAGATGCATCTCATTTCACTTGTTAATTGCATAAAATACTATTAGACGTACTTGGAGATGGTTTAAACGTACTTGGTTGGGGGGAAAATCTGTTTCTATATTGGTTTAAAATGAACTGATTTGCATATTATACTCAACATTTTTAAAATTGAACTGGTGATTGAACGGTTAATACATTATTAGTATTTATTGGTGTAGCTGTGGTTAAGTTATAGTTGAATTGGTAATATTTTAAATTTTTTCGAAACTCTCTGTCATTATTATTCCATTTTCTGTTTTCAGATTTGTTCAAGAATTGTGCCATTTTGTAGAAAAAATTATTTGAGAAATTCAAAATTGATCGACTCTTGTACTGGTCCCACATTAATTGGTCGGACTGAATTTTTGGCATGTTGATTCTATGGATTCACTAAACCAGTTCAGTGTCCAGTTGAGTGGTTAAAGCGGACGCAGTTTTCCTTTTAGCATCTGGTTTTAACAATCATGGGTTCACAGTACACACGGAAACAATTACGTAAAATTTTTAGCTAAACAGTTTGTGTTGAACTTATCAGTGTCTTTTCTTCCCTTTTGGCAATGCATTATGTCTGTATATTTTTCTATTGACTGGTTTTTATGACCTCCTTGGCTTGATTTTGATGTACTATGGAAGCTGATATATCTTTTTGTGTAATTTTAGCATTAACACAGTTTATTACATGGCACCTTTTGCAACCATGATCATGGCAATCCCTGCAATGTTAGTTGAAGGCAATGGAGTTCTCAATTGGTTTAATACTCATTCTAATCCTTGGTCGGCCCTCATCATTATTTTAGGCTCAGGGGTTATGGCTTTCTGCCTTAACTTTTCAATCTTTTACGTGATTCATTCCACCACTGCGGTCACATTTAATGTTGCCGGAAACCTCAAGGTGAGATTAGAGGCAAATTTAGGCGTCTCAAGCTACTCTATTCTGTCTTTCTCTTCACGCATGAATTCATCATTTTTATTATGAGACAGTTCAACTCATTAATTAAATTGAGAATCTATCTGTAGATTCATTGTCATCATTTCATCAAGACGCCTGTCCTCTATTTTTCTGTTTCAACAACGTAGCGTCTTACTTGATAGTATCGCTTGTTTCTCTAATTGCTTGCTTATCTATCAGAAAGTGTTTGTCTAAATTTTGATTTGTCCCATAAAATTGTAACCCTTTCTTTTAAATCAAGTAAAGTATTTGTGCAGGTTGCTGTTGCGGTCCTTGTCTCGTGGCTGATATTTAAGAACCCAATTCCAGTTTCAAATGCTTTTGGATGTGCCGTGACTCTCGTTGGATGTACTTTCTATGGCTATGTCAGGCAAATGCTATCCCAACTGCCACCACCAGTTTCAGGAACGCCTCGAACACCTCGAACTCCCCGGTCTAAGATGGAGCTGCTCCCTCTTGTAAATGATAAACTTGATGATAAAGTCTAATTTTCTTGCTATGTTAAACTTCTCTGTCGTTTCCCTCGGGGCACAGCCGATAGCTGAGAGTACAAGAAGGAAAAACGGCGTTATTTGTTTTTTTGTTTCATTAGACTACCGCAAATTTAATTTTGCCTTCCATTAGATTACCATATTGTTAAATACATGTTCTTTTTCCTTAGATGTCCGTCTCAGTTTTCCGGCTTCATTATTCACCCGAATTCTTTTCTCTTGATAGGAATTCTGTTTTTTAGTGCTCTATCAAAATGTGAACAGGGCTTGAAGTCCTTTAGTTGGTACATACGGATATAGCATGTAATTTTTTCACTTTGCAATTACTTTTCGGTGTTATCTTGGAAGTTATACTTACTTGTGCGGTGCAACAATGCGATTTGATTCGAGATAAAAACTAGATATGGGACAAATCACAATCATGAGCGGAACAATCCAAAGTCATATTCAACTCTAAGATAGACTGACATGGATATGTTCATTTATACCCTCAAATCACATATCATTACATTAGTACAAGGATGTAGTTAGTAGATACAGGGCGAAATAGAAAAGATGCAACATTAACATGATAGGTTAATCTTCAAGCTTATTATTACTCAAGTGAGACGATCCAAAGTAGGAAACTAGTGAGTGAAGCTTAAGCGAGCAGCCAGAAGTTCTTCTGCCATCTAGTGCTGATGTAGTAGCCATTGGTCCCTTGGCTTCGCTTCCTCACTCCGATCGCCAAGCAATCAGCCTTGTTGATGCACTGATCTACAAATTCCTCTGTGCTGCTGCCGCTGCTTCCACATAAGCTGACAGGGAAAAAAGAAGAAAAACTTGATTAAATACTGAATGATTAACAAGATTCAATTTTGCTAGTCTCAGATCTTTGGTTGGGATTTGCAATAAATTCTCACTCACCAGTTGAAGAGAAAGGATGGCGGCTTCTTTTGGCCCAATACTAAGACAGATACCTCCAGCTTCTTGACTTGGCTCATAACTGTGGCTAGCTTTGGCCCTTGAATTACAAGTGCTTCCACTTGCACCTGTATCCATCACACCAGAACGTTATTCTCAAAAAAACATAAAATAGAGGTGAAGCGGAGAAGAAAAGCTGAAAACTTTGAACAGTTTTCATGAGCTCTCTCTGGATAATTAAAGTAACAGTAGCGATGCAGGCAGGAAAACTGAAACAGTCAAACTCTTTGCCCTCGAAAGAAGAGAAGAAATCATGTCTAAGGAAATGTTAAAAAAGAAAAAGGAGCGCCTATTTCCTCTTTTTTGAACGGCTTTGAAATACTCAAGGGAGCTTGATTCAAGATCTGGCATTAGCAAGCGCAGATTACTAGCGCACTTGGCGTCGCCTCAGTGTCAAAACTCCAAAAATAAAACAGAACATGCAGCATGCAGCATGCAGGAGAGAAGAGAGTCTGTGTTGAAGACAATCTCTCCCCTTAAATCTAGAGAAGTGGAGGGTAAAATATCATTTAAGAAACAGAAAAACGAGCCATGAGAGTAAAAATCATGAAACAAACGTACCTCAGGCTTGCAATCTTTGCAAAGGGACCCTAGATAGTTGACAAGATAGGTAGAACAAGAAGAATCAGATCCATCATGGGGAGGCACAATGTGAAGCAGGGTGAGCAAATCACCCTTATTAGCAACATGGGTTAGTGCCCACATCATAGCATGCTTGGAATGGGGAGTGTGATCGACGATCACCATCACTCTCTTCCTAACCACCATGGCACTGTCTTCATTCCCATACATACTGCTAAACCCTTCCATTTGACTCACACTTCCCTCAAACCCACCACAACTATAGTCGTTGCTCGCACTCCACCTGCTAGACGTTAATCTCCCAGCCTCCTTCACACTTAACTGCCTCAAAAATGAATCTGAGTTGTGCATCCTCTCTTTTATAGACGTACTCCTTAATCCTCGCGCCTGATTTATCACGAGCTGAAGAGAAATAACAAGAGGTAGATAGGGTGCTAGAGTGTAGCAGAGGTCATGACAAGTTATTCCACAGAAGAGGGAGGGAGGGAGAGAGAGAGAGATGAAGAAGGTGTTTTGGGAATGGAATGAATGGGTGATGCAGGGTTAGGGTGAGGAGGGGCGAGGGGTTATGATTTATGGGAGGCAGGTTCACGGGAATCACTGGCCAGTTGTAGCTTAATTGCAGAGAGATGGGAGTGGTAAATGAAAAGTAGTACAGTGTGTTTTGATGATGAAACACAGGATCTTTGTACGATCTCTCTCATCTATTTCTCTATTTCAGATTTGAAATTCCCAATACACAAACCCAAACTTTGACATCTTGTGTCATTAAGATCGTCTTTTGCATATAAAACAAACGTATTACCCATGGCCTTTGAGGCCATTTCCTATGAAGGGTTACCTCAAGCCACATGATGCACATGATCATCCTCAGTGGTCCTTCTTTTCTTTCTAATTCTAACTGCCATTACATCTTCACATGAGACTCATTCATCTTTTTTTAATTAAAGAATCTGACACTAAATTCATGGCCTTTAACTAATAAAAAAGCTTCCACACCAAAGGCTACAGGGCCATTAGCTAGAGTGATTCCCTCTGTAGTACGGTAGGATGATCTTAGTGAAAATGGACAATTTGGTGGGCATTCATAGTTGTTTTACATTTCTATAGCATCATGATGAGATTGTTCATCCTCTCCACTGTTGTATCATCAATTTGTATACTCCTATATACGTATAATTTATTGCTGCTCCATTTTTCTGAAGAAATGACAAAAAAATGAGCATGAGTAGTCTGCATCTCATCATCATTCTGGTTTTTGGTTGAAGTAAGTTATTAAAAGGGCGTTTCAGGCACATTAATAGGAAGCATCAAGAGGGCAAAAAAATTTATTGAGGTCAGAGCTACATGGGCTATGGTAGACGTTAGCGGCCATTATAATAAACCATAATTGAAGTTTGGCGGGAAAGAAACTGACTGGCAAGAGAAACATATAAAAAGAAACCAACATGTTATATTATAATTTATAACCATGGTCTTAAAAATTTCAGAAAGTATTAGATTTTCCTCCTTTCCCATAGATCCATAATCCTTATCCCTTGTTATCCTGTGGAATTTTCCGTTCTTAAAAACCAATATTGGCATATTTTGGGGAGCACAGGCCAAAAATTTTCAATTAAAAAACAGAAACATATAATGGTTTTCTTTACTTACGCTTCACTCGTCAGATGTCAGAGCACACAGAAAAGAATCCTGAGCAGTGTCAGGTTATATAATAAAAGAAAATTCGAAAACAATAAAAAAAAGGGAAATTTGTTCTTTAGCCATCAATAAAAAATTGAATTGAATATAAATACATGTTCCTCTTATTCTTATTATAGGACACCAACTAATAATTCTCATATACCAATAAAAACAGTTAAAATCAATAAAGTTATCCTAAAATTTAAGTAATCTTTAATATAACCCCTACTAATTATACTAAATTTTAATATTCTGTTAATTATTACTCTCACCCACTACCTTTATTAACTAGAAACATACATGAAAAAAGATAATTAATGCTCATTAAAAATAAACAAATGTCTTATAAAAAAGATCAAATAAACTTACTAATTGGTGCCTTATATTAAAATGGAGAGGAAGTACTAAATAGTCATATCGTGGAGATGAGAGGTGTGTCAGAATGGGGACCCTCGTGAATTGGGTTTTGTTTGTGTTTGTAAGTTATGAGTTATGATGAAGACGAAGTCACTCTCAGACTCACTCATCTCACAGAGGTCGTACTTGCAAATTATTGCTCCCGGAAAACTCGCTCCCCCCCTTTTACCTTTTTACCCTTCAACATTTCTCTTATTTACGATTAAGACCTTCCTCATTCTTCATTAATCATGCACAACTGTTTTTGGAGCATATAGAAGGAGAATCAGACTTATTTATTATTTCAATCAGATTTATATAGGTTTTTTATTTTTTTTTCATTTGGATAAACATTTTTCCGAATCAGGCTTATGGGATTAAAGCAGCTGATTTAAAAAGTTAGTTTTTCTGACTTATGAAGTAAAATCTATTTATGCAACCACTAATCCAAATATAAATCATATTTCACAATTTAACTTTTATACAATTTGATTTTTCATAAGTCTTTTTTTCCACTGGTATCTCAAACAAGCCCATAGTATTAGTATTGATTTCACATTTTTGTTGGGTCATATTTTTTTCATTGTGCTTTTTTATCAGCCTTATTATCTTTAAATTATATCCAATTGATCAATCAAAAAAGTCATAATATTACCGTGACTTTTCTCTCCTTTTTTCATCAAAGACCTAGTTAGACTCACAAGAAAAAAATAAAAAATATATCATCAAAGGATAATGCTTCATATGTTAGCTGAGCATAGCTACATAAGCTTGTCACTAGGCAATTCACATTCATGTATCACTATTCAGTGGCCCTACATGGAAGGGTCCTTGTTACAATGTGTACCAATTTACTAGGAGTATTTACTTTGTTTCATTCACGTCAATTGGCTTCAGGGGCTCCACTTTCTAATTCAAATCGAATGGTTGTTCTCTGTTGGGGTTGAAGGGAAAGGGCGAGTCAGAACAATATATGGCTTCAACGACCGTTGGTCCTGAAAGTTTGAGCTTTGTGAATTGGGAATGGCGGTCAACAGGGAATTGATTGGAAATTGAAATGATGATATAAGACTAAAGAGAGGGGTTCAAATTAATGGAATACAGACGAATTAGCGTTCAGCGACATAGGCATCTTCGCAAATCGTGACGTGTGATTTAAATATCAAGTGGCGTCAACATACTATGGTGGGAACATGGAAAATGGTGAATGAGCCCTCGTAAACACAGGACAACATCTAATAGTTTAGTACTTGTTTTCCTTAGTTTTGAGTGATGCCATATGGAGCACTCTTTTTAGTATTAAAATCTAGTAATCAATCCTTTTGGGGATGGTGTGTCGTGATCTTAACTTGCCGTTTTGGCTTTACATGCGCGGGAATTAGGCTCATGCCTTAGTTTTTTTTCAGACTGAGATTGAGAAGATGTGGTGAAAAGAGGAAGAAAAGGCTGAGAGAGAGAGTGAGGGAGTAATGATGAAGGAGGGGGACTCGTCTGAGGAGTTGCAGGTGTTGGGGACCAAACCAAACAAAACAAAAAAGAAGCAAGAAGTTGAATGTCAGGTTTGGCATGTAAAGGCAATGCAAAGGGGAAGCAGTCACGGCTTGTCAAGTCCACAATAGGATTCAACAATTATAATGATGACATGTTAAGCAGTCCCATTTGCTCTGTACGAGTATAATACAGCCGTGTCTGTGCGGGAAGCCTCTGCCTTCTGGCATCTAACAATCATGGTTCCTTTGAAATCAAATTTGTTATCAACATTTCTCCACCCCCAAAAAAAAAAAAAAAGTAGTTATGAAAATCCAAAGAGATAGTCCAAAGCAAAGCAAGTGTTTACAGAAGCAGTCCAGCCAGTCCAAATGAAAGCATTTGTTTGGGATTACTTTTGAAGATCGTATTTATTCATATAAATCAATCAATCAAGATAAAATTTTTCACATATACTTATCTTATATATCATAAATCACAATTAAAAAATTATTTTTAAGGGCTGAAACATTATTTCAAATGATAGTAAATTATGATGTTTAGGAGAAAATAACGAACTTTCAAAGCGGCTAAACACACCAAAGAAACTTGCGAGATCAGAAACATTTCAGACTGACCAACGCTCCCCAGAAAATTAGTTGACATGATTGTTCAAATAACAAGCATAAAGCGGATTAAGCATTTCAGGCTTTATTTCTTTATAAATTCTTATTTAAAAAATAACTAAAATTGACTTGTGTTAAAAATAATAATAATTTCATAGAAACGGGCCAATTCCTACTTCTATAGATCCTACTGCTATCTGCCTATTTCTTCTGCTTTAATTTACAATTGCAGCCCACGACCGGAGGGGACTCATCCTATACCAATCATTAAGGCATTCTTCTGAGTTACGAATGAATAATTTTTTTTTTTAATATAGAATGAATAAATTATTAACCCTGATCAAGGGTTGAATTATGTTAAGTTGCCATCCACCTCGTTGCTGGCACCAATATACTTGGAAAAAGTCTTTCTGTACAGATCTCCTTCACACAACAATGATATATCTTCACGTGACAACGACATAGCACCCTTGCTCAAGTAATGCTGAGAACCCCGCACCCTGCATTGAAACATCATACAAATTAAGAAACTATTTAAGTGATATGCCAGGCTCAATCTTTCTGATAAATCCCAAGGGCTCAAAAAATCATAGAATTTGCTTCAGAAACATATACCTTCGCCTTCTAGTCTTTTCAGCAGCACCTTTTGATATGCGCAAATCTTCTAACCTAGCAATAAGGCGCAATGAAGATAGATATTCATTGTATGCAACACCTTTCAGTGCTGAGAATGATCTTTTAGGAACAACAGACTGGACTATATTGAACAGCGATGTCTGCATTTGACTGTATTCAAGGCGCCCAACGGTAAGGTCGACATATAACCATGCCCAAAATACAGCATAAATGAATGAAAAGTACGAAACAGGCCATTCGTGAAGATTAGATACAAGGCGAGTTACAAGTTAATCCCTCCAAAACAGTTGCATAGCAGTTCTTAAATATCATCTTTTTTTATTCATTATCAATAAGAAGACTATATTCCAATAATTCATTTTCAACTAAACATCATCCAACTGTATAGTACTAGTAGTAGCAACAATAAAAGTAACAAAAACTATATCACAATCAGAATACAACAATCAGAGAATCCATCTAAATTGGCATATTGAAGGAAAGTTAAAATGAAAATACAAGGGTGACTGCTTGGGATTATATAATTATTTATCCAAGTCCACAGAAACTTGTCCAGGCCACTAAAGATAAAGGATGACTACCATGTACGGAAATGCGTATAATCCATGAAAATGTGTATTAAATATAACAATGCAGCAAAATTAAATACCTGTCTGGCAAATCATTTCTTGACTTGTTCTCTAAGTCCTTTCCATTACAGGGGTTTGTGAGGCCCTGTCTGGATAAATAGCCCAGGGACATTATGTCAGTAGTAGAAGCCAACATCTCCGAAGTTAAATCTACACAGTTCTCGCAGCTTGACTTCAACCCCATATCTGACAAGTGCTTAGCATAAAAGCAAAACCCATGTTCAGCAACAGTGGACACCATCGTTTGCTCATCATACCAATTAAATGTGCTTTCATTAGGAAGTGAAGTTGGAGCTTCCAAAATTTCCTGCAGATTCATCATTATCATAATACTGATATAAACAAAGGAGAAAAACTGGAAATTTATTGCGGCCATCACAAGAAACTTACGAAACTTTTTTGTTGGAAGTTACCAAACAGCAAGTCGGCCTCTGATATTAGATTGCTCATACCGCAAGCTAGTTTGATAACTTGAAAAGCGCCTGGTTGTTCGGTGGCAGCATGCTGTCTTAAATCTGTTCGACATTCACGAAGTTTTCTCCACAGCTTATGCATGACATCAGTTCCCATTGATGGAAAGGGTTCGACAAAATTTGACTTCGTTTTGAAATCAACTCGACTGCATTCGTCCATCACATTATACACTGGTTTAGTTTCCATATTTTCATCAATTAAATCCTGCATGATCTCTTCTCGAGAAGATTCTGGTATTTTGTTACTTCCCAACAAATCATCTAGTGTTCGCTTGGCTAAGCATTTACGAACAGTGAAAGCGGATGTTAATGGCTCGTTATTCACAGAGGCTTCCACAGGATCAGCAAGATTGCCATAAGACACTGCTCCAGAGATAGTCTCTACTTCATTAACAGTTTCAGGAACGAAAGTTGATTCTGGAACACAGGATACATCAAATGACTTAGACGCTTCATTTAAGCATGTATCATCAGCTGCTCCAAAATGTTTACTCAGGTCCACCTCAGACTCCACCAATCCGGTACCCAGCCTAAGAAATGATACGCTAGAGTGTTTATTATTCGTAGGAAATTTAGATGGAGAATCAATGTTTTCCTCAAGAGGTGGTCCAGTGTTAGCATCATCACACAAGTCCAGAGGATGCCCATTATTTAAATCTTCATCCTCAGAACCAGAGGACATCACCACAAGCTTCCTTTGAATCTTTTGTTTAGAAGGTGCCACTGGGGTGCAAGAAGAATTTGAAATCACAGAAAGAGCATGAAATTGAGCCTCCAAGTTGATGTGGTCTGTAACAGATCCATTCCTCCCAAGCATTTTTACTTTCTTGGCCTCTATATAATCAGTTCCCGTCTGCTGGACATCTGAATCACTTTGCTTTTCATTCACGTCAAGCTGTTCTTCAACTAACCCCTGCAAACTAGAGTTTTCTTCCATTGTGGTTATTACCTTGGTAACTTCTTTCTCAATTAGTTCAGATAACTCAGAGGGAAATTCCCAGGGCATCATCTTGGGCAGAATCTGATGGCCAACCTCAAGGTCAAATGGAAGTGAGCCATAGGCTTTCTGAGCTCTTCTGTCTGGAAAATAAGAGATGAAATCATAACCTTGTTGCATGTCATAACCACGTAGAAACCAAAAAGATACTCATAACATAAACAATGCACAAGACAAAAAAGAAATAAAGGGGTATCAATTACCACTGAGCAGCAATCTCAAGACAAATCCTATACACGCGCAGAAAGAATTCCCTCTTAACAAATATGCTAAATTTACTTGTCTTTCAGTAATACTACTATTCACAACTAAAAATTTGCTTGACTTAAGCCATCCTAGCTCCCGATGTGGTCATACCCACTTTTGATATATTTCTTCAGTCAATAAATGAATATAACAAGATTCCATCTTCGTAGCTTGCATGTATGTTATTACTGAAGATAGGAATTGAAGGTCTTAATTATAAGAGAACACAGTACACAATAATGAAGTAGAATCATTATGGTTTTCATAGAAGCCAATAATTCATATTCATGCATGATTTAATAACAAGCTTACTGTGGTGCACCTTTTCTTAATCTTTTACTCTGGAACCAGAACTGAAGATGCGTCATGGTTTTGCGGATATCACCATCACAAGATTGTATAAATTTCTCCAGTACAAGAGGATGAATGCTGACTCCTTCTGTGACACATACCTGGAGTTCATTCAATGAAACATTATTAAATTTGGATTTCCTCCCTACTTTTAGACGTAGGGGAAATCCTTAAGCACTTACCATGTACAAGTGGCACAGCAACTCCTTTGTGGATGGCAATGAGAAAGAGATATGTAGTCTATTAAAATTATCTGGCAGAAGTGGTTTATTGCCTGATTCAAAAGAATGATATAAAACACGAACACTTTGATAAAAGCTATATGTTGAGCAAGGATTCATTAAATTAACATGTTATCTTACTATTGCAGGTCAATACAATTGGCCCCTTGGCTGTCTCAGCAATTTGTTGTATGGCAGCAATAAATCCACGATCTTCGGGAAAAAGGATGTCAACATCCTCAAATAGAATTAATTTTTGGAAATTATCATATCTAATTGAGTTTCTCTGCTTGGGTAACATCCAAGATGTTGCACCAGGGGAGACAGCTTCATCATCAGATATGGTTATTGGCCCAACTACCCCTTCATTTAGCCCATCAGATGCTTTGTTAATAGGCAAAGCCAGGCCTGAGGATAGCTTTCTCTTTTTCTTCATTGGTGAACTATCAGTGTGTTCCAATAACCTTGATATACAACAATATAAGAACCATTATTATAGTAGAGAACAACTTAATGAAAAGATTTCTCACCAAGAGTGGCTAAATTTTAATATAACTACTTAATTGAATGAAGAGGCACAATAAAATTTTCGTGTTCTTTTTCTCCTTAAACCTAGTTTTTGCGTTCTTCCCAATTCATGGTGAAGAATGAACTAAGAAACAGCTCAGCCCCACATCATAAGCTTATCACCTCAGACATCTAGGGGAACCAAGTAACCAGCGCCAATTAATGCTTAGTCCATGCTTGATTTGACAATTACAACTCCTTTGCTATCCTGGACATCCAAAACTTAATTTCCTCTTCCATCAGATGATATCACAACTAAAGCTAGTAAATCTCAAACAATTGACATTAAGACAGCACATAAAACTTATTTGATTTGCATGTGTTCTAAGAAGCAAGCACACAATGGCTCAAGCCATCCAGCATACATTTTCGTTTATTGAACTGATTTCTTATTGGGATGAAATGCATTTCCTTGTATAAAAGGAATACTAAAATAAGACAACTGATGATGCAATTGCAAAGGTCCAAAACCTCTGTACCAGATTTCTACATGCATTGACCAGAAATACTCACCTTTTGACCCCAAGTGATCCAAGAGCATCTCCAAAGTGCTGCCTGACAGTAGTCCCATTTCTCCAGTCCGATGCATTGAGCTGTTTTGACAACAGGTGTGATGAGGCATAGGGTATTTTTCTTTAATAATAATAAATAAAGGAAACTTTGGGTTAATTTAAATATCTACCAATATATAAATTATGTAGTGAGCCAAATATGTAGCTTGCCTTGTGAATAGTACCTTTTGGATTATGTGATATGGTTATTTGCGTTTAATTATTTGAAAGTAAGTTGAATTGGACCATAAAGTTCATTCTCTGACAACATTGTTGTATTATAGCTTTTTTCTCTCATAATGTATCTCATGCAATGAACGGGTCTGCATTTCTAGTCACAGAAAAAGCAGTTGACAAGAGAGTGGGGCACACATCTATTTGTTAAAATATTGCATCAAATATTACACCGCAATTGTTTGATGCCCATTAACGTTGAGTTGCACAGGGCAACATCAAAATACAATGCACATAATTTCAAATAAATTTAATAAATCTATATCTACATGTACCAAATATAAAATGTAAGGGCAAGTTTGATTCCAAAGCTAGGAGAAAAACAGGCAAGCATAATAAAACATCAGAATAACCACTTCTCTTGGCCTCACATTCACTAATGCTTTTCGAGGATTGAGAGCAACCAAATGCATACGATCAATGAATTCATATATTAACACAAGTAGGCCAGTCAAAAATAAGTAGCCAAAACATCTTACAAAATGGATACATCTAAATGGCCAAAGAAAAAAATACCTCTAGAACCTCAAACCCCTCCTCTTGCGCACAAGCATATACAGCTGCAGACTTGCCACTCTACAACATGATATTTTAATGCGTTAGCCACCAATATGAATGTCACACACAAAAAAAAAAAAGGATATAGCAACAAATAGATGATGATGATGCTGAAACAAACCTTTTTTTTTTTCTTTTTCTTTTTTTTGGGGGGGGGGGGGTGAATGTGAAAGTTCAAACTTCACAAGCATATTTTCAATGAAAGTAAAGGAAAGCATATGATCCTATCCTTAAACTGGAAAACTAAGCAGCAGTTACCCAAATACCTGGATTCAATAAGCCACATAGAAATTTTATGTGCAAGGGCAAAGGAGGTTTAGCCCATTAGAATCCAACTCTACAACATTCATCTTTGTGCAAGCAAATTTTTCAAGGGCCTTGAAGGATTGCAGTGTTAACCAGACTATCAACTCATTTCATTTAACATACCATTTTGACAAGTTGTCTCAATTAGGAAGTGTATAAAAAGTTCCTTCAACCCGAGCCAATTTACTGAGAAAGCTTCATCCATACTTTTAACAAAAAACAGCTATCTTTTAAATAATGATAGTCTTCAATAGAGGTATAAATGACAAAGAAAAAAACAAATTGTGCAGAATTTATGCCAGTTTTAACAAAGAAGATTTTCACACACCCCAATCGGTCCAGTAATTAAGAGAACATTCTCCAGGGAATCCTCTTCGGTCACGTCTTCTGAATCATAGTCACAATGAGAACAGTCATAATCAGCATCATCGTTGTCATCACCTTTATCCCTATACAAGGCATCCTTCTTGCTTTGATAGTGTCTTCCATGCCAGAGTTGTAACCAGTCACGCAAAAATTTCACAGACTCATCATTACCACATACCTATTAAAGCCATAAAAATATTACATTTAGAATTTGAAGCCGTGGACAATTATCAGATATAGCTTCAAAAATAAAAACAAAACTAACCAAAAATATCAAACCTCAAAGGCCTTTGTTGGCTTGTACTTGTATGTCCATAAGGTACCCTCAGTCTTATCTCCACAGCTATGGTAATATGACCTCATGCTGCAAATGCATAGGAAATGGAAAAAATCTGCCAGTCAGTAAATAACATTCCCTAGTCAAAACCTAACTTACATATGACTTGGTAAATGAGTCCTTCAATTGTTGGAGCCATTAATGAAAAATATGCAACAGAAATATAACTATCATCTCTTGCTGACAGTTGAAATCCTCTATTGCTGGACAGGCAAGAAGCTCAAGTACAGCAGCACCACACACAATGAATCCTTTAGATTTGGAGGATGATAGAGAGCAAAAGTGGAAAGAAAACAGTAGAAATATAATACTACAACCAAGAATTCATGGTTATCAAGATATAGACACCAAAAAGGAAAAAAATCAGTAAACACCAAAAATGATCTCAGAAGCCGCAGCTTCTATGCTTTGAGCAAAAAATTCACAAATATTATATACTTCAACTCTGCCTAACCTAGGTATATCTTAGGTTAGGTGCGATCCAAGCAATCTTTTGACCACCAAAGTGTAACAACAGCAGCAGCAGCCTTATGCACTAAGTGGGATTGGCTACAAGGATCACACAATGTCATTTTGCTCTTTTTGAAACCAACTCTTCCATTAAACCATCAACTAAGCAATCTCAATTGATGACTGTCTTAAGTGTTCTTTTTTGTCTCCCAACTTTCTTCATAGGGCTAAAACTATCAGCTGACCTTTCCTTACCGACAACCAAAATGTTGGAAAATAGATAAATGAACAGAAGGATACAATTGCAACATATTCTAATATTCTAAAATCTTGCACTTCACAGAAAATGAATCTTTCTTAACTAAGCAGTTAGCAGATGCCTGGCAGATCAGAGAGGTCATGAGCTGAATATAAGTATTGACAACATTTGGTAGCACTAAATACCATTTGCAATATGAGGTGAAGATTCACAAGTAATAACTAGTTGTGTGAATATATGTCATTGCCAGAATTATGACAGGTGAGGGTCATGCATGTATCAACCTTTCTTGAAGATATCTACTTTGCGGTTCAGGATCTGTCTTTCTGAAAAAGCCAGCTTGCTCAGTATCGGCTTTCATGTCCTGGTGATAATGTATTTGCAAACAGTAACAAATCATTAAAACAGAAGAAAAGAAGATATCACCAACTTGAAAAAGGTTCCACCGATCACCTTAGGTATTTAAATCTTATATATCTTCCCTTTTTTATTTGTGAAGGGAATTACTGAATAGTATGGACAGAAGGCACTTTTTAATATTACAATAAAACCTGTACCAGTTTGGCTTCTTGTGATTGAAGACTTGTTTGCCCACCAGCCGGTGCAGCTGAGTTTTCTACTTGAGGCGGTGTAGATTCTGTAGAATGTTGATCTGAACAAGATAGTTTATTTTGAGAAATTGTAACGCTAGAGGGATAAAAAGTACTGCTAAGCTTATCAATATTTAAGGGGTCAATAGAACCCTCAAAAACAGATGAAAATGAACTTTCTGGACCACAATTTTCTTTGGCAGTATGCCCCCAAAACGTCCAGTTTTTCCAGTCTGGCGATGATGTATCATCAGCATCCTGCATCAAAGAGTTGTACTAAATTGTCATACAGAGGTTACAGAAATTATCAACCAAGAAAATACAACTCGCCCACCTTTGTCATAATAGAATACTAATAATAAATGCATAGGACAGGTAAAGTACCTGATTATTTTCAAATACATGAATAGGGGCACATGCAAGTACTTCCCCATCCTTCCTCCTTGCTGCACATAAACTCTGTCCTGATTCAGCTAACTCCTGCGGTTTCTTCCCAACCTTCCATGAAGAAAAAAAGGGATGTATTTCCCTTCCAGCAAACATCTTTGAATTTTCCTGATTAAATCATAAAGAGAAAGAGTGTCTGTCACGAATGTTAACAAGCCCCATGGAAGTAACAGTGAGAAGCCATAGTTATAATCAGAGTAAATAATTTGTGAAAGGTGAATGAAAATATCAAAACTGAAGGACTGCTTGTGAAACAAAGAACACAATATTAAACAAACAGAACAGTATAGCCACTTGTACGAACCTCAGCTGACAGTTTTGCCTCCAAACGCAAATCTGGGACTGTCATATTGATCTGTGCCACATTGGTCAACATTTGCCGTGAACTTGCCCCCTTAACCCCTTTGGGTGACCGTTTCTTTGGTGTAGTATTAGGCAGCAGCTTCTCCTTTTTCTTTAAGGGAAAAAGAAAACGGTGTAAATGTCATATTATTAGGATTTGAACCCACGGACTTTTCAATTATATAATCAATCTTGATGCAAATATCATTTTGGCCCCTTTTATGGAAGAAAAAAATACTTAAGTTTTATTACAGCATCAATGGCAATAAATTGAAAGTTGAATCTAACAATAGAATCTCCAGTCTGGCAAAGTGGAGGTGTATTACTAGAGCTCCGCACTTAATTTACTATCGGCTGTTCACTTAAGACGGCTCAAGAAAACTGAATTGCTGAAATTTGACCTTGGAATTCTTGGATGGAGGAGTGGCTTTGCGATTGGACTTTCCCTTATCATTTACATTCGCACAACAATGTGCCTCTTCTTTCTCTTGTTGATCATCAAAGCAATTGTTCTCCTCCTTTTCATCTGCTCTATCATCGGACTCTTGAGTTTTCTGTGGGGAAAATGTTGACTGAACCAACTTCCTGCGGACATTCCTGCGCTTAGGCGTGCCCTTGTTCTCTGGCGTAGTATTCTGCAGCTGCCTCTCCTTTTGCTGTAAGGGGAAAAAAGGAGTAAATGTCATATGTTTAAGATCTGAAGTTCTGAACCCATCAGCTTTTCTATAATCTATTCCGTCTCAATACAGAAAATTACTCGAGTCTTAATACGATATCAATGGCAATCAGACTGAGAGTTGAATTCATCAGTAAAATATCGATTCTCGAGTCGGCGTAGTTTACTTTAAATTGTTCACATTTGACAACTCAAGAGAATTGAATTGCGGAAATCTGACCTTTGAATTCTTGGTTCGAGGAGTAACTTTCAGTTTGGACTTTCCCTTCCTGTTCCCCTTTGCACAACAGTATGCCTCTTCTTCCCCTTGCTGATCATCAACTCTGTGATCGGACTCTTGAGTTTTCTGAGGAATCAACGTCGACTGAACCATCTTCCGGCGAGCATTCCGGCGCTTGGGTGTGCCCCGATTGTTTGGACTGAGCTCCATTGCAGAGCCGTCCATCTTAATAGGATACCTCGCGAAATCAGACGGATTGGGTAGAATGAATGATTAGGGTTTTGAAATTGGGAGTAACGGGAAAGAGTGGCGTGCAGGCGAGGCCGCTGGGGGAATTAGGATAGACTTTTCAGAGAGAGCAAACTGGAGGGAAAGACAACTTTGTTCCCGCCATCCGGGGTTTTAGGTCTTGCCTATGAGCGTTGGGTATTTCAATTCAAGGCCGTTATGATATGGGTACAGTGATATAAAATTTCAAATCTTTTTTTTGATCAAGATATAAAATTTCAAATCTGGAGAGCTCAAATTAATTCACCTCATTTCTTGACGTAAATAAATCATGAATTGATAATAAGAATATTAGATTACGGATAATTGCTGGCCAAAACTTAGAAGATATGGGATGATTGGTGATTTTAAGTGATAGGGAAAAAAAAATTAAATCAATGTAATACATATTTCTCAGTCGAGCTACATAAAAAGTTAATCTTCTTGATCGTAAATATAAAAATTATTATATTCATTATATCTACAATATTTAACATCTTTCCAAACTTATTTAGTTAATTTGTAAAGTGATATATAATTTAATATTATATAAGGATATGATATTATTTAGAGATCATGTATATTTATTATAGTTGAATAATAAGTTAGAGGATAATTTTATCCGAATTTTTTTAAGAGACAATTTTGCCCTGATCATTATCCTAGTTAATTTTAATAATTAGTTAACTAAATATGTTGAACTAGTAATCCATATGCTATCTACTTTATTTTTGTTAAGGTATAAATTTGTCTCATAAATCCATATGTTATCTTTTTTTTAAAAAAAAAAATATGATTTATAATTTTTGGGACAAATTTGCATCTCACAAAAATAACATGAATGATATATGGATTAACAAGTCAGCATATTTGGTTAATTAACTATCAAAAATCATCTGGGAGAGTGGTAAAGGAAAAATTTTCTACATTTTTTACACATTTATGACAAATTTGTCTTATGAAAAACTTTCAAAACAAAATTACTTTTCAGGAAAAACTTTCAAAGCAAATTGGCCCTTAACCCATTGAAAAATTTATCTAACTTTTTTGTCCTTCTTTGTTAGTTAAGTACTACCTATGTGCATATTGGTACTTGTTTTTTTTTTTTTGCAATGTTATTCTTTTACCAAAATGCCTCTCAATTTTTTTAGAAAAAATACAAGGTGCCCTCGCCAATCATCTATCCACCATTGCGGTGGCAGTCAGAGTGCTGATGCCGATAGTCAGAGTTCTAGTGACAATTTGAGTAAAGTGATTAGCTATTTTGATATTGAGAACAACAACTTAGCTTTTCAAGCTGCTATTATATACATCCAAGTCGATAATTGTTATTTTGAAATAGTCATTGTCTATACTCAACTTGTCAACTCCTATTCAAACATCGTTAGCAACTTAAGTATAGGGAATTACAACTTGAGTATAACAATTAACACTCCTATAAGACGTCGTTAATAACTTAAATATAAACAATGACAACTTGAATATATCAAATATCAATTTGGAGATAAAAATTGACATCTTGTCAATGACGTTTCATGGGAGTAATTGCTAGTTGTGACAGTTTTTTTTGCCATGAGTTTTTTTCCAATACAAAAGGCAGACTGGTGATTTCCTGTACTGCTTCTAAAATTCAGGATCAGGTCTTCAACATAGTATTGATCTCAGCTGTGGCTGCTTGAAAGCGCGCCAACTAACTGCCGAAACTAAGCATCCCCCTCTGATATCCCACCCCACCAACCACCATGCCTCACTGCTGTTTATGATTTACATACTGTTTTGGTGATATAATTTTGGTAATTACTTTGTACTTCAATTTATACATTAAAACATGCCTTGTATCGGAAGAGTACATTTTGAACTCAACTGAAAATAGTATGAACTTATATTAGTTTGTCTGGTCCAACTTTCATTGAGGTAAGGATTATTTTTGTTGCACTGTTTAATTTATTCAAAATGGATTTTTGCTTGAAAAATCTTTTCTCATGTCCCGTTGTTTGAAAAAACTCTTAAACATCACGCGATTTGGAAATATTTCCAAACTCAGTTCCTGCTCATTTGCTTGCTTATAAACTCGGTTTAGTACACGTTTCAATCAAAGTGGATTTAATTATCTAATAATATATACAATATACAATGCATATCTAAATCACGTTTTTTCATTCTCATTATCTTTTAAAAATATAATATATTTATTTTTTACTCAGTTAAGCACATGTTTCAATCAAAGTGGGTTTAATTATCTAATACTATATATAATATACGATACATATGTAGATCACATTTTTTTTCATTCTCATTATCTTTTAAGAATATAATATATTTATTATAAACGACTCTCATTTGTTGCATGAATTTTTACTCAGTTAAGCACACGTTTCAGTTAAAGTGGATTTAATTATCTAATCATATATACAATATACAATGCATATCTAGATCACATTTTTTCATTCTCATTATCTTTTAAAAATATAATATATTTATTATAAATGACTCTCATTTGTTGCATGAAATTTTACTCGGTTAAGCACACTTTTCAATCAAAGTGGGTTTAATTATCTAATAATATATACAATATACGATGCATATGTAGATCACATTTTTTCATTCTCATTATCTTTTAAAAATATAATATATTTATTATAAACGACTCTCATTTGTTGCATGAAATTTTACTCGGTTAAGCACACGTTTCAGTTAGATTTAATTATCTAATAATATACAAGATCACATTTTTTTCATTCTCATTATCTTTTAAAAATATAATATATTTATTATAAACCACTCTTATCTGTTGCATGAAATTTTGAAAAATAAGGATTACAATTCACAGATCAAAAACAATGCAATTAGTTTTTTTAAAAAAACAGAAAAGAAAAAAGAAAAGTGTGACTTGCTTTATATTTTACATAAATTGTTACTAAAATAATTTAAACTCGATACCATATCCCATCGGCAATTGGTACAGGGTCTGTTGGGAGTATAGTTTTTTGAGTTTTTTTTTATAATAACTTTGAAAAAAAAAAATTAGATAACATTGCTAGTTGATTTTAAGTCCATTTGAGTTGAGCTTAAATTCACTTAATTTAAAGATTAAAAAGTCCGTTAAAGAAAAAACTCTATTTCTGAACTTTTTTAAAAAAGCTCTCAGCTTTTTTTGATATAAACCCTACCACGTCTACCACCATCAATTGATTTTTTTCCTACGGAATGCTTTTTTAAAAGTTAGATAGTAGCTTTTAAATCACTATTCCTACTACCATACCAACTGAATATTTTACGTCGGATGGTCTCTTGGATGTTGTGCCGGTGGTGGAGCCGAGAGTGGGTCCCCCACTCAGCAGTATCAAATTAAAATGCTTTGAAAAGCAGAGGATCCGAGCCAACATCTCGTCTGCATGTGGGCCACACCTGATTGTCCCCAAATTTCAAAAGCAACCACCTAAATTACTATAACATCCTCGTTTCCAGCTGGTCCCAAAACTCAAATGTCATCCCCGTCGAGATATATATCTATATTTATATTTACACGGTCTCTATAATCATGCCATCAAATATTAAAAATAAGCTATATTACATATCAATCACAAATAAATAAATAAAATGAATCATATCCAGAAACTATAAATGATATAATTTTCTCAAAATCATCAGAAAATGTGTAGTATTCATAATATTCAACTCCATAATTTTTTTTTGTTCTTCTCCTACCACAACAAAAAATATTTACATTTGTTAAGAAAAGATGTTTATTTTATTTTTAATGTTGTACGTTTATACAACGTTTTTGGAGGGAAATTAGCATTTCAGAAAGTCGAGAGCACGCGGGGGCAAACTAGTCCAGCTAGACACCAACGCTGGAAACTCTCCAGTCTCCATCATGGACAATGGACCAACAGACCGCTCTTGATCTTTCTGTTAAACAATTCAAGCACTTTTTCCCCTCTCAAATTTTTACTCACCCTCCTAAGCCCTAGCTCTCCTCTTCTAGCTTAGCTGCTGGCTGGCCTGAAAAGAAAACGCAATCAATCCTAAACCTCCGAATTCTTCTTCTTCGCGGGGGAAAAGGAGCTTCGTTTAGCTCTCTCCGTCAAATTCAAAGGCAATCCCTTCGAAGAAAAGATATTCATTTCCGGGTATCGCTGCTGTTATCTTGGCATCTTCATCTGGTCTCGCTTTCCCCGAAGAGTTGCAGCTAGATAAAGACGTTGCCACAATGCCGAATAAAAAATCCACCCTGCAAAGCACTACCCTCTTGTTACTTTTGCAGGTTTTGAATTTGATCAATGTCGCTCATGTGACTTGCAAATCTACGATCGAGCCCTGCTCCAACTCTGACTCCTGCAATGCCCTGCTCGGATATACTCTCTACACTGACCTAAAGGTCTCTGAGGTAGCCTCCCTCTTTCAAATCGACCCCATTGCTCTTCTCACTTCCAATGCCATTGACATTTCTTATCCCGACGTGGAGCACCACATCCTTCCCTCTCGCCTCTTCCTCAAAATCCCTATTACTTGTTCGTGTGTTGATGGAATTCGCAAATCAGTATCGACCCACTACAAAAGTCGGCCCTCTGATACCCTCTCTTCGATTGCGGTTTCGATATATGGGGGTCTGGTGTCTGCTGACCAGCTTAGGGAAGCCAATTCGATAAGTGACCCTTCAGTACTGGATGTGGGTCAGAATCTTGTCGTGCCGCTTCCATGCACTTGCTTCAATAGTACCGATAACTCTTTGCCTGCAATCTATCTGTCGTATGTGGTCCAGCCAATCGATACTTTGGCTGCAATTGCCGCGAGGTATTTCACTACTCTGACTGATTTGATGAACGTCAATGCCCTGGGAAGTTCAGCTATCGACGATGGCGATATTCTCGCTATACCGATACCTGGTGATTTCTGGTTCTTTTTCTGCTAGTAGTTTTTAGCCTTTTCCCTTCAAGTGCCTGTGTTCTTCTGTTTTGACTCGTAATAATTCTGAGTGCACTTAATGAGTTTTCCTGGTTACGCCCTTATCGACTGATTTGTCATGCTCTTCAATCGGTGCTATTCTTCATTCAAACTTGTAAGAAGTTCACAGTAAAGCCAACAAATTGCTTTTCAACTGGGAAATAACATTAGTAATGCTAATTTTACTTCAATCTCTAGCATCCACACTCCAAATTAATCGGTGTGCTGTTCAATCTCTGATTCAGTTTCTCATTCTACAGCTTGCGCATCAAATTTCCCAAAATATGCCGCTGATCATGGTTTGATTGTCCCTAACGGAAGCTATGCTATCACAGCGGGCCACTGTGTGCTATGTAGCTGCGGGCCACGAGATTTAAAGTATAGAGCTGAGCAACTCTGTTTCTCCGTTAGTTTCCATTCTTTTCTATTATGGCGTCCCTTTAATACACTGCTAATTTGGCTTTATCCGCAGTTTATACTGTATGCCTGCTTCTCTGGCTGTTTCTTGTTCCAGCATGCAATGTAAAAGAAGCAATCTCATGCTCGGAAATGTTACAGTGCAACAGGGTGGTGGTGGTTGTAGTGTTAATTCTTGTAATTATGACGGTTTTGCTAATGGCACCATATTAACAGCGTATGTCTATCCTGTGCCTGCTGGCTTTTATCCCTGAGATTTGCAATATGAACTTTTTTGCTGGACCTGTACTTTTGATTTGTAAGCTTATTCAATCTTTCTCACCCTGCAGATTGTCTACATCTCTTCAACCTCGATGCCCAGGTCAGTGTGGTGTTCAGTTTTTTGTTTCTACACACACAAACAGAGAGAGATTCTGAATGCACGTTCACTGTAATCATTGTATTTTATGAAGTGTCGAGGAGTTTTTCCCTCCTTCATTTTTGGGCGATTCAGCATCATTCAACGTGGTTTTGGAGATTAAAGCAATGTCTTGTTACAATAAGGCTAGCAACCGAGGCTAGCTAACTTGCTTGGGTGGCTAGGCATTTGGATGAATGTCCTAGTATGACTTCTTAGTTTGCTGACCCATTGTGTTACTCGGTTCCTGATGTGCCGGCTATGTTTTCGTGATGTAGGGCCGCAGCAATTTCCTCCACTCACAGCACCGCCAACTACTGTTCCGAAAGCGTCAATATTTGCACCAGCACCGTCACCTCTGTCAGATGGAGCTGGTCCTTTATCACCCAAATCATCAGTGGTGCCAGCGTCGGGGTCGTTTCCAGGGGTCCAACCTGCAAATGGCCCTATTAGCGGCCTTACTTCTGGTGCTTCCTGTGCTTGTTCTTTATTGAATCCTTTGCCTGCTTTGACATCTGCCCTTGTGTTTTCGCTTGTCAAGTTGATGATCTCTATGGTATTGTAATTTGTAATCTCCTCAGTTTTGAACGAAGATGGTGGATTTCCCCCGTCTTTCAGTTTCAATGATCTATCTTTAGCGACATTTCCTTCTTTTTTTTTGCTGTACTTGTACCAAACGAATTTAGTGACCAAATTGCCAGGGTGAAATGCTCTGTTTAACGGTTTTTTGGGGATACACGCTCTGTTTAATGCTTTAACCAAGTTGGTTTCTGCAGCGCGGTCAGCTTCAGAGGAGTAACTTCTTTAATATATCTGCTAATGTAACGGTGAACTTCTGGATTTTTTTTTTTTTAAATTGTAAACTTTCGTTCGTTTTACTTGTCTTCGTCCACGGTACGGTACCTATTCACATTTTTTCTGCCTTTTACATTACCGACCTGCTTGGTCTCCAATAGAAGCGGTCGGTAACTTACGCCTGATTTGACGGCAATATCTCAATACTTGGCGATGGCAACTATTGCATCGATGGGTGAAAGACGAGACCAAATAGTGAGCTTGTACTAATATCTGTACCCATAGTTTACCAGCCTTGCTGCCCTTGCCATTTTGTCGTTTGATTTTTCAATGGCCCTCGTACAATACACCAAAGTACTATAGTAAAATTCGTTCTCACTGTGGCCAAGAAAAAAGAATCATCAGAAAATGTTTTTTTATTCCAAAAAATAAAGAGGTTGGGACGAGATACTATCATATCAAGCAATTATTAAACTCAAAATGAGAAGAATCTTCTGATTTTCTCATTATCTCTCCTTATCTAAATTAGGTCGTTGATTGAGAAAGTTAGAGAAAAGTTAAAGTAATAGTGTATTAATTAGACATACATAATTAAAAGATTATGTGAAATAATGAGAGAAACCCATCCTACTAAACTCTCGTGGTCATTGTACGTCCGTCAGTCAGAAAAGAAGCCGTTAAACTTCGTACATTTTCATAACCAAAAAACACTTATATTGGTTGAATTCTAAACCTGCCTCTACATCACGTTTGCTCCTCATAATCCCCAACGCTTGATGAATTAGAGAAGTCGCAATTTTCATTCGGATCGAATATATCTGATTTATTGTATGAATCACTTCCCATCTTTCTAGATGAATTAGAGACGTCATAAGTTTCATTCGTGTCAAATTGGGGGCAGGGAATAGGGGGGGCTAGGATCGTATCATCAGAGATTACCTACGTCTAATACATCTCACCTGACATGGGCGGCAGCAAAATTTTCAGGTCTACGAATCCCCACATGGCATTACGAGGCAGAAACCAGATGTTCAATACAATCAACCAATTCAGCAGTTTCAGAAACCAATTGATAAGATCAATGTTATTTACAATTATCTACATGCATTAGTGCTAATAGTCGTTAAGTTCATCTCTGGCAAGGCACGGAATTCCATGTCATACACCTTTTTACATTTGCCATGGCCATGGAGCCTCCATCTTCAAAGAACCCGGAGAGCTAGTTTACTGCCAGTGTGAACACCCTTGGTGGCAAGTTTCAAAACTGCACGGCTATGGTACAGCCTGTTATCAAAATAAAAAACAAGATGAATAAATTGAGGAAGAAAAGTTGTCAACGCCCACATGCTTTCCGGGCAATCTCAAAAGATTACTAATGATTTTGAAGGAATACAAGACTAAAAATTTGGATACAGAATTTTCCCAACTGTCTAGGGTCGTCAAGTCACTCTTCAGTTCATTAATTATGTGTTCTTTTAAGTTCTGAAAAAGAAATCACTCTCCCATCCCACCCTACCTCAAACATGCAGGGTAAACGAAAAAAATATGAGGTCCCTGCAGACGTTCTACAAGGCTGTCATGTTGATCATGGTAGATGATGTATGAATGTAAAATTAATCAGTCGATTTTATTAGATCGTCTAAGCAAAGCTAATATTTGCAGATATAGATAGAGTCATACCCAGCCAAAGCAAGTCCCCAGGTAGATAGTGCATAAAACAACTTCCCTGCATGCCAAATATCTATTACCCTTTCCAGTTTGCTTAGGCCACCCGATGCCTTCAATAGTTCTGTGCATCAAATGATTTGAAATATAAAAAAGATGCCAAAATACTGCCAATTCATTACACTAGCAGCAGGACGCAATTCTATACTAAATCCAAGATTATATCAGAACAAAGGAAAAGGATGTCAAGTGCTTGAAGAAAATTTTAAATATCTAGTTATTGGAATTAAATACGCTAAACCTAAATGAGGAAAATGCAGAAATCATTGCAATAAATAACCACTAGAGAAAATAATAATTACATCATCCAGCAAGTTTAGAAGGAAACTCCAGCTTATATACTCACACCATTTTGAAAAACAGTTACCACTAAACTTGTAAGATCAGATTATGACACAAGATCAAAGATTCTATGGATAATTATTTCCCCATACAGCATAAACTTAAATGGGCTAGGCCAGAGAACCTTCGCCCGACCCATTTGGTTTAAGAGAATGTAAAAGACAACTCGTGCAGGATACAACAAAAGCTACACCAGATACTTACTTTTCCGTAGTTCTTCTGGTGACAAATTCTGCAATCAAAATTAAAGAAATAAAGTTAGATACAGAAAATAAGAAATAACAATCAGTATAAGTGAGAACATACTCGAGCTTTTGGGTTTGACAGAATGCACTTAGCCATAAAGTTAGCAACTCCATCTACCACATGTTCCTCACTAATGACTATGTAATTTTCATCATCAATTCCACTCCGTTCCTCAATATTGCTTGGTTCCACCTCATCTTTGACCCACACCCACCAGCTCGGTTTTTCAGAATCAACATTGACCAGAATATCGGCAGATTGATAATCAACCTCTGCCAATGAACGACCCGCAGCATAAAAATGTCAATTCCAAGTATTTGCAACAACGACACACAAAGTCGTTAGTTAAGCTCCTCGTCCCCGTCCACTAAACAAAATATAGTCAATACCTGTGGCCTCCTTGAAAGGAAATTCATTGCCTCCCTCAATACAACTTTGTTGGAGGCACTTGAGCCGCGTCAGGTACTCATCAGACCTCACAGTATCCACTAATCGAGCTTGCAGCTATATTAACAACAATAACACATCAACAGAATGCGAGAGACGATCAAGGGACGGGAGTGTATACCCAAAAGCACCGAAAAGATAATTTATAAGTAAAAATAAATAAATAAAATTGGGCTCTTTTTGTTCCCTTTCTATTTAGCTTGCAGTAACACAAATAGTTAGAAAACTGGCATATTTAATATGAAAGTTAACTATGCCAGGAACGAAGTAAGATAATAAGGCATACATCTGGAGGACAATCGTTCAAGAATGAAGGTGATTGAGAAAGCTTATGAAGTAGCAGCAAATTCTTCTCCAGCAAACTCCTAAGGCGCCGATTTTCGGATCGAATCGACTTCAAATTTTCATCGTTATCCTCACATGAGCTGTGAGAATCCCCGTGGTGACGGAGATGATGACTGCATTCCACGGCTGTCCAAGCCACATCGGCGACCTCCAGTACCGTCTTGGCCACCTCTACGGCGCTCCGGCTCACCATAATTGCTGGGACTATGAACCTGGAACCTGGATTAGGCGAAGCGTTGGAATGGAAATTAGAAATTGGAAGCCCTAATTGGGTTCTTTGACACGCCTTCTCTACGTCTGCGGATGTATGTTATACGCAAAAGCAATGATTCCGTACGCTTAAAAAGAGAAAAATGTTAATACAGTGTATTAAAAAAGAGAAAAATATTAGAGCTTTTTTAAAAAAACTTACGGAGGCCCGTACTCCTGATTATTTGGCGCAATTTTTTTATACACCTGAAATAAATTACTTGGCGCAATTGCTGTTGCTATTTTGCGGGCGTTGACTTGAGAGACTATTTTATCAATTGCATTGGAGGCATATAATGGTAACCCACACTATATTATTAACAAAAAGTATTTGATTGCTCTTTAATTTGATAATGAGTTTTAGTAATGATTATTAAAATATTAGCAATAATTATTCATATTTTACCGCTCATTGCATAGTTCAAAAAGTTATATTTACCCCCCTCCAATCACCTTTTTTTTCTCGTCTCCACCTTCCTCCTCCGTTGCTGACGGCCACCTCTGCCGGCGACAGGTGGCATTTTCTATATCTCTCCGACCCTTGTCTATTTTCTTCTTCCCTTCACTATCCTTATCTCCTCAGTTCTTCTCCTTTGCCTCCCCTCATTCCATCACCAATCGCTATCTCCATATTTCGCATCAATGTTTGAAGTTGTGAGTACCTATGGTCTCCATCTATTTTGATCTCTGTCAACATACAAAGCTGTTAACGTCTCCCTCTCATCTTTGTTTTTGTGGTTTAAATCTATATAGAAGGTTGACTTTTTTTTTGGGGTCCCTTTGTACAATTTGAACCCACGTTCTTAACTAGATTCATATAATTCTTTCCTTTCAATTCGTTAGTGTACGATTTTAATATTTTGCTACTCAGATCAGCTCAAGATTTTTTAACTGGCTGATACGTGTTTAATTTCTGCACCGACGCTAGTATTTGTACCTTTTATAATTCTGTTTAAACATTAAAAATTATTTCTCCCCATCTTTTTAATAAGCAACCAAACATATTGATTATAGTCATTATCGCATTGCACTCCATTGCATCATCAGTGGGATTGGCAATTCAACCAAACAAGCCCTATCATGTTGGGGAAGGAGGTAAAAGAAGAACAAAAGAAGCAATTGAATTTCATTTAAGTTTGTTTTTACTTCCAAAATTTGTTTGACTTGCAATAACAAACCAGTCCAACTTCTTTGTATTTAAAATAAAAAATATATTATGCAGACAATTTTAATGGTTTTTGAAAAAAAAATTATCTGGATATTTGATGGCAAAAGTACGGAAAAAACTTTAATTAATTAATTAATTACCAAAATGTTACTGAGACAAAAGTATTAACCCATCTGTCCCTATAATCGATTACATGCCTTATGTAATCGATTACAAGGGGGGCAGATCTCTCTTTTTTTTCATCGTTTGCACTATGTAATCGATTACGTCACTGTTTAGTAATCGATTACACCAAATTTACACTGTGTAATCAATTACACTAGTATGGTGTAATCGATTACACCAGTTGCAGAAGCACAACGAAGAAGAGATATCGAATTGGTGCATGACGAAACTGATTTCCAACTTCTTTTTACCTACAAATGTGACTTGGGGAAGGTCTTTTTGCCAACAATTAAACGTCTACGCTATGTCTAGTCCATTGATGTCCCTATATCCGTTTTTCGGCCTAAGACATATCATTTGTAAAATTCATCACCTCAAATCATTTAAACTGAAAGCATAAACATTCATAACTAAAGTAAATGTCATAGTTAGTACAACTTCACCAAGTCTAAAAAAAAATTACAAGATCCAAATACAAACATAATGTCCAACAAAAAAAAAACATAGCTATCTATCTGCATCCTCCTTTGAATCCTCCTCCTCCTCCTCCTCCTCCTCATCCTCATCGGAGATATCAGGCACCTGGTCCTCCTCTCCAGCTGCCTCCTGGTGTTGTCCGTCCTGTAACTGCCAAAGTCTGGCCTCCAGCCCGTGCATCCGGCTCTGCATCAACCGCCACCGCTCGTTCTCCTTCTCAACATGGCTCCTCCACCGCTGCTCGTGGCTCCTCCATTGTTGTCTCTGTCGGAGGTCCATCTGCCTCATCTGCAGCATGATGTCACGGATCTGAAATCCACCATCCGGCTCAACCATCTCCTCATCTTCATCATCATCATCGTCCGGTATAGGGACCTCAGGATGAAACACGAGGGGAGCAGGCGGTGCATCGTCCTCGTCAGCGGCAGTGTATACCCAGACACTCTGTGCATTCTACTGTATCTTGCACTGCTCCAGTAGGCGCCTCCCAAAGATAGCATTCCAATGCGTCTGGTCCACCATCTCAAATCTCTGCATTGGCACACAGAAGTGGAGCAATATACGGTGGACTAGGTAGGCGAATGGGAGGGCGGCGTTCTCCTTCTGCTTCACCTTGAACATCATCCAACAAACATAGTGTCTCCAGTTCACCGGCCTGGCGTGAAGGGTGGCTCACATGATCGGGAGATCAACCTCCAACACCCTGGAGTGATTATAGACCCAGGGGAACAGAATATGGGTCAGCACATAGAAGAGGATCTGTGCATCCACAGTCAACTAGCCCACAGTGAAAAGGGCTCTCTGACCCAAAGGCCTCCTGATATCTTTGACGGCGATGACTCGGTTGTATCCAGGCAGGTTGACATTGGTATCCCCATCGTACAGAGTGGTGCCCGCCCCATCAAAATCATATCCCAGCATGTGGGCCCATATCGGAGCAGTCATTTCTATATCAATGCCGCAGACACGCGACTTCAGCACTCCATTGATGTAACTGACGTTATGGTAGAATGCTCTAACCATATCCTCTGAGTAGGGACTGACAAATTCCGCCAAGCCACGTAGACGCGAACCCTCCACTAGTGGGACTATTTCAAATCCCTCCTCTGCAAAAAATTGCATATCCAGTGACATGAGCTTGATCACGGGTCTGCCCGCAAAGTGCTGGACGAAGAATCTGTGGGATGCTACATTATTGCCCAGGAGAATTCCGTATCGGAGATCTGCCGGCTGTGCCTAAGAGCCGGATGTCTCACCCTCCATCCGTGCCTTCGAACGTCTCTCGCTCTGAGGGTCAACTCGTCTGCGTGGAGACATGATCACAACAAATACCTACAAAGATACGATATAAACCATCAACAAACATAAAACAAATATGTGATTAATGGCATAATCACAATCCATGATCAATATCATTCAATGGAGAAAGTGTAATTGAAAGAAAAATGCACAATCAACAATCAAACTCCACGTAATCAATAATCTTCAACATCCATACACACAATAACATGTAATTTGTGCTTCAATCCCACTATTTACATCAATTTCACATGCAAACATACACACATTGTTTCCGAAACGAACAAAAAATCAATTTAATCTATTACTTGTTCAAAAACAACAACAATTCAAATCAATCATCAAAACACTACATACCCAAAGAAAACAAACCCTAATCGATTACATGAACCGCATCTTCAGAAAAACGGAGAAAATAGAGACAAATTCGCAATGGGTATCGAAAACCTACTGAAATCAATGCAAATGAGAGTAAATATTTGATTTTTCCTCAACCCACGGCTTGAATCCGCAGCTTTCTGGCCGAAAATCGCAATGGACGAGAGTGGGGGAGCCCTAATCGATTAGAGGAACGAGAAATTAGGGAAAATGAGGCATTTGGCCTTTTTAAAAATAGTTACCACAGTCGTGCCGTAATCGATTACATAGCGTGGTAACTGCCACATTTGCCTTTTGATTTTATGTAATCGATTATGTCACTCATTGTAATCGATTACACAGTGTAAATTTGGTGTAATCGATTACTAAACAGTGACGTAATCGATTATATAGTGCAAAAGATGAAAAAAAGAAAAGAAATCTACCCCTCTGTAATCGATTGCATAAGGCATATAATCGATTACAGGGGACAGATGAGTTAATACTTTTGCCTCAGTGACATTTTAGTAATTAATTAAGATTTTTTTCGTACTTTTGCCCTAATTGATCCAGTGTACCTGAATTGGTGAAGCTTAAATAAAACATAAATATTAATTGAAATTAAATTGTACTATTATTTTTAAGAACTAGAATGAGACGATTGGATTTCAAGATGTATTATTCTTGCCAAAGAAAAAAAAAAAACCCCAATAATAGTCGGAAGCATCGGCGATGAGCCGTAATTTCGAATCGTTAGTCGTTAACAGTGTTTAGATGAGAGGGAAGGCTCGAGTGTACCCTAAAATTGGAGTCCCTGTTTTTGAAATTACCCCGTAGCAATCAAACTATCTTCGTTTCCTTTTCCCCTCCTTCACACACAAGTACCGCTCTCTTTGTCCGAGGTTTTAGCTTGGGACCAGAACGGGGGGTTCTACTTTTACACTACAATATATCTATCTGCTTATCCTGCGCTCCGAGACAGCTCAAAATGGCAGAGGAAGCACCGGAAACCGGGACTCCTACGAAGGATACTAAGGCGGATGCTCGCGATATTGAGTTGCAGATTCAGACTGCTATGCTCTCTCGCGTTGCTCACTTCAAGGAACAAGCCGAGTACTTAATTCCCCCTCTCTCGCTGCTTCTCTGCTTAATTTGCTTCAAATTTGAATCAATTATTCGAAGATTACATGTTTTATCTTCACTTGGGAAATTTCTCTACACTGTGAAATCATCTTGTCCTCAGCATTTCCCCGTCTTCCAAATAATTTTTGTCATTCGACGGGAGTCTATGATTTGGTTCAAGCATATACATATGCAGCTGTCATGAAACACCTCATCCCCAAGCACTTTCCATTTGCAGAAAAGTTTGATGTTACTCTGCTATCTATAGTTAGAGATTCTTTGTCGGCATGAATGTTAGCACCTAGCAACATAACCAACCCGAGAAAACACTGAATGCTATCAAAATTTTTTGATTGATGGATATCCATGGGACCATGTGTGTGTGTGTGTGTATTTTGAGATATCTAAAATATGATTCTTGCAATTTTATCAATGCAGTTCTTTGACCTTTGAGGGGGTTCGTAGATTGCTTGAGAAAGATTTGGGGTTGGAGCCATATGCATTAGACGTGCACAAGAGATTTGTCAAGCAATGCTTGTTGAAGGTACTTTTTTTTTTTTGGATTTAAAACCTTTTTATCCTCCCCTAGTGAAACAATGAATATGTTGTGCTTGGACCTTTTCATCCTCTTACAATATGATTGAGTAACAAGGCTGCTCATTACCTTTCACTTTGTGCAAATTGAAATGTCGACAGCTCCTGTAACGCTGTCTATTGAGCTAGGAAATAAGGAGAGCGATGGGATTTGGTTTCATTGGCTGAATTTCTGTTTTTAGTATTTTGTAAAATGAAGGGCAATATTTACCCAAAACTATTTTATGAGACCAAATTAAGCTATGGTGCTTTATGAGGTCGTGGTCTCCTCTGTTTAACGGTTAATTCAATCAATACTTACACTCTGCATAGTGTCCTGATTCCTGAAGCAATAACCTATTTAGCATCAGTTGCTTCATTTGTTTGGAGGCCCCTTGCCCAGCAAAAATACAATAGCTTTTGAGAGATTTCTCCCCTAAATCTTAGGGTTCAAGGGCACTTGTACTGCATGTTGCTGTTTTAATGCTTGACTACTGCATTAAACTTATTGCCATGCTGTTCTTTTCACATATTTGACTATCCCAATTTTGTGTATGGGATGACCTTGACCTTGTCAAAGAGCACATTCACTGTCAATGTTAACTCTCAAACAGGTTTGGTTGCGCCTGCGGAAATTAATAGTTAACCATTAAGTGATGCAAAACTCATCTTCTTCTTGAATTTAATGGCACACTATTTCACTCTGTGTTTAACTGGGAGCTCTATGTGCTGGAGAGGACTTTGGTGAACATAATCAATAAATGTAGAGGACTGTGATGTGTTTTCCCTTTTAATTGCTGTTAGTAATAATAGCATTTTGCTTTATAATGTGTTTTATCTTATTTTTGAAACTTTGATTGTAGTAAAGCATGCTTATTTTTGCTTACTAGCCATATATCAATGTGTAGTGTACATTTGTGTGTGTTTTATTGATAATTTTAACCTCTCCTATTGATTTTTTTCAACCTCTCCTTTTTACTCGTAGAGCTTAGAAGGGGTTGGAGATGATAAGTCCCCAAAGATATCTGGGGATACAGGGGAAAAAGGTGCAAGTACACAAGAGAAAGAAGGATCAATTGAAGAAATCCATTCAAAAAAGGATGTAAAGAAACGCCGTACTGATAATGAAGATAAAATGGAGGATTCTCCAGTATTGGGTCTGCTAAATGAAGACAAATCAGTCAAACTTGAAACTGAGGAAGCTGAAGGCAATGGAAAAAATGCAATTCCAAGCGAGACCTTAATTAAGAAAGCCATTAGAAAAAGATATTCTTATGTCAAGGCCAATTCAGAGTATGTGACTTATCCTTTCAATATTTGTTATTCTGTCTTCACTCTACAATGTTATAGATCTTATGCATCATATATCACATAATTCTCATCGTCCTACCTTTGATTTTATGAATTTTAAAATTTTGAGTTTGGACATGGGTGCTGTTGGCTTTCTAATTTCAGGAAAGTCACAATGGCTGGTCTTCGTCGACTATTGGAAGGAGATCTTAAACTTGAGAAATTTTCTCTTGATCCCTATAAGAAACTTATAAGCCAACAGCTAGAGGAGGTGATTGATTTGAGTCCAAAAGTGTGATTTAGGCTAGTAAAATGTGCCCTATCAGATGCTTAACTATTTTTTGCTTTCGTGAAGGTGTTAAGATCTCGTATAGTTTCAGAACCTGCAAACAGTGCCAAGAAAATTGTTAAGAAAAAACCTGATGCCAAAGCAACTAAAAAGGTCAGTAGTGAAGAGAGTTCTGATGCCTCTGATCAGCATGTTGAAGACGACGAGGAACAAGAAGATGAAATTAAACCTAGAAAGCGAAGTATTCCAAAAGGGAAGTTGCAGAACTCCCTTGAACCTAAAAAGCGAAAAGGATCTGCAGAGGAGACTGAATTATCTGCTAAGAAAAGGATCAAATCAGCTAAGAAAGCTTCAGAAGATAGCAGGGATGCAGAAGATCCTGGAGAAGACTCTGAAGATGATCAGTCCCAATCATCACCAGAGAAAATTACAAAGGTGACACTGATTATTATATGACGGTTTTAATGAGACAGTTTAGACCATAACCACTTTTTAATCGAATAGTCATGTTCAATGAATATAATTGCTTTTTATAATACATGATTGAATAGCAAACATGATAGCTGTGCTGTTCAGGTTTGCATGAAGCTAGCATTAACTTTCTTTGTTCCCACTAGTTGATTGAATAACAAGCATGTCTTTTTATGTGCTTGTGAGTGTGTTTCGTGTGTGCATGCATGTTTATATTCTTTTTTTTGTCTTCCCCGCTAAAATGCAGAAGAAAGAAGTTTCAACTCCTGTGTATGGTAAACAAGTGGAGCACCTAAAATCCATTATTAAAGCATGTGGGATGAGGTCATTTTCTTTTTTTTGCTTCCCTTTTTATGATTCCAGGTCCTTGTTGAGGGTGATAGCTTGACATTTTATGCTTTTGTTGCAGTGTTCCTCCCGTTATCTACAGAAGAGTCAAGCAGGTGCCTGATAACAAGCGTGAAACCCAGCTAATAAAGGAGTTGGAAGAAATACTGTCTAAAGAAGGATTGTCTTCAAATCCATCAGAAAAAGGTTGGCTTCGGTTGTTGAGTGTATGTTTGTTTATGCCCCTGGATGTTAGCTGTGATATTTATGCTGTATGTTGAAATGTGTATTCTTCAAAACAGAGCTTTTGGAGTTAGAGCTGCAGTTTTCTACTATATGCTTTAATCTTTGCTTGATATTAAACAATTGGAACCATTGCAAGTGTTATTTCTAGTTTTGTTAGTTCTGAATCATTCCTTGATTTTTTTTCCTGAGAAACTTGGCTGCAATGCTTGATAGAATAATTGACTTTAAGTTTGCAAGTGTAACTACTATCTAGTACTGAAAATATTGTTGAGAAATAAAATATTTTAGCGCTACTATGTTTTTTTTTGGGGGGTGTCTCTCTTAAATCCCACCTGAATGATATTATCAGTGTTTATGAATTTTCTTATGGTGTCAGAGTTTTAACAATCTAGATGCTACATAAAGGGTTTTTGACGTGGCAGCCTACAAAAAGTGCAGGAATTCATTATTCTGAATTTGGTATTAAGGACCCATATATTTTCTATTTACCCAGAAGTAAAGGAAGTAAAACGGAAGAAGGAAAGAGCAAAGGAACTTGAGGGTATTGACTTGAGCAATATTGTGTCAAGTTCACGCCGACGATCAACAACTAGTTTTGCGATTCCTCTGAAGGCCAAAGAACCAGTTGAAACAAAAACTAATGGTGATGATGTTGAGAATAGTGATGATGACAATAATGATGAAAGCAATGATGATGAAGAGGATGAAGAAGATGAGGAAGAAGAGAACAGTGGTGATGACGACGATGGAAGTCAAAGTGAGGAACTGAATGAGGGTATGTCTATCTGACATGCAATAAGGCTATTTTTTATTCTCTTTTGCTGCTTACAGTAGAGATTATCATATATTCTGGAATCATCTAATCCATTGTGCTTTCTGCTATATTGATAAGTAGCTTCCCGTTAATAATAACTAAATTCTTGGTAGGGCCGAAGCACCATGGAATCCTGGATAGCAGGAGCCATATGATTGAATGATTTCAACATCATACTACCTTAGGACATGACCTGTATTTTAAGTTCTGTTTTGGTATATTGGTGCTGTCTTCAATGATATTCGGAACTTACAGAGTGGGACAAGTATTAAGTTTTGAAAGTTATCTGGCTGTGAAAAAACCTTCATTTCCGAATATTCATAAATTGTTGCTGTGTGTTTTGTAATTTGGTTTTGAATTGAGGGTTGAGGGTGAGGGTCATTTAAAAATGGGGAGATGTAGTTATCAATGCAATATGCATGTACTGCAATTGGCTGAGAGTTGGATTTGGAAAATGATTTTTGCCTTTTTAGGAGATTCCATAATATCCTTACATTGTCGTCCGTTGTGCAGATGAAGAGGACAGCGATTAAATTGAGCAATTGCTGGCATTTGAAAGGTCGATGGCTAGGTAATTAAAAGGCAATTTTCCCCCTGAAAGTTTAAGGTGATCATGTATAATGTAATTCTGTGCCCCTTTGCTCCTTGTGGAAATGGACGATAGCTACTTGATGTTACAGACTAATGAGTTCAGTTCAAGTGGTTGGGAGACAAGGTACTCTTTTTCTCCCGTGGTCCGTTTGTAGGAACGAACTTATTGACAGTGAGGTTCATTTTTCTTATTTTTTAGGTAAATTAAGTTACTGCCTCATCTTACATACAACTCAGTTTGCTCAATAGAAAATCACTGTGGGTCATTGAAGACCTATTAATTTTATTTCGTATGCAAAAAAAAGAAAAAAAATTGTAATGCAACTCAATTTTTCAGATTGTGCATAACACATGGAGCTCAATCTATTGCTAAAAAAAAATATTAGATTAGGTTCTTAAAAGATATTTTGTTTTGGTATTTTTTTTATTAGAGAAAGGGAAATAGTTTAGTGTTTGTGACCTCAAATCTTTTTGGTCCGATGTTAGTGACTAAATTTGTCTTAATGGTATTTATGCATTCACACTTAATGGGCTGGTAGGCTTATTGGATCTGGCAGCGAAGAACCGGTTGCTCTGAAAAGTTTAATTTATAAACCTACAACACAAATTGAAACAAAAAACGGTGTCTTTGATTTTTTTTTTTTTTAAATCAGAAAAATGTATTCTCAAGAAAGTAGAAAAAGGTAATCACTTTATTTCATAAAAGTTCATAACTTTTAAGATGTAACTAGACCGGAATTAACTCTGCCAACACGCCATGGAGGAATAGAAGATCCTGACTTCCTGACCAGCTATATGGGTTTCATGGATGATCCTGGGCCTGCCATCGATGTTTATGTTCGCTACGAGTTCCAGTTAGGAGGCAAGTAGCAATGATAACCATTAGTAGTTATGCTTAGGGCTACCAATGAGAGTTGGCACAGATGGTAAGGGATCCAGGACTAGGCCCTTGGGTCGTGGGTTCGATCCCTTCTGCTGTCGCTGGGACTCCTTTGGTAGGCGATCTCGTAAATCCCCAATAAGTGCTTATAGAGCCCGGGACCGTGCCCTGGCCTTGGTAGGGGACTGGTGTCAATCCCTTCCAAAACTTTTGTTTATCAAAAAAAGAAAAAAGTTACGCCTAGGGCTGTGCAATGGGTTATTGCTCATACCTGTCAAATGCCCGTTAAAGTTTATGTCAAATGGGTTGAACTAAACCTGTGTGGGTTTCAATGGGCATGGACAATTCGATAGTGTATTTTTTTCTACTACATTGTTGCCACTAATTTCTAAATATAAACTAATAATAAATCACCATGATACTCATCATTCCCTGCTGAAATCACACATGAAATGATATGAACAACATTATTAACATCAACCTTTTTAATTTGGTAGAACTTCTGTTTATCCAATTTTGAGTGCATGTGAGTGCTTCAACCATCTTGGAAGATAAATAAGTCTAAAAGTATCTAGTACTCGACTCTCAATACTAAAGGGAATTCTAAAGACACTTTGGAGACTGATGCAACCAATAAATCATGTTCAATCAAATTTAAAACTTTATATTAGGAAGTATGCACTTTCCACCATGCCAACATATCAAATTTTGATTCACAATATTCATTTAAATTGATTTGAAGATATTCTCCAAAGATATTCTCCACCTTTGAAAGCTACTCAGCCCTCTTGGTTATAGTCTTTGCACTAGCTAAAAACTTCGTAAATGTGTAATAAATGCCAGACAATGACATTTGAGTTTCAATCTCTAGAACTAAAACATTTATATCATAAACACTATCATGCACTTGCTCTAATGTAGAGCTAGACTAAGATCCAAATGCTTCATCATAAGTAATGAAATTATCATATAAGTGATGCAATATATCCATGATTTGCTTCAACTAGACTTCACATTGTATTGCATGAGGAAAGTTTTCTTCCAAACCAACTTTGACTTCACCTTATATATATTTTATCTCACATATGTGAGATATAATAAATTAGGGAGTTGTTTTTCTCATGTTACATGAGAAAAACAAGATTCCTACAAACACATGAAATGGTGGGATCCACGTGTGTGTGTGTGTATTCCTGTGTGTGTGTGTGGGTCCCACCATTTCATGTGTGTGTGACATGAGAAAATACTTCTCCTACAACATGAGAAATGTTTTTCCCAATAAATTAATATGGGCTCCCTTGCATAAATTTATACTGATATGTGTGTATGTGTATACACATGTATGTATATATGTACACACACATATATATCTTTAATATTTGTAATTAATTATATATCATACACATACATATATGGGGTAGGCATGGGCAGCTCGAGGGCATGACCGTAGCCCATCCTGTTTAGTACACAAGGCTGCCCATTTAAACCCACCCACTATGGGCCTTCTTTGGGCAAGCCAAAATGGGCAGATTTTCACTAGGTATGGGTCGGCTCACTACACTATACACTATAGGCAACTTGCTCAATCCTAGTTACGCTTATAATATACTTATAATTTATAAATACTGAATAATTTGTTTTTGAAAAAGATTTTCCAGTTTTTCTTAAAAATAGAAATTGTATTATTGACCTCAAGCCTTTTCCAAGTACTACTTGTAGTCTTCAGCGCATCTGACCAGAACTGGGGACATTGTGACAAGAACATCATTAACCATTCAGCTAAAACAAATAAAAGATTGAAAAGGACAAAATCTTGTTGCGCATAAGAGGTTAAGCTTTCACAAACATGATACAAAGTAATTATGCTAGATACGCAGATATAACAACAATAACAAACTTTTATCTCACTACGTGAAGTCAATTACATAAACTCCATTGAACTCGATCAACAACAATTGTGCTAGATATTCATTGTGACATAATTGATCAGTCAGTGGCGTATGCACTGCGATGATGCCATTATTTGTCTGAGGTTATAAGCATGGCTGGACATGGATAGGATATAAATCTTCTACCGCTGTCTAGAAACAATAAAAGTTTACAATGTAGTTACAATACAGAATTGCTCCATTTTGAGGATCTAAGCTGTGCCAAAAACAACCTGCAACATTCACTCCTGTTCAGAAAGAATACGCCTAACTTCATTTGCAAGATCCATGACGTGCTTGTCTTGGCATCCTAGAAGAACAATTAATTAGAAGAAAAGGAAGAGACAGATAAGATATACATTTTATTAGAATGATCAGTATACTCTCATAAATAGACCCCACCTATTTGAAGAAGAGCTTTCTCAAGTTGGAAAAGATAATCTCTGTTGGGTCCTGACGGACCTTCCGCCCGAATTATTTGCCTATACAAATACAACGTGGATAAAAAAATGAAACATAAATGACTGTCAACTAAGCCCCAACTTTCCAAAGTACATGCAGTTCTATAGCATTAATTACATTATAGAATAGCCTGCAGAGAGAACATTCAACATGATAACAGAAGAAAGAGAGGGAGGGAGAGATGCGAGGAGGTTTGAACTGACATGAATCTGTATTTAGTTCTCATTCATTACATATAGGATCATACACGACACACATATAATTATATATACAGAACTATGTGTGGAACTGATGCTAATTACAAGAACTAACAGAATAACATAAAACTCAAACTACCGCATGAATTAGGTCATCCCATATATATTTCCTCAAACTCAGCTAAGCTAAGCAACCTGATTCCTCGACTTGATAGTTCACTACAAACTAATCAATCACATTACAGGTTTCCAACAACTAGCCCGTGCAAAAATCACTAGTCACTTACAAATTTACTACTTCCTCTAGTCCTTAATATAAGACATATTTACCTAAATTGATTAGATTAAGGAAGTTGGTTTAGTTAATTAATATGACATTTTTTTTTAAAACACTCTAATCATCTTCATTGATTCCCTCCTCCCCTATCCTCCTTGATTATGGTTGAAGGAGCATCAATAGGCGTAAATTAGGAAAACATTGACAAATATGGAAAATATGTCCTATATTTAGGACCAAGATCCACTAAACAAATATATCTTATATTAAGGATCAGAGGAGGAGTACTTTCCAATAGCTTGCATTTGATTTGGGATTAAATACTCAAGTTGAGAATTCAAATTAAAGTAACTAATTTATCATGCTAAGTAGAGATTACTTTATGCCAAAATTTAAGACCAAAAACGCATGGGACAAGAGATGAAAACCTCGCTATCTCTTCAACAGATGCAGGGCCCAAGTAATTTTCATTGACGTTCTTGTCAGGGGATGCTATGTATCTGTAACATGCAATTACCGATTATTTTAACTATTGATGATCAGACATGTAAACAACGAAAAGGTTCTGCAATGTCTCTTCCACTTACACCATCACTCCAGAAATGGCTGGAGTTGTAGCTGTAAGCTCCTGAAACAAATTTTATCAAATGCTAGTTCAAAAATAAAGGACTTTGATTGAGCAAAATAAAATAAAAGCAGCCTTATTCCACTAGGTGAAGATAGCTATATGGATAGCAACAAGCCATTGGCCTCCATCAACAACAAACTCTTCTGATGTTATCATCTAGATTCTAGAAGAATCATGGCATGTTACTTACAGAGAAAACATCAAGGTAGGCCTTCTTGTCATACTGCTTCTCCCTCACCTCAAGATACTGTACAATAATTACATTAAAATATATCAATCAAGATTGTATCGAAATTGAATATGTGGCCTCTCACCAGCATTGAGTCCTTTGCAACAATTCACCCTTGCTTGGTGGGCATAATGCAGTTTCTATTGCAAAAGGTCTTTTTGTAACCATTTCTGTAAGTTTGCAATTATTATGCTCTCAAATCGTGAGATTCTTTCGGTGGCCCTTGAGAGGGGGATTCCTTTGTCCGCTGGTTTAGATTGACGGATGAAAATTTCAAGTTTACGAAGTTATCATGACCATCAGGACTTCACTGTTCAGTAATGCCTTTCATTCACTGTTATACGTCTGGTGGATTAATCTCGGTGAGAACTATTAGCAGCACACCATCATGACGAGGATATAGTAAGCCACAATAGCAGAGTGTGGATTAAAAAAGCCATTGTTCTAAAGATTTACTAGCAAATAAGGGCAGCCAAGATATCAAACAACAAACTCAAAGCACAAGCCAAAAAATATATATTCAAATAGCATGAAGTTGGATGTTGGGATCAAAAGGCCTAGTCACTTCCAATGTCTGTCTTTTCAAGCTTGACTAAAGCTTAAACTTCTAGTGGCTGCCCATAGCAAACGTCCAGTTATTAATGCATCCTGTTTTGTTTATGGATCAGAGTGGTAATTCCCACATCATTGCTCAATGCTTTTTAAAGAAATTCCAGGCTCCTGTCTAGTTTCTTGGATAATCAAGCTACATAAGTCAACTAAAACACTTAAACCAAATAACATTATCTTCCTTCACTTTGATTTATATAAAGGGTATATTCAAAAAAGAATCTTCCTGTTAGGACTTCAAAGCTAGCTGCTAAGTACTGATCTTGCAAAAAAAATGCACCAATATTATGCTTAGATAAGCATCAGGCCCTGAATTAGTCAATGTAATCTTCTACCACTCCAGATTATGGCTGATTTATAAACAATGGAATGGACTCTTACTTTGTAAAATTCACACTCGCAGTCAGTAACATTGGGGGGGGGGGATGGGAGATTAATTTGCAGTTGAAGTCCAAAGGCATGTTGTGACTAGTGCCAATTCCTCACCTGACAGAGTAAGCATTGGTTGTGAGTGGGGACAAGATAACATATTTATATATAAGCTTAACCTTTAGAATAGCATGTTAAAAAGCCTACCGTAAGTGCAATTTCTTGGTCTTCCTTCTTTGAGATCTTGTAAGCAACTCCCCACTATATCCTTGCAAAATAAATGAAGTACTATTTCACAATTCACATGTTGAAAAATTGAATTCAATAATTTCAATTCATGACAAAACTAAGATTTAGTGCAAAAGCGTTTACATAACAATAATGGGTGGAATGAAGATATTACCACACAAGGTCATGTTAACTAACCAAATAAAAAGTCTTAATTCGAATAACATATGAAATTTACTTTTTATTTTACCACCAACCGGAAAGTAAAATATTGTCATTCTTTTTTAAGACTCAATTTCATCTTGTTGGTGCTTAATCACAGTGGTTGAAAGTACAGATACTGATTAGACCATACTTCTTGATTTAGTCGCTTAGACACTCAAGACAAGGGAAGACACACAAGCATATTGATATATATAACCATTTACAAAAAAAAAAAAAAAGGGCCCTAATCACTTTCTTTAAAAAAAAAAAAAATCTTAAACAAGGATGAATTATATCAGCAACAGTTACGGCTAAGTCCAACGAACTAGCCTAACAAACAAACTGACAAAAGATATAGTTCAATTAGGATAACATTGAGAATTCGACCATAAGGCAAAGAGCTCCTTTCACTCCATTTTAATGACAAGATTTAAAGTTTCACAGAAATGAATTACAGTGACATTGAAATCATACCATAGCAGGTTTCGTAATGAAATCACAAATGCAAGACTTACGAAGCACATGCATTTTTTGCGCCAGAAACCAATGAACAAATGTCCTGCTTTTTTTTCAGATCGCCCAGTTAAATGAGCAAGGAAAAAGTGAGCGTGGTTATTAAGCAGATTATAAGACTTACGCATACTTCTCCTTCAGCCGGCTCAATGGTTACTGTTCTTCCAGGGTATTCAGGGGTCCCCCTGTGGTCAGTACTTCCTGGCACAAAAGACCCACCAAAGCAAATCATCGACGTTGTCTTTTGTCATCTAATCAAAGAGTTGAATTGAATGCACAAAGAAAAAGAGATATGGATGCAAGAAGAGAGACCTTGATGGAAGACACGTCGATAACCTTTAATGAAACACACGACACTTTCATCAAATGGAAAGCCCGCTTTCCAAATCAGAGAACCATACCCGAATACCCACATCACCATCTCCTGGCTTTCGAGTTTTGACTTTTGACCCACTTTAATTCCTCCGAACCGCTTTACTAGTAGTGGCCGCACCAAATTGCTGAATCCCCGGTTCGTCGTCAGTCGGATTGGAAGAGAAGGAAAATGGATTTGCCAAATCAGAGATGAACGGGATTCACGCGGCGGTAAGAACTGGGAACTGAAACGGGAAGCACCAATCATTTTTTTGACCTGTATGCACCAATCATTGGGAACTTCATTTTCTTAATTTAATGCAGTAAGAGAGAATTTATGCGCTGGTATTTAACGCTAGGGACCTAGATTGTGATTATGTGTTAAAACAAAGATCTAAAATTTTAAATAAGTTCTCCGGAGGGGGGGGGGGGGGGGGGGGGGGGCATGTTTTTTCATTTCCTCTTTATTTGTTGTCTCCACCATCCGCTCCTCATACACATTGCATGACTATTTTCCGGTAAATTATGCGGATAATAAATTGGAAAAATTAAAATAAAGGATCTAAATAAAATAATATTTAATTAGAAGGACCATAAAAATTATAATTATTAAAAAGGACTGAATAAGCTTAAAAGTACTAAATTACCCTTTAGCTTCCCAAACGTAGAAAATAAAGAGCAAAGCGCCTTCTTCTGTTATTCCATGAATATCAAGGTGAGTTCAGGTGAGGTCATTTGGGAATTCAGTATTAGAAATTAAAAATGACAATATTTGGTAAAAGTGTGTGCATAGTAATAAACTTCAAGAACAACTTTATTCTAATTAACTTTTTGTTTTCACAGGATTATCAAAAATCGTTGTTTTTAACTTCTAATACCGGATTTTCAAGTGGCCCCACCTTAATATTCAGGGAAAGACGGAAGAAGATACTTTGTTCTTTGTTTTTTGCGTTAGAGAATCAAAAGGGTAATTCAGTACTTTTAAGTTTATTCGGTCATTCTTGATAATTACAATTTTTATGGTCCTTCTAATTAAATATTATTTTATTTTGGTCCTTTATTTTAATTTTCCCTAATAAATATTAATCTCATAACAACTTTTTTAATTAAAGACATCTTCATCTGAACAAAATCAAAGACAAAACATTTAAAATCCATGAATTTAAATATTATAAAAATTTAAAAAGAGATAAAAAAATTGATAAAAAAATATAAAAATAAAAAGGAAAAAGAGAAGGAAGTCTAATGTATTTTTACACGTAATAAAGTTTCAGTGCTTGCTTGGTGATAATAAAAAATCATTTTTTTACAAACTTTCCTGCAGTTGATATAAAATTGCTTGTCTCAAAATTTATAATTACATTTCTGATAAGTTATAAAGAATAAGTATCAATTTTGCCACGAAAGTTTTCTTCAAGACGCACTTGTAAAAAGGAAGTTTTTTTTTTTATGTCTCATTTTTGTTATAGAAGTTTGAAAAATGTAGCAAAAATGCCCTACCGTCACAAAATTACCATGTCGACTGTTAAAATGACACATGGCGTGCCACACAAGAAGAGAAATTCAACACATAGGTTGTCATCTCCCAAGCTGTGATCATGAAGGGAAAGAAAGCTTCGTTCAAAATCGAAGTGAAAATTCGCTCTACAAAACCATGGGTGAGTCCACCGCAAGTTCCATGCATGGGAGCCAGCGAAGGGTGGCGCGGTTAAGACGAGGAATTCGAGAGCTGCAATACGAGTATGATTTCAATGTGGAATCGTGGCTCCTTTATGTATGTCATGGATTGAGCAAAACCCAGGGCGAAGATTCTTTAGCTGATAATGTTTTAAAAAAAAAGTCGTCGAAACTAAAATTTTGGTTGTGAAAATTTTGAGTTTCGATGATTGTTTTTTCAAAAAATAGTTGTGGAAACTTCAAAGCCGGTCGTCGTAACTTGTACTTGGTTGATGCAATTAAAATTTGATTCTTACTAGTACAAATTACAACGATTGGTTTTTTAAAACCAGTCATCAAAAGTTTCAACGACTGTTTTTTTAAAAAACAGTCGTGAAAACTCAAAATTTTCAAGACTAAAATTTTAGTTTTGACGACTATTTTTTCAAACGTCATCAACTAAATAATCTTCGCCCTGAGTTTTGCTCAATTCATGACGTACACAAAAGAGCCACGATTCCATAGTGACAAATCCTGCCTGTCCCTCGTATTGCAGCTCTCCACCTCCTAATCTTAATTGTGCCACCCTCTGCTGGCTCAAATGCATGGAACTTGCCGTGGACTTACCCATGGTTTTGTAGATCAAATTTTCACCTCGACTCTGAACGAAACTTTCTTTCCCTCATGTGATGACCTAACCAACCACAGCTTGAGAGATGACAACTTATGTTTTGAATTTCTCTTCTTGCGAGGCATATGCCATGTGTCATTTTAATAGTCGACGTGGCAATTTCGTGATGGGAGAGCATTTTTACTACGTTTTTTAAACTTCCATGGCAAAAATGAGACAAAAAAAACTTCTGACTTACCAATACTTCCTGAAGAAAACTTCCGCAATAAAATTAGTACTTATCCTTAAGTTATAATAAACGGATACTAATGTTCAACTAGTCATATGTGATTTTTGTCAATTTACAGAGAAAAAAGGGTAGCTTTACTACCGTCGTACGACTTCTTTTTATTAACAGTTGAACCTTTGACCTTTTTTGACAGAAAGAGGAAAAGGAGAAAAAAGGAATTGTGTGCTCCTCGCTCCACCTCGTCACCGACGAAGTCGAAAAATTAATATTTACATCCTATTGGAGAAATGTCGACGTAATACAAAATTCGGGTGGAAGTGTAATGAAATTTGAGGAGAAAAATATTAAAAGACAGAAAATTTTGCATGGGGTCTAAAATATGATTATGAATTTTATAGGCATTTGATATTTTAATTTAATCAAAATCTTTATACACCTTGTTCTTATTAAAACATTTCAAACCCCCCCCCCCAAAAAAAAAAAATCATGCTCTTCGTGCCCTTAACATAAGACTTAATTAAGAGTTGATTTTAACATTAAATGTAAGAAATATTTTCAATCTTCATCTATTTTTCTAAATTACCTTAGCTTTATTAGTTCTTTCTTAGTAATAATCAAGTAAGAAATGGAGAGGAAACTAAAAAATAATAATTTGGATATTTTAGAAAAAAATGTAATATTAATTAACTTAACTAATTTTTTTTAATCTAATTAAATTGGTCAAATATGTCTTACTTATTAAAGTAGTATATCATATGAGATTGAATTTGACTGTCCAACATTATTGATAAGTAGAGGGAAATATTAACAACGTGATTGTCATATATTAATATGTCAAATTAAACGTCTCCCTCTTCTCACTTTTATTTCTTTTTAAGGAGCAATTGCTGCCAGAAATTGAAGACTCCAGAGACATCTGTCTCTCGCTTTTGACGTTGTATACAGAAAAAGGGGTCAAGTTTTAGATAACCTTCACCTCAACTCTTTCCTCTCCCTATCAATCATCGCTCACAAACTTTTGAAGTTTGTGGAATGCGTGAACTTAAAAAAAAAAAAATGCAACATGAAAACCACCCAATCGTAGGGGACCAATAAATATATTTTTAGTTTGGATAAAGTAATGGGTATGGTTCAGGGAGGAAAAGGAAGAAAAACGACATGGCCTGGTTCAATCAATTTTTGAGAAATGGGACTTAAAGCAATTAATGGTTTGTTCTAGCACGAAACGCTGCATATAATGGAATCTATGGTGGTACGTACTTGGTTCACCTTTTGGAGCATACGAGATCACCAAGAAAAGCTCTTGTGCGTTCAATAATGAATGATAATTTACATACAGAACTTGTTCACAAGAGCATGCGTGTTGAAGATTTTAATTTCGTTCCTTGTTCCATTTATAAAATGATAAGGTCCTTATCTCTGGAAAAGGAGTTTGGTACGTCCTTCAATTTAATGGTAAAAAAGAAGGATGCCTTTGCAAATATATATTTATATATTTTAAAAAAAGAAAAGCAAGGCTAATCAGATATCATATCGTCCCATTCATTTATGGCTGGGGCACGCATTGCAATAATAAACTAATAATGCATACTCTATCAGCGGCTTAATTGTGAGTGTGAATCCTCAACAGACAAAATTCATCAATTGTGCCACACCGCATTTAATTTCATGCATATATATATATATCCATTCAAGTACGTCCAAATTCATTAAAAAGCAAGCACTGCACATTACTATCACTCACTCAATCAATTAATGCGACTATAAATAAGTGGCATCCAATTATTCAATTATATAACAATAGCAAATTGTAGTCAGTACTCATCTTCCAGCCATGCATGCAACTTGATCACTTTTTCATTATGTGCATGTGTCGTAAGAGTGTCACGGAGCATTTCTAGTTATGGGAGTTATATGTGTGAGCAATGGATACGTAAGAGATATAGAAACTTGTAATTTATTTTAATGGAATTATTATATCAGGTTGGTGGATTTTCTGATTGAAGGTGTTCGATTTGAATGAATATATACGTATGAGGAGGGAAGATCGTGAGAGGCAATAAGTGTTAAGTCAGATTTGACAGAACCGGACCTACAAGCATGACAAAAATAGGAACATCTACTTTAAAAAAAAATGTATGACCACTTGCCTCCTATTAAATTAAAGTTTTTGGTTAATTGATCATATCTAAACGCTTGTCACTTATATTAAAGCAGTTTAAGCTTCTTCTTCTTCTATTTTTTTAATGAATTCACCGTTTTATTATACAGCTATGATTAATCGTCTAATCACTTGATGTGAAACTTCATCATACATTTAATATTTTATCTCTACTACTTTTCTTTCTTCTTTTCTAATCTCCATTGTTTAACTCTTATTTAATTTTGGACCGTTGGCTTTATTCTGGATATTTACTCTGACCTAGTCCTATTATAAAACTAGGTTCACTTTTTTAGAGAAATTAATAAAACTAAATAAATTATTTTAAAGAAGTTGTATTTATCATTTTTCTTTAAACTAATTTATTTAACTTAAAAATTGATACATAGTCTGATGACACATAATACGTATTATGATTAAGTGATGCATTTAGTTTCCTTAACCCCTAAAAAAAATGAATTATGTCTTAAATACCATATTAGAGTTTTGCATGAATCACATCTAAATGTTTGTCACTTACTCTATAATAGCTTAAATTATTTTGGATGGACCCACGACTTTAATTTCGCATATATCTAATCAATGATGTGAGAACTCATCGCACGTTTAATTTATGGCCGGGATCGGAGAGATGGGTGAATGGAATATGGAAATCACTTGTGTCATGAGTCGACCGAGTTGGAAATTAAAGTGAAAGAAACTTGACAGAGAAATAAAGTTTGGGTTTAAGTTTAACCGACTCAACACGGAAAACAAAACAACTCTATTTGGTTACAAACACAATACATACTAAATCTTAAGGGCCACGTGGGAAATTAAGAAGAAATCAGAAAAGTTTCCCCTCACAAAACTTAAATATATATTGGTGATTGATATTGTTAATTGTTATGGCCTATTGAGAGTCTTTGGTACGTAGGAAGCATTTGAATTGGAAAGCAACCTTCTCCTCTCTGCTAGTTTGTTAATTAACCTCATTTTGATTAGCTCAAGTGAAAGTTGCATGTGTGTGTAGTGGGAATTAACGTGAAGAGCAATATAATAAAAGGTTATACAAACATGTTAGCAAATCTTCGTTAACTACGTGCATCAGACCACATTTTTAGTAAAATCATGAATATCAATAATGAGACACCCAATTCCCAGAGAAATTTGGCGTCACACACAGCTTGAGAAGGGAGTTTGAGATCACCGGTAATCCATAATCCATTAATGAAGCTAACAAGCGAAGAGACTTTACTTGGAAACTTTTAATTTTGCTAATTGATTAATATTTGACACCCACTGAAAAAATGCAACAAACAAAACAAAAGGAAAAAGGGGAGAGGTATCCACCTTTAATTTTCCTCATTAAAAGTAGAAAGGACGTGGTGAGAAATATTGTCGGTTTATTAGGGCAAGTGAGGAATCCATATCAGAGCAAGCTTGCAATAATATATTTGGTCCCGTTGTTGAAAAGGTGCATAAATAAAGACAAACCATTCAGCTAAAAAATAGGAAGGAAAGAGAAGAAAACAGAAAGACAAGCAACAGAGAGACATCAAGTACAGAATTGCTTAAATTATTGAAGAACAAGGTGAAAGATCCACATGCGATTATCTATAAGCTAAGCCAGTCGTTATGTGCAATTAGTAGGGGTCATATTAATTGGTTTACTTTGATCAATACAGCCAGGAGATGCAAAAAATGATATATGACGTATGAAGCTGGGTGGTTCAATGATATATTGATGATAACCTACAGCCTGATGAAGGTCGAAAATGGAAACTCCAAGGCTCGCGGAGAGAGTGTGTGTACACACACACTTTTTTTTTTTTGGACAACACACACACATTGATCCTTAATTGATGTAAAAGTTGTTAGTTCCTAAATAAGCTACTCTTCTTCCATTAATATATTTATATTTATCATTAATTATCAAACTAATCTTTTAAATTTATATATAATATAATGATACACAACACACACACATACTAGAATCAAGTGATATATTTATCTTCCTTAATAATATGTTTAAAAAAGTCATCTCACTGTTATATTAAAAACATGGGCTAAGGTGGTGTAATACATTTTGTTGGCCATGATGGAATTTTTGGGGGTTTATAACACACACATAGGGGCAAAATTAGGAATTAAAATTAGGAGGGGTGAAAATTATAGAATAGAATTTAAATGTTCATAAAACTTTATTATGCCTCATAATAATTTCAGTATTTTCATTTTAATCGTTACATGTAGAGGGACTAAAATGAAATCATAAAATTTTTATGGGCTGAAAAATAATTTTTAAAAAATTTGTGTTGAATTATGTAATTTTAGGGGGCCACCCTTGGCCATGCATATATATAGAGAGAGTAGTCCCAACTAATGATTTATTTACAAAATATAAATAGAATTTAGTGATGATCGAAGAAGATAGCACTTGTAGTAGCTAATGAGAGTTGACACAGATGGTAAGTGATTTAGGACTAGACCCTTGGATCATGGGTTCGATCCCCTCTGCCGTCGCTGGGACTCCTTTGGTAGGCGATCTCGTAAGTCCCCAGTAAGTGTTCATAGAGCTCGGGGCCGTGCTCTAGCCTTAGTAAGGGACTGGTGTCGAAAACTTCCAAAACTTTTTTCCTATATAAAAAAAAAAAGATAGCACTTGTAGCAAGAGAAGGGAGACAAAGATAGACTCATAGACCTATTAGCCACATAAAGTCTAAATTAAAGAAGCGTGCAAGTCTCGCCAACTTAATTAGCATGATCGGAGGAACATCAACAGTGACAACGCAGAATATCAGCACACATAACGTGCGGATCGGATTAATAACACCATGAGACCAACCGGGGTCATCGGAAAAGTGTCACGAGATAAAAGTAAAATAAAGGAACCCCCCCTCATGCCCCAAATTAACAATAAATTATTAAAAATGTTAAAAAAAAAAGTCATATGTCAAAAAAAATTTTAAAATTTTTTTGGTATTATTTTAGAAAATGTTAACAACTATATCAGTACCACATTAACAACTAAATTAGTATAACATTAATATCCTCATAATTAAATCAGCACACATTAACAACTATATCAATATAACATTTTTTAAAATAATACCACAAAAAGCCTTAGGACATTTTTTAATATATGATTTTTCTTTAGGTATTCTTTGATAATTTATAGGTACTTAGGCCCCGGGGGTTATTTTCCCTAAAATAAAACCCACTCGTGCTCTCTTTCAACTTTTTCACAGCTATAAATTAAATCATATCCTAAAGCTAGCGTAAAGAACCGACCTACGCTACGAGACACCCACTCTCAGGGCCTTGCTCATGCATGTATGAATTTGTGTTATTTATTATATGCCCTCAAGTTTTGGATATAAATTATATTATATCTATCATGGGCACCCTACCCTTTCTATTCTCTCGCGTTGTTTAGCTTTGGGGTTGTTTGTGGGAGAAGTATGTCGCAAGAAATCCGAATTCGATTCTCTTCCTTCGCCGCCTTGTTTGGATTAATTTATGAGATCCATATGATTAATGGAAAATGGTGACTCATTGTTAGATTTTTTAAAAATTAATTTGGCGTGTTAACCAATAAAGCATCCATGAATTATTCTATAACAAATTCTAAATGCGCTGCTTGCTAACCGATTCGTTGCAGCTTAAACTTATGACGAGTTTGATACGTTGAAGATAAGACGTGATGGAAATAAAGAGAAGATTAATCTTCCATCACAAAATGTGTTTGGTGCACTGCTCTCTCTTAGGAAGATGACTTCCTATCTCAGCCAATGTTCCTTTAAATGTGGAAACCTTATTCCATCGGAAAATGGAAGGAAAGCTGCAATCTTTTGCAAAAGTAAAATCTTGTGACAAAATTGCCTTGAAAAATTTTGCATGCGATTCTTCTTCTTCTTCTTCTTTCTACTTCTCCTTTTCGATGTTGTAATGGCAGACATCACCAAAACCCATTGATATTCCTCCCCAAAAAAAGCCAAACATTCTCTAATTCAATGATAAGTCGAGCAACTCTTTGAAATCTTGCCAACCCTCTTGCTCCGATCGTGGGTCTGTGATGTGGCTTTTACTGTCTTGCATTTATATTACTATTATTTTATCATAAATGCCTACTTCTATTTATGCATGTGTCCCTATAATATTCTGATATAAACAGCTATACAAATTTAGTTACTGTTCAATTTTTCGTTCGAAAGCGTTATCCTTTTAGTCCTTTACATTCGAACCCAACGCCAGCGTTCGAACGATTTAGGGACATTGTGAGAATTTCATCTAACCTTCCCATTTAACCAACACTCAATTCTTTATACCAAACATCTTATTTTTCTTCAATTTAAATTTTATTCCCTAGTATACCAAATGACTCACATTTTTAAGTTCCCTCATAATTTTTCTTTCCTTTCCTGTTACTTTCATTCTTTTCCTTTTCTTTCTTAAATCTTCCCTATACCATACAAGGACTTAAATTATTTAGTTTAATAACTAAAGCCTAAAGGCGTAAAACAAAAGGAAAAGGGAAAAGAGCGTTACTCAGATGAAAGACAAAAGCTAGCAAAATGAGTACATTATTATTATTTCATATTAAAATCCAAGAGAAAGTACAAACAAAAGAGCAGTCAATGCATTGGGATTGATTTGTACGGTTACAAATCTTTAATTTGTTGACGTCTCTTTGGGCGGGAACATTTTATAAAAGGCTGGTCTTAAAGGATGTTCACGATCTTGGTGGTGGTACTGTCGGTGGGACATTATTGTTATTATTACTGTTCTTCTCCGGACCCTTCGACTTCTCATCATCAGCAGCAACACTAACTTCAATCTTGTCAAAAATGTCTGATCCTAATCTTGTATTGTCCTTTACTGGCAATTCTTGACCTTCACCTTTCACCGTGTCGTCTTTTATGTTTTGAAAGTCTTTGCTTTTTCCCCACACCACAGAGTAAAGTCCAAACACGATGAGTATAGCTCCAATTATGCTGAAAAGCATTAACACACACATGTTTAGAAAAAAAACCAAAACAAAATTAAATTATAATGATATATATTGATATATCACAAGGAATATCAAATAATATTAATCGTGAAAGAATTATGTACCTTCCCACGTGGACTTTCTCGCCTAGCACAAAAGAACCCAAACCTGCAGTAATAACCATGATTAATGGGCTGAAAGAAGTCAAAAACACTGGTCCACGTTCTCTGGTAACAACCCCTTGTACATAGTAAGCCATGCCAGAGCACACCAACCCCTAATTTGTAGCAAAATTAAACAATCACCGATCAGTTCACGAGTTAAATTCACAGAGATGAAATTAAATCAATGAAGTTAATGATACTCACAGAATAAACACAAGCGAGGAGCCTAGAGTCCCAGCCTATGACCCAAACGCTCAAGTCCCTTTCCATTACAAAGGTTGCAATGGCACCCTGTACAACTCCCATCACGCAAATCCAAGCCGCCAGCGAGATCTCTGCCGGGTACACCTTCAAAGTGAATGACTGCAATCATAAAAGTACAACGCCTCAATATCCAAATCATCACTTCAATAATAATAATTAGGACACTATTTTTTCCAAAGGGTAGCCAAACGGAGAAGGCGAGGCTGTTTACAGAATTTAAACAAGGTCATATGACACCAAACCTACAACTACGCTAAAGCTCACTTTGATGATATGATTATTTCTAATAATTAATTTGTTTTGGGCGTTAGTTAGTTAATAATTACTTGCAAAATGAAGAAGCCAGCCCAGCTGCAGAGACTTGCAAAGAGGTAAAAGGTGCCGAGGAGCCAGTGCTGGTCAGAGGGTTCGGTCGAGGAATTAGAATCATGGTGGCTCATCGCACTTGACTTTATTATCTGAAACGCTGCGCCTTTGTACAGAGTCATCACCATCGCACCTGACACTGTTATTACGGTTCCTATTATCTTGGCCCAGGTTGGTAATTTTCTTAGGTTCAAACGCTCTAACCTGCAGGGTGACGTCATCATTCATTCACCACAATAAGAATAAGAACAAATCCAAAAGCCTATCATACTATGAACCAGAGGAATCTGATTAGATATGCATGTCTACGTGTGTGTTTTTACGTTACATCATCAAGCTTTAATATTTATCTTCTTTTTTTTTTGAAAAAAAAAAGAGGGATAATATTTGTGAGCACGTTTTGTGAATTGGTGGTCCCATGGCATGCAGTGAGTGGTGTGGCTTACAGACGAATTGTTGGAATGCAACTAACTAGGCTTTTTTCAACTGCGTAAGCGAATGAGCTGCCAATTATGCGGCAATCAGTATACATAGTGAAGCTTTTACCTGAAAATGAGTGCCATCATAAAAGTAATAGCCGGGAGGACATTAACAATAGCAGATGAGAAAGTTGTTGAGGTGGCCTTCATCCCCATGTTGTACAGGTTCTGATCCAGCACCGGCCTGTTCATTTTCATATTATAATTATTAGACTTTAAACTCTATATGTGGTATCTATCTTTGCAAGAGATCAATTAACCTGTCCAGGAGTTAATAAGTAACTTATATATTGATCTACAAAAGTAAATCTGCACGATTCCTACAATATATATGGCTAGTTAGCCAGCGGTAAGGCACCGGAGTTAGGTGGGATTTGATCTCACCACCTTGGATCCCAAAAGATTTAGTGACCATTGATCCACCAAAGTGTTGTAAATGTCGTGATGAAATGATGAAACTCGGTGGAAGTGTTTTTAAGTGTTGAAATTGTAAAGAAGTTGTTGTAAATGACGTTGATGAAATGATGAAACGTAATAGAAGTGTTGTAAATACCGCATAACCGTCTTGCTTTTATTTTTTCATGTGCTTAAACTGTAAAAAAGCTTGTTGCAAATGACGTTGATGAAATGGTGAAACTCGATTGGTGAAAGTGCTGTAAATGTCGTTGGTAGTGTAGTAAATGATTTAAAACAAGTACTTTGATATGTTATAAATGTTGTATTATTTAGTGTTGTTGTCGTGATCGTCAAGATAGAGTGCAGAAACATCAGCCTGAACCCAAGAAAACTCAGCAGCTAGAGAAGTGTCTCGCCAACTTATAGTTATAAAATGCGTTGAGAACAAAGGGGGGAAAATCATATATTATCATTCTAGTGCGTCAAAAAGAGAACGATGTGAAGAACGCTTGTTGTTGTAGTACATATATGCTTGACCGGGTGCATAAGTTGTACTTTGAAGATTGTTGCAGGGCCTATGAAGAGAGTGAGCGGTGAAAAGGAAAAGAACAAAATGCAGATATGATAAAGTAGCTAGCTAGTAGTGCAAATCGATTGATTTGATTAAAGGGGTTTGAAAGGGAGGGCTTACTCAAGGAAACCAAGTGCCACCAGCCTGAGGAAGATTGGGAGAGTCATCTTAGGCCTTATCTTTCTGCGATGAAGATAAAAACATGCAGAAAAAGTTAATCACAAGAAATATATAAAAGCTGCTTTAATTTAGTGAAGACTAATGGAGAAGAAGATGGAGATGGAAAAAAACCTTTCAAGGACAAGAGCAAAAGGAGCAAGAATAACGAGGGCGATGATATGGCGGTATACGGAAAGGACCCAGTGGCTCATACCATGCTTGAAGGAAACCATTGTTATAACATACATGCCCGCGTACCCAAATTGAAGTGATATGATAGCCAAGTATGGCTTCAGCTTGTGCATCACCTCGCTCATCCCCATCTTCTTCTTCTAATTCTTAGTATCTCCCTCCCTTTCTCTACTAAGTCTCTCAAGCTATGCCTGAGAATGAGTTATGGCTTATGAGTTAGGAGGGATGGAGCTTGCGGGTGTCTAAATCACAAGGCCAAATGTCCCTCTTATAGGCCTAAAAAGGCAAAAAAAAAATACAGAACCCTCATTTGCACCATTCTTCCACGTCTGTCAAATTATGCCACTGACCCTCTCACTTCATTTTTTTCTCCCCTACAGTGAGAGATAGATTCTCTTATATCCGCTTCCAAATCAAATAAAAATTAGTGCAACAGAAAAAAAAAAAAAAGTTCGGTACTGTTCCTAACACTTGATGGAATCCTATCGCGCGTACTGATGATACGCATAACTAGCTAGTTGTGTTTATGTGAAAAAAGTTAAGGTTGTGTTGTTGTTGTGGTTGTTTTCTCTGGATAATAATTAATTAATTAATTTAATTTGTTTGTGATGAGAAAGGGAGTGTTTGATTCATTGACCACCAAATGGAAAATGGGTTTAGTGCTTTGGATGGTGACGCAAGAAAAGAAAGGAGATGTTCCCCTGTGGTGTTAAGTAAGAGTGGGTGCTTTGTGGACACCATTTCATAAAGATGGATAAGTAGTGAATGCAAATGAATGATTACTCATTAATCCAGGCCTTTTTCTTCATCTCTTTGTTTTTCTTTTCCCCAATTCTTCCTTCTCATTTTCAGCCTTCTTTATTTTTGAGTCACGCCACAACTTTTACTCATAAACTCATCAAGTCCTTTAATTTGTATTATTACAATTCTAGAGCTATCGCCTTTATGTAAATATGTACATACAAGGAATCAAGGATATATATGTAACTAAATTTTTTTTTTGCTCAAACAGACCAAAAAAAAAAAACTTTCTGTGAATATAAGCGTTTAAAGGGGAAATAATTAACTCCAATATATAAATTCTGAAGATAGTCCTATTTTTTTCAGGAAGAGGTAAAATAATATTAATGACGTACGAAAAAAACTACAGAATACTAAAAAAAGTTGGACAAAGAGTAAATCTAAACAAATTGAAAAAGAGGAAGGGGAGAGCTTAGAAAGAAAACACATTAGAAAATGATCTCAGCATAATATTGATATCATTGCAAATAAAACGATATTGCACTATGGTTTCCTACAACTACTGTCATGAAGGGGAACCATCTTGCAAATGAAAATATGGCATATAGAGGAATCAAATTCCTTACCCATCCAAAGGATAGATAAGGGAAACTCGTCTGTACGAAGGAGCTTTTGGCTATCCAGATCTAGATCTGGATGACTCAAATCTTTCTTTCTTTTTTTTTAATTTTTTACTTGAAAAAATCAAAGATTAACTTTATTTTAGATTTTTTATCCATTAATTTTTTTTAAAAAAATAAAAATTTAAAAAAAAATGTGGGCCATCTAGATCAAATTTAGACGGCCGGGAGCTCGTCCATACCTACCTATCGAAAGGATTACCTATCCAATGGGTTCCGGCATATATAAGATCTTCTTTCTTTTAATTTCTTGTATAAATTAGAGTCCAATTCTCCATCGGTTGTATTTCTTCTCTTCTGTATGACATATAGAATACAATCCTAATTAGTACTGATGAAATGCTAAAGCCAGGATTTTAAGAATTATGTATGAATTTTTTCTTTCATATAAAATTTTATGTATATAAACATAGGGAAAACATTTTTTCATGTTGTAGGAAAATCATTTTCTTATGTCACACATATATGAAATTGTAGGACCCACATAGACATATATTAATTCATATATATGTGTGTGTGTGTCCCATCATTTCATGTGTGTGTAGGAAATTTTTTTTTTTCTTATGTAACATGAGAAAACCAAAGCCCATAAACATAAGTCGATCATACTATAACTTATATAGAAGGAAACAAATATTAGAATTGAACAAAATGATAAACTCAACTAATTTATGAAACTACATTTTATGTGTTGTGGGTGATGGTTAACTCAAATTTAAATGATAGCTAGTGGCCGGTAGTCTTGTTGGGTGGTGGGGATATATATTTCTTAAATAAAACGAGGGTTTACATTTTGTGGACAAAAAAATTAGTCCCAATTCTGATTTGACAATGCTTGAATTTGGATCAATTAGTTGATAATACTAAAATATCATTAGACAATTATACCAAAATAAATCAGTAGATAAATATACATACACACAAATATGGATATGTGATTCGTGCATAAATCGTATTTTTGAAATGACACAATACCATAAGTATTTGTTTGGATTAACCGTAGAAATTATTTTTTAATGTGATTTAAAGTATACAATTCAGATTTGACAATGATTGAATTTGGATCAATTAGTTGATGATACTGAAAATATCATTAGACAATTATACCAAAATAAATCAGTAGATAAATATACATAAACACAAATATGGATATGTGACTCGGGCATATATCGTATTTTTGAAATGACACAATACCATAAGTATTCATTTCGATTAACCGTAGAAATTACTTTTTTAATGTGATTTAAAGTATACAAAGTAAATATGTAAGTATCTGAAAAAAGTTTTGTTTTAACTTGAGCGAATGTCTTTCAGTAACCTAACTCAGGCAGGCTCTAAGGGTCTATTTGATTTGAGGGGATCGATGGGGAGGGGATAGGGGTGGGAATAGACCAGACCCTTATCAGGCAGCCTACAGCCTGGCCTATTTAGGGCCTAATTAGGTCTGACCTGTTTGTCAAAAAGGTCAGACCAAGGCCTATTTAAAAGCCTAAATATGTAAATAGGCCAAGCCTATTTTATTAAGGTCTGGCCTTCAGGCTTGACCTATTTACATATTAAATAAATATAATTGAATTTATATCATATAAATAATATAATATTTATTATTTTTCATTCTTATATTCTAATTTCAAATTATATTTAGATAGGTTTTGATAGGCTTAAAGTGTATAAAGTCTATTTCTGACCTCCAAGGTCTACAATATGAGGCCTTTTTAAAGGCATACATTGTAAATAGGCTTTTAAAAAGGTTTTAGGCCCGACCAGGCCTTATGAAGGCTCAGGCCTGAGCCTAAAAAAAAAGCCTGAATTCAGGCTCAGGCCTTCTGCCCCTATTACAGGCTCAGGCCTATTTAGCCAAAGCCTGGCCTATTCTAGCTTATTTCCATACCTAGAAGGGGAGGAGGATGGAGGGATATTGGCCCCTCCCCTCATTTGGTTCATTATATTTTTGAGGAGGGGGGGTGGGAATTTTTAAAATTTTTCTCCCTCTTACCTCTTCAAATCGGACGGATTTAGAAGGATTATAAAAATTGATGTGTGAGTGGACTAAGATGCCCCTATAATTTTTTTATTATTTCGATTATAACCCAATGCCCTTTTTTTTAATACAAAGCCAATGCCCCTATAATTTTTCTATCATTCTCTAGGATCCCTTTTCCATAGTATTTTTTCGTTTTGAGCTCTTGCCATCTGTTAGATCAATCAAAATAGTTAACTTCATTATACCCCCTATGTTTTTTTAGCTTAATCTGCCATTTGCTTGGACCGTTTCGTTTATGAAGGCATTTATTCCCCGACTTAGCTATGGAACTTCAAATTTCGACAATTTGATTTGCTTCATAGTTTTGGGTTTTCTATATAATTACCGTATTTTGAAGGCCGATCTTGCTTTGTTTTGTTTTTTGTTTTTTTTTTGGTTAACATCTATATTGGGATTGAATTCTTGATGGGGATGGTTGAATGTGTTATTTCTCTTTTCTTCCTTCTTAATAATTGGGAACTGCACGGAGGCAATGTCGAACCTTTTGGTGAAGTAGATTGTGGGTTTTACGACAAATCCTTTTTATACTAAAAGGGTAAAGTTGTTAAAATGAAAAAAAAATTCATTCCCTCCCCTCCTAAATCAAGCAAGGTAACATTAAAATCTATTCTCTCCCCTTCCTTCTGATCAATCCAATCCCTCTTATCCCCCTCCATTAAAATCCCCCCCTCTCCCTCCTCTCCGTCGAACCAAACGGAGCCTAAGTGTATCATATCCATTCGTCAAGGGAAATATAAGAGTTATGATTATTTTTGTCTAGTGATTCATGATTAATCAATTCAATACGAACACCATAACGTAAAAGCGACAGATTTAGTGCAAGTGACGCGAGCAATAAATTTGGAGATCGATTCCCAGATACCCACGTCACATTGGTGTGCATAGCCAAAAAAATATAATTAGAAATTCGCTTGGCAAGCAAAATTGCGAAATATTATTATTTTTTCTTTTTTTGTTAAACTACTTTGATTATAATTGTCACCAGTAATGCTTAAATTAATTATATCTGGCTCCCGTCAGCGAGTTAAATTTGGTGTGGAATAAACCTTTTTAATTTTCTTTCCCCCTAGCCGACGCAAGAATTCAAATGATCTTCAATTGTTTATCAATTAACCTCTGCGCTGGCCGCCTTTTTTTGTGTCTCTAGAAGAAACATTATTGCAAGCAAAGGGAAGTTATTGAATTTAATATAAATAAAAATCTTCCTTATACACACACGTATGTATGTATGTATCATTGAGGGAAAATACGTGGCAATAAATGACTGAAATTATATAGATATGTAAAAGAGGAATGCTTTTCCTTGGGTCCTTCTTTCCCATAAGTTGATTAAAAATATTTTAATTTCCTTTGTTTTTCAATTGCGTGGCACGTTAAAACATAAGTTCCTCATGGAAAAGGAGGTCAAGTTGCTATCGTTAGTTTAACAATTTATAAAAAGCTGAGCGAGAGTGAAAAACAAGGGATACTAAAAACAGCACTTTCGTCTAGTATTCTCAATCATGCACGCATTCAATTATTTCCTGAAAAATAGTTATCCAAAAACACAGACACGGCATTCATTATAATTTGTACATCAATCTTGCTTAACGGGTGAGTTTTTTTTTTTTTTTTTAAAGTAAAATAGACATAATTTGTTGTGCATATTTACCCAAATAGATCGGGAGAAAAGATTTTGAAAAGAGGCTGGACCACTTTCCGATTTATGAGACTTGCTAATGAAAGAGATCATCACCATTCAATGCCGTGTACCCTTGAGTTTGACACCGTGTTTCTAGGTTCGTAACAAATAGATATTCTTTTCAGATACTATTATCTTAATGCAGTTCATATATATAGGATTTTCCCCCCGTTTAAGATATTAAGTTTGTCAATAATCTTACAGAACCTATACTCTTTGTAAGTGGGAGTGACAAGTTTCAATCCAAGCTTGATGCAGCTGGCCGGCGCCTGCACAAGTTAAAAGTGTCGGAATATTATATTGATGGAGTAATCGAGGGTGAAACAAAACGTGCAGGTGCAAGAAACTGATGCAGGGGAAGATAACTAATGGTTGATTAATAGTGAAGGAAGCGCACAAATAAGCAGAGAGATGGATTGAAAAAATGATTATGGACAAGGACGGAGCTAGCAATAATAGGAAAAAGAATTAGGAATCGCAGATTGTGCATGTACATTCATACATATACAAATATCGGGTATAGTATATGGATGAGGATGAGAATGAGAGAAAATGGTGTGGTATTATTTTTAATGAGCAGTGAGAGGGAGGGAGCAAAGAGACGTGGGGTGCAGACAAGTTCCCAGAATTAAAGTTTGGTGCTTTTCGTGTTTGGATTCCATATCGAGAGAGCAACCAGGTTGGTGGAATCCCACCCCGGCCACCAGTGTGTCTTTCACATATTGGATTATTAGTTATTACCTCTTAATTATATCATCAGCAGCACTTGTTGTGTCTCCATATATATATATATGTATTACTAATTAATTACATGCATAATATATTATATTCTCTATAGATATACATTTGCGTGGCCCAGATTTTATTCATTCATTATTCGTTGGCTATATGTGCTGCGGAAATTCTTGATGAGAAAAGCGAAACAGGTTTGTGCTGAAATAATAATCTGGCGGGGGTTATTTTATAAATAGGGTTTTCTAAAAAACCACAGCATGGTTGATCCAATCTGACCTGGTCTAGGCAAAAAAATAAAAAATAAAAAAAATTGGTCTCAAACAATAATTTGACCGGATTGGACCAGACTACTCGGGTTGGACCGGACTTTGGTTTAGGAGCTTAGACCCCCTGAACTAGTCCGGACTGACTCAATTTTTTGTTTATAAATAACTACTACACTCTGTATTTAGCTACTCACTGAAGTTTGGGCATTCTAATATGTTTTTTAATTTATAGTAATCACTTTTCACTCAATTACTTTTTATTACTTTCTGAAGTTAGGTAAAACCAATATTAAAATATTGTCTCTTAAAAAGAGCAAAAAAAAAAGACTGAAAAAAAATGGGCCACCAATTTGGTTCAACCTGACCTCGGACTTGTACCATACTGAACCGGACCTCAGACTAACTTATACAGTCCGAAGTCTTATAAAGTCATACCTTAGGTTGATCTTATAAAGTCATACCTTAGGTTGATCTCTAACCCATTCTGGTCCCAAGGGCTGCGTATTTTCCATAGGGAATGGAATGGAACAAATTAAATTAACGAATTAATGGATCTGTTGTTGTGTCAGGCTTGGAATTTATACGATCCACGCCTCATTATTCATTAATTGATTCATATTTGCATATAATATATATTCTCTTACGCCTACCGCGCAAGAATATTAAGATATAGAGAGATGTGGCTCATGAATCGTTCTGTCTCCAGTCATATCACCGTTGACAAGCTTGCAGAGAATTTGCATATAGGCTCTAGGCTTTCGACTCCATATTCCTCATTCCTTCTTCATTAAACAACTTGTTATTCTCCTGATTCTTGTGATCAATCCCACTTAATATTAATTGAATTTAGGCTCTTCATTGTTCATTTAATCACGTCAATCTTTCATATTTCACAACATTAACATCGATGAAACGCATTATGGCCATAAATGTAATAGCATAGCGTAACTACTTTAATTTATATAGATTGGGAAAATTAATTTAAATTAGTTAGTTAAACTAGTAATTCTTTAAATTTTCAGAGCATATGTGTGTGTTAATAAACAAGAAGGGTTTAGAGAGAAAAAAATCATAAAATTAGGAGACAGAATAGTTCAAATTCTTATATTTGTGTCCAAAATAAAATATTCTACTTGTTGGAAGAGAGTGTGCAACTAACTCATACTATCCTATTTATATTAGTTTAGAGAGAATGTTTCTTTATTTTATTTATAAATCACTTCATTAATTGTTTTTCATATGAGAGTATAATTTTATTCTTTATTTATTATTGTGTAGTCTTTTTCCTCATGTGGTATTGTGTATATTAAATATGGGTAAAATTGAAAAGTATTTAAATTCTAACATAGAGGTAGTGAGATTTAAAGTTTTTATTAAATATCAGATAGAAATACGTCGTTGAAATTGACTTATAAATAAATTAAATATGATCAAATTAAACGAGTAGCCAAGCTTTAATGAAAATCGCATCTCCATTTATAGATCATCCTGCTTCCAAAACAATGTTTCCAAAATATCTGGCTAGTTTCAACAGGGACAGTGGATATAACTTCAGTGTTTTAAATAATTTAAATGCGCGTCACCTTCATTATTTTGTAATGAAATTTGATCAATAATAATGGACACAGATGCCAACTCCAACCAAGTCGCAATAATGGGGCTCCCGGAAAGTGACAGTGACAGAATTAATCAAATTGAAGCAGTAACTTTGGACATATTCTCCTACCAGTTAAGAGTTAATACATATATCCACACCCGGGCATACATAAATAAATAATTGACATAGGTCATTTTAATGACAATTTTTTTCTGGATAGAATTAGTATACAACAACACTATCCTGACTGTTCACACAGTAATAATTAAAACCATCAGGAAGTTGACTATTTTGCCGCACGATGGATATATGCTTGAATGCCTGATACTAGTGATCTTATAATTTTAACCCATATATAATATCACTTTTAAGAATAGAATTGCGCAATTTAAATTTAAATTATATGCTTAAACTCTGTATATCCAAAGTTCAAAGAAATTATTCATTTGTTTACCGGAAAAGAAAGTTTTATAATTAAATTCCATTAATAATGACTTTTTTAATTTCATTGGGAAAAAATGTGACTTTAAGTTTAAAGTAAACACCTTTGCAAACTTTAAGACCTCACGTTTGGATCAACTCGGCAACATGCAAGTGCGTGTGTCGGCTATGCTTTCCCATATTGCCCAAAGCGACTTTAATTTACAATAGTTTATTCATTTTATTAACATTTTGAAAAAAGCAAGCAACCAGTTAACTGTAGTTAACCACACTTACCCACATATCTAATTAGCGATCCCTTTATTTTCGTGTATTTGTCCTTTTTAAAGAGAAAATTATTTCTTATTACATGCCTTTTTTCAATCCCAAAAGGAGGGCCGAAACAACATTTAATGTTTTTTACTCGTGGAGTCAGATAATGTTTTTAGGGGCATTAAGCTAGGTACTGATATCATCAATAAATGAGGAGAAAATTTGGTAAAGTACATCGTATTTTTACATATTTAAATTTCTGTGCAATAACACAAATATATTGAAATGAGAGAGGGGAGCCTAGTGGTGTATGTTGGCAAAAAAGAAGAAAGGGAGTGGGGTATTAATTAATAATGAATTGGAGTGTTTGGTGAGAATGCTTTTAAGCCATATCTTTTATTCAATATAATATTTAGCGTGGATGAACGAAGTTAAAAAATGGTGATCGCAGGGCTTACGTACAGCTAGTCGTAATTAACGATGACTGTGTTCACGTTCTCGTTAAAATACCATGTTGTCCCTGCTTTTTCTGCTGTTATTCCTCCAAAAATGTAGCTAAAGCGTTTCGTTGACTTTGTATGACTATATACTCGGTGAAAATGTTGATCGCCAGCATTTGTTGCAACTTGAAACGGTGATTGCATTGGTTGATTATTACTAACGACACAGATTATATGGTCATTGTAAAATAACAAAGTTACTATTAATAAAATTCATTAATTCTTAGAGTTTAATTAATGAATTATGAAATTTCTTAGTCAACAGTGAATAGCATGTGAAAACAATAAATATCTTAAGCAAAACATGTCATATTATAAAATCTTTGTGAGGAGAGGCTCATAATAAGGACGGGGGATATAACGATGGATAGTTAGACATGGATATAGTAATTAAGTAATCTGATTTATCAGCCTAACTAATTAATGAGAAGAAAAAACCAAATAGAGGGGAAGATATTTTAATTAATATGAAGGGTGGTTTGATCCCACATCAGAAGAAATCATGAATCTGATACGGGTGCATGTTGAGTAGGGTCAGGCTACTTTTTAACTTTAATTATAGTTCCATTTATATATCGTCATCATAATGCCCAATTCGGAGCATCGATCTTCTTTGTGGGATGATTCTTAACAATCCTTTGCCTATATACCCTCATGCATGCTGGCTATATACACCTATATGTAATTAGTTACGTGTACTTTTCCTATCGAGGATCGATCGAGATACGCACCAATTAATCACTCGTCAAATCATCCTCCTAAGAGGTATCGTGGTGAAATATCGATCACCAAGCATTAATTATAATGAAAATAACATGCAGGCTTTCTTTTTTATCAGGGATAAAAAAAGGTGATTCTCTGAGACATGGAACTAACAAGAACCAAATTATTCGGTAGCAGAAAAAAAGGTGTTTTTCAAAAGGAAATATTCGGAGGCCACTACTACGGGTATTGTTACATGCCAGGAAGAGTAAATTGTTAAATTGGATAGGCAACAACCAAATATGGAACCATGCATGCAGCAGTGCCTGGATTAAAATAAAGTCATGCACCCAATTAAAGTGAACGTTAAGGTCCATACTAATAATAATAGGCAGTCTCCATAATAAGTAGATTGGGCCTTTTTTGGCAATTAAAAAAAAAAGGAATGTCCCTTTGAAAACGGGAAAGATATGAAGCAGCATTCATGCGTGGATAATGGATCCAGCAGAGGAGGGGCCACATCTACCGTCCCTCCCAAATGGGCTAGCTCTCTCATTGGCAACTACAAATTAATTTAGGGTGACAATTGGATCATCATATCACCATTTGTGTGTTAATAATTCCTCCACTATCATACTCTCGTCACATCAAGAGGCTAGCTCTGTTCTGTTAACCATGGAGAAGTATAGATATATGATTACCGATCACAACTAGCCCTCTTCGCTCCAATTAACATTGCTGCGTTTTATGGGTTGGCTAGTTGGTCTGAGCCAATTCAGATGAATGAGACAGTGCTCCCATCCTTTTACGTACTATATATTACCACGTAGCCTCCACAACTCTTGTATATATGTGCGCAAGTGATGTATATGAAAATACTCATCTACGTATCCCAATTACCGAAGCAATAAACATAACAAGAAAATTTAATTTGGAGAAATGAAAAAGTGACAAAATATTGAAATACCTTTAGAAAAGGGAAGAGAGCACCTTAATCATGAGCTTATATGTAATGAGTCCCACGTCGGAGAATTAAGCTCTTGGAGTAAAGTTTATAAATCTATTGAGTTCTCCCTCCTCATAGGCTAGCTTTTGGGGATTGGGCTTTCCCTTTGGGCTTGTGCTCATGACATTGGTGCTTTCATTGAGAGCCGATGCATCGGAGAGGGTTACCCACGGAGGGTTCTAACTGGCTAAAGGCCGAGTGAAGTGCCGTGGAGTGGAGCCGCTGCCGAGGACGTCTCCTCTTGAGGGGTGACTATGTAATGAGTCCCACATCGGGGAATTAAGCTCTTGGAGTGAGGTTTATAAGTCTATTGGGTTCTCCCTCCTCATAGGCTAGCTTTTGGGGATTGGGCTCTCCTTTTGGGCTTGTGCTCATGACATTATAGTAAGTAATAAGATTGTTTTAATTATATATTGTAGGGTTGGTGATGCATGATTTATCAGCTAATGGCATCTCCCGACAAAAAGAAGAAAAACAAAAAGGAATTGTTGTGCCCCAGACTCTGAAGAGTGAAGTGATTGGGATAAATGGCAGACCATATTGAAGAAGCAGAGAAAGGATGGTTGGCAATCTTACTCAGCTGCTTCTATTAATTAGTGTTTTGTTTGAATCAATCAAAGCACACCCATCAGTCATCGGTGAACAATTTGGCTGACCCGGCAGCTCCCTCTGCTTCTCTCCTCCCTCCACAGAATGGCATCGTTTCAAGCTTATCGTGTCAGTTTAATTTCTTCGTTTCATGTAAGACTCTGTCAACACAGATTATCAATTCTTTCAACAATGGCATGTGATATCCTGAGCATCCCAATCACTACGATGGTTCGTCAATCGCTTCTTACTATTGCCTCACATGCGAGTACCATTATTTTTTTCTTCCAAACATTCTTCATACTCTTATTTCTACGTGAAACTAAATTTGTTCCACAATTTCATAATTATTCTTATAAATATTACTATATCTGATCTAAACACAAGATTTAGATGAATTTTTTTTATCTAATATTAAGAAAACAAAATCAGTTATCTAACCATTATAAATATTTTAAAGTAATATAATTAACTTCTTTAATTGCTCTAAAAAAATTAACTAAAAATTATATTTATGATAAAAGGAAGTATTAACTTTTGTTAACTTACTCACAATATATATTTGCCTTTGGTTTAATATTTGTGGCAGCCGGTGAAGCGTCTGCGATAATATGTGGGTACGTGTCTTAAAAATATGGATAAGGAACAATCCATGTCAGCTCCAGGTCAAATAAAAAGGGTCCAAATTTATCCATTGGCATAAAAGCTAAAGTGCAGACAATGACTCGAACCATTTCAACATAAAACAAACCGTGACGTTTTGAAAAATGAGGACGAAATTACACACTTCACGTTTATTTGTGTGTGTATATATATAACACGACCGGCCACCAGTTACAATACGGCTTTCTTTCGTCCTGGATCGTGGTGGTGGGTACGTAATTCTATGTCGGGCACTTCATATCTATCACTTGGGGCTTTGGTGATAAATAGGTTTGTCAACACCAGTAGTATTAGTATGAATGCTGGCAATATCTGTTAATGTAACAGGAAGCTCTTGTGTGGATTCCTTTACTTTTGGCAGTGGCATCGTCGGATCTGGATCGTCTTTGCCTTTTCCCCACACCACACAGTACAGACCCACCGCTATAATTATTCCTCCTATTATACTGCCACCACCAAGAATATAGATCAGAGGCGTGTGTGTGTGTGTGTGTATAGCATGAGTCATCAGTTAATGATATATACTTGATACAACTCCACTACATATCAAATCATAATCTGAACAGTTAATGATATATACTTAATACAACTCCACTACATATCAAATCATAATCTGAACTGTAAAATAAACATATCTATGTCTTTGTATAGCTTGTATAAACCACAAATATGCTTTAGTCATCATCACAAAAAAAAAAAAAAAAAGCAAAAGAAAAAATTGAGAGTGAGTGGAAGCCGAGGTCCAAGAAAGAGAAAAGACCTTCCGAGATGGAGCTGTTCGGAGAGAAGGAAGGAGCCAAAAGCGGCAACGATGACCATGCAAAGGGGATAAAAGGCCGTCACGAACACAGGCCCTTTGGTCTGCAACACCAACCCTTGCAAGTAATACGCCAATCCCGACCCAGCTATTCCCTGTATATATATTATAAATATATAGTCAGTGATTAATTAATTACTACTCGCTCAGCCAGTTGTTTTTTTATAAGATTTTTTTTTTCTTTAAGACTTATCCTCAATATGAACAATCTTTTTTTTTCTGCGTTTCATTTTTTTATTCCTATTAAATATATTTTCTTATATTAATTATTTATCATTTAATCATTTATTACCATTCTCTTTTACATTCTTTACTTATTCTTTTTTCTATATTTTTTTTAAGGAATATCAATTCTGCCTTATATTAAAACTACGTTGTTTTGGCTCTCTTTTTGTTTTTGTTTTTGTTTTTTTGCTCTTTCTTTATTTCCCCTCTTTTTTACTTTCATCTTTTCATTTAAAAAAGAGTTAAAACGGCGTAGTTTTGACTTAAGAGAGAAATGATATTCCTTTCTTTTTAATGGGGGTATATTTAGAAAAGACATCACATTTTTTTTTATATATTTACTGTTTTTCACTAATCTTAATCGCATCATAGGAAAGGTGAGAGAAGTAATAACCGCGTAGAGGGGAGAAAAGAGCCTGTAGTCCCAACCAAGAGACCAAGCGCCGGCGTGATGGTCGGTGATAAGGGCCACCGCTCCACTCTGCAAGCTACCCACAAAGCATATCAAGCACGCCAGTGACAGTTCCGCCGGGTACTTCTTCACCGTGATCGACTGTACACACACACGGACGCAGCCAATTTCACTCATCAATGATCCATCAAACATGAATGAATCTGGTTTAATTGATAAAATGGGTTTGATATATATATAGTGAAGATGAACCTGCAAGATGAAGAAACAGGCCCAAGCGGCGCAACCTAGGAGGATGAAAAGAGTGCCGGCGAGCCAGTGTTTGTGAGGGGAATCATGGCCTGCCTCAGCCAGCTGCTTGGCTGCATTATAGGCAGAGTGAAAAAGGGGTATGATAGGACCTTTGTACAGCGTCATTAGGCATGCCCCTCCAAACGTCACTATCGTTCCCACCACCTTCGCTATACTCCCCGCCTTCTTCATCCTTAAACGCTCCAACCTGAACATGACTGCTAATACAAAGGTGATGGAGGGCACGGTGTTTATAATGGCAGACGCAAACGCAGCTGAAGTGTACTGCATCCCCAAGAATGTGAAACCTTGGTCCACCACTGGCCTGAATATCATCATATACACGCCACGTTACGTTAAACTTAAAGTAAATAACCTTTATATATATAAATAGGTCAAGACTATTACTCGAGAAAGCCGAGAAGCATGATCTGTAAAAATACAGAGATTGTCATCTTGGGCCTCACTTTCCTGCAAAATGAATGAACGAAAGAAACCTTGAGTCCCAATGCTAATAATGAAAAAGATGAGCTATCTAGGCAGGTGCATGGGAGTGTTTAAAGAAAGACCTATCAAGAAAAAAGGCAAAAGGAGCGAAGGAAAGCGCAGCAAAGGCATTACGATAGGCACTGAACACAAAACGATTCATGCCATGCTTCATACTGGTCATCCCGAACAACACAGTTCCTGCTATCCCAAATTGCAATGCCACCATTAGCACATAAGGCTTCGCCTTATTCACCAAACTGCTCGTCCCACACATATTTCTCCCTCTACGATCACTCGCCTCGCTCCTCAATTTCCCTCACAATGAACTACTCCAAGTTAATTTGTGTGTGTTACAACGTAACGTGTTCCTTTTATAGACAGCACTTAACCCACTAGCCCAAGTGCATCTGGATAAGCATCCCAATCCCTTGGCTTATGATAAAAGTTCAGCTTTTTACATACATACATACATAGGAAAAACACTTTTTATATTGTATGAGAAGTGTTTTCTCAGTTCACACACACATGAAATGGTAATGATGAGACTCATATATATATATATATATATATATATATATATATATGAATTAATTCATTTATATATGTGGGTCTGACCATTTTATATGTGTATAGGAATCTTCTTTTCCTCATGCAACATGAGAAAATCAAATCCCTCTATATATATATATATATATATTATATGCTCTCTGATTAATTAACTCCATTCACATTAAACCACCACAAAATGAAAGATTCTTTTATTAGAATCTCGAGAATAATGTGCCAATATCGACGTATATAAGTTGAATAGCAGTCATCAGTGGAGTATCAGCTTCCTTTATGTGTGTTGAGTCAGAGCCCACTTGCGAACCGGGCACCATGTTTTCACGTCAAATCCCCGATCTTTTCCTGTACGGTGGGCGCTCCCAGGCCAACATGAATATAGCTAAACTTGTTTAATTTCTTTGTTATATTGAATTTTCCGATCATTTCTCTTTCCAAATCCCAATGACAAACGTTTGCTCAACGTACGTACTTACGCATGTAGTAGCTATTAATTAGTTCTAATACCGATGAGCTCATGATAATCATTTGGCCCATTAAGGTACGTTATTCATTTGTATTATTATATACAGAACAAAATAGCTAGATACTGAGGCGAAGAGAGAAATTAAATTAAGGGCCTTCAGAATTGTAAGAATGATGGAAACGATCTCTAGTTTCGCCTGTTGTTAAAGGAGATATAGAGATAATAATGGATCGTGTGCCATGCATGTTGCAACCGAGTGGGTGTGCATCCTTTGGCTTTTTTCAATCTCATCCTTTTCCAGGCTTTACTCATCACTTATCATTCAAAAGTCATAAGACAAAGTGTACGGTTTTGATTGGACGATATTGGGGTTTAGTGAAACTTCGTTTTCGTTGAATAGAAGGAGAAATGGCGAGAAATAAAATCACAATTATTGTCAGTCTCAATAATAAGATGGTCGTGCTGCTTTTTTCACTTTTGTTGCAATATCTTAGACTTTAGTGTTGCTTTTGTATATGAATGAAAAGCTCCAATAACCGGTCAATTCAAACGATATGAAACTTATTTTCTTATATAATAAATTGTAGATGTATATATATTTTTTAATCATGCCTTATGATTGTGAGTTAAAAAATTAAACTAAAATAACTAAAATTTATTCAGACCACATCCAAACGGTACAAAATTAATATTAAATTCCCATGAAAAAATTGATTTTAAAATCATAAAGTAAAATAAAAATGTTATGGTTCGGCTAATGGACCAAAATAGTTAAAAGAACACAAGTTAACATACTTACCTGTCTTTAATAAGCCCCTCAATAGTCAATATATTACACCAAAAAAACCCCTCAATCTTTTGATATGATCAAAATCGAATCGAATCGATATTATTTCCAAACAAAACTATTAGTAGTATTATTAAAGATGAGTTAGAGTAAAGTACTTAAAATCTCTTTATCAAGATTCATGTTCCGCTGGGTCTGATCCGCTGTATGCTTGCTTTTCGATAAACTGAGGAAAGGAGAATTGCCAACATTAAATCCAAGACATACACACGCATCCCATTTTTGAAGTTTCTCCTCTTTCTCAGTCAAGTTCAAACTCAGCATTATCTGAAGCTAAATTCAAGCTTCTGGTTCTTCCCAAATGTGGTGGTCTTAGTCTTTTCAAGTCCATTTTGTGAGGATCATTTCCAAACTCGCCTTAATTTATCTGTGAATTTAAATGAATAGTTTAATCAGAATTTTACTTATTAATTGATGCATAAATTGTTTAATTCATTTATATATGTTCCGAGAATAAAATTTAATGTATAATATTGATTCTATCAATAATAATTTATATTTTTAGAAGTGAAGGATTTACTAGGGATTGATGGAATATATTTGTGTAAAAAATTTTAGGTTTTACAATTTTAAGTCTTTAGCCTATTACACTTTCTAATTTAAATTTGTGTTCTCGTGCTAATGGGATGAAGGCTCGTACTGCCTCAACTAACTGCTCATTAGTTTTACAATAAACATATCTTCTCCTATACACTCCCTCTAGTCCTTATTACTTGCTCTAGAACTTTTTGTAAGTGCACGTTTTTTATTGGACGGGATTGAGGTTTAGTGAAACTTGTTTTCGTTGAATAGCGGGAGAAATGACCAGAATATATAATCAAAATTATTGTGAGCCTCAATAATAAGATGGTCGTGCTTATGAAATTGCAATATCTTACTATTGCTTTTTTCCTCCTGTTATAATATTTTCGACTTTAGCTAGTGTTGCTTTTATATGTGCGTGATTAATCAGTCCAATTCAAACAATATAAAACAAAATTTATATATCAAAAAGCTGTTTGTAGATTAAGAAATTTAATCATGCTTTAAAAACATATGATTGTAAGTTAAAAAACTAAAACAAATAAAATTGATTCAGTCCAAAGCCAAACGATACAAAATTAATATTAAATTCCCATGTAAAAAATTAATATTAAACTCATAAAGTAAATAGAAAATATTATAATTAGACTAATGAACCAAGATAGTTAAAAGGTGCCAACAAATGTTAGTCCAGTTGATTAAGGATTGGCTCTCATAATCATAAGGTTGTAAGTTCAAATCTTACTAATGGGTAACTTTATTGGTGAGCAATTTGTAAGTGTTCTTTAAGTTCAAAGTCATGTCTTAACCTCGGTGAGTTTTAAGGCCTAAATCACCTAAATTTTTTAGAATTAAAAAATAGTTAAAGGTTACACAGGTTGACAAAATTCCGTGCATTGATAAACCCCTCAATAGTCAATACTACACCAAAAGAAATCCCTCATTATTTTAATGTATATGTTCAAAATCGAATCGACTTCATTATTTCCAAACAAAACTATTACCTCGTTAATCTTGTGGTCTGAGGGCCCGTTTGATTTGATCGCATTGTACCATGTAGTGCAGTGTGATATAATGTGATGCAATGATAATGCAACACAATAATAATTACAGTGTTAGTATTTGGTTTGAATTTTAAGATACAATTTGTTATTTTTTAATAATTATTTAAATTTAATATATCTCATAAAGTTTATTTTAATTAGCCTTAACATAATCTTTATGGACAAAATTACTAAGAGTCATCGCGCCATCTAACCCAAATCGTTGTGCTACCTCACCAAAGATTGTATGATGGTATTGGTTGTGGTAGTGGAGATAACAGTAATGGTGGTGTGATAGTAGAGGAGGAGGTAATGGTAACAATGACGATGATAGTTGTCATGGTAGAAGTGATGGCAATAGCGATAAGGGGCAGCAATAGTAGTGATGGTCAATGGACGAGAAGGAGGTGGTGGCGGTGGCGGTGGCAGTCGTGAAGACAACTGCCATGGTAGAGGTGGTGGCAATGATGATGAGGGGCAACAGTAGTGGCCAACAGTGATGATGATAGCTATCATGGTGATTGAAGGGTAAATTGGACATTTTTCAACCATGCAATGAGTTGATAAGGAGGTATGAATAGAGATTGCCAATTGTTTGATAATCATCGCTACTATAGTAAACTCTATTATTGTACTAAAAAGCAATTAAATACTCTTATTTTAGTAATATAATCGTGATTATTATTGTAGGCATGCAATGAGTTTAAACCAAACGTTCTCTTAGACTTTCTAAATGTAACAAAGTTGATTTTGTAAAGATCATTTTCGAACTTGCCTTAATTTTTATATGTGAATTTCAATGAACAATTTGATGCACAAAATGGTTAATTCATTTATATGTTTTGAGAATAAAATTTAATGTATAAAATTGATTCTATTAATAATAATTTATATTTTTAAAAGTGGGGGGTTTATTAATAATTGATGAAATATATTTATGTACTTTAGCCTAATTACAATCTTCATGACTTTTCAGAGGATCCACTTTTCCTACTCATCTCAAAGATGGATAGGGGAAGCTCCTCTCATTTGGATCATTCAGATTTAATATTTTTTTATTTTTTATTTTCTTAAAAAAATTATTTTAATGGGTAGAGAATCTAAAATAAAGATAATCTTTCAACTAATATATTTTTTAAAAATAATTTTTTCACTTAAAAAATGCCAGTTAAAAAAAAATTAAATCTGAACCATCCAGACCCATCTGGACAGTTCAGATGGGAGAAACTTCCCCCTACCCGTCCCAAGGAGGGGTAGGGAAAGTGGACCCTGACTTTTGAACCAAATATTAAGCTTTTCAATATATATACATACTTTCTTTGGTCCTTATTATAAGACACCAACTGTTATTTCTCTTGGACCAAAGAAGGGTAATTTAGTCATTAAAAAAGTATCCAGTTAATGTATAAAATTGATTCTATTAATAATAATTTATATTTTTAAAAGTGGGGGGTTTATTAATAATTGATGAAATATATTTATGTACTTTAGCCTAATTACAATCTTCATGACTTTTCAGAGGATCCACTTTTCCTACTCATCTCAAAGATGGATAGGGGAAGCTCCTCTCATTTGGATCATTCAGATTTAATATTTTTTTATTTTTTATTTTCTTAAAAAAATTATTTTAATGGGTAGAGAATCTAAAATAAAGATAATCTTTCAACTAATATATTTTTTAAAAATAATTTTTTCACTTAAAAAATGCCAGTTAAAAAAAAAATAAATCTGAACCATCCAGACCCATCTGGACAGTTCAGATGGGAGAAACTTCCCCCTACCCGTCCCAAGGAGGGGTAGGGAAAGTGGACCCTGACTTTTGAACCAAATATTAAGCTTTTCAATATATATACATACTTTCTTTGGTTCTTATTATAAGACACCAACTGTTATTTCTCTTGGACCAAAGAAGGGTAATTTAGTCATTAAAAAAGTATCCAGTTAATAAATATTTCCATATTTAATGATACAGATTTAAAAAATATTAAAAGTATTATTTATCAAATTTAGTATGTGTCTCTCACTTATCCTCTCTCCCCATTTATTTTGTCAGATTTACGTGTGTCAGATGGGAAGAGAAAGAAGGCAAAAAATGAGAAATGAAAAGTTAATTTTTGGGGAGAGAGAAACATACCTATTGAAATGAAAAAATTAATAAAAGAATATTAGTGTGCTCTACGAGGAGGGTTCTAATGCCCATTGAAAGAAGAGAGAAACATGTCTATTATTGGGAGTAAATGTTTAAAGTGTATCAGATGAAAATTCACCAAGTCCAAGGAATATTAAAAATAAGGGTAAAGTAGGAAAAACTCAGTTTTAGAAGTAATTGGTGTCTTATAATAAAGACTAAAATATGTTAATAATTGCTGTCTTATAATAAATATTAGAGAGAGTATATTACACCCTCATGTTGAGGAGAGTGGCAGAGGGCGTCTATCCATTTATTTGGTAATGATAACCTGCTTTTTAGGGAATACAAATATTGAGTTCAGCCAACGTCTTTTTGTTTCATCATTTCATGGCCAAGAAAATAAAGTTTTGTTTTTTTTGGCCATGAAGTTTTTAATCACATTTGGTTGCTTCTTATTCAGCATGCACAGTCCAAATCTAGGGCTTTGGAGGCAAAACCGTTTGCTCCCTAATCAAAGTTTTTAATTATACTTGGAAGCTCTTCGTTTAACGCTCTATAATTAACGACCGTTTTATGAATAATTATATTTGGAACCCAAAATCGCTTCATACGCGAGTGAGAGGATGTGCATTTATTAATATATTGTTATGTAAGAAATCATTTATTTTAAGATAATATTTTATAGCATGAAATACAATATGATCAATATAGAAATATATATGGGTGAAGAAATGATGTTATCGCAATTTTGACGGTTATTTCTCAACATATATATAGAATACTTAAATTTGGTTTATATAAAAAGTTGTAATCAATTTATTGGAATTCCTATATTTTCTATTGAATAGATACTCAAATTTGCACATTTACTCATATTTATATTTATAATTATAGTATTATGTTAGTTCATTGTAAAGATCTCTAAAAGAATCATCAAAATATTGAATTAAATATGTACTAAATATTTTATATCTACCTCTCTTATTATGAATTTTATAAAATATTGTGTAACTACCTTTTTTATTATTTATCTTTTATAATTCCCTCCTATAACTTTTTTTCCCCCCTGAAAGACACTCACTGCTCCCCTTTTATATAATTAAGATGAGTTCAAAAGATATCCAAATTTAAGCATAATGGTCACTGAACAATACTGCTAAACGCAATACGATTATGGGGCTATGACTAATTGTTTCTTAATTATCTTCTATAATTGAAATCTAGGGGCGTGGTTTGTCGCAACGAGCAGGCAACAACACTCTGTATTCCCTGCTAGTTTAAACTAAGTAGAATCATGTCCACGTCGTTCTGTTAAATGGCTTAGCCAGAAGAAATTATGAATAAATAAAAGCTGTTAGCATATAGGAAAAAGCGAGACAAATCAATTTGACTTGTCCCTTTGATATAGAAAGCGTAGAAGAGGTTACCTGGGGGATTTTGCATGGTATCAATTATAGAGAGAAGACGTGCAAAACAGAACTATACAAAGCCTAATAGTACAAAAGACATTAAAAGAGAGAAAAAGAAGTTTCAGTTCTAAAATTAATGAAGATGAGCAAGAAAGAAGCAAGTAAGGAAGCTGGGCACCACGACAACGACGTACTCTTCAATCATCATTTGCCAAAATAATGATAATACTAATAATGCAGGCAAGTTATCTGGTCAAGGGAAATACGATCGTGGGGTTCCTTTAGGCTCATTAAAGTATTCTGATTTAAACGTACATTAATCCATTCTTTTCCCTTGCACATGACATAAGAAATCTCTAGTCTCTGCGATTCTGAAATGGGATATTGAGTGTTTCTTCCACTCACAAATTGCCATCCTTTTCATGCATGATCATATTATCCGTTATACTTGATCGCTACTAATCACTCTCAATAATTCAGTGTTCGTCCATATCCATTGGGATCAATTTCAGGGATAAGTCGCGACGTCACACTAAAACCAAGGGCGAGGACCAGAGTGCCCGAGAGAAATTCAATCATATATGCACAATAGTATTGGTAAATATTATATGCCGGGTGGAATTCTGCATCATCAACCTCTTCTGAAGTAGATTTGGCCTCCTGTATTAGAGTATAAATGAACTAGTGTAACTAATTCTAGTTAGAAGAGTTAGTAGAACAGATAGGTATAGGTTTTGATACACACCTGCCAATTATTTATGTGTGACAAGAGATGTATACAAGGACAAGTGTATTCCATTATTGAATAAGAAAATACAATTTCTGATTTTCTTCCTTTCTTGCTTTATCGTGATATCCTGCACTTGCTGTAATATTGCCTACCAAACTAGTGCATCTAATAAAATAAGCATCAAAGTAGTAAAAGTAATTTCCTTGCCTTCATCTGAAAGTCAACGAGATAAGAACGATTGAATCAAATCCAAACGAAGGCATGTTTCCGTTACTGAACTTAGAAATTACTAGAACAAGTTTATCATCAGTACGAGGAGTCTAAACAAGTATGATTCAGGAAAAACTTACAATGACTAAATAGTAAAAAAGTTATGAAAAAAACATTTCTTGCTGCTTCCCGAGTTATACAAAAAAAGGTCCCTTTCAATTTCATGATCTCATCATCTATTGTCTGAAGGCAGCGGCTATCTTCTTTTGGAGGACTTCCACTCCGACACGGGGGGAAAATCGCGGTAGAATTTCCTGCAAATGGGACAACTTTGACATGAGATAGAGATTTAGATAAGTGAAAGCGCAATGCTAATGCTAATTGACTGGACCTAAGATGGCCCAATCTAAATTCATCCCAACCAGTGGTGGGCCAAAAGGCCCAAATTTAGCATTGCTGATACTTTTCAGACGGAGGTGTCACCAGATCCTGGGCCTCCCATTTATGTTACAAAGCTCATTTCATCAGTTCATCATTTGGTGGAGGAGAGTAAGGATCTCCCTCAAACTCTCAGAATGAAGATTCTGCAACTGCTCTATTGTTAATTTGTTATCCTGATGGAGTTTTCTAACACGACATAGCAGATGGGAAAACATTGTTAGAATGCCGTGGAATGACAGTAATATTTCTAGCCAATTATATCAGACTCACATGCAACGTTACAGCTAAAATCAATGTATTATTAATAGGGAAGTGCAATATTTAAAGGGATCAATGTGTCTGATTGGATCCGCATGAGGCTAATTTAGCAATTCCATGACATTTTTCTCCATCAGGATTCATAATCTAATAATAATGGTCAAACGTTCAGGTCATAACTTCCTGCACTGAAACCTGAAAATTCTCAGTTTTCCAGAGCCCTAATCCATTAAATAAATCATCAAACCAAAGCCTCAAAACCTTGATATATGCTTTTTCACAGCATAAATTAAGTCTGTAGGATCAACTATGCATTAAAACTCTGCTCTATCCAACCCCTGCTCAATCTAAACTTGTTTCAGACAAAATAATTCAAGGATGAAGGAGACTAGATGGCACACATGGGACACATTTCACCCAGCAAACGTTCCTTAATCAGTAGATGTTTTAAAAGAATACGGACACACCAGAACTTAGTGGAAAGAACCAAAATTTTATTAGTATGTGAATTGAAAGTGAATGTAAATAAGCTTTTTTCCCCTAAGTATTAACTTCGTTTACATATAGAAGCAATTAAGATCCATAGTCATTTAAAATAACTCAACGTTCATAATTATGCAAACATAAACAATATGCAAACACCGAGACAGAGTTGGAGGAAAGACGGCGTGATGCTAAAGGGAGAACCAGAAACACTACAAAAAAGTAGGAATAATACGGGCTCAAATGAAGAGCTAAGAGGTCATTTTGAGTCCTTAACTGGAAATCTCCAAACTTGAGTTTGGAGCAACCCGTACCAAAATTACATTACATCGTGCACTGGGGGAAGAGTCAACGAGTGACAAGGGGCTAAATCTTGAATGAAATTTTACAGTTCTGAACCAGGTAGTTTGAGACATCGTAATACCACAAATCAAGACAGTTGTCACTGTTTTCAATATATTTTTATGAGCATGGCGAGACTCATTCACCCATTTATAACATTTTAATCATCAGTGAAATTCATTGTTCCATTACTGATTGCTATTTGCTACTCTGGCCACAATCACCATCTACAAGGTTCAGTAACAGGACAGGGGCATGAAATGTACATTTTCAAATTAGCAGGTCTTTTTCATCTTCAAATGAGCAGATCCTACCATTGAACTTCCTCACTAACCATGGTTGGAAGGCCATGTGGGATTCCAAGTAAAGAGGTTCCAGGCAATATTTAAAGATGGGGACATCAATTTTTTTAAACAGGGGTGAAGTGCCAAAGCGAAGAATTTTAGATGGAAAGTAGGCTTTGGTAGAAACAAAATGATGTCTTTACTTTAGTTCATCAGAATTCATAGAGACCCTCTTATGGATTAAAGACTCGGGAACAATTGAACGTTCCTCTGGCCTTCGCTGAAGCTGGCTTTTGTCAATCAGAAGGAACTTCTTGCTCTATGCTCCTCTTAAGATAGAGATTAGAGATCCTAACAAACAAACTACATGGAGAGATATTATGTGAATAAGTGTCGCATTCTCAAATTTTCTTATGGGGTTCAACAGGATATACATAAATCAGTTACTCCCTCCGGTTCTCAATATAAGTTAGATAATATAATATGTATTTTCTAAGATATTTTAATCATCTTTCTTAATTTCTTAATTCCCTCTCCTCTTTGATTATTGTTGAAAGAGCATCAACAAAGGGTAAATTAGAAAAAGATTAACTAATATTGTAACTAAGTACTTGTATAGATTAGCGGTAGAAGTTGATTTTCTAATGTGATTTATGGTATACGAGGAAAATTTGTGAAAGGAGTTTTATCTCGACTCACGTGAACGTGTTTTTCCAACATCAACTCAAATATACCTTAAGTCTTATATTTATGACCAAAATCAATTCGTTAGATAGGTCATTTATTAAAGCCCAGAGGAAGTATTTTATAATGATACCAATTATGTAACCTATGATTATATCCCTGATAAAGTTGACACGGTCACACGACAGGCAAAATAACTTGTGGATTGTGGTATACACTGTATACTTTTTACAAATGAAACCTTATCCCAGTAAACTATAGCCCCAATATATTAGGCATTGCCCGGTTCACAAGTCATAGGTCTTCAACAATGAAAATTGAACGTGAACGTGAAAAATGAACACTTGCAGATATATTATCAAAACTTTGGACTCATTGCTCCCATCCTAATGACATCAATCCCTCGCTTCCCTCTTTCCTTACCCCACTCAATTCAAAGTAATCATAGTGTCAAGCAAAAACCGCTATAGAGTTTCTGGCAGGCGTCATGTCAATGCATAGGCTGCTGCAAATGTTTGAAGCTCTCAAGCTCCACTATATAAAGGTCAAAATTTGTCGTATGATAAATGTAGCAAGTGACTCCCGGCTTTGGGTAAACTAGGCAATACACACATATAACAGTAAAGAGACCAAGGTTCGAGCTAATGGAAAGCCAATTAACCAAATGGCGGTCACGAAAACCAAGCACTGTATTTGAAACTGACCTCTGTGCCATCGGATTGTAATTTAGCCAAAACGGGTATCTCATATTGGTAAGCTCTTTCCCATTCCGGATTGCTAGTTATATCCCTTATCTGAGAAAAACCAACATGAGGAACCTGATATTTAAACATACAATGAAGGAGGGGAGCGATGGAGATACCTGCAAATCTACGTCATGAAGTGAATCGGGACCAGAGAGCAAGAAAGCAGCTTGAAGTTTGTCTTTGAGACCATCGCACAAGCAGCAACCGGGCTTCGAGTAAAGGACGAGCCTTCGAGAACGTGTGGCAGGCGAAGATGGAGATGAGAATGAAGAAATCGCGAGGGGTTTGAAGACCCGCCGAACGCTTGGTCTAGTTACCATAACAACGGAGGAAGGCCTCGCAAACGCTGCCGCCGCCGCCGCCGCCGCCGCAGCAGCTGCGATTGCAAATGCCATTGGGGCCAGGCGGAAGCAAGAATCGGGTACCAACAATTGATATTGCTTTGAAAGAAGTGTTCGGTTCAGTTCCCACTTATGCCGTCGATACCTGCTCCTGTCATTCCCTTCGCTTCAGGACACCGGGGGATTGCCTTTTCCAAGCCCCAATAAATTAAGATATACAAATTTATCTTTAAGAAGAGTTTCTGCCCTGATCAGGATTAAAAAGGTAATTTTTTTAAAAAAAATACTAATATAATAGCTTAGGTTGATAAAATGAACATTAATATAATATAATATATAGGAAGAAGAAGAAGAAAAGCGGCATTTGTGGTAGCCAAAAAGAACTCATCGACCTCCCGGTTCTATGGCCTTCCTTCACTGCCGCCATTTCTTACTCCTTCATCTCATTATCCTCACTGCAACTTCACTGCCCTTTCCCCTAGAACAAGACACGCCCATCTCTCGCTTCCAGCAATACTTGAGGATTAAGACTGCTCACCCGGAACCAGACTATTCTTCCGCTGTCTCCTTTCTCATTTCCCAAGCACAATCCATCGGCCTCCAGTATCGAGCTCTCGAATTTTCACTTGGGAAACCCGTCCTCCTCCTCTCATGGATTGGCTCAAATCCATCTCTTCCTTCTCTTCTCTTAAATTCCCATCTTGATTCAGTTCCCGCAGAGCCCTCCAAGTGGCTCCACCCCCCTTTCTCTGCCGTAAGGACCCCTGACGGCAGAATTCATGCTCGAGGAGCCCAGGATGACAAGTGCATCGGCATGCAATATATGGAGGCAATTCGAAACCTAAAAGACAAGAGTTTCACCCCTACTCGCACAATCCATGTGTCTTATGTGCCGGACGAGGAGATAGGTGGTCTTGATGGAGCCGCTAAGTTTGTACATTCGATGGACTTCGAGAATTTGAATATTGGATTTGTATTGGATGAAGGGCAGGCCTCGCCTAGTGACGAGTTTAGAGTTTTCTATGCCGATAGGACGCCTTGGGGGTTGAAAATAAAGGCAAATGGTCGTCCTGGACATGGTTCGAGGATGTATGATAACAGTGCAACGGAGAATTTGATGAAGAGCCTTGAAGTTATCAGTAGGTTTAGGGAGAGTCAATATGATGTGGTTAAGGCGGGTAAAGCAGCTAATTCCGAAGTTATTTCGGTGAATCCTGTTTATGTTAAAGCTGGCGTTACTTCAGATACAGCTTCAGTGAGTGGCATAAACAAATATCTTAGGAAGTTAGAACTTCTGCATCAATGTTGTATATAAAATGTTTCGTGTCATTTATGCAGGGATTTGCGATGAATGTACAACCTTCAGAAGCAGAAGCAGGATTCGATATTAGGTTGCCCCCCACAACGAACCCGGAAGAAATGAAAAGGAGAATTGCTGAAGAATGGGTTCCAGCTATTAGAAATATGTCATATGAGGTTAAGTACATGTGAAATTGGTGTTGCGGTATTTTGTTATTGAGTGCAACTATATTTGTCGTCGTTAGGAAGTATTCATTTCGGGGATATAAACTTCAAAGTTTGAGATAGGTTGTCTCATTTCATTTCAATGGATAATGCTATGTCATTTCAGGCATCAACTAACGAGTTGTGTTGCTATGGGTGAATTTAGCTGCATTTCTGCTTATGTAGAGTTAGAATTTACTTGTTCAGGGACATTGACCTGGTAGCCTAGCTAGTTATTCTACATGCCCTCACTTATGTAACTAGCACGAAAACATTGATTTTTTATTTTTATTTTTTTTGGGGTGCTATATATAGATATTATATATATGAACATGACGGAGTCTTGTCTGGCGCTGCAGCATGGTTATCAGATTGCTGCCTGGTGTTAGTCTAGCACTGTCGTCCATGCACTTCAAACAAATTTGAAAAAGGGTGAATTAACGTTTTTTTCATCCATATTTTTCTTTCCTCTATGACTTATATTTCCCTAATTTGCATAATTTGAAATGGAGAAAAATTTGGTTCCTTTGAAGTATGCCATTTGGATGGATTCCTTGCGTATGAAACTTGAAAGGTACCTTTAATTTCCGCCAAAAAATTGAAATTCAGGGGCTGCTTAGGGGAAGGTCAGCTGGTTACTGGCTATATTATACTCATTTTTGTCAACTGTTCAAATATTTTTGCTCGGACAATCTTTTCAATCAATCGAATCAGAAGTTTTTTTTTTTTTTTTTGGGGGGGGGGGGTTATTACTCCAATACATCCTGGGATGAATTATTGCCATGTGGTCTGAGATACTTATTTCTTATTCATTGTGCTTGTCACCTTGATTAGTTCATTATTTCATCGTTTCAGTTCTTGACTTGCTGCATGCATTGACAACCTTGATAATTTGGCCATATTGGATATAATATAAGAAACTGAAATTCTTTGGAAACTCTGGCCTTTCTGCTAATGGTCATTGCGTTAGCTTTTTATTGATTGTTATCCTTTTGTCTTGTTTGTGATCAAACAAGAATATAAAACGATGGTTGACAGGCTGATTGCATTCTGTATATGGCAGATCATAGAGAAAGGACCCATTAGAGACCACATGGGGCGCCCTTTAATGACCTTAACGAATGCATCCAATCCATGGTGGTTAGTTTTTGAGCAGGCTATCACATTTGTTGGGGGAAAACTAGCGAAGCCTGAAATTCTGGTCTCAACAACTGATGCTCGGTACATTAGACAGAGAGGAATTCCTGTACTTAATTTCTCACCGATGTCAAATACTCCCATCTTGCTTCATGACCACAATGAGGTTTGACGGTTTCTGATTCTTCATTGTGAACTCTTCTGCTATTTTCGTATGATTTCAGTGATACCTCTTCTATCTTAACTCCAATGAATTTACTTCCAGCATCTACGAGATACTGTGTATTTGAAGGGAATAGAAGTATACGAGACTCTGATAAGTTCCCTGAGTTCATTTATAGAAGCATGATAATCGGCATCCTAAGTTGTTTCTCAGTAAAGGACGAGGCTATCTTGTTACACCTCACCGCGACAGAAGATGTCCATGTTATGTTGTTGCTATCACTACGCAACTTGAGCCTCATGTGACATTTGAAGTTTTGATGCTCCCCTCACGGGGCATTGAGAAATCATATATTTCAGATCTTGTAATAATACTTGGAAACTTTGGAAATTTGTCCGCGTAATCTGTAAATACTAAATAGTTCCAATCAGGCATTGGAAAGCCAGTAACAAGCAAGATGTCAGTGCGACCCTTCAGGAGCACATTGAGTTGATATCTTATTTCTTGAATGGTAAGACTATCATAATTCTTCTGCAGTATTCGTGACCTTGGTTTCTATGCTTTCATTTGCATGCGTATGCTTGTCTTCTAAGCATTTTGGGTCAGCTTTTGCTCTTTTCTCATATCTTAATGATTGTTTTCCTCCCCTTTTTTGGGTCAATTTTTTTTTTTGGATATAATTTTGGGTCAAATCTGATTACTATGGAGGATGAAGCAATATCCTTCTTCCATCCGCTTCGTATAAATGTCTATCTTGGGCCTTTGAAAGAGTCTCCACAACTTCAGATCACCTGATTTTATTATTATTTCCATCTGAATCTTCTTGGTTACTCCGAGTTCGTTGAGTGAATTTTTGGTCCTGTAAGGCTTTTGCTATCTACTCCTCCCACTCCTTAGTTAATAAGACATATTTATTTAATTTTATTAGATTAAGAAAGTTAGTTTTTTTTTTGGTGTAAAAAGAAGTTAGTTAATATGATGTGTATTTTCTAAAACACACACCATCTTCTTTAATTCTCTCATTTACTCTCTTTCTTGATTATTGTTGAGAGAGTATCAATAAGGGGTAAATTTTAAAAAAAAAAAAAGTTGACAAATATGAAAATTACATCTTATATTTATTATCAAAATAAATTCCCCAAATACTTATTTGGGTGTTTTTTTTTATAAGTAACTTCTTTCTTGATTGCAAAAAACAAATTGATGGTTAAGATTAATTAAAGACTATAAAAATGTTAAAAATGTCATGTTTCTTCCAAATATATCATTTTTTATAGAAAGAGTATAGGAGATAGAATGAGTAAAAAATATGTGAGAAAATGAGTATAACATATCAGAGAGAATGAGTAATAAATAATTAAATAAAAGAGAATTAGAATTAATGGTGAGTGAGAGATAATTTATATAAAGATATATATTTAATAAGGTAGAAAATGGAAAGTTAGTTTAAATTTTAAGATGATAAACAGATAAAAGTTACTTATATGGAGGACCAGCTCCAAAAAAGATAAAATAGATTAGAGAGTATTGTTTAAATTAAGTACACGAGGGAGTATATTTTATCATATCTAATTCTTTTGATGTCAAAGTCATTTGATCGTTTAAAGTATAATTAAGAGAATTTAGTTTTCAAAATGATTAGGTGTTATGCTGAATTCATCAACGCTATGAATTCAAGGAGAGTCATAATCATTGAGAAAAATAAGAATTTCTTGATAAATTAGTAAGGCTCTAATTACCGATCTCTTCAAATTAAAGAGGAGCTGAAAATTCAAGTCCATAGCTTATAGGAGTAGTAAGTTGTTGTGACTCTGAATAAACATTGCACCAAATAAATAGTGACTTAATTTACGATTATTCTATCAGTGGATACATTAAACAAACCTGCTATCTTCTAATGTGCAACTCGATTGTTAGTTCTAATCTTATGTCAAGGAAAGTCGTGATCATAAATATTCTTCCCATGAAGTATCAATCCATTCTCTTACTTAATTAGAAGATTTCAAGTATAGGCTTCCCTTATTAGCTAATTGCCTTAGTCCTTGAGCGTTCTCACTTTTGACGCACCATTTATTGAAAAAAAACAAGCTTGCTGATTCCAATCACTCTGACTGTTAGGGTAATGGACGCCTAACAAAGTAACAATGATTCATTCCCCGCGTCAAAAGTCATTTGAAGAGCGACTGGATTCAGTCTATAGTAACAGAAACATACATTATTGAAACATGAAAACAAGCTGGGGATACACTTTCCAAGATGATAAACTGCGTTTGAGCCGGTGAGACGTGTTGATATTGCTGGCGTTATCATATCCAAAACATCCGAAACCCAAATCAGTCAAATAAATTAAAAAAAAAAAAAAAAAAAACTATCAGACAGAGTTAACTGGAACACAGTGAGAAAAAAAGGGAACAAGTTGGGGAATAGGAAGCAGCTAAGAAGGTAAGTGATTATAGAGAGTGGATGAACAAGTTGGGTGCAAGAGAAGATAGTGAATTATATGATTGCACATAATTAGAAAACAGCAATCAAACAGTGAGGGAGATGGGGAATTGCACAAGGATATGGTTGTTGAGGATATCCGTGGAGGGAGAGGAGAGAATTTTCTAGGAAGTTTCACTAAATATGCTTTTATCTTGAAGAGGATCTCAGAGGGCACATGGAGATTGCCTCTTCATCTCCCAACCACTGCCCAAAATGAAAAAGAAATGCTTGACCACAATCTCTTGGCCTCTCGATATCCATAATTCATTTGAAAATGAAGGATCCTGCTCTGATATGTAATGGTCCTATTTCCTGCTGGCTGTACTCGCCTTCCATTTAATGCGCTCTCTGTTTTTGCTTGTCGCTTCCACTCATTGTCTTGGGGGTACGGAAGGTCTTAGTCGGTACGGGCCAGTTAGGATAGAGCTACCAGACATTATCAACATCACTCACAAGCATATATGAATGCACCTAGCTACATTCATTCATGCCAATCAGTTCCACACTACAGGCTTATAGTGTCTGATGTAGACATATAACACGAGTTAATTACTTAGAGTCGAGACAACATCATTTTACTTTCTAAGTAACCATAATCATTAGTCAGTTATGTCTGACTTTTCAATCGTGATTTTATGATTTATGAGACGAGTAACATAAGGAAAGAGTTTTATCTTCACTTATATGTAAAATGTATTTGTCATAAAAAAAATTCAAACAAGCCCACATTAGTCAAATTAAAACACATGCACGGTTGCACACAATTATATTATGGACGTACTGGTCGCTTTATACTATATTGTAGATTTAGAATTATGTTAAAAAAAAGAAGGGGGTGGGGAACATAGTGATATCGTGTTCACATATATAATGTATTGGCAAGATTAAGCGGAAAGTTTGTCAACAAAATCCCGCAAGGTCCAGCTAATGCTGCATTAGGCTTCTCAAACCCAATTTGGAGATGAAGTTTCCTTCCAGCTTCCAGCAAACAGAACACTCGTCTCTCTCTCTCTCTCTCGATATTTGACTGATTTAGAATAAGGAATGAGGCAAAAACATGTGGCAATCATCATTATAATGAAAAGTAAAGGCACGTCAAAGACCGTACCCTTAGCTGCAACTGCACCTCATTTATCAAAATGTCAAAATTTGTTAATTAGCAGAGTACTTGGTTTTAAATATTCCTATAATAAATTTCTTAATTAATATAGTACAGGAAGAGATGCCTTCAAATCTGATATATAATATTCTTTATGTTCCCGAGTGCCTCACAAGTCACAAGGGCGTTTAGAAGAAGGCAGGCGACCGACCTGTACGGCTTGACGACACTACTCTCTCTATCTTCACTTTTGTTCATTGGAGAGTGTGCACTCTATTAATCTCCCATTATTTTCATTTACTGCCACCAAAAGATGCACTCAGCTCGTTGCAGAATCGGTTGCTCTATATACACATACTCGCATCAGTTACATAAATTACACAAAACAACGTTAAGACGGTTGTTTCAGCAAAATAATCAAAAGGACGAACAGAACGTGGGCTTGTGGACTATAATGGCGAGCCTTTGCTGTCAGTTTGACAAAGACGCACACTTTGGTTAGCCTACTACTACTATATGAACTTGAACTAATAATAATAGACCAATAACAAAGAAATGAGAGAATGAAGGTAAGTGAATGTGTGAAAGTTGACCCTACATACATAGGCATATTAGAAAGAGTCATAGATTTATATATAATAAGGTGGCTGGAGAGTGTTTTTGAAAACCTATCCTCCAATCGCATATGTGCATGTGTGCTGGCATGGCATTTTTCCCAAAGTAAAGAGGTTGTGACGTACCACTGGAGAATCTATTTGAATACTCTACCACCTTAAAACTACAAAGCACAGAATAAATATAAAAACAAATGAGAGAGAGAGAGAGAGAGAGAGAGTGAAAGTCAAGTTATGGAGGCGTGAGCAACTAAGCATGGTGATCCAATGGTTGAGGTGATGCATTAATTATTTACTAATATTAAATAATGTTAATCAGTTTTGGGAGATAGAGAAAAGATCGATGCATGAGGAAATGAGGCTCCTTGACGCGGTTTTGGGGCCTGAGTACAGAGAAGCAACAGCTGGTTTCATCACATATCGCCTTCACTACTGTCTTAGACTGCGCGTCTCATCTACTCACTAATTTTTCCCTTCCTTTTTTCCCCTATTTTTTTATATTTTTATTTTCCTTTTTTGGATTCTTGTTAAGCATCACCACCTGCAGCTCCTGGAAGCTGCCTCTTATGTAACAGAGAATCCTATGTTTTCTCTCCACACTTACATTATCGTCATATATTCATATAAAACCCCGCCTAATATATATTAATTTATATTTACTCCATAAATACCTTATTTGAGTTGCCATTCATTTTTTACTTACTGTCCTTTGGGAACCATGATGTTACTGTATTATTCAAGCCAGTCAATGGGGTTAACGTTCTTTACCATCTGCTGTTTTTTTTAAGTATTCCTCCCATAGGATTGAAGTCCAAGTCTGACGCATTTTAATGGATTTTTTATTGTTATTTTAAACAGTGGCGTTTTGAGAAATTGCTCTTTCTAAGCTGTCATTAAACTGCCGACTTCTAAAAAGTCGTATCACATTATACTATTTATATTGTTCCCATGTAGGGTAACTTCTGCAGAATCTCACGTGGTAAACTACGAAATATTTAACATGTTTTAACAAGAAATCTGCCATTGACTAAATCCTAACTGCCCCCATCTAAGACCAGAAAGATATATATTTTATTTTTTAAAATGCACTAAAAGGCTGGTTCACATTAGTGGAGTGATCAAAATGTGCTCAAGGGTAAATAAAGAAAAATGGGTAAAAGATGAAACTTAAGCGGTACAAAAAATGAGAGGACATGTGACAGAGCTGCGATACAGTGGCAACCAAATGATGCATATCTCTGAAGGAAGCTTCATATAGAGAGGACAAAGAAGTCATTTTAAGTCCTAGGTTGTCTGACGTTAATGTTCACATTAAATTTAAATTAACTAATAACCATCTGGCAGAAATGTCATATCTTGAGTAGAGGAACTTTTTTTTTTTTGGTGGGAGAGAGAATTGAGTAGAGAGTATTTTAATTAATATCTTAAAATACAAGCATCCATCTATAAATAGGCCACCTTTACTTCCCCCCACATTCAGTTCGATCTGATTCATTGCCTCACATTCTAAATAGCAAACAAGAGGGTAAAAAAATCACATTCATCAAAGAGAGGGATAGAGACTTGTTGAACACCCTAAAGGAGTGATCTTGAAACATCTTGAGAATGGTAAAGAGAGGGCTCAAGATCAACACAGAGACATCATCAAAGGCAATGCAAGGTCAATCATCATCAGATGGGAAAAAAAAGTACAAGGGAGTGAGAATGAGAAGCTGGGGTTCATGGGTTTCAGAGATTAGAGCACCAAACCAGAAAACAAGAATATGGTTGGGATCTTATTCAACCCCTGAGGCTGCAGCTCGAGCCTACGATGCTGCACTTTTATGCCTTAAAGGTTCTTCGGCTAATCTTAACTTCCCTTCAAGTTATTCGCACTATTCTCCTCAAGACACAGCCATGTCTCCTAAATCAATCCAAAGAGTTGCTGCTGCTGCTGCTGCTAATAGTTTTGGTGATGAAAATGCCACAACCCCTGCCTCTGCCTCAACCTCGTGGTCCTCACTTGTCTCCTCCCCGTCAATGTCCTCCTCCGATCAAATCGACGATGATGTCTCACTAATCTCGTCATTTGGTGGGGCCTACACTAGTTGTGATCAAACAAATGAGCGAGTCTCTTTGATGGACTCTCATTGTTACAGCTTTGATGATTTACAATCTCCAAAGTATGTGAACCAGATGCTCGGTGGTAATTTGTTTGATATTGATCCGACCCAGCTGCTGGATGATTTTTACGAAGAAAGCGATATTCGTTTGTGGAGCTTCTGCTGAGATATTTATATACACATAAATTCAGGCCAAAACCCGATTCTTTTATATTTCCCCCCTTACAGATTCACATTCGTTTGCCTTCAGTGCTATATATGTTGAAGATTATATATTACTGACTGACCAAATTTAAAATTTTCATTTATCTATACCTAAATGGTTCCAATATGTGTATGTTAATTAGAAGAAGAAATTGCTAGAGAGATAAGACAATTTTTTTGGCCTGCTCTCCTAAGTGAATTTCTGAGCATCCGAAATGATGTACTGAAGCGAAGTTTTATAATGTTTATGTTATAAATATCTTTTCCATGTGTGGCAGAATATATATGTTCATTCATGTCCCCTGTAATAAACAAATGTTTCAGGTATTTTTTTTATTGTTATGAGGATTTTGGGAAGCCGTTTCATTCATTGCATCAATCGAACGACCTCAGATTCTAAGAAAAAATCAATGAGAAAAAGAGGGAACCATGTGTTATACAGAGTGTGGGAACTTGAAATCTGTCGGAAAATGTGTCTTTTGTTACAATGCATATTAATGTCCATTGAACCTTATATACAAAACAAAGGACGATTCCTTGTCCTCTGAGCATTTAAGTTTGACATTACATGATACATACTGATGCATGGGTATAAAAATCTGCTTTGTTTCCATCTTTGGGTTGAGTGATGTTTTGAAGTTGGTTTAGGCCTCCAAAAGCCAATTGACAAAAAATAATTAAACTCTCTAGAAAGATAATTTCTTCAAGTGATGATTTGTTGGAATTCCATGATTTTCTATGTTTACATTAAGCATCACATCTACCATGTTGTTCTTCTTTCTATGATGCAACAAGCAAATCTGGTCTTTTTCATGTCTCGTGCTAAGGTTAACGTGAATGTGTAATATAGAAGAATATTGTATTCTTTACCTGCTTAGAAGGCGAACTGCTGTTTGAACCTTTTTGGCTAAAGCTAAGAAAAGAAGCTTGATAGGTGATCATGAGAAGGAGCCAATTAGGACACATGCATGATGAGGTGTCCTATATTGTGAAATAGGAGAAGTTATGGGGTCCCATCCTCTCTTATTCGTTTTACACTGGATCTGGACGGCTCAAGCGTAGAAGTTTGCAGAAGAAACGAGAGAGCTTCTGGTTTTGTTATTACGTGTTCAAAGATACGTATGAACAGAAGCAGAGAATCTTCCCTTTCCTTTGACTGTTCCCTTAAAATGTATGTATGTATGCGTTTTAGTCTACAAAGCGCTACATTCCTCCATCAACTAGTTTAACTTGATCTTTCTACAATGCACATGGAAATATAGAACTAAATGACAATCTCAGCTTGCTACATTTCAGACACGGCACGTGGGTTCTAAACGCCAATCAATGCCAGATTATATTATATAACATGTGTGTCGAACACTATGGTTGCTTTTGTTTGATATTGACAAACTTTGTGCAGATGAATTCCCCCTCTCTGAAACTGGGGCCTAAGTTTAATTTGCGACTCCCGGGATTTTTCTAGTTGTAATATTGTAAAGCAATGAGGTACGATGTGTGTAGAATTGGACAAGGGACATTATTGATGTGTGTAATTATTGCCTGTGTTTTTATTTACTTCCTTCCTTACATGCATCCAAAAATTGACATTTAATTTGAAACAGTACGTCGAGTAATCTTACTTTTAAAAGAAATCCGAGGATTAAAGTAGGAGCAATTATTTATGATATGTCATGTGAGTTCACTCATTTCTCACATCATCATTATTGTGGCAAAGAATAATTGCTCGCCACGAAGAAAGGCAGCAGGATGGAGTTTAAGATCCAACATTAAGCATGAGATTAATGATCTAAGTTTGGCCTTATTAAGACATAATTTTATTCGATCTTTTAATCTATGAAAATCATATATATGCTTATATTATTTGCTTATGGAACTTTAATGACTTTTTTTTTTATAAGAAAAAGTTTTGGAAGGGTTTGACACCAGTCCCCTACCAAGGCCAGGACACGGCCCCGGGCTTTATGAGCACTTACTGGGGACTTACGAGATCGCCTACCAAAGGAGTCCCAGCGACAGCAGAAGGGATCGAACTCACGACCCAAGCGCCTAGTCCTGAATCCCTTACCATCTGTGGCAACTCTCATCGGCACTTTAATGGCTTTTTAAAATTAAAATAGAGAAATAGGTTGCGTTTTTTTTTTTTTATTGGTGCGTGGCATTGTGATACATGTTACGATACCAATAAAGGAGTAGTCTTTTGCAGACTAGACTTTCGCATCCACATGGCCCCATTTCACACGAAGCCGATTTGAGATTGAACCATGACTCTGAATATTTTTCTTGATATGAGGGCTTTTTGTGTCTAATTTCTAAGAAAATTCTGGTGACAATTACTGTCCTGTGGTGAAGGGTATTTAGAAGGTTTTTTTTTTTTTTTTGCTCGTATGTGAGTTTTTCTTTAATACTTCGTTGTTGGGATTAATACAAATTTACTTTTTTTTTTGGGGAGTTAATTTTACACTAAAACAATAAAAACAAAGAAAAAACAAAAATTCACTGGATGTGTAGAATTTTGATATGTGAATGTGGAACCGATATGCCATTTACACATAAATAAATATCTCCAATATTTGGGAATCTAATTCTATTTAGGCTTTTCCCCAATAACGAAGAAGAAACCACATTCCTTGGCAAACTCTTTTGTCACGTTGCCTGATTTGAACTCAGGCAATCGTCTTTTGATCCATTTGAAGTTTTGTTTCACTTTGGGTTGCCTGTACGGCTTTTACCTACACGTTCATTCCTACGCAGAAGCCCAACAAATATGGCCACCAGGAGAAAGACTGAATGAAGTTGACCTGACATAAATTTAAGGAAAATTAAAATAAAGGATCAAGAAAAAATAATTTTTATTTAAAAAAACAATGAAAGGATTCAATATCAAAAGATAAGTTCAAAAATACAAGATTGTCCCTCAAATTTACTGCTGCTTCCAGATAACACAAGACAGGAAGCCAAAAACTCAAAACACCTTCTTCTCTTCAATGACCAAATTGGCCCCCCCACCTTCCTCCCCACTGCCATTTCCACATGCACAGCAAGGGACGGAAGGCTTTTAATAAGAAACATTGTTTCTCTTAAAAAACATCAATGTCATGGAAAATTACGATTGTGAAAAAAGTAGTTTATTGTTCGTTCATTTTATCATATCGAACCAAGTTTTGTATTCTTGCATTTTCAAAATTACTAGACTGTTGACAAATTATTTTTTGATATATATGTTTCTCCTGTCTAGATCTATGAACTATAAAGGAAGGTTAGCCAGTGGCAGGTTCACTTGGGGACTTTGGGATTGGGGCTGTGCGCTTGGGAGGATGGTGATCAGTACAGCAGTGGTAAGCAAAAATCATAAAAATGGATATTAATTGCCTTCCATATATATATGATGTGTCTGGCAATGGCAATGACAGGAAGAAGGCATTTGAGCTTTTGGTGTTTTCCTTGTATGTTGCGAAGAGACAGGTGATTTAATTAAGGGGTAATTTAGTTTTTTTTTAAATTTGTTATTTTAATATTTGGTCCCTAATAATTAGAGTTTGTATGGTCTTTTACATTAAATATAGTTTCGATAGGTCCTTTGTTCTGATTTCTTCAAATTTATTTACATATAACTACGCTTCTTCAACATAAACGCGGGAATTAACATACAATCCTTGCATTCCCACTACAAATATTAGATCTTCAAACAACTGTTGCCCATGTTAGTTTGCCCATATGCGTTTGAATTTGGATCTATTTTTGGAACTGCAAGAGAATATGTAATTGGATCGAAGAGGGGACCACTGTTTTCTCATAGTGAGGCAGAGTGAACATGGAGTGAAAGCCTATGCAAATCAGTGTCTGTTGTGATGAACTAAAGAATGCAGCACGGGATCCGCCATGCACGAGCTTCTGCAATTGAGAAACACCAAATAAAACTGATGATAAGCCGTACAAGTGCACCTAATGTGTCACTCACAATTATGCAATTATTAACATATAATTAGAAATATTCAATTTTGCATGCACAGTTGCACACAAGCTAACAGAAAAATGTATTACTGTTTGCTTATATTTTAGAGAGTTGGGTCATTTCTGTTCATCAACTAGAGTTATAGGAAAAGGATTCGATGATCATCACCCGTTGCAGAAGCAATTACATTATTCTCTGCTTCTGGACGAATCTGTTGACGCCTTCCGTGGAAAGGCCACAAAGAAGCCAGTTGAATCCGAGTCCATCTCAAGCACCTACGCAGCCTGCCTTCTCCGCCACTGTCTTCACCGGAGTCGGAAGATTCTGGCACCTGCACCTCGAGCCGGCAAACAGGGCAAGAATTGTGAAGCCTTAGCCACGGAACAATGCAATCTGAATGGTATATGTGCTTGCATGGCAATTCCCTTGCATCACCGTCCAGTTCAAATTCTTCCTGGCAGACCGGGCAGTACGAGTTCTCCTTCAGATGGCTCTCCGATATTTTCACACTTGGAATTGCACTGATAGCTCTCTCCGGCGCCGGTGGTGCCCCCGGCCTGTCATTTTCCGTCAGCTGGTCAATCAGTTCCCCCAAACCAGGACCAAAGTAGTAGTCTCTCGGGTCAACACCACGCGGTATAGGAATTTGTCCCCGTGGAATCAATTCCAATGGGTCAGACGGATCGATCGGTGGAAGAATTAGCCAAGTCCGAGGATGAGGGAGAATTTCAGGTTCTGGAACATCTGCGTCGACATCCCGAGCCCGGCGACGTCGCCGACCAGTAACGCGACGTACGGGGATTTCACCGTCGGATTCGGCATGACGTCTGCCATCTTGTTGGCGTAATCGCTCTCGGGCCTGAATCCAACGGAAGCGTGGCGGTTGAGTTTGGGGATCGTGGAGACGGCCATCAAACTGCCTAATGGGCGGGTCAAACAACAAGGAAAGAGCTTCTAACAAACGGGCTTCCGGTGATGGATCCGGGTCGGTAAAGTCCAAGACTAGTCTAGGCCTTGATACGTTGATTTCAGTGACGAACTGGCCTGAACAAAGTGGGCAAGCAATGTCCGTTGTGTCCGTGGAAGGGAGACGGAACATTCGGTTGCACTGGTAGCACCAGTACATCAGATTCGTCCTGGCTTCGCCATTAGTCCTTCGCCGAGGAGGGCTCAGAGACATTACGGTTTTTCGAGTTGCAAGACCGAAAACTAAATTGGGCCTCCATCTTCATGTGAATAACAATCATTCAGGAAAGCACAAACCACCAAGCAAGGAATGACTTAATGGGCTACAACCAAGTTATTCTCTCTCTTCTTGGGAGTTCCGTTTCGTTTTTTACTTCTTATTGAAGGAGCTTCCCATCATAATAATAGTATGGGCCGTTTGGTAAGGGAAAATTTGAGGAGGGAAAAGAAGATTTTAAAAGATGGGGGAAGATAAGTTGTTTGGTAGGGAGAAAATGAAGAGATAGTAGTTGGTAAAGAATTAGGAAAAATCTACTTTACCTTCAAAATCAATTAATTCAAAATAAATATATTTTTTTTTCTAAAATATCTTTTTAAAAAATTATGCTTTTATGAAGTTTGAACTTGTGAAAAAAAAATTCCCACTAAATTTGAACTTTTCCACTAAGTTTAAATTTAATAGGTAAATTTGTCAAAAAAATATGAATAATGACGTGGGAACTTTGGATCCTATCAATTTTAGTGGGATCTGATCTTTCCACATATGATGGAAGATTGGTGGGCTCGAGAATTTAGGTTCCCAGGTGGATTTGTCCAAAATGCATACTAAATAGGGGAACTTGTTAAACTTCCTTTCCCTTTCCATTGAATCTGTGTACCAAATGGGCTCTAATACTAATAGTATTTGTCCAAGGAGATTACGGCCAGGATTTGCCCTCAAAGAAGTTAAGTGACTCCATTGGGATCAGGGCTACTTTTGTCGATATCTAAATGGGCCTCGTAGCCCATTTCCGTATACAGTCCAGACTATGACCACGGCCCAACAAGGAAAACAAAAAGGAATAAGCAAATGGCTTCGGGTGACAGCTTCAAGTGTTTCGTGCCGAATACGCGTAGTTAAGCTTGCTGAACCGCCAACCCTGGAACAAGTCTTTATCCAGGAGTACAAGCGTTTAAATTTTCATAATAGTGTTGCATTGTCATTCCAATATATTGACCACTCCTTCCATCATGGATAATAGCCTTGAGGTCCTTTTGGATTCAACTGTGTCGACTAATTAATTAACGCTGCCAGTTTAGTAGTCGAGGAGATTAGCCATATAGAGGTAGGAGTAGGACCATTATATATGATCAAGATTGAAAGAGAGAAGGGGAACAGGTAAAAGTTTGACTAGTAGCTACACGCCATCCATATTATATAGATGTACGTAATAATTGATTTTGGAGCAGGTGGACTTTTCAGTTGAGAATCGTTAAAACAATCACATGGTCATGGTAAAGGTGAAAAAGAAAAGGCTATCAGGCTACGTGCAAAACCAGTCCTTTCCCTTCCCTTGAGATTTAGGCACTGCTGTCCAATAAATAGTACTAGCTTAGGTAGCCCTCTGGATGTTGAATAATTACGGTGAAAAAGAATATATCTAATTGGGAATATACTTTGAAAGTCCCGGTCGTCTTCGAATAGTATACAGAGGTGGAGCCCGTAGCGTACGTAGGCATAATTGAGCTACCCTTGTTAATCAAGAAATGATACACTGATGGAAACTCCGTATTCAACAGATCGTTGAATTAAGGCAGCAAGCTCACCAACCAAATACATACACCTTGACCTCTTCCAAGCCATATGTATATATGGACGAAATACACCAATCAATTTATTAACGAACGTTGACTTTACGGTTTTTGTTTCAGTAGCAATTTCAAACCGTCATCAATACTCAACAGGCCCCAGTCACAGTAGTCTAGTTTATTTGAACATAATTGCAATCCTCGAATTATTAGCTTACGTCTTTGACAGACCAGAGTTCATTAATAGAAGAATATAATGGGTGACAAGAGAATATATATGAGGGGGAAGATATAAATTAGAACTAAAAAGAAGGAGCAAGGAGGGATGGTGGGAATGCTGGTTTTGTCACGATTTACGTGTTTAGTAATTCGTGCACGTAAGAATAGCGAAAGCCATGTATATATTCTTTAATTAATTAATTAATTATATCGTGAAATTAAGCCTGCTTAGCTTCAACAACATTTTACAAGCCACGTAACCTAATGGAACGCGTCATTTTAAAGAAACCGAGATATAGATCGAAGTCGACGCATGCATGAAATTCGAAAGAGAAACGATGAGATCAGGTAAGGTGGGAATTATTAATATGAATACTGATAACTATGAATATAGGTGTGTGTACATATTCACACAAGGCTGGCAGAGCATTACGGGTTTTGAGTTGCAATCAAGTCATAAATAATGTACCACGCAGCTACATTCAATTTTGAGTAGAGAATAATAAGGTTAATCTGCTCCCTGTTCTTTTTCTGCGTACCTGCTTCAAAAGTTCAAATGTCATTGTAGGTTGACTGTGGTGAGTTGCATTGAGCAAGCTTTTCCTCGTTTGAAAATGGCCATCTGGCAGTCAAACCAGACCACGTATTCCCCGGCTTCAGTTAATCACAAATGGTCAATTACTGTGTGTGTGTGTAGTTATGCCAATAATTGGTTATAATGTTTTATCTACTAAGTAATTAATTAATAATGAATCAATGGTGGCACTGGCAGTCAAACCAGTCGATGAGTTTTTCCTAAGAGCTGAACCAGTATTTTAATTCTGGAGATTCAGATCTTGTCAAAGCTTTTACGCAACATAAAATAGTCAAAATCACAAGAAGACTTAAAATTTGGTTGTACATACATATCTCGCATTTTGATATCGGAATATTCAATTTCTCCAACCTACTTTGCATTTACTTTCTGGGTCACCAACACTGCACTCTCTCCTGATCGAAAATAGACAAAAGTAATTGAAGTCCCTGCAAAATAAATTTGGAATTAAAAAAAAAAAAGACCAAGAGAAACAAAAAACAAGCACAAAAGTTAACTACATATAACTGATATGGAAGGGACTAGAAAATCAGTCACATGCATGTTTAATTTCAGATGACTCAAAATGACACGTCCCCCTCTAGCTCATAGCTTAATTACTCAGCCTACCCAGAAATTAAACTTCCCCAGTTGGACCACACCTTGTTCCTAGTAACTCAGGCCTACATTATGGTTTTTGGGGTGTGACTAAATTGCAAGCAAAGCAATTAGTTGGTCAGCAATTATGATTTGTGCACAGTCCTCACGGTGGAACATCCCGCTTCAATCATAACATGCCACATGGGAATCCTTGCAGCAACAAAGATCAAATACAATAATTTCATCCCTCCCTTGGCGTAGGACTCACTCTTCACTAGTATCTAACTCGTGTTGTAACATCAGACTGTGTGGTCAACTCAACTCATCATCAATCTTGGCTATATTGTTCTGTAAGGATCGGCCGGTTCTATGTGAAGGGATCACTTAATTGATTTTGAACACAATATGGCTGCAAAAATTGATGTTACGGATGATTTTATATATATTTAAAATCTCCAGTAGTGTTGAATAGCAGAATTCTACAATGACAAAGCTCTACTGATTGGCTATGTTAATATATACTGTGCTCTTCGGCCATCCACTTGGTGCTTCGATGTTAATTTCTTTGGTTAAATTTCCAGATTACTGTAGTTTTATGCTCAGAAATGCACTTAAGAGTCATTTTAAATTTTTTGCCAAGTTTGTGGCAATGTCAAAATTTGTTTTCTTATGTAGTAATATCTATTTATTCATTCTCTTTAGAATTCAACTTCTTCAAATACGTTGACATAATTGCCTGAGAATAAACAGATCATGTTAGCTTAGTGCTGATTAAAAAATGTGACGAATCACTTTCAAAGAAAAAAATTTAATCGTGCAGGCTAATGATTAAAGTACATAAAAAGGCGAAAGCGGTCAAAGTACTAGTAAAATTATGCACGCTGACATAATTTGCTGAAAAAAATTTCAAGCGTTGGTTAAGTTAGGTAGACCAAACTCGAGAGTGTGTCACCTGTGTCAAGTATATTCTCTCCACAGTGCCTTACTCTTTGGGACATTGGCAGCAAAGCATAGTGCTTTACATGGGGATTCTGAAGGAAGAAAAGGTTTTTTTAAAAAAAAAATATCAAAGGAAGAAAAGGTTTCAAAGGAAAATAAAACAAAGGCCTGCATATATATTACTATCATTACGCCATTATTTTAATTCTTCATGGTACTTGGTCAGAAGTTGACCCAACCGTAGGCGACAAAACCAAGATTATCAGGAATTTAAATCACAAGACAAACATTAATGACAGCCAATCTGGGTGTCATAATGTAGTATTTATATTCCTAAATGTTAGTGTCCTGCTGTGAGATGCAATGGAATGCGTAAACCCAGTTTATTTTTTTCCCCTTTTGTCCGTGGCATCTTCTTTTCCCATGGCCAAGGCGCTACTCCGCACTAGTACTTTGATAGGGGAAGCCGAAAGCAGAGTAGCCTAAACGCGGAGACGGCAATTCAAATACAGAGTGAGTTAAAGGCTTAAAGCACCCCTACGAATATTCTACTGTACATCTCCTTTTCTCGGACTCCTGTAAGAAAATGCACTTGAAAACTTGAACATTACAGATTTCAATCTGGGATTTGTCAGAATTATAAAATGAAAAATACAGGCAGGAGAGACAGTCATGGACTTCTAAATATAAATTAATCACTAAGCACAATGCATGGATAACGATCAAAAACACAAAAATATCTTGTGGCTGATGCATCACACAGCACAATGCATGGACAGAAGTGGGAGAGCGATCGTTTCCATGATTACTGCCAGATCCAGATGGGCTGTGAGTGCTAGTGCAATGCGATTATGGTATTGATGCATATTTCGTTTCTTTCCTATTCAAATACTATAATTGTATTAAAATAATGAGGGCTTGTCTTATAATGTCTCCTAAGACATGGAACCGGTCTTCATGGGAACAGGGAGACAGGATTTTAAATGGGGCTGAGGATTTTTTGACTGTTTATTGGGAGTTGTTCGGCTCTGTCCACATTTGAATCAATCGCAACTTCACCTTTGTGCTTATCGCGTCGTCGACTAGGGTTAAATCCTGGCACAGGCAAAGACCCAACCGTTGTTCGGCTTTGTGCTTATTCAAGAAGGTCAAGCTCATTCCAGCTTTTACCTCTTCTTTGATAGCGATTTCATCGGGTTTGAAATATCAAGTTCAGCATAATTCCACGGATAATTGATTGAAAAAGGAAACTTCCTCGAACCGTCCTTAACATGGAATCTGTCAGTGACCAGCACTACTTACTTGTAGTGCAGTGGTATTAAGATTCATTTCCCACCTAGGTCCTAAGTTTGATCCCCCTCCTCCTCGCCTTGCCTTGCCTTGCCTTGTATAAAAACAAAATGGAATCTTTCAGTGCAAATTAATGGCGTGAAACTTGAATTTCCCACTCCCCAATTGCCCCGTGAAGAAAATGGCGTTGAAAATTATCTTGCTGTTGATTTACATGGCTTTATATACAAGTTACAGTGTGATGCTCTAGAAGCCAGTATGAAAACATACTCTCACTAAATTCAACCTCTGACGAGTTTGCTCGACGAGGTGACGCATGATTCGCAACTAATTGAGATTTAAAATTAGTAAACTTTACAATTTACAATTCAAAGGAAAGCTGGTCTAGTTTTAGACAAGGGTGTCGCAAAAATTTCCATCCATCCTGTTCTGAACAGCTTTAACAGCGGCAACTCTAGCAGCGGTGGCGGCTCTGTTGGCAGCAGCTATAGCTTTATTCACTTGTTCATCCACCCGGCGAAGCTTTACGGCATTCTCTGCTGTTTTCCTAGCAGCCTTCAGATTCAATTCCAACAGATAAGAACATAGTATTGACGTTTCTAAAGGGAATATGAGGATAGAACATTTGAACGACATATACCTGAACAGATCCGAGGACCTTATGGGTCACTGATGGTAGAGGGTGAATGAGGTTGCCAGCATCCCATTCACCGCATTTTCTGTCACCATTTCGAAAAGTGTAAACGCCATTACCTTGCCTGCGACCTTCATGCCACGCTCCTTCATAACAATGGCCATTAGCAAAATGGTACACCCCAAATCCATGTATTTTGTCTCCAAAATACTCTCCTGCATATCTATCTCCATTCCTTTATCACAGTCAAAAGCGTTGTTGATTAGGGGTTTGCATAGAGAACAAGTAACAGCACAAACTACAGTAATTGTATCTATCACCAACAACTTCAAAAACCGACTCTCAGATTAATCTATGAAATCTCAGCATATTCAAAAACTAGGCCAACCAAACTTGAAGCCATTTCAACGCGCAACTAATTTCATCGACAGACACAGACTGTAAAGAATCGGAAACCATGGTTGGGCAATTCCACTTAATTGCGCATTAAGTAAGTAGTAAAACTAAAGGAAAAGAAAATGGCTCACACACAATAAAAGAAATAGAAAACAAAGACCGCATTACAGTTCCCCATCAATGCAAATGCCGGACAGACAGATCGCAGAAACTCACCTAAAATGGTAGCATCCGAGGCCGTGCTTGACGCCGTACTTGAACTCGCCAATGTAACAACTTCCATCGGAGCAAGTCTGTACTCCCACGCCATGGCTCTGCCCGTTACACCATTCTCCTCCATAGGAGTCCCCAGTATAGAACCTATAAATCCCATAACCATGTCTCAGACCCTGCCTATACTGTCCCCTGTAGCGACTGCCTCTTGCCCAGGTCTCAATCCCATACCCATCGTACCTTCCGTCCACCCAGTCACCCTCATATCTCGCGTTCGCGAAGTAATTGTAAACCCCACTTCCGTTATACTGTCCCCTGTAGCGACTGCCTCTTGCCCAGGTCTCAATCCCATACCCATCGTACCTTCCGTCCACCCAGTCACCCTCATATCTCGCGTTCGCGAAGTAATTGTAAACCCCACTTCCGTTACACTTTCCTTCGTGGAACTCGCCCTCGTAGAAGTCACCATTGCCGTAAAATTCCACGCTCTCCCTGATAATTCTCTTCTTCTCCCTTGGTCCTTCAATTTGTGTCGAGTCACCGATGAACCACAGAACGGGCTTTGAGTTCGTCTTTGAAAGGCCAAGTCTTCTCAGATTCTCATCCCAGGAATGTTTCAGAATAGAAAGACTCCGGTGGATGGCCCCCTTGTTCTTAATTGCAAAGTATAGCCCGACGGCGATAAAAATCAGCGCTATTAAAAGGTTCTCCGAGTCGAGCATATGTTCGCGCTCGAGGTAGACAAAGTAGAATAGGTAGAAAAAGAGAGAGTATGTGCAATAGAAAATAAAACTGAACGAGGTTATGACAATAACCGGGACATTGGTCCAAGATGAACCGGTTCGTGAGGTGGTAGCCGGCATGGGGTGCTTCACCTTCTGCTCCTCTTCGTCTTGAGCCGCGATAGCATCGTCTTCGTTGATCGAGGAGAGGCTGTGAGCGGAAGAACGAATTGTGGGTGAGGAACGAAGGAGGGAGAAGTGAGTTCTGGTAAGCTTGGCCTGGCTCTTCTGGCCTTCCATCGCTGAGTGTATTGGATCCGAGAGAGGGTTCAGATCTTTCTTCCCAACTAAGCTCTCCTGTAACGAGATATTCTCGTGACTAAGACTGCTCCCGGTGCCGCCGGCAACATCTCAGGCGGTGCGCGAGAAGCAGTGAGAGTGAAGTTAGCGGAAGAAAGCAAGCTCGGATCATCAAGAGAGAGGGAGAGGGAGAAAGTCGATGAATTGAATTTCTATTTTACTGCGAGAAATTGGGTTTTCGAGGGAGATAAATAAATAAGGGGCACGGCTGCCATATGGGAAATTGGGAATGAATTCGCATTGGTGCCGCCGGGGTTTAAAAGCAAGAAGCAAGGATAAGGGGGGAGTTCAATTCAATCTGAACCGTCAGATGGATATCTGACATTTGTATATCTTCAACTGAGCTTGTCACCGTCCATTCTCAAGAAATTGACCTCGAAGATATGGTCGTGGCGTCGTATCTGATTCGCTTCACCGGAGCAGGCCGGCACGTGCCTTCACACTTTTAGGCTAATTTGTTGAATTAGAAATAGAAATGTTTGCTATTTCTTTCTAAGTTTATATAATATTTGAAAGTATTTGATTCTTCCAGTTTCATTTTAATTAAATAAAAATATGAATTATTTTGTCTTGTGAAAAACCAAAACCACTAATTTAAAATCTGAAAGACTAAAACTAAAATAAAAAAAAATTTAAGGGATCAAATATTGAGTGAACCGGAGAGAAAAAGCACAAGTGGGATAAAGGTTATAAGGGTAATTTTACTGATGAGGCAATATCCAACTAATTTTCATATTTTTATCATTTCTAGGATATTGTAATTTATCACTGTTTTAATTATTTTTAATGCTCTATTAAAGGATATTGCTGCTGCTGCTGATTTGTTGTGATTATTCTTATGGTTTTCATTTGTTGGCAGACTTGAGTATTGAATTCAAATTGCTGTAATTTTTTACAGCTTTCTCTTCATTATTTTCTTGTCTCCAGTATCTTCCCGTCCTTAATGTATGTTCAAATTTACAACAAAAAATGAATCACTTCTAAACATCTAAATCGTTAATATATGTTAATTAGAGAGCAGTTTTTTTTTTAAAAAAAAAAAAAAACTCAATTTTTTTATTATTTTTATTTTCCATGAAAATAATTTGACCAAAGTAGTATACAAATGCAATTTTTATCTACACGTTTGATCAGACTTTTCGAACTAGTATTTTTTAAATGTAATTTAACCAGATTTAAATGTTAAAAAAGATATAGTCATTAAAACATTTTTTAAATCATGAGTATTATATTATATTGCAGGAGGATAAGTATGTTTGAAACGGAGTCCCTTGATCTGAACTGTTCTAGCCAAAAAGAAATACTAGTGCAGTTGTTGCTGGTCCTTGAGTGCTTAGCATTTGAGAAGATCCATCAAAAGACAGCAACTTTGAAAAGACAGAGTTAAAAGTCGACGTTGAGCTAAGATCATAGCAAAGGGCCAAGCTTATGTTGGCAGCACACATTTTGATTTTATACGAAGATGGGGGCATTTAGATGCAGGATATCTGGGGAAGGCAACACCAACCAATTATACAAGCACCCCAAATGTAAATTTGCAGAGTGGCTTTCGGAAATACGAAAGAGGGGCAACCATCTGTAAAATTTACATTCAATTCACTCACAAAGTGGGTCAACAGTGTTGTCAGCTAAACATAAATGCCCAACCATAAAATGCATTATTGTTCTCTCCCAAATGTAACTTCATTCTCGGATTCACTCATTGCCTCTTTCTGGCAAGTTCCTAGTTCCAGTTGCTTACGTTATTGATTTGTTTTCCTTCGCTCCTCTCAATTCAAATTCACAAACAAGAACCATGTCACTTTCTTTTCTTTTCAAGTTCAACCTAACCCTTCTATTACTTTCCCTCCCTACATTTAAAATCACAAGACCCAGCTAAGATTTTGTTAAGAATCACCTTCCTATGTTTTACAAAACCAATAAAAGTGTTTTTAGGATGGATTTAGAAAAAATTTGTCAAATACTCTCCAAAAGCCTAAAAGTATTTTTATTTTTTATTTTTTGTCTAAAACCATGATTCCGAAAAATTCTACTTTTTTCCACTTTTTTCATTTCTCACCTCATTTTTTTTTTCTTCTTTCACTTGTGATTCATGAATTGTGACTAATATGTGGCTTATTCATGTGGATTGAGGGAATGTTGGAGGAAGAGACGATTCTCTTTAATTAATAATATTCTTTTTGATAATAGTTAGATTTTTTACAAAAATTGATAGAATTTTTTATTATTAAATGATATGGATATGAGTATTGGTTTTTATTATGGAAAAAACACTAAGCTTATAAAGACCTTAGTTAAAAATTTGTCAGATTTAAAACAACAAATCACTCTTATTTGTTTAAAGTTCCATTTTTTAGTCTTTAGATATTTAACCATCAAATAAATCAAGGTTATCAATCTATTAAGAAAAAGCATTTTTACTACTTTTTCTTCCTAAGCTATTCTTCTAAAACTAATTTAAATGGGTTCACTCGGCATGGTAGCTTAAGTTAAGCAACGCCTCAGGCTAAGCTTAAAGTTAAGAGGGCTATAGAACTCAATCCACTTATTGGACTGAGCCGTGATACCCACGGGCCATCCTCAATCTGTTCATACCAAAATGTGCCAAGTCTATATCATATTGCTATCATCCCATACCCACGCAGAAAGTTGTCCATTCATTTTGATATCCACCAATAAGATAGTCCCATTAATATTATGCAATTAGCCTTGGCGTTAAATGCATTAAAAAACAGTGATAGAAGAAGCAAAATCCTCAACAGAAAAAGTTGATGCACACCGAATAACAAAACGGATTTGCTTCCATTAGCAAATAGCAAATTCCAGGAGCTTCAAGGACATTATTATTTCTCGAAACGACAACGCCTTCAATCTAATACTAGCTAGTACTACCCTCCAAGAAGGATCATCCCCTAACTCATCAGTCTTCAAACAAGTGCCAGTTATGATCACTTTCTTTTAAGCTTCTCCTTCATCCTCTCTACTGCCGCCCTCAAAGTTTGCTCATCCTTGCAGAAAGCAAATCGAACTAGGTTCTTTCCCTCCTCTGGATTTAAGTAAAACACACTGGTAGGAATGGCCACCACTCCAACCTCCTTAGTTAGATACTCACAAAATGCAACATCATTTTCCAATCCAAAAGGTGTGTGATCTGCAACCACAAAGTACGTTCCACTGGATGGGAATACCTTGAAACCAACAGCCTTCAACCCTTCCACCAAAATAGCCCTTTTCGCCATGTAGTCCCTCTTTAACTCCTCATAGTAAGAATCTGGGCCTCTAAGGGCTGCAGCTGTTGCCCACTGCATTGGAGCAGAAGTGGAGAAAGTGAGAAAACAATGTGCCTGTCGGACTCCCCATGTTAAGTGTGGAGGTGCTATTGCCCATCCAATCTTCCATCCTGTTAACGAGTATGTCTTTCCTAAGGAATTCATCGTAACTGTCCTTTCGAACATTCCTGGAAGAGAAGCCATTGAAATGTGATCCATATCAAAGGACAACTTATCGTATACTTCATCAGTGAACACCAGAACATCATTCTCAATGCATAGAGATGCAATGGTTTGGAGCTCCTCACGGGTGAACATCTTTCCTGTTGGGTTGTGAGGAGTATTTATAATGATGGCACGAGTATTCTTGGAGATGACAGACTTCAATTCCTCCATGGGGACAGCGAAATCTGGAGGGCGCAAAGTGATGCCTTTTACATTTGCACCAGCGATGGACAGAGTAGCTGCATAAGAATCATAAAAAGGAGCAAACACGATAACCTCATCGCCAGGATTTATTAATCCCAACATAGTTGCGGCAATTGCCTCTGTACACCCACTTGTAACAGTAACTTCCTTTTCGGGGTCAACTGTAAGTCCAGTATCTTTCTTGAATCTATCTGCAATGGCGGAGTTCAGGTCTGGAACTCCATATCCCCGAGCATATTGATTTTTCCCATCCCGAATAGCCTGAATTGCAGCTTCCTTGACAAAATCTGGACCATCAAAGTTGGGAAAGCCTTGACCAAGATTTATGGCTCCATGTTTTATGGCAAGAAGACTCATGTGGGTAAATATTGTCCCTTTAAACTTCTCTAAGCGCTTTGCAACCTTGCATACAAATTATCAAAGCAAATCAAATCAAAGCAGTTTTAGATCAGATCAACTATCGAACCATCTTAAGAACCGAGAAAAACAGACCCAGACTAGTTTAAGGACAGCAAATCAAAGCAGTTTTAGATCAGATCAACTACAGCATCAGTAATAGTTGGCCCTATATATAGTTGCAATGGAAACAGGAACAGAAGTGAACATAAACTTTGATATTGGTGAATGTACTCCAGACAAGCTCAACCAGAAATTGATAACACCAATTCCAGGCTCAAAAAGTCAGACATGAGAACTCAATTCGCCAACACTGGGCATAATCGGAGGAGGCGAGCAACAGAAGGAAAGAAAATGGAGAGTTGCTGTACCCAAGGATGATAAAAGGGTAATTGTACAACCAAAAAGAGAAATGGCAAATAAGATTGCAGAATGAACAATTTGACATAAACGCATCATAAGAGGACTCACATAAATAAATAAAATCACTGAAGAGTGAAGTATTAATCACCAAAAATATGGGAAGCAGAGAGCCAAAAAGGGGACAAGAGGAAGTACCTGCAATGGGTGGTGGGTCTTGTGAGTGACATCGGTGGGAGGAGAGAGAGGTTCTTTCTGAGTAGAAAGAGTGGCCATGGCGGGGAAGAAAGAGCGCGAATTTGATGTTGGGATGAAGGAGGGATTGAAGACAGCGGGGAAATGCCGAGACAGGTCAGGGAATGAGGGGGGCTTGAATCTCATTCGGGGATGCGTCCGTGTACACGGAACCTGCATGTCAAACAAGCGGAGAATAGGGTTTCGTAAGCAAGGCAAAGCAGAGCATCAGCGATGGTGTCATGCGTAGGCCTTCAGCCTTTCAGAGTTCAGACAAATTGATATTTTCATTTTCGGAGGGGGTCGTGGACTCGTGGTGTGAGTTTGAGCATGTGGACGGCTGTGACTCCTCGAATGAAAAGAATATGCGTCGTACATTTTGGGCCTACGGCTTCAGCGCTCAATGGAAAAGGGCCGATTTGTTAAGGATGGGCCTAGGCCTAGCCCAAATAAAGAACTTTACTTTGATTGAGGTGAGCTTCACAACCCCATCTTTCATTCGGTCTTTATTTCAACTCTCTATCGGAGCTCTCAGTCTCGTGAAATAAACTTTACATTAATTATGGACTAGGTGAACCCCTCGTTCTTGGGCTTAACTGACGTGGGGTTGGTTTTCCTTACCTTTAAGGAGGGGATTCGATCCCTCCGTTGGTCAAGACACTGGGAGAGACATCCTAAAGGTCTAGGAAGCAGTAGTAACACTAGTAGAGGTGGAGACATATGTATTCTCTGGCCAATATCTCCTGTGGACTGAACGCTCTGCTCTTATACTGTGGGTGAGTCCGACCCTTTTCTTAAAATTTCTTTATAAAAAAAAAATATGGACTAGGTCAAGGAAGCCTAAGAGAGCAACCGTACTGCAGCTTCAACCGTCCATACATAGTAGTGCTCAAAAAAACCAAAGCCTGCACACACATCCACTTGTTCTGGTCAATTTCAAATACGACAAATCTATAACATGTGTCACCACAATAACACTGTCGCTACAGGAGGCTATCATCAAAGCATTATAGAAATCTGGAAAGGTGATTAGCTGGCAAGATGTTATTTAAGGAAAATTATGATTATGTCAGATTCCGTCTCTCTCCTTCCTCTATTTTTTTCTGAGTTATATACTCCGCGAGTTACCATCATCATTGAGAGTTCATTTAGTCTAGAGAAAGATCCTAACTAAACAACTCCGATTAATTACAAGTAGAAGGAAGAATGTCAGTTTCATTACCATTTCCGACCCCGCAATAATTGCCTTCGTTAATATACTAATGTGGATGGTGATCAAGCTGCTTAATCAATTGGCTGAGCTGATGTGATCTAGCGTAGCAATCCTGCGTCATGCATGATGTTCTAAATAAAAAAAAAAACTGCTTTCTCATCTGATCCAAAAAGTTAGAATATGAAAAAAAAAACACTTGTTTAGGAGTAGTAGTTAAGAGATCGATGAGTTATTTATTGTGTATGCGAAATCCAAACAGGGTGATGAGCAAGTACGGGCACATTCTCAGGAATCTTCCTCCCCGGCAAGAGAGGGAAATGCCACCAACCAAACACTCCTCCCACTTCCCCGCCAACCCTACTCTATTCCCAATATTCTTTTACCAACAAAACTACACACATAATAATTATATTATAATATATAACTTTGCCTTGAGGAGGGAATCAGGCCAATTCGTCATATATGAAATTAAGCCATTAATATATCATGTACTGTGCACTGCTGTATGAATTTATCGCTAGGTTCATATTTGTTTGAACCTCATTGGATTAATATCAGTATAAATACGTGTTACTCCAATCAATTCAAGCAACTAAAACAAGCAGGAGTTCATTATTCGCACGCACACTCAGCAATTCTCACAACTCCCAGTTTTACTAGCTGTAATATTATGATCAGCTAAAAGGGTGAGAGACTTTGTGTGTGTGGGGGGGGGGGTAAACTTCAAGCAGAAAGCACGACCAGATATGATGGACGGGAGAACATACTCACTCATATTATCTTCCCATCTTCTTGAAATTAATATCCTCCATGAAATTAGTATTTATTGAATGATATAGATTTGATAGCTCTAACAAAATGCTTTTTATATTTTCGTTTATCAGACAGTTTTAAATTAATTGCTCAAATTTAAACTGTAATTTGAATTTAATCATTCATTTTTATAATCTAATATTTAAATAATAATCTTGTAAGGAATCAAATTAAATCTGAACCTTTAATAATTAGCACCAAGAAAAGAACACTAAAAATAAGAGGAAAGAAAAAGAGGTTCCCATGATCAACATGGAACATATCATCTTCGTTGGGAACCAAAAACTAAGTTATGAATTGGCATGTTATACTTTTGTGCTTTTAGTGAACATTTTTCAAGAAGCTAGCGGAGATCACGGGTTTAACCAACAGCTCAGGACGGTATCTGAAACAAATATATAGAAAAATGAATGAAATATTGCAGAATAAAATCTGAAGAATCACAGTCAACCAATAGCCTCCCTGGGAAGGAAGACAAAGATTCTCAGCTAAATAGACAGAATTAAGAGTACTGGTGATAAGAACAAAAGCTACGCCAAATTCGGTTGTGCCTCATTTGGAAATACCAGAGGATGAGAAAAGGAAACATGAAGCAGTCAGGTGGGTGCATGAAATGATGAAACCATACTAGCTGCTTCGTTATTTAAGAGCAATACTCAAAGAAGACGCCATGAATTAGTGTCTATCCAGACACAAAAGCAAAAGCAGAAGAAGATCAAATCAAATCAAAATGGATAAAATTAGAATATTAATGACTGAGAAGGAGGGATTGGGGAAGAAGATGTCCAAATAGAGGCAGAGAGCAAACGCCTGGATCTCCAACTCAACACCAACTTATTGCAACCCAACACCTCCGCCTTAAACCCATCGTTGAAGAGTCCCAACAAGAGATTGGCTTGGCATTGGTTCGCGAAGCTTATGGCCACTCCCTTGTACCCAACTTCACCCAACCACTCCCCCCAAGATCCTCTCTCCTCTTCACCCCCGTTTCTGTATATCCTGACCACCGACCCGGCTATTCGGGGCCCCAAATACACCCGCTCCACCAGCGTCCTCGCCCCGCTTTGCATGGGTATCCCGGCCTCCACTGAATCGTACACCGCCGAGTAATGGTGCAAACACTCCATGAACCGACTCACAAACCCTCCGTCTCCGCTCAACCCCCTCTCCTCCTCTACCATTGTCACTAGCCTCGGATTCAACGTCTTCGCTCCATTTAGGAACGATGCCACCGATTCGGGTGCCCGATGAGTGAGGTGGGGGAGATGCAACATGCAGTTGAACACCAGGGCCTCTCCTCGAACCAGCTTCAGACCGGACGGTCGAAACGTTTCGTCTGGGTCCAGCCTGCATTGATGAAACGAGAACGGTTGGCCCAAGGAAGCCGCAAAAGCCGTCAAACGACGCCCCGTCTCTTGCACGGTGGTGATGGATCTTCTTCCGCCTCCACTTCGGGACAAGGCGGTGATCCTGAGGTGTGGCCCGGGTAGCCCGTCCGTTTTGGAAGCGAGGGCCTGAATGAAGGAGGCCCACTGGATGCCTTCCATGATGTCGTAGTCGATGATGTGGACTCGCCGCTCGTTGGCCACGGCCTCCAGGATGGCCTGATTTGCGGTGAAGTGGCCGAACTTGACGTAGGGGGACATGTCCTGAAGGAGCTGGAAGGCGGCCAGCATATCGAGTGGAGGGTGGTCCTCGCGGTGGGGTCCACTGCCGATGAAATGCTTGTGGTGGTGGTTGTTATTCTGTGGGCCTTCGAGCAAACCCTGCAAGGCTTCCGTAAAATACGCCGCCAGTCTCTCCATGTTGGAGCCGTCGGTGGGGGAAACTAACTCGTTGAGCCGAATCAATATCACGCGAGCCAGATCATAGGTCTTATTGGCGCCGGAGAGGGCTTCGGCGGCTGCCATCAGAAGGTGCACCAGCCTGAGACCCTTGAAATCCTCGACACCGTCCGTTAATTCCTCGTCCACCACGGTTACTTCCGTGGACGTGGAGTAGGCGGAGTTGTAGCCTTCTTCCGTGCCGTGTTGGTGGGGGCTGAGGATGGCGGCAGAGTCATCCAGCAGAGACTCTATGAGGCCTTGGAAGTCGTCTTGAGGGCCGGTGAAGGCGTCCCAGTTGACGAGGGGGGACCAGTGGTTCCAGTAGTCATCGTCGTCGGCAGGGGGAGTGGTGGTGGTGGAGCCGGAGAAATCAAGTTCATGGAGGGAATCGATACCCGTCATGGCGAAAGCGGAGCTTGAGCTGCGCAAGCTCGTCATGAACTCTGAGTGAGATCGTATCAGGCTTTGCGGAAGAGTGGGAGTGGGAGTGGGAGAGAGGAAGAGGGGGTTGGAGGAAGAGACAAGTGAGGACCAATCAGTGAAGTGTGATGAAAGGTGTGGGTGGCGGATCCAAGGGGGTTAGGACCGTTTTATAGTAACAAAGACGTGGGCTCAGGCTCCATCTGAAAAGCGTATGGTAAGCCCACCTGTATATCCTCATCAGCAATTATCTGAATTATATTCCTCATGATCATACACAACCCAGCATGTAAAACTCTGATTCATCACCTCTTCACATCTTTACGAGTTTGATCAAATAAAACGCGAAACAGTAAATACGTATTTACAAACTTAGATGCTAGCTTAATATGCAAGAGCTCTTATCTGCTTTCAATATTAGAAACACAAAAGGAGTCGCTAAATAAATTCCCTTTGCTTCCTGATTATCAGGAGAAGATGGTGTTGGACTGCTGGTAAAAAAACAAACAGAAGGGAACCAGGAAACAAGAACATAGAAATTACTGTACATAATGAGCAGTTCAATCACACATATCATTTGACCTCTTAAACGGCGGGCCAATGAGCATCGTTTCGTGAACTGTGATAGAGGCAAGGTTGGTAATTTTATTCCATGAAAAGGGTGAGCGAACGAGCAAGATGTATGTCGAAATGAACCGACAAAAAACAAAGGTTCAATAGTGCCAACAAAATCAGTGAGGACAAAATCCAGCAGTAATTATCAGCCCAATAAATGATGAAGCACTTGTTAAATAAGTAAAGTGATTCTTATGAGAGTTGGTATAGATGGTAAGGGATTTAAAACTAGACTTTTGAGTCGTAGGTTCGATCCTCTCTGTTGTCGTTGGGATTCTTTTGGTAGGCAATCTCGTAAGTCCTCAGTAAGTGCTCATAGAGCCCGGAGCCGTACCCTAACCTGGCCTTGGTGAGGGATGTCGAAGCCCCCAAAACTTTTATATATATAAAAAAAGTGCTTCTGACCACCCAAGCACGTATGGATATCATCAAAATGAAAGCTCAGTTTTCGAAATTAAAGCACTACTGCGGACAATGATGGGTTTGACATGGTATATACTTCCTCTTATCTTCCGGGGTAATTAATAATTCTCATAAAATAATAAAAATTATTAAAATTGTGTTAGAACTTAACTAATTTTTAATATTACTCATATTAATTATATTAAATTCTAATTTTATATTAATTATTACTCTCATTTACTACCGTTATTAATATAGACATACATGAAAAAAATAATTAATATTTTTTAGAAATAAATAAATACCTTATAAAAAAATTAAAGGTAAAGGTGCAAAAATGCCTTTGAGCTTTGCCCTCATGAGCGTCCAGCACCATGTGCTTTTTCTTGGAGCAAAAGTATCTACATGGTTACATTTTAGGAGTAAAAATACCCTTCTCCGTTAGTTGACCATTAACTTAGTGAAATTACCATTTTGCCTTTAGTTTAAAATAATTAAAAAACAAAACGAAAATACCCCACTCCCACCTCCCCTTGCCGGTGGGCCCCACCGCCGGCTCACCACGCCAGCGGCGGTTCGTCGGCGACCACCTCCGGCGACCGGCCGCCAAAGATTTTTTTTTATAACTATTTTAAAAATAATTAAAAAAACAAAAATACCCCACCTCTCGTTGCCAGTGGGCCCCACCACCGGCCCCCCCACGCCGGCGGCTTCCCACCGCCGGCGACCGGCCGCCGGAGAATTTTTTTTTTTATAACTATTTTTAAAATAATTTTAAAAAAAACAAAAATACCCCACCTCCCCTTGTCGGTGGGCCCCACCGCCGACCCCCCCACTCCGCCGGCCGCCTACATCCGGTGACCATCATCCTTCGGCGACCGGCCGTCAGAGAATTTTTTTTATAAATAAAATAAAAATTATTTTTGTTTTAATTATTTTTAATTATTTTAAAAATAATTATTTTTGTTTGGGTTCAAAGTGTGATAAAAAACAATTCATCTCTTGAAAAGGGACATATATAGTATCCCATTGACACCAATCAAAAATGTCAATTAAGCATTTTAAAAATAGTTATACAAAAGTAATGTTTGATTAACAATTTTGATTGGTGTCAATGGAATATTATATATGTCCTTTTTCAAGAAATGAATTTTTTTTATCACACTTTGAACCCAAACAAAAATAATTATTTTTAAAATAATTAAAAATAATTAAAACAAAATAATTTTTCTTTTATTTTTTTTAAAAAATCTCCGGTCGCCGGAGGTGGTCACCGGCGGCTGGTCTCCGGATGTGAGGGGGCCGGCGGTGGGGCCCACCGGCATGGAGAGGTGGGATATTTTTGTTTTTTTTAAAATTATTTTAAAAATAGTTATAAAAAAAAATTCTCCAACGGCCAGTTGCTGGAGGTGGTCGCCGGCGATGGGCAACCGCCGAAGTGGGGGGGCCGGTGGTGGGCCCACCGGCAAGGGGAGGTGGGGGTGGGGTATTTTTGTTTTTTTTAATTATTTTAAAAATAGTTATAAAAAAAAATCTCCGGTGGCTGGTCGCAGCGTGGGGGGTCGGCGGTGGGGCCCACCGACAAGGGGAGGTACGGGTGGGGTATTTTTGTTTTTTTTAATTATTTTAAACTAAGGGCAAAATGGTAATTTCACTAGGTTAACGGTCAACTAACAGAGAAAGGTATTTTTGCTCCTAAAATGTATCCATGTAGGTACTTTTGCTCTAAAAAAACACATGATGCTTGACGCTCCTGAAGGCAAAGCTCAAGAGTATTTTTGCACCTTTACCCAAAAATTAAATACACTTACTAATTAATACTTTATAATAATAATCCAGGGGTAATAATCCAGGGAAGTACTTGACAATGTATATAATAAAACTATAAAACCTTGTAAAGACGTTTAGCCTTGACATGTATTCATACGACAAGGCTTTACCGAGGTTATGCCTACGTGCTTGTTGACTAAAAAGTAGGTTATGCTTGCGTACTTGCTATAATTTAATTTCCGAGAACTCAATGTTCATTAAGGTCCAGTTTGGTACAGGAAACTTACGAGTGGGAGAGGGAAACAGAGTTCCCATATGAAAAACTTGTTTGACACGCTGGGTTTCAAGCACTCACAGTTCCCGTCGAAGTCAAAGCTCCCATAAACGTAGGAATTTGCCATCCCTCCAAAAGTGGCGGGATCCTGAAAAGCTTTTCGGGAAAGTGATTTATTGGGACGAAAAAACCCCTAAAAAAGTTGTGTCCATTTTTAATCCAGTTACAAGCGACAATTTGGAAGGAGTAGCCGAAGACGACAGTGGCCGCTTGAAGTCAAAGGGCTGGACGAGGAAGGTCGAATCAAGGTAAGCATTGAATCAGTTTTGTTGTTCTTTCACGATGTGCTTCTTTTAAGTCGATGCCCTATTTGTTCGATAGTAGGAAATAGTTACATATCTGTATTGGGTGTTGTGCTTGTGTGATTTTTTCTTCGATTCATGCCCAGTTAAGTCAAATGTGTGTGGATTTCAGTCATGTTCACCTGTTTAGAGTAGTGACTTTAATTCTGTAACTTTCATTCAAACTTCACTGGTTTGTTGGAACCTAAACTTTTGTCTTCTTTTGCAGTTAAATTGTATGATGATTAATTTTAGGCTATGATTCCATGCTTGTCATCCTTCTCACATCTGTCGTTGTTCTGCTCGTCAACCTATCCTTTCCCGTCGTCATCTTATTCCATTCTCCATCTGAACTACGACGGGATTTGGCAGGTTTCGTTATTGTTAAGTTGGAAAAAAAAAATTCATTCCTAGTTTTTTCTTCCAACCTTTTTTACTTTAAGGGCATTATGGGAATTTTATCTCAACTTCCCACTTAATCAACCCCCAATTCTTTATATCAAACATTTCATTTCCAGTTAACTTAAGTTTTATTCTCATGCCAACCAAATAATTCTATTTTTTTAGTTCCCTCTCATTTTCTCTTCTATTCATTTCCCTTCTTTAAGTTCCTTTCCCTCTTTAAATGTTCCCCGAACCAAACAAGACGTATATTCCCCACACAAAAGCAAAGTTAATTGAGTTTGCTACTATTATCTGCTGGTTTCATTTTTATTTTCCAAAAAAAATCAAATTGTTTAATTTGTTAAATAACTATAGTTCTCACACACACATTACCTGTTAATATTAAAGACATATATATCGATATTTAACTCTTGATTGTTTTCCATTTTAAATCTTGTTGAGTATTGGTGGTTGGTAGTTTGAACATTTTTCCTACCTACCTGATTGGTCTTCCCTGCCAGTCCTTATCAACAGAAGAGGAAAATGTAAAAAATGAGAAGAATTTGTAATTAATTTCATATGAATACAATCCTCACTTATATAGTCAGAACTCAGAAGTGAGTCGTGGTGAGCTGGATTTTATATAGAGATATGTATTTAAGACGCGTCCCACATAACGACAGTTGTACTTATATACAATTAACAACCTCTCTATTGAAGAGGAAAAAAACGTGACCAAACTAAAAGAAGTATGATGCACTCCTATATGGTTTTATCAAACTGTGAACAACTGAGTCAACTATATTTAGTTTGTCACGGAAATACATAAACAGAGGGCATGCCTATGGTTTTGTAAGAACATCAGCAATCTAATTTGCAACTAGAACGTAACATATCCAAGGAAATGCAAGTCCAATTCAACATGTTTAGTTTTGGCATGCGTAAGAGGATTAGCTGCAAGGGAGACAGTGCTAGAATTGTCATACTCATACCAAATGGTTAGAATCCCAATTAGATTAATGGACATCTCTTTTAAAAGAGTGATCAACCAAAGCACTTCTTGAACTAAATCTATAACACTGGTATTCTGCTTCAGTACAGTGACGTGAAACTACTTGTTGCTTTTTGGAAGACTAAGCAATAGGATTAGAACCTAGATAAGCACAGAAGCCACTAGAATGCCTATCATCAGGGTCATTACCTAGGTCAGCATCAAAAAACACACAAAGGGTAAATTGAGTGTAGAGTCTAATGTTTCATACTGTAATGGCTAGTGCGGTTAAGGTATCACAGAAGTCTTTGAACACACTCCCAATGTACGTAATTGCAATGTTGGTGCATGAAACGGCTCAAGGTACTGACTGCAAACTATATGTCTAGTCGAGTGATACATACATATTGAAGTGCACCCACACTGTTTGCGATAAAGAGTGGGATCATCCATTGGATCTCCTCCTTTTTTCTGTTATAGTAGTAACTTCTAGGGGTGAGCAAATCAAAACCGAAACCAAAAACCGAACCAAAGGCTATTTGGTTTTTCGGTTTCAGTCTATTCAGTTTTCGGTTCGGTGTTTTCAAAATTAATTCGGTTTTAACCGAATAACCGAAATATGGAGGTTTTTGTAAAATTGATTTGGTGTTGTATGTATTTTAGTTTTTCGGTTCGGTGTTTTTATTGGTAGGCTAGATATGGAGGCCCACAATAAAAAAAATATTTCGGTTAATTGCAAAAAAATTAGTTACTAGACCCGTTTCAACAAAAAAAAAAAGAAGAGACAATAAGGTCCAACTGAAGCCCAATAACCGAATTAATTGCAAAACCAAACCGAAACATATTGGTTAATTTGGTTCGGTTTTTTTTTTTTTTTCGGTTTCAATTCAATTTTAAGAATATATGTATTTCGGCTTTTCAGTTTTTACCGAAAGCTGAATGCTCACCCTACTAACTTCGAATCTATAGGAGTGAAAAGCGTTTTAGCATTAGCAAATCAATCTTTTTTAGTAACTCAGATATATTTCTTCTGAAACAAAAACAAGACAGTAGATGTGCAAGCAAATTCAATGCCTATAGTAAGACACATCACCCATATCTTTTAAGGAAAACATATCAATCATAGCATGAGTAAGTGTTTGAACATGTTTCTCATCATTACCAATGATAGGCAAATCATCAACATATATCACTAAATATTTGATGGTGAAAGTAGTATGATGAATGAATAAATTGCCTATCATTATTACCAATGATAGGCAAATCATATACATATATTACAAGTACTGGGGAGGAGGAGTCGAGCCATGCCCATGGAGCTCACCAATGGCCTTGGGGTTTAACACTAGCACCTGAGCTTCCATTCATAGATTTGAATTATTGTCTGAGAAAATCTTGCCCGAAAAATGTTGAGGTTCGAAGGAGGAAGGGGATGAGGCGGGTCGTGGGAAGTATTTTTTTAAAAAAAAAAAAATAGAAGGGCATTTTAGTCTTTTCTTATTAAATTAGCTTTTATTTCTACGATAGATATACCAAATATATTTCTAAACATCATTTTCATTTTCATATTCATATTCATTCCTGTATCCATCAAAATCAATTCCAGCAACCAAACGCCCCAATAATATATATGTAAGCTTAAAAATATAGCAACATGCGCGCATAAATCATGAATTTTTCTTCTCAATTGATATTTATATTCAAATAACTTATAAACATATTAGAATAAGACATTCCTTTATATATAGTATTTATTTTCTGTTCATGATTTCATCGCAGCAAAACTTCACGGCCAATATTTATTTAATTTTAAGGAACAGTAGACGTACAAGATCGACCCACCGAATTTGGGTTTAAATATTATTTTGAATATTAACAATATGTAGCATGATGGACACGTTACTGTCAATGACAAATGTTGGTAATGAAAGCGGAGATATTATAATATACATCCTCTCGTATACATACTTAGAAAAATATATATAAATATCTTGTTTACAGACAATAACAGATTCCCCCACTGTCTTTATTTTTTTTATATTTTACCTTGACTCATGGTCCATACTTAAAATAGTGATAATAAACTGTGATTTGCAGGGCTGAAACCGGTGCAAATCTCTTTGCAGGATGGCGTATATGTTTCACAAGCTAGTTAATTACTGGCAACGAGGTGGCAGAAACTTGACTCCCGACAAGTACATCCACTAAATCAATAGATCGATCAGCCTTTTCATTAATTTCACTTGATGAAGTCCAAATTGGAGTACTGATGATGACTCAGCCACATGCATCAATATGACAATATAATGAGTCATCACCAGCATATACACGTACATATTAAATGAATAATTATTTAAGTTAATGTTGGAAAAACACATTTACGTAAGTTAAAATGGTTTTTCTCATAAACATATCTTGTTTACTATAAATTATATTGAAAAAATAGTTTCTACTACTAATCCAACAACACGCCATTATATTGCATGATCTTTCCGCTGCCACTAGATGATCACTTGTAAATTAAGTGTTGTTTAACTTTGGCCCAATTGCTTAATCGTGCCTCAATCACAAATTGAACCATGGATTATTTAGATACCCACATTAATGATAATTTTATTTCTTAATTTCGGGAAATATTCTCAGGGGGCTGTTTGCTAGGAGAGTTTTGGTGGGGAAGGAAAATTTTATAACTTGGATTTGAAAAAATTAGAAAAGTGGGGTTGGAAGTTTTTGGTTAACTTTTCTTACTCTTTTATTTTACATCTTATCATTATTAAGATTTTATAATAATTTCACTTTTCCAATCTTTTAAAATCTAACTCATACAAATTTTTCTACCCTCCATTCCCCTCCTGCCAGACAGACCCTCGTGGTCCCGTCCATAAGTCATTTTCAACATTTAACTAAAATTAAAAAAGTTTTAAATCTTATTAACTAATAACTATGTTTATTAAAATTTAGCAATTTTTTAATTTTATCCCTATTTATTATATAACATATAAACAAACAAAGTCTTTATTTTTTGTGCGTGAATTATTAGCAAAGCCTTCATTAAAAGGATAGAAATATACATTCATATAAAAAGGTTAAAATATAACTTATAATTAGGATAAAAAAAAAAATCTCTATGCATGAGACAAAGGAGTCACTACATATTTAACTATCTTTCATGAACACCACACATACACATGTGTGTTCAATGTTTTTGTTTTTATTGCAAAAATATTTTTTTTACCACACTGACATAAAAGTAAGTGAGTCTTACTAATATTTTCTCTCTCTTCTTTTTACTGTGATCCTATATACACACACTCAATAAGCCGAATGACAAAATTTGGCTCATCCTAGCAATTTCATAAATAGCAGCATAAGCAAGTTTTTTATAAGTAAGTTTATACTGCTCCCAAAAACAATTAATAAATAACTATACCCTTTTCTATCTACCATATTAGTCAATTCAACTAATTCATCATAACTAAAAATTAAAAAAAAAAATCATATTTAATTCATAATTACCATGATAGAAATAAACAAAAGAATATTAATTATTCTGTAAATAATTTACACTGCGAGACAAAAAAATTGAATAGGGAATAATATATGTTCATTGATGTTGGATGACGAAGGGGCTACGAAGGCAATGTCAACAAAACAACCGACATTATATTTAAAGTTTTGGATGCTGGCTCGCGGTTATCGGTAATTCATTTTCACTTTCTTCTTTTCTTTATTTCTTGTTTTGTTTCACGTTTAATTTATTTGCCAACTCAATCATTAAAAAAAAATTAATCCTAACATGATTATTTAAAGTCTTAGAAGCAAGATTCCTTTTGCCTGCTTCTAATTGATTTTTTTTTTAATTATTGAATAGAGGTACCATGTTAATCGATTTATAATCATATAGAGTTTTGGATGCTCAGCTCTATTTATCTAAAATATTTTTTTCTTTGGCCCGGGCGGACCGTACCACTGGACAGATATATATAAATTATAAAATCCTAATAAACAATATTATTCACCGATTTCTTATTGTGGGCAAAAATTCACTATCTATAACTAAATGAAAAAACCCCATATAACCTTTAAAATGTCCTGTCTTTAAATTCAAAATATCTTATTTGAAATTGTTTTTATTAAAAAGTTTGATTTATGACAATTTTTTTTTTTAATCAAAACTCATTTAATGCAAGTGACATCTAAATGGTAAAAAGTCATATGCTCGTCTACACACTTTTTTTTTTTGGGAAAATACTGTATATCATCTTAATGAATTAGTTTAATTACTCAAAAGCCTAAAAACAATTTTGAAGTAGCACGGAGGAGCTCCGATATGAAAAAGGACAGCATGTTTATGCTATTTTTTTATCCCCGCCAAACTGCACCCCTTGATTTTAATTATACACTAGTGTAAAAAAGAGCTTTAAAACCGCCTCATTTAGACCGGATTATAGAGAATCAAGTCTTAAAAGTATGACCGGTGGCAGTTTCGTAAATATAAAGAACTTTTTGGACCGGATTATAAAGGATCCGGTCTTAAAAATATGATCGGTAACAATTTCGTAAATATATAGAACACTTTTAAGACCGGATTATAAAAGATCCGGTCTTAAAAGTATGACCGGTGGTAATTTCGTAAATATTTTGAGAATACGTGAATTAGAGATGAGTCCGAGAATGCGATGCTTTATTCCTTGGCTTCATTGGAATTATATACATATGCTAATAAGTAAATAATCTTCTGATCTAGGCAATTCCTATAATCTAGGGATTACAATATGGGATATAATTACGAAATTCAAAAAACTATAATTTGTCAACTTAATTCCTAAAATCTCTCTAACAACTTAATTAAGATAATTGCATAATATAATCTAGAGATTACAATCAGGAATATAATTACAAAATTCAAAAAACCATAATCTGCTAACTTAATTCCTAAAATCTCTCTAACAACTTAATTAAGATAATTGCATAATATAATTGTATATGCTAATTATAACTAATTAAATCTGAACTACTTTTAAGACCGGTTTTTACAAACAACCGGTCTTAAAAATATACTTTTAAGACTGGTTTTTACAAACAACTGGTTTTACAAGTGTTAAAAAAAAATCTAAATTCGCTAAACTCGTTAAGTCCGTGAGTATGCTTGTCTTCTTGGTGATATAACATTTACTTAGTTATAGATTCAACGAGTGTCCTAAGAGCCTCACGGGTCAAATCCTCAGCAAGAATGACATCCTCTTCCTTTAATCTACTCGCAATCTTTGTAAGTCTTCCTAAGAGCCACACAATCAAATCCTTAGCAACGTTGGCAGTGAGATGCTTCAAGCGTTTTGCGATGGCGTCAACTCGAAGCCTTAGCAACGGCGCAAGTGTACCACTTCGAGGATTCTAGACGATGACGGCTCCTTCCTCTTCGATCTATGGCCTATGGTTCCTCCCACGCCGCCTTCGCACAGATCTGGCTTAAAATCAAACCCAAATCTCTTTTTGCTTAAGTTTATTTGCTCCTACCTTGACCGCTCTTGCTCAGATCTGGACTTCGATTTTGGTTGCTTGAAGCTTTGCCAGCATCGATAAGAGGATCCTGCTTAGATTTGGTTGCTTTAAGCTTGTGATTTTTTTATAGATCTAGATTTCAATTTCACCTTTGATTTTATATTGATTTAAATTCGATTTCCATGATGAATGATTTCTATTTCTTGTTATGTTTTTCTTGTTTCTAGACTTTGTATTCATCTTTTTTGTTTTTCTTGTTAGTGTTGCTTCCAATCTTCTCTTGGTTCTCCATTACTGATGATGGAGGGACATCCAAAATGTTGCCAGATCTGGTGATTTGAGATCGATTGTTTCATTTGGTTTTTTTTTATTATTTTGAAATCTTTTTAAGACCGGATATTTCAAAAGTTCGCCCTAAATTTTTAAGACCGGTCGTTCATTCAGTCTTAAAAGAGTATATTTAAGACCGGTCTTAAAAGTATACTTTTAATACCGCCTGGAACAAGACCGGTCGCGAGTCCGGTCTTACGATACCTCTTTTGTCCGGTCTTAAAAGGCTTTTTTGTACCCGTGATAAGATAGAGTTGATTTTTTTGAAGAAATTAAATAAGCTAAATAAATCACTTAATCATATCAAATGTTGTATATTTTTAAGTTATATATCAGTTTATAAATTAGGCAAAATAGTTTAAAGAAAAGATGACAAATATAAATATTTTAAAATAATTTAATTAGTTTTTTTAATGTAATGAAATGAATTAGAAAGTTGTATTGTTCATGATAAACTTATTGATATTTATACAAGAGGGGGGAGCCTCTAAATGTAATAATGTTGTATTCCTTAATTATATGAGATCTAATTGGGATATGATTACAATCCCATGTTCTTAGCCATATACATTAATGCTAATAGTACAAATATATTTTCCTAACACCCCTCTCAAATTGAAGCATATATATTGATCATGCCCAACTTGTTATAAAAATACTCAACTCGTGTCCCATTGAAGGCTTTCATCAAAAAATCTGCTAACTAGTCATTTGATCGCACATGCCTTGTAGTTATAACATTCTCTTTGATCTTGTCACAAATAAAGTGACAGTCGATTTCAATATACTTTGTATATTCATGGAACATAGAGTTTGATGCTATATGGAGTGTTGTTTTATTGTCACACCATAGTTTCACAAGTAATATTTATTTCTTTCATGAGTTGAAGTACCCACACAATTTCTTGTACTGATTGTGACATGGCTTTGTATTCTATTTTTACACTTGATTTTGACGCAACACTTTACTTCTTACTTCTCAAAGATATCAAGTTTCCACCAATAAATACATAGTACCCTGTAGTGGACCGTCTTATTATAGCCTTAGACCCTACATGATCTGCATAACAAAAACAATCGACTTTAGTGTGTCCATAATCTGTATAGAGAATGTCACGATGTGGGGAACCTTTCAAATAGTGCAATATATGCTCTAAGGCTTCCCACTGTGCCGGTGTTGGAAATGTCATGAATTGGCTAAGTACACTAACTGAGAAGGTTATATCAAGGTGAGTTACTATCAGATAATTCATCTTCCCAATAAGTCTTCTATATCTCTCAGGAGATGCAAATGGCTTCAATTTCTCTAGGTTAATATTCTTCTTTAACTCATCAAGAAGTCCATCAAACATGCTATCATTAAGATCCAAGAACGGGTTTGAAATCATGGGAATCCTGCTTGGTGCAGCTCCAAGCTTTCCAATCTCCTTTAACAGATCAATAACATACTTCCTCTGAGTCAAAAGGATACCCCTCTGGCTTCTCAAGACTTCAATACCAAGGAAGTACTTCAATAGGCCTAAGTCTTTTGTTTGAAAATGGGAGTTAAGGAAGACCTTAAGTATTCTAGAGATGTTACTCCCAATAATCTCAATATCATCGGCATATACTACTAGAAGAATCATGCCTATATCGACCTGTTAATAGAACATAAAATGATCACACTTACTTTGGTTTAAACCAAACTTCTTGACCACACCATAAAACCTATTAAACTAAGTACGAGGACTTTGCTTTAAACCATACAACGACTTTCAAAGATAGCATACTTTTCAATGCGCGCCTGAGCAATAAACCCGGGTGGTTTCTCCATATACACTTCCTCAAGAAAATCACCATTCAAGAACACATTCTTAAGATCCAACTGATGCAAACCCTAATGATAGTTAGCAGCCAGAGAGATAAGGAAAAGAACAAAAGTAAGCTTAGCTACAAGGAGAAAGTCTTAGAATAATCAATGCCATAAGTTTGAGCATATCTTTTAGCAACAAGTCAAGCTTTCAACTGATCTAAGGAACCATTAGCCTTAGTCTTCACAACAAACATCCATTTACAACCAATGGCTTTCTTCGCAGAAGGTTAATCAACAAGAGTTCAAGTACTAGTCGTCTCAAGGGTCATCATTTTTTCTTCCATTGTGGCACGTAAACTAGGGTGAGTCAAAGTTTGGTAAAGGGTAGTAGGGGTAGAGATAGACTCAAGGGTGGTTACAAGAATATAGGAAATAGGGCAAGTGTTGGTAAGACACAAATAAAGAGATAGGATAGATACAATCAGCATATCGCTTGGGAGGACAAGAAAGACAAGTACCTTTGTGAATGGCTATAGGCAGGTCAACAAATGAGTCAACAACAAAGGCAAGGATAAGGGTGTCAGGGATAAGAGTGGCAGGATCAAGAGATGGAGGCTCAGGAACTAGAGAGGCATTAATGGAATTTGTTGGCGAAGCAATCACTGGCGAAGGCAAAGTAGTGGTAACATTTGCATCATTGAGAAGATCAGGGTCTGGAACAACAACCAATACTGGTGAGACAGGAACACAATAAACTAAAAGACCATCAGGCTTATCAAGGACAAAGGGAAACTTAGAGAAGGTCGAAGCACCCTTGAGAACACATCTTCAAGAGATGGAAGCTCCTGACTAGATAGAATCTGAGATCAGATGGTGTCATAAGACTGATCAAGAGCTTCAAGGAAACTAATGTAGCTTAAAATTTCAAATGCTTGATACAGGCCTGAAGATCTGCTTATGGAGACATAAGTACCTTCATTTCTTCATACATCTGTTTAAAGTCTAAGAAGAAATCCTTCAAAGGACGACCCTGCTGCTGAGAGCGACGAAATCCTTTGCAAACTTCATGAATATGAGTGAAGTTCCCTTTGCCAGAGAACATAATTCCAAATAAGTCATAATTTCTTTTACCGTGTTGCAATGGCTAATAGAAGACAAAATTCGTGGTTCAATAGAATTCTTAATCTGGAAAAAAAAAAGACGAGCATCTGCTCGAGACTAAGCTAAACTTTTCTCATCATCACTAAAAGGAGGATCCTAAGTTAAATGGGCTTCCTTTTCAACCCCCTAGAGATAAACTTGAACAGTTTTATTCCAATAATTATAATTGGTCCAGTTCAATTTTGCATCGGTAATCTTTGCAAACGTGGTCCAGCTCATTATAATTAATTTCAGCCATGGACTAATAACTAAATACTCTCAAGAACTAGATAATAAATATTAATGAACAATAATCATGAATAGGAATTATGAATAGTGCCAAACAGTATCAATGAACAGTACTCAGATAGTGTCAAACAGTACCTATGAACAGTGCCCAAATAATACAAGATAGCACCAGATAGTGCCAAAATAGTACCTGAATAGTACCAAAACATCATGAATAGTACGAACAGTGATGAAAAATGCCTGGAAACCATACACACAGTTATGAACAGTGAAAACCAAAAAAAAATCCTAAAATTCATAGGGTTCTGGTACCAGGTAATGAAATGAATCAAAAAGAAAGTTGTATTGTTGATGATAAACGTATTGATATTTATACAAGAGGAAAAAGCCTCTATATATAATTGCTCATAATATTATAATCCCTAATTATATAGAATATAATTGGGATATGATTACAATCCCATGATCTTAACTATGTATATTGATGCTAATGATACTAATTAACATATTTTTCTAACACTTAATATCTTGACAAACTCAATTATATCTTATATTTAGAATGAAAGTGAGTGTTTGCTTTTTATTTAGGCTTTTTAATTATTAAATCTCTTGTTAGAACCGTTTATCCTTTTTTCTTTTTTTTGCCAATATAGAGAATGGACCTCATTATCCACGAAAGTGGGGTAGCCCGTCGACGTCAACGCTATTATTTTGCCCACCATTGTTTAATTCTCAAAGCCAAATCACGCACGTCATTCAAATATTTTAGGGTAAAGGTGCAAAAATACCCATATACTTTACCTTCAGGAGTGCCCAGCACCATGTGCTTCTTTTTGGAGCAAAAGTACCTATGTGGTTACCAAATGGGTGCAAAAGTCACACTTGCAGTTAAAATTCAGACGTTGACCGTTAAACTAAAAATTTTGACCAACAATGCTGATGTGGACGATCCATATAAGCCCATCTGAGGTCCACGTCACCAGATCCCATTCCCCCCCACTCTCAGCCCAGCTCCCCCTTTCACAGGCAAACGTCACACCAGATGAACAGCCCAGTTTCTGGCGAGAAGATAGTGAAAAAGAAAGGCAAAACTTTAACCTAACCTAGAACAAACTTATCACTCCAGATGAAATGCTCAACGCACAGGTATCAGATTGCTTATTCGCATGTTTATTCTCATATTCAACAATCAAACTATTCCAGCCATTGAAACGCGGAAAACCCAAAAAACCAATCCAGAAAACCCAGAAAGGGGAACAAAAATGCATCCAGAAAACCCAGAAATATAATGGAAATGAAGAGAAAGGGGAACAAAAATTCAGACAATCCATTTTTCAAATCCAAAAATTTGATTTCCCATGGTCATCAATCAAATCTTCAAAAAACCCAGAAATGTAATTGAAATGAAGAGAAAATGTAATCGAAATGTAATCAATCAAACCTTGCTGGGTCATGGGATTGCATCTCTGAAACAACAGATCTGCATAATCGTAGCATCATCATCTACTACGGCAGCGAGAGGGAGATGGCGGAGGTGAGCAAGAGGGAGATCTGGGTTTTTGCAACTGCAACTGCAAATGTCGAGATCTGGGTTTTCTATGCACTGCCTCGCCGTTGGCCTTCAAGTTTCGGCTTCCCTCCGGCGTCATCGCTCCTCCTTAACCCTCCCTCTGGCGTCATCGCTCCATCCTCAAACCTCAGTCTCAGCTTCCCCCAACCTTCCCTCGCTCTCCCTTCGATCGCTTCCTTGTTAAAATCGCCCAACAGCAGAGTCACTCCCGACGGCATCGAGTTGGTTTACCCGACGGCATCACCCAACGACACTGAGTTGCTCCTCCACCACCGTCTTGCCAGAGTCACTCGCCCACACAATTGGAAGATAAGCTGAGAGTTTTTTTTTTTTGGGGGGGGGGGAGGGTGGTTTGATGACGTGAGCATGAGTATTTTTAGGGGGAATCTGATGATATGGACTTGAGATGGAGTTATATAATCCTCCACCTCAGCGTCCATGTCACCATTGTTGGTCAAAAATTGAATTTTAACGGTCAACGTCTGAATTTTAACTGCAAGTGTGACTTTTGCACCTATTTAGTAACTACATAGGTACTTTTGCTCCAAAAAAAACACATGGTGCTGGGTGCTCCTGAGGGTAAAGTATATGGGTATTTTTGCACCTTTACCCAATATTTTACTTCTAGTTTTTGAGTGAAAGGACGGTTTCATTTTCTTGAAATAGATTTACCGCAATATCAACTTTACAAGTAAAATCTAAAATCTGTACAGTCTTAAATATGACTATGATCGAGAATCTATAGTATATTTCTATAAGGAGAGAAACTTTGTAACGTTTGAGCTACTATAATTCTTATGTGTGACAAGATGCCATGCGTCCGCAACATACTTCTTTGATGTTAAACACCGGTATATAATTACATTTTTATTTGTAATATGATACTGAAGATAATCAATTACTATCTTCTATGCTTAATATAACACACACACACACTAAATTTTATTAGATTAAATAAGTTATTTAAATCAGTTAATATAACTTTTTTTAAATACTCTAATCATCTTTTTTAATTATCTAATTTTATTTTCTCTTTGATAATTGTAGATGAAGCATAAAACTATATTTTATATGTATAATCAAAATCATCTCTCTCTCTCTCTCTATATATAAAACTAGAAAGGGAGTGTCTTTTTAAAAAAGGATATAAATTTGTTCCTCCAAGTAATTTCAAAAAAGAAATTATTACAACTGGGTGAAGAATATAATAATAAAAGACTCGATGGATAGTTACACATGAAAATGTTGTTTCTTGAAAAATAATCAACATATATAGTTTTTGCTAATCAAGAACCATAAAATACTTAAAAAGAAATTGAGGGCCGTGCTGCTTTCTTAAAATTGCGGCATCGAAAGCATCATCAATACTATTTATTTCCTTTCTCACAGCAAGACAGCGATGTTCTTAAATAGTGATTAGAGAAAAATAAGATGGATAAATTAAAAGTGAAGAACAATGTATTAATGTCTATTATTCATGATAAAGCAGCATGCTCATACAACAATTATAACCCATTTGAGAGAGTTGAACTGACCTTGCTTGAAGTCTTGAAAGGAGACCAATAATATAATGTTACTTTCTTTTGGTAAAAGATTACTGCCCCACCTCAATACACTTAGGACAAGAGACCATGACCATTCAACTAACCATTGCAAGGTCTTGACTCTTAACCCAATACTGCTATAAGATTCTCTTTTGCCTCTCGCGTTATTATACAACTTTCATCACATTAATGCTTTTAAGGGGTATAAATGACAATTGCGTTCATTGTATTGAGCAAAAAAATTTGTGTTAGTGACAATGAAGTAATTAAATATGTCCTAAACTGAAAGTTTTTTTTTTAAGTTCGCCGTTATTAAAAATATATTCGTTTTTACATTTATAAATCATTCTCTTGCTCCTCTCTCCTCTTTATACTTTTCAATAAGAATTATATAAAGATAAAATTAAAATAATAATAATTAACACTCCTTGTTCCTTTTTTATAAGCAATTGAGCAAAATAAATTGACCGTATAGATTAGTTAAAAATAATAAATGTACCAAAAATATTATATTTCTTTCAATATGTCCCTCTTTATAAAAAGAGCATACTCCCTCTAGTCTACAACATATGACACTTTAACTATATCAACGGGAAATAAAAAATGACAGTTAAGTCATTTATTTAATTGCATTATGAATGTTATCAAAGAGAGATGAGATATAATGAATGAACAAAGTTGGATAGTGAGTACTAATCATATAGACAAACACAGGAAGAAAAAAAGCATTAATTAAACTCGAGATTATTTATATTTTGGACCATGCCTTCCTTCTAGAAGTGTCATACCATTAATCCCAACAAAGTGACAAAAAAGTTTAGATGGGGGTAGATATTGGTTTCTCATCAAGGTCAAGACACACCTTCAGGCTCAAATAGCACTTATAGAGATACTTACATATCACCTATTGATAAGGCTTTCACATTGACCAAAGGGTATCAAACCTCTTCCTTTTTAGGTAAAGGCCGACGCCTTAACCAATTGTACTACTCCTCATTGAGGAGAAAAAAAAACCGTATTTCTTCACAGCCGCCTCTGTATTGTCAACTGCCATAAGCCCATAAGTAAGGCATAGCGTGATATCAAGTTGGTTTTTTTACCGTCTCTTGTTAAAAATGATTATGTTCAAGATATTGTTAGTTATTAAATATGGACACTTCTTCATCCTGGGATTCGAACAACTCTATGATCATTTTTTTTTTACCAAGGTCAGGGCACGGCTCCGGGCTGTATGAGCATTTACTGGGAACTTACGAGATCGTTTATCAAAGGAGTCCCAGCGACGGCAGAGGGGATCGAATCCACGACCTAAAAGCCTAATCTAGAATCCCTTACCATCTATGCCAACTCTCCTTGGCACTCTATGATCATTTTCTTGACCGAGGTCTTGAACATTATGAGATCCTTGCCTTGACATGCCTCAGTGATCAGGCCCGCGGGAATATTTAAATGGGCTTTAGATGCAAATACTTATATTTCAAGAGGAAAAAATATATGGGCTAATACAATATTTACTCTTTTAAATTTATTTTTATTTGGGTTTCGATCTCTAAATTTAAAATCAGAGGTTTTAGGTCCTCAAATTTTAACTTATTTAAAATGTTAGTACGTAAAATTAAATAATATATTAACCATTTTTACCTCAATCAAAATCTATTATTTAAAATTTGAGGGACTAAAGTCAAAACAATAATAAATTTGAATGACTAAAAATTATAATAACCCAAAACATAGTGTAGTTCCGCCCAAAAAATGTGATTTATCATAGGTTTGATATTTAATAGTGAGGCTGATACTATAATTGGATAAAATTTCCGCCTTACAATACAAGATTCAAAATTCATGATTAGATCCATAAATAAAATTGAACTCAATTTCATATAGTGTACGAAATTAATGCATGCTGTTTTAACTAAAATTTAAAAGTAATGTAAGTTTGTATAAGTTTGACATGTTTACATTGTTTGTAAGCATGGCATGCGTTTCATGGGCTATGAAACAAATAATGTTATTATAGCTTAGGTATAAATTCATGATTCATGATATCAAAGACTCATGGGTATATTGAGATCGTTCTCAAAAAGATTCAGCATAAGAAAATTAATTTTTGTCGATGATGAGATAAATTTTGAAAGAATTGGATTTTAAGTTAGTGAGTTATTACTTATTACCCCTTCTATATATTTTTTTATAAAAAAAATAAAGGCTAAAGTATATTTTTAGTCCTTTAAATTTACATGAGATATACTTTTGGTCCCTTAACTTTATAAAATATACTTTTAGTCCTATAATTTTAACACCGTTAATTTTACTAACGGAAAATGCAAACTCAAGTGATGACGGTGTAAACTTAAGTGATGATTGTGTAATTAAATGCTATTAAATTTAAATTTAAAATATGGGTAAATTAAAGAATATATAAAATTTGTTTAATTAAATGATATTAGTCATCACTTGAGTTCGTCATGTCAGCATTTTCCGTAACAATATTAACGGTGTTAGCATTTTAAGACTAAATGTACACTTTATAAAGTTAAGAAACAAAAAATATGCCTTATATAAAACTTAGAGGACTAAAAGTATACTTTAGCAAAAAATAAATAAGCATTTCATACATATTAATAATACAATTAAGAATTAAGGTCAATAAATATGTTTGATATTTAATTTTTTTAAATAATTCATATCGAGGGCTTGATACGATGATGATTATTTATTTAATTATTCTAATTTAATGAGGATACATTTTTAAATAAATAAAAAGAGGATAGGAAAAAATCTCATTTATTTTATTTTATTTTATAAAATGTTAGAAAAGAGTACTGATTTTAAAACAATTTATTGTTCTTTTTTTCTTTTTTAAAAAATCTTGTCGATTACGCAGAGCTTCCCGCTAGCCCTAGCTTTCGGCGAACTCAGCTCCATCTGCAGAGTGAGTCATCACAAAGGGGAGGGGAAGCAAACATGGCTGGCCAGGATAATGTCAAGCATCTCGAAGACTGCTCCGTTTCCAAGTCACTCTCTCATCCTTCCTCCTTTTTTCGTTTTCATTTTTTTATATTTCAAATTACCCATTCAATCATCTCTGCTCCCTGGTTCCGAAATTTATAACTCGATATGTTTGTCTTAATCGATATTTCTGTAGAGGTGATGGTTCGCAGAATTAGATTTAGCTAGATGAAAATGATCAATTCCTCACGGGGTCAAAGATATAAGAACTCGGTGTAGCACCAGGGACAGGGAAAATAGTGTGCTCAGATATGAGGTTAGGTACTCATTTCGCGTATCAATGGTATATGTTGGTAGATGATCTGTTCGCTTAAAGTCCCCAATCTGTGTTTGTTAATGAGCATCTGGTTTTCCTAGCTCTTTTGATGACTGAAAATGTTGTCTATTGTTTGATGTAAAGTCATAATGGTTTGTGTTTTTGGAACCTTAGGTGGGCCAGATGCATCTATTACTAGTTTACTACTACCTCTCAATTACATCAGCTGCTGGATACTGCATAAGATTAGCCATGTCTCATATTTCTGAGATTTGATTTTATAATGGTTTCATTTCACTCAGACTAGGTGTCCTTCATTTCGTGAAATCCCTACATATTTCGAAATTTCAGTTTATATATGCCGGCCATATAACAGCTTTAAGCACAAATCACTATGCTTGTAGTCAGGAGTAATCCTCTACTGTGAAATGTCATGTCCCAAGTACCACGACTAACCCCAACCCGTTGGATGGACTATTTAGGTGCTCATATAAGTACTGAAGAAAGATTCCCTCTTCAACAGCACTTTCATTTTTCATTGTTTCCTAACTTCCATCTTCTTTGCGTGCTCTTTGTTTCAAGGTTATGTGGTCTTTTCATAAGCATGTACAAAATGTGGTGAACTGGTGATGAATTAGTGTGAGGTTGGTGCCTTGTCTGAATAACTGTCATCGCTCAGTATATATATGTCCATCTGTAAACACCTGTTGCGAAAGCTGTGATTGGTAAAAGAGATAGTAAGAGAACCTATACCCTCGATTTCTGCTCCTGTGGCCACAGGACATAATCATAACGACTTCGGAATCAAGAAAGACGTTTTAATAAGTTTTTTTTGCCAAAGAAAGATATAACGCTAAAGGAACCAGCAAGTTACAAAATCCTAAACCATAACAGAACTCAACCACGAGGATAAATTCTTTTAATCAGTTCAGGCTGATGCATTTGCTCAAAATTCTTTTGCTGCTGGGCTATTCTGATACTTGTATTGGTTGAATATAGTTTGAGTGTGTGTGTCTGAAATTGGAGAGTTGCATTGCAGTGCATTAGGGACATGGGTGTTCTCAGTAGCAGGAGCGTTGCTGGCAATACCAGTGGGGATAAAGCGCAAGTCTCTGGCACCACTTGTGTTCTTTGGAACAACAGGTACTATGCTGGATATCATTATGGGAGTCAGTCAGTGCGAAAGGGAACATGCAGAGCGCCAAATGAAGCTCCTCGAAGAAGCTCAAGCCGCCACCGCCGCCGCAAATAACACTGCAACTGAAACTGATTCATGATGCCCGTGTATTTATTATCGCCACCTTATGTTGTCAGATTGGTGTAACAAACTAACAAATACATTTTTTGCGCTGGTGAATAAGAGAGAAAGGGTTTCTTTGTTAGTTGATTTATGTCCGCGTCCAGTTCGTAGACGCGGGATATCTCTATATTTTTGTTTCCGTCAGGCTAAATTTTTTTTTTTTTTTTTTTTTTTTTTTTTTTTTTTTTTTTTTTAAGGGCAAACGTCAAGGAAAGGCCTATGTTATTAGTTCTGATATCTAATTCAGTCTAATTTTCTTTTACTCCACTTGACAGTCTCATTCCCCGCTCCAGATTTTTCACCCCCATTTTTCTGGGAATATGGCTTGTTTGGTTTTTAGTTGCAAACGGACCTTTGTAACTTTTCAGATAAAAGTATCAAACTACTCTCGCATACAAACGACTCGGCCCTGGTGCTGCTTGCTCTCTCTTCTCTGAGAGTCTCTTATGCTGTATCATTTCTTTGTCTAATCAATACCAAATACTAGTCTTAAAGCTTCGTGGGTAGTCGAGTCGAGTGATACATTGCTTAGTGGAGTTTGAAATAGAGCTGTGTAGTGAGAAGACCAGTTTTAGCCAGATCCAGATTCTCTCATTGACATTTTCTCGTTATCTCTCATCGGTTTTAAATCTAGACCATACATTTGATATAACTTCCCACATCAACAACCTCCATCCTAAAGATTAAGTCAAATCAATGGTTTAGATAAGTTTATGAGGGATGATGAGAAAATAAGATAATGAGAAGATCTAATTCCGTTTTAGCCCTTGTGGGATGAACTGGTTGCTTCAGTGAGTAAGGATCTCAACATAGAATGGTCCGGGGGAGACACTGAGGAGTATGATGAGAAAAGTTTTGTGGGGCGCGTGATTTCAATGAAGGTATGGAAGAGGCGCAACAAGGTGGTTCTGTGAACCAGTATGGCGAAGAGGTGGGTGTGTTGGCAATGCAAGTAGCTCGTGAATGGTTTGATTCTGGTACATGTTATGATCCTATTGGCAGATCGGGGGATTAGCATTATGGTGTAAAGAAGGGGTGGATTTGGCTATAGGTGTGTTGAGTCGCTTTATTAATTATTAAACATATTGATGAAGTATTATGGCTGGCAGACAATGTTGAATCTGAAAAAAGGAAATTGTGAGGAGTCTGATGTATGCCCAATTTGCATGACTGAGAGTGAATCGATGACTCATTTATCTTTATCATGTGATTGGGCAGAGAGTTTGCTATGGAAGACAATTTTCTTTCAACTCTCAATGACTCCAGAATGGTGATCTGAGAAGTTGACTGAGCTATTTATTTTCACTTTCTTCTATGTCTGATTATGATAAAGCTCTAATTGCAGTAATACTGTGGCACATATGGAAAGCAAGATGCAATTTTGTATACCAGCAACAGAGGCCTGATCGGTGTGTACTTTGAATCAGGCAGGACATATTCTTGGGGAGTTCTAGTAAGCTAATAACTGAGGATCGAATTCACTGGCGCAAAGTACTGTTACCATGGAAAGTAGAAGTCAGGAGAAAAGATGGAGACCACCGGAAGGAAATATCTTAAAGGTAAATATTGACTTGGCCTTTTCTAAGAATGAGAGCAAGGCTGCAGTTGCTTATGTTGTTCGTGATTCCAATGGCTTTATTCTTGATGGGAAAGCATTTGTGCTTGAGGCCCGTCTGTCTTTATGGCTGAAGGCCTTGCAATGTGGCATGCATTGTGCTGTATTCGGGATAATGATCTTGATGATGTGATTGTAGAATCGGATAATCAATATCTCATCCAGTGTGTGCAAAAGAAGGCAACAGCTCCTGACTGGGCTAGCTTAATTGTTTTAGAGAACATCCTTTTGTAAGGAACTTATGTAGAGTCCTATGTTTCAGATGTATTCCAAGAGAGGCTAATGGAGTTGCTGACTGGGTGGCTCGAGCTATGCTTCAAGGGTCGTGTCCTGCTGATTGGACTTGGAGACCTCCTCTTCAACTGCAAAATTTGTTGGCTAAGGATTTGGAATATTAGACTGTGAATACTGGCATAGGCTAGTAGTCTTCTGATGCATGTATCTATCTTTATGTTTTTTCTATATGTCGTACTGGTGTTAGGAACTATTATTATGTATCTGTCATTTCCATCATGAAATGAAGTAGTCTCTTTTTATGGCAAAAAATTAAATAAAAAATATAAATAAAACCACTCTCGCGCTATTTTAATCATTTTGGTTATCAATGGATTGGAGTCCCAGACATGCTAAAAATCTAAATAATCACAAACAAGAGAGGCCACTGATCTGAAATTCTCTCATCTCTCTATATTTAATTTAGCTTAATATCTTAAAGGCGTCTGCATATCTGACTGTTTGTACACTTCACATATTCACCTTGTGAATTCATATTCTCAAGCTGACAAAGCCACGTATGAAGAAGGAAATTTTAAGTGATATAATTTTTTTCCTCACAAGCCATTTATGTGAACTTTTCAAGAGATTGCCAATTGAATAGAAGTTGTAAATTGAATAAGTAAAAGTTGATGGATGGTATCACATAGCTCTGTAGCAGGGCAATGATGCAGAAGCCATTTCGAACTTCCCATTCTCTGTATCTAAACTGGAACCAACGGTGATCTCAAATTTCAAAGGACTGTTCTTCCCTTGTTGCAGCAGCAGTTTCAGAAAAATTAACCAGATCTGATAAGAGTTGAAGTTCACAGCATGACGTTGCTTTCCTTCCGATTGTAAGCTTTTCAGGGCATTTGGGGGGCTGGAACTCAAAATTCCAATCACAGAACCATCCGGGTTATTTTTGAATCTGACAGTAGAATCTTTAACCTTATCTTCACGACTTAGTTCATGATTTTTATTAAGCATTTGCTGTCTATAACTCGAGTAGACGTTTTCAGCCTTGATGTTCCCAAACAAGATTTCCGCGGCTCTGTTCTTGACAAGGATCGGCATGTAATCTGATTCATCCCACAAATATAGCTGCGGAAAAGTGTACCTATCAGATAAGTTGATAGGACTAATAACGAAAAACAAAACAAAAGATTTTACAACCAGATATATAACATTATGTGATTTCGTGACCATGAAACATGAAAGATAAGCGAATATTATTAAGTATCCAAAATTTTAAGAGCTTGTTAGACGGAGAAAATTGATTTGGCCAGCAGATTACTTTTTTTTTTATTTGTTTTGAAAATGAAACTGATACAAGCATGTGAAACCCTCAATAACAAGAAGCCTCTTCATTAGTGATTAAAACTGACAATAATCCAATGCAGCGCATTAAATAATCGTAAGTGCTACTTTAGTAGTGACAATTAGAGTAGGAGGGAATATGAACAAATTTCTACCATGAAAGGCCTGTATATCAAACATACTGCATGAAGGCGAGTTGAGCTTTTTGAACAAATCAGTGGAATGGCATTCTGATCATATCTGAAAAAAAGGACAGGATCATAATAATCATGGTGGTAGCGACTGCAAAAAGGCTAAAGATTTTATGTTCTAAATTCATACTCTGTACCCATGGGTGAACCACATAGCTGACAGCCAGTGCAAATGAGATCTTCCGCTAAGTTATTATCCCCAGGTTTGTAAACTCTCCTGCTAAGGAAAATCTTCTCTTTCTCAGTGTCACCAAGATCCATTGTGCTCGCTTGTAGAAAAATTTCACCAATAAACGCACTGACTATAGCGCTGCAAGATGATGTCAGTTGAGATACTTCTGAGAGTGAAAAACAGTCAGCAGGAATTTGCTCTTCCAGCACTTTCCAGTTTTTAGGCAGATGCCCTGTTTGCTGAGCATATCACAATTACTATCATTCAGAACATAAAAATCAAGGCATCATGAGATGAAGCATATTGACCAAAGTGGCATTAGCAAATGAATGATGTGAAGGAGTCAACTAATAAAGAAATTGAACCTACAATATGACATGAAGGGAGACCACAATCATACCTAGAATTGAATCTTACATTTATTTTTTTTCCTCTTCACAGTTTTGTCGCCCTTCAATAAACTGTATATCTATGCCATTATCATGACTTAATTGCTTTCTATAAATTTCCAATTTCTTCCTCCTGAGGGCACATAATGTATGATAAAGCAATTACCGTAAGCGTTGAGTTGATGTGTACAACAAGCACATAAAACCCAGCTATTCTTAACCCTTTAAGAATCACAGGCAGTTTAGGACAGATTGATTAAGTGCACTTGACTAGAAAAGAATCAGAATCTCAGTTATAGTCTTATAGACTTAATGAAAAACAAGGGGGCTAAAGAGAGGAGATACATCATGTCATGAGTCATGACTTGATGGCAACACTATCAGTGGAACGAAGGGAAATGCTGTTTGCAAATCATATACATTTAGAGAAAATCAAATAAGTTATGACTGTACTTGATTAGAGTTTGCGTTACATATGTTAGGTCTAGACGTCTGCACCCACTTTATGACCTTCCTAAGTTTGTCCTTAGTGGTTATCCCAAGGCGACAGCCTGCTACCAATTCTTCTACATCTGCACTGGTAAACATTATATTGCACTACTTTTGCTTTTTCTAATTAATAAAATTCTTGATAAATAAAATTGTATTGCAAACTCAAAATTATCGTAGTTCTATTGAACATGGCAAATCAAGTTAAAGCTTGAATCAATTAAGAATGAAATTAAACCATATACAAGCACTTTCATACTTGGAGCAATGCATTAAGCAATTAGCTTTCTAATAGTCATTAGATAGGTCAATCCGAACTGACAAGCCGACAAGAGAACAAGAACATACCCTTTGAGATAAGTAACTCGTAAGGGTGGATCAAACAAAGTAGTGACGACCGCTGAACGGTTCTGGCCTCAACAATGTCACCAAATTTTACTATCTTCACATCTACCATATGCCAAAAATAAAATTACGAATAATAACAAAAATTGATTATCTACATCTATATAATAGTTTTTTCAAATTTTCAGTTGAGCACCAAATATGACCTAAAAAAAGAAAGCAATGGAACAAAATAGAATAAGCAGAGTCCAATGAAGAGCACAAGTTTCACATTACTTCTAACAGAGGATATCACTGAAACGTAATCTTTTTCTAGATTTACATTGTTAGAAATTCTTCGATAACCTTGACAGATGGAAACGAAGATATGTTTCAAATTTTAAAAACCAACGGAGAGGAAAAATTTATGTGGCACACTTGCACTGCAAAGTGATTGAACATGATAATGAGGTCGTGTTTTTGTGATAAGCATCTATAGCTATCAATAATGGCATGCTTTGGATTCAAGTAACACTGTAAGATAAATTAACGCAATAGAGTCCCTGAATACAAAACATAAATGGTCAAATGAATAATAAATCTTACTTTGCAATAGTATAACATCTCCCACTGATATCATGGATCCCATACTCTTCTGCCAAACAGACACACCAAAATACGGCCTCGTATCATCCCCAACTTGAATGTCTGTTCTGGTCAGGTATCTTCCTTTGGACGACTTACACTGCGAATAAGAATGAAGCGTAAGCGATAACCCATGGTGCACAACTAGGGGAGAAATGCTATTGAGAAATTGAAAAACCTGAAGCGGAGTGGAGCGATGAACGAAGAGGAGGAGCTGAACGAAATCGCCGATGTGAGAAGATGCCCTCGAGAGATCTATAAGGGGACCGTACCATCCCAACGCTGAAGCCATCTTCAGCTTGAGCCTTGTGCCCCTTATGAAATGGGAATTGCTTTGACGACCTATCGGCGAAGAAACTACCTTTTTGGCGCGAAAGCTACCACGGGATTTTGCGTTTGGCAGCAATGGTCGTATATGGGGTATCGGTGGCGAAACTACTTCGACTCACGGGGGCTTCAGTCCTGTCCAGTCCAAGCAAAGGAACTTTTTTTTTTTTAATGAGAATTTTAGGAAAGGGGTTGGGTTCACCCATAATCTAAGAGTAAGGTAAAATCTTCCTTCTTTCTAGGTGATATTGGGTAGGACGAGCAATCTATTACCCTCAAGCGTTTACCTAGGCATCCAGGAACTAGGATGTCTACACCAACGCCTTGACCAACTCCAATATTGAACCATCTCCCTTTGATAAGAGTGTCCAACCCTTTTATCAGACGCGGCCAAGCAAAGGAACTTGAGACATGTATTTGAAGTTGTCATTGGGCCTTTCGTTTTTTTTTTGAAAGAATTGGGCCTCTCATTTTAACCCTTCTTTTTATAAAAGAAGGTTAATTTACATCATATATATATATATATATATATATATATATATAAAGAGAGAGAGAGAGGTTAATTTACAAGTACTATAATTTCATTGATTTAGTGATTTTTTGATATTCTTAATTAAAATATATTTATTTAATTTAATTAGATTAAAATTTTATTTAAATTAAATAATATGACTTGTATTTTTTAAAGAGAAAATTTTAGTCAACCCCTTTAGTCAACATAATAATTAATTTCATTTTGACCATCATGTAGCATGGTTTCAGAAAGTTTTGGGGGTTGACTGAAATTAATTTATTATCTAAGGGCTGACTAAAATTTTTTATTTTTTAAAACCCCTAATCATATTTTTTAATTTCTTCCATCATTTTCTTTTTTATTATCGTTAAATGAATATCAATAAGATAAATTAGAAAAATATTAACAAATATATTTTATATTTTGGACCAAAACTATCTTTCCAAATATGTTATATATTAAGGACAGGAAGTAAGAATTTTTTTTCCCCTTTTTATCTGATCCTTATAGTTTCACTAGATTTTTACATGAGCATGTTTAGTTTGTTTTCATTTTATCAAGCCCTTGTATCTCACCGAATTTTTAATCAGGTATTCGTAAGTTCAAGGTTACTAATGAAAAAAATTACAACGACCGGTTAAAAATCAAGTAAAACCATATATAAGGATATGATTTTGATAAAAGAATTTATATAAACCTGCTTAAAATGAGATGAGACCATTAAAACCTGCGTATGAGATTCTTTCATAGTGGCGTTGTTGGCTTAGTGGCTAATTGAGAAACTCTTGGTTCCATAGGTCATTATTTCCGGTAAGCCGAGATAAAACTTATCCAATATATACTTACTTTATAAATCATAAAAGCATTTCTAAAAGGCTAAAAAAAATTAGCTCAACAATGGATCCAATTATGGAATTTTCTTTTCTGCATAGGACAAAGCATAGTTGAAAACACTCAAAAAAAGGGTGTTGGGAAAACCTTCAACTATTAATTGTTTATGAAGAAGCTAAGAATGACAAATAAGAAAATCACTCTCTCTCTCTCACACACACACACACACATATCAATGAGATCATTGGCAATAAATAAAGGAACCAAAAGGGAGCACAGATGACGGGCATGAGCACGGCAGATGTGGAGGAGCCACAGGGTTGAAAAGAAATTGTGAAAGTTGAGAGAATTAGAGGCTGCAAGTAAGACTACAACGGGTGTGAAAATTATATCGCTGAGTATCCTATTCGATCACGAGCTGCTCGTATTCATGTTAATTATCGAATGTTTTACTCCGAATATATCATGACCTTCGAAAAATAGCCAATCGATATCTTATATATATGCACATATATGTATATCTTCCAGACACGTTTCCTTGTATGAATTTATTGAACATTACAACATGCTAACAAGATTTAATTTGCTTTATGTATAATAAATTTGTAGGATCAAACTTAAATAAATCATTTCTGCAAACATCTGTAACGCTAGTTATGGTAAAACTCGGCATTTTATACTTAACCCTGCATATTGCTACATTAAATGCCTCAAGCTCTCGGTTAAGGATGTACAGTGTTCTGGCCAAAAAAATCATACGTGTGTGGGAAGAGAGAGAGTTTAACTTTAATGTGAAAATTTGCAGAATTAACTAAGAAGACAGTTATACGTACTCACTCAACAAACGAAAAAGAAATTGGAATATCGTAAATGAGAAATTAATTAATATTTCAAGCATTTCGTAGAAATAAAACTGAAAAATTCAACCATCAATTAGCTTGGCATACATACAGTCTACATCCTCTCTAGACAGTTTCGCCACACAATAATAAAGGGCATATCTTTATTTAAGAAAATAACTATTATTCGTGAGAGAATGCAGATGAGAGGAGATAAATTTATCTTGTGACCGCTAGAAGCCTTTAATAATGAGCTCCGGCATTCTCACTGAGGAAGCTTATTGAATTTGCGGTGTCGAAATTCGGCAAAGGTCTTTGTTGAAAATTTGGGTGGGTTCTCTTGGTTCACCAGCGCAGGAAGAGGCCCGATCACCGCCTCATGCGGTGGCGCCACAAATACTGCCCATGACATACGCGTCCTTTCTTTGTTCACCAAGCTTCTGTGCAGAATACCCTTGTACTTGCCATTACTTAGCACCTAACCACCCCAATATAAATATTCATTAAAATTAAACATGTTGGTCGAACAACACAACAATAACGTAACGTGGCCTTTGCTTTGCCTGCATGAAAACCAATTACCTCAAGCTGATCGCCAACATGGACGAGGATGGCGTTTTTCAGGTAATCGACGGCGACCCAGTGATCATGGCGCCAGAATTGAAGGCCGGGGACATCGTTGGGGACGAGCAAGGTGAGGGCTGACATATCGGTGTGAGCCTCAACTCCTAAAGCTAGCTCTGGCTGTGGGCATGGCGGATACATGTTTATTTTCATTTCTAATTCTATCATTTGACCTCCCAAGCTGCTTTTCAGTACCTTCCTCTCCAAGCCTAGACCTTCTGACATAAGCCCTAGCACCTTGTCTGCTAACCTCAACAGTTCTTTGTTGTATTCCTCCGTTACTTCCCTGAAATAATTAATAACAAGTTAATAAATCTGGCCGACAAATTAAAATAAAACTCTGTAGCATTCATATGCTTAAGGAACCTGTAAGAAGGAGGGTTCTTGGGCCACATATCATAGTTGATCTTGGAAGAAGGAGACATGAGATGGAAGAAGTAATCAATCCACTCCACCTTGTGCTCGTCATTCTTGGTCATCCTGGTGCCGTAGCCTTCAAAGCGGCCGGTGGATGGGTCGTTTGCGTAAGCCTCTTTCTCTTTATGAGGGAGGGCGAAGAACTGTTGGCCCACCTCTTGCAACCGGCTGATCAAAGTCGGCGATATTCCGTGATCGGTGACGAGCATGATCCCCCACTCCGAGGCGGCTTCCGCGATTTGCTTCACCAAAAGGTCATGAGGGAGAGACAGAGAGATGACCGGCAATCTCACGCCCTCCACGGCTTTGGTGTTCTCCGGCCGTTCATCAGCCGGGCGGATAAACTGAGCAGGAAGCTCCTTCAACGGCCCACAGGCCAAGTGCTGAACTCTTTCAACTTCCATGTGTATATATGATATTCGACTACTATTCAATGTTGATTCCTAAGTCGACGGAATAACTTATTTTACGGCGATATAGGGACACACACTATATATATATATGGGGTTCAGATATGGAAATGCATGTTGCGCTCACGTACTGATGATTTATTATTACCATCTAAATCTAAGACCAGCAGATGCATTCTTGACTCTCCCCATTTAAGTCGATGGTCTAACAAAGAAACTTAATTGACATTAAATTCTGAAATTAACCTATGACCGTTATAATATGTTTATACTAATGACTTAATTAGTTGATTTAGATGTAACCCATCTATATATTCGTACCCAACTGTTATTTGTAAACTCAGTAATAATTAATTGAATATAAACGGATGGGAGTTAATAAATTGCGCATTGAATAATAATCAATATCAAAATTGACGAGAGAAAAGTGAAACCATACAAACGGAACTAGAAAAAATATAATAATAATAACAGGTGGATTGAGATAGATGAAACCTCCAGAAAAGGCAATGCAGATTCAGCCAAAAAGTAACATCATTAAAGCATATTGTCTGAGCACTGAGGTGGCCTTCCTTTTATTGCATCGCTCCAATAGTTGTTGTTTTTTTTTTTTTTTGGCTGATAGTATGTCAATTGCTGCAATATATAACAAACAAGCTGTTCAAGACTTTCTTTATTTTTATTGGGGAAATCTGTACTGAGGAACTAAAAAAATGTTAAAAAAGTTTTATAAAAAATTCTGATGTAAAAAAAGTATTGAAGAATTGTTAAAACTCAGATAGAGTTATTAATTACCTATTGAAAGAGTGATTAATAAAACTTTTTTGTCCCATTTTTTGTTGTTTGTGACAGGGCAGCATGTCGCATTTTTTGTTGTTTGTGACAGGGCAGCATTCCCCTATTAGGCTCGAAAAAGGAGGGCGGGAATTTTTTTTTTTATATAAAGAAAAGTTTTGGAAGGGTTCGACATCGGTCTCTTACTAAGGTCAGGGCACGACCCCGAGCTCTATGAACACTTATTGAGGACTTACGAGATCGTTTATCAAAGGAGTCTCAACGAAAGTAGAGGGGATCAAACCTACGACCCAAGGGCCTAGTTCTGGATCCCTTACCATCTGTACCAACTCTCATTGGCAAGGAGGGCGGGAATTAACTAAGAATTATGGAACAAGCCTTCATTTGGGCCTAAATAATCCCCTGGGATTTGGATTGGGCTAACATCGGGCCCAAAACTCCCCCGAAAGGAGGAAAAAAATAGCCATGACAACATTAACTAGTAATCGCCACACCCGCCGTTATTTGCATTTGTTGATTTACTCACACTGATGGCCATGGGCTAAAGTGGTTGGAGTTCTTGTAGCTTTAAATGCAGATCCTATCTCACACAGGAGTTTCAGCAAATTTGATTTTTTTTTTCCGTTTTTGTAAATGCCCTTGCTAATTTATTTTATATATTCTCCTCGTGACTACGATGTCTCTTTCTGATTAATTGAAGTCGGTGAAAAAAATAATATAAACGAACACGCGTGCAAAACGTTTAAAGTATATACGAGTAACTCATATTCTTGTGTGAATTAGGGTTTTGCATGAAGCCCAAGAATCCAATACGTTCGCCCTAACCTTGCAAAAAATTGCCCTGTCTAACCTAGAAAAAAGAAGCCAAAAAAACTGAGTACAAACGGGTTGGACATTGTTGTGGGTAGGGTTGAGCATCAAACAGGGTATGTTGCCCTGTCTATTTGGCTCTGCCCAATATGTTTATATATTATTTGGTATAAATATTTTTTACATAATAGTTAATAAACTTATATTATATTATATATTTACTAATACTCTAATACATATATCTATTAATTATTTGACCATTACTCCATTATATTACTAATAATACCTTGTATTTAATAATTTATTGATATTATTTAATTCTTCAGGTATGCGCATTTGATTATTTGCTAAGACATATGGTGGTATTTTTAATTTCAAGACTAAGTTGTAGATTTTTATTTTAAAATATTATAAAATGTATAATTATAGATTATATTTGAAGTTTACAATATTATTTATCAGGTATAATTGAAATTGTCTTTTTTACCAGATAAGGTATTATCATTTGGGCATGAAAGCCTGCCCAACCCAGCCTATCATTCAAGCTGCATTTTATTGCCTAATGTAAAGTATCGAGCTAAAGTCTTGTCGTGCCAAGCATTGCTCATACTCACCCCTAGTGTGAATGGCTCTCCCGTGTAAGTGAATTCACTTTTGCGTCATATATGGGTTTAGGTCAAATTCCCTGCGTCTCTAAACTCTCATTATCCTTTCGTTTCCACTCATCCCATTCACGTCATAAGATTGATATCTTAAAAGTCAGTGTATTTGTATCCTGCAGAACAAAATACTCTGTTTTTTAATCTCGTGATTCCGACATATATCTTAATATAATTCAGCTGCCACTTGCCAACTACTTGGTTTTTTTTCCCCCCTTTGTGCTGATGTTGTAGTCGGTGACTATCTCTCTGTGCTGAGTCTGGCAATGAATGAAATCGTATGATCTGGCCCCAAGAAAAAACATGAAGCAACCAAACTTTTATGACCATGTAGCATATGATATAAGATCAAAAATAAAAGTAACCTTAGAATAGAACCAACTGTACAATTTTACGAAGAAACTAAGACAGGTAATATGATATTATTGTATGAAGAGTTAAAAACGTAGTAATAAATTTAATATATGTAACCTTCCATGCGTGAAAAACGAATTCAATCTTCATCAAGCATAACTAACACTACAAAAAAAAAAAAAAAAACTTTTGATGGCGACAAAAGTCGCCGTTGAAAGTCTAAATGTCGCCGCTGAATGGTTTTCAATGGTGACAATTTGTCGCCGCTGATACAACTGTGGCTGATGCTTTTAGCGACGACATTTAAAGCCGCCGCTGAGTCATACTTTCAATATCAACATTTAAAGTCGCTACTGAAACTCTTTTTTTTTAATAGTGTAAATAATACTACCTCCGGTATATAAGTTTTAGTTAACTCGTTTTTTAGAGTTTGAGGAAGTTAGATCATGATATCATATGTTATATATTATTATATTATATATAAGTTTGTAAGTCAGTCAAATTAATTTAGAGAAAAAATGATAAATATAGATACTTTAAAATAATTTAATTAGTTTATTTAATCACTAAAAAACTATTAACTTGATCGAGGTAGGTAGTATATGAAATCAGATTGCGCTACCAGGTAAGTGAGTAATATAACCACTGGTTTGCTTTTGCCACCAGTAGACTCAGTGAGCGTAGTGAAAAAATTCAGGGCAAGATCGATTTTCAGATTGACTATAATATTTTAGTTGGTCAAATAATTTTAATCGGCAGCTTTGTTCGACTTCTGGCAAGAAATATTAAAAGTTCCGTCATCACAACTACAAGCTGCCAATTTAAAAGGAAATTGTCCCTGCGAGGAGGTTGAATTTTCAGGCCAAGACTATCATTTGATTTTATGAATAGTTTGACATATGTATTTTAAAGTAATGAAAATGAGTGTTTGAAATTCAGAAACAAGACTATGCGTTAAAACTAAAAACTAATTAATGACATGCGACAAAGAACAGAAGCGAGGGTGAAGCGGCAGAGAAATGGAGTTAGCCCAGTTAATGGATTTGCGAGACAGAGAATCATATTCAGAAAAGAAAATATAACCCCATACTCTAATTTCTCATCTTCAATCTTTAAACATATTAACCTCCAATTTTTATAAAATAGTATATATAAATGAATAATTAGTCCTTTTCAATTTTCGTAGTCACGAAATGCACAAAAAATTCCATAAATTCTTACTGAAAGTGTGCCAAAAATGAGAGGAAAGATACAGTGACTATTAGAATAACTCAATGGCCATTTATTTGGCCACTTCTCCTCTGTTTGGATGAAAATAAAAAAAAAATACGATGAGAGAAAACTCTAAAATTTAATAATCATTTTTTGAAGTTTTTCTCCACATTATTCCCTTCATTGATTTTTCCCTCATATTTTCTCTTAATCCAAACATATAGATGTTGGATAAAAGTTTACAAATATTTGGGTACCTTTACGCATGAATAGTTTTTTGTCATAAAGCACACATACGAACTCACAATTTCACATTTAAAAAAGATTAATTTAAAGAGCTTAATGCAAGTTACAAGGCCTCAACAAAATGATGACTTGTTTAGAATGATAACCTGAATTTTTAAAGACATCTTTTCAATGATGATTTATGATTTTATTGAGTAAACATATGAAAATAATTTTGTCATGTCTAACGTGATTATAATGAATAGGTCTGAACAAGGACTGAAGTGGAATGGTGTAGAGAAATCGAAGAATAAAATCGTTTGAAGGTTTAATTATCATGGAACTATATTCAATTCCAATAGTATGTGCCTGTTAAAACTTAACACGTACCACTGGTTTAAATTGGAATTTTCTGCCCATACGTAATCACAATTTCTGGCCACTCCTCAATGGCAACTGGGTCAGGAATTGAAGGAATGAGTTTCCTTGCTCGTCGAGTGATTGTGTCAATATGAAATATGAAATCTGGATGGTCTATTTTTTTTTTCTTCTTTTTATAAGATTTTTTTTTTTAATTTCTCAGGATTTTTTTTTTCAGTACTAGCAAATATTTTGAAATATCTTTCTAATATTGGTCAGAAGTAGACTGAAATATTTTTTTTTAGATCATAAAGTATTTTTCAACAGTAGTCAGTACTTTGAAGTATGTTTTTCTTAGTACCATTTAATTAGTACGTGAAATATTTTTTTAAGATCTTAAAAATAAATTCAGAGTACCGAATGGTACTAAAAAAATACTTTAAGATACCGGATGGTACTGAAAAAAAGTATTTGATATCCTAAAGTATTTTTTTAGTACCATTCAATACTCTGAAATATTTTTTTAAAATCTCAAAAAAATATTTCAGAGTACAAATTGATATTAAAAAATACTTCAGGATACTAAATTTTTTTCATAATCTTGAAAAATTATTTCAGTGTAGTGACTTATACTAAAAAAATACTTCAGGATACTGATTAGTACTAAAAAAAATTCTGAATTTTTCTTTTGAAAATATCTTATAAAAGGAAAAAAAATGGATGGAAATCTGGACCGTTTAGATTTCATGTGCAAGATCTGCATAGGCGCTCGCCTGCAGGGAAACGCAGTCCAGTAAGGGAACCCTTTTTCTATCCTCATCTCTAAAATTATAAGAACTTTGAACTTTTGGATCATATTATTTAGGGTTAAAGTGCAATTTTACATATGTGCTTTACCCTTTGAAAGCGCCTAGCACCACGTGCTTTTTTCTGGAACAAAAATACACAGGGGTTATGTTTTATGAGTAAAAATACCACAGTCGTTAGTTAATTGTTAGTAGAGCGTTAATCATAGTAAAATTACCATTTTGCCCTTAGTTTAAAATAATTAAAAAAAACTTAAAATACCCCAACGCCCCCCATCAGTGGACCCAACTGCCGACCACCCTAGCCGTCGGTGGCCGCCACCGGTGACTTTTTCTTTTTTTAAAAAAACTATGTTTTTTTAAAAAAAAAATACTAAGGGGAGGTTGGCCACCCCATGTCGGCTGCAGCTGCCAATGACCGACCATCGCCGCCCCACACTTTCGGTGACTTTATTTTTATTAAAAAAAAATCTTTTTTTAAAAAAACACTAAGGGGAGCCTGACCACCACACACCGGCAACCTACGGCCGCTAGCCCTACCGCCGGCGACCGGCCGCTACCTCTCCACCTCCGACAACTTTTTTTTTTTTTTTTTTTTAAATTCGCCGGAGGTGGTCACCGGCGGTGGGGTGAGCGGCAGTAGGTCTCCGGTGTGTGGTGACCGGCCTCTCCTTAGTGTTTTTTTTTAAAAAAATAAATTAGTTTAAAAAAAAAGTCGCCGGAGGTGGTCGTCGGCGATGAGGCAGCATCGGCAGCCAGTCGCGCAGCATGGGGTGACCAGCCTCCCCTTAGTGTTTTTTTTTTTAAAAATATCTTTTTAAAAAAAGGTCGCCAGCAGTGGGGCCGAGACGGCTGCCTGTCGCTGGTGGCAGCCATTGGCGGCTGGGGTGGCCGACGGTGTGGCCCATCGACTGGGGGGGGGTGTTGGGGTATTTTAGGTTTTTTTTAATTATTTTAAACTAAGGGTAAAATGGTAATTTCACCACGGTTAACGATCAACTAACGATCAATTAACAGTCAACTGATGGCCGTGGTATTTTTGCTCATAAAATGTAACCACGTGTGTATTTTTTATTCAGAAAAAAGCATGTAGTGCTGGGCGCTTCCGGAGTTAAAGCGCATATGTAAAATTACACCTTAACCCTTTATTATATATTCTTATTGATATATATATATATACACACACACACACACAAAATATAAGTTAGTGCAGAGCAATGAAACTCTTTTTTGAGGAGAACAGAGAGGGTGGTAAAGTGATTTTATCCACATGTTCGAATCTCAAATTATATAAGTTACGTACAGGGCAATGAAACTCTTTCTTGAGGAGAACAGAGAGGGTGGTAAAGTGATTTTATCCATACGTTCGAATCTGAAATTAGGTCAATGACTTGAATAGAGATTATTTTTTCTTAAATTTACCAACATGATTTAAAAAATTTCCGTTTTAGGTGATTTTATATGTGATTTTTCACGTACAAGTAAAACAGATAAAAAAATAAAAAATATGTAAAAAATTTTACTTACTTTCTAAGAACACCCTATCTATAAAAATAAATATGGTGAATATATATTATAATTAATATCGTGAAACTGAGAAATAACTGATAGGGGAAAAATAATTATAAAAATCAAACAGGTTATTAATATATTTTAAATAAAAACATTTTAAAATTATTTTTTTATTATCTCATCTGGAAAAAGGCATAATTAATTAATGTACGTAATTGAAAACAAACCACGTTAGGGAGCTTGTACATAGATTTATAATAAATCGCAAAAATTTCTGTCATTAATGCTTTATTTAATTATTTAAATTTTAAGACATTTCTCTTTTGATTTTATTAGAAATAAATTATATCAAGTAGTTAGTATGTAATAAATTATACATCTAATTACACAAGTATTTTCCTAAAACTAGGGAGTGTTACCAAGATTGGCCAGGAGATGTGTGGGGTCAAAATTGGAAAACACGGCTTAAAAGTTAAAACAAACCATTTTAGAAATTATTAGCAAGGCTGACTAATTTTAACTTGCAATTTGAAAAAAAAAAAAAAAAAGTCTAATGAAAACAAGTTGTGTAATTAACACAGAGGAAACTTACGAAGCTGGTGAAGAGCACGTGGCCGGTGGTTCTTGCGGCATGTAGACACCTCAATTTGTCTATAAATCAATTCCGACGTCTCATGATTTAATATACTCACTACTCTCTCACGCACAACAATACATTATTCCCTCCATTATATTCCAAACATTCCCGAAAAATCTATAATGGAGGTTATCAGAGTGCAGAACGTAGCCTCTGTGACAAAAGACGAGATCCCACCGGAGTTCATTCGGTTGGAGACGGAGCAACCCGGCATCACCACCGTTCGCGGGGTCCACCTGGAGGTTCCGACCATCGACTTGAGCAACCCAAATGAGGAGGAGCTGGTGTCTCAGATGGCGGAGGCCAGTCAAAATTGGGGAATGTTCCAGGTCGTGAACCATGGCATTCCACATGAGGTTATAGCCAATCTGCAGGCTGTGGGCCAGGCCTTCTTTCAGCTTCCTCAACATGAGAAGGAGCTCATCTCCAAGGTTCCCGGCTCCGTCGAAGGTTACGGCACCACGCTTCAGAAGGAGCTTCAAGGCAAGAAAGGCTGGGTCGACCACCTGTTCCATAAAGTTTGGCCTCCCTCCGCCATTAACTATCGCTTCTGGCCTAAAAATCCTCCTTCCTACAGGTTTCGCCTCTTCCCACTTTCTTTGCATTCTCTTCATAACGTAACCAACAAATCATCGATCAATGTGGAATTGAATTTGCCAATTTTTAATTGCTTGTCAACGCTTCAAGTTCATTGCACATTTGTTCTTTATACAGATGAGTTGAAGGGATTCGATCGAATTGTTTATTGAATTTGATTCCTGATCATTATTTAATTAAAGAGATTCAAGAATTGGAGAAGCTAGCCAGGACCATGTCAATTTATGAGTCGAAATTATTATTATTTTATGGTGCCGCACATTTCCCACCGCATATTATATTTATGATAGTTACAGGAGGACTTATGAGTCCCGGGTCATCAAACCATTTCATGTGTTACGTGCCTTGCCAAATCACATGGACGTTGCAGGGTCACGGTTCTTTTTATGAAAAGCAGTAGAGACCAACTAGAAGCAAAATCAGCTGATCTTCTCATTAATATCATCTTCCTTTTGAGAAAAAGTCCTCTCTCTGGCCATAAAATCAACCAGACCGATGAAATTGATTAACTGAAGGACAGGATATATGTATATGTGTATATATAATAAATTAGAAAAACAAGATCAGATCTGCATTATATGGAATAATGGTTTGGAGTTAATAATGAAATGGGCAGGGAGGCGAACGAGGAGTACGTGAAGAAACTGCATGGGGTGGTGGAGAAGCTGTTCAAGGGTCTGAACAAAGGGTTAGGGCTGCACGGGAATGAGCTGTGGGAAGTGGCGGGGGGTGAGAGATTAGAATACCTTATGAAGATAAATTACTACCCACCTTGTCCTCGCCCCGATCTCGCTCTTGGCGTCCCTGCTCACACCGACATGTCCACCTTCACCATCCTCGTCCCCAACCACGTCCCTGGTCTCCAAGCCTTCCGTGATGGCCACTGGTACGACGTTCGCTACATCCCTAACGCCCTCGTCATCCATATCGGCGACCAAATTGAGGTACCTACCTCCCCTTTTCTCTTCCTTCTTTCATAATCTCTCTCTTCTGACTCTTTTATATTGAGAACCGGAGGGAGGGAGTGTATATGATCCGGCTGGAACCAATACATATATATGCTGGGTTTGATTATTATACATTGGAATTGCAGATAATGAGCAACGGCAAGTACAAGGCGGTGTATCATAGGACAACAGTGTGTGACGAGACGAGAATGTCGTGGCCTGTGTTCTTGGAGCCTCCCTCGGACCATGTCGTTGGCCCTATCGCTGCGCTTATTAACGATCAAAACCCACCCAAATTCAAGTCCAAGACTTACGGCGACTATGCTTACTGCAAGCTCAACAAAATTCCTCAGTGATTCTTCATAAGTTAGTTGCCTCTTAATTTTCGCTTACGGATCGATCTGGCTATATTGTCTTGTTTTACAAAACTATATGTATCCACGCAGAATAACGACGATGGTCGTTCCGTCCTTGGTTTTGTAATATATTTAAATTAATAATAAAGTGTAGTTCATCGCTGGCTTCTGTATTGACTCCGTAAATTATATTTAATATACGGTGAAAACCGTGTTTTGATTGTTTATCTTATACTTGCGGGGATCGATGATGATAGCTTTGAGTTATTTAGAGATATTTTGGATTTAGCTAGGTACGTACGTTAGTGCATATTTGACCACTAAAATGGACGGATAACTGATAAGAATAATTACATATATATATATATATATATATATATATATATATATATATATATATATATATATTTAATTCGTTATTTCCACGGTGTGGAAGTGGGAATGATCACCAACCATGGACACTCTTTTAATAAATAATAAAAATAATGATAAATGTCATATTCCACTATATTTTTCTAAAATTGAATATAGATAACGTAACGCTTAATATGACAAATTTTCAAAGGCCCTTTATTATATATTCATACAACATGGTCAATGTTTTTGCGTGATAAGTACACGTCTTGAATTATACAAGTTGTCATGACGTCCCAAAAAAAAAATGCTGTAGTATGAAATTATCATTGAATCACTGAATATATATATATATATATATATATATATATATATATATATATGGAATAAGGTTTCTCTCTATTTCAGTTTCAGATCATTCAAACTAAATTGTAATGATATTGATTAATTTGTACTCTTAAAACTATCAAATTCAATGAACCATCAAACAGTACACCATTCATATAGATTCTCCACTGGGTAGATAGAGGCAATTTACCCAAAAACATAAGGGGGCACTGGCAAGAGTAATTTAATTTATGATTAAAAATTCTAAATTTTATTTTCTGATTACAAAGTCTCCAGTATGACAATATCTATCTATTCAGTAAACTATAGGGGTTTTATTTATTGGCGAACTTGTACGGTAATCTAAAACCAATATAGTCACAGATTATCTACGATATTGTCTAGGGTTGCAAAACTGGTCACAATAATTCAACTATATAATTAAGAAATTGAAATTAATTTACTTTTACTGTCAAATTCTCCAGTATCTCTATCCATATTCATTCCAGTCAAACATATGATGTGTAATTACTTTGAATAAAAATATCATGATTTTCATATTTTCAGTACAATATTTGTTAATGGTATATTTTTTTTGGGTCGACTTTGTTAATGGCATGAGTATCAAAGCATACTCTTTTTTTTTTTTTTTTAAAGGATTCGTCGTTATGTGAATTTGCAGCCAAGTCAGAAACAGAGAGTAATTAAAAGCCTTCATCATTGCTGACCAGAAGGTCAGAAATTCTGACGTGCATTGCAATTTTTTCAGTATTATAAAGAGTTTCTTATTTTAATTATAGTCTAGCTAAATTTTTTATATAAAAACAAAATCGGCAATCTTACTGGTTAGTACCATGGATTGTTCAATACTCTGCTTTCTAGCTGGTGCATTATCTTTTGCGTCAGCAAAATTGACTCCTCCTCTCTATTTCAAACACAAACAGATATTAAAACATCAATCAAGACAAATCTACAATTCCTGGTGTTAAAATTCAGTCTTGAGATGTTAAAATTCAATCTCGACAAGTATTTTACTTTTTCATTCATTCGTACTTAATTCTTTTTGAATGAGGTTTATTTATACAAATGGAAACTCACAACTGAAAGTAAGAAAGTAGAAAACAAACTAAGCAGAAAATTAAGAAACAAACCTAAAAACTTGTTATTTGTTTAAAACTTCTAAAAAGACTAGATCTAACCATAATTTAAAATTCAAACTTTAAATTAGAAATAATTAAAAACATTTATTTTCAACACTCCCCCTCAAGTTGGGGCATGAATGTTGCTCATTCCCAACTTGCCAATCATTGCTTCAAACACTTTTTCTGAGAAGACGTTGGAACATGAGGTGTAGAGAAGAAAGTTTCAAGCTTCCGTTAAGGAGCAAGTTTCATCGGATCCATCATAGAAGGTATGGAGTTCTGCATCCTGGAACCGTGGGCAGATTCAAGGCCCAGATTTCATTCGTGGGCGGATTCAAGGAGAAGATTTCGTGGGGCAGATCGAAAGAGAAGATTTCGTGGGTAGATCCAAGTAGAAGATTTCATTCGTGGGTGGATTCAAGGAGAAGATTTCGTGGGCAGATTTCAAGGAGAAGATTTTGTGGGTAGATTTCAAGGAGAAGATTTTGTTCGTGGGCAGATTCAAGGCCCATTCATGTAGAGTCATTATTGACACTCACATCGTACCTACGCATAGGTGCATTCGAGATCAAATTTGGGGTCCTTCCGTAGAATTTCCCCACGAACTTGTTCAAAATTAGAGTCTAAGCCACTGAGAAAGATGTAGACTCGAAGATGGGCCATGGAGGAGTGCATCTGGGTGACACCATGGACAGTGGTTGCAAGGGATAGCTGACAATGATCAATATCCTGAAAAATAGAAACAAGTTCATTGTAATAGATCGAGAGAGGACGACCACGCTGTTTGGTGGTGAAGGATCGTTGGTGGAGTTCAAAGAGACAGGTCTCATCAGATGCATCATAGAAGGTACGGCGAGCGGCATCCCAAATTTCATGGGCCAATTCAAAGCGAATGAACCGTTGCATCAAGGGTTGGCTCATTGAGGCGAGCGGCATCCCAAATTTCATGGGCCAATTCAAAGCGAATGAACCGTTGCATCAAGGGTTGGCTCATTGAGTCGATAAGCCAGCTTTTCACCCTTTTGTTTTCAGTGACCCATGTATCATAGGTTGGATCTATAAGAGAGGGTTTTGGTGTCGAGCCAGTAAGATATCCATATTTGTTACGAGCACCGATACACATGTCCAGTAATTGAGAACAAAGAGGATAGTTTGAGTCATCTAGAATTATGGTGATGGGAAAAGATGAGTTATCTTGCTGGATAATGATATTGGAAGGCGCCATTCGAAATTTGGGAAGAGAATTATGGTGATGGGAAAAGATGAGTTATTTTGCTGGATAATGATATTGGAAGGCGCCATTCGAAATTTGGGAAGAGAAGGATTTGGTCGGCTAATAAGAAAAAGAAGGTAAGACTTTAGGTTTCCTGGACCAAACCATCCTCTGATACCATGTTAAAATTCAGTCTCGAGAAGTATTTCACTTTTTCATTCATTCGTACTTAATTCCTCTTGAATGAGGTTTATTTATACAAATGGAAACTTATAACTGAAAAGCAAGAAAGTAGAAAATAAACTAAGTAAGAAATTAGGAAACAAACCTAAAAACTTGCTATTTGTTTAAAACTCCTAAAAAGACTAGATCTAACCATAATTTAAAATTCAAACTTTAAATTAAAAATAATTAAAAAATTTATTTTCAACACCTGGCTCCGTGTATCTCCTACAATTAAAAATCAACACCTCTGGGACTACGCTTGATTCCATTTAATTTTTGATGATCACATCAACTTCAAATATATGTGCAGCGGTTTCAGTTCGAAGCCCGAAGGAGAGCAGGCCCAAACTAACATAAGATGGATCCCTACTGGGCTTGGTCAATGGGCTTCAAGATCGCTCGGCCATAGAGCCTATCTGTCAATGTCAATATGGAACCCCTTTGACCAGACAGGCACGCAGTAAATTAAGATACCAATAGAGAAGGACGCACATATTGTAATTGTGGCATATGCATATGCTCTCCAAGGATGCTTGCCTTCCCTCATTGCGTTGAACTCTGCAGCAAATGTAGACACTGTGCTCAAGCAACCCATCACACCAAACTGTAGACCTGCCACGACTGTATCACAATTCCTTGTGTTCACCTGCATCATCGACCAACCAATACTGGTCACCATCTCCAACATCGAAAACAACAGAAACGAATCGTTTTGCAGAAAAATCTTACAGCTTCCTTGACAGTAGCAAGTGCAGCCATGAGACAAGCAGCAGAAACATTAGCAATCAGAGTCCCAAATGGAATCCATTTCATATGACCTGACCTTCCTAGTCCTCTTCCATTGAGGCGTGCTAAGAACCATCGAATCCATACACCTACAGGTCCAACCATACAACTGAACCATAACTGAGCAGTACTTCCACCATGCTTGAACTTGGCCTTCGCCAATGCTCCAAACACGCCCCATAATATGCCTAACACCACCACCAACACTGCCATGATTCCCAGCTGACGCTTGCCGGAATTCACCGTCCACTTCTTCTCATACCTGTTACTTATTGAACTCTTGTTGAGAAGCCACCTGAAACCTTTGGCTGTCTCTATTCCGAAGATGATGGAGAACGCAACGAGAAACAGGCCTGAATAGTGCACTCGTTAAAAATGCAATTGGGAAAAAGGGGTTTCTAAATGAATCAGCTTTGCCTGTATTTTTACCTATTAAAAAGCCAAGTGCTGCGAAAAGCCAGTGCCCAGAAACACTGAGTTCAAGCATTTTCTGATTCCAACCGCTGAAAGTTGTGAGGCTTCCTAAGTAACCAGTTGATATTGCTATGGCTAGATGCTCTGACACGCGTGATATGTCCCCTTTGAACACAACGCCAAACCAACCCATGAGAAAAGAACCCACCTGGAAATTATGTTCATTAAGTCAACATGAACTCAAGTTCATTTGACAGAAAGGCTAAGGCTTCTATCAGATTGGCCATATTTAAGCAATTCTAAACTAATTTCAAAATATGCAACTCTAATAGTTGCTACTTAGGCCCTTATGCATCTATGACAGAAAAGCCAATCAAATCAGGGAAAGGAGCAGACCATGTTACTGGGGAGGTCCAAGTAAAGAAGAGTTTGGTCACTTGTTACGCCGGCAACTCCAGGGCCAAATAATTTCTGCAGTAAGTACCTTGTCAAGACCTGTGACGAGAAGTACATTATAATATTAGCAATCGCCAGATCTCATAGCATGAAATGTGATCACTATAAGGATATGACACAGTGATCTGAAAAATGGACTGGGCCTCCAAGGCATCAACTTTCTAGTTCCGATCCTAACAGAGCATGAATTGCAATAAGAACGTGTATGATAAAAGTTAAGCCATTTAACATCAAATGTACGATTTGAACTTCTTTTCATATGAAGCAATATAAATAGAACTATCAAATGTGTATGATAAAAGTCAAGCCATTAAACATCAAATGTACGATTTGAACTTCTTTTCATATGAAGCCATATTAATAGAACTATCAAATGCCAAATTTGTTTGGCCAACTATCAAAAGTCAATTAAGACCAACGCACTAATCATTGACCAGCCAAATGCACACACCACCAACTACTCACATCTGGTTAATGTCTTCATTAGCAACCTGCAACATATCCTCTTTTCAGGAAATCAGTGATAATTTGTATAAAAAAGTGGCTTGCAATTGATATAATTGAACAAAATTGGCAAAACAGAGATTCAAGTGCTAAAGTACAGGGAAAATAGCCAAAAACTCAACCGAAAAGAATATTAATTAATGCTAACCAAGGATCAACATATTACCCCAAAAATTCCAAAAACAGCTAAATGAATAAGACATGAAGCGTAGTCTAGTAATTCCGGCAACCCCTTATCAGAATCCTGAAAGTAGAAATAACAAAGCAAGTGGATTCATTTGAGCAAAAACAGGGCAGAAACTTAGATTAATTTGAGAGATCCACCATAAACGCTCACTTGTTTTGAATCGTCAGAAACCAGTATTGCAGATGTGGCCGGGAGAGGTGATACGGTGTCAGGCGGCAAAGGGGTGATAGAGGCATTAGAATGTGACAACGGAGGGTGTGGCTGAGGCTGAGATTTGAGATCATCGTCAAGGGAGGCAGCAACCTCATTTTCCGACCGGCGATCAAAGGAGAGGCGGAAGCTGTTGCCGGCACTGTATCTCCTGCTAGGAAGAGCTCGATCTCCAATATCTCCAGCTTCTGAAACACTATCACTCTCCGTTTCATCACCTTCATGTATTCGATGGCTTCTCCGACTTGATATGCTCAATGGATATCGTCTCAGGGAAGAGCTTGCACTTCCTGTTCGCTCCATTTGAACGCCCTCGGGAGGGTATTTGGTTCCGACGAGGACGCAAGAACTTCATTGTTAAACTAAATATGACAAAACTGATATCGTGGAGACAGCAGAACCATAACTGATCTTGTTTTTATTGTATATTTTTTGATATTAACAGGTAGGGGTGGGATTGCTCCACGATGACGCAACACAAACATGAAGCTTGGAGTTTAATAAATGAGATTGAACTAATCCATGTGCCCAGAAGTAACATAAACTGGTCCCGTCGAGTCAACAACTACGCGCCGACTTATGAATTAAATTAGATAAGTAAACAAATTATATATGAAAAACAGAGTCCATGGGAGATCAATGGTTGAGGTTCTCTGTCTTTCGTGTGTACGCAAGCGCATGGCGAGAGAGAGAGAGAGAGAGAGATGGGGACAAGAATGGATGGATGGGAAATTATTGAAGTTTGTCAAAACAGGGGGTGACTTGGGAGGGCATTTTTAAAACGAAAGACAACAATTTGAGTCTCACAAGGCACCAGGGCAGGGAATTATATTTTTATATACAGGCCTGTTTTGTTTGACCAGAGGTATCTGCTTGGTTGTGGCTGCCATGCAACTCACGTTAGCTTGAAGTTTCCGTGAGTGTGTGTGTGTGTGACATGACAATGTTTGTATAATATGCGACCCCTTTTTTTAAGGCCTGAGCCGCTGAAGCAAACATTTTGCGTAATTTGAACCTTAAAATATTGATACTTAGATTAATATAAAAATAACACCGCTTTGCGCGCCTCCTTATTGTATAGAGTATCAAAAGATGTATTATAACCCTGCACCAGACAAATATATGTATAGCCCGATCTAATGGCATATAAAATCATAGACTTTCTATCCAGAACTTTTGATCTCCAATACGTTAATTGATGGCTTTTAAAATTGGTCATCCTTTTCATGTTTATTCCTGTTTAATAAGATATTAGTTAAAAAATTATATCAATAATATCTCCTAATCAAGGGCATTTTTTAGAATATTTATTACTAAGGGGCAATGTCGCTTTCACCACTTCAAAATAATTATTCTACACATCTGATTTGACAGTACTCTGCACAATCTATCCTATATTCGTAATAGAAAGCAACTCCTATGTAAATATAATGCTTGATAGTGATATTCAGAATTTAAGCAAGGCTTGCAGCTCCAACTCCAGGAACAAGATCAAGGAGCAACAGTAACAAAACTTTACATTTGAAGCATTACAGTTCCTCCAAAATTTTGCAACCTTTGTCCTTCGCTCTCAAAATTTATGCTCAAAATAACCCTTTCTTAGAACCAAACATCACCAGCTATACCTCTCATACCTGAAGGAACAGGTGCATGAGCAAAACTGCAAAACCTGTATCTCTGCACACATATCTTAATTCCACTGGCCCAACAACCATCTCATCTTATCAGATTTATCGCCTTGTGAAAGTAGCTATCGCTATACTGCTATAGGCACAAAAATATATAATGGCCAAGATCACTCACATTTTCCAAACATATATGGCGTATAGCAAGATCCCAAAAATGAATGAAACACAAATTGTAAGCGTGGCATATAAATATGATCTCCAAGGATGCATACTTTCTCTCATGGCATTGAACTCAGCGGCAAAAGTAGAGACAGTGCTCAGACAACCCAGTAAACCGAACTGTATGCCTGTTACAACAGTGTCACAGTTTTTGGTGTTCACCTGCATCGATACCCTTCACATTTATCATTCAGATTATTAGGTACGTACCAGTCAAAGTTATAAAGTGGTAAATATGGGTGTAACTTACTGATTTCTTCACAGTAGCAAGTGCAGTCATGATCCAAGCAGCAGAAACATTGGCGATTAGAGTGCCGAATGGAATCCATTTGAACAACCCTTCCCTTCCTATTCCACGACCATTGAGTCTGGCCAATAACCACCTAATCCACACGCCTACAGGTCCAACCATGCAAGCAAACCACAACTCAGCTGCACTACCTCCATGCTTGAACTCTCTGGCTACTAGCGTACCACTAACACCCCACAACAAGCCTAGCATTATCAAGAAGAACACCATAACTGCCAACTGATGTGTGCGTTTGGCCACCTTCCAGTTGAACTTAGAGCTATGGTTTTGGCTTCCTGAACTCATTTTTAGCTTGCCGAGAAGCCATTTGAAACCTTTGGCTGTCTCTACTCCAAAGATGATGGAATAGGCAACAAGAAACAGGCCTGCTAAATACCAATCGTTCACAAATTCATGTTATCAAATAGAACATGCTGAATGAGACGGAAATTTAATTCACATTATGTAGGATAAGAAACTAGAGAGGGAGGAAAAAAGAGATGGAAAATTATTCACATCAAATGTGCCAGATTACCTATTAAAAAGCCAAGCACAGTGAAGAGCCAATATCCAGAAACACCGAGTTCAAGCATTTCCTGATGCCAACCACTGAAGGTTGTTAGGCTTCCCAAGTAGCCAGTTGTTAGTGCAATAGCTAGATGTTCTGATACATTGGATATGTCTTGTTTAAATACAACACCAAACCATCCCATAAGAAAGGAACCAACCTGCAGAAAGAATTTATACAAAATTTATGCTATTCCAAGCATTTTTTAGATCTCTCACAAACCAGGATATATAAGGATCGATTCTGCATCTATTCTATTAGAGCTTAAAAACCCATAATTTAAAACGGATGTCACCATCATGAAAACCCTCCAGCATATAATATGCCGAAATAGCATTCTCAGGCCATAAACATCATGAAAATTAAATGTAGGAGCCCGCAATTTATTTTCTTCTATTCTCCCCCTCTATCGCAATCCTATCAAGTTTTAGCTTCATATATATTTTTCAAATTCTTCTTCCTGATTGAAAATGACATTTCAGTAGAACATAGGCTTATGAATAATGATCCGTGCATGAAATATAGTGGGGTAGAAGGACCAACCATGTTCGAAGGCAGGTCAGGATAAATAATTGTTTGGTCATTTGTCACACCAGCAACTTGGCCAAACAACTTCTGCAATAAAAATCTTGTTAAGACCTGCATGTGTATAATGGTATATGACGCATCAGTATCAGGGTGAATACGGCACATTATAACTTGAAATTGATAAGAAAGAGACTATCAGCAATTCTACTGTAATTTGCGACATGAAATGTACCCCGAGAATTCCAAAAACAGCTAATTGAATTAGACATGAAGCATAGTTCAATATCTTTGGCAACTCTCGATCAGATTCCTGAAACCGGATGATGAAACAGAAATATTCTAAGTATATCCATATTATAAATTAAACCATCATTAGCAAGCATTTAAAAAAAAGTAAAAGAAACCCGAAAAACCACAGATCAATTGCTAAAGAGAGCTCACGTTTTTTTTGTCTTCCTGATCCACTCTTTCATCAAAGTTGGATGCTGGAATAGGGTCAATGACTCCTGTTGTTGTAGTACGGTCATTAGGCAAGTGAAAGCTGCTCCTCTCGCTGTGTATTCTGCTATGAAGAGCTCGATCTCCAATGTCTCCTGCCTCAGAAACGGTCTCGCTCTCCTCATCATCACCTGCATGATGGCTTATACGCCTTGATAGGGTCGACGAGTTCCTACTAACTACTGAAGAACTCCAACTGTTCATACGCTCCATGAACTGCTTCAACACGACACAGATTGTTTCCTCCTGAATTAACTACAGATGCGCCATAGAAGCCAAATGAAAATCAGCACGAATATTCCAGCAACCACCTCCACAGGTCTTTTCTATTCTTTCGTTCTTTTTCATTTCTTTTTTGATAAGGAAGGATGAATCCAAACAACTATTCACCTTGAGAAACTAGCAACATGCATGCATACAAAATAACTGCCGACAACTTAGAAACTAATGAAAAAGAAAAAATTTCAACTAATAAAGAAGAATGTGAAGCAAAAGTTCACACACAAGGACCGCAAGTCTCCATATAAGAATTAAGAGAGATCAAAAGACAATTCCAGCCTCCAAAAAGAATGAAACATAGAATATTAAAATTAAGATGAATTAACTAATTCGCTCATTCTGAACATGCAGCGTATAAATCAAACCGTACTAAAATATTTATTAGTGCGTGCCGAAAACGGAAGAAGTCCAAAACCTCAAAATTCACGAGTCACCTTGAAGGCTTGAACAATGTCTTTCTCTTTTCCGTACTGGCCGTCAAAACAGAAGAAGGGTTGACGGGACCGCGGGTACTGCTTGGTGTTGTGCCCCGGCTGCCTGCCGCTCAATTCTTGAGCCCTTTCCAAATGTTTTTTAAAGGGTCTTTTAATCATTAGATTATATGTCTTAGGGGCACAAAAAAAAAAAAATAGATTTGTTTTTAAATTTTAATGTTTTTATAAAGATTTAATACCGTAAATTAAAAACAAACTATACAATTTTAAATCTTTAAAAAATCTTAAGCAGTCACATTTTTCAACTAGAAAATATCAACTCATGAGCAAAAAAAAACTAGAAAATATCAACATCTCACTCATTTTACAGAGTAAATGAGCCAAAATTAAGGGGCTAAAAAATAGGCGCAGCATAAGGCGGCCCCCCCCCCCCCCCAAAAAAAAAAAAAATCATATGGGCGGCTTCAAATGAACAGCAAAGCATACGTGCAGTAGAAGTTTGGTATCCTCTTGATACTAATATATCTAGATACCTAATTATGCTTCACGTACTGATATCTGTATATCATCTAAACTATCACAGTGCTTAATTAATGATAACACCATTTTCTCATCCCACTCAAAATCTACATAACCTTGCATCACACTACTTTTATATTTTTTAAAGAAAAATTCATAATCTAGTAACATTCTTTGAAAATAACCAAAGTTCCATTGATCACCTAATCTCTGCTACCGAATGAAACAAAAGTGTTACACTATTATTAGCTGATATTTGCTAAATTAAAAATAAATAGTAACTTCTCATATAAAATATACATGTTAGCTTTTGAGTTCTTAGCTGTCTGGCGCTGATATATTTATCACAATCGAACCAGTGAAAAAAATTGAAAGAAAACATGAAAGAGAAATTAAAGAGGAGGACGGAAAGAAGAGAAGAGTGTAAGGTTAGGCACCTCAAGAAGGAACTGGAATCCGACCCGCGGAGGAACGGGGTCCGAACTTGGCCGAATGTGAGGGTTGCAGCCGATGGAGGAAGCGTTTGAATCAGATGAAGGAGGAAGGAGACGAAGACTGAAGCAGAAGACCAATAAATGTGTGACGTTGATGGCTGTGGCGGTTTCCTCCCTTCCGCCGATGTTAGGTTCGGAGTGCATGACTCTCATGCTCCCATTTTATGAGGGCAGAAAAGTGGGACCCGCAAAAAAGTTTCCCTCCGTTTCAACGAGTCTTTAATCGGGCCGATTTTTTTGTGTTTACTAAATTTTATCATGACAAACATATTCAAGCCTGTTTTTTATTTTTACAATAGACAGTAAAACTCCATATATAACTAAGGAAGGATTTTATGGTAATCCATTAAAAGTAATGCCACGTTTAGAAAAGCATATATAATTTAGATTTTGTAATAAATGGATGGTTGCTAGATGGCCACGTGGAAGGACGATAAAACTTGGGCGAGGCAAACGGAAAGGCGCGCGCAGCAAAGACCCCTCGTTCAATCCCAACGTACTTTTACTTTAGAATCATACGACGTCCGCAAATCTTTTTTCCGTTCCATCCTTTTTCCTTTAAGATATGGCCGCATTGAGGTTTGGATCTGGATCAAAGAAAATAAAAGAATTGAAATGAAAAGAGTGAAATAGAATGTAAAATATTTTGCCGCGATGTTTTTTATTTACACTGAAAAAGAAAATGGGTTGACAAGAAAATTTTTATTTGAATAAAAGGAAATAAAGTAGAAAAATAAGGTAAAAAAATAAGGTAAAATATTATTTTACCTATAAAAATAAAATATTATTTTAAACCACACTTATGTACATTACACTCCAAGGACACACTTGAGTATGCGTGAGTGCACACTCAAGTGCGCACGCACGCACATTCAATTTGAGTGTGCCCTCGAGTGTGTACTATGAGTATACACTCATTTTTCTTTCTTTTTCAACAACTCATTTGCCTTCGTTGTCATGGGTACTTTCTTCCATTTATAGCACCTCCAGTCTGATGGATCTATAGTGATATTGTTGGCGGCTTCTTCTTTCTCCTTTCATAATGTTTTCCGACGTCAATCTCTTCTCTCTCTTATTCTCCCTATCGTTGCTCTTTTCTTTCTTTGTCATGTGATCAAGGCAAAATGGACTATAGCCTATTTTCATAGGTGCCGGAATGGCTTTCCACTATTTTTTTTTGGAACCCATTTTTATTTAAATATAGAGAATGACGCGCAGTGGGAAAATACTTCTTAAGAAAAGTTTGATCCAAATGGCTGTTACCATTGGAAAATTCCAATTTTCCTTTTCCCTCACCTGATTTTCTTTGATCCAAACAGAACCTAAGTGGAATTAACACTTCTACCATATAATATTATAAATTACATTGAAAAAAAATAGTTTCTACCATTACATAAAATGGGCACATTATTAACTGGGTCCCTCATTTCTGAGGCCTTTATAGATACCATTTTACTCTTCTGCTGGGGTGTGTGAGGAGTTGCAGCCTAGAACTCAAAATTCTTAATGTATTTGTTTTAACTTTTATAAAGTGTTTTTATTATTTTTAAAATAAGTATGTAAGTGTAGTTTTACTACGATTTGCGTAGAAACACAATCACTTTTCTAGTTCTCTCAAACAAGCATTTGATGTCAATAAAAAGCTGAAAATGAGAATTAGCATCTCCTGTCAAGTTAAATGGTTTATCTGCAGGAAGAAGACGACAGATGAAACAACCAAGAACAATAAAAAAAGAGTGAATGAGAAAGTTGCCTTTGTAGGAAGGGAATATAATGGTCCTAATAAGCTCATTTGCATTTGATAGCCGCAGGTTCCCTATCTCTTTGTGCTCGTAGCATCAGTAGCACGCACCTCTTTATTCTACTCTATCAGACTATCACATGCTTTTGCTTCCTTGTTTTGGACAAAACAGATTTCACTTGATTGGGCCTATGGGCTTGAGGCCCATGGTTGATGGCCCATAAAAAGCATAGGTGGCAACCCCCCCCCCCAAAAAAAAAAAAACCTATGCAATTCTTTCGGCCTCCTGTGCATCTTGGATTTCTCTCTTTCCTTTTATTTAAGAACCATATGGAATGGAATGGAAACACACCATAAACCCAAAGGATAAACCCCTCTAAAATTTGCCACCTCTCACTTTTGATCTTGCAGCATCTTCCTTAGTCTTTCAATTTAAAATTTGATAGTTTCTTGTTGCATGAAAGCAAGCTGGAAATTCTCATAAATCCAATTTAGATTCTTGACAGTAGATAGGGGATGGTCAACATTGATGCTGAATATTTCCACTTCTGATCAATTATTACTCCAATAGCATTTAATATAATACATATTTATCTAATATGATTACATATTGAAAGTTAGTTAAATTAATTTAATATGGCACGTAATAATATTTCCTAAAACACCGTGATCATCCTTAATTCCTTTTTCTCATCTTTTTCTTGATTATTATTGAGAGAGTGTTAATAGAGATAAATCAAGAGATGTGTGATATATATAAAAACTATGTTAAATCAACTCACCAAATATGTTTTAAATTAAGCACTAGAAGAGTATTATTTTCAGGAGTGTTCAGAATTTTGCTTCATGCTATTTTTTTTACCAGGTAGGACGTTATTTTTGAAAGGATTTAAAGAAAATAGGTCACGACAAGATAGTGGTCTTGTCCCCCTGTTCATTTCTATTTATAGCAATGGCTTCTAGTGATACATTGATATGTGTCCCTATAAGAGTATTCTATAATACAATTAGGCAATATTCATTTTACAATTATTACAATTATATAAATGGGAATAATATATTTTCTAACTATTTTTGGAAACTGGATGGATATCACAGGGATTTTAAGCTTATTCATTACAGCCATTGTATATTGGAAGAAGAAGAAAATTGAGTATTTGGGATATATAAAAGAAGTATACATGAACGGACAAGACTCGGCGGTATTGTGTTGTCGTGTGCTTCTGATATGGCTCCATGACAGTGATAGTAATTAGACGTTCAAAGCATTTGAATCGATTGATCTCTATCAGTAGGACCAAAAACATCATGCTCAATGGCGAAATTACAAATACAACTGTTCGCTTGTTACCATGACTTTTGCGTCCTGTTTCACACTCATTTTCTTTAGACTTAAGTTCCAAGCATGTTATGTTTGCCTCGACAATTTTAACAAACGGCATTTCTATTGTCAACAAGATCGCATCCTAGCTCAACTCGATCAACGCAACTGAGCTCCTGGAACTATGCTATTGTTGTTATTATGGGTGAAAGGAAGATTGCTTCATTATTATTGTTGTTAGAGATATTTATAGAAGAATATCTAATAAGTAACTTGGTGCCATATTAATGGACAAGTGTGTGAACAGAAAAACCAAGAAAACTTCCGATGCAACTTGCAAGGGTTTTGTCCACCAACACGTAAGAGTTGAGCATTCAGGAGTACTTAGAGCTTTGTAGTAGATAGATGAAACTATCAAAGTCGAGTGGGAAAGAGGATTTAGGGTGGTGTGGGCCCATCGCTATGTGATAATTATTGCAAGCACTTTAACAGTTCAGCGTCATCTTGCTTGTGTCCTTATATTATGAAATTTTGCTCCTAATTAAAGAGCTGCTCTTTATCAGAAATCTTGATAGAACTGTTAGGACGACCGGTGACCAAACAACCACACTAAATATCTACACCATACCTAAATTCGATCACTACATCAAAAAGCAAAAAGTGAATGCTAGCTAAGTTGTCTACGAAACCCACATGCATGCATGGGTTTATTTCAAACTAACTGTATTATGTGTTATCTTAACAACTAGACATAACTCCTATGCATTGCACGCTATTTGAAAATTGTTATGAATATTTTTTTTAATTTTTTGGCTAACAAATTTTTTAATTTGATTATGTAAATCTTGCTGCTGCCAAATTGACAGTTATTATCAGTCTGACATTATTTGAAGTTCATGGAGTCAATATTGTGAAACTTTTCTCACTGCTTGTTACTGCTGATCTTAACCTATATATTTTACCTTATATTTCTGGTCTGATCTAGAACGAGGAACCGTATTTATTTTCCCTTAAAAAAGGTAACTTTTGGGCTGGCAATTGAAGACCAGTAGGGTCATCCATTTTATGTATTGGAGATTGGATCGCTGGTCAAAAAGCACCAACAACTGTCTATGAATCGTCAGATTCAATGAAGGGAAAAAAAGATCTGCTAGCTTATTCGACAGTCCTGGACATGGAAGGTTCTTGAGTAAACGAGTACGACTTGTGATTTGTACCCTACCACATGTTACTGGATTTGCTTTCGCCCATTACTACCCTCCATTTGCGTTTCAATGATAAACTTGCTTCATATTGCTATTTCACGCTCAATAATAGTAATTCACCTTTATTGGAACTTTTCTCTCTCTTTCCACATCCATCTCGATCGTTGCTAGATTATTCGGATTTAATTTAGGCATGACCTTAAAGTCTTTTGTGTGTATCATATGTAAGGATCATGTGGAGAAATGGCAGGGTACTTTCTTAGCTTCATAGACTTAAACTGAGCTCCCCATGTGATTTCTGGCTTTCAGCTTCTATTTAGGTTGTAAGATGTAACCATTTTTTTCTTTTCCAGTATCATAGATTACTTTAAAGGACCATATATATATATATGCATGTTAGGTCCATTCTCTCACCCACAAGTACTTCCTTCGTTTCTATTGGTTGGTGATGGGATTATGATCTTCTTTCATTTTGCTTTTATTTTTACACCTATGAGAGATTCATATCTGTCAGAAAAGTAATGTAACCAATTTCAGGAATTATGAGTGAATGGAGTGAGAAAGAGAGGGGACAGAAGACAATGAGTAGCTGGTAAAGTTTCAAAAAATTTCTCTAGTTTATAATGGTTGTCGTGAGGGAAAGTGTACAAACAAAGATCCATCATCAAGTTAGAGAGGACATCCGTTATAGTTGTGTGATAAGTGATTGAATAGTACATCTGTTGATAGATAGATATCACCAAGATGGCCCGTGGTCCATATAATTACATACCATAAGATTTTTGCAATTAATTAAGCAAATTCATTTATATATATACTTTCAACTTTCCAAAGCAAGCAGACAATCGATTTGAGAGATGAAAGCTAATCAAAGAAAGTCAAGTCCCATTTCCATCTTAATTTGCAAGCAAAGGATTTGTGATAAGATTCGGGAATTATTTGATGGTAACAGCATGAGAATTGAACTTTGATCTAGCTCTTCTTCCAACGTACACCATGGATCTTCCATGATTAAGTCTCTCTCTTGTCTTCTCTCCTAAATACATCTCATAACAGCAATTATATATAGGGCGCAAATATTGTAGTAGATGTCTTGTTAGAAAAACTATAAAGTGGATCTGCATAGTGTTGAATTAAATAGAAAAGGGAGTAGTGCAACCCACTTTGTGTATTTAGCTTTCACTTTACCCTATCAAAACAAATCTCATATATACTTTGACACTTAATTACCTCTTCCTGTACTTTGCAGAAAAATCTAATCAATTATAAGAGAATATGGTTCTCATAATTGAACTGAAAAGCCTCTTTTAACCTACCTCCCCTTCAATAATTTAAAAGTAAAGAGAGGGAGACAGAGAAGAAGCAAGCTCGTCCTGCAAAATGCAAAGGCAGTTGCATAACAAGAAACGTGATTAATAATTAGCACACAGCAAAGTAATTTTAACTGTAAGTCCGTATAGGGGGTGGCCGTGATTGCCATCACACCTTGTGCCGAAACAATCAACAATAGTCCATGGCCTCTTACAGTGAAAAAAACAAAGGGGAAGAAAAAGTTGCAAAAGCCCAATCTCTGATCTTTTTACACACAGTAAGTATCACAAGGAGTAGTGAAAATATAGTAGTGACAATATTAAGCCTTATGAGGAGGACACTGATAGCACTTGGCAAATAGCCCAAACGTGTTAATTTGTTGTATGAAATTGAGCATGCTTGCCCATCCTCCCAACCCAAATCCTACCACCAAAACCCACACCACCACAAACACGTTCATCGAGTACGTTCCCACCCATCCTCCTACAATCGATGGTGGTCTCTCCACAGCATTCTGTCAATAAAAAAAAAATCGAAAAACACATAATTAATTAGAGTTTAATTGGCTTGTTTATATAATTTAAATGTAGCATATATACTACATAATTAATTACCTCTCTGGCAGGGGCAGAAGCAAAAGTGACCATGTGTGCCATGGCCGGAATGATGTAAACAGTGAAGCTGACCAAGAGAGACCCAACAGTTGAATTGATGGGTCCAAAGAAAGGGAATATGATGGCCAGAAACCATATTGGGATCACCACTGGAAGTCTGGCCAACGCCCTTTTGAACAGGCTCTTGGTTTCATGCACTCCGAGGAATTTCTCCCACACAAAGTACAGAGGAGTGCAGGCAAATCCAAATGTTATGAACTGCAAATTGAAAGCATCACTCCATTTTTAGTTTATTTTCTTTAATACCTAATATATATGAAGATATAGTAATGGAGTAGGATGATCTGAGAGAGACCTGATGAATGAGCATGAGAATTACAGCAGTGTCCCTGAAGCGTGTTCTTGGGAGCAAAGAGAGGGCATTGGAATGAGTAAGGAGAGTGTCCCCAAATGCCCAATACACAGCAGCTGCTGATGGTAAAGTCAAAGTCAACACGTATAATGTTGCCAACAGATATATCAGCTTGAACTTCTGTGGCTTCCACATCGCATGCATAATTTCCCTGCCAATATATATATTTAAATCATCAAGTTCCATACTTTACACTAGTTACAATATATATATATATATATATATATATATATATTCAAGGTCTTACACTGTGACGGCATGTCCACCAAAAGTGTAGAGAATGTTAGTAGCCCCAGTGAAGTAGAGAACTAATTTGGTTGGTCCTGAGTGCTTCACCCCCTCAACCTTCAAAAAAAGTATGTCCCATGATTAATGAGGTGGGAAAGCAATTATTGAACACCAGGCTCGATCTGGTGGTACCATTTATTTTTCTTTTTTACTTAGCTCCAAAACCATGAAGATGAGGCTTGTGAATATTGGGAACTTAATTAATTATACCTGGCCGTGGACAAGGGAAGCTATGGTGAGATACCAAGCGGTGTAAGTGGTCATGATGAGGCCCAAGAATGACCAGATTCTATAATTGTGGAAAGAAGGTATGAACACTGTTGTCGCACAGCAGGCGCCAAATATGTATGTCCAGGTTCTCTTGTCCAGGTTGTCGTTTATGCAGTATATGTTACTGAATCATTCATTAATTATTACACAAACCAAATACCCAGATATTAGCTACTACATATATAACACATACAAAGAGTTAAAAACATCCTGAAGAGTCAAACTCAAAGGCCTAGCTATACCTTGCGCAGGCAATTAGTTGAATCACTGATCCAAACAAAAGGAAAGTGCAGTTGAAAAAGAGACCTATGTTTCTCCAGTGTTTGCCTAGGAGTCCATCAAGAACTTCAAACCACTGCAAAACCCAAACAGGATTAATGCTGATACACGTACGACTGGTCCACGTAGAAGGTACATGAAGGAGTCAAGAAACTAGTAGTGAACATAATTACCTGAATCACATGGTTTCTGAAATCAACTTTTTCCCTTTCTTTTCTGGTTCTGTACTCAACATAAAGGATGCTGATGAGGTAAGCAGTCCAGCTTCCCATCAACCCATAAAAAAGCTGAAACAGAATCCCAGATAACATCCCCAGTTGGGAAAACGAATATGGTAATGTCAGTAGCACTTGAGCAACCTGCATTAATTATATTAAAACAACACATATTTTTAGTAATCACCATGAAACTATAGAAAATTAAATTAAATAAACTGTGATTTAGTGTGAAGTTTAATCAGTGCCTGATTAGAAGCACAGCTAAACCATGCATCATAGACGGAGCCACCATGCCAGAAGAACTTAGAAAGCTTGCTCCTAGCTGACTTAGAATCCTCATCCTCTCTCTCCATCTCTAAGTAGTTCCCAGCAACCACAGTCTCAACCTTCTCGGAAGCCATAGTTGCAGCTTCAAGAGAATTGTGAGGAGGAAGAAGAAGAAGAAGAAGAACTGAGTGACTAAAAGAGAGAAAAGAGAACCTTTCTTTTCAACCTCCCTCACATCCAATGCAGCTCCACTTTCCTTATATAAACTTTTTCGTCTCCAATTAACTGTATAACCCTTTATTGGGGACCTTGCCTTGGTTCACTGCCCCAGGCTTAAGTAATATAATTCATGTACCTCCATAAGATGTAGTCAACTTCTTCGTATTTTTACTATCAAACAAGGTGCAGCTTCGGCATCAGTCTTGAGGGTGATATTTCACTTTCAACCACTGCTTACTTTTTATCAAACAAGTTTTAATTGTTACTCCAATCCTATTCTAAATATAAAACTGCATCAATTTTTTTTTTAAAGAGACTAGAGAAGTTATATATTAATTTATAAGTTAGACAAAATAATTTAAAGAAAAAACAATAAAAATAAATACCTTAAAATAATTTATTTAGTTTCTAATCTTTTTTAAAAAGATCAAATGGATCTTATATTTAATAGCGAGCTCGTACTTAGATGTGGTTTCCATGGGTCCAGGCTAGCTGCATTGCATGAGCAGGATGGCCCATCACTGGTCCTATTTGTTTTTAATATGAGAAAGAGCTCATGCATGCCGATGATCATGAATGTGGATGGGAGAAAATGAGGGGGAAAAAAATGATACGAGAGAGGATTGGAAAAAAAGTTTAGTTTGTGAGTGTTGTGTGTCTAGGTGGGGAAGACTATAAGATGGAGTGAATGATTGCTTTTGAGAGGAGCTTGGTGCTAATCATGATTAGTACCACACGTGTTCCAACTGGCTTTACACACACAAAATAAAAATCTCATGAAGACCCATCCTTTTTAAATTCATTTCTTTTCGTTTTTCCCCCATTATATCTAGTTTGCTTTTTTTGAAATAGACGATCTAAAATATTTTGAATATTGTATGGGCCATTGATGTGATTGTGGTGTGGGCTAATGATGGCGCTGAGTGCTTCATGCAGTCACGATTAGTTGGCAGAACTAATTTTGCCAAGGTCTCTCACAAAGAAAGTTATTTCCCTTTATTTTAATATTTCCAAGCTTTAATAATGGCGAGTCAAAGGCATGTTCGTTTGTTCACGGTTCATTGCGAATCTCATTTTCACGGGGTGAACAAGGAGGATTAATTATAGTTGTAATTCTGATCCCTTCGGATATAATCATGCATGAGATGATCCTCATCTTGTGGTCAAAAGAAGAGAAACATCAAATCAAAATTAGAAGAAATAAAAGTTTCTTAAGGCAACTGTCACATCTTGTGGCATAAGGTGGTCAACCAACCAAGTGTTGCTTAAGATGGTAAAGAATATAATCATCTATGAATGAAAACACAAGTTCAGATTTTAATAAAATAATTATTGGGAAACATGAGAATCATTTATCCTCTAAATTTTGAACAGAGATAAAAAAAAAAAAAAGAAAAAAAGAAAAAGTGGTCAACATCAAGCAACATGGCCCAATTCGTGATCGATCCATCCATGAGGCCCAATTCTAAACCCAAAACTAAGGTCCCATGGCCCCGCCTCTCTGATTTTTTTTTTCCTTTCTTCATGATCCTCCATATTTTTACAACAAAAAAATTGAATCTTCAACTTCAACACTCCAATCATAGAAAATAAAGAAGCCCCACACGAAGCAATCGCGACCTCAAGTCTTTGAACTAAAGCTTTGCCTGTGACTATGAACAGGCGAAAACTAGTACAGGTGCTTTTGTTTTTCCTGTTTAAACGCAGATAGCTTTAAGTTGATAAATAATTGAATTAGAGATGCGGTTGAAGTCACAAATTGACGGGTGATGGATTGGATGGGATGAATTGGGAGAGGAGCTTTTAATCATAGCACGATTCAACTTTAATACGATCAATCAAAAAAGAAACCAGCTTTATTATTTCTTATGGGAGTAGGGTAAATTGGTTCCATCGTATCCTATGGACAATTATTGAACATAACACACTGGGAAAACCACGTGAAGCACAGCTTTCTCTTAGCTGCTACCTAGATAGTTACATAAGAACAGTAACTGTTGGGCTTTTTTTGCCTTTTTCTTTTTAATGAGATAACAATTGATCAAACAATTGGATGGTGATTCTCAATCAATGGAAAGCTGGCTACGTCGATTAATTTAGAATTTGATTGAGACAGCAAGGGATGTAGATATAATGCGTATGAGAATGTCATAGCTTTATTGTGTTGATTTTTAATCCATATTAAGGGGACCCATACAAAAGAGATGAAATGTCGCATTGCCTTTTGCTCTCCTACCATAAGCACATTTTTTCATGTGATCATTCATTGCATGATTTCACTTGATTGGATTCGCAGGTGGTTGAAAAAACAAATCAGGACACACAGTAACATGGGTTCAACTGATCAATGCCAGGTCCACACGTTTTCACTCAACATAAATCACTCACAATCTTCATCTTACTGTACTTAATAGTGCTAGACGGCAGCTCGTGCTTCATAAAGAGTTCAGAATGAACCACATTTTTTTCTCAAACATATGTTTACTTCTATTAGAAGTAATTTTGTTCGAGGTACTATCAGACATTAAATGTGATTCAAATCCGAACCTTAATTTGTTATGTCGTGAGGTGGATCATATGACATTTTTTGTATATGATTGTCAGAACAGAGGGATGCCAAAACCCTGTATTAAAAAAAAAAAAATGCCATAAACATAACGATAAGCCCAGAAGTTTGGTCTAATGTCTGAAGGGGACAAGAGGGTGATTGCATCACTCAGGTGGGGAATTCGGAACCACGCTGGATTGAGTAAGCTTGAATCTCTGCTACCGTTTTAAGAAATTGCAAGAGGCCAAGGAAAAGAATCTGCTTTCAAGCATACCAAAAACCATCACATTACGAACTAAACAGTACTAAAAAGATAAAATAAACAATCGATAATAAGGCCTTTGGGGGAAGTACACGTACACGTTCACAGCTTCACAGCTACACGATGAGGAATAGAACCCAGCATAAACTTGCTTATGAGTCTTAGGAAAAGAATCATCCCTTCTTTCCACCAAAAGCATACCTTTTGCTTCTTCGATTCACTCACCTCATCTTTGGCTAACACGTACGCTTTTCATGATCACCTCCTTTTATACCCTCCTTCCTTACACTTGCTTCTCCACCCCAAAAAAAAAACATCATGGCTTTGCATCTCCAAACGTTCTTATCAATCTCCATTATTCTCGCTATCATTTCATCAGGTAATAAATAATATTAACCATGAGATTTTCCAAACTGTTCTATTTATTTTCCTTGCGTCTCTAATTATATATTCCTGCGCGCTCTTATGGAGCACAGGGCTGCTGCACTACTCGTGTGAGTCAGCCAGAGACTTCACCATTGTCAACAACTGTAAGGAGACCATCTGGCCCGCCATCATTCCAGGGGAACACTTCGACGGCGGAGGCTTCGCTCTAAAACCACACGAGTCACGTGTCTTCACGGCCCCAGAGTCGTGGTCAGGTCGGATATGGGCCAGAACCGGGTGCAAATTCGACTCCAGTGGGAACGGCTCGTGCGTGACCGGGGCCTGTGGCTCGTCATTGAAATGCTCCGCCTCGGGGAAGCCTCCTGCTTCACTTGCGGAACTTACCCTTCAGGCCTCGGATTTTTACGATTTGAGCCTCGTCGATGGCTTCAACGTGCCGGTGGCTGTGATGCCCATAAATGGAAAAGGAAATTGCACCACGGTTGGGTGCGACTATGACATGAGACCCAAGTGTCCAAAGGAGCTCGCCGTGAAATCCAATGGCAAAGTGGTGGGGTGCCGGAGCGCCTGCGACGTGTTTAACACTGATGAGTATTGCTGCAGAGGCAATTATGGGAACCCCACTTTGTGCAAACCTACTTATTATTCCAAGATGTTTAAGGAAGCGTGCCCTAATTCTTATAGTTATGCATACGATGATCCATCTAGTCTTTTCACCTGCACCAGTCCTGACTATGTCATTGCCTTCTGCTCTTCCAGGTTTATAGAAGTCATAACATATATATATATATATCAAAGATCTTTTCTTTATTCTGTATGTGATAAATATATATTAACATTTTGGTCGTGGGCGTGTATTAATATGCAGGAAGCAACAAGTGTGCTCTTACCATGACCACAAGCTCCGCTGCAATGGATCGAAAGGCCTGGACTCGTTGATCGGAAGGTGGATGATCGGGGCGCTTGTGGTATTTTCGGTTCTTAGTTCGTGGAGTCTGTTATGAAATTGGTTAACATTTTTATATATGCGTGTACAGTGTCGGTCTTTTGATCCAGTTCGTTTGACATGAACGATTTTGGATTCAAGAACCAACTTTCTTTTTTTCTTTCTCTTTTGGACGAATAAAGTCTGTCGGAAGCTGTTTAACTTTGTTGCCGTATATTTCAACGTACAATTCAAAATTCTTTTCCTTCGGCTCAAGAAAAATCTGGGATATACGCAAGTGCAACTGCCTCTCTCGTGCAAGATTGTTCTTTATTATATCGGGCCTTCTTAATTATCTGCGTGTGTGTGGTTCTGGCAAAATCCAAAGCGTTTTGGTTTGGAGCCTCCGTGATCAAAGTCGATATACAAGACAACAGGGGCAGGAAATTTGCTGGCCCACAGCAGCCCATATAATTAAAGTGAGAGCGCGAACACACATATAAATATGTGTAAATTTATATTTTTATATATATATATATATATATCAAACAACGTAACTCTTGAAAATTCTTTTATCATCAACTCGGTTTCTGTGTTTAAAAATATATTATATTGATCTGATTCTTGACTCGATTAAAAGTAGAATGATAATGATTCAGAAATAATATTTGGATCAATGCTAAATTAATTAAGAAAAGTGATGGAGAGCTTCTTATGGGGGGGATGGCTTAGAAAAGAGGAATTAATAAATAAAAAACAGTGCCTTTATTTTTGTTATTAATGTATAATTATTGTTATGGAAATATAATTAAGAAACAAGATCTATTAAGGGGTGCTACGGGTTCATAGTTGCAATATGCAATATCATGTTTGAGTCACGGAGGACCTGACAGTAAGTCAAAATGTCAACTTTGCTTCTATTAATTAAGGGAGTCTTCTATAATGATCAAGCAAATAGGAGTCATTTGGAAGCAGAAAGAAGAAATAACTGTATAACGAAATTCTTAAAATTGCAACCGGTCCTCTTATAAATGTTTTTTCTTGCCATTAAAAATGAAAATTTTAACTTTGTTCACCAAAAACAATAATTAGTTGCTCAGGCGATCCCAATCACGCTAGGGTAAAGATAATCTTGAAAATTAAAGAATAATGAATGTACGGGTGGCAAGTTTAACATAAGCTCATGTGGTGCCACGAGTCGACTACGGAGGAGCATAATGGCATTGCGCATGTCGTTTTAACAGCGATGGCCAGTAATACGACAATGGCGTTTCCAATACGCCAACTCTATGGTCTCAGGGGTATTTATAGCTATCACGGCTGCCGGGAGCACGAAGAGGGCATTCAGCGGGAGTGAAAAATGGCGGGCGGTGGAAAGGTCTCCTTCAAAGTAACTCTCACCTCCGATCCTAAGTTACCCTTCAAAGTGTACGCAAATTCCCACGTCCTCCTATTTTCTCCTATTGCCTTCGCTTCTAAGCTTCAAATTCCAATTCCCTTTTCGTCGTTTCTTAATGTCTCAACATCTTGCTCTTCTTAATCTCAGATTTAGCGTTCCAGAGGCTGCCCCTTTTACTGCTGTTCTCAAATTCGCAGCTGAAGAATTCAAAGTGCCCCCACAGACCAGCGCAATTATCACCAATGGTAATTAGCTCTCTAGCCTGTCTCTCAGATTTTTATTTTCTCTTTCGTTTTGTGTTTCGTAACCTTTTTTCTCTATTGTTTCTTAATTTTCATATTGGTACATTAAATTGATGTTCAAATTTTTTGACAATGTAATCAACGATCGGATCACCAGACTAGGGTCGTTGAGAGGTAAATTTTGCGTTATACGGAGTGTTTTTTAATCGATGCGGAGTTTTTTCAATTCGGAATTGTATTCGCTCTGATAACTCTTTGCTAATGCTCTGCAACATAATAGATGTTGTTGTGCGTTGCCTCAATTTTATCTCAGCGTACAAGATTCTGTTTATTGTCTAATACGGATGTGTGCAGCCCGCCTGCTTCTGAGTCCACTGAAAATATTTGCACCATTAAAACTATCATTCATACTTGCCTATTTGCCGATATAAGTTGGTATTTCTGTTTTTAATTAGTTTTATGTAACAACTGGAATGAATGATCTCTATCAACAAAGTTAAAGTATTATATGAAACACGCTGCAATGCCACTCCATTATTTTTTAAGCATCAGGGATTAAGCTGAAACCTAAGCAATGGAACAGTTCTTTGAAATGAATTGGGGAAACTGCTTATACCTCTTGAACTGCTTGTCTTCCAGCAGTTCCGAGAATCTAAGAATAGACAAAAGCCTCTCAAACAAAGATAGCTTCTTGATCCCCTTATCACTTTGATTTAGCATAGGGCCGGAATGCCAAACAGGCAGGTTTTTCCATCTACGTCAGCAGTATCCAACCTACACACTAATTTATAATTCTTGGCATAAAAAAGTTAGGAACTTTAAGACATAACACTTTACTTTCATGTGCTCTCACAAAAGTAAAATTTTACGCAGTTAAAACTCAGTTCTTGCGTTATTGTCACATGATAGATTATGTCTCATTTTTTTTCTTTGCACACTGAGCTGCATTCCCCCTAAATTCTCAATATTTGAGGCCTGGGGTTACCATTTGACAGCTGTACGTGCCCCATTGCTTGGGTTTACCTTGGCTTGCTTCAGGAACAACAAGGATTAAACTCTAAAAGGAAATTAATTTCAAACTCTTCACTAATGTCCTCGTATAAATTGAGATGCAAACTTTATTTTCTTTCATATACCCCAAGATTGACTGTTCTTTGTTTGTTTTATACATCACGTTGTATGGAACAAACTAAAACCCCAAAAATCATTTCTTCCTTTGCATGAAAAAAACTCTAGTGGAAGCTGCACTGGACTTTTAACAATATCATTAGCCCATTGAAGTATGAAACTTTATTAGGTGCGATGTAACCTTGGTGATATTGTAACTTTTGATGCCATGGTTAGTATGTGTTGTGCCCTTTTTATGTTGAATGAAGATTGATTTCAAGGGGTTTGTTTTCAAGGTTGTGCATAAAAATTCTCTGACCAAGATTCTGTTATATCCAGAACTAGTGTTCAGATGATTCTCAGCGGCAACACAGCTGAGAATTAGATATTTTGACCACCGCATCACTTTGTTTAACAATTTTGCCCGTTATATCTTCTGCAAAAGCGGGTCCCCTGTGATTACAAAATCAAAGTGGAAGATTGAAAATGAATAGATGTTGAGATTTTAGTTTTTTCAATGACTAAAAGGTTTGGCAAACAAACTTCTGGTAAATAATTGAAAACTTAACACATACCTGCTATTTCATTCCCCGAGTTGTTGCTTTTGGCACTCAGATTTGAGTACCTGGAAGACTTGTGATTTAGTATTTTATCTTTCTTATTAGCACTACATCTCAGATGTGCTGCAAATGATTTTTATTATTTCCTATGCTTGCAGACGGTGTTGGGATAAATCCACAGCAGAGTGCAGGTATGTCAAACTGACAATGCTAGTTTTAGTTAGTTCTCTGGGATTTTAGTTTTACTGTATGTCACATATTTGTCAATACTCATATTATAAGTTATGAACAAAACAAAAGAAGAAATACTTTAGAGGTTGATAATGGTATGAGACTGCATGATTCACATGGTCGAGCTGCAATCTCTGGCTCTTAAAAGGTGTGTAGGTGACAGTGAATTTAGTGTGCAATTATGCATAATGAATTAAGACTAGCTTGGTTACAGTTGATGACATCATTGGGTTGACATGCATTTCAATGACTTTTTCAGGTAATGTTTTCCTCAAGCATGGGTCGGAGTTACGGCTGATTCCGCGGGACAGGGTTGGAGCCTCTGAGATATGGCTGAGTGTCTGAGTGGATACCTCACCTTCTAGTTATACTTATCTCGACTGTTGTAGCTTCCTAGATACTGAGTATTGCTGACGTCCTCGTGGTCAATACAGATTATAATGATGATGATTTCATGTGGTGGATAATGTTTGGTTGAATAAATAAATAAATTCTTCGAAATGATAACGCATGCTTCTGGGTTTTGTTCATGTTCATCCGATGTTAAAAAGGGGAAATTAATCCCTTTCTGATCAATGTGGTTACTTCAAATCTTAAATGGTTCATCTTGAATCGACGATCTCCCGATACGCTCGTTTAAGTTGCTATGACAAGGAATCCATTGGGTTTTTAGGCCCAAGCCCGGAAGGGCTGACCCTTTGGAGCCTGGTCAACTTGGTTTCTCAGCAACGGTCTTGAGTAAATATGGTGAGGGGAGATGGCCTGTCGAAGAAGTAGGTAGGAGAAGTAAAGACAAGGCCATCTAATCTAGGTTTTGTACCCAAACGAAAATGGCACGTTTGTCTTATCATAAAAAAATTTAACTCACTCTCCGCTTCTCCCCTTGAATTCACATTACATGCACATCTCTTATGTGCTTGTTATGTGTAATTTTTTTTAAATTTGTTTATATACTGTATTTATTTATATTTAAATTTTATACTGTTTTCTGAAATGTTTTTTTTCACCCAATATCTCAAATTAATTAGTTTCCATGATACTAGTGTTACAGATAAATATTACTAAATACAGAACTGGAAATTAATTAATTTAAAATACTGGGTGAAAAAAAACATTCCAAAAAACAGCATATAATTTAAATATAAATAAATACAGTATATAAAAAATAAAAATAAAAAATATGCTCATCCCTCTAATAGATAACAAGCGCATGTAATGTGAACCCCTCTCTAAACTGAACTGGTCGCATGACATTTATATACCCTCCTCCTTCCTACCTATCCTTCCATAGAAATATACAACATACGGCTTCCATCCTCAAACGTATGCCTCTTATGACATCTCTAAATTATTTGACAGGATCACTCTAACGATTGTCCATAGTAAGTATGATTCGGTAAATATATGTGTAGCCCACGGTTTATCGTAAAATTCCCTTTCAGTATGATGAACACCCCTCAATAATTAGCTTCATCATTATTATACCACACGAAGAATCAAACTTCCTAACTACATTCAATAAATTAACTTCCCTGAAACAAGCCTGTGACGCAACTCCATGGAAATTTTCAATCAGGACAAGAAAAGTGAACATTTAGGGGAAGGCCTGGTGAGGAGGAGCAAGATTTGTTGGCGCAATGAAATTAAAGGACTAACCCATTTGAGGTTTTGCGTGGTTACTTAGGATGTAAAAAACGATGCTATCAGCTATCCAATTATACAGTTTTACTTGCCAGGCATTTTCCCTAATGCCTCAATTACCTGCAACCTCACAGAAAGTCCCGTCCCTTTAATAGGATTCAGCTTAGAGCACCAAACACACGTTTTACTCTCAGATAACGATAGACTCCGAGACAGTTAAACAAGATGGGAAAGTTGCGATCGAGAAGCCTTGAAAAAGCAAACACAGTCCACTAGTAAAATGGTAGAAGAGTGTGAGGAAGAGGCAAAACACCGTTGATTCTTTTTTATGGCTTCCTTGGTAATGGATGAGCATAAAATTCCTCAACACGTTCTGGGTATTCGAGAAACACAATGCTCAAATAACAATGCCCACCGTTTGTGACTTGTGATCCAAGATAACAGCTGAATTCTAGAAACGCTGGCACAGGCAATCTCATCGGTCTTGTTTTTATATTCTGCATTTGGAAACTCGTTAACAAAAATGAATCTCTGTTTACTGCAGACCAAAAAAACGGGAACAAATATGAGCAGCAAAATCAGCGTAGTTATAGATTATTATAGATGTGGAAGTAGAAGTATAGAAGTGAGAAGTGAGATTGTGAAAGCCATTGAATGGGATTCAGGTGCCGGTGCGGACAACATTGCCCATCTACTCAGGAACGAGGGAGGACACGTGGAGGCAATGGGATTCAGGTGCCGGTGAGGACTGAGGACAACATTGCCTATCTACTACTCAGGAACGAGGGAGGACACGTGGAAGCGCCTGAAGCGGAAGCCAAATTTAGCGGAGGACAAGCGGGTGCCAGCAGCATCACGTTGTGGTTTTACATAAACACCCTCCCAAATATCATAAAATAACAATATTGTCAACTCCTGCGAGCGGGCAGGCACTTCCGAAAATTTCAAACATAGACAAAAAGTGGTAGAGATCAACCGCATGTCTCGCCGGTTAGACCAGGCGGCCCCCCGCATCGGCCCTCATACACCTCAATTTACCAATTTGCCCTTTCTCCCCTCCAGCGCAACTAACGGATAGACTAGGCTACACTGTGTAATTAAATAAGGAAGATGAAATTGCCTTCTTTTTACGGCTTTGGTCCCTCCTCTACCTATACTTTCCTATCATTTTTAATATCCCAGCGAATAAATAGCATTTAGACGTGCCTATGGGACGAAAGAAAAAGTGGCGATTTAAAAGAGGAATATTTAGAAGGCAAGGCAAAAGTACAGAAAAAATTTTAATTAATTAATTAATTACTAAAATATCACTGAGGCAAAAGTATTAACTCATCTACCCATGTAATCGATTATATGCCTTATGTAATCGATTACAGGGGGTCAAATCTCTCTCTTTTTTTTTTTTCATTTTTTGCACTATGTAATCGATTACGGCACTGTTTAGTAATCGATTACATAAAATTGGCTTGTGTAATCGATTACACCAGTAGCTGCAGAAGCACAATGAAGAAGAGTTTTCGAATTGATGCATGTCCGAATTGATTTCCAATTTCTTTTTACATACAAATACGACTTGGGGAAGATCTTTTTGGCAATAATTAACCGTCTACCTTATGCCTAGTCCATCGATGTCTCTATATCCGTTTATGGAGCTACAACATATCATTTACAAAATTCATCACCTTAAATCATATGAACTGAAAGCATAAACATTCATAATTAAAGTAAATGTCATAGTCAGTACAAATTCACCAAATCAAAAAATACATCAACAAATACTAATACACATAAGTTCACCAGTGTCATCATAAATGCAATACAATTACATAACTTGTGCACTTTAACCTTGCCTATTCCTCAATGGACACCAACGTATATTATGACCAACTTGCTTACAATGCTGACATCGGGACTGACTGTTTGACGGTTGAGACTCCACCTAATCCATCTCATTCTGTATCCTTGTAGACTTTGGTCTTCCCTTTCTGTGGGACAAACTTGCATCCGGGATAACGATTCCTCCCAATCACCAAACAACTTCACAATAGCCTTCATTTTTACCCTCCAGGCCTTCCTGTATGTTACGTTATATTCATACATATGCTATATCCTCTCTTATATCAGCGCTGGTTTAACAGTTGGGTCTTCTCTTAACATACCTAATGGAAACACCGTATAGTCCATTAATGTGCTATCAATAAACATGACGGATGACACTGCAACAAAAGAGAAAATTTACCGATGATGGTTGCACATATAACGTCTGCATCCAACTGTCTATGGTCCCGGACGAGAGCATGGTTATGGCAGGTGTGATCTTGACCCCACTTACGAATCACCCAACAGTTTCCATTCTTGGGGACCATTGCCCTCATGTACCAAAGACAACCATCAGCATGGTTTTGACACCTTATGACAAACCTATGGTCATCGCTTTTCTCAACCATGCTTGTGCGACGAGATTTCACGCAAAATAGTTTCACGGCATGTTACATTTCAGACTTCGAAGGAAACTGTTGATACAAATAGCATGGATCACCTAAATGCCAACCACCTTTTGTGTCATCATCACCATACAACATCTCCGTCTCATCATCAGGATGCACCCAATTAATGCTGAAATAGTACGGGCTTTCGTTTCAAAATGGCTCAATATCAGTTCCGACAGCTGTACAAATGATTCTTTGTCAAAACCACTGAATACGAATTACAGATATAAATACAAATTTACTAACTTATCACTGCTAACTAGATCCACACGAAGCGGTGACGGTGAATCACCATCGACATCAGTGTCTGACGTGTCACCTAGTGGAACCACACTGTCAGGTTCTCCCTCTTCGCTGTGAATATCATCGTCTTCATCACACTCGTCTTCGTGATCCTCCTCCTCCTCCGTCAATCTCAGCTGACTTAATACTTGTAACGGTGTAGATAAATTGACAGCTCTGCCTTCTTGACCATAATATTGTGGAGATCTTGTATGCGTGGGAACAGACGACGTTTCATCGGATTCAACCTCAACATAAATCTCAATGAAATTTTGTGATTTTAGATTGTCAATACTTATGTAGTACACACTATCAAAACCGACAACAGTTTCTACTTTGGCAATCAACCGATGAATTAAGTGGCTGCTATGTAGCCCCAATTTTCGGCAAATCCTTTCTTTGAGGTGGTTGTACGTGGTGGCCCGATTGATTTTCATCATTTTGATTTTTCTTTCAAATTAAACACCATCGGGTTCTTCAAAATGCCTCCCACCATGGTAGATTACGGCAACGTAGTCATTAGAACTTGAACTCATCCTTCACAACAGAAATTGGGAGCTACAAGGGAGTGAGTTTCAGATTCAACACAAAAACAAAGGTGGATGAAGTTAAACTACAAAGATTACACAACAATACCACATTCAAAGAGGAGAATGGCCTTATACTTTGATGGGTCGCACAAAAACCGTCCAAAACATGAGCAACCAGAAGCTTTAGAGCAGAAACGGAGAAATGACCACAAATGAGCTCAACCTGGCTTTTAAAAAACACATTCGTCGAAATGTAATCGATTACGACACTGTTTAGTAATTGATTACATAAAATTGGCACTATGTAATCGATTACGCCACTCCTCGTAATCGATTACATAGCGCCAATTTTATGTAATCGATTACTAAACAGTGCTGTAATCGATTACATAGTGCAAAAAATGAAGAAAAAAAACGAGATCTGACCCCTTGTAATCGATTACATAAGGCATGTAATCAATTACATGTGGCAGATTAGTTAATACTTTTACCTCAGTGACATTTTAGTAATTAATTAATTAATTAAGATTTTTTCCGTATTTTTACCGTTTATTAAAATGTTTGTTTTTAGTATTTTATCAATTGATTTATCATGACGAGAGCGTCGAAACCGAGGCGATTCGCTTTGCTGACCGTCTTTGCCACGGGTGCACATTAGGTGCCAAGCACCTTATGTGCCCCTCAGGTGCCCATCCCTCTATTAGAGGGATGGGCATATTTTTTTTAATTTTTTTTAATTTTTTTATATATTGTATTTATTTATATTTAAATCATATGCTGCTTTCTGGAAAAAAAATTTCACCCAGTATCTCAAATTAATTAGTTTTCATTATACTGGTATTACAGATAAATATTACTGAATGCAGGATTGAAAACTAATTAATTTGAGATACTGGATGAAATTTTTTTTCCAGAAAGCATCATATAATTTAAATATAAATAAATACAATATATAAAAAAATTAAAAAAAATTAAAAAAAATATGCCCATCCCTCTAATAGAGGGATGGGCACCTAAGGGGCACATAAAGTGCTTGGCACCTAATGTGCACCCGCCCCTGTGCCACAGGTGTGACCCCGTTGCTCCAGAAGCAACCCCGTTTACCGTTGGGAACACTTTAAACATATCCTCTTTCCACCCCGACCCTCCTTCTAATTTGTCGTTTTCACCGACGCAATACTACGAATGGATGCAGCCACATATGTACATGCATGTTTATTTCCAGTAAAGTGTAATGTAAATTTATATATAGAACATAGTCTATACAGTATAAATCATACTATATATAAACTATATTTTATATTTAGGGTTAAAGATTTAGAGATGAGTTTTTATTTCGACATTATAAACATCTTTTTCAAACACAAATCCTCAAATAAAATATGTATAATGTTTATATAGACATATCCCTTCTGTGCCAGTTTTTATTTCGACATTATAAACGTAGTCTATTCCTTGCTCATTTGCTGGGTTTGATTTTATTCCTTACTTGACCCCGTTCACAATGCACGTGAGCTTTTGTCAGAATTGCCAGTTCCTTCTTACCCACCTATCTATCCTTATTTTCTTCACCTGCAAGCCCTATTTCTCTATCAGCTACCTACATTTCAATGGGAGAGTGGCACAGAAATGTCTGTGAATTTCTTTAGATTTTTATGAAATAAATTTTAGGCTTTAGTTTTCTCATATTACATGAAAAAAAAAAAGTTTTCTACACACACATGAAATGGTGAGACCCACATATACATGACCTATATAAATATGTATATGTGGGTCCTATCATTTCATGTGTATATAACATGAGAAAATGGTTTTCTACAAAATGTTTTCCTATAAATTTTTGTTATCAAATGACTTTCTGTTGAGGATTAACACGTAAGGAAATAATTAAAAAAATAGTCAACTTCATGCTTTTGTTATCAAAGACTCAAAATCACTATCGGACAATGACTTCAAACAAGAATAATTATAATTTATTTCTGTATCAAAAAAAATAATTATAATTTATTTCGTACATGAATAGTTCATTTTTAACAGAACGATATAATATTGAAAAAGCGGGCCACAAGCTTACAATTTAATAGCGAGCAATATATAAATAGAAAAAAATATAGGGCATGACAATACAAATCCCGTTATTTCATTCTCAGTTTTGCCAACCGTCACTTTCGTCGGTTGTGTGTGTAGTCGCAGGCAAGGCCATTCCTGCTTGCCGTGCTCACACCCGTACACACTCTCGCTCTCTGACTCTGTTCTAAGTCGCTGAGTGGGTCCTTCTTCTCTATTCACTGCAGACAATTAAAATCTGGCTGATAGGAACCGGAGCTAAGAAAGCTCCCACACTGCTGCGACGTCTACGAGAATTACAGATCATCTCTTTTTCACTGCTCTCTAACAAATCACTCGCTCGCTGTTAACTGTCTCTAGAACTCACTCTGTTCTCTCCGTCACTGCATTTCACTACCGGTTTAGATACTGCAGAAGCTGATTATCGGCATCGCTTGTTTAGCTTGCCATGAAATCCAAAAGCCATGCTCACACTGGAAATGGCTACGCAAGCGATAGTGGTGGTAGCAGCTCTCCGAGCCCACCAAGGTCACCGCGCCGTCAATCATCCATCAACATATCGCATTGCCGCCGACGATTGCGGCCTAAAGTACTCTCTCACACCACCCACCGTCTAGAAAGTTTTGCAGCCGGTATCATTACTCGCCGGAATCTCCGCTACTTCTTCCTTCTGCCACTTCTCTATATCTCTGGCTTTCTCATGTGCGTGGGGCCATTCTCTGCCCTCATTGGCCATGCCCCTCTTCCCGGCTCAGTTTATCGCAGTCACGAAATTTTTGAAAAGCTCTGGCCTGACATTGAGTCTGATAATTCGTCTGCAGTGGAGGTTCGTTTCCCGTGTTTCTATTATTTGCATTGCATTCTCTGTCATGTTCACGTTATTTTGTGATCCGTATTCTGGAAGGGAATGGAAGGAATACCCTTGGTAAACATCGATTTACAAATCCTCCCCACTTGATGTTCAGAAAACGACATACAATGTTAATGAGAGTAAAATTCACGTGAGGTATCCATACTACTGCGTAAGGAAGGTGCTAAAATTTCTGTTCTCCTGATAAAAATCAAACTAAAAGATAACGGGAGACTCAAAATTCTGTTGAAATATTTTCTTCTCCCACCCTTCCCTAGCTGTTAATGCCTCACGGCAAAATTTAAGAAAAATGCGGCCCTCTAATTATTTCACGAGGAAAGATCCTTGTGATGTTTTTTTTTTTCCGGCCGCCATCATATTGTTTGCCATTACTTGTTAGGTTGCTCGCGAAGAAATGCATTTTAGAGTCTATTTACTATATCCCTCATTCAGCCAGATTGGCTTTACCATCAATTTTTTTTTTCCCTCTCAAATTGTTTTGGCTATCAAGTGTTGACTACTTCATAGGTGCATAAAAAAATGAAATTCGTTTTCTTTACTGGGGAGGACTGATTTGTTTTTGGTCGTTTCAACAGTTATCTTCTGTATGGAAGTACAAAAGAAAGGTGAGGGAGCACAAACCTTGTCCAAATATCACCGCACTGCAACATGAACATTTTGGTATGCGCTTGAATAGCTTGTTATCCTATTTGGTTGGGATTGATTTACTTGGATGTTCCATAATTTTTCCAAATCTCTCTATGAAGTATAACTTATGTTTTCGGGCTGTTTATCACCCTGTTCCAACTCCCAACTATTCTTTGACAACCTTTGGTTGGAAAGTGGGTTCGCTCTAGACTAAGCTTGGCACACGACATTAAATCAATGCTTCTTTTCAATTTCAGCGTCTTCAGGCTATAATGGTTTCCTAATTGTGGAGGCTAATGGAGGCCTTAACCAGCAACGTTCTGCAGTATGATAGTTTCCCCCCCTCTTGTTTTAACTTTTGATTTTCATTGTAAGACGTAAACTCATTGCATCATCTGTAATTTTTTGTTATATTTTCTATCATGTGTATCTCCCACAGATTTGCAATGCTGTGGCTGTGGCTGGACTTTTGAATGCTATATTAGTCATACCTCACTTTGAATTCCACAACGTCTGGAGAGATCCGAGGTGATTGATCTACTTATTATCTCAGAACTATAAAAGTTAGGCCTAATGCATAAACCTTTGAATTTTTTGGCTAATTTCATGGTTTTCAACTCTCTAATATGCGACTGAGAGGTAAAAGAATGTTTCCTGCATCTGAGGGTCTAAGTTGTCTGAATTTAATTGCATGGGTTTTAGAAAAAAATTCGCTGCCAAGAGCTAGCAGTTCCCTGCTATGTTAACATTAGTTCATCTCTTCCTAAATAATTGAGTTGTTAAAAAGGTGAAATAGTTTTATACAATTGATCTCCTTAACAATGACATTGCTTTGCTTGTTAAAAATTATCATCTGGTTACACAGGCTATAAAACCTAAAGTCAGGAGCAAATCTCCCACAATCTGATTTGTTGAGCCAAATTAGTTAGCACTTGTAAATTTTAGGCATGTGATAAGTCTAGTTTTTAATTTGGTAAATGTTATAACTAGCTAGCAGTGGTAATGAGATCGAACAAGACCTTACTGGATTTGTGATGCCTTTATGAAACAGCCCAGAACAGGAATTTCTAATATTTAAATGCAATATAGTGAAGATAGTAATGCTTCTTGTACCCATTTGATTCCTGATATTATCTCTGGAACCTCTTCCCAATGTTAAATTTATATTACTTGTCTTACAGTGAATTTGGGGATATATATGATGAAGATCATTTTTTATCCACTCTTGAGGGTTATGTGAAGGTGGTTAAAGAACTTCCTGAGGTACTAATGGAGAGGTATAATTACAACATCAGTAATATCACTACCATCCGGGTCCAAGCTTGGGCTCCTGTCAGTTATTACCTGGGAGTTGTTTATCCAATCATGCAAAAGGAAGGGTATGTATTGGACGGCTTTGGCGTCCTTTATTATTTTACTTTTTAGAATCTTTGGGATGAAGAATGTTGAATATGCAATTTTATAAATTAATTTCTTTTAGTATCCAAGTTAGTCATTTAACAGTGATTGTAATTTGCAAACAAACAATTTGACAAGACTTGAGTTTTTCTTTCGTTTGGGGCTTGGTAAATCCTCTGCAGGGTCATTCGAATATCACCATTTGCCAACCGATTGGCAATGAATGTCCCTCCTCACATTCAATTTTTGAGATGTCTAACTAATTATAAAGCGCTGAGGTTTGCTTCCTCAATATCAATACTAGCCAAGAAACTTGTTAACCGAATGATCCAGAAGGGTTCAAGAACAGGTGGGAAGTATGTTGCTGTGCATCTACGCTTTGAGGAGGTAATGATGCCCATTCTGCCCTGTGTCAGTAATTTATGGTCGGGGTATACTTTAACCAGTTTCCTGTAATTATTGAGTGTTAATTATTTCTAAACGTACAGGACATGGTGGCTTTCTCCTGTTGTATATATGATGGAGGAGAGGTGGAAAGGTTGGAAATGGATTCGGTCCGAGAAAAAGGATGGAGGGGGAAATTTAAGCGAAAAGATCGTATCATTCTACCTAACCTCAATAGAATTGAAGGAAAATGCCCGCTTACCCCATTGGAGGTATTTATTTATTTATTTGAATTATGTTAACAAAGTTTCTTAACACAAAGTTAACCAGATTATGGTACTAACCTAAATCTATTTCTTCTAAATAGGGATTTCTATCTTTATGTTATTGGCAGTTCTGTTTCCTGATTCAAAATGGCTTTTGTCTTCAGTATTTGTATCTTTATGTCACTAAATCTTTAAGCAAATAGCACAACGAGAGAACCAAGCATATCTATACCAGTTAACTTGCCCCAAAAAAATAGGAAAAGAAATAATCTACGCAAGATTGTGAGAAAGCTCTTGTTACGCAGAAGACTCATGTTTATTGCTCATTCCTTCACTGCGTAGGTTGGGATGATGTTGCGTGGCATGGGATTTGATGACAATACGTCAATATATTTGGCTTCTGGGAAAATATATCAGGCAGAGAGGCATTTGGCTCCTTTAATAAAGATGTTTCCCAATCTGCATACGAAGAAATCTCTTGCAACTCCAGATGAGCTTGCTCCCTTTGAGGTAAATCTTCTTGAAGAGTGTTTCACTCGAAAAGAAAAATAAAATCTTCTCAAGTGTGTATTTGGGTGGCAGCTACGGAGGAAGGGATGAAAAGATCATTTCCCTCATTTAGCAGTTTAATTCAGGTTGGGAGTAAAACGAGTTAAGAGAGGATGGGATGCCCCTCCTCCCCGTCCAAAAAAGAGAAGCGTGGAGGGGACACATCCCACTTTTATCACTTGACCCCGAACTACCTCCAGACTTGTTTGTTGTAAAAGTTTGTTTATAATGCCCAAGGCTATATTCAAGTGGAAAGTTATAATTGCCATTCTTTTTCCTTCCCTGGTTAATCATCCAAACAAAGCTATAACGATCAGGGATGCCATTTTTCACATTTTTCTCAAAATATGGTTCTCTCTCCCATCTCATGCTGTTTTGTTTTCTTGCAAATTTATACTGAAATTTTTGGGAGGTTCAAAAATTTGAAAAGCTTCAAATCATTCATCAATCGGAAGATTAATTTAGTGTTGTTGCTATTAGTGTATCGCCTTTTCCACAAGAGTGAGTGTTAAAATTTGTTATTGGGAGTTTTATAGTGCTGATACTCAAATTCATCCTTCTTTAGGAATATTCCTCTCAATTAGCAGCACTGGACTACACAGTATGCTTGTTTAGTGAGGTTTTCGTAACAACTCAGGGCGGTAACTTCCCTCATTTTCTGATGGGTCATCGAAGATTTCTCTATGATGGACATGCAAAGACCATTAACCCTGATAAGCGCAAGCTTGTTGGTCTCCTGGGGAATGCTAGTATTAGGTATACTTTCTCTCTCTCTCCACCCCCCCCCCCCCTCCTCTGTTTATCTCACGATTTATAGATCTTCTATGCTCCAGTAAAGCATTTCAAACTGCTGATACGAATATTTAATTTGTTTTCTTGCATTTCATTCTGTTCTTGTTTAAATCAAGAGGGAAGGGATGAATGGATTAGATTCATAAGAATTTGGACCACTAAATCACTAATCATAGTTCATAGGAAGGATGCAGTAGCACACGTGAAGGCCCAGATCATTCATTAATATCTCACATGTTTTGCTACCATGCCCCGCATCTCCTCATCTTTCCTATGTGTCTTTCCTTTGACTTCTTCTTTTAAATAGATATACTGAGAATATTGTAAAAAATTAGATTACGTTAAGAGTTACTTTACAAAATTCTTATAGGCTGCAACGATCATACTGATTGGTTTCCATAGACTTGGAAAGGAACCTTTTGATATGCATTATATGTAACTTGTTCTATTTTTTCCCATTAATTAAAGACTTTGAAAAAATTTGAAGACACTGGATGATAGAAACTATTTGGATATCGGTTTTGTAGTTGGAGATCTTTCAAGGAGCAGATGGAATCTATGCTTGTTGACAATGACCGGAAAGGAATCCTTGTACCGAGAGTCAGAAAATTTAACAGGAAAACTTCAGTCTACACATACCCATTACCAGAATGCAGATGTCTACAGCAGTTGCATACCAGTCAAATTGACCATAGTCTAGACAGTCGTGACGATTACATCCGGAGAATAACTTGAATGATGCTACATGCTTGGTGTTTCGTTAGATTTGCATCAGTTCAACGCTGTTGGTGTTTCGCCCTTCTGATTTTGAGGGCAAAGATGAGTTGTTACTACCGAATGCCGAGATGTGGACACTGCAGTTCTGAAGACGAGTGTGATTTTTTGCCTCTGAATGAAAATTATCTCGCATCTGTGCATATTACATGTTTTCCTTAGTCTGAGTTTTCCGGCTTGTCATGGCCCATGGGAAGGTAGAAGTGGTGACACTGCACAACTTCGCTAGTGTTCCATAGAGAAGTATAGAAGGACTCAGGTACAGAGTTGTATTTGGACTTCTCTCTCTAATCCATGTTTTTAGAATAATACGGATCTTCTACATATTTTATTTCTTTTGTAAAATTATTAGGGTAGGAAAGGGAATTGAAACAGTGAATCGATCAAATTTTGCATTTTTGGATTCTGTCTACCAGTTTCAACTTAGGGAGGCATCCTCTAGGTGCTGTAGATGTGTATTGTGGCTTATTCTCTCCTTCATCTTCTAAGATTTAATTTCACTTCTTAAGAATGTTATTTTCTTGCCTTCAAAACTTTCTGTACTCTTAAGGTTCCTCAGATGATGATCTTTGAAAAGCAGGTAGTGAAAATTATCCAAAGGGAGTTGAGATATTTACTGTGGATATTTACTTGTCTTGAAAGTTGAAACTTCTCTGCCCGTGCATAATTGCAGATAAAATATAGGAGGGTTTACCTGCCTTCTAAGTTTTGAACCCTTCTTCTAAAACTCTATTTCGCTATCCCTCTAATCCCACATGTCAAGATCAAGATATCCATGTAGGTGTTACCTGGAATAGACACGAATATTTTATGGCTAAAATTTCCCCTGCTCTTGTGGCATCAGGAAATCCACCGTATGAATGTGGTTTGAGATATAACTAGGCAATAGGCAGCACTGGGGTCCGGGATTTGTAATTTTCTTGTCACAGGATTAAAGAAGGACATCACTATACGAGGAAATATCTTGTTTTGTTTCCTGGTTCTCCCATGATCCGCTTAATATGGTCAGCAAATTGCGACCATGTCCCTAAATTATCGCAAACCAAATATAAGCAAAGGGGGTAGAGGTGAAGTGGTCCTATGCCATCTGAGAAGCACCGTGGACATGAGGAACATGGGTAGGTCCCATTAGAGAGAGGATCAAGTGCTACTGAACCCCACCACCTCCCTCCACATCACTATCACCGTAAGCTGGCTGCCCCAAGGCCCACTCACTCTTCTGTATGGTCAATCTCTATTATTAATCTTCCCTAACGACAAACTACTCCTTCACTTATTTAATGTGAGGCCTAATTAACTAATTTAATTAGATTGAGGAAGTTGGTTTAGTTTGTTAATATGATATATTTTTGTTAAAATATTTTAATCATCTTCTTTAATTTTCACGTCTCTCTCTTACTTGATTATTATTGAAAAAGTATTAACAAGACTAAATTAGAAAAAAAAAAAATTGATAGGTATTTGAAATAATTCTTACATTTTGAACCAAGATCAACTCCCTATTTAGATCCTACTTAAACACAAGGAGGAATATGTTTCTAGTGGCATTGTTGGACTCTCTCCCATGCATGCTAGCGCTAGGTTGATCTCCTTTTAATCATTTCATCCACTTGGTGCCCCAGAGAAGTCTTCATTCTGACCTTTTCTTTTTGTTCTTTTACAACCACATAAAGTCCAGTTGATTCTGGTCATCCTACTTTATTCAATGGCTCCAAGCACGCACTGCAAAAGTTACCCCAAAACCTTCATGTTTGCCTTTTCTTTTGCTCCCTCTTGGCTTCGTATTCACTCTTGCTACAAACAACAACTAAATGTTCACCATAACTATATAATAATCAATCATACCAGAGCTACCTGGCTTCCCATTATTCTCGAACCATGGTGAACCAAGCAATACAACTGTTAAAATATTTTTCTTCTTGTGCTACTCTTTCGTGGGGTTTGACGTGAATTTTCTCTTGATATTGCCGGTGCTTGTTAACCCCATGCCGGGTTGCTTAGCTTTAGGCAACAAACCTCGAAAAGATCCGAAATCATTACACAATGAGTACAAAACAAGAGTCAACTAACAGCACAAATGGTTCTGGAAAAAACATAACACGCTAATCTAGACCCCACGCTACCCCATAACTACAAAAATGCTACCGCCAGCCACGAAAATGGTTTCACGTTTCCATGTCTCGATTACGAAGCCCTTCTATTCATTCCATTAGAACTTCGCATTTCTCCATTTTTTGTTTTTTTCTAACGGCTTATTCAAAGTTACTCTCAAGTCTCACCCTAACCCGGAGGGAGCACTAAATTTTTTTAATAGAAAAATAATCCAGTGCAATATATGCTTTGTACATGCCATAGTGTTCCTACATTTTGCCATGATGGTAACTTCCCCTGAACTCAATCTTCACTTTGCATTAATTCATGGATCAATTCACTCACCCGTAATCATAACGCATGCATACTCTCTACTTTCTCACCTTTATAAGATGTCGATAGGAAAGGGGAAAAAAAGGAATAATAATTCAGAACATTAAATAAGTTTTTCTTCGAGTCTTTATCTCTTACAATAATTCAATTTATCTGTCTTTAAGAAATTGTCCATCTTCCGTAAATAAATCTTCTAAAGATACGATCCTGTTTAAGTTTCCTATTCGATTGATGCAGAAGCAGAGTGGTTATAGATTTTAACGTGGGTCTAGCTGACAAACTATCATAAATACGTTAAACACAAGTATTCATCAGGTTTCAATTTAACCAGACGTCTAAAAACCTCTTGCGCAAAAATCAAGTATTTACAGTATTATGGACGTAACAGGATAATCTCCATCCATAAGTTTTATAGTAGCAACTAGCAAGCAAAGTCATAAGAAATTCTTTGTTTTTTTATAGAAAGTTTCATAAAGAAATAGCATTTGACATTGAGCAGTGGTGACTGGTGTCGGTATGCATAGGCAAGACAAAAAGGAAAAGGTACATTCTCTTTCTAATACAGTAATCAATAATATACACTTCTGAGTCAGGTGAACCCTCATTTGGGAAGGTAACGAACAGTGATACCCACTAATACATTCAAGGCCGAGATTAATCCATCCTTCCCCACCAATCGCCGCATTGGCACATACTATTGATTTAACTAAGATGATTGAAGAAAAAAGGTAACCAAACAAAGATATTCATAGTAGGAAAGGTTCAGTCTCTAGGTTCCCAACTCAAGAAGACATATCAAAAACCAGAGTAAAAAACAACGAAACAGGGCAAAATAGCTCTAGGATTGGACACATACAACTCTTCTAAATTGGAATAAGCCCCAACTTCCCCTGCAAAAGAATCATACTCCTCTGTACTTATTATTCCTACTCCTCCTTCTATATTTTTCTTCACCCTCCCTGCTATTACCCTGCATACCAGCATTGCTCTCTTCTCATTGTTCTCGTCATCTGAAACCTCTGCTCTGTCGTGTGCTTTCCCACTTGTCGCCGTCGTCAATATCTCTTTTCCGCCGGCGACCACCTTGAAGCCATTCTTGATTATGCCACACACTTTGCACTGTGTTGTTGAGTTACAGAGGTTAGTGGAGCCTTTTAAGCCCAGTGAGCACAAAGAGGTCGTGCAATGAAACCTCAATAGCTCATTTCCATCTGCTATGCAACGAGGATGCTTCTTGGGAAGCTTCATAGCTTTGGCTTTGATGGACTCTCTGTACTCTTCAAATTTGGTTATTGTCCTCTGTGTGTTGTGAACTTTAAGGATGCGGTCTATTTTGCAGACTGGAGATTGGTTTTTTAGCCAGCTTGAGTGGAATATTATCTCCACTATGTTCTTGCTTGTATCTTCTGGACCCAGTTCAGATACTGAAACATGAAATACACAAACCAAATCAACTAACCCAGCTAAAGGATTTTAAACCACAAGCCAAAGAACAAAACTTTCTGTTAACATATCAATCAAAAGGAATAATGAAATTCAGGGAGTATGTACCTGCATGTTTAACAGCCTGATGAAGCTCTAAATTCTCAGGTTTCATGAAGATCTCACCACAATGAGAGCAAGGGTAAATGCTACTCCTTAGAGAAGGGTCTCTAGTGAAAGGAAGAAAAGGGTCAACCACCATACGACACTCATAGCAACCAGAGAATCTCCTAAATGGCATTCCCCTAAAAGAACCGTTCACAGAAGAGTTTGAAGAAGGAGCAGAAGTAACCACCCCATTCAGTTCATTCAAAGGAGCTTTCAAGGATCTGTTAGAATGAAAAGCATCATTTTTGGCCGTGTTTCTTGCACTCAGAGACGACGCCCTTTTGACCTTGTTCATGTCAAGAGACACTGTTTCAGGCTTTGCCACGATCTTGGTGTTATTACAGAGTGAACTAGAACATCTCATTTTCTTGCACTTCTTTCTGCTTTCTTCTGTGACTGCTTCTTCTTCTTCTTGCTCCTGTTCTTGTAGATTCCTTGGCTCTTGTTTCTGTTTTGGTTGTTTCACTTCCAGCTGCGGCTGCTGAATTTGGATACTTCTACAAGGCAATAGGCCTCTTATCGTTGCCCAAGAGGCTTGCTTCTCTGTTTTCTGGAATGGTTGTTGATTCTGCTTTCGGTTGACATGTTTGGATTCTTTCCTTTGGCTTCTGGGTTTGCTCATCCTAGCAAAATGATGCAAGTGGCTGCTTTGCTTTTGGAATTATTTCACAACACTGCGCACTAGGGTGTTTATAACAAGACTAAGAGCTTGCAAGGGTTGGGACTTTGGGGGTTGAAGCTCGCACGTGTCATTTTTATACATGGATTCGCGCAAAATAGGGTCATAATTTATTAAGTGATTAGTGACTTTAATTTCTTTTTGTATGTATTTATAATAGTATCCAGTAAGATACGGGTACTTTATGAAAAGAGCCCGTATTGTAATGGTATCATCAGTTTGAGCTGCGTGATTTTTTCTTCTTTTTATTCTTTTCAAAAATGCTGTCTTTCCTCTACAATGGGGATAAACATGTATTTTTCAGTAATTTTATACTTGACACGGACATTATGGTCTAAAAGTAATAGAACATGGACTTTTGCAATGGAATAATTTTGATTTGATTCCTATCTATAATTGGCTGGAAGGAGATCCTCTCATTATCTTTATTTCTTATCATCTTTTATGAGCTTATTTGAGTCAATGATTGAGAATATGAGAGAAAAGTACTTTTACCTTTCATATGATTTAAAGATTATGAAAGATGATAAAAAAAAGAGTATGAGAAAAACCTGACCGTAATTGGCTCTCATTAGAGTGTCAAAATAAGGAAATTATTGGACGGCTTATTAGTGTCTATGTATACGGCATTCTGATATTGAAATGAAAGAGGTATCGCAGGATTTAAGCCACTGTATAAATTCCCATGAGCTTCGTATATTTTTAGTTTCATGAGCTTTGATAATATGATTTTATAAAGAGTTTAAGTGAGTAGTCTCGTAGCTTTTTTAAAATATATTCATTGATCATCATCGTTTTTGAATGAGCAAATTGTTGGGTTGATTGGCTCGCTCATGATACTTTTAATATCAGAATTTTTAACAACCCACCCCTATACATTAGAATGTTTTTGTATTTAGATTTTTTTCTATCCCGTTTTAAAGTAAAAAATCAGCAATTGAATTATGTTGAAGTAAGAGATTTCTTTAATTTTTAGTAAGACAGGGTCTAGGGGTCCCAAATTTTTAATTTTTGTATTTTTTTGTGAAGGTTATAGGTCATATCTTCATATCAACAACTCTATAAATACTACACTGATCTTCAATATTCCCACTTTGAGCGATTGAATTTGAAGCTTCTTCTTCTTTTTATTGGGTGGCTGCACTGGTTAGATTTCATTCTTATTTGAAATTATAGTGAACATGAAAGCTTATCTCTCCTTTTGAAGCCAGTCAAGCACCCAATATGCTTTTAACAAGTGAGCTGATCCTTCTTTACAGGACCATACCCTGGTCACGTTATGGTCTTGTATTCAGGGAGTTCCACATAACTATCGTATGGCCTATCTGACTTTTTTTTTCCCTTTTTGGTGAAAAGCCTCAACTAAATTTTACATGCAGGTATATTAATGATTAGTTTCATCATAGTGTTATGTCATTTTTGGGGGCTATGGGGGTTGGAATAATTAATTGAGTTTGTCGTTATTTGGAAGCCCAAGGCGAACCTTTTTTTGGGTTAAGCGCGGGGCACAATTTGCTATGTTCTCACTAATTACCCCATAATTAATGCCGCCTCTTTATCCACAAATTACAATACCTGAGAACTGAAAAAGTACTGTAGGAGTAAAATGAGTTTAAATTGGGGCTACTACTATTTAAGAAAAAGCTATTAAGATTAACTTTTCACAGTACAGAAAGGTATATTCTACTCATTTCAAACTTAATCGTATTTATAATCTGACTTTGAATTTGTAAAAGGCATATTGAAAAAAGTTTACTCATGTCATCGCTAGACCAAACGGGTTTCTCCATCCATAAAGTTTTCATGAAGTTTTCTTCACCCCAGTTTTTGTAAATCATGCATCCCAGTGCCTTCATGAATTGAAGTTTTGACAACCCTCTTCAACGCTTAATTACCATCGTATAATCTCCACCCATAACCGCTGCATTGTGCGGTTTCTCACTCAATCACAGTGATGCTCATCAGGAGCTTATACTGCATTTGATCTTAGCCCAAAGACTGATCACCAAAAACAAAAACTGGGGTAAGCTTGGGTTTTTTATTTTCACTTTCGCTGGGGAATTGAAAATCCTTTTAGCCTGGAAAGATGCCATCTTGCTTTCACATGTCTCTGAGTTTTTTTTTTTTTTTTTAATTACCTTTTTCAGTGGGACAATAAGGTAAGAGCTTTGTTAGTTGCCCCGTTTGAGTTAAGCATCGTACTAAAGCCTGATAATACCATAATAATTAAACCGATATCAGTGCAGGCACATCAGATCGTGGCACTGGTTTGAAATTTAAATCTGAGTCTCAACAGTTGAAGCACACTGAACAGTAAATTTAATTTAAGAATAAGAATAAAGAAGGAAAGTTGAAGGCCAGCAAAGGGAATATTTTTCTCAAAAGGGAAAAAAGGGAAGGGGTAAGGTGTGGTTTGTTGGAATATTTTAGAAGAAAATGTGTTTGTTGGAGAGTGACGCCATTTAAAATTAAGAAATTCATGTAAAAGGTTCTGTCGGGAGTTATAACATAAAGATTATCAAGAGCATGTCTTAGCTTTTTTGTTTCTACACACCTATAAAAATATATGGTAACTATCACTTGGTGAAAAAACTGTGTTAGTCTTTTAAAAAAACTTACATACTATAGAGGTGTAACCTTTATGGAAGAATTACTTTAAATAATCATTAATTGTTTAAGTTATATTAATTGATGAGGGTTGATGGATTTAACATGTGGTTATAACTTTTTATTGAAAACATGTTGTTTCAAAATACACCATTATAAGTTATCACTTCATGGTCTATAAATATCCTATACCATCATTTCATTTAGGATATATAGAACATACATCAGAAATCATCAGACAACAACAAAATATCAAACTCATTACTTTTATATTACTTTTATCTGTGAGTATTTATGCGTAATCATATTACACATGGATGCAGATATATTGCGTTGCTTACAAGTGAAGGGGAGAAAGAATACACAGATATTTTTTTTGGTAAGACAAGAATACACAGATATTGATTGGGTTGAATTCGAAGCTGAGGTGAATTAAAGCGAATGGACGAACCATATGGGCCTCATGGCCCAAAAAGCTTGGGCTGTCTTTATAATAAATCAATTGGTGATTACCAACAAACACTTTGACTGACTTGTGTTAGGACTTGGAAAGGATAGTCACAACGAACCTAAATTGAAACCAAATGATATTAAAAAAAAAAAAAAACCAACGGGGCATTTTTAGCTTAACCAAGGGTTTTGAGTTTGAAACTAGAAAATCCAGTGTTTTTAGTATACATCAACGTGATGCTGAGCATACTTATAAAAATATTTCAGACATTATATAATTTATAATATATTTTATTGCGCCTAATTTACTTGAAAAAACTGAATTAATTTATATGAGGCTATGATAGTTTCTAACAAATCTATATGTTGAGCACTTGAGCTGACTTATAACTTATAGGGCGAAAATTCTTCCAGGAGTAATTTTTCTCACGCAAAAACATTCGGGCCAGACCGCTCAGGTGAAAAACAAAAAAGTGAACCGGTAGTTACTCAGGGAAAACCCAACTGCCCAAGGAAAGCCGCGGGGTGGCGGGTTTCCGAGGTTGGCGACGAGGTTTTGATTTTCCTTTCCTTTTTCCCTTTTCGTTATAGATCCTTGACTCATCTTTTACAGCTCTGCCCTTGTTTTTCCCTGGCCCTCAAATTCTCCTCGACCTATCCGTTGTGCTCACCAGTCCATCACCTCGTGGCTTCTTTAATCTTCGATTCCGTCGCGTAGCTCGGCGGAGTCCATGAATTTGCAGAGAATCAGAAGTCAATCTCCCTCTTCTGGTGGTTTCTTCCATTCTGGTGGGCGCTCTCTCCCACTCACCCTTCATTCTGTTTTTTTTCTTCCTTCGGAATCGTATAAGGTCTGTCGAGACTGTCACGACTAAGGAATGAGATTTTCAGAATGCAGTAATACTAGAACTGAGCTTCTTGTTCTTGTTCTTTATTTAGACATCAGAACGGCCGGTCATCCCCAAGTTGACACATACGTGTAATAACGTGTCTGTGATGCGACACATGGACCGACACGTGAGCTCAAGATTTTTTGAGACATTTAGGATTTGGCTTGCATCCAACGTCCGCTGCACTGATCCTATGTCGTTTTAACGCAAAAAAAAAAAAAAAAAAAGTGATGCTTTATATTTTGTTTTTTTTTTAAAAAGTATATTTTAGAGTACTGACAAATAAAAAAAAAATACTTCAGAATACTAACTGGTGCTGGAAAAATATTTTTGAAAAAATATTTTAGAATCTTGAAAAAATATCTTAAAGTATATTTTTAGTACCATTCCTTACCCTAAAATATTTTTTTGATATTGACTAGTACTGAAAAATACTATATTGATAAATTATTTTAGGAAATTTGAAAAATATTTCATAGTACGGACTAATACTAAAATAATACTTCAAGATATTAATTGGCACTGAAAAAATATTTCATGATTTTTTAGTATCTTAAAAAAATATTTCAAAGTACTGACTTATACTAAAGATACACTTTCAGATATTTTTCAGGATTCTAAAATATTTTTTTGAGATTATGAAGTATTTTTTTCAGCTACTGACTGATACTAAAAAAATATTCATAATTTTTTAGGATCTTAAAAAGAATATTTTAAGATATTAAATAATATTAAAAATATAATTTAGGATATTTTTTTAAGATTCTAACACATTTTTTTAAGATTATGAAATATTTTTCTAATACGGTGAGTATTCTGAAGTTTTTTTCTTTATCTGCCAGTACCTAAAAAAACAAAAAGCAAAGCAGCACATTTTTTTGCGTCAAAACCACGCAGGATCAGTGCAGCATCGGATGCAAGCCAAATCCAGACATTAAAGTCGAAACTTGAAACGCCGGCGATTAATGCGATCACATCTCTTTGGCTTGGTGCGGAACCCTTTGCCCACTCCGTCCTGCTTCTATCTACCCAAAGTAAGATTAGCCACCACTATCAGGCTCAGCAACCTCTCTTCATTAATGGCATCTACAGGTTTGCTCACATAATTTTTTTCAATGTTTCAATGAGTTTTTCTGTGCTGAATTTTTCAGAAACAATAATCTGTCTCTGAGGGAATTGCTGGGATATGTTGAACAGTAAAAGTTTGAACTCTTCTCTCTGCATTTTTTCTAGCTTCAGACATTAACTCAACTAGTTCGCTGGTTTTATGCGGGAAGTCACTGGCCGAGAATGAAATTGCTAAAACAATTAAGACGAATAATACTTTGAAGCTTCCTGACAGTAGTGAAATTTCGATTATTCTGCGGTCTGAATTGGATAATAAATCTCTTAAAGAAGAATCCTTTGGAATTGATTTATTCATGAGCTCGCTTTCTACTCATAAATTTGGCCGGTTTCTCATTTGGTCCCCACGGTTGTCTTCAACGCACGATGTGGTCTCACAGTACGTCTTCCCCATTCCTATGTTTTGCATCCTCTTTGTGATATAATGTCATGTTATTGTAAAAACTGGATCTCAGCTCTCAGCCCTGTGCATTACATGGAGCCCAAGGGAGCAAACCGCACTACTCCCAGCTCTGCGAAGAGAGCGGCTGTAACTTTTACATATATTATATCTTTGATATTGACGACGATGATGATTTAAAGTATTTTTCAACAGCAACTTCTGTGAGCTTCCCATTGGCGCGGTCTGTGTTGCTGATGTTCAGACCAAGGGACGAGGTTTGAGAAGATAGTGTTACTGTGTTTCTCTGTCTTATCTACTTAAGTTTTCATATGTAACCTCAAAATGGTATAATTTCCATAAAATCTCAGGTCGGTCAAAGAATGTGTGGGAGTCTCCGTTGGGCAGCCTCCTATTTTCTTTCACTATACAAATGGAGGATGGGCGGGTTGTTCCTTTACTACAGTATGTAGTTTCACTGGCTATCACGGAGGCAATAAAGGATATCTGCGACAAAATTGTAAATGTTTGATCTTTAACTATTGGCTCGATTACTGGTCTAATACTTTTTGGACTTTAGGTATTTGGTACTTCCCCGAAGACAATTCTGTAGAGCAACAAAAACTAAGGCTTAACCTATTAAGTATGATAGTATTTTTTGAGTAAACTAATCATGTAATTATGTTATATGCAGTGAGTTTCTAACCTTAAAATCTAAGCCATAGAGGTCTGAGAGAAATATGTCATTAGAACTAATTTCATTTTGATAAGCTCAATGCCAGACCTGTTTAACATGATAAGAATGTGACATGGAACCTATCAAAGATGAAGCACACACTTATTGCAGATTTTCTGAAAGGAAGAGGAAGGTTAAGTTCCATATTTATAAAGTGACAATTAACAGGATGGTTAGTGGTTTAGCTGGAAGTTTGTATTGTTGAAGGAAAAATAGAAGAAGCTATCTTTGTTGTGCTTGGCTTTCACTTATACTTGGTTGCTCAATTTAGTGCAATACTTAATTTGTGATTGATTCTTCTATTAAATGTTTCTTCTTTCAATGCTTTCCACTCCAGGGCTTACCCAGTGTTGATGTGAAAATTAAGTGGCCAAATGATCTCTACTTAAATGGCCTTAAAGTTGGAGGCATTTTATGCACCTCAACCTATAAATCTAATAAGTTTAATGTTAGTGCAGGTAATAAGATGTACTCTTGAATTGCTATTCTATGGTGGCTGTTGGCTGACCAATGACCATGATTTCAAATACTTAACTAACAAATCTTTTTTTTTTCTCTTCAAAAATTCTAAGTCCTGTTAATGTCGTTTTGATATCAGTAATGTGTTCTTCATATCTATGCTCATAATAATGATAGCAACTCATAACTCTTATAGGTATTGGCTTAAATGTCAACAATGAGAAGCCAACAACATGCTTAGATATGGCTCTAAGAGAGTTGTCCGTGAACGAATACCAATTTAAAAGAGAAGATGTTCTGGCAGCCTTCTTCAACAAGTTTGAGAAATTTTTTGATCTTTTTATGAATCAAGGTAGTGTAATGAATAATTCAAGTACTTTCTTGTGAACATCTAAATTAACCTTCCCAATTCCTGCCCTCCTTTTTCATGTGCGCGTCACTCACAGTTGAATTATTAATTTAAAACAATTTGTGGAATACCTGGTTCCCACCCTTCCGGTGATGCTTGTAAATTCATCCTTTTATATGATTGAAATCAAAATTAAAGATATATGATATGGGTTGTCATACAAGGAGATGGAGATTTCAGAAACTTGCACTTTCTCTGTGTGGTTGGTTACCCATCTACCAAGACACTTCGTGGATGCATTAAAGAGTTTGTTATCAACTATATCCTCTTATTAGGTTATTTTTATGCTGAGAGGTTTGACTTTATTATTCGGAGATTTTGATCTTCAGGGGGTTTCACAGTCTGTGCTTAAAATTCAACATGACAGTCGTTTTCCTTTATACTGTATTCTATTACTAATCCTGTTAGGAATTTTTTAGCTTTCAAGTTTTGGTTTTATCATGGACTTGTAAGAGTCTAGTTTTAGCTTATCCTCTGTCAATTAGCAACTCGATAATTTGCAGAACTTTGTGTGGCTGATGTTGTCAAGTTCAATTGCTCCATGTGATGCAGGATTCCCAACCCTGGAGCCGCTATATTACAAGACATGGTTGCACAGGTGACATGGATTTTACATTCTCTTATGCAGTCATTCTCATCTGTAGGTCACCTGTGGGTAATGGGATGAAGAAAAGTCTGGTCTGGCTACAATAGCCTCCGTCTGAAACTTGTGGCGCACACAAATTTTCTTGCTAGTATTAGTTGTAGGTGTAAAATATAGATGATTGGACGGCTGATTTCTTCCCAATTGAATAATATGAGCCGTCAAAATGGCTTGTAGTTTAACTTTTTATGCCCTTCAAGCATGATAGCCTAACACCATAAAGGAGATAAACTTAAGTATACTGAATCTTGTTCGCAGTTGGATTGAAGTTTTGGCTGTTATGCCTTATGCGTCATCATATTTATTCATATCTGTGGAATTATTTAGTTTTAGAGTAATCCGAATATTCAAAATGTCATGCAGTGGACAGAGAGTCATTGTGCAGGAACAGAATGAGGACAAAGTGATCGAACACGTGGTGACCATTCAGGTATGGCAGATGGCAGATATGGGCATTTTCTTTTGACTTCCTATGACAAGTGACAACTTTCTGGAGTTGATTTTTTTACCAATGAAGCTAGATTTGCTTAAAAGCAAAACACTTGTTTTTCTTGACTGCAGGTCGATAGTAGTATATATTATTTGTCAGCCACTTACCTTGATGTTTTAAATTGTTATTTGGATAAGGCTTATGTGATTGTTGCTTGAAAGTGTTGCTTTATTCCTACAGTATAATTAATTCTTTTATTATGCAGGGATTAACATCCTCAGGTTACTTGTTGGCCGTTGGCGGTGATAATCAAATGTGTGAGCTTCACCCTGATGGCAATAGGTAATGAATAGCTTCTGACTTTTTTTTTTGGGGGGTATAAATAGCTTTTGACTATTCTTTCTGATAACTTGTGCGCGAGCAACATTCAAGGGTTCAAGGCCCTAAATTCAGCAGTGTTTCGAGGATTCTCAGAATAATTAAATAAACAAGGGTAGAGGGCAAATTACCCTTTCCTTGGCTTAAGGGTGTCTAATTACACATTCTTCACATCAACTGTAAAAAATATATATATATGCCCAATTTTTCGTCAAATCAAAAGGCTAAGCTACCCTTGAGGATCATATTTATTTCTTTTACTAAAAATATTTTTATTAGAATTTTTTTAAGAGTTGTAAGCCACTATATTTCTTTTGTATTACAAAAATGTTTTATTCGATATATAAGAAGTTGATTATTCATATTAGTCTATTGTGTATTAAACACTTGTTATATAAGTTTTAAATTGAAAGCTTTTTAGTTATAATAAATATATCAATACCTTATTTTTTATGCTAGAGAGAGAAAAAAATCTGGCATTTCTATTAAGAAATGTTAGAAAATAGAAATGTCTTTTTTTGGGGGGAAAAAAGTTGAATGCGTAGTAAAAATTAAACATCTCTTACAAGAGAAAGAGTACTGTCTATGCAATCAATAAACTATATTTTTTTTCGTAATGCCTTTACATGAGATGAAGCATTTCCTCAAACATTTTTTGACTGAGAATATATTGATTTAAATAAAATTGTAGGTGATAAATTTATATTATAATTCAATTAAAAAGTAGAAAAATAAAGAAATAAAAATAATTAATAAAATTACGAAAAGCGCATATACCAGTGTGAGCAAGGAGGCAGGTGGCTCGTGTGAGATTTTATGCGTATGTAAATTTCAAAAAAGTTATTGCTTTGCCTTGTTATAACTTTAACTCTCATTCCTCTTTTGTCGCTTTAGCTTTGATTTTTTCAAAGGATTGGTTAGAAGGAAACTTGAATGAAGAAGATTCCTTAGTGTTCACACGAGGCTAGAACTCTCCTACATTGTATGCAGCATCAAGAGTTTGGCTTTATAGCACGAAATTTTCCAATGGTTAAAACTTACTTATTGTGCCAAGCACTAGTGTAGCACAGTCGTATGATGCTAGTTATCTAGCTTTTGTAATTAGGGCCGAACCATTGGTCAATGGTTCCCATTTTTTAGAACTTACTTATTGTAGTCAAAAAGGGAAGTCTATTATCGCCGATTGGCTCTCGGTATGGCGTGTAAAAAACTACCAACAGTTGCCCCAACGAAATGAACATAATCTTTTGGTGGGGCTTGAATCCATTATTACTCTTTCAATCATTTGTAAGGAATATGGTGGTCCTTTCAACGCCAGCTATATATGAAATCATTTGAATAAATGGTTCTTTAATTTGGTTCTGTGTTTGTTGCCTACTGTTGTCCTTCGCCTCCCAAATAAAATGTGCTTAGTTGTGATGCGCCATCAAATTTTGATGACCGACATTCATCCACCACGAAGAGACCATGACAAATGTGTTTTAAAGACGCAGGGACTCTTTTCTTTCCTTCTGCAATTTAACCTTTGGCTCCAAACAAAGGCAAGGGTATAATCATTGGGGGGGACAATCAACCCTCTTGGTATAAAACAAAAACCAGTAAAGTGACTTGTTCTCTAATAGTGGGGTACTCGTTCTTTTCTCTTAACGTGTCTTGGTCTAAGTGTCTTTATATGATTGTATAGCTATTGAAAAACAAAAGAGTTCTCTATAGGCACACAAGCACAACCCCTCACTGTTTCAACAAATTGCCTAAGCGCTATGTGGCTTAGAGGCAATAAATCATGACAGATGTTTATGTAATATCCAATGTGTCTCACTACGTGTGTATCATATTGTGGTCATGTCATTCTCAAAAGGACAGCAAAATAGAAAGTGAGTGGAAGTCGACCTTTCCTTCTCTCCGTCATTTATGAAAGTTTCAAATATGCCAAAAACCCCAAGCAGACAAAGTTTCCTGGCCTCATTTGGTTCAAATAACATTTAGATGTAGCCGTTAATCACTAGTTAAGATATAATAATACGAAAGACGAAATAATTTGAGCAAATTAAACTGAGGGGGGAGAGAGAGAGAGAAGGTTTGAACTGGGTTTGAAAACAAACACTTAGGTTGGTAATAGCCAAGAGGTAGCTCTCCATAGGAAACTAGGACATTGATATAAGACTTGGTATTTGCTGGTAGCTACGTTGTCACCTACGTCTCGAGCCCCATGGAGTTTATTTTTACGCTATTTAGGAAATTAAAGCGAACTTGTTGTCACGTCTCGAGCTGCATGGAGTGTCTTAGAGCAGGTTTGGGGCAAATGGTTGGTTGGTATATGTCGCCATCAGATATCAATCAATCTGTAAATGCTACATAATGCCATAACAATTGGTCATTTGTTTAAATGCAAAGGAAGAAAGGTTACCAAACAATCAAGCTAGCTAGCTGTCTAGGGAGGGAATGAGGTTGTTTGTTTTGGGCAATGTCAAGAAAGGCTTGCGATCGAAAATTTCAACTTCATGAAATGATGATTAATTACAAGAGACTTCGGGAAAGTGGAAGATACTCAACACATGTTGGATATGGACAAAAGAAATTGGAGATTTGGAAATCGCAGAGAAATAAATTAAAGTTGTCGTCTTTTGGAAGGTGGGGCTAATTTAATGAGCAAATGATGAGTCTAGCTACAAACACTTTTTGCACTGTGGATAATGACTGGAGCAATCATAATGGAAACGTCAAAAGTGAGAAAATTGAAACTGATGGTAAGTAAGTAAGTACTGTAGTGGTGCTTTCGCAAGGCATGCACGACATGTATCTTTTTCTACGGCGAGAGAGAAGAGAGATTAAAAAGTGACGACAAATGATATAAAAGCGAAAGGATATTATTTAAGAAGCATCTGACAGGAAGACAAAGAAAAGGTATGAGAAAGCGTTAAGAGGTGCAGGGCAGTTTGTGAAGAGTGTACTGAATTGGGGAATATGATAATGGCTTATATGATGAATGCCAAAAGGAAGCAGAAGAAGATTAGTCAAAGATCCTTTGGATGATCACATGGAGGAGCAGGCCTTGGTGGGCCAACTTTATGAGTTGTGAATGCGACTCAGTTTCACAAGTAATAATAAACGTCTTGGAAATAAAGTCACAGATTCAGTAACTCGCGGAAAATTTTGAACCCTTGTGTGTATATATATAATGCTTTGTTGTTGAGTTATATTATATTATTATTATTCATTTAGTCTTTAAAAACTAGTTCACTTTTAAAAAAAATTAAAAAACTTAAATAAATCACTTAATTATAATATATATTGTGGATCATTATATTACATAACAGTTTATAAATCAAGCGAATTAGTTTGAAGAATAACGATAAATGTAGATGCTTTAATCTAACTTAGTTAGCTTCATTAATCTTATAGAAAGAAAAGGTTGACTAACTCTTATATTAAATAACGAAAATATTAATTATAATATTTACATTACCTTGATAAAATGAAATCTAATGAATTGATCGATGATGGATACAGATGTTTTCTTTCGTTTTTTTCCTTCGTCTTTTAGTTATTCAACAAGACTATCAACCTGGGGATGCACGGAGCATATAATACGTAATAGTGTTAAACTAAAGAATAAAAACTGAGAAGTAAGAACGCAAATATTTTGTATAGCAGTTCTTGTGATAGGCCTTGGACACCGTCCGATGTTTCTCCCCTCGCATCAGCTTTTGGGGCTTGTTCACATATATATACTGTGGATTTGACCCCACCAAATCTGAATTTCTTTACCTGACTTTTTTTTTGCCTGATATTAATATCACAAGGTTTTAAGGTGTAATCACACCCAGTTCTTGATTCATTATCCCAGACACAGTTATTAATATTCCCTGGTAGGTCGAGTGGGGATTTCTAAAACGGCCGAATAATAAAAGAATCGATGAGGAATGGGGAATTGCTAGATATGGGAAGCAACTCAAGAATGTATATAGCATTTTTTGGTGTTCCTTGATATTGCAATTCTCCATTGTCCATGAAACATCCTTTGAATATGTTTTAGGCAATATAAATTCATTACCAAGCTATACAACTTTTTTACATTTTTTTTAATGTTAACCAATTCAAATGTGCAAACAGATGTAATTAACTTCATCAACTAAATTAACATAGGTTAATGAGAAAAGATGAAGAACATTTAAGATAGTCTTGGCAAATTTAATGGAGAAATAAAAAAAAGGAAACGGATAAGCTTTTAATCTAACGCCAATGCTACTTGTCCTATGCTTTATATTATGGCTTTTGATTCTGAGTTTGACAATAACAATTCTCCCAGCAATTTCGTCCAGCTCTTTAGGAATTGTAGAATTCCTACCCTCCTGTTCGAAAACCAAACATGTATAAACAAGTAAAAGAATACATGATCGTTCATATATATGGTGCAGTTTGGATTGTTAGAAAAAAAGCTTACAACCTTATGCATATCCTCTTTTATCTTTGAAGTAGATTTACCCAACAACTCAGTTGCATGACGGTCAAAAAAAATTATTGAACACTTTCCAGTATTGTCATAAACTAGTGAACTTTAAACCTAAAGTTAGTAATCCAAGGAAAAGCAATTTATGATCAGCTTGATACTGTTAAACTTATAAAGTGTATTTCATACTTGGAATAAATCACCTGATTACCTTGATATATTTGTATTCATGTAATCCCATGTCTGCCTAATACAATTTATGATAGTTAGATTATTAACAAAAATGAGATCAAAGTTTAGTGCAATAAGTATGGGTAATAGACATATTCATGTATTTAAATATGTTTTGTTGTTTGTGAGATTCAATGGATGATTCTTTATCAAACTGACAAAGTATTTATTTTTTAAAGTATCTATTTAAAAATATAAAATATGAAGAAGAGGAGGGAGGAATAAATATATATCCTATTTATTTCGTACTCTACTGTTTCTGATTGTTATAAGGATTAGTGAGTGAGTGATATATTATTAATTTCTCCCAAACAACAAAACACATGAATATTTTAAAATAAAATATAAATATAGTTAATTCCACCTCTATGAATATTTTCTTTGATGATTTATAATAAGCCCAATTAATGTGTCCATAATCATCAATTCTCTCTTCTTATTAGGGAATTTAATATGAGCTTATATTCCCCTTATTTTCATCATATTTCAGAATTTTCCAACAAACAGTAGATGATCTTCAATAATTCATAATTAAATTTGTAAAAATCCTTTTGAGTTGATTCCAAGGCCTAAATGACACTTAATATGTCTATTTTTAACCAAAAATACCATTTTGGGCTAGCCTTAAACGAAAATCCATTTATACCTCAAAATACCTCCGCTGTCCGAAATAAAGTCCAGAATTCGAGGGTTATTTTCAAAAATTCATTTCTCCTTGACCAGAGCTCAGAAAAATATAAAATACCCATCATTTTAAAGCTATACATGTCTTCTATGTGTATATACCATGTCATCCTATATTTAGAGACTATGGGTCAATGGATATCCACATAATAAGTATATTCATAACAAGATAGATATATTAGATAGATAGATAGATTGCCTGGGCGCGCATGCACGAGACCGTGGACATACATATGATCTGAAAGGGACTATGGAATACCATATTCTTTTTCTTTTCTTTTTTTTTTTTTTGTGTGCCAGGGAAATACCATATTCTAATTAGCAAAGGGATAATCTCACCATTATCGAAACAGATGTGATAAAATTCAATCATTAAAGTGAATGAATGACAAGGAAGACCTAAATAGTGGCCAAAGAAAGTGATATATATATATTGATTTTTCTGCGCGTGAGTTGTGAAATGGCTATTCTATCAACCACACTTTATCTGCATTTTTCTTCCATATCTTGCGGATGTATTATTTTATTTCATGTACAGTACGTGTTGGGATCAAGGTTTTAGAAAGGCCATCATCTCAATTAGCAATTGAATTTGATTTTAGGCTTTTGGCTCCATATTGCATTTAAAGAAAAGAGGCTCCGATCGAGTAATAATAATTAAGTGATAAGGATGGGTTAATTAGGATAATAAAGATTAGGAGATATTAGTAACATTAAATATATTAAATTTAAGGAGGATCGAGGAGGGTGGGTCCAATAATCATGTGACGAAAAAGATGATTGTCTGAGGGTTGGACCAGTTTGGTCACATTTGAACCAATCTTGACGAGCACGCAGCTGCATAATTGGCTCTGTGTTATAAGTGAAACTCCAACACCCATATATTCACCTCACCCTAAATGTAGCTTGCCTTATATTCTCATACAATCATTTCATTCTGCCATGCATGCGTGATTTGATTTCATCAAGCTTTTACTATCCTGAGATATTGATCATTTCGAGTTCTGATGATGTGTCTTTCAACGGAGGCCAGCCTGTACTGCATAAAATGACAGAAGAGAATTCATTACTAACGTTCTTAATTTATACTCAGTGAATAAATAAATCCGCAAAAAAGATAATATGTTACTTATCGCAACCACCGGATGAGTATTGAGTATTATTTCAAATGATGAACTGGCCTGGTGTGCGTAGGGTTATGGAGGGAAAAAAGAGGGCAACGACAGGTAGGAGAAGGGAGGCCCCTCCCTTAACTGACTGCATTTCTGCGTCTATCCATCATCAAAACATGTGATCTCTTCACTCTCTCACAAAACTACTTTAATTTGCTCTTTTATTCAAGATATGAGAAACCAGTGGAGTATTTAGTCTGTGTTAACACAATTTACTCACAGTCTAGGTTTTTATTAAATTGTAAGGAATAGTATTTTGAAGGAGATGAAACTTTAGGGATTAAAACTTATGGTTAATTACAGACTTTTTTTTGCTCAGAAATGGTTAATTACAGACTCAAAGAAATAAAGTTGGCAAAAAAAAAAAAAACTTAAGAGATTAGAGCTAAAATGAGTACAAATTTGAGACACCAAAAATTATATTAAGCCTCTTTCAAGCCAACTTAATTATAGTACTAGCATTTTTATTGACTAATAGATTTTTAATTATTCCCTACGTACTCTTTAAATAATCGTCTTATATGTGTGTGTACACTCCCTGATGTTCACAATATAGCTAGGACTCTTAATAATAACTTTATTCAAAATATAAGTCAATTTGTAAGATAATTAATATAATGGTCTTTTTCCATTTTCCCCTTGTAATAGATTCTTATTTCCAATTTTGCTCACTTATCAAATTTTCAAACTCATTTTGCAACAACGGTAAAAGTGAAAAAAATCTTTAGTTTAATTTATGATATATTTGTGAGTTAATTGTTACTTCTTATCTCTCATGAATTGGTTAAAGTGTCCTATATTATAGATTAGAAGGATGAAATTCAATTTCTTTATATAACTATTTGCCTGTGTCAGATACAAGCTTCTAAGACTCAATTGAGAGTGGTTCTTTCTCAAAAATGATTTATACATTGGCACAAATCTAAAGTCGAGCTGATCTTATGCTTAGACACAGTCAAAACCCCTTCCATTAATAGGTGGTCATCTCAGTTCAAATAATATTATACTTTAGCTTCCATGCATATGCTTATAAAACCAATTTCAAACACATATTATAGGCAACAAACAATTCATTCCAATCCTTATTGGAAAGTACTCCCTCCCTCTGATCCTTATTATAAGACACCAATCACTTTTTCTCACAAACTAAGGAATGGAAGTTAACTCATTAATTAGGTTCAAAATTAATAAATGTTTCCAACTTCACCCCTATTTTAATGATGTAACTTTAAATGAGTCAATTAGAAATAAGGGCATAATGGGAAAAAAATAAATAAATGAGTTAGTTAAAGTAAGTTGGTGCCTTATAATAAAGACCAAAAAAATATTGGTAGTTGGTGTCTTATAATAAGAATCAGAAGGAGTAGATCTTATGTTAAGGATCGAATAGAGCATATTAAAGCCATGCATTTACTTTTCATATAATATTTTTATTTTTATTTTTCTTGCCAAAGATATAATATTTGTTTTGATCTATAATCAAGTGCAAATGACGTACGTGGGGTGTGTGTGAGACGTGTGGGATATTCTAAATAAAAGATGCGAACATTCTTGCTAGGTGTATTGCTGCAGTTGTATATGCATGCTATGTCAATTATTCTGTGAATATGAAATGAGGTCCCTCGGGATAGCCATCAGCGTCGCACTTACCAATGGAATAGTAATGGATACGTACGTCAACCGGGAAAGTTGCCTACTGGATTTGGTAATTAGAATGATTATATTATCATATTATTCCACCTAATCCTTAATTATATATCTCTAATCATTTTCCACGCAATCATCCTCTGGAAATTAAACTAATTAATTTTCTCGCGTGGACCCATTACTCATCACTTGTTGATCACCCCACGTACACTCCCTGTTCCTTTCAATTTCTTCCATCGAATTTAACTTCATTGCATGAATAATTAAACCATCGAATCTGATTTTGCTGTAACTGTACCTATCCACATGATCTTAATTTTATTACTCTCTCATATCATTTACAAGCCAGCTGCCACCTCTACTGACATTGTTATATTGGATTCGATTATGAACACATTAGTTTTGTCTAAAAATCAAAGAAGTTTTCTATTTTGCCCATATTAAATACATCATCGAAAAGAGTTTCTTACTTTCTTATATCAACAATGGATAAGGATAAAGCCGTAAAAGGAAAAATTATAATACATAGTCAATGTGATGCCTTATATATATAAAAACCATAACCTCTCATTCAAGTGTTTTATAAATGAAATAGAGAGGGAGCAGCATTTAATGAAAACAACGAATAATAATCATTCATATGTATATTATATAAATCATTTACCCAGATTTTGCGTCACTTGTTGAGCCGGATTAGTTAGTCTTTATTTTGAAATCTTACTTTGCACGCCCGCATAGCATTCATTAATTAATAACATATTCAAGCTGAGTGCAATCATTCATATATTTATTATACGAGCATAATTTGTTAAGCTGCCTAATTTTGGCATGACAGAAATGAATTAAAGGGCCGGGGAATTTTACTTAATTAAGTTTAAGGCATTAATCAAAATACACACACACACAATGGAATTACTCCCTCCGGTCCTAATTATAATACCACTAGTGCAAATTGTATCATAAAAATGGTCCTATAATTAAGACCGGAGGTAGTACTATTTACATAATTTACATATATATATATATTTATTTATTTACAATAATGTTCATTCTCCATACTCTAAATAACTAATATACGAGTGCAAACATGCATTATAATTAGTTTATTAGGGATTTTACAAGCATGTTAAATAGTGGCCTGAAAAAAAAAAAATTATAAAGGGATCTCTGCGAAAAAATAGAACAACATTGCATCAACCGATTAAAAAAGCCTACGAGTATTATTATTAAAAGAGCATCATGAAAAGAAGTAGTGAATGTGTACTATATATATATATATATATATATATATTAATTATACAACCTATCCCTCCATAATAATGAACCACGGCTCATAGCTCCCACTTTCTTTTATTTATATAGTTATAACCGCATTATCCCAATGTGCTTATGATACGAATATGTCATGTAGGGCAAGATTAGTTAATTTTCAATATATTATAATGTATTTAAGCCTGTTAAAAGAAGAGGGCATCACTATGGGGATCTAGAGCTAGATACCTTGCCTTAGAGGAGAAGACAAATAATAAAGATGATTCATTTGTGACTTAAAAAACAAACTTAGATATGCAAAAAAGATACTTTAATTTAGCCGAGTCAAAGTGATGATGGCAGTGGTGCGGCATATATATGAGTGCGAAAATATTGCCAGATCTATGTTTTTATTATAATAATGCATGCTTGGAACATATTTTTATATATAATATATACAATCACGGGCCCTTTTACTTCTCTCCATCTTCGGCCACCCAACAAAAACTAAGTGTACTACGACTCACTATTCTTCTCACTCGCTCTCTTGTGCATTGGCATATATATGACCTGTTCATTTTGAAAAGCTAATATATATAGTGTAGCTGTGCTGTGATGGATTCGTAACTCACAGATCATACTTGGTTGGGAGCAAGTTGTCGTGCACTCGTGCTAGCTGATGAGGCTAATGAACTCTCCTGTTTTGAATCGTCTAACACTTTACAAGGACTCAACTTTACAGTGGAATCATTTCATAGCAACGCCGTCAATATAAAAAGTGGAGATCTAACAGATAAGGTCGTTGGAGGCAAGCGAAGCGAAGCGTATATTTATGAAGTAATTAAGAATGCTGGAAAAAGTTCGGAAGTAGAGGACATTAATATTGCATTGCATGCAGTGAAATGTACGCTCAAAGTGATGGAGGCCGGGGATAATTTAATGATTGGAGCAGGCAGGCATATTTATTTGTTACACATACATACAAACACAATAAAGGCTTTACGCGCGCCTACATAAATACATATGCAAGTACTACGTACGATATATATTGTTGGTGATGAGTGAACAGAAGAAGGTTTGACGTAGCGAATCGATAAGAGCCTCTCATGACTCATCCCATCTCATTGCTGGCTTCCATTGCTTCCACTTGACACGACCTCTTCACCCTTCATTTTCTCCTCTTTCCCTTTTCTCCCTCCTTCCCGGACTCTTATAATATATGCTCTACTTCTTTCAAACCTATCCATACTCAGTAACTGTTTTACTGATATAATGATACCAGAGGTTCCCTACTTCCACGGCACACTACAAATTCCTCATTTCTTATAATTTAATTTCATGCACTTTGGGTATGCCCCTGGATTCTAATCTTTTTTTTTAAAAAAAAAAAAAGCTATTGATGATAAATAAATTATAGTCCTGTATAAATAAGGCCTCACAATACTCCATATTATTTTCTCTTACTATTCATTTTCAATATGTTGCTCTAATTTTATTTATGAGTCCCTGTTGACTTTTTTTTTTGTCTTTATTATAATAATAAAAAGTAATAGTGTTATAATTTTGCCTCTATTAATGATAATGAAAGGGATAGTGAGAAGAAAGAGGTGAAAACATCCATTTATAAAATGAGAGTAAAATTATAAATTTAGTCCATATTTATTATATGATAATTAGGTAATTTATAAGGAGGGTGGGAAGTATTGTTGTCAAACTCAATAGTTGACTCATTAAGTTTATCGTTTTTACGTTTCTATCTTACTAAATCGAGTTAAATCACTGATAAACTCATGTTAACTATAAGCTCGATTAAACTCATGACTTTACATACCTAATTTTATCATTTTTACATTTTTAACTTACAAAACTGAGTTAACTCATTTTTAAAATCGTGTTAACTTTTTCGATTTTGTCATCCTCAATGGTTATATATATAAATTTTATAAAATTTTGTTTTTTAAATATAATAAATTATGAATGTTGATATATCTAATTTCAATTATTTGAATTTAAAATATATTTAAATTAAATCATTGTTATTTTTTATATTTTAATTAGAAATGGTTAATATCTATTTAATAATAAAAATAAATTCTTACGAGTTTATAATTTAAGTTTACAAAAGGAATTTACGTAACTATATTGCTTAAATTTGTAAACTTGACAATCGGTGAGAATTGAAGTACTAACTATAACATGCGTGTTTTGTAATGAATGATGCTACTGCTAGTTGGATATACCGACAAAACTATAGATGGAATTAGGCTAGATTAGGTTAGGGTTTGGCTAATGGAAATAAAAATCTTGAGCTTGAGTTTGAACTTGAATGCAAACCTCTTTTTAGGCTCAAACTTGAATCTTCATAAAACTTGATCAAGCCTGAAACTTTTTTAAAGACATACTTACAATGTAGACTTTTAAAAAGATCTCATACCACCTCATGGGTTTGGTATATTTTTAGCCCCCTATGGTACACACGCATTGAAGAATAACAACAAAAACTGAAAAATCAATGAAGTTGGCGGTAATGGGTATTTGGACTTTGGAGTCAATTATCCGGAACGAGGAATCTATGCTGTTAATTCTGGGACACGTGTCTTCATCTGGAGGAGCCGGTGGCTTTTTTCTGGTGTAGGGTTTCCGCACAGAATCCTGACCTTGGATCCTCATAATTTCTCTCAACCAACCGCCTCGTATTTAAAAATCGAGGAGCATCCAATTCCCAGAGCGGTTTTCTTCTTTTTGTTTGCGTCTTCCTCTTCCCCCTCCGCCACCTCATCTCGCCGTGACTCCGATTCCTTTCCCCTCTCACCACTTCCTCACAACTCACAAGTCACAACTCCCAACTTCACAGCCATCGCTCTCCTCTCCCTTCCTCGCTTATCGCTTTATTCCTTTTTCATCTTAGCTTCCTTAATTCCTCGTAAGCCCACCGTTTACTTGTCCCTATACGTAACCGTTTTACCTCACTTCTCACGCCAATATCTCTTCTCGATTATCTCTCGCACTCCCTCTCCATTCTCGTGATCGCTTATAACATGAAGCTTCCGATCGTCTCTGCCCCCGCCGGCTTCGTCTTCACCCTCCAGTCACTTCGTCTTTCTTGTTAATTCGCAATGCATCCCTTTTGCTGTGTCTCCGCCGTTTCTGATCAGTCTTCACCGGTCAAACCCTCTCCTGCTCCCTTCCCTAGCTTCCACATGCCTCCTCCTCTTCCCCCCGCCGCCCCTGCCTCTGCCATTCGATCCGATTCGATTCCCCGCACCAATAACCACAACCACAACCACACCCCTAGTAATCACGGCTTCGGCGACTATGGGCGGCTGAGTCCGCCAGAGCAGCCGCAACCGGCGGTGGATGTGAAGATCAATGACTTGGTTGGGAATGGAATCTCAGGGATATTGTATAAGTGGGTCAATTACGGTAAAGGCTGGAGGCCTCGATGGTTCGTCCTTCAAGACGGCGTACTTTCTTACTATAAGATCCACGGGCCCGATAAGATCGTTGTCAATAAAGAAACCGAGAAGGGTTCTAAGGTCATTGGCGAAGAATCCATGCGAAGGATCTCGCGCAACCGCAATTCTTATTCGTCTCATCAGCAGTCCCTCCACCGACGAAAGCCCTTTGGAGAAATCCATCTCAAGGTTCTCCTAGACTACTACCCAGTCACAGATTTTATTCCCCTTTCATGCTTCATGTTGATTTATTTGTTCTGTTTACGCCTTTCTTTACTAACATAGCATATGGGGCTCATTTTCGGGTGTAATCCGAACCAATTATTTTGTTCTGTTGATGATAATTGGCTCCATGTTATAGAATATGCTGATTATGAAACAAAAAAATTTCGGACCCTTACATTTCAATAAATAAACCTTTGCCTGTTCGGTTATGAACCGGAACGAGTGATCAATTGTGTAGCATTTTTCTTTGCCGATTCTAACAAAGGTTATAAATAGTAATTTAATATGTGGTATTGTTGATTTGGGTAACATTTTAGTAGGGTATGAAAACAGGCGAATTCTTGTTTCCTCCAGGTTTATCTCTGCATTCATGTCCTTTCTCTTTTCTCTATTGAGTGTTAGCTCTTCTTCCGTAGGTTTCGACTATTCGCGAAAGCAGGTCGGATGACAAGCGGTTTTCCATTTTCACTGGAACTAAGAGACTCCACTTGAGGGCTGAGACCCGTGAAGATCGAGTAGCGTGGGTGGAGGCATTGCAGGCAGTGAAAGATATGTTCCCGCGAATGTCCAACAGTGAGCTGATGGCTCCGCTGGACTATCTAACGATTTCAACGGACAAACTGAGACAACGGCTTCTGCAAGAAGGTGTAAGTGAGGCAGCCATCCAAGACAGTGAACAAATTATGAGAAATGAATTTGTAGCGCTACAAAATCACCTTGTGCTGCTGAGGCAGAAGCAGTTGATTCTCACAGACACATTGCGACAGCTAGAGGTACGTTTAATGAAAAGAAGTACCCTGGTCAAATAAACTGGGATTCTTGGCAAATGATTCTAGAAGGGAATTTTTTTTTTTTTGGGGGGGGGGGGGGGGGTTGCTCTGATTCATTAGTATGCATTAGTCTGATTCTTGTTTTCTGAAGCTGCTTTTACCCCTTGGGTCATGCTTTTGTATCCTCACAACCAACGCCTTAATGGGTTCTTTCTATTCTTCATCTCTGACTTGACAGAAGTTACCCTTTAATCAATATGTTGTCAGTATCACGTGGTTCCCCCTCCTACTTTTACATCGTGGGTTTAGGTGAACAATTGATTCCACATTCAAAAATTGCATGTTGTGTTCAGGATCCGCGCCTTCAATTTATTATATACCCAGTGGATTATCCAGTTCTTCGCAAAGAGAATTTGAGACATTGTAATTATCTTTCTGTCTCGTGTTCATTTATCTCATCCTAAATTTTAAACCAGTTGAAGGCCATGCAGACTATAGGGTGCAACAATAACATATTTTGATTTTATTGTTAAGGACTGTAAGAGTCTGGTTCATGGTGGTTAATGGATAATAAATAGTCAAAATAATTTGAGTGGGCCCCATGCATTCGTACAAAGCCCAAGATGGGCTAAGCCATTAACAGTTATATTTTTTATGTGCTGCGTTGATGAGATTGATACTAGATTAAGGTTTTAATTCTCAATACAGTCATTGTTTGCCAGTGAACTAATCCTTAATAAGAAAAGGCAGGTCTCTTCTCCTAGCAAACAATGTGAGGACCTGGAATTATCTTGTATCGTGGGTGAAGAGCTATAGTTGCTATAGATAGAATAGTTTTCTTATTTTCACCCTATTGTCCAGGAATTAGATAGCTCTAAATGTTGTAACCTGTTGAATTGCCCATGGTTGCCCTTCTACCCAAAATAAGATTTCATTTGTCCCACACGATGGTCTGTTTGGTCTTTCTTTTTACATTAAGTACTGTTTTTATGATTGAATTCCTTTTTCATAGTTTGGTAAGAAACTATTATTTATACTGCTTTATTTTAGACAGAAAAGGTTGATCTGGAGAATACAGTTGTCGATGAGAGCCAAAGACAGTTGAATGATGAGGAGGACTTTTCCAGATTAAAGCATGAAAAGTTTAGTGGTAAGTTTTGCTATGATGGCCTGTTCACTGTTCGTTATTAGTTCCTTAAGCTTAATGGAATCAGTTTATTGCTTGATATATCAAGACTCAACCTATTTTTAGTTTAGAGGTTTCTGTGAGATTTCCTTTCACGGATAATACTTAGAGACTTGTTTTCATTAGCAGGAAGCCTAAAGTCAACTTGTCATCAGTCTGACTATAATTTGATTGTTTCATTTGCAATTCTCTTTTTCATTTTTTACACTTTTAATCCAGAAGGGAGTGCAAGCGAGTCTGAGGATTATAATGAGAGAAATGATGCTGCAGAGGAAGAAACGGATGACGATGACAATGCCTTTTTTGACACACGAGACTTTCTATCATCCAGTTCTTTTAAAAGTAATGGATCTGATTATAGGGCTTCATCTTTCTCTTCGGACAATGAAGGGCTTAATTCGATTGAGTCAGAGGAGGACATTGATCTATCATTAAGATCTGTTGGGACCAGCTATCCCTATGTTAAACGGCGTAAGAAATTGCCTGACCCTATTGAAAAAGAGAAAGGCGTCAGTCTTTGGTCAATGATTAAGGATAATATTGGGAAGGATCTAACAAAAGTATGTCTTCCTGTTTATTTCAATGAGCCTCTTTCGTCTTTGCAAAAATGTTTTGAAGAAATGGAGTACTCATATCTCTTGGACCGAGCCTATGAATGGGGGAAAAGGGTAATCCTGGACAATAACTGATGGCCTTATTTATTTAGATTCATTACTGTCTGTTAGTTCTTTCAATGTGCATAGATGCAACATTCGCACTTTTATATCATTGGACATATCACGCAGGGTAATAGCCTCATGAGGATTCTTAATGTGGCTGCTTTTGCTGTATCTGGCTATGCCTCAACCGAAGGAAGAATTTGCAAGCCATTTAATCCTTTACTGGGGGAAACATATGAGGCTGATTACCCAGATAAAGGCCTTCGTTTTTTCTCAGAGAAGGTAATTTTTTTTTGGCCAAAAGCTCATAGAAAGTAATGCAAGCCTTGATAAATAGTGTTTATAATGTGTATTTTTTTCCTTGCTGACCTTAGATACATCTTTGTTTAAATGCTGTAAGGAAAACATTAGGGAGAAGGAAGAATCTTAGAACTCCAATAATTGTATTTTTGCTGTGGTGTGTATGTGAGTGCATAAACTCATGAGGACTAAATAAGCATAATATGTTGTGAATTTTGGCCTCAGAGAAGCAAATTTGTGTATTTACAATTTATTGAAAAGTATTAATATGCATTTTTCTTTTCAGGTTAGTCATCATCCTATGGTAGTTGCATGTCACTGTCAAGGTATTGGGTGGAAATTTTGGGGGGATAGCAACTTAAAGAGCAAATTTTGGGGGCGTTCAATTCAGCTTGACCCTGTTGGTATTTTGACTTTGGAATTTGATGATGGGGAAGTTTTTCAGTGGAGTAAGGTATATTTAAACTGCTTCAATTGCTTTTATGCCTTGGTTTGATTTTCATATCAATTGCCCTTTTTCTGTCAGGTGACAACGTCAATATACAATCTCATATTGGGGAAGCTGTACTGTGATCACTATGGAACAATGCGTATACAAGGAAACGGAGATTACTCGTGTAAACTGAAATTCAAGGAGCAATCTATAATTGATCGAAATCCTCATCAGGTTCTCTATTTGCTTTATGGATGCTATCTTTCTCAGTTATAGGCTTATAGCATGAGCCTATTGTGTTGCATATGGCTGAGTTGCCTCACTGAATAGGCTCCTTGTGCATACCCTTTGTAGAGCAGCGTCAGATTTCTTTCAAATAATTCTTCTTACCCAACTAATAGCTTTATAAAAGAAAAATAATTCCTGCAGTGGATTTCTGCAAGTTATCTAACTACGACCATGCGCAGTTATGTGCAATTCTGTAAACAAACTAAGTGTCAAAAGCCCCATTAATTTCTCAATGGTAAAGCAATGGGTTTTATTGCTATAACTTTCATTTGGACTCTTAGACTATGCACATTAGCTTTTGTACCAGAGGTTTTTCTTATTGTGGTTTGGCTTTTTTTTTTAAGGTACATGGTATAGTACAAGATAAACATGGAAAAACTGTGGCAACTCTTTTTGGAAAATGGGATGAAAGTATGCATTATGTTTCTGGAGACTTTGCGGTGAAGGGAAAAAGTTATGACTCTTTGTCGGAAGCGCGAGTTCTGTGGAAGCGGAGCAAGCCTCCAAAGTTTCCTACTAGATATAATTTCACTCGCTTTGCTATCACATTAAATGAACTTACACCTGGATTGAAGGTCTGTTTGTCATTTTCATTTGACACTATCCTAAGTTTTGCAGTCTATCTATCTTTTTTTTCCTTGAAAGATATAATAAGTACTTAAAAAGTTTCTGCTGTTTGTGGACTCGCACCTGTGTTTGGCATTTGTGTGTAACATTGATTCTTATTTGTACTTCAATTTAATATGCAGGAAAAGTTGCCGCCAACAGATTCCAGGTTGAGGCCAGACCAAAGGTATTTGGAAAATGGGGAGTATGAAATGGCGAATTCAGAAAAATTGCGGCTAGAGCAATGGCAACGCCAGGTGATCAATTTTCCTTATGATCTGTGTCTTTCCCGCCTCCATTTTCCTTGTCTTTTGTTACAAATGCGGATTAGCACCTAGGATTCTGAGTAAGTTGTTCGGTCCGCTTGAATTTTGTGCAATCTGAGGAGTAAGACTGAGAGCTACATGCTATTTTCCTCTTTCAGAGATATGCATAATATGAGGTTTCTATGTGAGCGAGGTGTGCTGTTTTAAGTGTTGGATTCCTTTGGGCACGATTTTTATTCAGCTGGAATCATTTATAGAGGTCCTCGCATTAGAGCAAATTTATCATATTTGGTATTTTTATCCCGCTCTATTCTGTTAGCTCGTTCAACAGAGAAGCGTGAGAGGGGCAGTTTCCATCTGTGACATTGTGATAATCACTAGATGATTGGGTTGCCTCCTTGGTTACAAGGATGTCATCATAATGAGCCCGGGTTTGAAACTTTTGATATGGATGTGGTGATTGAGTGATAGGAAATTGCGTTGAGCAGTTAAGCAGGTGGTGTTGGGTCATGGACTTGGTCAAAAGTAACTTTGTTAAATTGGATTCAGTTGACCTTATGCATGTTTGAATGGCGTGCAGGCTCGGAAGATGCAGGAGAGTGGTTGGAAACCAAGGTGGTTCGCCTTCGACAAAGCAAGTGGCACTTACCGCTATTTGGGAGGTTATTGGGAAGCCAGGGAACGAGGAAATTGGGAATCTTGTCCTAACATTTTCGGTCAAATCCCCTCTGACCATCTTTCTGATTGAGAGCCTAAATTTCTTCTAATTTTTTTTCACCATTTTTTCCGTCTGAAGGGTGCTCTATGACTGCTAGTTGGCAGTTATTGTGCCCTGCAATATTCATGTAATAATGTCATCCCCCCGTTTTCTCATTTTCCCCTGCATCTCATTTTTGTGTGCATTATTATTATTAATTTTTTTCTTGGGTAACAAGGCGTGAATGAAAAAGCAAGAAGTCGTCGACTTTTAACATCCCCATGGGAGCAACGTAACTGAGCCCGCTCCCGCTGAATTCACAAACCACCATAAAGGTAGGTGCATAGATTAGGGACCCGTTGCCTTGCGAGGCCGTTTGTGCGAATGCTATACAAGAGGAAAGCACTTGAAAGTTGAAGATTGAAGAGTAGGATTATCATTGCCTTATGTGGGGGTGATCAAAATAAGTTTGATTATAAGGTTGAGGAGTAAAATGTCCATTGACTTTTGTCGAACTTTTTTTTAGTACAAAACTATCTATAAACTTCTATTATAGTTAACGAGCTCGGTATTTTTACCCCTTTTATAGAAGTTTATACGCAGTTTGGCACTCACAACAAATTCATGGTGCTGGGTGCATGTCTGAAAATTATATGGACATTTTTGCCCCTTAACCTTTGATTAAAATGCTTGAGTACTCACTCAGGGCATCTAATTTGTATACTCCACGGGAAAAGTCTCATGTTCACATAATTTAAACCAAACCAAACCAAACAACTTACTAAAATATTTTGCTTGAAGCTTAATTATCAGGCAAGTTAAACCAATCAGGTAGACTTTTTTCCACACAGCGGTTGTGAGCTAATGCCTCAAAAAGAAAAAGAAACTAATGTTGTATCGTTGTGTTAAAAAAAAAATGTAGGCTGACCAGATAAATGTGCCTGATTGCAAAATAGCTTTAGGTCGCGTCTCGCGTCAAACAATTTTATTTTTTGAAAGAAAAAACAATTTTTTTGGGGTTTTTTTTTGGTAAAACAGAAGGCAAGCCTAGGTTTGGAAATTACGAACTCAGCCTGTTGGAGGCTTGGAGCATTGAGATAAGAATCTCTGCTGCAGCTTAGGGGGTCGTGAACAAGGAGTCTGATAAGAAACTCAAGTTGGACAGTGATTCACTTCAACTTGTTCAATCTGACCAAGAAGGGACCTAATAATACTCTGTGGATCTGCCATAAGTGGATTACGGGGTTGCCCATATTTCGTTCGTTACCACGCTCTTGTTATAGCCCACGTTATCTCTCTTTTTTTTTAAAAAAAAAAAATAGTGAGTGGTGTCAACTGTCAGATTGCAATACTTATTGCTTTTGAGGAGTTTATTTTTTATAAGAACCTTTTGTGTGATTTTTTCCTGTTAGAATTTATCCTTATTGCTTATCCACCTTGTACCTTGTTTCCCACTAAAATTCATTTGAAATGTTATGCTTGAGTACTTGTGAGGATACTCAACTTGGGTGTAATATATATCAACCTGCCAGAGCACACAACATAATATATACAAAATTCCAAAATACGTGCTAGCTTAATTACTAGCTTAGTGTGACAAGCGGGAGCTTACTACAAACAGTCGAACAGTAATGCACGCGATCGATCTGAAATTGTGCCCTCCCTTAACATATTCTTATGTATGTGTGCTCTTCCCCATGAAGAATACCACATTGGATGTCTCCTTAAACGCCGTCTTACATGCCATGTTGGGCACTGTCTAAAATCGCGCCAACTGTTGGGGTGAATAAAAATCATCATCAGCAGTTGCATGCATGAGGCAAGTTGGTTGGTATCCTATCAATCCCACTCTAGTTTTACTTGAAATTCTTTAGTTACGTGTGAAACTTGAGCATAGGCTTTTCCCCTCGCCAACAAACTTTGAGGTTAGTTTAGAGAACGTTCAACGATAATGATGCCTTAATTATATGCATGAATGGAGGCCCAATTCTGATGTGTTATATATACTTATTTTCTGCCACCAAAATCTTCATTACTCCAACGCAAATACAAAAGAGGGGGTGAAAAAAGAAAAACGTAACTTAATTTTAAATGCGCTAGCTAGCAGGTGTGGAGGCGAAGGAAAAGATGCGAGACAGCAACAAGAGAAATAATTTGAATTATTGGTGTAGGCTGCTAGAAGAATATAACATATGGACAAAAAAGACGACAATAAAAATAGGGGCCGGGTTTGTGAAGCATCAAAGAGAACATGTTGGAAAGAAGAGGTCGTAGTTGACATGTTGGGCAAGGAGGCATAGGTGTGAGGTTAGTAGGGAGGCTAGGTGGTGGATTTTGGTTGCTCCAACGCTTGGCTAGCTGTGTGTAAAATGGGTGCATGCATGTTCTGTTACCTTTGAATATGATAGTTTTTGCACATTGATTTTGACTTGATGCTCTGATTATTAGAGGCTGCTTGGTCTCAAACGCACATCTTTTGCGCACTTCACGCCTTGAAAGTACCTCTCATTGCTTCCACATTCCAAATCCCATCCTCAACTGCCTGCCAATGTCAAGTTTCAAGTTTCTGATTGCATGGATTGTTTAGCATATATAATTAGGCGATATTACCATATTCATGTGTATAAAATAATTATTGTCCGACTCTCATGGATGTCAGCCCAAAAATTTTAATAACTCCCTCTCATTGCTTCTACATGCAATGCAATGAAGACTAAGGAGTAGAGTTGGGAATTAAGATTGGTCCTTAAACGGCCGGGCCTGCCTTTTTAAGCTTGGGGTAAGAAAAAAAATATGTTTTTTAAGGCCTTGTATGAGAGCAAGCAAGTTATGATTGGAAGCTATTTTTCTAAATTCTAACTTTTTTTGTCTATGTTTCTTTTGAAAGAAATGTAACTAGTAAATTATAATAATTAAAATTTTGATTTGTTAAATAAATGTTGTCAACATTAAGGTTTAAACAACCCTTATCATATAATAAACAAGCACAATCACTAATTCATAATAAAAAGTAAACTATTGACTACTAGTAATTCACACAGAGCATAAGAAGCTTACCATTGAGTATGCTTACTATTATTTCCATCTTCTTCGCTACTATTATCAATTTTAAAGATATTTGATTATGTTTTACTTGGAGAATTAGGCTCTATTTCATGGTAAAAATATCAAGAATTTATTCTTTCGCATCATGATTACAACCATAATCTTTATTTGCAACAAAGAATAAACTAAATCATAAAATCACAGTATAATTATTATGTATTTGTAATTAAATGAATAAATAACTCTATAAAATATATATATATAATATTAATTAATAAACTACCTTTCATTGTGAGTACAAAGAAAATAACAGGCCTAACAGGCTACTGGCCCTAAACCCTGCAAGGCTGATATTTTTAGGCTCAACTTCATTTTATAATCTTTATCTTTGAAGGACCAAAACCGAAAGAGGTTGAACCCATTTCTTAACTCTAGTTGGGAGCCAGCTGAAGTCGGAGCCACCTTATCGTCATTTTCATATTAGAGTTGACCTTAAATACATTTTTAATCTCACTTAGTGTTAGATTATTTTAACTTTTCAAAAAAAAATTGTAATTTATAAGATAAATATATAAGAAGGTTTTATCCTATTGTTTTTCAAAATCATGGTTTAGTTTCCAATGAGATACAGATAGTTGATCATGATGGATTTGCATATCCATTTTCCATCCCCCTCAGCGATCCGCCGTCTCTGGTATTCACATTTCTGCTTCCTGTATATCATATCATATCATATCAGAGCATCGAATCGAGAGTAGTCTCTCAAATCAAGCATTTTTTCAAACCATTATCATTTGCTCGATCAAGAACTGAACAAAGCGGATCTCATATTTGCTCGTCAAATCGCTGTTAACTGCAGCTCCCTGCCTCTCTCTTTGTCTCTCTCTCTCTCTGGGTCCTTTTTAACAGCGGCAAACTAGCAGGACGCAGTTCTCGGTTTTTTACGAAACTTTTGAGCAATATAATATAATACTCCTATCTCATATAGCTTTGATTTAGACTATATATCAGCTGCGTGCCTCAGAGATTGGGCTAGGGCTAGGGCTATGTTAACGACGTGATGTTTCCTTGCGGATAGAGTATAATAGGCCGCCTCTATGTCCATCCCTCCATGACCTTTTTTAATTCCTCTGACATATGACGTCAACCCCCACTATCCACCTATTTATTTACATGCTCATCTAAAATAAGTTATAAATCTAAACTAAAATCTCCCACATCGACTTACGACTCTTAAACAAAAGGACTACGCATGCATGAATTCTTACAGCTGTCTTCAAATTAAAACGGCCATGGCTAGCGGATCATACGTATATACTCCGTATAACCCTAAATTTTGGAGTGATTAAGTAATAATCTCATAATAATAATGGCCGTGCACTTAGGTATGAGGTGGGAAGGACAATAGCTTCAGAGAATATTCACCTGCACTCTTCACTTTCCACCTTCTCCTGAGTTGTCTTCCCCTACGCCTCACCCTCATCCTCCTATTTATCAACACTTACTAATTCTCTCTTAAAAGTTAAAATACATTCAGTATATATATTTATTTATATAATCACAGAGCATCCTGCAGGATCTGAAATTATCAGAACCAAATCCGCACCTAATGATGATGGACTCTGCATAATAAAAATGTTTGTCACTCAGGTGATATCAGTTATATATGATAATCTATCCCTTATTATTACTTTAAGGTACAAACATGAGCATCCACAAAAATTTCAAACAACGTATCTTTTCTTCGATCATATTGGTGTATGATTCGAGGTTCTTAGTTTCTTACTGCAAACCATTGTTGCCTCAATCATTTCCTTTCTCATCGATAATATCAAGACGTCTATGCATTGGGTGTCCCGTTTTTTAATAATAATAATTAAAGGGAAAAGATGAAACAGGGTCACATGCACACTCACAATCTCAACTAGTTATGGAACCGACCATTTGCTCTTTATCACAAATTCCTCTCCCCCTTCTTTTCCTCCCATCCATATTCTTCTATGTTCTATTCATAAAAGGCCAAAATCTTAATACCAAATGTATCTCTATTTTATTCCTTATAATTACAAAATTTCTACGTCCCCACTGTCTCGCAAACCTTATCTACTATGCCCACTCATCATATACTTTCTACTGATATTTTTAGCATTGTTTTTTTTAATAAAAATTGCGTCGTATATAAGGCATCGCCTCAAAAAGCTAGCCACCATAAAAAAAATATACGTTCTTATATATATACAAACAGCATTGGCATTAATCTGAAGTTAACAACAGATATTATATAAAACGCAAAACCAAGGCTGTCCTTCCCACAACGTCCGTCCACAAAATAGAATTGACTTCGGCACATATTATAAGTTCAACGAACGGCAACAAAAAAGACAACATATAATCATAGTATATATATAGTTTCGTCCTCGACCATAACACAGACACGCAAACATTAACAATTATTTGATATATAAGGCAATGTAGCGATTTTAATAAGGGGTATATCCACAACGATCGAAGAGGTCCTTTCTGGTAAGCCTAAACTCTGGAGCTACATGTAGGGCATCTTTATCTTCCAATTGTATTTGAGAAGAAGTCAGACCTTCTAATTAAGTATCAACCACCACACAATTTTTTAGCACTCTTGTTCCTTAATTTGATGATCAATGCACCGTTCATTAATACAATATTTGTGTAATAAACATATATAGATGTATATACAAGAATTTGAAGAAGCTATATAAGGATTTCAATCCGTATACAAGACTCACTCCCCAGACGATCTATCTTCTGCTTTATTTTTGTTTGTATCATCAGCCAATTGATTGGTACAGTTAGTGAGCCATTTAGCGTGTTAAAGAAATCTGAGAAAGAAAGATAACAAAATGTCAGTCTCATCCATAACAATCTGTGTGGATGAAATATTGACACAAGGGGTTAAATTACTGAAACCGACTAGCATATATACAAGTTTAATTAGTTAAAAAAAAAAAGTGCGAAGCTCGATGAATGGGTCATTTAGAGCCAATAAGAGGAAAAATCTATCAAAGAAGGTACTGCCGAAGGTAACGCATGAGATAAACAAATACTTCTATGACTTTTGTCCTGTTTAAATTAGCTAACTCTCAGGTATTAATGAGAATTGGTTAACTCATTAATTTTAGGTTAAATTTTTTATTTTACCCTTATCTATTATAGTTTTCAAAAGTCAAAATGAAAAATTCTTTTTGTTTATTGTAATTAATATAAGCAAAAATTTGACAAATGCATTTATTATTTTAAAACTAGATTAATAATAAGGACCAATTTTTTTTTAATTAAAATGATCAACTTATAAACTGAATGAGAGTAATAGTATGTTGTCTCACAGAAATAAACTCCATTAAGATAAGAAGTGATGACTAAGAACTAATTACAAGACGTGGCAATGGCTGCGGAGATTTATAATTAGTGTCTAACAACGCATGAGAGCGACCCTTGCCTATCTTCTAATTATTATTCTCACTAATTTTAAACATAAGATGTGATTGACAATTTTTTAGAGATTAAAGAAGTCAAATAAATTTTTTAATTATATTATATGTTTTGCATTCTTATATTATATATTATTTTATAAGTTATACAAAATAGTTTAAAGAAAAAAAATCATAAATATAAAATTTAGAGTAATTTAATTAGTTTTATTAATATCTTAAAAAAAAAGTTAATTCTATCATATACTCCGTATTTAGTATCAGATAAAATATTATATTTTTAATCCCATGACATGCTTACCAGTGTTGACCATTTCGGGCATCGCCACCTGTCCTCTTTCTTGCTTATTTATTGCTCTCAATCTTCATTAACATATTACTTCTATCATTATTGGGATTTACCTCCTTTAAATATTTTTTGTATTATTCATCTTCCACATTTTTCTGATATCATGGCACAATTTAATTTGACTTTCTTTTTTAATACCTGCAACCAACGTCTTAAACTTCAGAACAAAGTCATTTGCTGCGGTGGGATATATATATATATATAAATAATCTAGATTCTTTATTTATTTTATCATAGCCTTGGAGGGATGGAGCACACTTTTAAAGTCTCTAAACATTGTCTTCTGTTTTTATTAATGTGCGCTATGCAGCTTTATTGGAAGGAGGACAGTGAAGTTTAAAACCCAACCAGCTGCCTAAAAGGTTTAACTCAATATTCATTCCTTCGAATAAACAACAACAACATCAACAAAAAGTAGAGCTTGCAACATGGGTTACGTCAATTTAAAAACTAAGTCTTACTATTTAGATATTATATTCATGAATAGTATGCTTATTGGAGGTCTTGTATTTTAGATAAATTACTTTTAAAATTATTTTCTATATATGATTCTCTAGACATTATGATGCTGGTGGGATTGTTATCAAGTTATGATTGTTTCTGAAACTTGGTAGGATGAACAAGCACCTAATCACACATGCAGAAGATTTCTTTATTACGTGAAGTAAAATGAAAGAAATCATTCGACATACAGAGAACAAATAGAAGAATTTCTCCGGAACTTGATCATTATATATGCCTTTGACTAATTAATAAATCTCTCTCACAGTCGTGCATGCTAAATTAATAATAAGATAAAATATAGCCCGACGTTCTGGGAAGAGAAAACCAGAATTTACATGTGTGCACATCTTATAATTTAATTTATATAAAGTAGGGAAAACTTTATAATCCGTCCTTTCGTTCTCTCAAGTGATGCTTATTAATTACTTGTTGATTAATGTTTGGTCCATAATAAATTTAGACCTAATCAATCCTATGATAATGAATTCGTCGTGGAATTAATTAATGTTGATTAATTAATTATACGATGAATGATGAAAGCGCCAACAATATCTACAATATTTTTATAATTAAAGATCAAAACTTAGGCGATGATAATAATGGATATATATATTGTTAGTTAATGAACAAGGTCTGAATTCATACAACTGGCCATCCATCTGAAGAAGCTCCTGTCATGAGTCACGACCACCGCCACCCCTTGTTTAATAATGGATGAAAAATATATAATTATTTGATATTTTAAAAACGTTTTAAAAAATATGCTGATGGAACACTTGGCCACCCTAGGATTGGAGCAGCGAGTTTAGTAGAATATAGTAATACTAGGAATGGTTTGAGAAGTAACCACCGGAGAATCGGCTTAGTTGTTTCTCTATAACGAGTCATATAAATTTGGCAGTTAGATACTATATTATAGAAGTGACTATGGTTGTAAACGATATTGTGTGTGTGTCTATTTGTAGTCCCTCCAGTCCCTAATATAGAGTATTTATAGAAGGAAGGCGTGTATTATTCAGATATATAAAAGTCATTTTTAGTTTAATTAAAGCTTTTTTCCCTATTTCATTTATTCTTGTGATTAATACTCTCTTTTCAATTTTGTCCATTCATTTTACCCTATTGTCTAAAATATTAATAACATTTTTAATCCAAGTAACATATTTCTTAATAAGGATAAAAGTGAAAACAAATTATATTTTATAGGGTTAAGGTATAAATATACACATGAGTTTTTTCTTAGGAGCGCTCAACAACATGACATGTTTTTTTTTGAGCAAAAATACACATGTGGTTACTATTTTTTAACAAATGTCACATCTTACCGCTATGTTATTATTCACTGCCGTTGTGTTATTATTCACTTAATCTCTTTCTCTATCATCACAGTGAATAGTAACATAATGGTGGGATGTGATTTTTGCTCTAAAATGGTAACCATGTATGTATTTTTGCTCCAATAAAAAGCATGTAGTGTTGGGCGCTCTTGAAAAAAAAAACTCATGTGTATTTTTATACATTATCCCTATTTTATAACATCTGACTTAACTATTATTTCTTTATTTTTCGTTATACATTTTAAATGTCCTATATTGTAGACAGTAATATAACAAGGGGGAAGCTAATAGGAGTGAAATAATGAGGGGAATTATTCAAATGTGGTGAGGACACGATATTGAATCTGATTGGGTGAGGGGTAACATAAGAGAAGGTGGGAGGCCTGAAGGAGTGGTTCGTTGAGAGGGGGACACGTGGGGAACGAGAGTTGATGTTCCCCTGAAACGACGAGAAAAAGAGGTCGTAGTTTACAGCATGGCACGTCTCTCTGTCTCTCCCCGAAAGCGACGATGCCGTTTTATTATGTTAACTCCCCCAACAACCCTCTGTCGATCGCTTACGTGGGTCCTTCCTGTCTTTTTGTGTAGCCGATTGGATTGGATTAACAACTTTTATAATGTAATTAACTTTTTAAACGTAACTAAAAAGGGCCCTAATTTCTTCTTCATTTCTTTTTTTTAAAAATATACTTAACTGGGCAAACATTGTTAGTAAGTACTGTATGACTACAAATTTGAGGCACTTATATGATTGAGGTGGGATTAATTGGTCCTTAAAACTACCAAGTAGATTTATGTAGAGTGTGTTTAGATTAGTGTTCGAGAAGTACGTTCATACACGAGTAGAGACAAAACTTATATCTCATGTATGTTTACTTAATTTCATACATTGTAAATCATGTTGTAGAGGTATAATTTCTACCATTTAAAGTAAACATGTACAACATTCTATCTAGCTTAAATATCCAAACATTGACAATATCTTAGATATCGGGGTTCGCCTACTATGCGTGAGAACTATCTTTGTGGCCGAGTGCATTTTGAAAACGCTTTCCTTTTTGTTTTTTTGGAATGAATTGTTAATGCTCAAAGAATAACATCATTTGCAGATACGTGGAGACCTGGATTTTTCAAAATTAAGAATCATGTGAAACAATGGCTCACGTTGAAAATAAGTTCCATCATTGTCCATTTGTTGCGTGGGGTTATAATTTGATAAATATAATATATAGGTTCACACACAAGTCCTTGTGCGTCATTCCAATTAACCATCACTTAAATGGTGATAAAATCAACGGTCATATGATTGTGTGTTTGAATTAAAACACAATTAATCATCAACATATGTAATAAACTTCCGCACGCGGTTGAATTGAATTAATATGTGTGTTATGCGCTCTCTATGATGTCGTGGAACGAAACCAACAACGTAATTAAAAGTGGAATTGAATGGGGAGGACGAGGGATGCGTACGAAGTCAACCCAAAGGAACATCATAAGTAATGGGTTGCTCTTATATTGTTCGATGCCTGTTGACTTCTTACTTCTCTTGCCATAGGAACCAGTTATATATACCCGCATGTATGTAAGAATGTATTTTTTTTTTATACATATAGCAGGGGAGGGAGGCATACTATTCGAACCCTAGACATTGGGAAGGGGAGTCAAGCTCCTATACTACTGTGCTACTAAGGTGCTAACATATTTAAGAATGTAATTGGTTGCATTGAGTTATCCTTTCGGTATAGGCTAATAATAAATGTAAATCAATCAGTCTGACGATATACTTTTGTAACTGATGAAAGTTCCCAACAGAATTTTAAACATATAATTTTGTAAGATGTAGCTAATTTTTAAGGCTAAAATAAATCACCTATTGCATATGCTAACTAAATAATTGATTGTGCAGTCACTCGAACGCTCTGCTCCTCGTTGGAATAGGAATTAAGACAAAATTAACGATATATAATTACACGTGTCCACCACACACAAGTGTTTTTTTTTTTGGATACATAAATTTTAGGAGAGAGGTTGGATTTACCCACAATTCAAGGGCAGACGAAATCTCTCTTTCTCCTAGGTAATATCTATGTTGGGCAGCGTGAGCCGTCTATTACTCTTAGGCGTTTATCTAGGCACTTAGGAGTTAGGATGCCTCCCACAACATATTGACCAACTCCAGGATCAAATCCTCTCCCTTTAATAAGAGTGTCCGACCCCTTTACCAGTTGAACCTAAAAATGAGAGGTGACACATAAGTGGTAAAGGTATTTTAGAAAGTCACTTCAACCTGCAGGTTATAACCAAAGGACCCGGCCGCTTGTTCTCTTTTATGGACTCACTCATCCGTACAGGAATCTTCCATGCAAGCCTCCAAGTCTTATTGCCAAAACGTACGTTAGCGTATGTTAGAGGGCCAAAAGCTTATAATTCCATCAGGTGACTTATTAGCTACCCTAAATATGTATTTACAAATTAACAGTTTAGACTGTGAGCGATACGTTATATGAAAGACGTGAGGTCCTAGTAAATTTCATTGAACCATATGAAGCCAGTACTGTGATATTTATAGATGGCAGGGCTTGGAACATGAATGGCGCGGAGACAGTAGTGAGGACGATGATAATTAAACCAGTGGTGCTTTTCATGTGTTCATATTTATGGTATGATAATCTACACGCAACGTTAGGCTCCCAACTTTTGTTTCCCTTTACTCTCCTGTCGCCTTCTGTACATTAGATTCTTCATAGGACCCCTACAATCTTCCACCTCACGTTTAATTTAATTTGCACTATTATTCTTCAATACTCAACATCCTCTCCCAACAGATAACTGAACAGTACACACTCACAGTTATACCACTTACTTGAGAAAATGGCTGCAAGTATATTTCTTGCTCCATTTTCAACGCGTTACCATATTCTATCATCCCACTTCCACACTGAAAAGCAAGACTTTAAATGACATATCATGGGCTTTGGAGAATGGATCCTTCCCGTAAACTAGTTCCCAATGGGAACGTAATTTGTCAATTACGTCTCTTTTGATTTTCTTATTTCAAAAACCAGTGAAAAAGGCATATCACCATTGGACATGGCACAGATAAAATTGGGACCCAAAGCGGATGGAAACAGGTCCACGCCTCTAATAATTTCTGTTTTATTAGATTCGATTATTTTTGGCATGGAAAGAACCGCCCCAAAACTGAACACTGAAACCCTACAATTACAAAGTCATCATCCCAAGAGAACCATAACGTACAGATTTTTTCCTGGGGCAATAACTAAACACAACCACAATAATAGTACTCATAATTTCACCATTTTCAGGAAACACCGAAATGGTCAAATTGCGTAGAAAACACCGGCCACCCATCACCCACCCAATAATTTGGATTTCCCAGCGATACAAAGAGATTCCTATGTTGTTGGATTTTGGAACCAAACATTAGGAGTATTTCACAAAACAAAAATTGTGGCACGGATTGCAATTGTTGCCGCGACCCGATCCCCGCATTTTCCACCTAAAAAGGGAAATTTAAAAAAAAAAAAAAACACACCCAAAAATTGCTTTGGTACCTTTGTTCAATTATGACTGCATATAATAGTTTACGATAACCTGATTCGATGGTTTAATTTAATATTCGTGATTATAATATAAATAATTCAACAGCACAAAGAGAATCGTCAATGCTTTGATAAGCTAAGCCAGAATCCCAGAGCCAGAACGAAGGGGGACCCACATGGACATATATTTAAACAGAGAGGAGGGGCATGGGAATTTGTCAGAATTACAAAGAGTTGCCCTCTCCTTGGCGATTCCGAAGTGTCACGATACTACCGAAGAAGTGATAGGGAGGCCGTGGTGGGGGTAAGACAAGAATTTGAAATTACAAAGGAGGCTGGCAGGGGTATATTCGTCACGCGACAAATTTAAAGCTGAGCTGGCTCTTCTTCTTCTTCAACTTTCACTCCCCATTTACCAAGCCCACCTTTCCCAGGCAAAGCCGACTAATTAACTCCTACTCCTATGCCTATACCTATCTCTCTCCTCATTTTTTTTCCCTTTTCTTTGTTTCGGTTTTGATTTTTGTATTCTTTCCCATTAAAATTAAAACTCGCATCTCCTTTCTTTCATTCTATCCGCTTCCTTCCTGTGCTTGGGTTGCTCTGTTCCTCTCTTTAGGATTCCCACCCATTTCCCCCAAACGTCGAAGCACCAAAAGAGAAGAAGGGAAAGGGAAAGTGAGGAAGAAAGTTCTAGAGAGAGAAATCGACGGATGTGCTCGCCTTCCCCCGGCGATGCGTTGACAGCCTTCAGGTGACAGACAGCCAAATACTCTGCTATTTTACTGTACTGTGATTGCCGGAAATGCATTGATTTGGGAGGCTCATTCGTCAACACAAAATGCTTGAAGCGCTCGTGCGCGATGAGCCAACTGACGTCCTTTCCGGCTCCAAGAAGGATAAATCAGAGGCCGATAAGATGGACAGGGGGTGCCAGAAACCTTCCCCGCCGCTTATTGTGGTTGCTCGGAGTCGTTCCCAGGCAAGTACTCGTAGAGTCACCCCTGCTGGTCTGCCCCCCGCCTCTGATGGCTTGATTTCCACAGTAGAGAAGCATTTGCCTAACGGTGATTTTTACATGGGCGGCTTCTCCGGAAATGTTCCTCACGGATCAGGCAAATACTTGTGGACCGATGGGTGCATGTACGAGGGGGAGTGGAAGAAAGGCAAAGCTGCTGGGAAAGGCAAATTTTCTTGGCCTTCCGGAGCAACATACGAGGGCGAATTTAAAGCTGGTCGGATGGAAGGTTTCGGTACTTTCACTGGATCCGACGGCGACACATACCGCGGCACCTGGAGTGCCGATAGGAAACACGGGTATGGGCAGAAACGCTACGCCAACGGAGATTTCTATGAAGGATCGTGGAAACGGAACCTTCAGGATGGCCGGGGCCGGTATGTATGGATGAATGGGAACGAGTATGTAGGTGAGTGGAAGAACGGTGTAATCTCTGGAAAAGGTATGCTTATTTGGGCGAATGGGAATCGGTATGAAGGGCAGTGGGAGAACGGAGTTGCCAGAGGACAAGGGACTTTCACTTGGCCTGATGGAAGCTGCTATGTGGGCGACTGGAACAAGGATATGGAAATACAGCAATTGAATGGCACTTTTTACCCTGGTAATGGAAAAGAGAACTATCTTATAAGCAATGGGCCATTGACGGGTGATAATTTGACAATAACGATGAGGAAGAGGTCATCCGTGGACGGTGCTAGAAGGAGCATGACTGAGAAGAATTTCCCTAGAATTTGTATTTGGGAATCAGACGGAGAAGCGGGTGATATAACTTGTGATATCATCGATAATGTAGAAGCATCCATGTTTTATAGGGATGGGAAGGGGTTAGAACGAGATAATATAAAGCAGCTTCGGCGGAACTCTTGGTGTTTCTCCGGGGAGGTGAAAAGACCAGGGCAAGTTATATTCAAGGGGCACAAGAATTATGATTTAATGCTTAATCTGCAATTGGGAATAAGGTATTGCAGTGTAGGGTAGTGTATATCTTTCTATCTGAGTGCATAGAAATTGCCTGCGATTTGCTGTTTTGGTTGATTGGGGCCTTTTTTTTTTTTTTCTAGTCTTATGACCAGTGCTGATTTGTGGTTCTTTTGCTTAGACACTCTGTTGGGAAGGAAGCTTCAGTATCGCGAGAGCTTAAGCCAAGTGATTTTGATCCGAAGGCGAAGTTCTGGACCAGGTTTCCTCCCGAAGGATCCAAGAATACACCGCCTCATCAATCAGCAGAGTTCCGGTGGAAAGATTACTGCCCGATGGTTTTTAGGTATTTCTGGGTTTTTGTGTTTTGCTGCAATTAACTGATTCTTGTGTACATTTTGTTTTGCATGGTAATATAAGCAAGGAGTACGAGTTGTGTTAATCTTTTATTTTGCATTGCATACTAGCATTACAGTAATAGTACAATTAATATTATCTCAGTGATTTTGACTGGATTCTTTTGGGTTTCAGACAATTGAGGAAGCTGTTTCAGGTGGATCCTGCTGATTACATGTTAGCTATATGTGGGGATGATGCCCTTAGGGAACTCTCTTCTCCAGGGAAGAGTGGAAGCATCTTCTACATGACTCAGGATGACAGATTCATGATAAAGACAGTGAAGAAACATGAAGTCAAGGTTAGCTACCTTTTTTAATGGATGCCCGAACAATATAGTTGTATGCTGCCAAACTTGGGACTTGAGATTGAGAGCCCTTAATAGCGTATAATAGCATTAATTTGTATAACTTTATTCGAACAAATAACATTCCATGATATAATGGTTGTGCCTCCACTCTATTTTGAGGGGCCTTATTTTCAATTCTCATGTATGAGGCAGTTATACTCTAATCTGGACAGACAGAGGTCAGTTGCCTTGGGAAGCGGGAGGACTTTCAATACTAGTTTTGTAACCATTAGTTTATTTTTTTGTTTAGAAAAGGAAACATTGTGAAGAATTTATGTAGGAAGTCTGACCTTTGTATAATGGACTATTTGATTCACTTTTGACTTTGATTTACTCTTAGGTGCTTATACGGATGCTTCGAAGTTATTACGGACATGTTTCTAAATATGAGAATTCACTTGTGACAAAGTTCTATGGGGTACACTGTGTCAAACCAATTGGAGGGCAAAAGGTATGGCTTGGTAGATATTTTGTTTTTTTTAAGGGGTTGGTCTAAGCTTCTTGGTACCTGATTCTTCATTGTTCTTGGAGGCCAGACGCGGTTCATTGTGATGGGGAATCTTTTCTGCTCAGAGTATCCAATCCATAGACGATTTGACTTGAAAGGATCTTCTCATGGCCGAATAACAGATAAGCCTGAGGAGGAGATTGATGAAACTACGACCTTGAAGGACCTTGATCTCAATTTTGTCTTTCTTCTACAGCAGAATTGGTACCAGGATTTCATCAAGTAAGTTCTGAAATTAATTGTACACTTCACCTAGAGTTTCCTGTGATCCTCAGCTGCAGTTTATTATAATCATTAGACCATGTTATAATATTTTGATACTCTTATGTCCAGGCAAATCGAGAAAGATTGTAAGTTCTTGGAGTCTGAGGGTATAATGGATTACAGTCTTCTGGTTGGCCTTCACTTTCGTGATGATAATAATTGTGACAAAATGGGGCTGTCACCGTTTGTTTTGCGAACAGGTATTGATCCATCTTTCTTTTTCCTGGTAGATCAGCTTTATGTTGCGTTAGGAATTAGAAATTAGAAATTTTGTAATAGCAAATGTCTTGCTGCTTGTAGGAAATCGGGATTCTTTTCAGATTGACAAGTGCATGCGTGGGTATCGCTTTCTTGAAGCTGAGCTTCAAGATAGAGATCGAGTAAAATCTGGCCGGTATGTCGTAATGTGTTCTAGTTCCTTATCTGATGTACCGTGAATTTGAAAGAATATGGTTTCCCTGATTTGTTTCTGTTTTCATATAATACCTAACATGCTTCTATTTTGTTGCTCCTTAGTGAAACAACATTTCTGTTTTTTTCTTTTTTGGGTTGGTATTAGAGGGGATAATAGTGGTTGAGTTTGGGCGAAACTGCCATCTGAGAGCAAGTAGATAAATTAAAGATAATTATTGAAGTGGACATGTGAACAGTGCATACTATAGTTGGTTCTACTTTGTTGCCAGTGTTAAAGATGCCTAGTAACATCCAATTGGACTAGTTTTGCAAGTTTTAGGCTTGATGTAGCAGGTAACAGTTGTTTGTGGGGGAATGCGCAGGTTATGGTTCCTAATTTCACTAGTATAGGAAGTTATAACTTCCTCTTGGCTCAATAATGATTGCTTCTCCCTTGAAGATCTTTTTTGTTGTTTGTTTCTCATTTTCTTATCCTAGATACTAGCTTATATATACTCAACTTCCAGCATCTTTTTAAGTGTAGCAAGGTTGAAAGTTTTAAAGTTGATCTACTTTTCAATCACCATTGTATTATCAAAGCATAAAAGTATGTTGTTTTATTTGAATATATATATCTGTATGTATGTGTGTGTTTGTGTGTGCGCGCTCGCGCATTTTGTTTCTGTACAAGCATATATGCACATTTGATGACATGTGCTAAAAAGTATTCTGGGTGTTTTCAGGAAATCATTGATTAGGCTAGGAGCCAATATGCCGGCAAGAGCAGAGCAAATGGCTCGGAGGAGTGATTTTGATCAATACACCATGAGTGGTATCAGTCATCTGACCCCTTATCGATGTGGAGAGACATATGATGTGGTCCTGTATTTTGGGATTATTGACATCCTGCAAGACTATGACATCAGCAAAAAGTTGGAACGAGCTTATAAATCCTTGCAAGTCGACTCCACTTCAATCTCCGCAGTTGATCCAAAGCTGTATTCAAAGAGATTCCGTGATTTTGTGGGGAGAGTTTTCACAGAGGACACGTAGAGGGGAATCATGATGAGATGGAATGATTGCCATTCCGGTTAATTTCACCTGCTTGATCGCAACGTATCGGAAACAGCTCCACCTCTGGGGACTCGGCCCAGAGGCGGGGACTTACAATATGGACCATTTGGTCACAACACGTTTCTGCCTCCTAATATCATGAGGAAGATTGCCAAGAATTAGGGTGGCTCGTGGCTGAATTTCGAAGATACGGCCTTCTGGTTTGCGCTGTTGGCGGTCGAAGTTTGTACATGGAAAGGAGATTTTGGAGGGAAATTTGATGTGGGGATTCTTGTTATCGTTATTTTTTTGATCAGGGAGGGGGATTTATGAGATTTTTTGTGGTTGCGAAATGGGATATAGATGATGTGAGATAGGTTAGAGAGGGGGCAAAGCTTAATGTTTCCCGGGTATGACATCCAAAATGCATGGATAGTCTAAAATAAAGAAATTGTACAGTTCGTATATATATAATATATATAAATGATGATAGCCTGAGTTTTTTTCCCCCCTTTCTAATTATGATGAGCATGGATAATTAATTGATGCAGAAAAAGAAGGAAGGAAGGAATGGGGGTGGCTGGGCTCTGGATGCCATCAAAAGCAGAGGAAGAAACGTGTTCTTCATATGCTCATTTGTATTCTCTCTCTCTCTCTATACTGTTAGGGTCTGTCTTGTGTCCTGTGACTCCTGTCCCTCTGCCCTCCCAGCCTCACTAATCACCTGCCTTTGTACCAACTGCTCACCATCTTAATAACCCATAACATATTCAACACAAGGTTTATTGCTGTTGAAGGGCAAGTAGAATTTTGTTTGTTTGGTTGCTGTTTCTCATACTCCTGGTATAATATATATCGACGAAAAGTTGGTAGACATGAATTGTTATGTACATATGCGTTGGGTAATAAATATGATTTTGATTTATTGTAGGAACGATGACTTTGCACAGTGTGCTAGTCACGAGCGCCAACACTTCCTGCACTTGCATCTAAATGCAATGCTGGTTTTACAATTACACCTACCATTTGCCCGTTTCATTTCTCCCTCCTTTAAAACTGTGCATCATCTCACAACAATATAGTAATATATTGACTTTAAGCGTAACTTTCCATGTTCAGTGGCTTCTGCCCAACAATTACCTAAAATTCGGCCATATCATATACATAGACGTGCCCACGACCCAACACTTTATTTATATTTAGCCTCGGATTTATTTGTATCTCATTTCGTAATCATACGTACGTTAGAAACCTATTTCACTATTATTAAAAGGCAGAAAAAGAAACCTGCTTGAGTTGCGATTATGAGACCCAGCCACAACACATCTCGGATTTTAATGTAAACTTGAGTTGCGGGTTTCTTCATTAAAGATTTCTATACAGTACAAAATTAGGTAAGAATAGAGTTGAGGAGTACGGTGAGTATAAATGTGGTGAAGGAAGGAGTGGTGATGTTGGATGTTCGATGATGTTTTGTCGGAACCACATGCTTAATGAATAGGCTTCGTACCGTGTGTCGTTGTTCGTATAGACAAAGCAGACACAGTCGCCGCCTCCGACCCTGGCTGTTGAACACTCATTCTCGCTTCCATAAATTCATCTTCTGCTCTTTCCTTCACTTGTTTCAGATTATAAATGGTGATTTTGCTTTTTGTCGAATGCAAATGGCAAGATGGCGTGGACACCTTCGTCCACTCTCACTCTTCAATCTTCATTCATTCATTATCAATAATATAATATTGGGATGCAACCTCTCTGATTGTGTCCTTTGTACTTAAACATACATTGTAAGAAACATCAGAGATCACAAAGCACCATCGTGAATCACGATTTAGAAACCCGACCCATTACTACATATATAACTCAGCATTTAATTTGTACTATACATATATGTCTGTCTGCCACTAGTTAAAGTGGCATGAGAGCGATTTTGTCACATTAAAAACATACTGATTAGTTTCATATATATTTGCGAGCGAGTCGATCTTTGGTGGGATTCATAGACCTCGATCAGTCTTAACGAGAAGCTCCTTAATTATAACAAGTTTAATGATGTAAAAGTGGTTTGAGCCCACACCTCAATGTTGGTTTAATATATGAAAAGAAAAAAGAGTGATCTGTTCATGTAATGGTGTCTATAAAAGAAGAATCTCAGTCCCAACATGAGGTTCCAGCAAAGGGATCTTCTTTCCCTACATAATTATTTCACTCAACCTCTGTTCGATTTTGATGTTGATTGGAAACTAATGGAGGAACCCTCTCAACTCATAAACAAATAATTAAAAACAGAAACCTTAATCATGTTGTCCCAGGTTACTCCTAAGGCATCCTCTACAAACTGCTTATTTGATATTATAAAATCACGGCCCATTGATCAATTATTTCCTTTACAACTTTAACTTCATCTTCATTAAAGAATATTGCTTGGCCAACAATGGCGGCCAAACTCTCTTACTACACATTCACTGAAAAAGCTTGATAATGATAAACCCTTTTCCCTAATATCTTCAACGCCTTTCTCAAGGCTGGCCCTGGACCATAATTATTATTTCTTATTAAGGTAGAAAAAAAAATTGAATATATATAGCAATAATATCAGACTTGGGGTAAGATCAGATGATGATGTGAGGGTGACTAGAGTAAGGGCCTATAATTTATAAGTTGTGTCTTGATGAGATGAATAATAGAGAAAGTCTTAAATTCCCCGCAAAAGAATCCTTCTATGGTGGTGGCGACTGTTGACAAACAGTAGAAGACAAATGGGAATAAGGGTTAAATCCATAGGGAATGTGCATTTCTCTGGTTTAGAATGCATGAAAGCTAAGGCAAGCGTGACAATATATTCCACAATCACGCTATGCCATTGCCATTGTTGTTTTAGGTGGAGGTCTCCTTTCAATATTTTCCATCATTTTCTTCTTAAACCCACTACCATTTTTGTGGATGCTAAGTACAAATCTCAACCAAACCCCACGCCATGTTCATTATTCACAAATTCCACATATATGTGCTTCGTGGACCAAAACAGTAAAGGAAAACAGTGGTTTGTGCGAATCTGTATGTGCTCTTCAGACGTCAACGATCGCTTAGAATACTGATGTGGGATGAGCTTTTTTGTGTAGATCCTGTCTTCGTCAATCCTACTTCTTCGGCTTTCCAGGGAATGACTGTTTATTTTTCTTTGTTAGAGGAGACTAACATGACTTTGACGGATCATGAGTGTTAACACCTGAAGTTCAGATTTGTCTGCATTAGTTAGGATGCTTTTTTCGGGGTCCTTATCAAACCAAAAAGCTGTAATTATGCGTGGGAATCAAATTGTAGACCACTTAAACTATGGATATAATGGAGGGGCACACTAGACAAGGAATGTCACGAATGTGGTTCGTGAGGACTTGGACAAAGAAGCCCCACATTAGTAAACTCAAAGTGTCCCACTTCACGTAATTTTTTCTGAGGAATTGTTTTTGTTATTAATTGAGCTTGCGTTGATTTTATGGCAATAATTGAGAAATCCACACCTCGTGGTATGTTTGGTCATTGAACAGATAATGTTGGGTTCTTAATGTCAATGTGCATACTTGTTGGCGTCCAAGAGGAGACCGTGCTTGACTGGGACACGTGGTTGGAGGATGAGTTTGTTTCCTAATAAAAATGGATGAAAAAGAAAGCGAAGGTGGAATTTATAAACTATACAATCTGGTAAGCAGCATCATTTCATGTCATGGCACCAGATTTTTAAGAATTGCCAGCTCCTTAAGCCCCCTTGTTTTGTGGTCCTCCACGTTGGTTCACAACAAACCAGGGAGGTTGTGAGAGTGAGTTGTGTGGGGGCACTCTGACACTTTGGTTGGTTCTCATAAAGTTTGGGGTTTGGACTTTCTTTATCTGTTGTTAATTTTACAGGGGTGCACATAAAACATATAAGATTAAAATTAGAAGATATAAGTAAACGTGTTGTCTGTATGTGTACAATACAAATCTTTACTTTGATAATGAATTTTGCATGATATATCTATCTCTCAAAGAAAAAATAATGAAGAGAAGCCAAACCTTTGACATTGTAATTTGCCAAGTAGTAACGAGGATTGGTTGGCATCGAAGGAGAAGGCTTTTTTTGGGGCTCAAAGTCAGAGTGTTGGCCCAATTCACTGGTCAGATAGGGATCGTTTCGTACTTCATATTTGTATAGTTTGGTTTGATAATGATTATGATACCCATGTTCATTAAAATAAAACGATGATCCTCAAAACCGCCGAGATCCTCCCTTATTTGCCCATCCTACCATCTGGCTGTGGTGGACTGAATTCCAACACAAGTGAAACTCATAACCGTTGTTTCTTTTTCAAATAGCTTTTCTATAGAGGTTTCCTTCTTCACTTCCAAAGTTCCAATCATCCCAAAATTTGTTCCGCCATTTCAAAAGTTGAGAGTTCAAGCTCAACTACTCACAGACTTCTAAAATGTTAATCGTTCAAGCTCGAGAAAGAACACACAGAACAATCCGGAAAAGATAATCTTCTATAGAATTTCAAAACAGTTATTTTCAGGCACAGTGATATGCTCTCTTTTCTTTGGTTTTTTTTAGTACAGAAGATGCCAAGATAACTAGAAGTAAAATTACATCACTGGGGATCGCAATCCCATCGCTTCTTTTCCTAGTAGACGGTATTCAGGCAAATGGCTTCAATTTCATTATTCCCACAGGACGAGCTTCTGAGTGATAACAATCTTGCATTTAAAAAGCGCACTCACAAACACAGAACACATCATGTTTTCAAATCGTCCATCATATCGCCAAAACTTCTAAAACATTTTCACTCTAAATTCTGGGCAGTGAAAATTTTAGCAGATGCACAGGATATTCATTTAAAAAAAAGTGGAATACATAACGGCAAATTTCAGTTAAACTGGTGGCTTTGCACTACAAATCGATTCTTACAAAAACAGACAACAATCAATCAATTTTTACACAAAAGGAATGGAAGCAGATTACTTCTTCTTCTTTCCTGCAATGGTGACCTTCTTCCCCTTCAAGGTCCGGCAATTGTTCTTGGTGCGTTGTCCTCTGCACGGCAGCCCCTGAATATGTCTGATCCCTCTGTAGCATTGGATCTCCTTCAATCTCCTTATATTAAGTGCATTGAACCTCCTCTGAAACACCCAAAGAGATCAATTCTTCAATTTACAAACACATTAATACAAAATTGAAATATGTGAGGGAGCAAGAGAGGGAAGGGAGTGAGGAAGGTACCAAGTCGCCTTCAATCACGTACTTGGAGACTTCATCTCTGAGAGTGATGAGTTCCTCCTCATTCAAGTCCTTTGTAATTTTATTGTCCATGTTTAAGTCGCAGAGGATTTTTCGAGCTCTGCTTCGTCCAACTCCATGTATATACTGGAGTGAAAGCTCAATTCGCTTGCTGTTTGGGATCTCCACACCTCCAACACGAACACATTGGATGCTTAGACCTTGAACCTGAATCAACACATTAGGCATGATACGCCCCCGTGAACACTTCAAATATTATCACGACTGTCGTGCGTTCGGTCCATAACATGTTTTTAAAGCTTAAGACTCAATTCAGTTTTCAAAAGACATCGCCAATAATGAAAACTGACACTTAGGGGTGAGCATGGGCAGGGCTGGGCAGAGCGAGACCCCTGCCCAAAGAATCATTGGGCAGTAAAATATAACCCGGTGCCCGGCTCTGCCCGATAAAAGCCCTAACATTTTTGGGCTGGGTAGGGCAGGTTTCCCATGCCCAAGTAATGATATCCTACCACACCTTATGTGAAAAAAAATATTCAATCATACCTAATAAATAATATTGTAAGCTTCAAATGTAATTGATAATTATACACCTTAGAATATTCCAAAATAAATCTACAACTTGAGTCTTGAAATTAAAAAAATGACCATATGTCTTAACAAATAATCAAATACACATATCCTAAAAAATTAAATAACATCCATAGTTCATTAAATAAAGGCATCATTAATAATATAATGAACTAATGGTTAAATACTTAATGGATATATTAGAATATTAAATCTATTAACTATTATATAAAAAAAATATTTATATCAACTAATATATATACACACTATTATATAAAAAAAATATTTATATCAACTAATATATATACACACACTGGGCAGGACGGCATAGCGGCATACCTTGCCCGATGCCCGGCCTGCCCGTAAAAATGCCTGCCCCCGATCATGCCCATTTTTTCTGGGCTGGGCAGAGCCATTTTTTACTGGACCGGGCTTCATGCACAGCCCTACTGACAGTTGTGAATTTCGAATATTCGGCCTGTGATACCCAAGAACTCAATGATCTCAACTCAAGAGTTTTCATGTAAGCATTAGAAGTGTAGGTATGCGACAGAAATTACAGAGACAATACAAATTATAGCCGCGGAAAATCTCAAAATACTGGTAAGAAGTAAGCGACGAAACCCTATTGATCCTTTCAAAAACTCTGAGATCCTAATAATTGGATTATTCATTTCATATCATCCTCTATTGCACAATTTTCATGGTCATAGGGTATAATAAACGCAGGTATCCATTAGGGAAATTCAGAAATTCAAGATTTCCAAATAATTCCTAGGCAGTAGAATAAGGATAAACGGAATAGTACCTGGATATTCATACAATAATGCGACTTACGCATAACGATATGGCAAAAGCAACAGAAATAAGATGGGAACTGACCCATTGGCGCTAAGACTGTTTACCTTGGGAGGGGTCGAGAATCGGAAAGAGACGCTTCTTGAAAGCGAACTTGAAGCGCAAGTACCGTAAATAACAGACACAGAAGGCGCTACAGGGATTGCTAGCGTTTGCGCCATTTTCCCACTGTTGTCCACCTACTGGAGAAGACGAGAAGAAAAGGAGCGTCCAGAAGGCAAGAAGCTTATCCACTGGCTCAGCTCCCTTTTTTTAAAAAAAATTTTTTGCCCCGAGGATTCCTTTGGGCCGAGACATTTCAATGAAATGGTTTAATCCAAAAACCCTGTGGTACTCAGGACCTTGGGCCAGAACTAGGCACCCCCGTTTAGGATTTGAGCTTATTTGGGGTTCATTACTATGGGCTCATGATGGGTTTCTCCGCTCTCCCCCTCCTTTTTTTTTTTTTTTTCATGTTTAATTGCAATCCTCTATACTCTCTGGGCAGTATTCCCTGCAAATTGAGCTTCAAGCACCTTACCCTTAGATTGTGGGTGAGTCCAACCCCTTTCCTAAAATTTTTATAGCAAAAGAAAAAAAAAATTGCAATCCTTATGTTCAGTGATGTTCACCTTGTAAACTTTTCCTTTGCTTGTTTTGTTTATGTTCTTTTGTTGATCTGTTGATCATACTTCGGGTCACTCATCCTTGAACTCAACTGGTATAAGGGTTTAGATATTCTCATCAAAAGGAAGGTTTGATCCTGGAGTTGGTCAAGGCATTAGGAGAGGCATCCTAGGCGATATGAACTTGTGGAAACACAGACTGAAGTGGAGGCATGTGTACTTTTAGTTTTAGTCTTGTATGTCCTTGGAATCAAAGCCATTGCGCCATGTCCTTGATTTGTAGATAAACCTAACCCTTTTCCTAAAATTTAAGTATTCAAAAAAAAAATCATATTTCGGGGGTTGCTGGCCTTTGTTTATTTTAATCAAATTTTCTATGTCTACTTGGAGGTCTTTAAATCTGAACTTATCCTGATGTTGAAAATCGTCACCCGAAGCCTATGTACAACCCGACAGGCAAGTTATTTCATACCTAGTCTTTTTTTTTTTTTTGGCCAGAATTTCATTTACAGTCAATGGTCCAACATAATTAGTGATCGTATTTTATATTCGCTGCAGCCACACTTTTATTTTTCACTTTCTTCAGCCGCTTGACGTCACTGCCATTGGAATTAATTACAATATGATTGGCTATGCAGGTGATAAATATCTGCACTTGAGCATTGCGTGCTTTTCTTTGCTTGTCACATTCGCCTAATAAACACAACAAATCAACAATATCTTCATTCAAAATCACTACTATAAAACATTCATAAACAACCTTTTGTTTTAACAATTAAAGAGGCTTGATTACAAATAAATACTAAAATCTCGTTAATTTTAAATATTAGTTAAAGATATTTAAAAAACATCAATTATTCTCAAAATTAAAGAGAACAGTGTCCGGAATAATGACATTAAATGGAAAGAAGAGTTTTAGTGGAGAGGCAGGGTCAAAGGATAGTTTTTAATGCACTTGCGTAAATGGCAGCATTTGACCATTTCTCCACACCACACCCCCTTGAGGTTGTCCGAGTTCCACGTATTCATCCATGAATATGATTTTGCTACATCTGGCGCGTAATTAATCAGTTGCGTTGCGGAAATCTATTAAATTTCATTGACAAAATCTTCACATCTAGTAAAGGGATATAAAGAGTACTATATATTCTCAAAACTCGAGAGATCCATCCCTTTGTTAAATAAATAACTTGATGTTAGTCGAAGAAAAATTTTAGTCTTCTTTACAAATATACTTAAATTTTATTACTACCTTGATCGCAGCTTTGTATCACAGCAAAACATTTAAAACACGTAAACATGACCCCAAAAGAATAACAGGAACAAACAATAAAATGAATTGGCTGGAGGAAATCCCACATGCACAAAAAAAATGATATATTATGCTTGCATTGGTGTGAATATGTACAAATAATAACAGTGTTGCGATTCTTACAGTAATGGCTATTTGCTATGAATGCTAAACTATGTATTCTTTCAATAGTTAAATCCGGAAGGAGGGGCCAGCATATTACAGCCTGATGCTGATACTTTACCTTGGTACAATGGACGAACCATATAAAAATTAGATCACATTCGCACGAGCATAATTCTCAAAATAGGATGCTAAAGCCCCAGTCCGGACCTGGTCTTCTAAAATCCCCGCATCAATCCTTACGAAATTGATTAGGCTACAAGCAAGCATACTCAGAGAAGTCGTCACCAATGACGCACCACAGTCGCCATCTAGTACCAATGAAAATCGAAGACCTGATCACTGCAGATAATTCACATCCAATTGTAAGGTCACGGAGGTCATCATGAATAATTTGACTTGGGCATATCATTGCCCATGGTATAATGATATGCCCCAAGTCAAATGGATATTAAATATGCAATTTATCATTTGAGAATTCCGTCACGAGGTTAATGAGAAATCAGAACACGAACATTCGAGAGCCATGACAAGGGTTTTTCAATAAATGCATTTGTCCAAAAAAAAAGGAGACATTTTGAGCCGCAAATAAAAAAGATCGCTAGTAAACAATCTTCACCTTAATGTGTTTCTTAGTTGGAGCTGACTAATTGATTCCTTCTGCCGGGAATATAAGGGGATGCAGAGCCAGACGAAATGGAAAGTGGCCTTTGGACAAATGGATGGTTTAACAGCTTAGTAGCAGTGGGACGCTCGTCTGGATTGACTTGAAGACACTGTAGTATAAAAGCCCTTGCATCCTTTGAAAGAGATTCAGGAACAGGCGGGAGTTCACCTTTTCCAATTCTATACAATGCCTGCATCTGTTGTCATCAAAGCTCAAAGATTATATAAAGCATTATTAGGGTCGATTATACTAATTACAAAGTGTCAGTAATATAGCTAGAACAATGAAGCCATTTTTTCTACCAGATGCAGAAGCAGGGATGGATAAAATAACAATATCATTAAGTTAATTCACATATTAAAAAAGAGAGAGGAATATTGAGCATTGATTCTGAATGCTATGCCTGAACTGCACAAAAACCAGCAAACTGCAATGGTAAAATTTATTGAACGCAAACAGAAACTCAAGAGACTTTCAGGCACGAAATAAAACAGGAAAAATGAGCATGTGACAAAATGCAGGAACAAAGTCAGGGATCATTGGCGCACCCTTAGCACGAGCTAAAAACGGTAGTGGAAATGAGCGGGACAGATAATGTGGTACATACCCCTTCCAGATTGGAGTATGGAATTTGGCCGGTTAACATCTCCAATACAGTGCAACCAAGACTCCATATATCAGCTGGAAGCCCGTAACCTTGATTCTTACCTTTTACAACCTGCATATTCAAGCTTAATAATTTTTAGCTATATTCTTGACAAAACAGAAAATGAAACATCCCAAAAGAGAGATTTCTGGCAATTCAAGGTAAAACAATAAGATTTTTTTTCCAAGGGCAGCAAATTTTTGGAAATAAATGTAACAGCGCCATATCATTATCATTATTTATATCCATGAAACACTACATTGATATATTCTCAAGACTAATAAATGAAACAAAAGTTAAGGAAACAAAGTAAAAATGCAATAAGACTGCCAATCAAGAAAACGGCCCTTCAAGCTACTCAAATCTTTTTGCACACTCAATTAGATCTGAATGCTTTTCCATAATTTCATAGAAGATTTTCTAGACTTAAAGCTTAACGTTCATACTTCCTAAGATGAAGAGAAAAAAGGGAGCAAAAAAAAGGACTCCTAATGCTTATACAACATTTTAGAGTTTTGAAGTTACTGCTTCACCAAAAACTTATGATACAATCCAGTGTTAATCCATTGTTGATTTCCATACTATGGTTCCCAACTCCGATATGACTGATTATGTACATAGACTGAAGGGGTGAGTCCTAGGAGCGCCAATACAAAGGTAAGTAATTAAAGTGCTGAACCAGTATTATGTCAAAAATATAAACTTGAATAACTTAACCATGCAAAGGATTTAGCACCATAACACCTAACTAACTACCAATAAGGAAAATTATGTAGAAGTCAGAACCCTGTAAACTCCTACAATGAAGTTGACCTGTTGTCCAAAAAATTCTTCAAAAGATAACTTTTTGCCCTACCTCAGGCGCCATCCAAAATGCTGTCCCCTTGCATGATTTAATATCGTTTAATTTGGTTGCCTGAGGAAAAAACCACATAAGGAAATGTAAGAAATTAGAATAGATACGTGATTGAGGAGAATTCAGGAATCTAAAACTGAAATGAGTACAATAAAAACAAAAGATAGAGTATAAAGAGAATATACTAAGGGAAATAACCTTTGCTAATCCAAAATCCGCTAGCTTGACAGATCCGCTTGCATCCACCAATATATTGGCACATTTAATATCCCTTTAATAGAGGAAGAAAATACTAGATTAGTTTTACAGAGATTGTTGCATGATATAGTACACAACTGATACGGGAATATTAAAAAGATGTTAAAGAAACCAAGAGCTTGGCTTAAGGAGAAAACTCTGGCATGCAGAATATAGAGCCAAACTTCTAACCCTCATGCATCTCATGTTTACGCACATTTGAGTTACACAGTAAATCAGTAGCAATAGCTCTTGAAACTTAAAATTAAAGGTTAAATGTGTTGTTGTGAGACTCGTCTGTTTGTGTGTGTTTTTCCTAATCTGAAAACTTCTTTGGGACTAAAAGGAACAGCGGCAACAATAAGTGAATGAGAAATCCTTTTTCCCTTTATATTGTGTACTTTCCGCTTCTCAACCCTGTTGCCTTCTTTGATTGAATACACGTAGAAGTCCGTTGTCCTCAAATATAGGAAAAATATATTTGAGGCAATGACTATGAAAGAATATTTAGCCAAAAATAGCACAGAGAAATTTCAAAGGATACTCAAATTGCTATTAAGAATTAAGAAAGCAGACAAAAGTGAAATGTTTCCTTAAGGCAAGATTCATAAAAATATTAGAGTTAATCTCCTCCCTCCCCGCCCTGACCCACCCCGAAAAAAAAATCCTCCTCAAGACACGCATTGCATAAAAACTTAAGTCGATGAGGAACTTGTGTAGAAACTAAAAAAAGGAACCCAGACAAATACCTTTAAAGACCAAGGCTATCACATAAGCTGGAATATGTTTATAAAACAATTTACAAATGAAAGCAGCAAACAAGTATTGAATTACCTGTGAATCACATTTTGATCGTGAAGATACTTCAAACCATGCAGAATCTGCCTTGTGTAGGCAGACACTTGAGAGTCTCGAAGATTGTAACTCCTGTAGAGGCTTGCAAGGGAGCCTTTAGTAACAAGCTCGAGAAAGATGTACAGCTTTGATTCATCCTACAACAAAAAGTAAGCAGAATACATAAAATTAACCATCAGACAGTGTTTATAGGATGAAATACAGCAGATCATGAAACTTATAAATAAGATTCCACAGTGCATCACATGCTTGCCATTGCCGATTTAATATATTTTCATTTCGCTTGTCTACAATATAACAATTTCAAATTGGAAATTAATTGTGAACTTGCCATTCTGCTAATTGATATACTATACAGAAGGGGTGTCAACTATGGCAAATACTAAACCAAGCAAGCTGCAAGTTTCTTTGATACAGGAAAACTAATCCTGATAGTGAACTTTGGCCCTAGGAAGAAGGCTTAAAATATCACAACAATGATTCAGTACAAACAGTGACAATTTTTTTTTAATTCCTAGAATTTAATGACTTTTCTTGAGCTTTATAGATCCATTTTCTTACAATCATAAGACAACATTTCATAAAATATCACAGTATTCATAGAATTTCTTTCATTACTCCCCTGCCTGTTATGACATCGAATCAACAAAACATGTCAAGCACATAACAACAATCGTAATCTCAAATGAAAAGGCATACGAGGAAAAGAACATAAAATACAAGAAGAAAGTAGTACCGTTTCTGTGCCATAGTATTGAACAATGTTCTCATGTTCAAACTGACTCAAAAGAGCAATCTCCTGAGAAAGAGAGAGCGAGAACAAAATGAGAGAAAACACATATTACATGACAAGTGTCAATGATGGAATGTGTAGAGTCAGTCTCCACTCAAGCGGGTTATGAGACACAGCAGCAGATAGTTTAGTTATAGATCAGTAGAAAGACTTGACCAAAAAAAAAAAAGGTCCATAGAAAGAGCTTTGGCCAAATGAGACAGGATCTAAAATTCAAACCCTCCTAACATCATTTAAAAAAAAAAACAAAAGAAAGAGATAGCCTGTTTCACCTGCTCCAGTTGAAAGACACTTTGCTGTCCCTGACTCCCTGGATCAAGCAGTGAAACTTCTTTCACAGCAAAAAAGAATCCATCTCTGACGTGGTGATCAAAAGAAATGAATAACAGGTCAGAAGTTGGCATTTATGTCACGTAGAGCATAAAATTGATGACTAAATTACAGGTGCTGGCATCAAATTCCACAAAAATTTCAACAAAAGCTTCACTCTTGCTTTGTACATTAAGAGATTGAAATAATGCAAATTGAATAAAGACTTTTGAAAGTTTGACCCTGCCATAAGCAAATCAAAAAAACCAAAAAAAAAAAAACAGCTAAATACAAAATTGTCCAGAGACCCAAATTTTGATTTGGGAAAAAGTCACCAAATGGCAACATTAATCAGCAGTTACATGATGCATGCATTTGCTAATTATAGCTCCCTAAACTCCCTATATATTTTTAGAAAGTTAAAATCTACTATAATTGCAAATTACATTATTAGTGATCGCCATTTGCCTTTTTATTAGCTTTCAAGCAATTTAACACTACCACATCAATCTCACAGTGGCTAATAATTTCATTATTATTCATTGAAAGGGGAAAAAAAAAGATTTACTAACAAGGATTGGCAAGTTCAATCACGTAAAAGCATTTTGGAAACTAGTATAATGAAGGATAGTGAAGTTCAACTAAGCCACAATTTACATGTTGCATAGAAGAGGGGCATCCGCAAGGTGAAGGGTTATCAAAGGCTTAAAGATTCTTGGTAAATTAGGAAAAAAAGGAATTCAATCAATGAAAGGCACTTCAAAACCATGTTTTGACGCAAAAGGCAGAAACTTCTAGTCAGAACAAAATCTGCTTACAAGAGGATCCCTAGGAATATAACAACGAAGCAACTGCTGATGCATCATCCAAGGCACATAAAAGAGGAGGAAAGTAAAAGAAGAGAGCCTAAGAACCAGCCATTTAACCAATGCAATCAAGACCTAAACACAACATATGGCTTCAGTCGTCGGGCTTTTACCCAGCAGATTGTTGACCAGCAAAAGTTTGCAAAAAGCAGTTTAGAGACACAACGTTAAAATAATTGGAGGGTTGAAAAGATACTATGCTCCAATACTCTCCACAACACTTGTTACGTTAAAACCTAAACACCATAGCATGCTAAATTTCATCTCCAAAAGCTGCAATTTTCTTCAACCAGACCTTCTTAATCATAAATTCCTAAAAGATAAAAAAGCAATTACCCCTCTCCCTCAACCAACACTAATCCCATACAGCGGTGACTGTTACCCGAAAGCCCATAAAAACAAATGCTTTAAATCATAAGCCTTAAGCCTTTCTTATATCATGGGAGGATGCGGCAGCAGAGAACTACAACAAGTACAAATGCCAAAACATTCATAACCCTGAACTCGAAAGCAAGAAGGCTTGGCAATGGTATTGCGCTAATAAAATGGGGAAAGGAAAATTTCAACAGTACTCGAAAACTTACCCAGAAATTCCTTCGTACACAGACCCAAACGAACCACGTCCCAAAAGCTCACCCTTTTGCCAGTTCGCGATAATTCGTCTGAATTTTACATTAGGAGATATATTGGTAGACCTAGGACCCGTGGATGAGCTCGAAGAATCATCTTCGTTTGACGTGGTAAACGAACATCCCGAAAGCTCTCTAACCGCATCCGTAAGCCTTGATACATTATCCTCTTCTAACTTCGGAGTAAACCCATCCGCCTCACGTTCTCCTGCTTCTTCTTGGTTTTGCTCTTCTGCTCTCCCCGTTTCTCTCTGTCGTTCTTGGTCATCATCAGAAAAGTTTGGCTCCTCATACTTTTCCAATGAATGTCTTTCGCCTTGAGGAGCAAAATCTCTCAGAATATCCCAGGTAGAACACATGTTATCAATAACTGGAAGCCTCGTCCCTGGCGGTGGCTTAATCATCGGCGGACGGAGACCCTTGATACCTCCGCTCCCACTAGTCTCAGCAGGTTCGTCTTTAGCTGATTCAGTAACATCCCTAATCGTAACCCTTTCTTCACATTTGTCATCTGCTTCACGCACTAATTGATTCGACTCTTCATTTTTTAACTCCTCCTTCTCCTGACTTTCCAACTCGTTCAGTTTCAACCTTGGCAGAATATCCGAAGACGACCTAACCTTCATAGCCTCCCACGCCGCCGCCGGGATAGCGAAGTCTTCTGGTCCGGATAGCCCCAAACTCCTGCATATTAGATCAAACTCGCCCTCAACGCCCTCAATTCGGAAGCTGGTTCGTTCGTAAAAATCCATTGATCGAGTATATAGAGAGCCAGAGGAGTCGTCCAGCGACGACGAAGATGACGCAGCATCATACTCAAAGAATTTAGCGGCATTACGGCGCTCGAGCTTCGGTTTTCTTCGGATCTTCTGGTCCATGCCCTCGGTTTGCTTGTTACGGCCTAAAAATCGAGGTAGGCGATGCATAGAGAACTAAATCCATCTAAAACTATATCCAGGCTCTTATCAGAATTCGCAGTCAGAATTCATAAGGAGCTTGATAGCTATTGTATTTAACCATATACGCCTCCTTCTTGTGAGATATTTAAAGAAACCGGAAACAGCGTCTGCTTGGCTGTTGAGAATTGACGATGTGGTGGCGGTGGACGGGAGAGGGGCAAACCGAGCTGACCAGGGCCAGGGTCCAGGGATAACTCAGAAATGTTGAAAGTAGTGAAGACTGGACGAAACTGGTAAACGCCGTTGTAAAAGAGACAGAAAACGCGGTGCCACGTCCCCAGTGGGCCACCAAAATGATGACTCGGATTGCTTAGCTGGAATTTTTCATTTCTATTTAGCTCCAGGCGGGTTTTATTTTTTTTTATTTTTTATGTAACACAATTATTGTTAAAATTACTAGGTTGCTAACTTTTCTGTTTTAGTTTTTGCGCACAGCGTGAAATATATAAGATAAGCAAAATTGTTCATAGGTTCTTTTAAATTGTCAATAAAAAATTTTAAATTAATTTTAATCAACCCTCAAAATTTTTTGACATTTCATTGTATTCCTATGGTTAAAATGAAATTAATTTTTGTATATGGAAAATACAAAGATATGCTTACTTTATTTATCTTGTAAATTGTTTTATTTGTCTTGTAAATAGTCAAAATGTTTTGAAATCTCTAGATTCTTCTAAATCTCTATCTATCTTGTAAATAACTAAAATATTTTTAACTTTTTTGTTCTTTTGGATCCTCTTTATTTGTCTTGTGAATTTCAACATTTTTCTTGTAAATAAAATGTTTTCAATTGTCTAGGTTTTATCAAATCCTTTTATTTGTCTTATAAATTCACTTATAAAGAAAAAAAAAATAAGTGCATAGTTTTTACCAAAAAAAAATAAGTGCATAATTTTCTTTTCACTTAACAAAAAATTAATTTCATTTTGTCTATGGAGCGCAATAAAAATTCAGAAAGTTTTGGAGCTAACTGAAATTAATTTGTTACAAAAAGGGATGTTTGAAATTTTTCCTATTTTTTAAAGCAATTTTACTATTTTTATGTCGGCTATGCTGACTTCACAATTGTGGCTTTCAATGGAGCCCCGAGAATTTGATCATGTGGGTTGGTGGCTAATCCATAACATATAGATGTTCAAAGTTCATCTCCATTGAAGGGAGCTTGATTGAAGTTATGGCCTAATTTGTGGTTTATTACTTTTAGTTTTGGGGCTAATGATAGGGTGGAATATAAGCAGAGATTTGAAGGTTCGATCTCCCGCCCCCCGCCCCCCCCTCTCCCACTCCCACTCCCACTCCCAAAAAGAAAAAAGAAAAATCAACAGGAAAAAAAATTATATAAATGTTTTATGTCACTTAATATAATGCTCTACTATTCTTCAACATTCTTTTTATAGTCATTTCTTGGTTTGAAAGGATGATCATGAAGATTCCACATTTCATTTTGGAAATTTAACGCATGTTAACATCTGTAGATACCTTGTTGATTTAAGTAATTGAGTATCAGTGAAAAACTTGTATAAGTATGACGATCAAATCTATGTCATTAATGATATTTTTGCTTGTTTGGAAGCACTTGAAATAAGTGTTTTATGAAACAATTTTTTTCTCAAATACTTACCTTGCATGGCATAAAATTAGTTAAATTTGGTTAAAATTGGTTGATTCAAATAACTAATGACTATTAGATAATAGTTGATGTGGTTGTGAGAAAAGTGATTAATATGGTCTCAATCCATGAGCAATATTTTTTATATATATATAATTAAATTTGGCTCAATTGGAGAAAACTCTCCAAAGCGATATTAGTTAATAAGGATATGTATTTTTAAAGAATAATAAGTGATATTCTCTTAAGTATTATATTAAGGAAATTAATTAATATGATATATATTTTTTAAAATATACTCATCATCTTTCTTAATTCATTTATTCTTCTCTTTTTTTATTATTATTATTGCTTAGGTGTATCAATAAGAGTAAATAAAAATAGATAATAATTTGTTTAACATTTAAAAAAAATAAAAAAATAAAAATAAGTAACCCGAATGCTGATTGGCCTACAAGAGCTCAAGCCTGCAATCCCTATTTTTTAGTTTAGAGTCAATTATTAAAAGTTATATTTTGATGAAAAAACAGGAGATAAATGAGCTAAATCTGCTATTTTTCCATTCCTACTTCTCAGAATATATTTCTTGGGTTTGGGCTATTTTTCCATTCCTACTTCTCAGAATATATTTTTTGGGTTTGGGCTATTTTTCCATTCCTACCTCTTAGAATATATTTCTTGGGTCATATATATACTCCCTTTGATCCTAATTATAAGACATATTTAATCGATTTTGGAAAAATTAAGGAGAGGAGTTAAATTAGTTAATTTTACTCATTTTCCTTAAATGTCATTATATACATTTAAAATGATATAAGTAAAAGTTAATCAAGAACTCTGCCTTATATCTCTCCAACCAATTTTCCTTTCTACATGCTTTCTAATTAAAATAATGATCTTACTAGATATACATATATGTGTATATATATGTATACATATAGATCAATCTCTCTCTCTCACACACACACATATATACGTATGTACACATGCATATATACAGACACATATATATAGACACACACACATATGTATGTATATGTACACATACATATATACATATACTCAGACGCAAACACACACAAATAAATATATATATGTACACAAAAACACACACACACACACATATGTTTATAGACATGCATATGTGTATGTATTGCAACCCATATACATATATATTTACCAAAAACCAAACGCACTTGAGATGATAAAATAAAGGTATTTTAGGAAGAAATTGATAAAAACTAAAAAGTTGTCCTATAATTAAAACCAAAACCAACTCCCAAATATTGTCTTATAATTAAGACTAGAGGGAGTAACTAACATTTCTTAAATAGGTTTGTCTTCAATAAGAGATTAGATATACTTGGCTGGGGGAAAAATCTTACAACCCCATGTGAGTTGATCCAATACGTTATATATTTATATATATAATAATAATTTGTGCTTATCTAAAAATCTAATCTACTTTTTACCAGCGATGTTGAATTTAACAAAAGGGCTATTTCACTCTTATTGGTGTTTAGCTTTGTTTCCAAAGGTGGAGGGTGGCTAGATTTTAATATAAAAGGCATATTATAGCATCCTGTCTGAAGTTATTGAATGTTTTTAATTACAACCACAATTGAAGGTTCATAATCATAATCATAATTTACAACACTAAAAATAGTTAAATGAGGCAGCAAAATTCTTTACAAAACAAGGACACAGGTTGAAGGCTTCTTCAACATTTAACTTTTTTTTCTTTTGATTTGGAGAAGGGTTTCTTTTTTAAGGTTTAGAGCACAAAAGATTTTTGTCTCTTTCAATAAATGTGTTTTTCAGGTTTAAACTTGTGGGTTATCCTCCTTTTAACTACCTCAATCAACAAATATTTTGCTTTAACATTTAATAGTTAGTATTTTCCTGACTCCAAGAATGAAAAAGCCTTGTAGAAAATCTCATTAAGCCTGGTTCATGAGGCACAAAATTTCTGGCATATTCAAGTCAAAATCTGCCAGCAAATGAAAATATGCCACTTATACCTCATCCATGTATATAATTCAGGTTGCTTCTTGGGGAAGATGTGCCATCTCAATTTCCTGAAGAGACTTCCCTTTTGTTTCCACAACATTTTTCTTCACAAAAATTACTGCCACCACACAAAATGAAGCAAAAATAGTGTACAGTAGTTGTGCCCCAATTTGCTCCAGCAGGCGCAAAAATAGTAGACCAACAAAGAAGTTCATAACCTGTACAACAATGTATCAACAATCTCACAACACAACTTATTGTGCAAGAATGAAAACATTTGAAGTGGATTTCAAGTCTACCAAAATAGTAAAAGAAATAAGGGAGAATCACTATAAGTTTCTAAAGAAAGAATATAATCACTAAAAAGTTCCACAACAAGTGAGCTGACAAGAAATGATAACAAATTCATGTCGTTCACTTGTTATTAGGATTATTTGGTTATCACACTCATTTCTTGGGACATTATACTAATTCTTCCTAAAAGAGTACAAACAATTATGTTACTTCCGGACAAGGCAGTCAACAAAATGATTTTAGAGAAAAACGAATGAATGCAGAATAAAATTACCCAATGCACAGCCATGCAAATTGCCATTGCCTTAGCTCTGATTGCGCCAGGCAGTATTTCTGATAGGAGGAGGCCAGGAACTGGACCAGCACCAAGAGCAAAAGACATGACAAACCTGCATGAACATCAAAGGCTCCGGTTTCAGTTTTCATAAATTGCTTCTTTCATACTAAAATTTTGTTTCTTTTACTCTTTTGTCCAGTACAAGCAGGTTGAATTTTTCTGAGCACTCACATCAATATGCCGCCAACAGATAGATACATCGCTCCAGATTCTGATGCAAATGAACTTGCAGCAATTACTTGCAGACCCAATGATACAGCCTAAGATCAGCAATAAGAATAAATGTCAGAGAATGTATAGTTCTCACCTAACGTGAGAAAATGAATGGAAATTACAATTAAATTTACATAAGCCTCGCGTTACAGTTATAGGAACTCCCTATGATTAAAATAATATTTCTCTTGTGGTTTTAAGAAATCCTTCAGTAGGAGATTCATAACTTGATCTACTCTAACTAGTGTGCTACTAAAAGTGAAAATTGAAAATCTTTTGGGCAAAATATATTATTTACACAGGTTGCCATCTTCACCTTCCTACTCTAACTCCTACCAAGATCAACCTAAATGTTCCCAAGACTATAAAACAGAATCAAGATAAATTCCCAAAAATCAAGATATCTTCAGAATGATTGAGTTAGTTGCATATTAAATTATTAAAAGAAAATTGAAAGTCCAATATATTCTTTAGATGCAACATACTTTGAAACCATAGATGAAATGCATGAACAATAGACAAAACACAGAGTAATTTAATTTTTATAAAATATTCCAGGTCAAAGTTTATGCGGAAATTAATCAAGCATAGTAAATATTAAACCAGCCAAATTATGACTTTTTTAGTTTCTCACCATGCCCATAAAACTCCCCAGGAGAAGCACTTTCCTTCCTAGCTTATCCATCAAAATCATTGCAAGAATTGATCCTGAAGGAGTAGGAATGACGCGGTTGAGAGAAAATATGGAACTTACAATCAAAACAACAAAAATACTGGGGTGTAAAGCCAACACATACCCACTAGATTGCAAATTCCTACACAAGTGTTTGCAAAATTTGATGGCACACCAAAACTTTTGAAGATAGTCGAAGAGAAATAAAAAACAGCGTTAATGCCAGAGAGCTGCTGTAAAGCAAAAAGTATGCATCCAATGAACATCACTGCAAAAATGTTTTAGAGGTTAAGCAATCGTCTTGAAGAAACAAATATGTACTGTGCAAAAGTAACTGTTCATAAAGTTTATGGCACAAACCTTTGAAATGGCGACCGTAGAGTGATTCTGAAGGTTTGATTGTATCAAACTCATCACCTCTGTCATTTGACAATTCAGCTATTGCTGGTTTCACATGCACACCGCCCAAGAGCTTCTCAAATTCAGCTTCAGCTTCGGTACGTCTTCCTATCTGATAAAAGCCAAAGAACTATAAGTGCCACTCTGCACAAGTAGCCTTGATCAATGTACAATAACACAAGAAGGAACATAAGAAAAATTTCTTTCTTTTTCGGTTTTTCTTCATTTATGATGCAAAAGGCAAGTCAAGAAACCAAATAACTCCTATAAGTCACAATGGGACTATGGAAGGTGAAATGAACATGGTTGTTTGATCATAAATGAACTAGTAATAGTCCCTTCTGACTAATATATCTATGTAACTATGATCAGGATCTAAATATTTCTATTAATTTATTCTACTCAATAAGCTATACCTCATTCAAAGGACTGAAAGATAGTCAAATGCGGTACAAGAAAGTGACTGGATCAGTTTATTGGAAATTCAGGTTATTATTGATAGACAAAGGAAGTCATATAACCTTGAAAAGCCAATGAGGACTCTCTGCACAAAATTCCATGGCTACGGCAAGTATTGCTGCAGGAATGGCAGATACCCAAAAACAAATCCTCCACCTGGGAACATTATAAAATATTAAATGAGATTCTACATTTAAAGCAAGAGCTGAATTTTTTTTTGAAAAAAATCGAAATCTGGAACTGATATAACTCTAGAGACAAATATGTCCATGAACTTCTCTATATATGTCTATTGAAACATTTCATACCAACCCACTATCTCCTTGGCAGGAAATCCAACAAATAGTGAACCGATAATTCCAAGACATGTTGCAATCTGAGTTGAACTCCCAAAAGTACCCCTTATAGTTGGAGGTGAAACCTACAAATGAAAATGGGTACTTGTAAGTATTCAGGGAAAAAATGACCCTTGCAGTTGAAAATAATGTGATCCCTAATGTAAGAAATAATACTGGTTTTATTATCTCATATACCTCGGTCACATAAAGAGCTGTAACAGGAGGCCCAAGTCCCATCCCTGTACCAACAAATAACCTTCCGAGAAGCATACCCCACAGGCTTTTTGCTGTTGCACTACAAGATTTGTGATGAACAAGTTTATAACTTTATCTACTGTTATATTTTGCAAACTAAAGCAAGAAATGCAGCCCCCAAAAAAAGAAAGAGAGAAAAAAATAGGTGAAGAGGAGCTCCCTGTCACTTCATATTATTATCAGAGTTACCAAACTATCTTTCTCAGTTTCTTCTACTTTTCCCTATTCAGATCTGAGGTCCTTTTAGAAATAATGAGGCTAAGTCTCAATGGCATTGGGTGATTTTGCAGTGTTATGGTGCTTTTGGCTAGAGAAGAATGGCCAACATTTGAAGGGAACCTATTTATCTGTTTGATTGTTTGCAGGATAGGATAGTATTTTAGCTTCCCTCCTCTGTTCATTTTATGGCCTCTTTGAAGGAATTCCTTTCTAGATTTACACAGAAACTAAGGAGCTCTCTCGTACATTTGACTTTTTTATTTCTTGTTCTGCTGAGCTTTTTGCCCTACTTTTGTTTGTATGGAAGTTCCTCCTGTTCTGTACTTTTCCATCTTAATATAATTTCTTCTTTTCTATCAAAGAGAGAAAACTAATGGCTCAGCTTGAACACAAAATATAATTGATTCCACTAACTTCTTGCTGAAAATTAGAAAGAATGATCAAATTTGTCAACATATTCCTAGAATTGAAGGAGAGCCAATTAATTAAAACAACTAGAACACGGTAACGCTCTGCTTTGTCATGAGCCGTGAGGGGGAAAACAAAAACCAGAAGGAAATTAACCAAGCTACATACTATTATCTTGAGTAAACTGTCAGTAAACAGCAGAGCTTTTATTCTTTCTTTGCAAACAATACATTGTCTTATAGCACAAGATTGGGAAGAGCTAGAAATAATAGAAGAAATTATACAATAAATACCTCATTGATGCCCCAATGATCATAGGCAAAGCACACAACTGGAAAGCCCTCCTACGTCCAACACCATCTGCAATCCACCCACTGACGAGAGACCCAGCAAAAGCTCCTCCTAAACATGTACTTACGACAAGACCTTCATCAACATAACATGGAAAAGAAGTACATTAATTTTCTAGTTAAGTATATAACATGATAAACAAATATCTAATCTCAACTTATAAGTACCTTCAGCCATGGTATTCCCACTAAACCCGAGGTCTAATGAAATGCTTTCCAAGGTTTCATTGACTACTCTGCATCAGCAATGGTGATAAGAAAATACGTCATTTTTACTCAACAGAATTTACTGGCATAAGAAAAAATGAAGGAGGGTCATGCTTCAAAGGACATACCCAAGGTGATAGCCAAATAAGAAAGAAGAAATTGAAGCCACTAAAACATGCCGCAAAGATTTCCGCCAAGAAGGTTTACCATTTAGTAAGCGTACTAAGCCATGAAGAATAAAATTCTTCTTGTCAGCAACTTCAATATAAAACAAAGTTTTGCTATTTCTTCTAAAAGTGAACAGTAAAATCCTGCTATTTCTTCAACATTTTTTGCAAAGACACAAAACAAACGAATATTATTAAAAGAGAAATTGGTCTCCTATCTCATGACAAGATATATTTTGAACCAAGCAGAAAGAGAGAATAAGAAGCCAAAGAACATAGTGACTAATCCTCTGCATGTCCCTACTCTGTCAATTTTTTCTCTTCCCTTGAAGGAAATTACATTGGGGTAACATAGAGTAAATGAGATAGGAGACCACAGTTCATTGACTTATTAAATTATAAGCCAGGTCATCCATTCTAATGCAGGTATGTATCTCACTTCATATTAAACCAAATATCAGAGGAAAGGAATGAGTTTAAGATTGTATACACTATTTTTAGGTGTATTTCAGAAATTAATAATTATTCACATATGTAGTCAGTAAAAGAAAGTTATATTTGTTCATCTGCTTGGTTTTCATGAAAATACACTGTCATGCAAACAGAAATATATGATTCAATCAAAGGTTTTGCCAGGCTTCTACACTAAGATTCATTTTAAAGAAATGGTTCCTTTTTCCATTTCCTACAAGAGCTCACTTTAAGATACTATATTTATTTCCATTGTTATCTTGGATATTATTGACTACTCATGAAAACCATCATAGTACAATAATATGGAATTTTAGGACCAGTTTTTATTTCAAAAGAAAAGTGGAACTACTAGCTACAAACTTTGGAAAAACAAACAAATATAGCATATGACTTTCCAAAAAGTAGCTATGAATAGACGATATTTGATAAGTGACAAACTGAAACGTACCAGAAGTTTCTCCTTTATCGTATGCAGTTATGTATTCCCTAGATGACACTCGCTGCCTTCCCCGCATGGCAAAGTGATATATAGATACACTCACACACACACCTATGCAAACCCTATAAGAAAGTATCTTTATTAGAATGCGTCCCACGTTGAATTAAAGTTATATATAAGGCGAGCTATGTCCTATCAATAAGTCATTTTGATAGAAAGACAACCTCAATCTATGTATATATATAAAAGTATTCAACATGGTATAGAATCATTCGATCTATATAGGACCAAAAAGAAGCAAAAAGAATATTAGAACATATGTCCACTTTGGATTCTTAAGCATTATATAAGGTGAGGTATATTCTATCAATTAGCTTAAGCCATTTTGATAGGAAAGCAATCTCAAACAATATTTATATGTAGAAATTAACAACCTTTTGGAATGCTTTGACACCAGAACAAATAGCAACCAAAAAACTCATGATCAGTTAGTTAACACACAATCAGCAAAATCGAATTTTAGAGCCTTTTTAAGAAATCTTGGAACTAACACTCTATAATTTCATTTTGCTAACAGGTGAAAACATAGGAACACTAAAAGAATAGTTCTCCCACATTGTTATCTCCAACAACGGGTAATGTAAAATCTGACCATTTTTTCCAAAGCAACTAATAGAGCAGAAAGTCAACATTATAAATTAAACCTCTTCTTCTATACAGACTACTATCACGAAACTGGAAATCATAAACGGGGGAGAAAATTAATATAGACCTAATCATGGACATTGATTTATCAGTTTACATGCAAAGAAGAAAAGGTGAGATATATATTTGAATAATTGGGTACCTTGTGATCTGCTAAAAAATTTGAATGAAGATTCAAATGCAGAGAACAGTATCATAGAAACTGTTGCCGTTGAAATTAGAGGGGGGAAGTGTGAAGACAAAGATGAAGGAGAATAGTGCTGGTGGCTAAAATGCGCCAGGGAAGTGGTGGCGTACAGGATCAATAGTGGTCGTGGGTGCAAAAATGCGCAGGGAGGAGATGAGGAAGAAGAATTAAGATTCGGCATTCAAGGAAGAAGCAAAGCGAGGGAGCCACGAGAGTGATACTAACCATAATTGGCCGTTAACCAACGCAGAGAGCACTCCCAGGCTAACACATGTTCGTTTACGTGCATGTAAGAATAATCTGCTGCAGTCTCACTTTTCTTCCAACTTTACACCTGTCACCTGATGTCATGGTAGTTAATGACTTATCCACGTGTCAGTTGGTGATGCATTATTGGCACGCGAATAATAGTGTAAGTGACAATTACTCTTCTTAAATACGCAGATGGAGTATTAATTACACACATACAAGTTCGTTAACGGGTAACAAATTATGAGGTTTCAAAAGAAAAAAAATTAATTACTAAAAAGAAATTCAATGATCAGTGGGCAACATAAATTTGTTATATATTTTTTGTAATGGAACTTATTATTATAGTTTGTTAATAGATTTTTAGGTGATTAAATCTTTTTCTTGAGATCCTACGGTAATCTTAAAACATATGCAAATGACACGATTTTTTTTATTTGATTTAAAATTCTACTTTTGAGGTTTTGGGGGCAAAGAATTTCTCCTAATAAATGAAAATATTTTTATAACATAACTCAATTATAGATCATGATAGATACATTATCAATTTTAAGATTTATAAATATGAAAAATGAATGTTAAATTATACCAAAATTTATTTTTCCTATCTAATCTTAACTTTATTTTCAACTAATCAGGTAGAACTTGTCGCTCGATTTTAAATATGTGTGTGTACATATATACATGAGTATATATAATATATGTATAGTTTGATCTAGCTCTCCACTCCCTTTATTTATGAACACATATTCTAGTAAGGTTGCATGCCTAATATGGACGATGGGAAGTATGATCTTGACTTTGAGGGGCATGAAACTCGTGCTACCGTTATGGACAAGTTGCTTGCATGGGAAAATAAACTTTATAATAAAGAGAAGATGCAATCTCTTGTGATACTCTCTTCAGTCCTAATTATAGGACCAAATTTGTAATGTAAATTGTATTATAAACTTGGTCCTATAGTAAAATTTCATGTTTTAAGGGTTTACCTTTCATCTTCTTCTTAATGCAAGTAATTTTCTTATATATTTATAGTCATGTAGCTCAAAGGTTCATGTTTGGAACATTTGCCTCACATCATCAGTTTTGAGTTCTAGCCCTGCATTTAGTTGGCAGAGATTAAAGAACATTTTACGAAGTGTGACATTGTTCTTACTATTCAGTCATTTCTCCTTGTTTTGGAAAGTTTTTGTTCTTTAGTATGCTTCTCCTTTCCTTTTCTGTACTTTTTTATCTACAAGGTTCTGGGTCTATAATGCTGTCATACATTTCCCCCCTCCTATTCTGAAATTTTCTTCTTAATATTGTTTGATAGGCTGGTGAGCTGATGAAATTTGAATACCAAAGAATGGTTGCCTGATTCTTAACAACCTAAAGAAAAGAGGTAAAAGCTCTGATTCACTGGAGAGAGCAAAAGCAGCCGTCAGTCATTTGCATACAAGATATACATTGTAGAGATATGCAATCTTTGGACTCAACAGTCTCTGAGATTAACCGTTTACGTGATGAACAGTTGTACCCAAGACTTGTCCAGCTAGTTGATGGGTGAGCTATAGAATATAAACTAGTTTCACTTATTATTTCATCAGCTAACTATAAAATAAATTTAGTGGTGGAGTTATGCTTCATTTTCTTACTTGCAGTAACCTTTAGGAGTTTAGGTAGACTTAGTGTTGAACTAAACCAGTAGATAAAACTTCATTTAGAGTTGCAAGGGTTAAATTTTCCTTGGAGAATTCTGTCAAATAGGTTGCTGCTTTGATACGCAGATGTATTCAATAACAGTAGTCTGAAGTCACAAGCTTTAAATTTCTATGGACAGATTTTTCTTCTTCTTTCTAAGAAATCTGATTGTCTAGTAGTCCTATTTCTACTTAAGCCCAGATTCGTTCAGGCGCTCAAATTCATGAACAGAGTGCGAAAACCTTTCTTCAGATACTGATGGATGTTGATGGTTTGCAGGATGGCCACCATGTGGGGAATTATGCATTTGCACCATGAGAAGCAGGCAAACATCGCCCTCACGTTGGCATCTCTTGATGATTCACAGTCACCAAAGATGAGAACCGAACGCCATCATGATCGAACATACCAACTATTGGTGGTTGTGCAAGAGAGGCATTCACAATTTGAGAAGCTAGTGAACAACCAAAGGAAGTTTATAAAGGCCCCAAACAATTAGTTAAAATTAAATCTTGTCCCTATTGAGAGCAATCTGAAGGAAAAAGCTTCATCCCCTCCAAGAGTCAAAAATCCCCCCATACGGAAAGTCCTCCTCGCATGGCAGGAGTTTCTGGAAAGACTTCCTGACGAAGCCGCTAGAACGGCTATATCAAACGTTGCTGCTGTGATAGATACTATTTTCCATCAGCAAGCAGAAGAGAAGCATTTGAAGCAAAAATGTGAGGAAACACAAAAGGAGCTTGACCAAACGAAGAGGCATTTCGAAGACTGGTATCGCAAAGGAAAACACCAGATGGTCCTGATCCAGACAAGCCACAAGGTAATTTTGCTACTGATGAAGTTGTTACAGAAAAGCAGTTTGTGGTTGACCAAGTGAAGAAGAGGTTAGAAGATGGAGAAGAAGCCTATGCAAGGCAATGCCATCAGGTGAGGCAGAAATTCCTAGTGAGTCTCAAAAATCGTTTGCCAGCGCTCTTTAGGAATATGTCAAATTTTGCCCTTGAATGTTCCAAAATGTCCAGCGAGCTAAGGTATACAACACAACCTAAATACAAGCCAGAGCTCACCATGAGTATTGTGGGGTTTTTTCCCCTTTTGGAAATATTTATAACATTCTTTTCTGTTTTATACACTACCAATTATGTGTTGGGATGACCCCTGAGATATTCAATCCATGTTAAAGAAAATGAATGTAACTTTCATACAATTGCAAATCTGTAAGAAGTTCAATAGATTGTTGCCCTTTATACAGGACACAATGATTTTGTTTTAATAATTGGGAACACTTTATATTCTAACCTTTTTGTTATATATCTAAAAATAGATTGTGTGGATCTTCTTGATTACTTGAACACAGCAAGCTGAAGGGTATTAGTAAGAGAAACTTCTTTTTATTGTGCTTTTAATATTCTTCCTAGTCTTTGATATAAAATGTACTTCAACGAAAAAATTGAATCACGAGTTAAATATTATATTATATTAAAGACTATGAGAGTATTGCCCAATTTATTGAAACAGAAGCATGGTTGGATGATATCATGTCCAGGCCATATCATAAGCCTAAGTTGATTAAAATTGTGTGTTAATAGAAATGAATGATGAAATTGTCTATAGATCAAAGATTCAAAGACAATACCAAATTATTTTTTTTTTGATAGAGACAATACCAAAAAATTTAACTTGAAGAACAAGACAAGATACTGTTTATTTAACTTCCATTTCTGTGGGCCCTAAAAACAATAGTCTGATTACTACATGCAAAACTCATTAATTGTTATAAGTTATATATAAGTTACAGTTGTAAAATTGATTTACAATTTTTTCCTAACTTGAATTTGGAGAAGTTTTCTAAAGAGGGTATAAATAACTAAATAAGAGAATGAAGCACAAGAAAGTGTCTCCTTTCTCCCAGAATAACATATAGGGTATTAAATATTGAATTATTAGAATTAATTAGACCATAATTCCTATGGATTATGAGCTAAGTCTTGTTAATTTGAACTTTAAGGGACAACCTTACTTGTGAAAATTAGTTCATGAATGTCCTCTTACAATGTCTTGCCTTCTTTTTATTAGTTAGAGAAAACTGAAAAATTTAACTGTCAAATCAAATCTTATGAGCTAAAGAAAGACCAATTGAATTCAGAAAGAATAACAGAAGAAAAAAAACTGATGAAACAGTTCATAAATTTGTTAACTGTCTTCTTAAGACAATTGGCTTGACCATGAACCCTAAATTATTGCTTGATTCCAGGACTATTTTATTTTTGACTGCCCGCAAGTGCAAAATGACACTTCATTGAAAAAAAAAAACGATCTTTTTATAATGAAACTTAGTACAAGTGTGCTAATAACATCTTGGCACATCAGATACATAGGACTAATCGTTTTGAAACTAGAAATTTCTTTATATTTAAACAACGTTGTACAATTCCATGTTTTATCCGCATGCTTCTCCCCAAGTAACTTACTGTACCAAACAAGGCCGCATGTCCCTCGGGACTCACATATTTTAATACCACAGACCGATCGTAAAAAAAGTCATAAATTTCAATTCCATTTCTAACACCCTAAGAAAAATTCAGAACATCTTAGTATTCCACGCCAACCAATCAAGTTTGGTTCTTTGTCTATTTCCATGAACCTGTCCAAGTTATATATTTACATAATTTTATGATTAGCCTGTTTTACTTCTATGGTGGGGCTCAGCCTATAAATAGTGAAGTGCATGCACTTGACACACACCTTGGTTCCAACTTCCAAATCCTATGTTCTCCTTCCTCGTGTGTTCTATTTACCATGAACCTTCAGAATTGCAAAAATCACTCTCCAAGTGTCAATGAGTTTATGAGTAGGTTGAAGATGTCAAGGTGGGAATCACTGTGGAGGAAGATCTTAAGGAAAAAGAAGAGATTTTTCAGCTGTTCTTCAGTTCATGTTCAATATGATCCTGATTCTTACTCACGCAACTTCGATTATTACTATTCCGGCGACCCCGACAATGTTTCTCGCTCTTTTTCAGCTCGTTTTGCTGTGCCTTCTAGGATCTGTGACAAGGCGAAGGAAATAGAAGAGAAACTTAGTGGTTTTATGAGTCTCTTTGGAGCCTAGATTCTTCTTGAAGCATCTTTAGCCTGTAAATAAATTCTGCCATCTTGGTAAATTAATCTGTGGTTGTGATGTTATATCAGTAAAGTTCTCTGATGTTTTCCATTTCATATTCTTCTACTTCTTCATCCTTTTGTCCTATGATGAATCTGATTATAGACTTTCTAGCCAATAGTTTTAAGCTCTGGGCTCTTTGTGTGACAACTTTAAGTGATTAACGGTTTTCTTCACTTGAAGCAACATATCCTAAATGGTGCCAATATACTAATTCCTTAAGATTAGGGATTAGGATAATTGCAATATATTGACGGCAATATCTAATGACTTGAAAGAAAACCTAGAGTTTAAATTATTTCATTCTTAATTGTTGTTTTATTATTAAACCTGGATTATTGTTTTATATGTCCACCTCCTCCTCAGTATTTTTATGTGGTTGAGGACTTCATTTTCCTCCCTTCCTCTGTTCTTTCTTGTAACATTACAACAAAATATATTAAGAGGGTCTTATATATACTTGGCAACTCAAAAACTTACAAGGAAGTGAATTAGTTGTAATGAAAATTTGTAATTTTTACTACCCATTCGTTGCTACCAACTTAATGTTTAAATATACGTCAAAAGAGAAACCCAGGAACTAACAAAGTTGACTCAATTGATAAAATGATTGACTTATAACTAAAAGGTTGAGGATTCAAATCCCACCGATGTGAAAACTTTGTTAATTAGTAATATATAACCCAAAGTCATGCTTTAACCTTGGTAAACCCTTGAGACCTAATTCATCTAAACTTTCTTTAACAAAAAAAAAAAAAAAAAAAAAGAGGAACCAAGAAGAAATAGAAATTTAAAGAGCTTCTCAAAACTTTTTCTTGCAATCTATTTCATCTTTTTTTATCCTTACTTATTCTTCTTAGATCTTAAGCAAAAGTTCACTTTTATATTTATTTAAACTTTTTTTTTTTAGTCTCTTTACATTTTATCTTTGTAGTTAAAACAAAGTAAAATTTTACACACAGTAAATCAGAACAAAATGAAATATCATTTTCATTAGTTATGGATGAAACCAAATGAAATTAAAGTCAAGGGACAAAAGTGAAAAGTGAAATGATGTAAATTAAATTTATATAAAATTAAAATATTTTTTAAAAAAATTCCCTCTGTTTTTCTACAAACTTTAGAATGATCTCATAACAGATTGTGGCAATCCTTGCTTGATTTACCAAAAGAATATGACAACTACTGTACATAACAATCCTTGGCTGATTCATATTCATATGGTGATCAATGAAGCTTTACATCAGCAGGGTTAATGCTTATTATGTGTCATTTATATAATTCATTGGTCACAAAACACGATTTAACTATTAAGTGTCCATACTTGCCTTCCTTACAACCTGTATCCACATATGGTTATTTGGGCATTAGATTTAGATTATAGAACCTTAAGTTCAAAGACTCTTGAATGATGAATAAATACGTTTGACGAATCTCAGAAATATGTAGAACATTACAAAACAAGTTAAAAAAATATTTTGTCCCCAAAGAAACAATGAACACGTAAGAATTTACGACAAACTTGTTTATCAGCACTGACTTGTCCAAGAAGTGGAGGCTGGACATTGCAAGGACCTAACTAAAGCATCCAGAACTACTTCATCAAAGATACACAGGAAATGACAATCACTGCATAAATGCTGCAATCAGTAAAAATACCTCTAATAGCTTGGTAAGCCACCAAACCTCTCTCCAAGACTTTAACTCCATGCCAATCATGCCCGTGTTCATTATTATTAGCGTCGACTTTTTCTCCGCCTTCTTCCTCTGATGCTCTTATCTTCTCCATGTACATTCGAGCAAGCACGATTGTTACATTGTTTAATAGGACAATGAAAAGTGGCCTTATCGCTGCAATTTTCTCAGAAACCATATAGCACAAGACTACTAGCACTGCTACGATCAGAGCACAGGAACCGCGAAATGTCTCAGAAGCAATGACGCTAGAATTGATTTCTCTTGAAGAAAAGAAAGTGGAGTTGAAGCTGACAGGTTTGGGTTGCTTCTTTTTGACATCTGATGCTTTAATTTGAGCTCTTGGAGTGGCTGCAGATGATTTCACAACCTCTTGTTCTTGTGCTTCTTCATGACTAATTTCAGAATCAGGCTTCACTTGAGCTCTGATGTGGAAATTTCTTCTTTTTGAAAACTTAATTCCACCCTGGGGATTTTGCCTACTAGAATAACTAGAAGCACTGGAATAGTCCTTATCATCAGAAGCAGCAGCAGCATCTGAAAAGCGAAACAAATTTATGTCCAACACGAGTTTAAATGTAGTTTATTTAGATCACGCTAATTTCAGAAAAAAGTGTCCAATTTGGATCCCCGGTTTTAAAATGGAAAGATTTTTTTGAGATCAGTTTCTATAGTAAGAGACGGATTCGTGTGATTGAAACAAGTGGGATGATAAAAGGGCAACATTTCATGATTAAACTGTATTGTTTCAAGAAGTATATTTAAGAGTAAGAAGAAAATAATTGCACCGACTTTGTTGTGGTAGTGGGTCTAAAGTTGACTTTATGTGGGCATCATCATTCACAGGAACTTGACGTTTGGTGGCTTCTGCCAAAGTATCATCAGAATCCTGGAACAGAGATCCCCATTCATTTGTGATCTCAAGGTTCTGTTGCTTTGAAATCTTAAATCCAGATTGGTGTCTTAGCCTTGAAGAAAATCTAGAGCCTTCTTTGACTTCTTCACTAGCTGCAAATCCCAATGAATTCACAGATTAGAAGCAATATAATCATGCAATATTTACCTCCCTAACTTCCATGATGGATGTCTTTCTACAGTAAAAATTAAAGAACAGTTTTCATGGATGGTTTATAAATACTCCCTCCGGATAAGGCCTATCTGCCTAATGTAATTAGATTAAAAAAAGTTAATTAAATTAGTTAATATAATATATATTTTCTAAGAACCATTATTCTTTCCCTCAAACACTCCACAAAAATTTAGTTATATTCTCTCCACAAAGATACGCTTAAAATCTATTTTGTATGTAATGCAGTGACTTTTTGCAGCAGGACAATAAGAGGCACGTTTTGAACAGAAATGAAGAAGAGACCGCATTACCGGGGGGAAATTCAATGACAGTTTACGCCAATAGAAGACTCTAATTCTTGATAAACATATCCATATCGATTGACGGTATTTCAAAAACTCTATAAATAGATAGAGTTAAGGTGCAAATTCTCTCCGAAGGTTTTTGAAAAGGAGCAACTTTCTTTAGAATTATTATTTTTTGTTTCAATGTTAAAGCAGATGAAGTTTTAAAACGTAATAATGATATCTAGTATGGTCCGTAAGGGGCCAGCTCCATTTTAACACTTAGGCAACATTGAATCTAACAAAAATGAAAAAACTGTAAATTTGCACTTTCGGGCAGCCTCATGAAAAATTGTTCATAGATTTGGATGAAGGAAGGAACCTGGGATATTAAAGGAGCGAGTATTTCTGAGATCGGGATGGAATTCTTGAGACAATTCAACGGGTAATGATTCGGGGCGAGCGTGACGAGGTGTGATATTGAAACGAGGCGATGAGCGCTGCGACGGAGAGGGCGGTGGCGGTGGCGGTAACGGAGGAAGGGTTTGGATCTGACCGGTAATCAAGGCGAGACGATCAGAACCTCTCTCGGCGATTTTCTTTCGTCTTGCTTCGGCACTCCTGGGGCTGGATGCCACCTCTCTTTCTGTCTGTATGCTTTGCATGTTTCTGTTATTTCTGTTACAAATGGAATGAGAGGGTCCTCTGTTTCACAGCAAAAACAAGAGAGTGACTTTGATAGCTTCAAGAGAGCACCGTTTAGTAATTCCATTTTTTTCTTATTTATACTATGATCATGTGGGAGAAATTTTATAAAGGAAATGCGTCCACTAAATTAATAGAGATTTGTTCTGCCTAAAAATAAGAAATCACGTCTTGACTCCTTCTTATTCATCCATTTGTGAATTTATGATTGTGGCAATCGTGGAGGCTTCCCAACCTCCTTCATGTCAAATGCTAAGTTTTCATTCTTGTCACCAAATACGTCGTTGTAAGACGATCTGACCGGCCACAAGCCTACTCTGTTTCTTTCTTCTTCGTTTAATGTTATTTATTAAAATACATAGAAATACGAAATCAAGAAATGTCAGAAACTTCTAACAGAAAATCAGATAGTTCCACTTCGGTGTAATGTGGCCGTACTGTACCGGAAGAGAAGAGGAAGAGCAGGGGAGGAAACGGTCGAAGTATTTCGCTGATGGTGATCTGACTGATCTCATTGGACGACGGAGAAAAGAGTGAGGGGTAAGATGAAGGTGATGGAGGGTGGCGAAAGATCAACGCATCTTCACCGGATTAAAAGACGTCGGTGGCATCCTCACGGCAGAACAAGTAACCGGTGGCTGAGTGCTCCAATGTAGAGACAGGGAGACTTCCATGAAAAGCGTTGCAGGAGAAGGATGAGACAAGAAGCACGTTTCTTTCTTTTTTTTTTTTTTATGGAAAGCTAAATATATAATAATATTCCAATAGATAAAAATAAATACAAATAAAATAATCTCAAATACAACCAAATAAACCAGATACAAAAACAGCCAAGAGTACATAGCAAATTTAAGAGTAGAAGAAAACTCATAGATAATAGCAGCATTCTCAATATCTAAGGTTAGAAATGACAACAAATGAAGTGTTGGTCGTAAAAAGCACACATTCTTATAAGCATTAGTTGCAATTAGAGCAGTTGTATAGACACCCTATATTGGGGTGAAGAACTTGGAAAACTCAACCTCAGAAAGAAGAAGACCCATAATGTTCTGAATAAAACTTCTGCTCTTCTGATCAAGTAAATCCGATGACCTTGATCACACACCGATAAACACCTCTTTAAATCTTCCCCCAAGAACGCAGATCCGAGCTACCAAGAAATAATTAGATCTAATAACGTTCAAACAGTCATCCAAGCAAGAGGATTTGAACGCAAATCTTACAAAACCTGTTTATTTCCTTAAAGAAAAACAACACCATAAAACCCAAAACCACAAAAAAAAAGGAACAAAAAACAGATAAATCTCACATCCGCAGATCAGATCTGGAGAAGGAGAGGAGAAGACTCGCCACAAGGACGAGAGAAGGCCACAACTGACAAAACTCAAAGTGAAAGGACCGTAAATGTCAGATCTATATTCCAAGCTACACCTCTGACTTGTCTGTGACACAAAAGTAGGCTCGCCGGTGGCTTGTTCTTCACAAGCCACCGACGAGAGGGAGAGTTGCAAATGGGAGCGTAGGAAGAGGAGAGAGAAGGGGGGGCTGTAGATCACAAGGTTTGAGCGAGAGGTTAGGGATTAATTGAAAGGTAAGGAGGGAAAGCGATGGTGATTTGGTACAAGAAGCACGTTTCTAAATATATCATTAAAATATTAGAGTAAGGAGGAGTAACATGATCCCACGTTACCATATGGGATAGTAGCACTTGAGCTATCAAAACCTCACTTGCCAGTGTATAAGTGACGTGTTGCACTGGGTGCACCTGAAAAGTTTTCCCTCATCTTTTTGCTCTTACCCACATTGGACGAGTAGGGGACTATCGTCTCTTTTGTAGACAAGATCTGGCCGTGAAATCTTGTCTAAGGATCTAACTCTCATTGTTTTTTTTTTATAATATCGGTATCTTAAAATATCTTTTTAGTATTAGTCGATATCCTAAAATAATTTTTTAAAATTTTAAAAATTATGTTCAAGAACATAAAATATTTTTTTAGTACTCGTCAGTATTCTAAAGTATTTTTTTAGTTTCAACCAATACCTTAAAAAAAAATTTAACATACAAGTCAATACCTGAAAGTATCTTTTTTAGTCTTCGTCAGTCCCCTAAAGTACTATTAGATAAGATCTGACAGCCAGATTTTATCCCAAAATGGACAAACATCTCTAGCTCGTTTGGAAACGTGCTCCCACATCATATTATCCCGCCAAATTATCATCCATGTCAACATCTTCACTATCAGCCACATCATTCATCATAACTTACAAAAATGTCATCGTTCCATGTAACATGATATTGAGAAATCAATATAACTGGTCAGCAGCCTTGTTATCACCGTGTCATCAGCTACGTCAACATCTTGTAGAGTTCTAAAAACCCCAGCTCATCATCTTCATCCTAGCACTTGACCTACTCAAATGACATCATCAGCCACATCACCTTATATGTCCTACTCATCATAAGGTCATCATCCATGCCATCAACTGAACAACCTCCATTGTCCTAGTAATCGTCCATGTCAATGTCTACATCAGCAGGCACATCGTCCTCAAGTCCAAGTCATCCAACAGGTGGCATACCACGTCACCATATTGACACTTGATCACACCATGTCAACCGCTTGGCTCACCTCCATATGGCTGTATAGTGAGTAGTGACCGACCCTTGTCCTCACTTTACAACATCCACGCTTCTTTAAGTTACACGCAACCTTACTGCATATCGACCGCCCTTTTCCCATTTCCCGACGTCGGCCTGCTAAACCTTAAATCCATTGAGGCATGGAAATAGGTTACGTCAGATCAGGCTTTGACTAAATAAGTCTGAGGCTGTAATGGAGGTAGAAGGCCTGGGTTTAGGCCTGAACTTGAATTCAAGCTTTTTTTTAGGCTTAAACTTAAGCCTTCATAAGACTTAGTCGGGCCTAAAGCTTTTTTAAATGCCTACTTACAATGTAGGCCTTTAAAAAGACTTCATATTGTAGGTCTTAGAGGCTATAAATAAGTTTTATACACTTTAAACGTATCAAAATCTATATAAATATAATTTGAAATTAAAATATAAGAATGAAAAATAATAAGTATTATGTTATTTATATGATATAAATTTAATTATATTTATTTAATATGTAAACAGGTCAGACCTGAAGGCCTACAGGTCCAACTTTAATAAAATAGGTCTGGTCTATTTACATATCTAGGCTTTTCAATAGCCATTGGTCTGACCTTTTTAACAAACAAGTCAGGCTGTAGGCCGCTTGATAGTGACTTGACCTATTCCCACCCCTAAATCCAATCCATGCTTATTTAATGCTACGACTATTATTAAATTGCCCTTCAATCTAACGAAGGATACCTTTTTCATGTATATGATGCAAGGAAGAAATAATAAAACATTTTATTATTAAAAAACAGAAATCATAAAAACATTTTCTATCCAATTAGAATATAAAATGAATATTAAAAGTGTAAAAATAAAAGTCTCAAAAGCTATAATAAAAATGAGTAGAGAACCAAAAGAATAAAAATAAATGCACAAAGCTATAAGAGGGGGAAAAAAGGCTATATATTGTTCTTTTTTTACTCTTTTTTTTTCCACTTCTTGTGTCCATATTCAAATCTTTTTGTTGTAGTTAAAATTAAGATGAGTGTATGTGTATATAAATAAAAACGAAATAAGCTCCAAGCTACTTAATTACATGGCTTTGTTTAGGAAGGAAATTAAACAATGAATATAAAACCGCGCCAAATTAAATCACTCATTTATTTGTGAAATTACAATGAATATTGCCCAAGATTTAACCGCTTAATAATTACTACTTGATTCTCTTCCATACTATGTGACATAACGTACAATCCTATACATAACCCACGAAATCAAAAGGGAAACTCATATAACGTTTATAAGATATATTGAAATGATTAAATTCACCATTAATTGTTTCCCATGTAAGTTTACCAAGTTCATGCACATAATAATGGCCACCAAAACAAATCTGGGAAGCTATTCTTATCTTACTATTTTTATCCTCTCTTCTAATCATCCTCATCATATTATTATACATATTTCATTCTAATTTTTACCTCACACCAAGTCAACAATAATCTTTCCCACTTGATCTCCAAAATTCCTCGTAATTTGGTACTGATATATAGTCAGCGAATACTGATCTCCATAACCACTTTTAATGGAATTAGGCCAATAATCATGCCTTCACACGAAATTTCTCCCTACCTTTGTCTTCTTGTTTTTTGAGGATACGACATAAACCCTAATTTCTTTGAACCTAAATTTAGATAATTCCACACCTTCCTAATTTAATTTATTTTACCTTTCATATGTCCTTCTCTGTGTATATAAAACCACACTCCAATGCTGAATCATCGTCGTCGTCGTCGTCAGAACCTCGTCGTCGTCAAGCTTGTCGAGTACCATCAATCATGCCTAAGAAGCTTCAAGACTACATCTCGAAGCTCAGACGAAACCCTGATCCCCAAATCAATTCCTCTTCTTCCAAAAATTGGATCTTCTCAAACTGCAAGCACCCTAGAACCTCGTCTGTTGACATTGGTGGTCACCAAAGAAATGAAACTCAAGCTCATCAACAAAGCAACAATAACGATTCTGCTTCTCTGTCTGATGTTGATCGTTTCCAGTTCGAGAATTTCAAGTCTCTATATCTCAAAGAAGACCATGAAGAAACATACAATAACGCAGTATCTGAACAACAAGAGATCGAAGCTCATCCTCCGAAATTAGAACCGGTTTTGTTTGAATCGCCGCCGCTCGACCTCGTCTTTCCGCCGGATCTTCGTGGCTCCAACCGGTTCTTTGTGACGCCGGGCTTGTCCGGCTCTCTGGTCGAGGATGCTGCAAGGTTGAGCTTGACGATGACCGGCGGCGACGACGACAAAGCTGGTTCAAGCTCAAGCTCGACCACAAGCCTCAATGGTTATCCCAACGTATCATCGGATAATCATCGTGAAAGTCAGGCCGTGGAGGCGCTTCCTCAAGACTTCATCGCCGTCTTGATGTTCTCGCCGACGCCGTACGAGGATTTCCGGCAGTCCATGCAGGAAATGGTGGAAGCGAGGTTGAAGAATGAGGAAAGGGTGGACTGGGATTTCATGGAAGGGCTATGTTTTATTATCTCAATCTGAATGAGAAGAAATCGCATAAATTCATACTCAGTGCTTTCGTCGATGTTATCGCCGGTTTGCGTCGGCGATCGGAGACAGTGCTGGCGACACTGCCACGAAGGGTGCGGACGGTGGGGATCGGTAGGAGGTTACGAAGAAGATGAGACAAGTAACGTTAGATTTAGGTCCACCAAATATCTTCACTGGAGAGGAGGGAAAAAAACAGAAAATGTAATTTCATTTGCTTATAAAACAAAAGAAAATGTAGTTTCATTCTGTTTAGTGTTTACTTTTTTTTTTTTTTGGGTAAAAAACGGGGCAACCGCGCTATATTAATTGTTTAGTGTTTACTTTTAATTTTATGTAATTTTCTTAAATTTTACTTAGTCCTATTTATACGTTTCTAAATTAACGAATTAAAACTTAAAACTAATGCAAAAGATAAGATTTATAAAATGAATAAGCTGATCACATTTTGAATAATATATAAATTTAAGGATTATAATTAGATCAAGATAATTAAAGTATCTTTAATTATTTTTTTCATATAGGTTTATAATTAATTAAATAATATTTTAAAAATAGGACACATGGATATGGTCATGTGTGATTGAAAAATGGAGAATTTGATATAATGGGATATAAATAATTTGATATAAATATTTTTCTAAATTTAACATGTACCAAATTCACAAACCATGAATGACTAGGCATCCTAAAATACACTTAATTAACGGGGAATGGGAAGAAACTTAAGTGTTTTCCTAAATTTAATTTTATATACATGTACCAAATTCACAAACCATAAATGATATCCTAAAATATATTTTAAATTAATGAGGTTGGGCATGGTGATAGTGGGAGAAACTAGTTATATATATATATATGGCAAATCACTATTCCAATTCCTCCAGCAAAAATGCCCATATACATATTTTGTGTTAGGCAATACTTTGAACAATGTTTTCACAAATGGAAAGACACTTATTATATCGAGAAAAGTAGATGGAATCTGAAGATCAAAAATAGGAAAAAAAATTAAGAAATAATATAGGTTTTTCTTTTTAGACTGAGCATATTGGGTGGTTTTAATATATAGATTTCGGCTCTTTATTAAAAATAAATAAATAAATTTTGGCATTTTCCCATGTAGGCATCACATGCAGATAGTATGGTAAGATTTAATTTGGAGTATATATGAAGGGAGTTAAAATTAAATATATCAATTATAATGTTAAAATATATGTTAATTTGTATAGATTGATGTTGAAATTGTCTAACGCATGCTCCCCGCTATTCTATTTACTAGGAGCTACCAACTCTCTCACTTGCATTGCTTCTTTCCAAAAACAATGTCCCTCTCACGATTTTGTACCGACTAGCGAGCAACTCATTGGCTTTTGCTTATAATTTTATATCAACATGTGATGATTAAAGAAAAAATACCAATATTATATTATAGTTGCAGCCGCATTTAACTTCCAAACTACGACTATTAATATTAAATAATTATGCTCAGTACTTTTTTGTATTGAAATGGATTAAGTTTAATTTCTTAACCATAGAAGGTTAGGAGATTTATATGTAATTAGTTTAATTATGTATTTTGGAATATAATAGCCTCCAATTCAAAGAAGTCAATGGTGCTATTTAAGATCGATGACCAGCCATAGGCATTTTTATAATTAACTATTTTCTTATTTTATGTATGACTATTTAACTGGGTTAAATTTGACATTGTTATGTTTAATTGTGATTTAATTGAAAAGACATTTTCTTCATTTAGGAAGACTGATATTGTATTTAATCACTTGCGTTTCGTGGACGACATATTTTGATCATCGAGAGCTTTATATATGCTCTCTTACATATTTTTCTCATAAAAAAATGTTTAAATTATAAGAAAATGACTTGTGAATATACACCTTTCTTTAGTTTGAAAAATATTTCAACACATCATACTTGAAATCAAGTGGAAGCTCATTTTTAGAAAAAAATTAAAAAGAAATAAACTTTTTCATCATCAACCTTAAATTGCTCCCGTGGCGTACAGCAGAAGAAATCCATTATCATATCCTAATTATAAGTGACTCGCCTAAGACAACGGCAATATCTTATTAGTATTTCCTTAGACAACTACTATGTCTATTTTTTTTCCTACAGAAAGTTTGTATATAACTAATAAACCTATCAATTTTTTTTTAGGTTGCAGTCCATATCTGAAATCCCATTAGTTGCAATTTTTATTAACTTTTAGATATAATTTATGAAAATTGTAACCGGTAAACTTAAAAAGGTGAAAAACCTCACCCTCATTGAGCTATCCTATATATATATATACACACATCGTTCCATTATCAATCTCTTATGGGTGATAACACCTTCGATTATGGTTCCTGCATATTTTTTCACAAAATCAATGTAAGTGATATATATTATATATAGAAGTTGGCATATGAGTAGAGGAACTTCATAGCCGGCAAACCTGGCCTACTTATCTAGGGTTGAATTTCTTTTATAATATTTTTCTCATTATCCTTTGAAATCTTTAAATCATATTCGTCTAATTAATAAAAAAATATTTTATCATCTCTCTTTTCTTATCAATCAAAGGCCCAGATTCACTAATGAGGAAAAAGATTAGGAAATGATCATCTTCCACTTATCTATGATAATCACGTCGACCTTTAAAGGATCATATGGTGAAGTACTTTTATGTCCAATCAGCTTCCTATGCTTGTGCAACAACGTCTCAAGTGCCCTTGTTACCATTGATTCTGGCAGCGTTGATTGTTCACCACATTTTGAGGATGGAATGAACGTATATATGGCTCGGCCACAAAATGGGACAAGTCATGTGATGCAGGCCACTATCTTATACCCATTATACCCAATCCTTAATTCTTATTTTTAGTACAAGCCTTTTCTTTTTTTAAAATAAAAATATTCTACGGAATGTGAAAGGTCTTGGTAATTAAATTTACCAAAATCATCAATTCTTAACACTTTTTTGTTTTGTTTTGAACTTCTTTTATGAAAATGTGTTTTTCTACATGTTAATCTCTTGGCAAATTTTGTTGGGCTTCTCAGACCATTAATCCTTAACTATTTTTTAGTACAAATTTGTTATTGAAATGTCATATCACAATTACTAAACATTATTCACATCTTTGTTATTAATGGCCATATTTGTAATTTGTTTTTTTATTAAACATTCAGATCCTAAAATATGATTGTTTTTTCATTATTACCCATATAATAACTCTTTAATTTGTTATATGTAACTCTTTTATCATTGATGCACGTACATATTCTCTGGGCTTCTCAAACTGCAGTTTGACACCGTTAATTTTAATTCCTTTAGTGACATTGCTTATCTGAGCTAATCATGTCCCAGTCAAATATTTCCAATGGATGCCATTTGTGTTCATGTTTCCACAAGTTTTCTAGAGATATATAATAGATTTCTCAGAAAAATAATCTTCAAAATCCACAACTAATTCTTATTCATATTTCCTTAACCATGTACATCGTTCAAAATCTTCAGTCAATTTTAGAAAAACTATTTTAAAAAACATAGTTAAATAATTATTCAATAATTTTGTTAATGTAATATACTAAATTTCAGACTTAGAAACTCGAGGGTAAACATGACTAAGTCTAATTTAAAAAGTGTGATATCCCAAGTTTAACATTTAAATATTAGAAATATTGTGAGGGGAATTAACTACAAAGAATTGGGCCATTAATTTTGACCAAGAAGAGGAAAAAAAAAAGGAAAAAGAAGAAGGAAAAAAGTGGGGGCGCCAAATGGAATTATGTGGTAAGTTGCTATTGGTGGGTATGCCTAATTGTCAACTTGTTATCATCTACCTTTTTCTTGCCTCTCTTGCCGCCACATGTATACTTAACCAACAAGTTGGAGTTTCAGGTAATCACATGAGCATGTTCAATTAGTCAATAAGTGTAACTTATAAGCTTCCCACACGTACCTTTGAAATTTGGCCAGAGAGAGTGAGAGAGAGAACATTTTAGCACATGGAAAAAAACAAAAGGGTAAAAGAAGCAAAAATATACAAGTGTTTTATTTTTGGGAACACTCAGTACTATATATATTTTTTAAGAGTAAAAATACACACGTAGTTACTATTTTAGAGTAAAAATTACATCATACTGTTATGTTATTGTTCACCGTGATGGGAGAGAAATAGATGAAGTGAACAATAACATAACGGCGGTGAACAGTAATATAACGGTGAGATGTGACTTTTACTCCAAAATGGTAACCACGTATGTATTTTTGTTCCAAAAAAAAGTATATGATGTTGAGCGCTCTTGAGATAAAGCACTTGTGTATTTTTATTCCTTTACCCAAGATAAAAAGAGGGGATAATGGCTTGCCCTTAAAGCCTCTCCAAAACACACTCTAATTCCCCTCTCACTCACCCAAAATCAGCCAAAACAAAGAGAGAGCCAGAGAAGAAGAGCTAACTGAATAAAAGGAACAAGAGGTGAATATGTGGTCTCAAGTTCTTCATCTATTTCAATTTTCAAGTAGTACAGTACACTCTTCAAAAGAAATTGTGCAAGGTTATCAGGGATCGATCTTCGTGTTGAGAAAGCAATGTTCGTGTGAGCTTGCTTGAGATGTTTCAGGATATCAATCTCATCGTGAAATCACTTAAAGCGAGTAAATCAACATTCAGCGACATCAAGTACATAGTTTAATTTCCCCACACTACTACAAAAAAGGTAAAAAAATGTCATAAATTAGAGACAACAAACATCCTTTTTAAAAAGGACATCTAATTAGGGGTAGTAATATATAAGGCGTCTTATAGTTAATATAAGACGCCTTTTTAAGGCGTCTTATTTGAACTATAGGACGCCTTAATTATTTAAAAAAAAAAAACCAAAACACCATATCTGGAAACACAGGGCACTTGAGCTTCTTCTAGCAACACAGAAGCTCCTCCACATCCTTCAAGTCCTTCGTCTTCCCTTCTTCCACTATCATCTCCACTAGATGCTTGTCGAACCTTGACTCTTCAACTTCAATATCACCAACTTCTCTCATTCTCTGCATTGGGGAGCGAAACACTGAGAAGAATGAAGGAGAAAGAGAAAACATTGCTTTTGAAGGGTTGAAGAAGAATAAGAGGAGGAGCTTGTGATGATAACGATGAAGACGAAGTCTATGTGCAAGAGATCTTCTTCTTCCTCCTTTCTCACTCTCTCAGTTTCTCTCCTTCTCTCACTGAAACTCTCAACCTCTTACTCTCACTCTCTCAACCCAACCTTTCCGCGGAAGCCGGGAGAATGAGCACCTTAAATAAAAATTTGAGCTTATACGGCGTCCTGTTTTTAAATATAAGACACCTAAAAGTTTCAAAAAAGGACTTTAGGTGTCCTATATTTAAATATAGGACGCCTAAAAATTTTAAATATGCTGCCAAATTTTTTCCAATAAATAATAAGCGCCAAAAAATAAATATAGGTGTCCTATTTTTAAATATAGGACGCCCAAAAATTAAAAAAAAATACTTTAGGTGTCCTATTTTTAAATATAGGACACCCAAAAGTTTCAAAAAAAGGACTTTAGGTGTCCTATATTTACTAAAATCAAAAAATAAATATAGGTGTCCTATTTTTAAATATAGAACACCCAAAAGTTTCAAAAAAATGACTTTAAGTGTCCTATATTTAAATATAGGATGCTTAAAAATTTTAAATATACCATCAATTTTTTTTCAAAAAATTCTCTAGACGCCAATAAATAATAAGCGCAATATATATATATATATATATATATATATATATATATATATATATGGGTGTCCTATATTTAAATATAGGACACCCAAAAATTTTAAAAAAAGGATTTTAGGTGTCCTATATATATATATTTAAATATATATAGGTGTCCTATATTTAAATATAGGACACCTAAAGTCTCCACCTATATTTTTTACTTCATTTTTTAAAATAATAACGTTTTTTATGAAAGTAGCATCCACTTTTTGTAGTAGTGCCCCCACACCCCTCATGGCATGTTGATTCGGTGAGTCTTATCGTGCATGGATCAAAGTGACCTGAACTACAAGTTGCCAAATATTAGGACCTAACGATAACGATCAAATCAGGAACTTCATGTCTTGAATGATCCTGTGGTGAAGCACAGGCCACGTGAATAATGCGTATCATGCATGACTCATTATAAATTCTCTTCATTCTATCAACATTTTTAAATTTTTCGTCTTTATTTTTAATTGTCTGGATTTAAATGGTTTAGCTGTTATCATGATCTAAAACCATATAACTCTCACACATATATTGGCATATGCATTGATTCAATAACGCCTTGTTAAACTATTTTGCTTGGTCCTAACACTAAAAATGACATGTGTGATGGAAGCGGTTGGCTTTAAGGCTTTAATTTGTATGAAATAATAACTGTAGCATTTTAAAACAAGTTTTTTTTATCATTTTTTATGGTGTATGGAGTAAATATATGTAAAAAGAGTTTGGTCTTAATTTACACGAACATATTTATAATAATCAACTTCAAATAAGTACTAGAGAACCTAGTTGATATTTTCCTGAAGTAAGAGACAGTTGAATATAACTTCGCCAAAAAAAATAGATTAAAAATAATGTTAAAAACAACCTCTTGGAAAATATCGCCATCGTTAAAGAACTCGGAGCAAAAAGAGAGGTGAAAATAGAGAACATGATCATGAACATAAACTTGTTAGAAAGTGAAACATGACGTGGGAACAATTAACAATGACAACTACAAAATAGCTGTCGCTAGTCACAAATTCCAAGATAGCATGAGTGATTTGGTTTACAAAAAGTGTTATAGGAGGTAATGACCTATTTAAGTTGATGGTGAGAATTTTGATTTATTTTTCATTTAACTTTTATAAAATTTGCGTAAAAAAAAAAATTCGGTTGTAAATATGATTTATATTTGAATTGAATTTCATAGAAATAATTTTTTTCTAAATTGATAAGTATTTAGCTTGTTATTTTAAAAGTTAGTTGAGATGAAAAATGACTAAAATAAATAATGTTAGTCATAAAATTTGAATATTCTCTCTGGTCCTTGTTATAAGGCACAAACTTACTTTAACTAACTCATTTATTGCTTTTTTCTCATTATGCCCTCATTTTAAACTAACTCATTTAAAGCTACTCCCTCTGGTCTTTATTATAAGGCACCAACTAACAATTCTCATATACCAATAAAAACAGTTAAAGTCAATAAAGTTGTCATAGAATTTAAGTAATTTCCAATATTACCCTTACTAATTACACTAAATTCCAATATTACTATTAATCCTTACTCTCACCCTCTACTTTTATAAACTAGGGGCATACATGTAAAAAGATGATTAATACTCATTGGGAACAAGCAAGTGCCTTATAAAAAGGACCAAATAAACTTGCTAGTTGGTGCCTTATAATAAGGACCAGAGGGAGTATATTATTAAAGTAAGGGTGAAGTTGGAAACATTTATTAATTTTGGACCTAATTAATGAGTTAACTTTCATTCCTTGGTTTGTGAGAAAAAGTAGTTGATGCCTTATAATAAAGATCAGAAGGAGTACCACACAATTTTAAGATAATTGAGGATAAAGATTTTAATTTTAATTTGAGAAAATTTATAAAGGATAATTTAATAGATAAAATTATATATAAAATTTAGCCATAGAAATAGAATTTGAATACCACACAATTCTGATTCATGAACTCACAACGAGCATTTTTATAACATTTTTTTTTTGGTCAAAAGCATTTTTATAACATAAACAATAAAAGAATTACTAGTATTAATTTTTTGTTAGCCCAGGTGGTAGAGCTTAGCATCAATGTAGGAAGAAGTGGGGAGGCGAATCGCTCCCAACGCTTTGCACGCTCACTTGGTGAGCTTCTGACTAATTGTGGTTTTTTGTCATAAGCTCAGAATGAGAAAAGTTATCCCACACAAGAAAAAATGAATTAGCTTCTAGACTAGACTCTTTTTAAAAATTGCTAGTTCACACGCTTGAAAGATATCACTTTGAAGAGGCTCAATATGTGACTCAAAGCCATTTAGAGCAAGGAAATCAGGCTGAGCCCATCGAGCCGGCCCGTTTAGGCTCTGGCTTTTAAAAGACTGAGCCTAAAAATTTGAAGGGATAAGTGAAATTGGCCTTGGAGGGCCACGGGCCGGCCCATTAGGCCCTGCATAATTTTTTTTTTAAATTGAAGTTGAAATTGGGTTTGGATGCTTCAAATACATGATATTTTTACTCATGAAGCAAAGTCTATTGCGGTTAGTGAAGCGCAATCAAATATCTTTGACATTGATGATAGTGATAAAGAAGATGTGTAATCATTTGTGGTTAGCCGTACGCTTCTTTTATTTTATACGTTTTATTTGTAGACAACAGTAAACTATGGACAATAGTTTGCTTTTGATTATGAACTGATGAATGTGGTCATTTGTTGGATAATTTGTGTTGCTTGAATATTAATATTTATAATATTTATTTGATAAATAAGAACTTTAATTGTTGTATTTTACTAATCATATTTCTTTAAAAAAAACATGGACGAAAAATAGGTTAACATTTAGAATAATAATTTCCAGGCCCTGGAGGGCTTACCCTAACCTTAGTACTTTCGGACCGGACTTCAAAAAACAGACATTTTTCTCTTCTGGCCCTGAAGGGTCGGCCCTATTAGACCTTAACCCTTCAAAGACCGACCCTGATTTCCAACTCTAAAGCCATTACCGTAAAGAAGAGGCCTTTTTCCCCTTGTCAATGACGACGCTAGACGGAAAATAGGATAAATCCGAGACTTGCGAGTTGTAAAACGGGATCAGACCTCACCTTTTTGGCGGGGTAAAAATTCAGGTTAGTTGGCGGGCACACCTTATTAAAATTTCAACTTTTAACAGCTTCCTGATGCATAGTTGGAAAAACATACTTCTCTAGGCTGTTTTTACTCATTACAACTTTTAAAAATTCAAAGGGAACTTTTCAAAGTCAATTTTTTCAAAACAAATCATGCCTTTATATGAATTTTTGGCAAGTTCAAAGCTAGTTTTTTTTTTAAAAAAAAATATACAGAAATAGAAAAATTAAATTAAAGCAACTGTTGTTTTCTGCATCCTTTCTCGAATGCTCTTTTGATCACACAACAAAAATAAATAAATTTAGAGTACAATACATTAGTTTCCCCCTTTTTTTGTTTTTTGCCTAAATTATAGAAATCTCTTTTCTATTTAAAATACGTATATAAACATTCATTCGGATTAAAATGCATGTTACAGAAACATCTTTTATTTATTTGAGATTTCATTTCCATCCATTTAACTATTATTTAATCATTATCTTTGATTATCAAACATTTTTTAACCAAAATAACTCTCTTTCAACAAATGACTAAACATTTATATTTACCTAAAATATTTTTTATTCAACAAAAAATAATTCTAATACTGTAATACATGTGTTCAAAATTTTCAATATATTATAAAATTTATTAATTTTTATAATATTATAAAATTTTAAATACTTAATTTTTTGTCATATTTATTGAAACTTATTTGTTTAGTTAATCATATTTCTTTTTTTGTTTTTCAAAAGACCATGATTGAAAAAGACAAATTTTTATACATCATATGTTATTAATAATGTACATTTAAGATATTATATAACTTATATTAATTTCAAAATTTAAAATATTTTTTGTACAAACATTTACAAACACATTTATTTAAGTATATATGCATCTTTTAAAAATTTTCAAGCCATTGTTCTCGTAAAGAAAGTATAACAGTTGTTATTTATCTATATAGATTGGATACTCTTGGTCCAACTGTATATATTTAGTAGAGTATCTAATAATTTATTAATATACCATTCGTTCATAATATAAAAAGGACGTAAGCACAATAGATTCGCAGTAGTATTTTAGAAATTAAAACATAAATACAAATTAGATATTTTTATCAACGTGGTTGAGGGTTTGGATTCTCTCAGTATCCTCTATCTCATTTTTCTCTCAGAATCTTATCTCTACCATCAAATTAAAAAAATGGATGGTTCAAATTTTATATTTCATATAACTGTTATTTTAGACATAAATAAATAAATTTGAACAATTAAAATTTTATCCCTACAATTTATAACTGTAATATAAATAAAATTTTAAAAAATTAAATTATAAAACACTATAATCATAGTTTTAAGAAATATTAAATCTAAATCATTTATTTTTTAATTTAAAAATGGATATAAGATTCTGAGAAAAAAATAGGAGAATTGGGGATTTGAGAGTATCCTCTTCCCACGCCATTGATAATCTGTGCGCTGTGAGCTGCCACCTCATTCGTGTGTGATCAAGGAGAACACGCAGACCATATATCAACAAATTAGGGCCTGGTCAAAAATAAAAAATAAAAAATAAAAAATTAGGGCTTGGTTTAATGAACCCCGTTCGTTATGGTCAAGGGCAATTATAGACCATATATCATTATATTATCTACAAATTAGGGCTTTATTAAATAAAAAATAAACACAAAAAATTAGATAAATTAGGGTTTCAGATAAAAAAAAAGGACAAAAAAACAAAAAAGGGTCGAGAGGAGAGGGTCCGGGTGGAGGCGTGAAAGGCAAGGCTATAACTAAGGAACGCAAAAAAGACAGAAAATTAAAATGAAAATATATGGAAAAAAAGGATTTAAGATTTGTTAGGAGAAGAGGTTCTTCTTCATACGTTTGATACTGAGTATCCGAAACTAACAGAAATTATACCTTCTCTTGCGTTCTCTCACTCGCCCCGCGCCCTCACACGTCGCACTCTTTCTAACCAAAAACCCTATTTTCCTCTCCGAATACGATAACACCATTCCGCTCTTCCACAATCATACTGGTTTTATTTCTGTATCTAATTGTTTCGCTGAAAGCGCATCCCTTTCAATCAGCAATTCGCTTGGCGGTTTTTGATAACGGTTACGTTTTCTATCATCCATGATCAATCTCTGCGTTTTGGGTTAGTTCCTTGTTCCTTTATTTCGTTGTATTCCTTTTTTTATCCAACACTTTCGCTTTCTAATTTTTCTAGAATTTTCCCTATTTTTCGTCTGCTCTGTAACCCTAGGTTCTTGATGTTTTTCATACTCATCAACAATGACCATGCATAGGTTCTAGGGTTTCAATTATCGATTTTTTTTTCCTGCGTTCGACTCTAAAATTTTCGTTTCTTCTAGGGCTTTTTGGCTTCTGAAAATACGTTGGCGCTCTGTTCTGGTTATCAATATTTAGAATTTTCTGTTGATGTCTGGACTTCCAATTGTTTATTCTCTCTTCGCTGGAGGAATGAGGCATCTCTGAGTATCTTACAGACGTCTGCAAATCCATCTTTATTTGAAGATGGAGGCGTAGAGAAGCTTTTTCTTTCAACATTGCCTTATATTAGCTCTCGTGATTGGGCATGCGTGCGAGGATATTTTCTCTGCTTGACTGGAGAATTTGTTGAAGGATTCCTTAACTTCTTCGTATATACATTCGTGTATTTATTTGGCAGTTGCTGTCTTACATCTGCGATAACTTTGATGAGCAGTTGCTTTTTTAGCTGGGAAGGCGGTAGATTATGTGTGGAAGCCTAACAAATATTGCCTGTCTATTCTTCTGGGGCGGTGCTTCCCTGAAGTCAAGCTTCTGTTAATATTGGATACTGAGTTGTCTATTAATCCACTCTCAGAGCAGTGGTTATACTGTTTCCATTGGCACAGTCTGTTCTTGACTGGTTTTGGCATATAGGAGAAAGATGAAGGGTTAGTATTAGAACCAATAGTTCCTTGCAGAAGTATAATATTTGCTCTGGGGGGCTAGAGGTGTTGAAGGAGGTGCATTTGCTTTTTGTCTTGGTTCTGATCATGTTCAGTGTTCGTTATGGAACGAAGTGAACCTACATTAGTTCCAGAATGGTTGAGAAGTACTGGAAGTGTCACTGGGGCTGGCAGTTCAGCCCACCATTTTACATCTTCCTCTACTCACTCAGGTATTTTATTATTAATTGTTTATTTACTTTACGTGACTTAATTTTATACTTAGGCTTTTTGTAAGATATTCCTTTAAATGAATCAATATGTGTGCCAAATTTAGTTTGGAATTTATTCTAACTGCCCTATCAGTATAAGACTTAACAGTATAAACACTGTTGTGTAGATGCTTCATTTGCTGCTCAACACACAAGGAATAAATCTTCTAAGAGTATTAGTGATTTTGATAGCCCACGCTCTGCATTTCTTGAACGGTCATCTGCTTCTAATTCTCGGAGGAGTTCCATCAACGGTTCTACTAAGCATGCATACAGTAATTTCAACAGAAGTCACCGTGATAGGGAGAAAGAGAGATTGAATTTTGGAGATCACTGGGATCGTGACTCCTCTGATCCTTTGGTTGACTTGTTCCCTGGAAGAGTAGAGAGGGACACCTTGCGCCGTTCGCATTCAATGGTTTCCAGGAAACAGAGTGAGCATTTGCCTAGGAGAGTTGCGGTTGATGCAAAAATTGTGGCCAGCAATATCCATAGTAATGGCAATGGCTTACTTTCTGGGGCTATTGTTGGCAATAGCATTCAAAAAGCAGTGTTTGATAAGGATTTTCCCTCACTTGGATCTGAAGAGAAGCAGGGGATATCTGAAATAGGACGAGTTTCATCTCCTGGTTTGGCTGCTACATCAAGTCAAACTCTACCTGTTGGTAGTTCAGCTTTAATTGGTGGAGAGGGATGGACATCTGCGCTAGCAGAGGTACCTACAATAATTGGAAGCAATAACACTGGATCTCTAACGATGCAACAAAATGCTTCTACAACTTCTGGGCCTGCAGCTCTGAGTACAACGGCTGGTCTTAATATGGCTGAAGCTTTGGCTCAGACTCCATCTCGCGCTCGTTCTGCTCCCCAGGTAGACCTTGGTAACCATCTCAATTTTTTTTTATTACTATGATTGAACTACATATGTGATCAGTTAATAGAATCTTGATTCATTTTAGGTATCAGTCAATACTCAGAGGCTTGAGGAACTGGCCATTAAGCAGTCTCGACAGTTAATTCCAGTAACACCGTCGATGCCAAAAGCTTCGGTGAGGAGATTATTTTGAAATATTATTTTATGGGACATATATTGCCGTTTTATCACTTCTGTTTGTAGATTTATCATGTCATTTGATTTTGCATAATACTTCTAGATTTCAGATCTCCATTTTGGTGTTTTCTATATATAACTGATTGTGTATGTGGAGTAGCTGTCTGAAGTATCAGATGTAATTCCTTCTTGTGGCTTTTTCTGTCCAGCAAATAACAACGTTTTTGGCTGTCAAGGAATTACATACACGCAATTTGGTGATGTGGTTTTTGGCTTACAACGTTGGTTTCTTTGTTGGTAGAACTAATTTGGCTTTATATTAGAGCATATAAATGTAATTTTTGACATCTTGATTGGCTTATTCAAACTTGAACATATTTAGTATGTGTTTTTGACATTACGTGTTTGATGTATATTTGGAAAGAACATATGTACCCCTTTTATTTGATTGTTTCTTCTTAGACAAGTTGCAAGCTGTTTATTTTTTATTCCTTCTCGTTATAGAATAGCTGTATGACAGGTGTTCTAGGGAACCCTTATTTTGTTAAGTTGTACTATAATAATATCATTGTGATATCTTTCCTTATAGAATTTGTATTTCTTTATTCCACATGATTGAGATATAGTATTTTTTATGTAAAAGGATCATATTAGTCAGCTAAATTCATGTGGTGAAACATATTATAAGCAGAGGTCTCATTTGACTGACGTTGCCTCTCTCTCTCTCTCTCTCTCTCTCTCTCGGCTATACTTTTGGGACTTGATCCTGTTAAGATTACTGAGAATCATATTGTTGCAAGTGATTTTCTTTTTGTGAATGGAAAATTATCTTTAGAAGTTTTGGCATCAATTCTTCAACACACGGTGGGCATGGTATTATTACCATTTTGTGTTGATATTGATAGTGCTTAAACTTTTTTTTGTATTGGTGAATAAAATCTTGTAAGTTCAATCATTCGTGGTAGGGGCCACTTTTTTTAATTGATAGACTGTGGTGTGTTTTTCTAGTTTCTAAACCTATTGGTAATTTAACGAGACATTCTCTCTCAGGTTCTTACTTCTGAGAAATTAAAGCCCAAAACATCAGTTAGAACTCCTGAGCTGAATGTTGCAGGCAAGAGTGGGCCACAGCAACCCTCCTCATTACACATTTCTAATCTGTCCATTCGTGGTGGAAACGCAAAGTCAGATGCTCCAAAGACATCTGGGAAATTTACTGATCTTAAATCGGTGATGTGGGAAAATGGTCATTCTCCCACTTCCAAGGATGTTTCATCTCCAACATTATTTTCTAACATCAAATCTGGAAACAATCTTGCGGCTTCTTCTGCACCTGTTTCTACACCCTTGAGGAACCCCAATAATCTGAAATCTTCCATAGACCGGAAGCCTTCTTCAGTGGATCCAAAATTAGGCTCCACTATGGATAAGAAGCCCTCCTTGTCTCAAGTACAGAGTCGCAATGATTTTTTCAATCTCATTAAAAAGAAAACTATGATGAACTCCTCTACTGGTAATACTGATTCTGCTCCCCCGCATTCCTCTCCCACTATGGAGAAATCTGTGGAATTAGTTGGGGATGTAGTTAGTCCTCCTTCATGTCCTCAAGCTCTTGGAAATGTTGCTGAAGTAACTATTAATGGTGATGCCCATGAAGAGGCTTGCAGATTTCCTGATAGCAAAGAGAAAGATTCAGTTCAAAGTGATACTGTGTATCCTGATGAGGAAGAGGCTGCATTCCTTCGTTCTCTTGGGTGGGAGGAAAATTCTGGTGAGGATGAAGGCCTTACAGAAGAGGAGATCAAATCCTTCTATCAGGAGGTAAGAACCACTTAATCCCCCTTTTGTTTTCTGTCGTTTGGAATCATTCATTATAAATTGGATTTGCGAGGTTTCTTTATTCATTTATGAACCAGGTGGGCAATGTGTAGTGCAGAGTCTACTCACAACTTGTAAATATTGCAGCTGGCTAGAAAATTTATATTTATATACATAATGTAGTCATGCTTGGGATCAAATTTTTTGCCGTCTATTAAGCTTTTATTTTGCCTAGGAAGGTTAAGCGATTTGTCTTGAGTAACTTTAGTAAATTATAATTATGTGCCCTACAAAATAATATTGGGTATTCGGGCGGACGTTATTTAGTAGGGGATTTATACTTTGAGTTTCAAGTTTGTATTTGTCAAATGCCTCTAGGATTTTGTTGCAGTGATCAACAAAATCAGGTTTGCTTATTCTTTGTGGACTCTGTTTTCCAGTTGGAGTTGGGGCGTGCTGCCACATTCAAGCTATGTCTGAGCATGCAGCCGAAGTTGTCCAAGTTGTTTGAATCTCATGCAACTAACTTGAGTGGAGCATCAGCTGAATCAAGCTCTTCTGATTCTGAATCCGATGCTTGATGTAGTTCTATCATGGATAATTGATCCAAAATTCAATTTGGTGGCAGATGGCTAGTTCTGTTCCCTTTTGATTTGAAAGAAGGCTGATGATGTGGGTTGAAGGAAAAGGGTAGGTTTTGAATCCTGCATTTTGCAAATATGGGCAATAAGTTACAGGTGCATCAATCCTGCCTGCATAACCCTTTTTTCTTTTTCAGTTGAAACTTATAGGTTGGTTAATTAGGCTTAGCGTAGGGGCTAGTTTGTCTGCTTTGAAGGCGCTGGCAATTGCATCTTTTGGGGTATTTTGATCCTTTATTTTTCTTCAAGAGGGTTTGATTTTACATGATAAAGTTTACGATGTTTTCGGTCAATTTTACGGGAAAAAAGGAATTGAAGTTTACTTCTAATCTTAGATCATGTCGATATGATATTTCCTATTTTGATCCATTATATCCCTTGCAAATCTCTGTTTGCAGTTTCTAGAAAAATGTCAATAAAATCACATGAATGAAGATAAAAAAAAAAAAAAAATACGTAAAGTTCAAACCCTCTTCATGTATTAAAAAACAAAAGGTAAAGAGATCCAGTTGAAACAGTTATGTTCAGCATCAACGTTTCGTTAACCATTGACAATTTACTATCTTCCGTTTTTTTAATATAAAATCTAGTCGACTTTTTTGAAAAAAATTAAAGGAGTTAATTAAATTATTTTAAAATATTGATATTTTTAATTTTTTTTGTCTTATTTGTAGTATTAGAAGGCGTATTTTTTATTTCCACTTAAGAGAGTACAGTTTACTTTTTATTTCCTCTTAAGGGAATACAGTTGATTTCCTTCTAGGTGTTAAATTTTTTTTTTTTTTGGAAAATTCATATGAGGTTCTTTTAACAGAAAAAAAAAATCCAAAAAAGGTCCAAAGATTCTAAAAAAGTGAAAATCTTAGAAAAAGTCTAAGGGTCTTTTCTAATATAAATTTATTAAAACTTTAATAATTATATCAACCCTGTTAATAAATAAAGTTTTAATGAAATTATATTAGAAAAGGTTTTGGGGCCTTTTTTGAGATTTTCAGAATCTTTGGATATTTTTTGAGTTTTTTTTCTATTAAAAAAACCCCCAATATGAATTTTCCCTTTTTCGTTACAATTAGTGTTATAATATTAATGAACCCCAACCTTTTAAAAAAAATATATATAGATGACAACTTAAAAACCGAACTTACAACAAAAGACAATTAATTAGTAGGGAAAATTAATTACAAACACTTTTGTTCTACTAAGTCCTTAAATGAACTGGACATACATTCAATATGACAGGCCTTGGAACACCCATTTTTGCTAGAGCATCTACAATTTTGTTGATGTCCCGTGGAATATGACGTAAGATAACTTTCCAATCCTTACCCATTATCTCCTTAATTTGTACTACCATTAGACTTCCAAAATGAATTTGCCCATTTGATATCCTGTTAATAAGCTCATTTACATCGGACTCTAAAATTATCTTCTTTAAGCCAAAATCCTATGACATTTTCAGCCCCTTAAATAATACAAGAAAAATATCACCTGACATAAAAAGATGGAGTTACCCTCCGCTGAATAGCACAAGCTCGGATCATCAAAAGACCCTATCAAGCTTTCTGAAGAAATTCCATTTCTGCCATTTGAAGACCAGAAAGGCCCCTATAACACGCCCTCTAGCGGCATTCTTCTGTTGTCTTGTCATTACAGGAGCCAACTTCTTTCGTGAACCCAGCGAACCACTCTCCTCTACTATCTCTCAAGAGTCCCCTACAACCAGCCTGGGACATGCCTGTAACTGTAGCCCCATCAACAGTTATCTTAACCCAACACTCAGGAGGTTTCTCCCATGACAGTTTACCTATAGAGAGTTGAAAATTCCTTGAATAACTCGCATTCAACCCAATATCATGAACAATTGCAAATCTTTTCCAAGACTGTAAGATAATATCTGCAGATTGATGGGCTTCACCAAATTTCTTTTAAAGATGAATAGATTTCTCCACCCCCACGATTTCCAAATAGCTACACCAAAGATAAAGTTCCAGTAAGATCCCACTCCTCTTCCTAGCTTACCTTTTAGAACCATAGCCACCCAATCCCGAAGTCCCACCGCAAAGAACGAAGAAGCATACCTAAGATGAATTAGCTTAGCCCACATATGCTTCCCAGAATATGCAACGTGTCTTCTATACCAATGTTGCAAAACTCACAAAGGGCCGAAGATTGGGACCAAGTGATTCTCTATAAATTAGTTGGTAACTTATTCAATATTACCATCCACATAAAAGTTTTAATTCTTTTTGCCCCTTTACGCTTCCAAATTTCTTCGTACAGTTTATACTGCAGCTACTGTGGATTTCCTTCAATGAGAAAGTAGGCATTTCAAATGAAGAAATTACCATCACTTGTTGATCCCCATACCACAACATCATGTCTCGCCTCAGATCTAGGTGGCAAGGATGAAGAAAGTCTTTGAATTACTGCTGGTTCAACAATACTTGATAGCCTATCAAAGTCCCAAGTTTCTCTTAGAACAGACTCTGCAACAAAGGATTGATCTTCCTCCACAAATAATTGTCTCATACATAATTCTTCTAACTTTTTCCTATTGACTAACTAGTGATCATTAAAGAAGCTCACCATTTGCTCGTTCCTTACTTCCCACTTTGTTCCCAAATCAATAATTTTTTTGTGTGGAATTAATGAATTTCCACAACTTTGAGTCACTTGACTTAATTGATAGATCTTAAGAGATTCTTCCTCATGCAATATATATCTCTGTTGGAGAATGTCGGCCAATTCTGGATCTCGTCCCTCTTTGGAATCATAGAGATAAGTGTCCTATTCAAATCAACCAGCGTATAAATCCAATCACTAGGATTAATATTCATAATAATAATAATAACGAGTGAGTGGATATTAAAAAAAAACGATTCTTTTTCTTGAAAACCCAGAGTATCGTTTCACTATATATGATATGTCACTATATGTGCTGGAACTCTTTTCTATTTCAATTCTATTATTATTATAGAATTGAAATAGAATTGAAAAAATATTGAAATTTAATAAAGAAGAATCAAATACAAATAAACATAAACAATTTAACTCGGAATACTTTTTTAACTAATGAGTAAAGAGAATGACCTATCATGCTCCAATTGGTTTTATAAAAGATGATAGGGAATCTGTCGACTCCAGGAGCTTTGTAACATCGCATAGAAAACAACATGTTCCTAATTTCTTCATTAACTGGTAAGTTAGACAATTCTATCATTGTTATAAGATCAATAACAAGGAATTTGGATTTCATATGTAACAAAATTGAATCTTGGCTTTCGGTACAATAAAGAGACTTAAAGTAGTGACCAACCATCTTCTTTAACTCTTCTTCTAAGTTGGCAAGAGGTGTTAATATCAATCTTGATAGTTTCCCCTATTATATTCCCAATCCAAGTTAAAGTGTCCTTATCATACTCCAAGAAAACATCCGGCATCCTAATCCATACCGCCATTTTATCTATGGTATCCTTTCATGGTTGAAACTATGGTTCCCAGGGTCGCACCATTAAATAGTGATCAAAGAGCATCGAAATTCCACTAGTCAAAGCTTTGAAATAATCCTCCCTATTTGAAAGTTTGACCACAAAATAACCATTGCCAATATTGATCAAGCTAATGACCCCTCTTTGATCCCATAGTGATTGAAGTATTGAAAGAAGCATCAGATAGCCAATATTCTTTCCTAGCGATTTCACAATCACCACTCTATTTCATGCCTTATATAGTTGTTTCTTCATTTTCCCAGAGAAGGAAAATGTTGGAAAGTTGCGGTTTGGATCCTCCCTGATATTACAGAATGGCTCACTATCCTCTTTGTTTGGTTCATTCTGGCTTTTACCCGACAACGCATCATTAAACATTTAATTCTCGCTATTTGAATCACCATCATCCTTTCCATTTATGTTTATGCCTTGTAGTTTCTTAGCAAATGATGGTCTAGTTGCCCACTGCCTCTTTCCCTCACCTCCCAGCTTTGGCCATTCTTTATCCTTAGTACTACTCCCTTCGTTCTTAATCTTCTTAGAACTCCAGTGTAGTAAGTCATCCTCTTCCTTTGAAGAGGGAACCTGAGCAGAAGCTTTCTTAGAGAGCACTATTGCCATTTTTTGTATTAATGAACGAACTTCTATACAACTATTTGGGATAAAGTTGACCCAATGCATTCATTGGGTTATGTGCTAACCGCTAAGTTGGGATAAAACCTTGCCAAGCAGACCTCATGAGGAGGGTTCACCCAGCAGACTTGGGTGTCCAAAGCCACACTAGGCCGGGTCAAAACATTATGCCCCACTTTTTAGATATGTGGTATTTTGATTGCACATTTGTATGAACACTGATCAATGGGTTTTTTTAGTTATTGTTTTTCTTCGCATATTTTGTGCAAAAAATTGATTATGATTATAAAGGAGATCTTGTGATATTAAAATATCTTAAATTAAATTTTAAGTAAAAATGATGTTTACCATTTATTATGTTACAAAATGTTATTTTTCATTCTAATATTATTTGAAGATTTTTTATTTTTAATATTATCACCGGTATTTGGTTTGGGGATCTTAGCAACACAAAGGCGTCATCTAAAACTTTAACTTTAGCAACACAAAGGTGTCATCTAAAACTTTAACTTGGATCTTACACCGCTACACTAACTCTTAACTCTATGTTGGTAAGATTTATTATAGATGACAATAATTTTATAATTTTGTTCCTGTCTTGGTACCAAGGTCAAAGTTGACCCAGCACCAAACTGGGCGAGGCTGAGTACTGAATATTTATTGGACTAGATACCAGGCTTCCAAGACAACCTTGCGATTGAATGAAGACGCCGACGCCTCGCAGTGGAGCCATCTTGCGCTAAAACCCAATGCCGCGTAAAATAATATAATGAAACAAGTACATAACTATGTAAGAGTCGACTTAAAACGTAGTCGTTTTCAGAGAAATGGCTGAGATTATATATCAGGAAGAATTAGATTGCCTTGTTCACACTATTATTTTCAATCGTATCATGTATAACTGCTTGAAGTTAATGATCTGATCCAAATGCAGCAACGTCTTTATTCTAAGTGGGCTACAATAATAAGATAAACTTCCAAAATTCAAACAAACAATTGACGCGGAGGATCAATAACTTAATCACGAATTAGGGGGAAGACAAAAGAACTTGATCCCCAATGAAAACCAACCAATGACTGGAATCAGCCGACCAACGATCAATCTAAAGTAACAAGTAGTATAAACCTACTTCGATACTCAATATTGTGAGCAAAATTTACGTTTATTATTTACATGAGGTGGGCTGCTTCCCATTTCACGTGAGCAGGATGATACACGCCTCCTGATAGAATTTAAAGCTCCTAACGATATATTGGTCCGCCCCTACTCAGGATGAGAAGTCCAATAAACCAGTCCACTGCAAGCAAAGCGGTTTAGGTTAACATGCAAGCAAGCAAAGAGAAACAGGGGGTGAGGTGGTTGATGTTATAGAGAGAACCATGATCAACCACTATTTGGGAAAATCTCGCCTACATTTAGGATAGACATAGTGGAAATATCAATTCAAGTTCTTGACACTTTACAACTGATGCATTAGAAAGCAAGAGCATGTTTTTGGTTGAGAGAAAGACATCAACAGAATATGGTTCATTTAATTTGATTTTAAAAAATGTCTAGAAAATTCTAATTAGAAACGGTGAGAAACCTCCAGAAATAGCTAAGAATCCATTGAATCTGTTATCAGGTTCACTTTGAGAAAATTACGCTGAAAACACTTTCAATTATTCGTTTTCCTAGAACTCTCAAGTCTCAAAACATTTGATTTTTTTGAAGTCTTACAACACAAAATTCTCTAAAATTCAACAAACAAAATGATGAACGGCTTGATGCATTAAAACTGGAGGCAATCTCCAGCAGTAATAAGCTTGTGCAAACATTGTCTTTCCATTCAAGCAAGGGAAAGAGGGATGAAAGGGCACTGATTAATAATTAAAGTTCGAAACAATACTTGCCTGATCAAGATAAATACACACTGCAAAACACCGGCTGCTCCTGTCCATACTGGAGGGGCAGATTTATCAATTGAATCTTGTATCAGAAAACCCACTGATCCGGCTAAAGAAACGAAGGATATGACGTAAGCAATGAAGAGCCATAGCTTCAGTCTGTTTAAAGAGTGTTAAAGGTTAGATCGAAATAAAAGACATCCAACAATAAACTGTCAGTTTTAAAATCACAGCTTTAGGAGATTATGGATAGAAGGATGGCCTACAGATATCAACTTGTAAATGTGAAACATGCATGCCTGCAGAAACACTCTGGAAAAAATGCATTTTGTTTTCACAAATAAAAGCTTGATCAAACCAAGTCAGAAATCCTTGGCAACAACCCTGAGAGAGAGGGAGGGGTGGCGGGAGATCACTGGAGATGAATTTATCAACTCCAAACATTCTCTCAATACATTGTCTGCTATGAGACTTAGAAATAAAGTTCCATGTGTGAAACAGTAACTTCACATGTCAAAAGTCTGGGGACTCTGACGTCCGAATCAGAGCATAAATCACAACATTGCTACTGCTACTATGTAAGATAAAATATGGATTGTATAAAATAAGAACACTTATAATCTCCTATCACTTTCAATATTATCTCTTGTACGGACCAAGCTAACATTGCAATTTTCAAGTGACCCCATGTATGGCACAGCTGGCTCTCATTGCATGTGTTTTTTATGATGGCAGGATATAACATTGGCATTTGTTCTTGTTGGCGACAATTTTGGTCTAAAAATGGTTGATTTACATCTAACACATGCACATTTTATTAACCCTCCCGAGGTTCAGTTAACCCTAGCAACTTTCAAACAATGAATGTAGTAAATTAGCACATAAAAGCCTGGATCTAGTGATCTTCTAAAACCAAGATGCATTTTTTCTTATCACATGTTAGTTTGAACACCTTAAGACACACACAACTTGAGAAATCTTAGGATACTTCGGTACTGCTTTAGGACACTTCAGTATTGCTTGCAAAGTTATGCCAAGACCAAATTCAATTATCTATATACTCATCACCACACGCTGTTCCTCAGATCTCAACCTATGTACAGGAAAACTATAAACTGAAAACAAAAAAGTGTTTCATACATAGTTAACAGCATGTTCAGCAATCTAGTAACTGGACTACAGCTAAATTTCCTGCTTCTATGTTACTGACTCACGAGTCATTAGAATACAATTGGTCAATTACCCGCAGCCAAGCCTCCAGAAAACTGATTAGGGCTTCTGACTTCTTTTCCTTTTTCTTCTTTTATTGGTGCTCTATGAAAGGCAAAACCAAAGCAGTCGATTGAAAAGAAATGTAAATATCACCAATCAATCGTCTACGTGAATCGTTTAGAAGTTTTTAGTATGAATGTTGTCAATGAAAATACCAGTCGTATAAATCCAGAGAAGTTGCCATTCTGAATATACTACAAGAAAACTCTCGGGTGCTTCAAATAGACATTATTTTTTTTCCAAACTGCTGGCATAACGGTGATCGATTTTGGCCATAATTAGGAGCATTGAGTTACAAGGAGAGTGCGAATAAATGAAGAAATGCGAAATTGACAGGAGAACAACTAAAACCAAAGGACAGCTACCACCACACACACAGTGAGATTAACGAAAACAGGAAGGAACAAGCCAATAGCTGATGAATTACATACCTCCACTCGCCATCATCATAGGGAGAATAATCAATGTCTTCTTTCCTGACGCAGTTGAACATCAAAGCCGCCAAAGATGCGAAAATTCCTTAAAACATGAAGCAGGAAAAATCATAAGACGCATAATTTAATTAAACCCTGGCAGGTAAGAATGTCTTTTTTTTAAAAAAAATGGAGATATATACCAGGGAGGTAGTGAAGGAAGGACACCTTGACGGAGCTGCATACCACAGCATCAACCCAAATCCACCAGCCTGCGCCGAAGACGGAGCCTGCAACCCCAGGCCCAAAGATTTCCCATAGTTCCATTAATTCCATGTCTCTTTCTTCTCTTTTTTAATGATCTTAATTTCTTGCTTCACGACCACGCCGAAATCAGGCACGCACCTTTAAACGGCAGACCTTCCCTGCCGCGCGGGATGGTGCTGGATGCTCGATTTCTCCGACTTATCCCACTTTGTCCTCCTCCGAATTGTTGCTACTGTTGCGTGGGTTTGAGGTTTTTTTACTTTTTGCCCCCTTTCTGGTTTGACCTCGTTCGCTTACGATTTTCCCCCTCCGCCTGTGTTACTATCATGTTAAGTAGGTCTAAATCAAGAAAGAGAGTTGGGTAGGTATAACGTAATATCACGTCTTATATTGACATCTTCTCATTATTTTTATTTTTTATTATCTCTCACAGACGGGCCAGTTATTAAAAAATAGAGAAAAAAATATTGTGATATTTTAAATTAATTACACGAATATATTTAGAGATGTTACGGATATCTCACAAATGGGCCCAGCCCAATAACCAGGGAGTCTAGTCAAAATCGTTTCAGTTATGCTCATAACCGCTTCCTTGAAAATAGGAGTGGTTTTATCAAGAATATCTATAGTTATGGTAACCGCCTATGAAAGAAGGAGATTATTCAAAAACGCATATCTTGATATCCCTAAAATAAAGGATAAATCCAACAGATTAAGATAGGGCCCAGGTACGCCTATAAATAGGATAAACCCCTTACAAGGTACACACTTCTGAAACCCTAGCTTTTCTATTCACACAGCGCACACACACCACCCCCTCTGGCTATCATTAGCCTGCCGTATACTCTCGAACTATGTGGACTTTGATCCACACTGTGGTACGTAGGAGCCCGGGATTTCACCCCGGGCCAAGTCTAACCCAATTTGTGATCCACACCGGATCAAGAGATGATGAAGAAAAATGAAAGAGATCTGGCTCAGAAGTTGGTGGGGATCCCGTGGTTTTGTGAGGAACAATTTTATTTAAAAAGAAATTAAAATGAAGTAATTATGCCTTAATTATAATTTAAAATTAAGTTTGATCGTTAACTTCCATGTGACACTCCAAATATCCCTCAATTTGTCACCTCATTGCCACATGGAACCTAATGTTATACCTGGGATTTTTTTATAAAAAAAATTCGCTCTCCCCCTCTTCGCAAGATTCTTTATTTATTCAGCTTCCCCCACCGCCGTCTCCTCCTCTGATCTACACATCATCTATGGCTCCAGCTCCAGAATCTTAAGCGAAGCCTCCGCTCTGAGAGAGAAAGACGACGTGAGTTGAAGCGAGGAGAAGACCAGAGTGGCATTTTGGGAGTAGATTCATTATCATCTTGAATGCGAAAACCGAGGACGAGATCGAGTGGAGTCGCAACGAAGAGGAAGGCTGCTATTAGGACAAAGAGGAGTTGGGTCGTCTTCATCACCAAGTTGAGGAAGAGAAGACGCGACTAAACGACATTGAAAGGACCAGTATAAGTTCTTTGCAAGCGAAACAATAATCAACAAAAAATTGTAAAAGCAGAAGAAAGAAGACCCATCATCATCAACTGGGGCTTAAAAATTCCTCATGAAAAGGGGTTTGACCACCACCATCACTTCTCGTTCTTTCAACTTATGAATTTCCTCTTTGAAACAAACGCCTTTGTCTACTACATCATACATAGTCCTCTACACTCGTCATGTCCTTCCACTCTAATCTCCATTTTCAACGCTTCAATGACTCAATCTTATCTGAGGGCTCACCCACAAACATGCCCAACCACCGCTAAAACAAAAGCCCACCATCAAGAGCTCCTTCGACCCAATAGAACAAACAAAGCAAATCCATACAAACGGATGTGAATCACAACATTAATTGGATTATTGTGACACATATGCGCTATAGAAGGCAAAGTGCTTCTGCAAATAAAAAATCCGACCCTCCCCGAGGAAAACGAGCATGACCTGAAACCTTCGACAGAAATGAGGAATCCACATCTGAGAATGTCAGGGTAGCTCTGAAGATTAGGGGTTTTAACGCAGTCACCAACTCGCATGGCTCTATCATTATGAAGGATCCGATAACGCCGGTTGCCACTGTAGATGAAAGTTCCAGTACTAGAAGAAGGGCTAAAAGCAATTTTAACAAGAAAGTTTTATGTAAAGGGTATCTGGCACCATTGAGTTTTTATGGGTGCAAAAATGTACACAAAGTTTACAAAATGGTGCCATAATACCAATGATGTTAACTCTAGTAATGTTGACAAAGAGAAAGCATATGGTTTAGATGGTGTTGAGGCAATGTTGTAATGCTGATGTGGCCATTTTATATTTTTATATCCCTGGTGTGTGAATTGAAAAAAGAAAAAATGATCCTTAGCTTGTTGGCCATTACAGTCAAATCGATAAAACAGTATTGTTAAAGTTAGAAAGGTGATCAGGAATGAAGTTAACCAAGCCTATCTGTCTTCGACCTCTGATCTATTCCCCTTCTTGAAAGGAAGAGAGAAGGCAGCTAAGGTTTTTTATTAGGAAAAAAAATCAGAAACGCCAGAAATAGGCGGAAGGACAAGTTAGATGGGCGACCCAATAAGGCTTCAAATATGACCTGAAAAGAAGGAGTATTCTCTAGCGTGTGAAGTACCAATTCTGATGATGGCTTCCATGGCTGGTCTCTGTGCTCAGTCCTTGATGTCGTGTTGTTCTTTGGCCAATAGTTTACTGGTTTTATCCTTCCATACTTTCTTGATCTCTATAGTTTCAAGTATGATTAACGGACCCAACAAGGCTTCTAATATGAGTAATTTCATGTTGATTTCAAGTTATTCTTTGTCCCGGGTCATTATTATTTCATTTTATTTTGATCCCCTTCTCTGCCTCGGGGTTCTAAGTTAATATTCTCACAGATATTTTAAAATCTCAAGGCCCATCTCTTGCTAGTCTTGCTTTTATGTTCTTCAATTTCCACAACTTGTTTGATGATCGGAATAAAATAAGTGTGCAGCTCATGCCATTCCAGCTCAATAATCAGCTTGTGGCGACGGCTTACTCACTTGATTTCCTCTACCAGACAAAACTTGCGGTTTGATTTTTTTTTTTTTTTTATCTGATGTTTCGTTGATTTTATCAATATTTTTCAGAATGAAGCTAGGCAATAAAGGATTTCATCTCCCTCTTCACGTGGTTTAGTCTACTTTAATTTTAATTTTTAAATCATCAAATGGAGTAACATATAACAGGTGGAAGCTGTGTGAGGCCCACATAATATAAAGTGACTGACATTTTGCCCCATTTAACGTTTATTTTGCGAACTTTGTATACATTTTTGCATCCATAAAACCTTAATGGCATTAGATGCCCCTCATATAAAATATTGCTAAAATTGTACCTTAACCTTTACAAGATTGGTTTCATATTCTGACATGATAGCATTGCTTGCGTCTCTACTTCGTTGGAATTGGATGTGAATGGACATTGATCGAATGTAAAGCTTCAAAACTTATAAGTGATTGAACAACGTCCAGGTAGGGCCTGTGGCTTAAGGTAATGTGACAACTAATAAAGCATCCATGGTAGCATATGAAGAGCCAAAAAAATGAGGATATAATGGTCAAAGTTAACCTTATCACCAATGGGGACACTTAGAAGACAAAATTGAACTTAAAAAAAAAAAACTTTAGGATAACTATTGCTCTCACTGAAATTTTTTAAGACAAAATTAAACCCTAAACTTACATCTCAATCAAGTAGCCATTCGTGTAATGTTTTCTTTGCCAACTTCATGTAATTATCTAAAGGGGCTGGCATTGTGGATACAAACTAAGCCCTGTCAATATAAATCTCGTTATTCATTTTCATCAATTAAAGTTGAAACGAGACAAAATAAAACTCAATGTATTTGATTTTTAGTCAAATAATGCTTTGGCATAAATAAACATGCGACATCCAACACCAGACTGCTATAAAAATGGCTCATTAACCAGGGTTGTTGATTATCCAGCACTAGTACATAACTTCACTCATAATGATATTTTTTTTACGTGTATTTATTTTAGATGATACATACAATTTATATTCTTCATGCACTTCAAGTATTGTCAAGCCCGAGAGTCTCTGACAACATAAGCAGTGGAGGAGGCCCTAGGGCTGATTTTTTCTTATCTTATGTATTTATATATATGTATTACATAATATTTTATTTTGGCTAATAATTTAGTCTTAACTAAGTATTTTATTCTACATATTTTACTCTTTCTAATAGGGGTAATATTGTGTTAATTAGTAAAAATTTTGGGATAATGATTTTGACATAGTTTTGAGTTTTTACAATAGATGACTATATATATGTAGAGGATGATTAATGGCTAATTTTAATCAATTTGGATTTATTATTTGACTGTCTTATGATTTTATAATAAATTCTCTTTTAAGAAATAGTTTATAAGTTTATATATTTGCTTAGCTGAAATTTAATTAGATCTTTATATTTTTGGGTTAAGGTGCAAAAATACACATAAGCCTTTTCTCCAGGAGCAAAAATACATATATACTTTTTTGAAGAGCAAAAATACACACGTGGTTAACATTTTGGTGCAAAAGCAACATCCCATCATTAAGTCACTGCTCACCGTGATGAGAAAGAAAGAGATGAGGTGAACAGTAACATAACGATGGTGAACAGTGACTCAACGGTGGGATGCGACTTTTGCTCCAAAATGATAACCATATGTGTATTTTTGCTCCTCAAAAAAGCATATGTGTATTTTTACACCTTAACCCTATGTTTTTTTGAAATATTTTTTGGGGTTCATATTATATTTATTTTATTTTCTCCAGTTATTTTGTTTTGAGGTAGGTGGAATATGTATTTAAGTGTTAATTTTATTAAATTTCATTATATATATTATTATTATGATTGTATTTGTGATATCTTTAGGATAATATTTGATTCATTACTTATTGAACTGTAAAAGAAAAGTAAAATTCTTATTTAAGATAACTACTAAAAATGTTATAATCTTATATCTTATTTTGATTTATAATTGTTGGTTATTATTTATTTATATTTTTAATGTTATGTGATATTATTCAGTAAATAGTTCAACATATTTATTTTTTGACCCGGGCTAAAAATATTTTTTGGTTCCGCCACTGAATATAAGTGTTACCAAACAATGCATGCCCTTCCTAGTACTATCACACATGAATTTATAATACCACAAAACGCTTTGATCAATTGATAGAGAGTTGCTCTTGTTTAATCAACGGTCCCTCAACTTTGAGATTTGAGAACACAATAATATTATTTGTTAGGTGCGTTGCATGAAAAACCGGTCTTCTCATGCCTCAAATCAAGATTAATATAGGCTCGTGAAGTTCCTCATAACAAGGGATTGGTATGGGACACGAGGTGCGAACAAAGAAAAAACCAAAAAAAAAAAAACACGAATTTATATGCTGATTGCCCTTCGCGGGTAGTTCGAACCATGCCCTTACAGGGCAAAACAGGAACTTACTATAATCATCGTTTTTTACCCGACGCTAACACATATGGACCGTTTTAAAATCAACAAGAAATTGTCTATACAGTACAATGAAAATTAGACTCTAGACACGTGCGATCGCGGGAAAATTGGAAGAGAATGAAGGAAAAGACTTAAAATAAATATTTTAAAATAATATAATTAGTTTTTTGAATATTAAAAAATAACGCGGCAGTCAGCAGAGCATCAGAAAATACCCGCTTATAAAAATATCTGTCAAAAGGAACCTCCCTCGCTGCCTGCAAGAAACGCGAATCTCTCCCCCTTACTTTTCTTTCCCCGTTTTCTTTTCTTTTGTTTTTGGTCTTGAAAGCGAAATCGAACTGCGAGAAAACAAATTAGTAAAAAACGGATCGGAAAGAATACGAACCAGAATAACTGAACCCTAACCCTAGGCCGGGGCTTATCCTAACCTCCCCCTCACACTGTGTACGTGAATACAGAGACCGAAGTCCGATTAGGTTTTTAGAGCCAGGGTTCTTCACAGTGGTAAGGGCAACCCGAGCGAGGTTGGAGCAGGACATAGGATAGGGTTCGGATTTCAACGATGGTATGCTCAAGTAATTATTTGGTTTTTGGCCGGCGATGACCGGAGGCCAATGTCACCGGAGGAAGAAGATGAAGTGCAGGGTTGCGGAAGGAGGTTGTGGAACCGAGGACATGCCTTCCCCGGTTTCGAGGGTTCCGGTTAAATCCCTTGGGATCCAACCGGGAAATTCTGATAATTCCGCTGCACTTGATATTGATTACTACTCGCAAGCCATAAAAACGCTCAGTGAGCGCTCGCCTTTTGATGTCGCGGAAGATACTTCAACCTCGACGGTGCCCACACTGCCCAGTGGGTGCGCAAGCTTCTTAAACCGCCATTCTGAGAGTCGTAGGCGCCACAAGAAGTGCCATTCAGGTGCAGACAAGAAATCGTCTAGAACAAGTGAGAAGTCGCGTAGTTCAAGCTTCTGGGTTGAGACTGAGGATTACTTTAGAGACTTGAAATTGCCGGACATAGACACCTTGTTGGAGGCATCATCCCCTTTCAGTTTAGCCGCTCGGAATTGTTTTTCGATTCCATCAGTGGGAAATGCTACCAAGTCAAATGTAGCTAGTTTCGAGGATGACAAGGAGACTGATGGAAACCTAAATAGCGAGGATGTTAAGAATGAGGACCGCGTCGTGAAAAGTAACAGTGTTGTAGCTGGAGTTTTGGCTCAGGTTGACAAGGGTCATGATGCTTTTGATTCGTCTAGTAGTTTAGAATGGTTTTTAGGATGTAGGAATAAGACTTCTCTGATTTCTGAGCGCCCTTCGAAGAGGAGGAAGCTTTTGGGCGGGGAAGCTGGGTTGCAGAAATTCTTTATGGCCGGTCCTTGCGATGGAGACTCTCGTTTGTGCCATTATTGCTGCAGGGGAGACCCCAGTAGAGAGTTCAATCAATTAATTGTCTGCGTTATTTGTAAAGTTGCTGTTCATAAGAAGTGCTATGGTGTGCAAGATGATGTAGACGAGTCTTGGTTGTGCTCTTGGTGCAAGCAGAAGGATGGCGTTGATGAAATGGTGCATCCTTGTGTGCTTTGTCCAAAGAAGGGTGGTGCTTTAAAGCCTGTTCATAGACATGCGGAAAGTGTCGGGTCTGTGCAATTTGCTCACTTATTTTGTTGTTTGTGGATGCCTGAGGTTTATGTTGAGGATCTGAAGAAGATGGAGCCTGTTATGAATGTAGGAGGAGTCCAGGAAACCCGGAAAAAATTAGTCTGTGATATTTGCAAGGTGAAGTTTGGTGCATGTATTCACTGTTGCCATGGTACGTGTTGCCCTCTGGAACTACCCAATTTTTGTTTTTTAGGCTGGTATTCTGGAGAACATTCTAGTGTTTGGGATCTGTTGATCATTATGCATCCGTTTTTAATGATTTTGGGGTCATAGTCACATCTTTGTATTTGTCTACATCAATTGATTTCGGGGTACTTGCTAATGAAAGATGTCCGATTATTTTGTGCAATTTTGAAAATAGTTTGTGTTTGAACTCATTTTAGTGGATGCAAGTGACTTTATCTAATGCTTTTTAGCATTTGATCCTTCTGTTCTATGTTTTATTAACTATAAGGTCTGTATCAAGGTGCTGGCCGATCAATTCATCACCTTTGCAATATTTTTATGCGAATATTTTTTTAAGTGAAGGCTTACACTGTTAGAATTGTAATGATCATGAATGCAAACGTCAGACTGATCAAAGGATGAAAATTTAAAAATGCAAAATGCTGCTTAAAATGCAAGAACAATAAATTTTTACCGACTCAGACTAAATGGAGCGATCATTTTTATTGAAATGGTTTAAATTAAACTGTCAATTTGGTTAAACATTTGAGTAAACTTATTTATTTTATGATAAGCCCATGTTAAGCTGTGGGAATGTACAAGGAAGACTTTGTGAAATACTTCTATTTGGTATACGAGGTACACTTGGTGAAATACTTCTATTTGGGTGTTAATTCTTAGTAACAGAATGTCATATCAATATGACGTTTCCAATTTGAGTAGTAGCATTTTGTTAGACCCAGTTCTCATTCATATCTTTTATGCAGTCTTCTATGCCTTTTTTTCTTCCTCTTCTGTGAGGTTTTAAGCTTGGTACACCAAAAGGGAATGTATGCATTGGTTCCCATTTACATTATAGTGGCTAAACTATGATGAGATACATAAAAATATGAAGAATCTTACAGGTGGTGTTTGGTATGTGGATTCTTTAGTTTGCCAAGCACTTGAAACCTATTGATAAGATGTTTGGATGTAGCACTTATGAAAAATTTAAAACTTATGTGTTGCATATGTCCCGTCAGTACAAGGAGATTAGTTATTATTATTTTGTAATTTTGTATATCACATGATCCTGTCTTTTATTGGCTTGAGAGTCCTTACCAATTAGGATGCCTGCATACCAAAAGCTGCCTAAGTCTCTCTTTTGACTAGACCTTTTTCTTTAAAAACATAGAGTATAGACTCATAGCAGGGGGAGTGCTTTTTAACTCAGCTTCTAAAACGGACTTCGGATGGGAGATGGGGCTATGTTTGAAGCTAAGGTGGAAATAGGATGGTTATGCATTTGGTTTTTAAAAGGTAGCTTCTAGTCTGGTTTCATCGATGTTGACTAGGTGTATCTTGTGATTTGAATCAGTCTTCTGGGATTCATTTTTCCGTTCTGATGTGGTTTTTGCTAATTAACCTTGGGCTTTAAAGCATTGTATCTTCAAGATGAAGGGTGAAAATGGCCAAAGCACATTATTGGTTTGGAGTGTATCTGTTGTATAAATGGGAAAAAATCTCTGCTTAAAATGGCAGGTTTGCATCAGAGCCAATTTATTGATTGTTTCTACCAGGCTATTCTTCATCAATCATTTTGTATGTGCTAATGAAGAAAGTGCTTTCGTTGATCTTTTGCCAGGGTTATTGAATAGTCATCGTGATCTTTATTCTGTGTGACTGAAGGATGCATTGATTTCATTGCTCTTAAGGACTTCATTTGTAGCCTTGTTAAAGAAAGTTGTGTTACTGAAAGCTGGGTGTTTATGCTCTTAAAATGAAGTTGTTCTGACAACAGGACAGAAAGTTTTATAAGTTGATATATATGTTTATGTTTTGTGGTATAGCATTTTTTTTAATGGTTACAATGTGGATTACAAAACCAACCCTGTAGAAAGTTTACCGAAAAGGTCTACTGGAGGGGTTTGTAGTTGTGTGCAGAGAGAACATTAGAGAGGCTGATGTGATGGCTAAAAATGCTTTTGGTCTAGATAACTTTTGTCATATCTACCCCCCGGGTGCGCGGGCGGGGGGGGGGGGGTCTTTCTTACAAGAGTTGGGGAATGATTATAGATTTGGGGAAAATGATTGACTGACTGCTGTTCTGGTTTCATTTTTTTCCTGATGTTTTTGTAAGATTGTATCTTGATGCTCCTTGGATAATTCATGGTATCATATTTATTCAAGAAAAGAGGTTTGTAGTATAGCATTTGTGGTTCAGTTCTGGTTATGTGGCGTTTCCTTATATAAATGCTGTTTCCCCCCTACTTTCAAGTATCATGTTTGACATGTACTTTATAGCACCATCAACTGTTTGATGTATTGCTTGCTGCGTCTGGCATTCATTGATTCTATTCTTCTGAATGGTAGTTATTTTCAGTTGGTTAGATTTGATGTTTACTTTAATGGCTGGTGCCGAGTTTCTTCATTGTGTAATGTTCACTTCAAGTTTTTGTTTAGTAGCTTATAACTTGCTGCTGGGTGGTGTTACAGGATCTTGCAGGTCTTCTTTCCATCCTCTATGTGCTAGGGAAGCTAGCTACAGGATGGAGGTTTGGGCAAAAAATGGTCATGACAATGTGAGTGTGCTTTATTTGTTAAAACACAAATCCTTGATTCTTGTTTTCTGTCCTCGTGAAGAAAGGAAAGGAATAATAGACGTGATGTTTAGGATCAACTTAGGAGCAGCTCTACATTTCTAGCATCATTGCCCCCCCTTTAATCACAAGTGTCCCAACCTTGTTTGAGGAGTTGATTATGTTCTCTTATGCTTTGTATGATCAGATTGAGTTGCGGGTCTTTTGTTCCAACCACTCAGATATACAAGAGAACAGCACCATCTTGCCTTCAGGTGGCTCTATTGCTTTTTGTAGTGATTTGTCTTCTGCTGACAGCCTTCCGGCGGAAACAGGTTGCGGTTTGAAAACTGGTTGCCACAATGGAGACAATATTGGGATATTTTCTGATGGCAGCCCTGATAAATTGAGTCATAGTGAACCACAGGATGGAATGTTGTCTGATTGTCAGTTAAATGCTCAAGAAACGTCAGAATGCAGTGGTTTGCCACAACTAAGTAATACTGCAGTGGTGGGGAGGACTGGTGAGATTGCCAATGCATCTGACTCCCTTGGTTTTGCACTTGTTTTGAAAAAGGTATTTTGCATCAAAAGTAAATTCATTTTCATGTTTAGCATCTAGTGTAATTATCGTGATGTGAATCCTGAAATTGAAAGTTGCTCCTTGGCAGCTGATAGATCGAGGGAAAGTTGACCTAAAAAATGTGGCTTTGGAGATTGGCATTTCTTCAGAGACATTAAGCGCAAATATTAATGTAAGGCTAAAAATATTCTGTAATCTACCATGCAGCAAGTGGGTTGTGTGTTATTTCTGTGACCTGTGGTTTTCTCTTTTTTTGTTCTTTCAGGATTCTTGCATGGCCCCTGATGTGCAACTTAAAATAGTCAATTGGCTAAAAGCTCATGTATATACTAATGCATCTCAGAGAAGTTTGAAAGTCAAATTCAAGCCTGCCAATTCATCCAAGGCTGAAAATGGAATAACTGATGGTTCTGATACTTTACAGATATCAGATTCTGAGTTGCCAGATCCTGTTGCTGTTAAGTCAGTGCCATCGAGGAGAAGAACAACTGGTAATATCAGAAATTTGAAAGATAACAAAGTGATTTGTTCATCTGGGATGGTATCCTGTGAGAACGAAATGCCAATGGACAAGGTCAAAGGAGGTCAATCTGAACATGAAAATTCCAAAATATCAAATGAAGCATCCATTCCAGATGCAACTGAAATGGTAATTTTGTCTTGTATTAGTTAACCTTTTTGAAGCCTGATTGATTGAATATTTTGATACATAATTCTGTATGTAACTATGTATTATTATTTTTGAAATAAATGCATGATGAAGCAACTCAAAGTATTGTATCCCGATCATATTAGGGCTCATTATCAATGTGACAGTGTAGTCACATATAATCTAAGTTCTTGAAACGTTTTTGTTAAAGTTGCACTCTTTTGTGGTTCGCTCCTTCCTAATCTATTCTTGAGTTTGATTATAATTTTATTATATCAATTTGTGGCCCTGGTGCGAAGGGTGTGATCCTTGACTGGAAGACCTACTTACCAACCGCTTGGTCAGATTAATTACTAGTCCAGGACTGTGAAAAAAAATTGCTATGGAACTCTATTTTTCTCTTGCTCTCTCTGTTTGTACTCCTGAGCTTCCTCTAATTTTAGTGAATACTTTCGAATGCACAAGGTATTAAGGGAGTGGTGATTTGTCAAGTGAATGCTGTGTCTCAATTACATTGTTTGGCTTTTGACAGCTGGTGATGTTGTATGAGGGCATTATAATGCATTATAATTATTGCTTGTCTAATTCATTAAGCATGTTATTTTTGTTTGGGATCTTAATTTGGGATTTGGGATTTTTTTGTGGGTTATATGGTGAGATTTTGTATTTGATTGTTAGGATTTTGTGATATCTTATGCCATTGTGGTTTCCTAGTGGGGACTACCCCATTCAATATTAGTGTTGCTATGTTCTTAACTCATTTCACTTTTGGGTAATCATTTTGTTGGTTCGTAGTCCCTTGATTTTCATCCAACACCTATTGTTCTTGATGATATTTCAACTTGGGAGTGAGCCAAGTTGTGTATAGCTTTGATGGTCATTTGATGAGTTTATGGTGTTTCGAGTTTCTAATTTTTCTTATCTATTTACTTGTTCAGTGTATTGTAATTACAATGTGATTCTGATTGGCAGTGTATGTGCAATATTCACTTAGTTCATGTACTTGTTGCAGTAAAAAATGGAGGTATATTTATATTTTAGTTTTGACTTTTGAGAGCTTCCCTACGTTATTTGCTCCACTTTGATGGACAATAATTTTACTTTTTATAATCTTTTTATTTGCGTATATTTTTATTTTGTGTAGGAATTAACCAAGTCTGAGGATGCTTCTTTTGATTTCCAAGGTATGGCTTCATAATGAAACTATGGTCATGAGATGCAAGCTTATGTCTTTTTCTTGTTACTTGTTTCTACTTGGAATTACATGGTTTTATGTATGATGAAATTTGAGATTTGATTTTCATTGCAAATTATTCTAAGCTACTTAAATGAGCACTTGTAGCTGTGGATTCTTGTGGTTTCCCTATATTCAAATTTTGTATCTCTAGTTCCATTTCTCTTTCGTACAGTCTTTCTCTTTCTGATTTATTTACATTGTGTAACATTGTTACGTGGGCAATGCAGATGAACCTAGCAAAATAAGCTTATCTGGAGGTGTTTTGGAAGAAAAGATTGCTGATGCTTCTATTTTTTCTGATCACCACCATTCTTGTGCTGCTGCAGATTTACCTCCTTCCGGTGCCATGTGAGTTATTGACATTGGATTTATCTATTTGGTTTGATTAGACATTTGGTTCAGTTCTGTCTAATTTTCAACTTAGTCCCCTCACTTCATTTCTTTGTACATTGAAATCTTACTGTTTTCAATTATTTCCAATCTAGCCCCTTTTGCCAATGATGATCACAATAGTTTCTATGAAGCATTAGCGTGTCAAATGGATATTTTGTTTGGCATGTCATCAATCCAACGTGTGTTTTTAATGTGTAACAAATATATGAATGCGAATTAGTTGGGGGTTCTCTCTCTTTTTCTCTATTTATCTTCTGTTCTGTTCTTTTTTGGCAAATTAATCTTTTATTTCTGTCGTTGTATCAATCTTTCTGCTTCAATTTGAGGGGGTATGGGTTCTGATGAGCATATTCCTTCTTTTTTTTTTTTGTGATGCAGGAAGATTGAAGGGAACTCTTGTTACATTCACCCATACATCCGTGAAAAGTTATCGCAGATTCATGGTGGGGTGCTTTCAAAGGATGTTTTATGTGAGTTGCATTTAAGGCTTTGCTTTTTTCTCACTATTTTTTTTAGATCAGTCATAATAGGTTCAACATTTGGCAGGTCAAAGGGAGGAACAAAATTTTCATTTGGATGGATTCTTAGGGTCTAGTAGTGGCTCTAGTTACCAAAATCCAGAAGTAACTTGCAGTGACATTTGTAAGGCTGATAAAGTAAATACGAAGCAATTGGTTATGGCTAGAAATATGGGTTTATTAGAATGTTGTCCAAAAGATGAAGTGGATGGTGAACTGATATATTTTCAGCATAGATTATTGCAAAATTCTGTTGCAAGGAAGAAGCTTGCTGGTATGTTCTTTTTCATTGAATTCTTGAGTTAATTCATCAGTTAAATTACTTCTTTATTTCCTGTTTAGGTTATGATGTATCGTTTTAATAAGTGACTGTTCTTTCCTTTATAATTGCAGACAATTTAATCTCTAGTATAGTTAAGAGTCTTCCGCAGGAGATTGATGCAACACACCAGCAAAGATGGGATGCTGTACTTGTTAACCAGTACCTCCGTGATCTTAGGGAAGCAAAAAAGCAGGGCAGAAAAGAGAGAAGGCACAAGGAAGCACAGGCAGTGTTGGCTGCTGCAACTGCTGCTGCAGCATCATCATCTAGGGTTTCTTCCCTGCGGAAGGATGCCTTTGATGAACCTGTACAGCCAGAGGTCATATATACATGTTTATATTGAATAAATTTCTGATCTCTCATGGTAACATTTTTAGTGGTTGTTATTAACAATCAATTGTATTTATTTTCAGAATTTGTTAAAGCACACTTTCAGTGGAAGGACTGGGGTTTGCTCTCTGCCAATGCCTCGGGCCAAAGAAACACCCTCAAGAGTAGCTATGGTTAGGACATCATCAGAAAAACATTCAGATTTTGGTATGGGAAATGCAAATTTTTCTAAGGAGCATCCCAAATTATGTGATATCTGCAGACGAGCTGAAACTATATTGAACCCAATACTCATCTGCTCTGGTTGCAAGGTTTCAAGGCTGCAAACCTTTTTGATTTTCAGGATTTTAGCATTGATATGTTGTTCTTAATGAAGTTGTCTGTGTCAGGTTGCTGTTCACTTGGATTGTTATCGAAGTGTGAAGGAATTCACGGGTCCATGGTATTGTGAATTATGTGAAGATTTATCATTTAGAGTATTTGGGCAGCCTTCTATAAATTCCTGGGAGAAACCTTATTTTGTTGCGGAATGTGGGATATGTGGCGGGACTACTGGTGCTTACAGGAAGTCTTCAGATGGTCATTGGGTCCATGCCTTTTGTGCTGAGGTTATTTGTGCTATCTTTTTTTTGGGCCTGTTTTGTCATTTTCAATGTCTTACTTTACTTAAGGGTGACATACTTATATGTATAACATTGTTCTAGTGGGTTTTTGAGTCGACTTTCAGAAGAGGACAAGTAAATGCTGTTGACGGATTGGTATGTGCTTTCACTGAAACTAATTCCTAATGTTTTGGAAATGTTACTTAGGATATAATACTCCAGCCTTGCCCTTTCCTCAAACTATTTAAATTTGAGCATGCAATTGCTCTGATATTTGTTATGTATATTGGTGAATGCCAGGAAACTGTGTTGAAAGGAGTAGACACTTGTTGCATCTGTCACCGCAAGCATGGTGTATGCGTAAAGGTAATGATAACTTCAAAATCTTCCCCCACCCTTTTTTCTGATCTTATCTTATAGCCATGGGCTTTTGGAATTAATTATCTTGATTCATGATTTCTAAGCAGTTCTATATATGGTAATGCAGTGTAGCTATGGCCATTGTCAGACCACATTCCATCCATCCTGTGCTAGAAGTGCTGGTTTTTACATGAATGTGAGGGCTGCCAGCGGCAAGCTGCAGCACAGGGCTTACTGTGAAAAGCATGGTTCAGAACAGCGGGCAAAGGTTAGATTTTTTTTTTTTTTTTTGCCAGTTGAATATTCCTATTAAAGGTCCAGGGTAATTGTACCTTATTATGTCATTTTTTCTCAATCGCTCAGGCTGAAAGCCAAAAACATGGAATTGAAGAGTTAAAAAGTATCAAGCAAATTAGGGTAAGATTTCTCATTCCATCTTTCCTCAAAGTTGCTCTAACTCTAAATACATTTGTTTGAAATTTATATTTGTTATATTTAATACTCTGAATATTTTGTCACAATGTTTTGTCAATATTTGGATCTTTGTACAGAGTTGTTGGCTCTGAATCTGTATTTCCTAAGTTTTTCTGAATATTGGTAATATTAATTGCATCTCTGAACTTCAGAGGTAATAACGGAAAGGAATTGTGGTGGTTCTGCTCATTGAGGGGATTGAAAGGTTTTTGGGTTTAATAGGTTTTGTTATTAAGTTACAATGGTAGAGTTTAATTGTAATGGATGGCCTGGTTGTATGTCGATATCTTGGGCAATTTAGAAAAGGTAGCCTTGGAAGATAAATCTTCGCTTGTGTTTTTAATTTCACTGTGCATGTAATGCTTCAGATAGTCATTTGTAAATGAAGGCTATGTGGTGCGGCTCATGAATATTTTTCGGGTCCCTGGGTTCAACAAAAGTTGCGTGATTTTCTTAAATGATTTTATCCCTAACCTAGCCCTCCCCATAGGGTAGGGAAACTCACCCACCAGATACTCACTTTGGGGTTAGATCCCACAACCTCCCATTTATTAAGGTGGGGGTGTGGGCTGACACTTGAACCAATGGCTTTTGGCAGAAGCCAGATGATTTTGTTCATGAAGAGGTTTCCTTTTATTTTCTGGACGACTGTTTCCATTGTTGGAAATTGACCATTTTTAAGAAAGTTATAAATTTGTTTTTAAAAGGTATGCCGGCATTTGCTTGACTACCACTGATAATTGCTTACCTTTTTCCTGTCTCCAAAGGTTAGAATAAAGTTGCTTGTGCATTTGGATGACTCCCCCTCACTTGGACAGTTGCTGTGGGGGCTGTTATTGTGCAGGGTTATATCGACTTGCCCTCCTGATATGTGCTCATCTACATGCTCAATTCACTTTTCTATTTTGATTTTGTTAAAAGTGACTGAAGCTTTCAACTCCATATAACTGGTCAATAACTATAGTTCTATGTTTAATTTGGTCAAGGATCACTGTGATTGTACATGATAGTCATGGTTACTTTTTTCTTGTTATAGTGATTGTCACTTTGTATAGAGTGCGCGCATGTGTTCTTAAAATATTATGAGCACAGCCTCTATCAGAAGCACAGCGGGTCATACATAATGCAGCTTGTATATTTTTTCAATTAATCAAATGGCTAGGGTGATGGTGTAAATTCTCTTGTGCAGGTTGAGTTAGAGAGATTACGTCTCCTTTGTGAAAGAATTGTCAAACGTGAGAAGATAAAGGTAGCCCTTCTAATTTATGAACATTGAGATGTACTCCGTTGGTGCCATGTATTTGAGATTTGTTCATTTGTTTAACTTTCTGGCATTCCATTAATATTGGGTATGCTAAAATCTAGTTGAGTTCTCTGTTTGGTTTTTACAGTTTACATCTCTGGGGTTTTTTATGCTTAACTGTCTCTTTGTTGATGATTAACCGTCCCTCCTGTGAATATTTACAGCGGGAATTGGTTCTATGTTCACATGACATACTTGCATTCAAAAGAGATCATGTTGCTAGGTCTGTCTTGGTGCATAGCCCTTTCATACTTCCTGATTGTAGTTCAGAATCAGCTACAACATCCCTTAAAGGGAACACTGAGGGATACAGATCATGCAGTGAAGCTGTCCAAAGGTCAGATGATGTAACTGTGGACAGCTCAGTTTCTGCCAAGCATCGAGTACGAGTCGCTGTTACCATGGACAGTGATCCAAAGTTGGATGATGACTGTTCAACTTCGCAAAGTCATTATAATCATAAGATTCCTGAGAGGGCGCAATTTTCTGGCAAGCAGATTCCTCATAGAGCTTCCATCATATCACGGAATCTTTCGGATGACAGCGGATGGAAATCAAAATCAAGAAAGGTGAATTTGGCCACAGACTCACTCTGATTTGGTTGTCTCAGTTTTTGTGCTTCCTTTTTAAAAAAAAAAAAAAAAAATTGTTAGAAACGTGGAAAATTAGTTGTTAGTGGTTGAATGGGATTTGTACCAAGTGCTCATGCCATATTATACTTTACAGCATCAAGAGACATTTGGAAAAGAGCTGGTTATGACGTCAGACGAAGCATCCATGAAGAATTCAATGTTACCTAAAGGATATGCATATGTTCCTGCTGATTGCCTGTCTAATGATAAGCGATCCAAGCAGGATGTATTTACTAACGAAGCAGCGGAGCACAATGGGTAAAGCAAAGCGATGGATTCCTCGACTCTGAATGCCTATTTGAGGCTGACATTTTCATTATCTGATACCATTTTGCACGCGGACTATCTGGACATTTGAGGAGAATGGCAAAATGTATCTGGAGATCAGCGACAGGGCTCCAGCCACTATTTTCTAGTGTGGCACCAAGTCTTTTGCTCCGCTCTCTGGCGGGGAAAGTTTAACATTGCTGTACATTCGTTGAGGTTAAAGTGTACAGTGGATGAGCATTACTTGCTTTTACTTGTATTAGAAGGGCTTGGATTTCATTATAGTCATACCCGAGGAAGCACGGAACAGAAGCTTTCCTCCTCGTAACAATACCTTGTAGAATGTAGGGAATCATCTCTTGTTTCTTTGTAAAGCTGTTGTATATATGATGACAAATATTAATTTTCAAAGGACTGGCGCTCGGCATTAGATTCACCGAGCAATTAAATTATGTCTTCCTAAACGCTTGTACTAAATATTCAGGCAAAAATTTTTTTAAAAAAAAATTGTATGTGCTATATACACGTTTGTCTTCCTGCATCTCTTACATCCAGCCTATCACAGCTGATTGTCAATTGTGGCGTAATAAATAATATTATGTATAAAGTTTGACTTCAAGCTTGTGATTGCCCTTATGTGTATATTTCAATGTTTTCGTAGTTGAATTGGACGCTAAATTGAATGACGCTGTACACTGCTAAACGGTCTAGCTGAATTTATTATGATTAAACTAATATATTTTAAATTTTAAATAATATCCAAGAAAATAAAAGTAATTAAGGAAATAATAAATTATAAGTAATGTAAAACTAATGATGTTGACAATTTAATCACATAATCATCAAAGTCCATAACAATGTTGCTCCATTTGATTGGTTACAATATTCGGTAATAACATTGATTATGGTATAACCAACAAGCACACAGGTGCTTCAAGCCTAGGGAAATTCTTAATCAAATAATTTTTCTTTAAAAAAAGGACACTTTTTTTTAAAAAATAAAAATAAAAAGACACTATTGACTGGTTGTGGTATAAACTTAGCTATGTGTTGGGCTTTTTTTTTGGGGGTACATAAGCCTATCCTTGGTTGTGATATTGAAGTTCATTACAAGCAACTTACCAATATTAATTAATATAAAAAAAAACTTACCAATGTTAATTAGGCTAAGTGGAAAGGGATTTGTTCCCTCTTTACCACGTCCTCAATTCGAGGTGTGGAATGAAGAAAAATAGTATTATGAACTCTTCCCCTGTGACTGTGACCTTAAGAGCTTAACACGGGATGAAATCCGAATTAATTGGAACCAAATACTAAAAATAATTACATGCAATAATCATGATGTGATCTTTTTTTCTTTTTTTGGTGATGTGATCCTGCCTCTTCTAAGTATTATTTAGGATTTCTTTTTTGTTGGCCCAAAAAAATAATTGGGGTGTGAAAAAGGAGTCCACAGGCCCAATTCAGTTACATGCCTGGATTCCGTGTTTAACCCTGGGAGCCTTGTTGAACTGGGATCAGGATCTACTGAAATCGGGACTGGAAAATGGGCTCGCTGGATACACCGACAACCACGGAAAACGGCTCCGCCCCTGTTCCAGGTGGCGGGAAAGCTCCCGCTGCCGATGGGGTGCCATTGCAGCCCGCAAGGGACGTCGAAATGGCGTCGGAGAAGCCGATGGAATCCGATCAATCGAAGAAGCGGAGGATGGCTTTGCTTCCCCTGGAGGTTGGAACTAGGGTCTTGTGCCGGTGGAGGGATGGAAAGTATCACCCCGTAAAAGTCATTGAACGACGCAAGATTCCATCCGGTGACCCCAATGAATATGAGTACTACGTCCATTACACTGAGTGTAAGACCTTCAGTTTACTGGAACCTTGATGTTGCCCGATGTTGAATTGTTAGGGTTTTGGGTATGATGTGGCTGAGCGTGATGTCGATGTTGGTTCAAGTATTGAATTTGTGAAAATGGGTTTGGTAGCATAAGAGCTACTTGATTGATGTCTGCGAACATGATGCTTGGTTTACCTATTTCATAATGATTTTCTAATTACCACTTCATGTCAACAGTTTTGAGCCAACTATCACCGTTTCTTTCACATCTGTTTACCCTTTGTAGAAATGCTAATTAATTGGAATTGTGAGATATCGTATTAGTCTCTGATTCTTCATATTTCTGCTCTTGGCAGTTAATAGGAGGCTTGATGAGTGGGTGAAGCTAGAACAACTTGACCTTGATTCAGTGGAGGCTGTTGTTGATGAGAAAGTAGAGGATAAGGTAATAGCTACATTTTTGCCCAATATCTCTGTTTTTCTGAATAAACCCTGGGGTTTGGTAGACTTGCATTTTGAACTTGGGCATTTTATTGAAATTTAGTTTACTCTGAAAAAAAATCGTTTCCTTTCATTGCTTTCAATTTTGGGTGGCTATGGATAGCAAGAACTATTATTCCTATATTTATTGGTAGCCTGGAATGATTTATTCATGCCTGCAGTCGCATGGGCTGGACTTAGACTATTGCATTTGTAAATTCCTAGGTGACAAGCTTGAAGATGACACGCCACCAAAAGCGGAAGATTGATGAGACACATGTAGAGGTACTGAGTTCTCATCTCACACCCTGAACAATTGCATGCTTGCTCATGACACCTGCTAGACTTTGCTTCTTGTACTTACTTGCTTCTAAGCAAGTGCTGCTTCAAATTATGTTAAGGTTTTTGCCTTGCAAATTTTCTGGAAATGTATATAATTAGTTCTGGAACCCTGCAAAAGCTCATATATTTGAGCCCATTTATGCATGAAATATGCTCTCTCTTTTTTTTTCCTGTTCTGAGCTGCATATATGACTTCTGTGGATGAGCAGTTCTATAAAAAGAACTGAACCATCTCACTCTGGGGACCTTTCAAAAATGAAAAGCAAGTTACATGCAAAGAGAAAATAATTTTATTAAATTTCTTTCTTTTGCTTGTATGTGGGTTTTCAGAGAGAAATTAATTCATGAAGTCTGATGGAACATGTTGTTTGGTGATATTCACTGCATGATCAATTTTATGAAAATGAAGTTAAAATCCTGTGGCTGCTTTGTTTCTTATAGTGTTGTCACACTTTTCACTGCTTCAATATAGGAGGGGCATGAGGAACTTGACGCTGCTAGCTTGCGAGAGCATGAGGAATTTACAAAAGTGAAAAATATAGCCACCATTGAGCTTGGAAGATATGAGATTGAGACTTGGTACTTCTCCCCCTTCCCACCAGAATACAATGACTGTGTGAAGCTGTACTTTTGTGAGTTTTGCCTCAATTTCATGAAGCGTAAAGAACAGCTTCAGAGGCATATGGTGAGCTGTGCCTTGAAAACTGCTTCCATTTCCTTTTATAATTTTTTGTTTTATGGAGCTGTTATTTTATGGTTCACCAAACCTTTTTGAAGAGGAGTACACATCTGATTAGTTATCCCCAAAAGAAACAAGTAATTTGTAGGTTTACATGCTTGACCTGAACTATCTTATATAACTTTTCTTTGCCCGTTATTCATGCAGAAGAAATGTGATCTTAAGCATCCCCCTGGTGATGAGATATACCGAAGTGGTACTCTGTCAATGTTTGAGGTACACTTTTATCGTGGCCTGTGTTGCTTTGTTATTACTTGTTAATAATCAATATTTTATTGTGTTTCTGGCAATTAATTTTAAAGTTCCTTTTTCCTCTCGGCCTCGTTTCTCTTATAATCGATCATTTTTAAGGCTTTGTCGATCTCTATTGTCAAAGGGCTTCCAGTGATTACAATCAGGGTTGGGCTTATTTTTCTCCCTTGCACCTCTCTCTTTTTTCCATCTCCATGAGATGAAATCTACATCAGTTCAATTTATGGATTGATTGGACTCTCTGAATTTTTATCTTTGATGTGTTTTAACGTGATTTCACTTAATTGATGACTGACAAAACGTTCTTTTTGATTTATTTGTTGATAAATATTGTTTCAATGGTAAAGGTGAACTCTCTGTAATCATTTACTGGCTGATTACTAACTGTAAACTAAATTCATTATTCTCCGATCTTACTTTATCTGTGTGTTTGTTCATTGTTTTGATTTGATACTTAGCTGTTTTACATTTTGTGGTTGCCTTCAATTATTACTTGTCTGTAAAACAGGTCGATGGCAAAAAGAACAAAATTTATGGGCAGAATCTCTGTTATCTGGCAAAGTTGTTTCTTGATCACAAGACCCTCTATTATGATGTAGACTTGTTTCTGTTCTATGTTTTGTGTGAATGTGATGATCGAGGATGCCATATGGTGGGCTATTTCTCCAAGGTAATTTTATTATTCTGTTGTCACTTTTGTTTCTAATGGGATTTTCTAAATTCACACATGACCTTCCAATGACTTTGGACTATTTATTTTGTCTGTTCTGATATGCTGAAAAAAACTTTACTGAAGCATGAGTCATTTATCATGTAATTTAGCTCCCTAATTAATTATTTTATTTAAATTATTTGTTAACTTAAAGAGTAGTTAATTCTATGTTATTGATAGACGGAGTAACATTAGTTCTGTGACACGAAGCACTTAACTTTCCAGTTTTCTTTGCTACTGTTTTTGTACTTATCGGTTGGTATTTTTCCTCCGATGATGGCTAACCGTATTAATACTTATTTCCACATTTAATCATGTAGGAAAAACATTCCGAGGAATCTTATAATTTGGCGTGCATCCTCACCCTTCCACCCTACCAAAGGAAAGGCTATGGCAAATTTCTAATAGCATTCTGTAAGCTCTATGTATCTCTTTGGATAATGGGTCCCATCTATATTTATAGATCCTATATGAACAAAATCCGTTAATATTTCAAACTTGGAGCAGCATATGAACTTTCTAAGAAAGAGGGCAAAGTTGGCACACCTGAAAGACCCCTTTCTGACCTTGGGCTGCTGAGCTACAGAGGATATTGGACCAGGGTTCTTTTGGACATCTTGAAGAAGCACAAGGGAAATATATCTATCAAGGTAAGCATCCTTTGCATTTCTCTTAGGGAATGTATCTAATTACTTTCTTTGCTCAAAAAGTGAATCAATCAGTATTCATTTTTATTGAAGAAATCAACCAATCATGAATTCATTGTCTGGATATAAAATCTTTTTTTATTATCTGGTCCACATGTTGAAATAAATATTTTCTGTTTGGGTTTTAGTTATTGTGGTTCGGGTTCATCTGTCTATAATGTTGGTTGTTAGTTAACAATGCAACATCGAGTTCCTCATATAAGGTGGTTACTGCTGAAAATGTCTTTATGATTTCTAAACTCAATCACCTGTAATGCCGCATAATGATGATAAGGAATGAAAGATATTGAATTGTTGATTAATTTATGGCTTATGTATTTTGGTGTTTTTCTCAACATCCCTGATATTGCGCATGCTCTTGATAACTACAAGGCTTTGCCACTGAATCGGCTACTTTTTCCACAGGAACTGAGTGACATGACAGCCATCAAAGCTGAAGATATATTGACTACACTTCAGAGCCTAGAATTGATCCAGTACAGGAAAGGACAGCATGTTATATGTGCAGATCCAAAAGTTTTGGATCGCCATCTCAAAGCTGCTGGAAGGGGCGGTCTGGAGGTTGATGTTAGCAAATTGATCTGGACTCCTTATAAAGAACAAGGGTGATGATGACATATCATCAAAGAGACACTTGTATTAAATTAAATGTATGGATACAGATTCTAGGTTAGAGATGTTATATATCACCCCTTTACTGTATGTGTACGCAAAAAAGAGGCTTATTGTGTACTTAAATTAGCACAGGTAAAAGGAAAATCAGAAGATCTCCGTAGTTGCTTCTCATTGTGCCCTTTTTGTTTCCAATGCTCTATGTTGTGCTGCATCTTTTGCGCACTGAGCTGGTTTAGCCTGGACCTGGAGGGCTGATCTGAGCGTATATAACTGTGTCCACTGATTCTGACAGTAACTGGTCGAGTCCTCTGATGTACTGGTGTGATGTATATTTTGTGAATTGTGAATACTATGATATGGTGCGGGCTTTATATCGACCCTTTCTATAATATCATGCCTATCAATTGTGACATCGTGTTAACCGTCACGGGGCATTTATAAGAATACGAGACCATGAATAATTTGAAGTTCGAGTTAGGGTGGCGTCAAAGTATGTGTTATCATCGCTAATTAGATTATCAAATTAGCGGGTCTGAGGGGGTGGGGGCGTGGGGCCCGGCATTAATATCTGGCCACGCGGTACATGTTTGTCAGTGTCACCTTCGCCACCTTTACTTAACCCTTCTATTAGAGTTTTGGAATTTTCACCATCACATTCCAGTTTGCTTCTTCTTTTTGGTCAAAATGATTTTCTCAGTTCAGCAATTATTTATTTTCTTTATATTCACAAAGGTTAGGTGAGTTGGGTCTCATGTTTGTCAGAGTCAGACATGCCTTTAGGCCCAAAAACGCTTATAGATTTTTATTAAACTGAGATCTTTTAGCCGGCATTTAATGCCATTGCCCCTGACCGTGTCCGTTGTAGTCTGGGTTTAATTTTCTTCGCCACACACACGCACTCGTATTCACTAAAAGCACGCATGAGCATTAGGTTGATTGACCAAAATGTCTCGGCCACCTCTTCAGCCAGTTGTACTATTAGAGCTCGAGTTTTCTACAGTTTTCAAGTTTTCAATCCATGAATGTTTAGAAATATGTGTAGGCTTTTTTCCCAAAATACCCTTTTTTAGGAAACTATTTATCAAAATGCCCCTACTTTGAAACTATTTTCCATTATGACCTCATCTGGAAACATATTCCCAATCTACCTCTTTAGTCGACTAAACCATGGGTTTAGTCGACTAAATTTCGAGGGGATTCAAAAAGTTTTCAATCCATGAATGTTTAGAAATATGTGTAGGCTTTTTTCCCAAAATACCCTTTTTTAGGAAACTATTTATCAAAATGCCCCTACTTTGAAACTATTTTCCATTATGACCTCATCTGGAAACATATTCCCAATCTACCTCTTTAGTCGACTAAACCATGGGTTTAGTCGACTAAATTTCGAGGGGATTCAAAAAATTTGAACCCCTCGAAATTTAGTCGACTAAACCCCTGGTTTAGTCGACTAAAAGGGGGTAAATTGAGAATATGTTTTTAAAGGAAGGCATAATGGAAAATAATTTTAAAGTAGGGGCATTTTGGTAAATAATTTCCTAAAAAGGGGCACTATAAAAAAAAAAGCAATATTTTTCTTTTCTGCCTTATGTTTTCTGTGGCTGGACCAATCATGAATTTCCAACGTTTATGATTCTATCTAAAACATTGCGACCTTGAAGGGTTGAACTGCTTACTTTTCCACATAAACAGTTTTCATTTCTAATTCTCACGAAAGAGTGATCGATTTATGCACTTTCCGTCATATAGCATTTTCAAGATCCCCATTTTTATGTCCAGAAAACCGATCCATTTTTCCACTTTCTCAATACAAAGCTCGTCACTTAAACAGAACCTCGATCTATGACCTAGTGGTGCTGCGTCACCATAACGGAAGGTACTAATTCAACGAAGAAACTCTTTCAAACTAGAAGTTGGGTAGTAAGCTAAACAAAAAAAATCCCACTCAATGAGGAAAAACGAAAATTGCATCAAATAATCATACACTAGTAGGCTGTAGAAGAGGCCTGGGATGATAATGAATGTGTTGAAGCTGAAGATTTCCCAAGGAAACCCCACCTGATCTCCTTTTCCAAAGACTTTCTGCTTCTCTTTCTGCCTCCGATTTCTGTGCTCGCTTTACCACCGGCAATGGAGGATCCATCCTATCAATACTTACAGTAACACAACTCTCGTCTCTGTTTCTATCATTCTTCGCCAAATCTCGACGCCTACCACCACAACTTGTCACCTCGTGAGCAGTATCTGGAGTGTTAGTGCTTAGATTCTTGGCATAGAAAATCTTTCTGAGCTTGGAATACTTGACCAGAGCAGAGAAAGGAGATGTTAATGAGGCGTTACTTTTGCTGGTGAAGCTGATGATTCCACGCGATTGCGAAGTCGCAGGTAACCCAACTACTTTGTTGTTCCTCTTCGCTTGACCCATACAGCCGATTCTAGGGGACAAGGGTTCGTCGGAGAACGACACCGTCCGGTTCCCCCACCGTGGAACACTCACATCTTTGATCATGGACGGCCCGTAACAGAGCATCGGCAGAAACATGCTTCTCTGGTAATGAAACTTGTGGTAATGATCATGCCGACGATGTTCATAATCAGCCATATCGTTGCTCAGTTCATAAAATGTCAGAGTGAAAGATCAAAGTGAGAGTGTAGAAAAACAGAGGGGGCGAGCAGGAAGGAAATGGATGAGAAGGATGAAAATAAGAACAAGAAAGAAAGACCAAGTCGTCATTTCGGAGTTAACATGGAGTTTACTTGGTCATGTGGGGAATAAAGAAAAGAGAAAAACTAATCCTTGGGAAGGAGAGATGGAAGAAGAAAGAAGAGAAACAGGACCACTTCATTCATTGGTGGATTATATTATTGGAGTTTAGCGCAGACAATAGTTAAATTAATTTAATTTAATTGATTACTATGAATGAGAGATTTGAATCATCCTTTGACCTGTTCCAACAACCAGATGATCATGCCTCAAACTCCTGCACATGCTGCTTCATAAATCATAGGCTCGCAACATCTTTGTCTTGTTCCCTCCAAGTTTTTATTGGGGAATGATCCATAATGCCGAGTTGATTACAGTACTTCATTCTGTTATTACTCCAAACTGCAACATCATTTGGGAATGAGGTTTCCAAGAAGTCAAAAGAGTCAAAGACAATAACTGTGTATGCACAGTGGCCTTGGCAATATAACCTGCCCAGTTATCCGCCATAACCTCTAGCTCCTTAGTCCTTATTATATTCCCTATTTGACCAAGTACTAGCATTTTTTTAAAAAATGCCTGGTCAAAGAAGCATTTCAAGAAAACAATAATCGCCCACCTATTTGAAAATATTTTTTTTAAAAAAAAAATTATTACTTATTATCTTTTCATACACAAATCATATCTTGCCTAAGGATATTATTGTTCTTGATTTTTTTTTTTCCAGGCACAATAGACATCTCAGTGCACTCTTCATGACTTGAATTTGTGTCCTTCTTTGCACTTTAACTTATAGTTTGCTTGTGCTATGTGCCCTTGCTTTGAGACAGGATTAATGTTGACTATTTTTTTACCATTTGAGTTTTGCACTGCTGGCACGCCACGCGGCATAAGTTGAAGATGTCGATGTGGCAATAGAATAATACTCTATCTAGTAAAAACACGCCACCTCAGCTACTTAATTCTCATAACCATGGCTCGACCACACCACAACAAGCTTGCTTGCTTGCATCTCCTTGTATTAGAACGTGGTCCGATCTCTGGAGAATGACGTCTACTAATCTCTCCTCTTTTTCTTTTTTTAACCATTGAATCAAGTTTTAATAATTATTATTTTAATATTACCTTCAGTTTTAAATATTAGACAAAATTTATAGTACACTTACACTAAAACTTTATTTAATATTTAAAAATGAAGAGGATATTATTTAATATTACAATAATACTTTTATACTGTATTAAACCTTAATATAATAATTAGAAGAGAGGTGGCTGAAGACATTCTTTTTGGTCTAACCTCACCAACATTTGCAGAAACTAAATCACGGCGGCGTCTAAACATGGTAACCAGGTTAGCGCGTTTTGAGGGAATGGAGCCCACCCTTCATTTATCACCCCGCATCACGCAATACACGTGTCTCATTTTGCCCTTCCTCATACTTATCCCTGTTTCAAGGTTTTGACTTTTGACCAACATTTTCTCATTTTTATAGGTTTTTGTCAAAATGATTTCCTCGCGTTTAGCAGTGCTAATGGTACTTTATAAAATGTTCGTGGCTCAAAATTTGACCCATGAAGTACTTTAAAAATGTTGTTAGCTAAACTATTGACCCAAGACATAAATAAAACTCTTGTCAAAGTTTTTTTTTTTATACTGAAAATTTTAAGAAAGGGATTGCGTTCACTCATGATCTAAGGGTACGGCGAAATCTCCCTTCCTCTTAAATGATTTCAATGTTAGATAGGACAAGTCATATATTACCCTCAGACATTTACTTAGACACCCAAAAAAAAATTAAACAAAGATATTTTATCCCAAGCACTATATTGTGTCAAATAAGTACTAACATCATTCATTTTTTTCCCTTTATACGAACATTTATTCCCCAAAGAAAAGAAGGTGAAACATGTTTAGTGGGGATGATATTGAATTAATTTGGGGAAGCCAAAATGGGGAGACAATCACATGCATATCACGTGGGACAAAATCGATTACCTATGATGATTTGCGTTTGTTTGCGGCCGACAGGCATTGATCATGTGCATGTGGCGGTCTCTTTTGGTAATGCCCACGCGTCGCGTGTTGGCTCGTAGGCTCATAAATTCAGTGAAACCTCCAGTGTAGGATTGGACCTCCCACAGTCCCACAGCTTTTGTTGTGTTTTGTGCAATAATGAATTTGATTAATGCTTTTATTATTTCTTGTATATATTATACAACAGAAAATGCCAACATTCTTTCTGATTAACATCACTTCACCGTAGGAAGATGAGAGAGAACAATGGGAGAAACTTATCCCATCATCCCAATGAATTTATTGAGTGGTTTCTAAAGCTTCTCATGAATTATTTGCTGTTACATCAAGAAATCTCCGGAAAAAACCATTCATTTGCGGTCTTATTAATAGAGTTGTCAAAAGAGGATTTTGTGTCTTTAAAAGAAGGAAAGAAAACTAAAAACTTATCCACCCAGTCATTGGTCCTGTAAGAAGCGTGGAAAAAGTACAAAAGAGAATGATTTAAGAGTGGAGGTGAAGTTGAATGAGCATATTATTTCCCAAGATTGCGTGCTCGTCAGTGAATTTTAGAGGTATTTTAGTTCAGCGAGGGTGCGGTTTAAGCATCTTAGAAGTTTACGTACTTAACTGAGTTACACAGCATATACAAGGCAGTGTTTGGAAGTTCTGTTCCAACAAAATTCGAGTGCAGATATTAAACCCAAATTAAACCATTTCTGATGGAACATAGTTCATTGATGGCTGATAATCAGATGCTTCATAGACTGTGAGGACTTTAACGGGAAATATGACAATAGATCATTCGATGCTTGTAACTTCTATTTATGGTAACGCTTTAGCTTTGCAAATGTGAAGCTATAAACTCAACGAATGACGATGCTTTGCTTAGAAAGTTGGTACTCTCGGCAATAGGACGAAGTTTATACTATAATTACAAATATAAACTGTCTTATATTTAAAACAAGAGGTGGTAATTAAGTATTATGGAGGTAAGTAGCTTTGACATTGGATCCCTCTGTGTGAACGGAGAACTTCAGAGATTACAAAAATTGTTGCTCTTCATCTAATTCTTGTGTTTCAAGAACTTGCGGGCCGTTTGATTTTATTTTCCTATTTTTTATTTTTTAAGACAGTCACTTTTCGACTATTAACACTATATTATTAGTGATGACTATCGCCACATTATTACCAATCAGTACCACTATGTCACATCAAAAACATATTTTTCAAAACAACTATTCAAACATGTTTTTTTTGTTTTTAAAACTTATTTCCAAAAAATGTTTTATAAAACTATTTCTGAGAATAAAAAACAGAGAATTGAATCAAACAAGCCCAACATGCTTCAGTTCTAAATCTGATATAAATTAAACCAATGGCAATAGATTGGGTCAAAGTTAACGTTAATCCTAAGACGATACTGGTAACAGCGAACGAATCTCGTTTAACTTAATAAATACTATCTCCGGTCCTAATTATAAGATAAAGTTGACTTTTTTTTAGGGATTAAAGAAACTAAATAAGTTATTTAATCATTTTATATTTTGTATATTCTTAGATTATATATTAGTTCATTAGTCAAACTAATTAGTTTGAAAAAAAAATAAAAATAAAAATAATCTAAAGTAATTTAATTAACTTCTTTAATCTCTCCAAAAAAGTCAACTATATTTTATATTTAGGACCAGAGGGAGTATAAAATATGGGAATATCATTTCTGCCTTTAACGTAGAAAAAGTTTTATGCCTTAAGTCAAAACTATGTCGTTTTGACTCCTTTTTAAATGAAAAGATGAAAGGAAAAGAAGGGGAAGAAAAAAAAAAAAAAAAAAGCAAAGAAAAAAAACAAAAACAAAAAAAGAGCCAAAACGACGTAGTTTTGACATAAGGCAGAAATGATATTCTCATAAAATATATCATGAGTTTTTTTAAAATAAAATATGACATCAGTTTTACGTATTGATCATCCTGCCCAAGGAAAGTAAATAATGAAGGTATACTACAGTTGCATGTGCTCTTTAATTGGAACATTTTTTTTTATAGAATTAATTGGAACATTTGATTCTCAACTATAAAGCCTTTTGACATCAATTCCACCGCTTGAGAATGTCACATTGGATACATAAATTATATTATCGCATTGAACCGTATCATTGAAACAATTAATACATTGATTTTCATTACAAAGAACACAACAGACATCTATAAATAGGAATGTTGACAAATAAAATAAAATGAATTAAACATAAAGAGGAAGGTATGAACAGATCTGTAAATTCATATTCAAGCCGCTCAATTCCAGACTTGAACAAACAGCTTCAATGAAAAGTTTCTGTCATTTCTGTATATTTGGCTGGATTACTGTCTCAATTGCCTGGTTAGTTCCAGAGTCAAACGAACAATTAATCCTTCTTCCAACGAGGCAAAACCCTTCTTCATGGAATCAATTCAAGATAAAGCACTCCAAACAGCCCCTTCTCCTTCACCACATTTTTGGTGAACATATTTAATCTTCTCCACTGATTTGCAGATTCCACTGCAGCTCCAATCAAAAGAAGCAACGCATATGTTACCTGCCTGCGCCTTCCACTCACAATCTATACAAAAAGCATTAATCCCATATGAGAACCATACCCTGATGAACCTTTGGCAGTTCTTGAGACTTGAAATCATCAAGTACATCTTACATACCTGGAGGAGTCCCACAGCACATATTGCGGTCATCAATGTGCTCAACTTCGAGACCGATGAACCATGCACCAAGTGAGACATCTTCATTAGCATACTTGTGTAATATTGGCCTGCACCCACAATTTGTACATCCATCATTATTCTATGCCAAACATACAACATCGAAGTCTATTATTTGTATCCATCCTGTTGAAGAATTTAACCTAGTGATGCAAAATAATATCTTTGCTTCTCATCAAATCCGGTTTGAGGCTAAATATCAGTTCAGCTGTGAAGTGCCAAACTACTGAACTGATTGCTAAATATCAACCAAAAAAAGTATACATGTATTGCTTTGCGATCAGTAGACGGTGATTAATTACTGAATGGAAAATCATATCCTTACTGGTTAATGGAAATGTATGTAGCCAGATCCTTAGAAATTGCGTATATCTGTCCGGAAGCATGTCGGAAGTATTTGTTGCCCTCTTCTCCAAACTTCCAGAACTCAGGCTCATGATACTTGACATCCCTAGAAATATGAAAACATATTCTTAAGATGAGACCAATCCACTGAGATATGGCGCACAGGAAAAAAATGGTGAAGTGGACTTACTTTCGGGAAAGAACAGGTCCAGATTTCATGCACCCAATATAGACTCTTGGTTTTGAACGATGACGAGCAAGAGTTGTTGCCAAGACACCTAATTTGCAATAGAATAAAACCCTACTTGTGAGGATAACAGGAAACTCAAGAAAGAATTTGAGAGTCCTGAGACAGTGCATACCTAAGTTGACATGGACATCATCATCCACCTTGACGTAAAAATCTGCATCCCATTTAGCAACTGCAGTAGAGAAGAAAGTCTTTGTCTTTGCAGACAGTTCATGATACCCTTCAACATGTTCCTACACGACAATTTGTAATCAAGATTATGATCCCTGCCAGAAATCCCAGATCATTCTCACTTCAACAATTCTTATGAAGTTTCTTACCAGCCGAAGGAAGTCATGGTGCTGGGCATCTTCTGAATCAATAGCTCGATCAAGAATACTGTCGGAAGTTGCACTGAGACAACCACAAACATCCATCATGTCAGTTCCACAATGTTGTAATTTGCAGCCCATTATCTCAGATAAAGATTTATGTAGTAATTGAGCCTAATCAAACCCAAAATCCAAAAATGGTTTTTCCAAGCCTTTCTTTTCAATTAAAAAAGATTTTGAAAATACTCTCAAATCCCTAATTCTTTTAAACAGCTGAATTTGGAGGTTTTTTTTGTGATTTGGCTAAATTATTGGCTGTCAGAGTAAAAGCATAAGTGAAATGACCAGAAAAATGAAGTAAACTTAAATGAGTTGAGCATAAAGAAAATATAAGAAATGACAGTGTAGACTTCAGGGGAAGGAGCAACTTCAAGAACATATGCTGTCAGTAGCATCAGCCATTCGCAGTAACAAGCAGATTGAACCACTACTTAATTTTATCAGAGATGGCAAAATCCTATTTTGTGGTCATTGGCCATGAGAATTCAAAAAAGGATTAGGGAGTAAAGTACTACAGCTTCATACTGTATTTATGAAATCGTTGTAGAACCTGACAAGCATACTTATTAAACACTACTGCATCAGCTGCGAAAATGCATAATTCTATTCTGAGTTAAGGGATCATATGGTTAATGGATAAAGCTTTGCAATCAGAATCATCCGAGTAATTACCTGTGGCCAATCATGAATCTGACGATAATTCCCTTCTCACGTTCCAATCGAAGGAGCTGTTCCCCTGACCAAAAGTATGAGCAAAATCGAAAACTTCCATGAGAAATCAATCCATCACTTACAAATAAAATCAACTTTCCACCAGAAACCCGTTACCTTGTGGCATCCAAGTCTCCCTAACTGAATCTCTCCGCTTCCTGCTACTGAAAGCTGTGTTTATGCCAATAACTACAAACGCCTTCTTCCTGGGAGCTGCTTCCGTAGATTTCTTAGAGTTGGTCGTCGCAGAGCCATCTGAGACCCCTATTTCTCGAGAACTCCGGGCTGCTGCTAATTCCATTTGAAGCATGGAAACTTGTTTGTCCAGAGATCTGACATGCATCGGAAGAATCAAGCAACAGTAAATATTCAACTACAACCGCCATTGCAGACAAATCTAGCGAAATGGAATTAGATTCAAGCCAGCACTTACTGAATAGCTTCGTGAGTTTTGTAAACTTCGCTTATCACGTCCTGATCCAGTACAGGCTTCTGATATAGCAACAAAACCCGCAGATTTCAAAATAAAATAAAAGAATCAAACGCTTTTAGAAATGCAACTGAAAAACAGCGGCGAAAGAAAAATGCCTTTTCAGGAATGGACTCCTTGGAGACGACTTGCGGCTCCTTATTATTCCGACGTAGCGAAACCAGCTGGCCGTTTGATTGAGTTGGTTCCCACAACCTGCAACAACCGCGATTTCCAGTCACAACAGAGTTCATATAATCAAAATACGAAAAACAAGCTAACCCAGAAGCTTTCAATTATTTTCTTTTTTTTTTTTGGCCCCAAAAATAAAAAGCGGAAAGATCAAAGTAATTGAAATCCAGAGCGAGGAAGAGACCTGCTAGCGATGAGCATACCCAGGATGAATGAAACGACAGAGAAAATGGGAACCCATTTGGCAGAAACCTTATTGGAGTTGCGATACTTCATTTTCCAGTTGTGAATGGAGGTCTGGGTCTGTTTCAGGGAGGGCATCAAAAAAGAGCGTAGGAGTGAAATATAATGTCAGAAGAGGAACGAGTCTTGACAACTCTTGATTACAACTCACAGGTCATGTTATTACCACTACCGTTAAACTCGTGGTTAAATAGATTCGAGAGTGGGTGATTTTTCCGTAGACCGTCAAAGGTTGGGCAAGACAAAAACTGATTAACTATGACATTTATTGCCATCTCTCCAATGGCGTCTGTCGCCAGTCACGCCTTAAGTTTAGTTGTGTGTTATAATTGGACACATTTGACCTGGCTTTGATTTGTTTATTCCAATCCTATCAAGCACAGGAAATAAAGAAAGACAGAAGAACTTCATTTCTATCACCAAGTTTTGTGCTTTTTATTTACAAATACAGTTAAACCAAGTGTTCATTGATCCCAAGATTTAACTGTTTCACACTATATATGTTAAACCGAGTGTTCATTTAAGGTGTAGGGTTTAGATTAATTACGTCAGAAGCCAATTGGCTAAATCCGTACGTAAAAGCAGCCTAATGTGAACGGTGACCGTGAAAGCGTTTGCTTAAGTCGGAGACTTGAAAGTTGATGGTGCTTGATTATTAAATAATTGGTATAAAGAAAAAAATAATGGAAGGAGGTGATTTCTTGCGAGCTTCCATCTGGGGTCTGAGCTGAGCCATTGATGGCCAATGCCGTGGCCTAACCTCTGAGTGGGACCTCCTGAAAAGTCATTGTTGGACCCAACATTTCAAATTTTCAAATTGAGTGTGCACGCCCTGGTCTTCTTTCTCATGCCATAAGAACGGGCATGATGAGGAAATATTACGAACCATATATTCGCGCAAAATGAGATCTGATTGCTTCAAATGCAGGTTTGGAGATATTTCAGAGGGTTAATATAATGGATGGTTCTTATAATTTACTGTCATTTTTATTAAAATATAAGAACTAATATTTATAACAAAAGAGATTTAAGGAAATAAAATCTATTGTTTGAAATTATAAGGGACTAAATCTAAAACGAGGTAAAATGTAAGGAACAAACATTGTATGGACCCTTGGATGAAGTTAGTTCAATTATTAGGAATAATATTGATAAAAAAAAATTATTAGGAATAATAATGAGATTCATCTGGTATTAGAAAAAAGGTATTCAGTTGTTTTCTTAAAGCAAAAAATGAGTCTGAAGAGATTTCATTTATGCGTTCAATTGTTGTCTCCATCCCTTGATTTTTACTTATATTCAAAATTTATCATGTTATTTTTGCTCCATATTGATCTATTTAATTAACGTTTGATCTGCATAATACCTGACAAAAAATTGCATAGCCTCGGTCTTGTCAATCTCTTCGGATACTATTGTTTAACCTTTTAAAATTTTATTGTTACGACTTTTATAATATTTTAATTGAACCCTTATTGTTATGCATTCAAAAATTAGCAGACATTAAAATAAGCCAAAAGCATGTTTTAACCTCTGTTTCTGCCTTAACATGATTTTCCCTTGTCTTTGTGAGGCAGGTATGACTCCTATTGTTAAATAAAATAAGCGTGTTCGCTTTTTGAGATTGTCGTTTTTATATTTTTATCTTATAAAAGTGTATCAGATCACTGTAAAACTTGTAATAATTATAAACTCGGTTAAACTGACGAGTCCACACCTCAAGTTTATTATTTTTACATTTATAGCTTACAAAATTATGTTATTTCACTCATAAACTCATGCTAATTTTTTCAATTTGATTATACTTGTTAGCTTTATGTATAAATTTTAACAAAATATTCCTTGTTGGGTATGATAAACTATAAATATTGATGGATTTAATTTCAATTATTTGAAGTTTAAATATATTTAAATAACATTGCTATCATTTTTTTATATTTTAATTATTTAATTATATACTATTAATATATATTTATTGATATCTATAAACTATACGGGTTTATGATTTAAGTATGAGATACAATTTTATGTCACTATAAACTTAAGAGTTTTACATCCTTAAGGCTATGTTTGGTTTAAGGGAAAGGTGTGAGAGGGAAAATTTGTTTTTTGGAAGTATATTGACCAAATTGTCATTAATGAAAAGAATATTTTTTTTTGTTAAGAGTATATTTTAGAAATATTAAAAATTTGCTATGGGCAATTTTGTAAAGATGAGAGAAAAAATTTCTCTCTCAACTTTCCTTCCCACTCCCTCCCACACTCTTCATTCAAACCAAACACAGTATAAATATGATAGTAAGCTTGCATAACGGGCAGTTCTTACATTATTATGTCAGTAAGCAGTAGATTTATTGCGTATAACAACAATATTGATATTTACTGCTTTGTCAACGTTTTTTTGTGGTGAAGTTTGTTAACTTTTTATTAAAACAAGCGAGCGCTCTTTGTAGATTGATTGAACTCCTTATGTCTGGATTTCAAAATTCATCAGCATATAAAGATCCTTTAAAAACCTGTTCATTTCTTTTTAACATCTCAGAATAAAAGAGATGTCTTTTTTATAAGGTGATGTGTACGTAGTTATATCACTTGAGGTGGTGAAGGTCATGTGTGTTTTGCTCAAAGACACGCATGAGAGATTATAATTAAATGTGTGGTAACATCCCTTCAATGAAATGTTGTACTATTATTTAATTGAAAGAGTGTGTTTACAAGAGACATCACTTTAAAGCATTGTTTCATAACCTATAAATACTATCACCATTAGTCCATTGAGAACACATATCACACCAAACAACAAGAGATCAAGTGTTGTGGTAGTCAAAAGCTCCAACTTATACCTAAAAGATGTGAATAGATGGAAGCGAATTGAACTCAGAGGAAAATACCTCTGACGTCTTGATGATACTGTGCATTACTTTATTTTTCACTTTTTCTTATAATTCATAGTCTATATTAATTATATTTGTTGTTTTGCTTATAGATTGACCAATACTCCCATCATCATCAAATTCAACTACCGAGTTCATTCTTTAGGAGTCAATGTATGAAAAATGGTTCCTGATAAATCTTTTTTAACAAGGATGGTTTCTTTTCTAACTTGATATTACAACATTTAAGGGGTACTCATCATAATTTTAAATATAAGATATATTTAATTTTTTTTATAAATTAATGAGTTAAATAAGTTATTTAATCATATCGTATGTTGTGTATTTTTATATTATATATTAGTTTATAATTAGACAAAATAAATTGAAGAAAAAATTATAAATATAAATATTTTATAGTAATTTAATCAGCTTCTTTAGTCTTTTAAAAAAAAATCAATTTATCTTATACTTAGCACAAGAGTAAGTAACATTTTTGTTTGAGCAATTGAGGATAGAGATTACTTCATCCAACATGTTAAGGAAAACATACTAAAATCCACCAGGTATGATTATACATTCAACTATAAATGTCAAGACAGCTCTCTCATTCAACCATCTCAAAATGTTCGTTTTAAAAAACAATTGAAGCTTTCAAAAAAAGTTTTTTGATTGTAATTTACGGTATATAAGGTAAATATATTAAATGAGTTTTATTTCAATTTATATGAATAAACACTTTTTAATATCTCTAACGAGATCCCAAATAAACATGACAACCCTTGTCTATTTTTTTTTTTGGTAAAAAAGAGGCATTCAGCCGCTACATATTATAAAAATTAGACAGGGGATCAAGTCCCATACAATCACAAAGAAGCACTGATCTAAGATTGTCAGGACAACCAATCAAAGAAGAGGATCTAGTTAAACCCTCTTTAGCCAAACTATCTGCTAGAGCATTTTGTATCCAAGGTATAAATTGAAATTTGACCTCTCACTCCTACAGAAAGCAACCCACGTATCTGAAGAAAAACCATGCTGCAGTTGGGCTCATTCTTCCTCTATATCAATTTATCCACCAAGACTTTAGAATCAGATTCCACAATAAGTCTTCAAAAGCCTTCCTCCCATGCTAGTCTCAAGCCAAACAGCATAGCCCACTCCTCTGCCTCATAGGCTCCACATAAGCCTAACGTTTGCACATAACCCGACAGCCATTTGCTCCTTACATCCCTAATTACTCTGCCACGCCATGCTCTATCTGTAACAGTAGAAACAACCCCATCTATGTTCAATTTCGACTAGCCAACAGGAGGTGCCGTCCATTTCTGCAACCCTCTGGGATTTCTTACTTCCTTTTGTTCTATAAAGTCTTGGCCTTCACAAAAAGATTCCCAAATCCTCTGAATGGTGAGCAATGGAAAGTCAGGTTTATGGAATTCTTCAGTAAAAACATGTTGATTATGCCAATTCCATAGCATCCATGTTGTCACACCCCATAACAGATTCCACTCGCCAATTTTATAGCCCTCCATCTCTTCACTTAAATTAAATACAAACCATCTTTTCAGGTTGCATGAAAAGAAGGATGCTACTTTGCCTGAGCTCAATAGATTCATCCATATGTGCTTTGCATACCAAAAATCTTGAAAAATGTGGATCTCATCTTTTATATCAGCATTATAGAAACGACATAATGGGGACTGATTAGCCCAGTTACTGTGCCAACTATTGGTCAGTAGTTTTTTGTGATAAGCGATCCAAAGGAAAACTTTTATCCTTCCAGCACCTTTCCATTGCCATATCTTCTTATAAATTCTATCATGGAGATGGTCCGGTGGTCTTTCCATGTAATGGTATGCACTCTTAATAGAAAAGATACCGTTGGGACTTTCACTCCACACCATAATATCTTCCCCTGTTGCCTCCATTGGTGGGAGAATTGCAATTAGCCTCTATATGATATCCTCAGTGACTATAGATGATAGACATGTTAAATCCCAAGTCCTACACACCTGCCAGTCTGCAACCTTGCTCCATTTTTCCTCCTCAGCCAGAGGTCTGATACAATGGTCTTTGATCAGACCATTCTGCAGCAGTCAGGCATCTTGAAAAAAGTGGACTGAATTCCCATTCCTGACATTCCACCTAGTACATTCCTCAACTAAATTTTTCTGCGCACAGATGAATTTCCAAAGACATGAATCCGATGGCCTAACATTCAGCAATGATACTTCATCTCACATCATATATTTCCTGTTTAGGACCTCTGCCCATAAACCCTCACTTCCATGAACCAACAACCAAGCCATTTTTGCCCTAACTGTCTTGTTAACTGAGGCTAGCTTTTTCAATCCAATAACTCCAAACTGTTTCAGAATAGTAATAGTATCCCAACCAATTGGATGAAATGCTTTTCTAGAGGTAGAGTCACCCCAAATGAAATTACGCTGTAGACGTTCAACCCCCTCACAAATACTTTGAGGGATTTTTGCTACCTACATTGGATACAATGGAATGGAACTGATAAATGATTTAGATAGTGTTATCCTTCTAGCAGTAGAGAGGCAATTAATCTTCCAGTTAGAGAGCTTGTCTCGAACCCTATCAACTATATACTGAAAAGTTTCGCTGCTTCTCCTTTTCCTGGAAAGAGGCAACCCCAAGTACTTCCCTATTTCACAGGAAACCTTCACACCCATAATAGATTTAATCTTCCCTTTCAAACTTGCAGGCACCTTCGGAGAAAAGAACACAGAGGACTTATACAGATTCACTTCTGCCCTTGACGCTTCACAAAACTTATTTAAGGCTAACAACGTACCCTTCGCCTGTTGCTCTGAAGCCTCACCAAAGAGTAAAAGGTCGTCAGCAAACAACATATGGGAGATTGCTGGACCTTCCTTCAACATCATTATAGGCTTCCATTCATCAGAATCAACCAAATCACAAATAATGTGAGAAATCCTATCCATGCATAATACAAAAATGAAAGGGGAGATAAGGTCTCCTTGCCTAAGTCCCCTAGTTGGTTTAAACTCCTCCGTTTCACTACCATTCCACAAAACGTTAAAAGAAGTACTAGTAACACATTGCATAATAATATCCACAAACTTATTCTCAAACCCAACATCTTGCAAAACTTGCTGAATAAAGCTCCATCTGATTTTGTCGTAAGCTTTCTCTAGGTCTATCTTCATTGCCATAATCCCCTTCCTCCCTTTAGCCTTCCTCATCTTGTGTAAAAGTTCTTGCCCCAAAATAATGTTATCCTGGATATGTCTCCCAGGTATGAAGCTCGATTGATATGGGGATATTAGCCTGTCCATAACACTTCTTAACCTCTGGGATAAGACCTTAGTTACACATTTGTATTGCATAGTGCACAACGAAATTGGCCTAAAATGAGACACTTTTTGGGGGTGATCTACCTTTGGAATAAGGGTTATTAAGGTACGATTAGCCTAACTCAAATTAGAGGTTCCTGTAAAGACATCTTGAACAAACTTACACAACTTTGAGCCTACTAGGTCCTAGTTCTTTTGGAAGAATATCGGTGGAAAGCCATCCACCTCGGGGGCTTTATAAGGACGCATAGCCTTCAGGGCAGCATGAATCTCATCAACATTCGGTAACCTTGATAAGGAATTCATATCAAAATCATCAATCTTGGGGAATGTCGTAGTAGAGGATAGGGCGTTACCATTAAGATGGGCATCAGAGAATAACTGCTTGAAGAAGCCAACTACAAGTCTTCTAATTTCCTCGTCTTCCTGGAGCCATCGGGCATCCTCATCTTGAAGAGTCAATACTCTATTACGTCTCCTTCTTACACTAGTTTTGAGGTGATAATATCTAGCCAAATTATATATTATAGCCAAATTAGACTCGTATGGATTGTTTATAGGCAATAGGCTGGGTTGAGTCAATCTGTTTTTGTATGGGCTGGGTAACAACCAACAAGCTTATTATTGGATTCTATGAGTCAATCCACAAACTCACATCTCTTTCTCATAAATTTTTAAAACCCGAATTTTATTTAATATGGGCTGTTTATCCACTCTTTTGCAAATTATTTTCTGTCTTTGTATTTATTTATAATACTAATGATATTTTAGTGTTTTTTAATCTAATTAGAATAAATTATATCTAAAATTTAAATGACAACTCGGATTGATTTAACCTAATCACAATACAGGGAACATTTTTTGAAAATTGCAAATGATTAATATCTTTATTTCATCCTTCATCCAAAAAAACCACGCACGGCTAAAAATTCAATGAGAAACAATCAGTCTCTAAATATCTCAAAAAGCCAACGCTAATTGAAAAGTGAATAATAAATATAATATAAAATGGATAAAAATTATAGGGATACTTATCTTATTCACTTCTAAAATTTGATGAAGTGAATAAAAATTGAATAAACAAAAAGAAGGAAAGTTACAAGAAGATTAATAAGATAGTGAAAAATAGAGAGTAAAAATACAAAAAAAGAATATTGATGGAAAGTTCCTGTTTAAAAGTTTATTTGATAGGAATGATTTTTTTTTTAAAAAAACCTCACCAAGGATTTTTGCTTTTGAGATTATAATGTATAGGGTTTTCGCCTCTCTTAGCCCGTGCATCAATAATCAAACTTGTCACTGCTTACTATCTCAAGCATTATTGGTATGGTAGGGAAGGATATGACTTGTTTTTATATACTGAATACAGGTACGTACTTTGAAACATTGAATACAAGGAAGATGCCTTTACTCAAGAGAATTAAGAAAAAGACTAAAACTTTTACTAGAAGGAAGGACCTGATATGTTTTTATTCACTAAAAATAATGGTACTTTGCAATATTTTATACGTTGAATTTAATTAGGTCATTCTTGTCAAAAAAAATGGCGGGAAAAACCATCATCAAGTCCACGTCGTTCAAAAAAAAAAAAAAAAAGGCGGGAGGTCTCCTCCCGTCCCGATCCCAACAAGACTCCGACGAGATACATGACAATCTTGTTATTTCATGTTCTTTTTCAAAACGGAACGTGAAACATGCATGTCTCATCTCGTCTCACGAATAAGTCCACCTGATATGTTTTTATAAACAAATTATACTAATATTATAAAGATTTTATTCACAGGAAAAAAAAAAACGTACTCCTATTTAGATCCTCTTATCAATAAAATTTATAAAACATGGGCTTTTTATTAATTTTCCTAACAAATTTATATGAGTCTTGAGGGAGGTTAGATAACTAGTATTGCCTGTAACTTGTATTCTTCTACATTCACTATGTCCCGCTCAGAAATAGATTCTTTCATTAGTTTTTTTTTTCTTCTTCTCTTATGAGCGAGCCCGTCTAAATTGTTGATTTAGAAGAAGAGAAAAAAAAATAAAAAAATCATTATATTGATTGGACGAATATAATTTAAAGATTACGAAGGATGATGAGAAAAACCTAGACCATAATAGCTTTGTTTAATTTTCGTTTCTCCAGTGAAAAACAATTGTAAAATTGAAAAAAAAAATTGTACTCTGAGTTTCTCTCTCTCAACAACTATAGTGCGGGCCTTTTTTGTGAATAAAACAAAACACAAAACAGGCCTGCTCATTAAATTACAGACGTCATGGAGTTTGAAACAAATTTTACTATTCAAAATTAAAAAATAAAAAATAAAAAATGAGAAGATTTTAAGTAAATCTTGATATTACATATTCATGGCTGCACTATTAATATTAAAATTTCATAACCAAAATATACCGCTCAATACCCACTTATATTCTATATTAATTATATTTTTTTTTTACAAAATTTCACAAAAATACCATTTGAAATTCAAAATGATAAATAGGTGATTTTACAACAAAATGAGTTGTTAATCCTATTACTGTTTTTGTTAACAAGATTTTAAAATTTAAATATTATGTTTCTGTTATTATCCTTATTTTTTTCCTATAATGTCTCTGTTTATTCAAAAAAAAAACAAAGAATTCTCTGAGAATCAAATCCATGTCGACTGATAGGGAACAGTAAATTATGAGGGAGACATATATACCCCCAGACGTCAAATTCCAAATTTGTTTTTTAGATGATGCAAAAGTCCCCACAATTTATTCGTTGACTTTATGACTTTGTCCTCCAATCCATCTTTCGCCTTCGTTATTATAGTACTTGTACCACTACTCTCTCCCTCCTACCTAATGCTCCATCCCTTCTTATTGTCACATCACATGCTCTTTTCTGCATTGTCTCAAATATTACCCAAGAAAATATTGTATAATATAAATAAAATTAACGTGTTTGTGAAATGAATATAAATATTTCAACATTAATATTTCTGAAAGAAAAATCAATTTTTTTAATGAATATTTTCTTTTTCTTCCTACACCAAACAAGCCTGTATGACTGTCAACGAACCGCCCCTAGTATTTTCCGCACGTCTTTTTCGTGCGTGGGAAATTATTCTTGCCTTTCTGTTAGTTTGTTATTTTCTGGACACGAAACGCTCCGTAGTGTTCAAAAATTTATATTTTTTTTATGTTGGCAAAAAAAATTATATTGTTTTATATATTTAAAAAATATATGTTTTCCAAGAGTCAAAAATTGCAGTAAAAAAAACTACAGTACTAGTATTTAATATATTCTAAATGTCCGCGGTTAAACACTTATACATCATTAAAAATCAATAAATGAGTTATAGAAACATTTAATTGAAACAAAATTTGAACATACATAGAATTATGACTCAGTCTTGTTGTTAGTATGGATATTTATTCTGTCTTCAGATGTGATAGAGTATGATTTTGTAATGATATCAGGTATCCCGCTTTTATTTATTTTTGAAACAGTTTATTATCTTCATTAATTATTAAATAAAACATTAATAAAAGGACATGGACGAAATAGGGCATACCGTATAACAAAAAAAACAAACGGCCGTAACGCTGACGTGGAAACCAAAAGAAATAAGGTGACTTTTTTTTTTATCAATATAAGGCGACCTTAAAGTTACACCACAGTGACGTGGAATTATGAATATGAATGATCATTGGGGTGTGATGGCCCCACAGGTGACGTGGAGATTCTTTTGTAGTCAAGCTGTTGCGGACAGAACCGTAGTTTAATGAAGAACAGGAGGGTGTTTATGTAATTACGTACCGTGATCTTGCGATCGTATTGTGCCGGTTTGATTTTCGACCCCATTGGGTTTCTCTCTCTCTGTGATTTATGCTCTGCGATTCCCTCTATTTTCGCAACAACGGTTTTAGGAGAGAGAGGGAAAGAGAGAGAGACGCACAGTTCGAGTACTACTCAAACTACGTCTCATTCTCATGTCTAAAAACCCTACTGTAATCTTCCTTTCCTCTTTGTCCCTTAACCTAATTCTGGTCTTTCACTCTGTCTCTTGCAACATTCTTTGAACGATGCGTCCTTCAAAGTCACGTCAAGTTCATCCCGCCCCAGTTCAGGGTTCCCGTCTCGCCCCTAATATCTGGCAAGCATGCGCCGGTGGATCCTTTCGGATCCCTCCTCTTCATTCTAGGGTTTATTACTTCCCTCAGGGCCATATTGAGCATGCCTCGTCGGCTCCTCTATACCTTAACCCTCTAATCTTCTACAGGCCCCTCATTCTCTGTCGCGTCTCCGCCATTGAATTTCTTGCTGACCCTGTCTCTGATGAGGTATTTGCCAAGCTTTCGCTCCTTCCTTTGGGTGATCACAGCTCCGATCAGTCTCCCGACTCCTTGAAAGTGCCGGACGATGACAAGATTGTGTCGTTTGCGAAGGTTCTGACGCCTTCTGACGCGAACAATGGCGGTGGATTCTCTGTTCCTCGGTACTGTGCTGAGACCATCTTTCCGCCTCTGAACTTCAAGGTCGAACGACCCAACCAGGTATTACACGTGACGGATGTTCACGGTATTGACTGGGACTTTCGTCACATTTATCGGGGCACACCGAGGCGGCACTTGCTCACTACTGGCTGGAGTAAGTATGTCAATAGCAAGAAGTTGGTTGCTGGTGATTCGGTGGTTCTCATGAAAGATTCCAGCCAAAAAATATCCATCGGGATTCGCAGAGCTGTGCGATCTGCTAAATTAACTGCCGTCGATTGCTCCGTATTGTCTTCCCAGCCTGGCGGGGTGGGAAATAACCCTGAGGGCGAGCAGCAGCAACAGGGCCATGTAGGTTCCGGAGGGAAAGAACGGGGGTTTTCAAGGAACGGCAAGGGGAAATTGTCGGCTAAGGAAGTTGCTGATGCTGCAGAATCGGCAGCGCTAAACATGCCATTTGAGGTTGTGTATTATCCAAGGGTGGGCTGGTCGGACTTTGTGGTGAAGGCGGAAGATGTGGAGAAAGCTTGGAATGTCGCATGGACTTCCGGAATGAGAGTTAAAATGAAAGTGGAGACAGAGGATTCGTCCCGGATCACATGGTTTCAGGGTACAGTATCTTCTGCATCTGTTCCTGATGATGGACTTTGGCGGAGTTCTCCATGGCGTATGCTTCAGGTAGGCCTGCACAGTTCTTTTGCTGCTTTTTTGTTCTTGAAAGTTAAGTAACGAGTGGGGTTTTTCCAAATTAGATACTCTGAGAAGCTGGCACTTGTGAATGATAGATTACACACTGTTTCTCTTTGCGGTGAGTTCTATCAGGAAAGAAAGAGTTGCAGACATGAAGCTCTGGTGTTTTAAGTCAACTACTAAGATTTAACTAGCTTCAGCTTAAGCTCTGGACTTGCTTGTGACATGTTTTGGCACAAGAAGTCTATATTGCTTGTCGGTTATGGAATGTCAGTTGTCATCTCGTCATCATAAACTTGTGCTCATTCATTTGCGTCTGTTATTTATGAAACATTAAATGTGCATTGCTTCTGGATGGAGTCTGTTTTCGATATTGGAATGAAATTTGAAGCTGTGCTTAATGTTGCTTTCAAAATGATATTGTGTGAGGGTTACAGAAAAATTAAGGTGGAATATGAGAAAAGGATTTAGTCTTTTTTTTTTTTTTTTTTTAATTTTAAAAAAATCAGCGTCCGGTCAGGGTGAAAGGCGTAAGGTAAATCCGTCTATTGCCCGTATCTTGTCACTAATCTTACATATATGGAAACTAAGCAGTTTTGTTCTGTGTAACTTGTTTTGCATATATTGCTTGGAGAGTTAAAGTGTGTAATTACATTGGATTCAGAGAGCACTGGGTGCGTTACTAGAAATCTAGAATTTGATTTAGAAAGGGAATGATGGGTCGCGGCACAGATCACTGCCCCCAATAAAATTTAGAAGCGGCTAAAATTGTATTTCTGTTCTGTTTGTGTTTTGAAGTCGCTGGAGATTACTACTTTTGAAGTAAGGTCAACTTGTAGTTCATATGCCATCACAACGGGCATAATTTTCTTGGCAATTATGCTCTTTTAAGATACATCCTTGCAAAATCAGGTTGAAATTATTAGTTATTTATACTGTGCCATTTGGGTAGTTTGTGGAAGTTCTCTCATGAGTGAATCTGTAAGAGAAAGACTGTAGTGTCTTTTATTTGGATTTGTTAATGATAAGAAGAGAAAGGAGAAAATATCTCTTATTTACCTTGTTGCCAATTAATCTAGTGGTGCCAAAATTTTCTTCCTCTAAATTCGGAAATGACCTAACATGCATGAGAGCTTTGCCGCTCCTTTTCTTTTTCAGCTGGATTAGAACCCTGTTAAAAAAAGTTGGATAATTTCTCTACAATTTGGAGCTCTGTGACTCCGGCTTTGATTTATGCTTCACAATTCTCACAACTGCAACATGTTGAATTCTCATTGATATTGGAAATCCCTCTCTATGCCTGTTTGCATTCTTTGTTAGCAGTTATATAGGGAAGACGTTTATGATTGATAGGACTGTGTTCCTTATGTTGTTTCATAATTCAATCACAGGATTATATTTGTTGTGATATGAAATGTATTGCCACAAAAGATGTTGTAGAAATTATCTATCTCATACATATTATTGGCATGCTCTTGTACAGTTTCTGATCTCTACATTACAGGTTATGTGGGATGAACCTGAAGTCTTGCAGAATGCCAAGCGAGTGAGCCCCTGGGAGGTTGAACTTGTTTCCTCTGCGCTTCCCCCTAATGCAGTATTCCCTCATGCAAAAAGGTTTAGAGCTGCTCAGTATTGTGGGGTGGCAACTGATAGAGAGGGAGACCCCTTCTTTTCTAATACCGGTTTGACTAATTCAGCAATGGGGCACTCGAACCCATCATTGTTGAATTACAATACTGTTCCTGCTGGCATGCAGGGAGCCAGGCAAGATCTATCATATGTACCAAGTTTCTCCAACTTTGGAATTGCTAATTCCCATCTGTATATTGGTAATACATTTGGGAACATGGTACCCATGATGAGAACTTCTATGTCAACAGAACCAAATACTGACCGTTCTCAGTCTAACAGTTTGTCGCCTGAAAGCCTGAGTAGTTTGCAGGGCTCTGGCACAGAGCTTGTTGGGACACCAGGTTCCACCTCAGAAAGACCAAGTTCAATTCATTTATTCGGTAGGCACATAAAGGTGGTACAGCCTGTTGAAAGTGGTTCCCAGGCTCTTGAGGGCACAGCAGATGAAGGTAGTAATGGCCGCAACGAGACTGAAGAAGGCGTTGACCATTGAGTATTCAAGGCAGTAGAGGCACGTTAACTGGTAGTTGTTCCCTGTTCAGCACATAATAATAGTATAGCTATACAGGTTTGGTTTTGTTTGAGTGTGTTGAACTTGTCTATAGTACACTTTGGGTCTTATGGTGTGTGAAAATATTGGAAGGTACCTCTCAAAAGTTTCAATTCATGAATTCTGATGATGCTTATGAGTTTCGTTTATTTTGTTTAATTGAGTCTTTGTTCTTCTATTTTTCACTTGTCTTAGAGGCATGACTTAGCGCATTTTATATTTTAAATGATCCAAACTCTTCATTAGAAATTAAACGTTGGTATAGTCAACTATTTTTCTTTACTGAAAACTTTATCCTTTAGCCTTTAGGAATGATTTTTTTCTTAATTCTCTGACATGTTGAACGAATCTAAGACGAATCTGACCGTATCCACTCTTACGGGTACGGATAATTGGAGCCAAAGTCAAGGCAGTAAGATTACTGCTTTATATTCAGGTTAAAAAAAGATTACTAGTTTATATGATGTTAAACATGCTTTAAATAATTATTTACGTTCACCATTACTAGTTTCAAAGCGGTCAGATTCTGGTCAAAAGAATCAGTTTCCTGCCTATGCAAGGGAGGGGCACTTAGCTCTTGGCGTTCACATCAGAGAGAGAGAGAGAGGGAGAGGGAGAGAGATATATATATATATATATATATATTTTAAAAAAAAATATACAGGTAAAGAATTTAAAAAGGAAAATCCTAACTAATATTTTTTAAAAAATATTTTTATTTAAAAATTAATCAGTAAAAAATTAAATCTATACTATACAAAAAATCTCATCTAAATGGCTTGGATGAGATATGCTACACCTAAAAACTTTAATTCGGTTTGTACAGCTGTTGATTTGCTATTTATATCGGATACTTTTCTTCCATTATTTCATGCAAATAATTTAGTTATTTTGTACATTTGTAAAAATTATTTACTTGCATTATCAAATTTATCTGTTTTTCCCCCTTTTGGCCAACATTATCAAATTTATCATAAATTAGAGAATACTGACATAAACAATTTTCAGCGCCCAGGGTGGTATATATAATATTAAATTTATATGAATTATTTGATAAATAATTTTATATAGAATAACGAAATGCTTACATATTAGTATTTTATATGAAGGCTAAAAATAAATATCACGATAAATTCTAAATGGTATTTTTCTAATAATACAAAAATATTTAAATGCTTTATTGGGGCGGAATTTTTTTTATCCATAAATGAGGAACTAACGATTGATTTACATATAAAATCAGACCAATTAGTCTTCTGTTTGTCGGAAAAAAAAAAAGTCTATCATAAAAAAAAAATTAACCGAGTCCGGGTCCTCCACCTCAGTCCATACGCTCCTTCTCTCCGGATGTTTCCAGGTCTCTGCCCAGTCTCTCCGTAAAAGTTCTGCCGAAAGCCCTTCCACTCCTCAGATAAAAATCATTGCACTCACTAAGTAAGAAGTGAGAATTTTAAATAAGAGAGAAGAAAGATAGCAAATCCATTTTCCTGTATCCAATTTAAGGTTTTCTTTCTGTATCAAAAAAAGTTCTCTCTCTAGCTTCCCACAGTTATAACACTGTAGCCTTTTCAATGGCTATCTTTGTTACCAATCAATCTTTCTTGGCTTCCCGTCCTGGTTCTGCATCCTTGTTTTCAAAGCCCTTGAAAACCCCAGAACCCAACATCAGACTTCTTTCTCTTTCCTATATATCCCTTAGTCACCCCGTTCATGGGGGCAAGCCTATGTTAGGTTTTTCAAGCAAGCATTTCCCATTTTCCCATGTTAGTCGTGGAAATATCTTCAAGTTATACCTCGCCGCCAAAGATTCTAGACCAAATGTACGTTTGCTTTGAAAACTAATCCGCCCAACCACTAATTTTGTGTCTTTGCGCAAGTTGAAATTTGTTGTGTAATTCTTTTGTTGATAGATTCATTAAACTAGTTGCATGTAAATCGATATTGCGATTGGATATTTGATCTAGGCAAAAGTTGTCTCTGATGGTTTCTGGTGACGAAAGCAGCCCTCTGGTTTCAATTTCTGAAATTGGGAATTGTAATTTAATCATCTGATGTTGGTCTAGACCTCTGGGAAGATAATGTGCTCCTAAAAGAGTGAAAGAAAACTATGCTGTTAGGCGGAATTTCACTTTGTAGAAGCTGAGTCCAAAACAGGATTACATGAAAGCTCCTAATAGACGTGCTCAGCGTTAAGAACTGTTTGGTACCAAAAGCTTGAACTGCTTTGGGAAAGGCTTAGGGATAGTTATTTCTAATTGGGGATGTGTAGTGTATAGACTATATCTTGTGCCAAAATTTAGTTTCTTAGAAGAATGGGGGCAGTAAGAATAGATTTCTTGTCAGCTTCAAGATGATCCTCTTGCTCTGGTAAGATAAATTTCATCCCAAAAGCTTTTAGGAGATGTCTAGTAAATGGTATTCATAATTATCTCTAGTGCTGATTTATATTTGCAAGAAGGGGTTAAGTTCTTTAGGACCTCACTTTCCTATCAAGGGTGGAAGATGACAGTGTAACAGAGTTCTAACATGCAACTGAGAGTTATATATGATGAAGATGAGGATGTTACCTGCAAGTAAGCAGATTGGGACTCTTGAGAAATTTATGAGTGTTTTGATTTCTCTCTCGTTAACTTGTGAGCAAATAATGTCACTTGCCACTTGACATTCTAAGTCCCATTTTTTTAACTGATAGCAGTGCCTTTGAAGCAGTGGGGAAGTTTCCAGACTTTTGGACCATAGCTGATTAGGTAAAATTTATTGGTGATTGTGAACTGAGGGTTTTGACTTCCGTTTTCTTCCTGGTATCTGTGCGTTTCAATGAAACTGAAGTTTATAATCATGAATATTTTATCTTCAGTTTATATATGTTCTAGACTTCTAGGCATATGGCAAATTCCAGACCTTTATCCTGTCACCCTGATCCCATCATATGAGTCATGGACCGCCACTTAGCAGGTATTGATAGTTTGCTTAATTTGGCCAAATAATAAAGCATTTTTTTATCATTTGGTAAGTAAGTTAGCGTACTGATACGGTTTTATATATATATATATATATATATATATATATATATATATATATATATATATATATATATATATAGTATTTACCTCCAATTTACGGTAATAATGATCTATTTCCTTTTTTTTTTTTGTAGAACCTCTTTACTTTCTTGCACCTGTCCAACATTGGCATCATAATATCATTAATAAGATATCATTGAAGAAGACATTTTTTCCCTGTGAATTTTTCATTACTTATTCTCTTGGTTTCCCTTAATTAAACTAATATAGCCTGTGTTTGTCTTAGAATTATTAGTTCTCATTATTGACTTCAAATTTCCATAGATTGGTTTTGTACAGTGATTGATCCTGTCATAAATCCCAAACTAAATCATCCATTTTTGTTTGGTCTCCTCAGACAGATGAAGAAAATGAGGACACTCAGAATGATGTGAAATTGACAGATGATGAAGAAGATAAAGTATCCCCATCCAGCTATATGGCTCTCATTGAAGCATACAAGGAAGCAAGCCTTGATGGAGATGAAAAAACTGCATGTCATATTGAAAAGAGGATAACATCATTGGCAAATCAAAAGAATGAACTGATTCGAAGAGTGTCGACTTTATCAGCTGAGAAAGTTGCTTCAAAAGAGAAATATTTTCGTTTGCAAGCAGACTTTGATAATTTTAGGAAAAGATTTGAGAAAGAAAAGCATAACATACAGTCCAATGCCCAAGTAGAGGTCATTGAAAAACTTTTGCTGATGGTCGACAATTTTGACAGAACCAAACAACTAATTAAACCAGCAACAGATAAAGAGAAAAAGATTGATGCTAGTTATCAAGGTATATACAAGCAATTCGTTGAGACTTTGAGGAGTCATCATGTGGCTGTGGTAGCAACAGTGGGCAAGCGTTTTGATCCTTTGGTAAGTGAATTTGAAAATGTTTACATTTGAATTAACTTCATTTCTTCCTTCTGTTTAAATAATTTCACTCATTCTACAGTGTGGGCAGACTTCTATGCGATTTCATTTCTTCCTGCTGTTTAAATAATTTCACTCATTCTACAGTGTGGACAGACTTTTACGTGATTTCTTGCAGTCTTGCTGCGTTTTGCACCAGACAAGTCCTGCATTCCCTGAAAAATTTAATATATGAAATAGAAATGGAGAATTTTACATCCAAATACAATAATCCCCATTTATTAAATTTTGATTTTATTGAATTGTGTGTTTTTGTAGGTTCAATGTCAAATTAACATGTACAGTGTGTTTGGTTTGAGGGAGGGAGGACTTTTACCAAATTTCTATTAATGAGATGAATATTTCTTTTTATTGAGAGTGTATTTTTGGAATATTGAAAATTTTTCATGGGCAATTTAGTTAATATGAGGTAAAAAATTTCTCTCTTCTCCCCCCCTCCCCTCAAACCTAACACAATGAAAGCAATGCATTGCTTGTTTTTAGCTGCAAGCATGCAACTATGATACATTTTCAATTGGCTTACCAGACTGGTTTGGATTGCTGCATTTAAATGTATTGTCAGCTACTTTTGGTGATTAGGTTGGAAGGCTGATAACAGTAGGAATGAAAAAAGGAATCTTTATCACATAAACACTACTAGGAAGGGTTGAGCAAGGATCTCACTTTTCCAATTCTAATAGCCTAGGGCACGTTTGGTTTGATGGAATTGGGTCTCAATTCCATGCCTAGATTTATTTGGTACGATGGAATTGGAAATTTTTTTAATTCCATGTGGAAGCCAAATCTCCCCAATTCCATCAAATTGGCTTCCACCCAGAAAGCAAAGATTTGCAATTCCATGTAGTCAAATTATTTTTGGCCCTTCAAACTCCACGGTCTCATCTCATACCACCACCGACAATGATAGCAGTGGACTAGCCAGCAACCAGCGACTGCTTCCTCTGGCAACCCGCAACGGTAGCCTCCAGTAAACCCCCTTGTCAAATCTGGTCCTCATCTCCTCTGCTTCTGACTGTCCCCAACCCACGCCATCCCTCTGCCCCCTATTGCTTTGTCACCTGCAGCCTACCACTAACCCTGTCATCTACCTCTGTCGCTGGCAACCCCACCGTTGATGGGTCCTTGATTCTCCCTCTCTCTTCAGACCCTCACTTCGTCAATCACCACCATTCTTCACTTTGTCACCCTTCATTGCTCAAACTCCAACGCCTTACACTCACATTTGATGAAGGTGGCAGTGTATGTTGGTCCTCACCGTCATCTCTGTAGATCCAGATCATAGTCCACTTAATATTCGACTTCTCTAGACCTTCAATGTGGCGAAGAGTGAAGACAGTAAAGGGGGCAGTGAGGATCCCAGTCATGAATCACGATTTTGTTTGGGTTCCTCAGATCCCAGTTAAGATTTGATCTAGGTTCCTCACTGTTCTGAGTTGCGATTGATTATGGGTATTTGGATGCTGGCGTTCAATTCTAATTTCTTCAATCTTCGACCTCAAACTGCTAAATGCATAGGTCATTCCTCTATCAGCTTCATCATGTATGATTTATGGGCTAGCAACAACTACTGCCAAAGAAAAGAAATAATCCCTTCTGCCATTTGATTTTCTGATTTGATTTTTATGTTGATTATTGGATTTGATTTATGGATCTGCAATTGGTATCTGAAAGGGTGGTGAAGAAGAAGACATAGTTACTAGGTTCCGATGATGGTGGAGATTGGGTTTTTAGGGAGGGCATTTTGTTATTTTTGTATAAAAAATATGTCTCATGACATACCAAACACATTTTTAAACCCTATCTCCATATCCATATCTATCAAAATGAATTCTGCGTGGTACGGGGTATAGGGGAATCTCCTAATTACAATGGACAGGAAGTAATTTTATTTTTTTGCTATCAAAAGTACTCCTAAGGTAGCTTCATAGGAATGAGAAATAACATTAACCAAATGATAAAATAATCATAATCAGCAAAGTGGATAGAGTTGCCAGTGGAGCTTCCCTTAATATGGTGTGATACCTAACCCCCGTCACCCATTATCTCCCCCTTCCATGTCAATCACTTCTTCCATATTCTGATCACTAACTCCATCCTTTAGTCACCTATGAGTCCTATGCACTGTGTAATTAGATGCTTCTCATCAAAGGATACCTTGAACTGAACTGATCTGATCTTGCAACTATCACAGATTCAATGAATTGAGAACCCAAAGAATTCCGTTAGAGGTCATAGTGTGTTTGAACTTGATGTGGATTTTAGATTTTGAAGAGAACCTTTTTTGCGAAAATTGATTGTGGAATGCATTGATTATATTTTTGAGAATGGTATCTTAAATGTGACTAACGTTATTAGATATTGAGGGGGAAATGACTTTTCAATATTAAATTTCCATTAAGATCCCTAAAAAGATATTTGAATAGATGATTTATAAGATAATCTTGTTCTTGTGCTGAAGAATAAGATCATTTATGTAATTTTACATTCAAAAGGAAGGTAATGCAGGTATGACCTATGCAAGAGCAGCTCCATTCTTCTGCTGCTTCTGCATTGAGGCAGGAACCCATGGTTGCCAATTGGTAGATGAAGTTTCAATTTTCCTCTGAACAACATGTTCACTTGGGCAAAACTTGTTTTGGACCTTCCTACCAGATTTCCCTAATCCCAACAACCTCTCTCCATGCTTTACTTGCCTCTCTTAAATGGCATTCATCATGAGCTCATGTATGAAGCTATTGCGTAACATTTTTTTTCCTGCATGAGGAATGCATAATTGATGAGAAGCAAATGAACTTAAAAAAAGAAGTGGCATATATGGCCTTTTAATTTTCTCTAATTGATTCTTTTTGTTGTAGGTACATGAAGCCATAGCACGTGAGGAGTCCCAAGAGTACAAAGAGGGAATCATCATTCAAGAATCCAGACGTGGTTTTTTGCTTAGAGATCGACTTCTAAGGCCAGCACTGGTCAAGGTTTCATCAGGGCCTGGCAACAAGAAAGCTACAGTGACTCCTGACAATTCTAAGGAACATTCAGCAGCAACCGCTGGAATAGATGATAGATAATTCCTTCGACGTGATCACTCCTTTTTGCAATAAATTACTTAATATTCCCAACCTCGTACTCATTATATTAATCTCAATCGGGTCAACCGGAAATGCTTCAGTCATTTTGTATTCTTTTATGTAACACCTGGTTGATGTAATGTTCTTTGCGAGTTGTCATTTACAAGTGCTCTGCAATGTATATTTCATTTCTCAGATGATACTTGAAAAATTATTGTGATAACTGATAATACATATAACACAAGTTCATGACATTGTTGTGCAATACATTTTGACCACAGCGAGCCAGCATCGGTTCTTTCTTTGAATTCTTTCCAATTAGTTTCAAAACTAAGAGGCCCTTGGACTAAGTAAATAAAATTAGAATATTTTACTTTCTTCTTTGAATGTTGACATTTCTGTTAAATACATATATGGAATTATTGTGTGTTTGAATCAGCCTAGGAAAATAGTGTTTATAATTTATAAAGTAAGTATGTGAAAAGATTTTTATCCATCGACTTGTGGAAAATAACTTCTAAAATCACAATTTGAGAAGTTACCAAAAACAATCTATGTTTGATAATTTAAAATGAGTTAGGTACATTTATACATGTGCATGGAGTTCAAAGTAGAGCCGTCAAAACGGGCTAAGCCCATCGGGCCGGCCCGTTTAGGCCCTGGTCCTGTAAGGGTCGGGCTTGAAAAATGGACGAGATATTTGAAATTAGCCCTGGAGGGCCGGCCCTGACGAGCCTCGGGCTTAAACGGGCTGGCTCTGGAGGGCCACGGGCCGGCTCTGCAAGCCATTTTCACTGTAGCTTTTTCTTTTTTTCCTTTTTAAATTTATTTATTTATATATATTTTGTATTTGTTATAGAGTTATTTATACATTTAACGATAAATACATAATAACTATACTCTAATTTTATGATTTGATTTATTATTTGTTGCAAAAAAAGACTATGGATGTGTTTATGATGTGGGAGAAGAATTTTATGATATTCGTACTCATGAGCTAGAGGGTACTACTCAAAATGAAGAATAATCAAATGTCGTTAAAATCGATGATAGTAACGAAGATGACGACAATAATAATCACTGTACTAATGTCGCTTAGTGATATGCTTTTTATGTTTTATGTGAGTTATTTGTAAACATAGTTTGTTTTTTATTATGAATTAGTGATTGTGCTTATTTATTAGATGATTCGTGTTGTAATTTACCAATCATATTTTATTAAAACAAAGTGGAGGAAAAATAGTTAAAATTTGGAATAATAATTTCCGAGCCCTGCGGGCCAGCCCTGGCCCTAGTGCTCTCGGGTCGGGCTTTAAAAAACAGGTGTTTTTCTTATTCCGAGCCCTGGAAGGCCGGCCCTGACCCTTCACGGGCTAGCCCTGATGGGCCGGGCCAACCCTGATTGATAGCTCTAGTTCAAAGTGAGTTGTACTATTTATATTGTTCAAAAAGTTGTCCTGTTTATAACTTTATAGTGGTATGATTTTCTATGCTTCTATTTGATTTTAAAGCTACGCTTGAATGACTGGATCCATTTTCCTAAAAAATTATGAGGCACTTGATCCCTTTCTTATGAAAACCATCTTCCATTGAACTATACTGAGCATAGTGATGGAAAAATTACCAATTTTTGCCTCTTTTTGTATTCAAGTTACATTCATGATACTCTCTCTCCAATATTAAATACAAAATAAAATTGATATTTTTTGAGATATTAAAAAAACTAATTAAAGTATTTTAAAATATTTATATTTATTTTTTTTCTCAAAATTATTTTGCTTAACATATAAACTGATATATAATATAATGATACATAACATATGATATGATTAAGTAATTTATTTAGCTTTCATAATTTCTCTTGTGAAAAAAAATAATTTTATTTTATAGTTAGGAGAGGAGAAGTAATGCATTTTTGGGTAAGGCGGTCCCTAGCGTGAATGTACATATTCCAGAAAGGGAATCGTGATTGGTCTCCCTTCTCATTTTCTTTTTGCGTTAATCTAAGAAGTTCCATTGCTTTCTTCACTCTCTCCTCATCAGCATAAGCTTCAGTCATCTCATTCCATGCGAAGGTGTTCTTGTTTTCGGTCTCACTGAATACTTCTTGGGTAAATGCTACCAGGCTCATGTTTGAGGGCATATCCATGAAATGCTCTGCCTAGATCTTTCAATCCCGCACTAGCAGGAAGGATGCTAGCAATAGTGACATCAAAGGCATCTTCGAATCCTTTTTCTTGCATATCCTCCAATGACTTTAGAGCTAATGCAGTCTCTCCACTTCATACAAATCCAGATGTTAGTTTACTCCAAAAGACCGCATCATTCTCGACTCCATTTAACAGCATGGAGTTGCAAATTTCTTTTGCTTCATCCAGAAGACCTCGTCAACAATTGAATCGAAGAACAAGCTTTTAGAATGGTAGAATGCCCTCAGCCCCTCACCAATCTTTCAACCAAACACCGCAAACAGTTCATCCATCCTCTCCAACTGGCAATGCGACCCAATCAGAGCCGCAGGGCAAGGCAAAGTTCGGTTCGGAATATGTTCAAACACCTCGTGGGCATTATTGAAGGACTCTCTATTCTTGAAGCGACGGTAGGCGTGCTGGCGATCAATCCTTCTATCATCAAAGCGTTCAATTTCAGAGCTTGAGCTTGCGTCTGGCAAAGGTCGGGAAGGGTGCAGCCACTGTGACGAACGTCGAAGTAATCTTCTGAATTCAAATTAGGAAGACATGGTGGACCAGGAGGTTGCCGACTCCGTTGCTGACAGGAAGCTGGATGACGTGGCATGCCACGCGGATGATGACTAGTCTGCTTACTAAGCTGTGGGTGATGTGGCTGTCAGTTTGCTGATAACTCAGCCTCTTACTAGACTATGGGATGACGTGGCTGCCAGTTGGTTTTGACTCAACTGCTGATTGTGATGTGTGACATGATGGGGACCGCCAGGTGTGTGATGACTCAGACGCTGACTGAGACTAGATGGCTGACAACTTGGTTCCTGACTCCATGTTGGGACTACATGACTAGCCATGCGGGTGATGACTTGGATGCTTACTCGGACTTTGTTCTGAGGTGTTCGTTTTGTGGATGCTAACATCTTGATTAGGACTCCTTTGATGACATGGCAGGTGATGGGCGACACATAAGATTAAATTTATCAGAATATAAATGAGACGCGACTTTAGAGCCCACCTTATTTTCCGATCAACGAAGCAACAAGGATGGTCCCCACTGAACCTAGCCGTCATCACGTCCAAGTTCCCTTTCGTCAGACGATTTCCTCACTTTATTTCTATTCCATTGTTCTACTTTTTTTAATTTCTATTTCTATTCCATAGTTTCGCGCTTCCTCGCTCGCGTTCTGCATATCTCTGACGCTACCAACTACCGTCCAGTGAAAGCATTTCTCCCCTGTTCCCGTATACCATCCAGGTTCATTCTCTTTTATCTCCCTCCCTCCCTCAGGCTATCCCTGATACTTCTTTATTCTCTTTCTTTCGGTTTTCCCGTTGTCCTATGGACACAGCTCAGCCTTCGTCTAGCCGACGCCGATCTCCCTTCCGCTACTTCCAGTGTTCCTGTTTCAGACGGTGTTGTCGTTGTTTCTGCTGTTTCTACTCCTACCCCTGAGCTAGTTTTCCTAACAAAAAGCTCTATCTCTCATTTCTTGAGGGCGTGTTGCAAGTCAGGAAATATGGATTTGTCGGGTGCTCAGTCGGGCCTATCTCTTGGCTTAAACGGACAGATTTCGTCACCGGCTTTGGCAGGCTATGTTGATGATAATTTAGCTTCCTTTCGACAGAATTCGAGCTTTGGTAGTTCCTCCAGTGCAACTCCTTTTGTTCCGTTGCAACTGCTCGAGGAAAAAGACGACAAGGTTAGGGTCAAATCCAGTGAAGAAACGGAGGAGGAGGAGGAGGAAGAGGAAGGAGCAGTGGAAGATGAAGCGATCGACTTTATGGGTCGGCCTATGTGTGCGAAGAGGAAATTAGAGGGACATCCGAATTTCGCTTCGAATCCTCCAAAGCGGCTTGCTGTCGATTGGGGGCTTGACGCGAGGCGAGCTTCAGTGCAGGCTTTGGCGAACCAGCCAATGGAGGTAGCTGACCCCGAGATTCATGAAATAATTGGGAAGGAAAGGCGGAGACAGTTCTCAGGAATAGAATTGATTGCTTCTGAGAATTTTGTTTGCAGAGCTGTCATGGAAGCTTTGGGAAGTCATTTGACGAACAAGTACTCTGAGGGAATGCCTGGAGCCAAATACTACACAGGGAATCAGTTTATTGATCAGATGGAATTGCTTTGCTGTAAGCGTGCACTGGCTGCCTTCGATCTCAATCCAAGCAAGTGGGGCGTGAACGTTCAGCCTTACTCATGTACTTCTGCCAACTTTGCCGTGTACACGGGTATTTTGCATCCAGGGGATCGAATCATGGGTCTGGATCTGCTATCCGGTGGGCATCTGAGTCATGGATATTATACCCACAGCGGAAAGAAGATTTCTGCGGCATCCATATTCTTTGAAACTCTTCCCTACAAAGTCAATCCTCTAACAGGCTACTTAGACTATGACAAGCTTGAAGAAAAAGCCTGCGATTATCGACCTAAACTGCTTATATGCGGAGGCAGCTCGTATCCCAGAGAATGGGATTATGCAAGGTTTAGAAAGATTGCTGATAAGTGTGGGGCTGTTTTGATGTGTGACATGGCTCATATTAGCGGCCTTGTGGCAGCTAAGGTATGTGTTGAGTTATTTCCTTTCCACAATTTGGCATTTTTTTTTAATAACTGATCGCACTTATGTGATAACACCGACACTATAATTTAATTTATTTTCATTTGGAAGTTACAGGCAGTTCGGTCTGTGTGTTTAAAAATCTAAGAGATAGTTCAAATCTTCTTTATGGGAAATAGGACAATTGAACTGAATTAACATATTCTGACTTGGCTTCTGTCTCACTGGTTTCTTATGCTATCTTCTTAACGCAGTAGTATTATAGCAGGGACAAGTATATGATTCTTGACCAATTTCTTCTTATAGCAAGAATAAAACATAACAAAACAAAATGGCCTTTTCTTTCTTGATTATTCTTTTTTGCCCTAATTAGATGTATGGGTTTTGCATAAAGTCGCTGGAGCATACATATTCATGACTCGTTATGAAAAGTCTAGTTTCCACTAGCTTATATATATATGTATATTGATATTGATGATTGAATGTTGATGAACAGTATATCTCCCACCAACTTTTATAAGCATTGACGATTGATGATATTGATATTATCCCATTAATGTTTCACAGAAATTTCTACTATAAATTAAAATACGCTTAATTGTGGGACCAATTGGCCAATTGTCATTTCATGAAGATAACTAATGGTGGATGGAACCGCTAAACTATTTGCATTTACCCAGTGAGAGTCGAATTGCTTATTCTGATCAAGAAGTATGCATTCGTTATGCTTGTATTTCCGAAAGGTCATGTAGTTTTAGGCTTATGTTGCATAATATTGTCGATTGAAGAAATCTAAAATGTATTTGTATTATGTTGAAAGTTTGGAATACCTTTATATTTATTTATTAGTTTATTTCCTGTTTAGCTATTTGAATTTTGCAGTCCACTGTTGAATGTGTTTATGACTATATTGATGTTGGATTTCCCAGGAAGTTGCTAGCCCGTTTGATTACTGTGATATTGTTACTTCAACCACCCACAAAAGTCTCCGAGGTCCAAGGGGAGGTATCATCTTTTATAGGAAAGGTTCAAAATCAAGGAAGCAAGGCCTGGCTCTTAATCATGGGGATGATGGTAATTATGACTTGGAGGAAAAGATAAACTTCGCTTTATATCCATCCTTACAAGGAGGCCCGCACAATAATCACATTGCTGCTCTTGCCATAGCCTTAAAACAAGTTGCAACTCCAGAGTACAAAGCATATATGCAACAGGTGAGGAAAAATGCACAGGCGTTGGCATCTGCTTTGCTGAAAAGAAAGTGCAGACTGGTAACTGATGGCACCGACAATCACTTGTTGCTCTGGGACCTTACTGCACTCGGCTTACTTGGTATTCTTCTAAATTCTAACCTGTCTTTAATTTTGTTTCAACTTTACTATACAAAATTATACTATAAATGCACTTAAAATGAATGTGCTGAATTTTACTTGAGCCACCTTCAGATTTAGAGCAGTGCCACTTGCTGAACTTTTTCTCTCAAATTTCTGATCTACTGTGTCTTGGTTGATTTTCACTTTCTCTAGTGGTAAAGTGAATGAGTCTGACTATTGGCATTATTTTCCCCCTCCTTATAGTCATGTGTTACTGGTACTGATAATACATTCATTTGTGACCAGTCCAACAGGATCAATGACTAGTTATTTAGTTATCCTAGTGCAGTGGATAGCTGTTCTGAAAGACCAGATACTGTGTTCAGTTTTCACTAACATTTTCCCTTCTGATTTAGGCTTTTTAGATCCTATTTTCAGAGCAGCAATGTTGTTATTTATCTATGTATCCGGATATTTGCTAACATTGTTCTTTCTCCTTATAAATTATGTCATGGTTGAACTTTTATAAGCATGTTTGCTGATTTATTTTACTATGTATTGCAGATAGAAACTATGAGAAGGTATGTGAGGCTTGTAATATCACTCTCAACAAATGTGCCATTTATGGTTCTATTTCACCTGGAGGAGTGAGAATTGGTGAGCTGCCCTGCCATCTGAAATTATGGATTATTCTTTGGGTTAAGGAGTAATTTTGCCCCAAAAGTTTAAAAAACAAAGTAGTTTTTCCTTGACCGTTATCTTAGTTAATTTTGATCATTAGTTGACCAAATATGCTGAGTTGGCAATTCACGTGTCATCTACGTCATTTTAGTTAAAGTGAAAATTTATCCTAGGAGTTTTAAATCTAACTTTTGGAAAAAAAAATGAAGTAGATGACACTTGGAATTCCAGGACAAATTTGCATCTTAACAAAAATGACATGGATGACATGTGGAATGTCATCTCAGTATAATTGGTCAACTAACAGTTAAAATTAACTTAGATTACGACCAGGGTAAAGTTGCTCCATTTTTCAAACTTCTGGAGCAAAATTACCCCTTGGTGAAAACTTCCAAGTCAAAATTGTCCCTTGACCCTTGTTCTTTTTCGTTACCTGATTTTTATGGTTAGATACCTTGATAATGTTGTGGCAATAGTTATATTACGTTTATATCAATTGTGAATTAATTTATGCTTTGCCTATAACTTTTGGTTCATAATATTTTCAACCATAACCAATTATTGTAGATCCAATTTCCATATATTTTGAACAAGTTTTTTAATTTTTTACGGGATTTAATTTGTAGCAAATAAGAAAACATCTGTAATGCTTGCCTCAAGCTATTGTTCTAGAAGCACGGATAATGACCTTTTATTACAAATTCAAATTTTTTTCTTAGAGTTCTTAGGGGATTATATGGCTATATATTTTTCCTGTTTAATCCAACCAAGATTGGATTTTCTTAATGTTCTTGTATTTCACTGGTGCTCATGTCCCTTATTTCATGGATGTTCAGGTACTCCTGCAATGACAACAAGAGGCTGCTTAGAGGATGATTTTGAGATCATAGCTGATTTTCTTCTGAAGGCAGCACAGATTACCAGCAATATACAGAAGGAATATGGAAAATCTTGTAAAGATTTCCTCAAAGGTCTTCAAAATAACAAAGATATTGTTGAGCTCAGAAATCAGGTTGAGGCATTCGCTTCCGAGCTTCCAATGCCAGCATTTGATATTTGATTCAAACCAGTACAGTAGGCAGCCTACACATTTTGCATGGTAACCAAACGACTTGGTTTTGCTCTTGTGCTTGCTCTATCCTTTGCCAAGGAAGCTCCTTTGGATCATACGCAAATGGGACACATTAGATTGCCACGGCTTACACCATCACTTTAGTTACAATTTATCAGGGCTTATATACTGTACAAAATATTCCATCACCACTAATTCTATAGATACCCGTTGCTTGTTTATGGAAGAAACGTTTGTAATTACAGGAACTCATTCAGGCGAAGTCTTTTGAGTGCACCTTGTTGTAGGGACTACAGACTGTTGAATTCTCGTTTTGATGTCATACAAACGATCCTTGGGACTACACGTTGTTTTTAGTTTCTTTAATCTAAAGGAACAGTTATATAGTTAAGTTAAAACGTGCGTGATTGAGAATATTTTGCAATTCTAGTTTTTTGTGCTTTGTGGGAGATCTGAAGAGGCTATTTAATGTCACCCACTGCTTTATGGCGACTGGCCACCACTTGTGCCATTGAAGCACCCAGCATGCTGGTCTAATAAGTAATCTGTTTGGGCTCTTTCATAAGTAATTTTATTGTTTCTTCTTTTTAGGCAGCACTCTTATGAAACCCTTATAAGGAGGCAAGGCATGAATTTCTGGCAAGGGACAAAAGGCATGAGATACGGTTCGAAATGAGAAAGTGACCCTTCAAGTTTTGCAACGTGTTATGCCATCCCCAAAGCCCCCAAAAAAGTGAAAAAGATTGAAGAATATTTGAAACAGAATAAAATTCTGAGAGAGAGAGACATGGCAGGTTCATAAGGCGATACGGTGCCAAGTTCCTCATCATGATTTGCGTTGCTTTCAAAGAGAACCGAACTGGACAAAAGCTTTCCATGAGCATAAAGAAGCTGCTTTTGACATTAAAGATAGTCCAGGAATCTCACAATTGCGCCTTACCTAGCATCCCTCAGGCCCTCCCTTTTTCCATTTCACTTTCAGTACTAAATCATTAATCGTTTACTATTAAACTAACTACCTCTTTTAATGCTTTCGTCCCCAGAGCGAAATTCCTAAATTCTACCCACGCAACGCAAATGACCATGAATTTAACTAATCACTGTTTACTTAACATTCCCTGCCTACAACAACGACAGTGTATTTTTTATGTTTTGACATTTGGTTTTGGTCAATTCTTCCTCTAGTTTGCTTTTTGTTTTATATAATATTGTAATACAAGAGGTCAAGAGGATTAGAAGTCTGGCATACAGTTTAAGTAATTTGTTTATCCTGAAAGATAATTAATCTACTGCCTGTATCTTCTCAGACACAGAATCACATTTAATTTTGAGAATCTTTTCCCCCCGCCTCCGGCGGGAAACACTTGGCACCAACCAAAGTCTCAACTACGGTAAACGGTAATTCAAAAGGTGGTTAAAAATAAAAAAGAAAAGAAATGAAAAGGGAAGATACGGCAACCCCAGCGACTGACTCAGTGATTCCTCTACATAGTTGCTTTCCTCCTTTTAAGTTCTTCAATTTCAACTTTGTTTTTTTGGGGTTCCCTGATCGGCTTGCTTACTCTTCACCTATGGCTACATAAGTCCAAAAGTTTCTTCCTTCCTTCAACAATCTCGTCAAAGAAATCGTCGAGCTGTCCGATGATGTTCTCTGCTCCAGATCTCATCATCCCCAGATACCCCCTCAGATTCTCCACTCTCTCTCTTATCCCCACCTCTGTTTCCCACTCAACCACCATTCCCTGCGATCCCCTGCGCTCCAATTCTCCCCTGAGTTCCTCCATCGTCACTTTTGATCTTCTGAATTCGTACAATAAAACGCCCGGCGCCCCATTGCACTGGCCGATCTCTGCCGCCACTCTCTGCTGTAACCTCGCCGCCGACATCATGAACGCCGATCCCAGGAACAGCCGTCCCTCGTATTCGCCTCCTAGGATGAAATCCGAGGAATCAGGCCAGCAATACACCAAGCCGTATAGCAGAATCATGAGCAACAGCGAACTGACATTTCTCATTGCGTACAGTACTCCCCTGAACCCACTGAATCCGTTTAGCTTCGATTCGATCGAGAGCTTCTCCTCGAAACGAAGGGACAGAGGTTGAATTCTTGTTTCGATCAAAGTTCTGTTCTCTTCTCCTAACCCCATAGCTTCTCTGCGACACCCCGAGATTGCTCGAATAACCTGCTTCAGGAACAAGAAAAAGCCTGTTAATTCACGACCAAAACTTCAATTGCTGAATATAAAAAGAAACAGAGAGAAAGAAAAACATAAAACGAAGATTGTGATCGACCTGACCTGGCGAGATAGTTGTGGAGTGAGATGAGGATGAGAATCGAGGGAGGAGGCGATGTTTAGACCAGCAGAGTAATAATTTTCCATTCCAGAAATGCCAGACTTGAGGACATGACAGGCTTCCCAAAGCTTGGAGCTTTCATCCATGTACTCGTCGAGCCACTTGTCTCCTGAAGGAAGATGGAGCTTCTGGACAAGAAGGGTCAATTGGGTGTGGAAAGATCGAAGAAGCGAGAGCACCCTTTGAAGGAATTGGATTGACATGAAGTTATTGGAGAGATAGACTCGTTCAAGATCGTCAATACCTCTGGTGAGAAAAGAGTAGAAGCCATTGACGGAGTTGGTGGAAGAAGGATCCATCACAAAGATTTTTATGGAATCAAAACGAAAAAAGAGAAGAAGAAGAAGAAGAAGAAGAAGAAGAAGAGAGGGAAGAGGAAGAGAGTGGGGCGAAAAAGGATAGGAAGAGGGAGATATTTAAATTGAGAGAGAGTGAGAAGAAGAACAAGAAGAAGAGAGAAAAAAAAAGTGAAAAGAATGGAAGAATGGAAGGGAGGGAATATCTTAGAAACTCATATTTCTAAGGTTGAAAAGGATTGTTGGGGGCAATGATGGGTGTTTCCTACAGAGGGGAAAGGATGATTGGTAATATGCCATTTTCATTGTGCTATTGGCAGAAAGCAAGAGAGGTAAAAATTGAACATGAAAATACACACACAGAAAATTAAAACAAGAAACAAGACAATTATGGCGGGCGAGGGTAAAGATATATAGGCATAATATAAAGTGAGGGGGCAGGGGGTTTAGTAATGTAATGTCAATATCACAAGATCATCTTTATAGCCACCCATTTTCCCAAGTTTTTTCCTTCTTCTTTGCTATGTGTTCCAGTCTTCAAACCAAGAATCCTCCGGTAATTTAATTAAATTATTCATGATGATGCAAAAGAAGCCGTGGAAGGTGGCGAAAGGAAGTGAAAGTTGGAAGCTTTTTAAATATATTAAACAAAGGTTGAAACATGCCTCTTGTCATGCAAGGATTGGCTTAACTTTTTTGTTCATGATTCGATTGGCACACAAGTAAGTCGCCCATCTTTTGATTGGAGAGCCTCTTTGGCTTCTTCTTTCCTCAATTTCTTCCTCGAGCTACTGAACTTGCTCCTCTTCTTCCCACTCTTCTCTATTGAAGTTTGTGGTTTTTGTCTTCCCCACATATCTCTTTGTTCTCTTTGATTTTCCCAAAGGAAGAATTTTAATCATGAGCTTCCCTCTTTACTGCTAACTTGTGTGTTTCCTAATCTTCTTCAGTTTCTCTCTCCTCCCTTGTAATTTACCATTCAACCCTGAAAGGAAATACTCTTATAATAATATTCATTAATTAATTAAATGTGTAGGCCTTACTATACATATATCCATCTCTGGACGGATATTGATGGGGGAAAAAAGAAAGGATTTTGGAGCTGCTTCTGCTTCATGATTGTTCAGTATTGTGAGTGGGGCCATAATTTGTGCATCTTATCGAATAGGTTTTTAATTGGTCGATCATTTTCAGTCATCAATGGGAGCCTGGGAGGCCACAAAATGTCAAGTTTAAAGATACCACAAAGCATTTTTTCTTGTATTTTATTAACTGAATTTCTGCCATGTAGTATCGGGAATAATCTGCTGGTATTAATTATTATTATTTTTTAAAAATTAAAATTGTGGCAGTGGGGGGACCAAGCAATCAAAATAATGCATTGGGTTGAGTTACATGCTTATTAAATTTGGGGTTAGAGCAGTGCTCGTGAGATTTTGGAGAATGGGACTCATGTTGGGAAGGATGTTTGTCGTCTATACTCTGTCTATTTAAGATTTCATCAAAAAAATGAATAATAAGGATAATTAAACAAACATTTTTCTATATATCTCTTGTTATGTTAAATATAAAACTTACCAAGATTTGTGTTTTCTCCAGTCCTTAGTCTTCCTTGTCTCTCTCAATTTAATGCTCTCTCTTCAAGGATATTTAATAAAAACACATGTATTCTAAATAACAATAATAATAGAAAATAACAAACTTAACTAATTAATAACAGAGCATTTTTATTTTAAAGTGGACAGACTACTTTTTTGTATGGCCACCCGTACGCCTACTTATGTGCCAACCACCCACTGCGTCCTTTTTATTTACGTGCACCACCCAAGAAAATATGCCTTACGTTTTATACCTACCACCTTTATATATATTTTGTTCGGCTTGTCTAAAAGCTAAATTGAGGAAAGGGTTATACAAATCTGATTATGTTCTGGTATAAAATATTAAAATAAAATAACACAATTAACAAGCTAGGTTTAAAACAAAAAAGCTTACTTGGGTACCATTTTTGTTGATTAAACTGTCATCAGCATCTCTTCAAAAACGAATTCTTTTTTTAAACTATTCTAAACCTGCTCATCAAACACAGATTTGAAGCACTTATCCCGCTGCCCACCATATATATATATGTGAAATATATTAACCATTTTAAAATAACAAACAAGAAAATGAAGATCTAGGATGCGACAGGGGACAAGGATTTGTTTGTTCGTCTATAGTAAAAGTGTTATTCCCTTGAGAAGGTATGAGCCATCTGAGAATAAAAAGATGAATATGAAAAAAAGAACATTAGGCAATTGGGTCTCACCAAAAGAATGGAAGAGTCAACGAGGCACTCTCTCGGGTCCCTCAATACATTAGGATGTTGATAAATGAAGCTGAACTCTAGTGATGTTTGTTTTATAATTGCAATGATAACTAGTATTGATTCAAGAATAATTGTTTCACAATTATTAAGAAATTTTTTAAGAATAATAAATATACGAAATGTCTACTTTTTTTTTTTTTCAAACATACCCTTATTTATTAAGAGAATAAGTAAGAGAGATAACGAAAAAAGAAAAAGAAGATAGAGAATGTAGGGGGAGAAGATGAGAGAAAATGTGGTAAATTATGGTAAAAAAAAAAAAAGTGTTAAATGTAAAGACAAAAGTAAGGTATATCTTATAAAAAAAAAGAGAGAAAAAGACAAAAAAATTTCCATTTTGAACTTCAAAATTATAAATTGGTGATTTCCTACTAAAATGAATTGTCAATTGTTGTATTCTTGTAGACAAAATAATTGATTTGAGATTTTGAAATTTAACTAGTATTTTTTTGTATTTTTTAACTAGAGGGAATATAAGATATATTTGAGGAGTTGACATTGATCCTAAATGTAAGATATATTTTTTTATATCCGTCAATGTTTTTTTAATTTATTCTCATTGATACCCAACAATAATCAAAAAAGAAAATGAAAGAAAAAATTAAAGAAAATGATTATAGTGTTTTATAAAATACATATTATATTAACTACCTTTCTTAATCTATTTAAACTAAATAAATAAATATATATATTATATGAAGAAGCAAATGCTGTTATTGCAGTTTTGTGCATGGATCACAAGACCCGGCAAATATTAGATGGTCGTTAAAGGTGAAGTGGTTCACGGATAAAAGGGTAAAGGATTGAGTTAGGAGGAGTTCAAATCTCGTTCGTCCTGGTCATGATCCTTCACCTATAAAAGTCCCTACAGAAGAAGAATATTTCATTTTCTTGTTAGATGGATATAACTGGATGGTCCATGCCACACGGGAAAGTGATACCAAGGAATGATTGTTTACATGGAAATTTGGATTCAATTCAATTGAATCAGTGGACAAACTTCAGAAGATAAAACTTCAATGTGAAAGAGAGAGAGAGAGAAAGCAAATAACAGATATAGCCAGCGATTGGGTTGTGGGGAGGATGGGGCTTCATAAGTCTAATCTTCACAACTTGCTTATCGTATTAATTAATTGCGTTTCAAGGGGACCACTCACTCTTGTTTCATTCCTCTTTAGATTACAAGAATCTCAGATAATAACATCCTTTTTTAATTTTTTGGGTTTAAGAAAAGAATGATTAATCAAAAAGGGTAATTTTGTCTTTGTAAGAGGAAGATGTTAATGTTCTCTTCTCCCACTAACTTGACACAAGCACGACCAACGAGTCCGTTTGGAACACAAAAAAGTAAAGAAGAAAGGCAAAGTGAAAGTGTAATAGGAAAGAAGTGAGATCAATAGCATTTTGTGGCACCCACAAGAAAACTAAACACAAGCTGAGGATCACAATTATATCCTCAACCTTCTAAAGTGACCAGTTTTCTTTCCGTCTGGGCCATCTAGTTTATGACTTTTTATTATCAAAAACTTCACTTCACTTGTGTGTGTGTGTGGGTGTATTCCATTCCTGAATGAATCACTTTGATTAATAGAACCAAAATCAATATTCTGCAGCCAATCATGCAGGGCAATTATTTTGGGGGGTATCCTGTTGGTTCTTGTTTCACCCATATAAAGGAATTCGCCAAGGCCCATATAAAAAATAAAAAAGGTGAGATTCTCGACTGATATACCATCGATGAATTCAGATTTTTACCATATAATGATATAGTGACAATAGTTGGCAAAGTTAACACGAAAGCCTTGTTTGTGCAGACAGAGAGATAGGAACAGGCATAATTAAAATTTGCCAAAAGCACTTGTAGGTGCAGAGCATTATGAGGGGCTTTGAGTTGTGAAGGGCCCTTGGCGTGTGAGTCGACATTGGAGAGAAAGGAAAAGAAGCCAATAAGTAAAAAAAAATGGACCCGTGAGGGGTCAACCAACGAGCACATATATTTATATGAATGATAATAGCACTCAATTCGTAAAACAAGTAAACGACTTTGAAATGATTGCTTTTGCATATATGGGAAACAAAGAGAAAGAAGCCAAACCCAATTATCAAAATCTTAAGTGCGTCTCCCCTCTAGTTTGAGACTGCTATGATTTAACTGTTGCCACTTTTGACTTGCATTGATGCTTAAAAACACTGCTCTCCATTTTCAAAAGTAGCTCTTTTTCTCTCCAACTTCTCTCACTTTTTAATTGTTAAAGATCATATATATGGATGAACGGAGCTTTAAAGTTAAAAAAAAAAACATGGATTATAAGAGTTTATAGTAATATAAAAGTGAAACAGAGGAAGTGTAATGGAGGTAGGCTTTTTGGTTTTATAGAAATGAGGCATCTTAGAACAAAACTACCTTTCTTCCATGATTGTGATGTTGATGTGAATTTACCCTGTTCTTATAAAAGTATATTGAAAGGAGCCTTATCTCATAAGACACTCAGCTGCCACGTGTCTCCAGCGCGGATGGTTAAACTCCCGAGTGGTGCATGAATCTTGAGGATGTGCATACTATACTTGGCATTGTAAATTTTTCTTCTTTTTGATGGATGACCCTCCATTTGATCCCAATCTCCGGAGGGACCCACCAACATTAGGAAATCCCACCTCACATTATATATATAATCCCACTTTCTTGCATTTCACATCCTGCCTTTTTTGTCTGTGTGAAGCCCCTTGAGCCTTATTATCTCTCAAGGTCAGGTCCATCAAACATGTTTTACGGATCTTCAACTCCACTCGTTCCTTTGGGGAATCACTTGACATGGACAAGCTACCAGTTTGTTACAGCACATGAAAGTTACATTACAAAAAGAAATCTTTCTAGTGCGAATGATTTCATAGAAAACAAGGAACACAGAATGATTACTTTCCTGTTGAAATGTTCTATATATTACTCACATAACATTTTTCAAAAATTGAACGGGGCAGGAAAACAGGACAAAAAACTGGGCATGTTTGAATTAATTAGAGAGAACCCATAAAAGGAACAGTTAAGTATGGAGAGAACACACATAAATGCAGGGTTACAACTTACAAGTGAAGAAGTAATTAATGGCTTTTTGGCTGGATGAAGCCTGGAGAGTACAGTGGTCCAGGGTGCGATTTGTAATTTGTTAGCAGACAGTGGGAAAGACCAATTGAAGAGTCAGGAAAATGTAGTGAGAGCCGAAATCTGATCATTAAAGTAGAGCTCCTAGGGAATTATTATTTGGAGTTTTAAACAGAGTAAAGAAGCATGCTTTCTTTCTTTTTTTTTCTTTTTTTTTTCTTTGGCTGCCCTGTATCTGGTGTCAAGTCGTGTGTCTGTTCGAGTTGGACTCATATACTTTGGTTGGTTCCACAATGAGTAGTGAGATGTACAAGGGTACTATAGACTGGGGAATTCAGTTAATGGGGTACGTAGGGGTGAGGGCTATGGATTGTCTAAGTCTTTGGAGGAATCATTTTGGCTGGAAAATGGAGGATGGGCCTTCAACTGTAAAGGCGGCGGCAGTATACTCAACAACTCACAGCCACAGATCATTATTAGTTACTGCAGAAACAAAAAAAAAAAGAAAAAAAAGAAAAGAAAAGCAGAGTCGTCAAAGCAAGGAGGAGCCGGAATTCTGAACCAAAGTGCCTTAAAAGAGAGAATCCTAATCATATCACTCACTCACTCCAAGTTCAAAAAAAGAGGTAACCAATTCAGCTTTCAAGTATTCTGTTACTAGTCCATTTCGTTCTCTTTTATTTTTGGAAGAGAAAAAACAGAGGATGTGGGAAGGGGAGACAGTGCCCTTGGTAGGTAACACAAATTATGTTTGTTGAATTGAGATGAAGAGCTTGTTTTGGAATATATTTGAAAACGTGGTTTTGTGATTTACAAAACAAAATTATTCTGACATTATTTTGATTAAAACCATGTTTTGACCAAATCTTCCAAACACACAGTTAGGAGGGGAAGATGAGAATTTAATTGTTTGTCCTACTCCCACTTACTGAAAAGAAGATGCCTCCGTCTTTCTTATAAGTACTCGAGTGATTTTGTTTGCTGACGCTTACATAACATCCAAATGTAAGTGCACATAACACATGACATCCAAATGGAAGTGCCACTAACCTTAACATCAAAAAGTGTGAGCTCTCGTTTCTCAACATTTAGTAACATAACAAGATGGTAAACACGGTAACAAGTAGCCTAGCAAGCAAATCAGACTGTACAAGCCCTGTTACTAGTCTCGCTGCGCACATCAATCTACGAAATTACCAAAAGAAAAACATATTTGGAGTGAAATATGAAAAATCCAGAGTCTGAGATGTCACCTTCAGAATCCACTAATATTTTCCTTCGACTTCATAACTTGATAACACATCATCAAGGGGAGCTATATTTTCGGACTTTTCACTAATTTTGCGCTACAAGTTACAAAATATGTACAAATTTCTTTTATGTAGACTTAGTAATTGAAAGCAAGTATTGTATTTGGGCGGGGAGACATTATAGTATTAAATCAAAAATCATCCTGGAAGGTAAAAACCGAGCCCCATATCCGCTACAGTGCCTCATCACTATCTGAATCAAGCTCAAGACCCTCTGCAGCCAACAGCCGAGTGATAGCCGCCTTCTTTTCTTCCTCAGCCTTTTTTCGCATTAAATCTCTTTTCTTTAATACAAGTGTATGCCTCTTAAGGGTATTGTTGAAATTTTCAGCAAAAGCTTTCTTTTCTCTTGCCAGGATTTTCTTTTCTTCTTCTGGATCAACCTGAGATTTCACAAGATATTTCCTATCAGACTCTAGAATATTGACTATGATCTGTTTGCATTAGCAAACAAGAGCTCTGTAACATTCACACTAAATTGAAGTTTATTTTTCGCTTATGAGAAACAAATTTTCAGCAGCCAATCCAGGGTGAAGACTGAAAAGTGACGACAAGCATGAAGATCAAGTCATGTATTCGTTCATATTCACTCAACCGCAGAAAGTGAAAATCAGATGATTAGGGTTGCTAGAATTAAAATTGACAAAGATCTTCTTTCCAATCAACCAAAACCTACAGTAAGTTGGCTTCTATTCTAGGTGCATGATAATACCTTTGAACGAGATAGACTACGAGCACGGATATTTAACTCACGCTGTTGCTGCTCTGCCCAAGCAGCAATAGCCATGTCACCTCGCTGATAAAAAGCCTTTCGCTTTTTCATAAGCCACTCCATCCATGCTTCAGATGCCTGAACGATACAGAACACAACACCAATAATCAAACCAATCCTCAGTGATCAGGCCACAAGTTATTGTATAAAGAATACATCCGATTTAAAAATCAACAAGGCAATTCTTGTCATCACACCAAATAGAATTGGTTTTTTCTGAACCATCCTTATCCATTTTTGCAGCAGGCTAGTTTGACCAAATCCCATCGAGTCACTATTTTCCCCCAAATTTTTTTTTTTATAAATATCATAAAAATGATCTCTTAAAAAATTTCATGCAAGTCCCCGTAGAATTATATTTTGCCCTTAAAATTTCTTTTCACACGAATCCATACAAATATTTTTTGTTGGAAAAAGCAAAAGGAATAGGCCTAGCCAAACTACCCAACATAATTGACCTATTGTCCAACTTGGCCCAGACAACTCAATTTTTTCGGGCCTGCTCCTCCCTGACCAGTAATAAACCAATGAGAGGATGACTAAGCCATGGTACCACTAGAGCAGCCCTATCAATTGATATGTTGACAAGTAACTAGTTAAAACTTTACCTTCATTGGGTTTACTCGGTTATCCATATCATACTTCCGCCGCCTCTCGTCATCTATAAGTAATTCATAAGCAGCTTGAATCTTTATGAACCTTCCTTCTGCTGTTTCACCTTCCTCAAGGGTTCCTCTGCCATCATATACTTAAAGGAAAAAAATGGGAAATAACTCAGGACATCTTTGAAGAATAATATAGTAACAACTGTATCACAACCATAGCTATTAATCTTGTGGCGCAAAGGGCTGAAAAATGTTATAGTAAATAGCAAACAATGTTGGCTATATGAAATTGCGGCATATACATTAAAAAAATCACAACATAGTCTATAACTACTAACATATATGAAAGTTAAACGCATATGCAAAATTGCCAAAACAAGAATAATTATTCGTAAATCACAACACTGAGTACTTGAATAACACAAGACATCAAAGTTTTACAGCTTGATCTTTATGTAAGGGTCACAATGCACAATGCAAGCCAATGCAGAGGCTAAGCTTCACCTTAAATGAAGATATAAATACACAGCCGCTAAAAATGGGATAGGGGAAAAAGCAATCTGTGTCAGCCAATGTAGAGGCTAAGCTTCACCTTCAATGTAATCCCAATTTGTTGTTGGTTGATATGTGCAAATAGAGTATGCAGGGACCCTTATCAAACAAGGACTACAAAAGTTCTGACAAAGCCTACAATAAATGAGCAATGAAACTACAAATTTATGGAATGATTAAGCGATGCAAACTTCTTAACCCTCGAGTCTCAACTAAGATAAAATTGTCATCTGATGGATAAGAGGATCGTGCCAACAACAAGCATAACAAGTTTACAGTTTGTATGACACTTCAAGTGAAGAACTAGCCGAGATGAAGTTACATACCATCTGGGTGATAAAATTTGGCCAAGCGTCTATAAGCATTCTTTATCTGTTCATCATCGGCATCTCTTTCTAATTCTGGGGTATCATCAGCAAAAAAGTTGACAAGGAGGCGTTAAAATAGTTATGTATAGGAAAAGCCTTCTATTCAAGTAATAAAGGCTAACTTATTCCCTAGCTATCACAGTTATGTTTCCCCGCAATTCTACGAGGCATCATTTGACAGACCAAAATATATGGCAATATCGCTCTTCCATAAACATAAAATGCACTGCAAAATAGGTTAGTGGTGACTGATGATGGCGTAATTGGATGTATTAATAACTACACTTTAGATATGTCAAGTCTTCTCCCCAATTTCGGAGAGGACAGTATTATCAGTTCCACTGCAACCTTCATCAAACTAATCCTTTTGGCTGCCAAAATTCTGTATGGCTGAAATATCTTGCCAATACATCCATTTTCTCAATTACAAAAAAAGTCCTGAAGTAGCTAGGCCAAAAGAAATAAATATGAAAACAATTACCAAGAGTTTCATATGGGGATTTTTGCTCAGTCCAATTCGATGCCTTCACCACGGTTCTCCTCTGGCTGCCGCGAAACCCAAACTCAATTCTGCTCGAACCCGGAGGATCCAACCATGTAGAATATATCGACGGCGATGGTGAACGAGGCTTGCAATTAGGGCTTCGAAATGAAGCCCTGGATCGAAACAGTTGTCTGCAACTGATGAAGGAGAACAGTGGTTGCGGTCTACACAGCGTTTTCAGGCTGCTCATAGTTCTCCGATTTCAAGCTCGCCGAGACCAATTGAACGACTCAAAGCTAGAAGTGTTCAACACTATCGACGGTTTTTTTTTTTTTTTTTTTGGGTGACCTTGAGATCGAAGCCTTAAAGCATTATATATTATGGGTTTCCTTCTCTTTAATACAATTTATTATCTTTTTCCTGTGTCGAAACGCAACTTGGCTGAAGTCGTGAAGAAAGGCAAGAGGTTTCAACGTCCACCATTAATCTGGCTCGAATTTTCAATTTTTGTTTCCTTCTTTTTCTTTTCTTTCCTGTTCTTGTTGATTAATGAGAACCGGGAATTTTATTTTTATTTATTTTCTGAGAAATAGCGGGGAAACTAGTGGACGGTTTGTCTCCCGCGCGCCATATCATGACAGTTACAGGCCAGTATTACCGTTATGCCCATGTCTACTCCCCACAATGACGAAGTACCACTACAACACAAACACAAGGCATCTTTTTCCCTGTTTTCAGTTTATGACATGTTACTTGTCTGTTTTTCCTTATCTCAAATCATATTGAATTTGTATTTTTTTTTCCCGTTCTTTTTGTTTGAAATATTGTCGTAAATTAGGCCTGAACTAGTTTAGAATTGAGAGTAATTCTCTCTTCTCTATTTCAATATTAATAAACACATTCATTATCAATACAAGTAGAAGATAATGATAAAGTCTATGTACAAGGATGCGCATCTCAAGAGCAACGCGTTACCTAAAATTTTGCTTCAAACTAGGTACTAAGAGGTACACACAACAAAACTTAAGCTACCATATTTGTATTGCCACTAAACCAACAGCTACAGAGCTGTTAATTAAGGCAGTGCGAGCAGATCACTCTGCTTCTTCAGAAAAGTATCTCAAGCTTGGAATGCAGGATCGCTTGGACGAGCTGACCAAAGGGAACTAAGAGCACGAAGACGCTGAAAGTATTCGCCTAAAACCAGCAAGCCTTGAGCTGCTTGCCGGGCCGACAAAATCCGAGACATATGCTGCAAGGTTTGTTTTCGAAGGTGGTCTGCCTGTGGACAGTTATATTCATTCAGATTGTGTAACTTGGGACTCTACGAAATCTTAGGTTTAAAAAAATTTGGAATATTTGCATTTGATGTTTTTAGGTTACCTGGCTTACAAAATGTTCTAGTGCTTCAATTTTCTCCATGAGAGAAGTCATCTGAAACCCGAAGCTTCCTATATCTGATGCGTCGGCTGCCGTGTTGAGGACCAGATTCTGCTGAAGTTTATCCAGTCCTTGTGAAAGAGCATCTTCAGCTTGCTGAGAAGATTGCCGGAGTTTGGTACAACTCGCTATCTGTTGGTCCGTCAAACCCTCCACTTGTGGCACGATGATCTGAAGCAACAGTTTTCCAACTTTTATTCATGATGTTAATCATCAAAATATATATCAAAGTGCTTTATGATATGAGCAGCATTTTGCAACTACATTTACTGTATCGCTACCTGATCATGTAGATAATTTTTTTTTTTATCAGAAGCAATGAGATTGCAACGTGTTGAAACTACGCTGAATGGTTCTTTTGTGAACAAAACCACTACTATGTGATAGAAATGAAGGATACTGTTAAGTGAAAGCTTTTCATTACATTACGACATTCCTAAAAGGAGGCTGATGAAGATATTCAGGATCAGAAAATAGTACATACATTGAGAAGCTGAGATGGACGGGATCCACCGATCCAGAGGAAGAGGCGTTCCACAGATGCCTTCCAAACGCCAGAGATTAAGTAGAAGACATCAGCCTTTGCAGCTTCAGCTTTCATACTGAAAAGATTTGAGTAATGATTGAGGCCACTCTCAACCAGTAGATGGAGCTGCACATCAGATGACTGAGTTTGCAATGCGTTTCTCAGTTCTGCATTTTGTCTGTGGTGCTCTTCAACCCAATGACTGTATTCTATCTCAAAAGTTGCAATCCCTGCCTCATAAAAGGAACAATACTGCTATCCATAATCACAATGATTCAATACTAGTAACTGAAATCTTTCATATCTGGAATTGAAACAACGGATGCTTATAATATCAGGGCAAGAAAGTTGCAAACAATGTATTGCATATTTTGTAACTATCATAACCCAACTGGTTTGACATGGACTGAATGATGAAGGGGTTGTAGTTGACACATTCTTTTCCTTTAGCCTAACATATGGGTTATGTCAAATGCACAGAGTACAAAAGGGCTTATAGTCAAAGAATACCAATGATTTATCTTGCATTGTTGCAATGAGAAGTGCAAACCAAAAAAACAAAAAATAAAGGAATTTGTTAACTAACTGATTTACTCACTGAGACATGTCTTCTGCAAAGTCAAAGTAATATTTGATACAGTTAAAAGAATGTGTCATGCATCATAGAACGCTTGATAGATGAATAAACAAAGAAAACTGTTCGTAAAATAATATACTCGCATATAAACTACATCCTAGCAATAAACAAAAAGGAAAGGATCCGTATTTCATGTTCTGAAAATTCTTAAAAGAGGTAAGCATTTTAAGTAAATGATGGGGAAGAGTAAAATTAATGTTCAGAATAGCAAACCTGGGTTTATTGTTGCAGGTGATCCTATATAAGTAGCATCTAATGCCCCGCCCACATACAGACCCTGGACTCATACAATGTAGTAAATGCACAAACATGAGACAAAGGAAATATATACATAAGTGAAAAAAGTATATGATATATATTTGTTAAGAAATTGCGCTCACCTGCTTTCTTGCTTTCTCAATCTCTAGCTCCAATTGCATGAGCTTCAAACGGCTAGTTTCTAATTGTTGGACATAAGCCTACAAAATTTATATCAAAAGAAAATTAAAAAAAGGGAAGAAGCAGTAATCAGATTATAAACACTGAGCTGCCTGCCTGAAGTTCATTTTCCTGTTACCTTTTTCCTTTGACGACTTTTTCGAGCTGCTTCGCGATTCTGTGCTAAGCGTCTTAGCACCTACAAGTATAAATGTAATAATTATAAGGTCATAATTCGAGCATTCAAGTTCATTTCTTCAAAATCACTAATGGTCATGGTGCATTCAGGTCTGCTCTCTGGTCTTAGCTTTTAAAAGTCCAAAGAAACCAACACACTAATACAATAATGCTCAATAAAATACTGGTAAACTTTAGGAATATGATACAGAAATAGTTCATTACTCAGTAGTAATACCGATGGCATTTTATTACCTTGCTAACAGCAGTGTTTGTCTCTTGATCATCTCCTGAGTGCCCAGTTGATTCATGAGGAATATATTCATCCTGGAGAATTCACATTCAAGAAGTTGTTATAAATCTGAACTTGAGCTAAAAAGAAGTTAATCATCAAAGAAAAGAGAAATTCAAGTTTTTTGCTAACCTTAGTCTCTGTGGTGGGGTTCACCATGAATATCTGGGAAGGACCTGAATTTAGGGTATTTTCACCTTTAAAGTTGTCCGCCCACATGACTTGCTGGAATGGCTCAAATAAGCCCATCCTTTTTGTGATGACAAGTTGAGTTGATGGAGAACTCATAAACTGGAGATATTAGGAGGGGGGAAAAAATTAACATTACTCTCACATATAAAATAAAGATTGGCTCTCCTAAATACTAAAAACAAAGAGTCAATCTGTAAACAAAGATAAAGGAGTAGTTAATTAAAAAAGCTAGAAGTTGGGTTTCTGATTTCCGGTCATCAACACTAAAACAAGAAGGAGCATTGTTGAAAGGTCTGCACATGGCTTAGTTTTGACCGAAGTTAATACTTCTAGGTTGTCTGAGATTCTATGATGAAGATCGCCAAATGTCATGGAAATCAGAATTCATAGAAGGGCAAATCCCATATTATGATTTCGTAAGTCATCAAAATGGCTAACAGATGAGATGGTCTGGTGACCCCAAAAAGAGCAATGTTTAAGATAAAAAAAATCATATTAGACAGAGAGAAGGAGAAAGAGATTTGGTGGACACTTAAAGCTCGCTCGTGAATTGCAATTGCTTTCCAAATCGTGTTTTAAATGCTTCAGAAGTGAAAAATGAACTTGATGAAGAGAACCTTTGACTGAATAGAAACAATAATCTGATGCCAGTCACATGTAAACAAGAAACTGACTTCTTAAACGAGAAATTAATGGTGCCAAAATCCAGCAAGCAAACAAATTCTGAATGAAGCCAGAATCAGAGCAGAGGAACTGTTCTAGTTCTAGAACAAAGAAGAGAAAATAACAGTAAGACAAGACACGAAAAAAGACAGACAGGCTTCAGCTTCAAACAACGAAAATCCTCCAAACCAAAACAGGAACCAAACCTACTGCAAAAGCCAAGAAAACCAACCTTAGCTTGAAAGAATAATCAGCAGGCTTCGAATTTAGTTCATCAAAGACCCAATTGATCCTCGGAATTATATTTGACAAACTCGACAGCTCAGTTCCTGTACATAAATCAATAACATTATTTTCTCGCATGCAAACAAGCATCAAAAGCAACGCAGTGACTCAAGAAAACAAATCAAACTTCACAGGGTGTATATATATCTAGAAAGCAACTCATAATTCTTCAAGAGAACAAAACCTTTTCCTTTAAAAACCTCAACTTGTGAACGTCGTGACCCTCCCACTATGATCGAGAGAGAAACTGTCCAAAACGCAATTAAAAATATCAGGACAGCTCTGCATTAAAAAAGAAGAAGAATGAGTGCAAGCTTTTTTGCCAAAAAGAAAAATGGGAAGAAGCTTACCGCCCCCTATTACCACTGCTTTTTTAGTTTTTCTTGCTAGTGATCGTGATTCCTCTCTGGTCTCTATCTGATGTGAGAGTGTGAGTGTGAGTGTGATTGTGTGAGTGAAGACGCCCTTCCACGACTACGCCTCAAAATTTATTTATATACTGGTGACTGGCCCACAAATGATTCCACGTCATCAAACGGACCCCACTTCAGAATCCGGCAAATTCCTTACAGACGTCCGATCTGTCTCCTCCCAATTTGATGGAGGGCCATAAATTTGTCGTTTAGTGCCACTAACTCAGTACGGACAGAGCAAAACATACGCGACGGTGCACGTTACTTTAGTTGTCATAACCCATCTAATGAAAATGGTATATGCCACGTAGTATGCATACACACACACATACGATAATAATTATATTGATGAAGAAATTTACGTACAGAATAAAAGAAAGAAAGCTGTAAAAAGGCATGTGTGATTTTATACAGTACCATATACAGCAGTAGCTAACATAGATACTTTTTTGAAGTTTTTCAGTTGATTCTTAACGCATACGTTCGGCATCCAAACACTGAATAATATAATTGATGAATGATGGGCATTATATTTTTTCCCCTTTATCCTGCGGCCAGAGAAATAAAAGAAAGGAGCTTATCTTGTTTAGGCCTGGAAAAGCAAAGTTTTTGATTAAGTAAACTGATTATATAATTAAAGTTTTTAATTAAGCAAAGTTTTTGATTAAGTAAACTTTTTATGTATTCAAAAAAAAAAAGTGATCTACATACACCTCAACTTTGTCATGAATGATTAATGGATTGGCTAGTTGATTTATTATTTATGCCCCCAACTAATCAATTCGTCCCTTCCCACCTCAGTGGTAAAGGTGTATGGGCACCATAAACGACACCAACACATGCTTTTTTTCAAAGGTAGAGATAAAAGTTTTTCGAAAAAGGGACAAGTTTCCTTTTATATTTTTTCCCCTTCTTTTAATTTTATTTTTTTCTCTTTATCATCACCCAAAAAGCGAACGTTGTCAGCTCCACTTTAATCAATAATGGTGGTATCAAGCTCGCATCTCCTGTGCATTTCATGTGGATTTAGCTCTCTTTATTAAACCATCGTCAATTCTGCCACCTATGGGTCATGCAAAGTTATTTTAATAAATTAAAGTTTGATTCATTTAATAATAAACCAACAACAATTAAAGTAAATAGAGTTTTTTAAACTAATTCTTTGCAGGAAATTCTACTACTAACACATTACTTAAACTGTTAAAAATGTGTAAAACTATAAAAGTTTATAACAAAACCCCCTCAGATTCCCAAGAACCTTATAAAAAAACGATCCCTGCCACTCATATGCCTTGTTTAAGAAAAAGTGGATACCATGCCGGCTAACTTGTGGAATAAGTATTCTAATTAAAGTACTTTGGATTTTCAAATGAGAAAGATCTATTATTAATTCATGTTTGAGTTTTAAATTAAGTTGTGTGACACGTACAACTACGTAGTGGCATATATAATATGTGCGTTATAGGCTCCGGGTGACACAAGAAGGGAAAGGATTATTACATGAAACCTGCTTTAAAGATATAAAGAAAGAGAGATGAAAAGTTAAAGGTGTGTGAACTGATCAATATGGATGTCCAATTGCTGGTATAACGTGGGTGTCGATACCTGGTCATTTGCTAATTAATTCCAATTCAGCATTTTAACCTTTTTATCAGTTATCACTGACCAGTCTTGACGTTATCTGCCTCTTGTGGGTCAGACAAGTTAATTAAATCAGAGTAAATAATTTATTCCTTAGCGCTGGAAACTAAGGATAAAACCACCAAGTGTCGAGTGTCTAGATTGATTGGATGTGACCTGGTTTGTTTCAGCTTGACCTTGCGTTCGAGCTTTAAGTATACACTCGTGATAGGTAATCTCGTAGCAAGATTTTCCCACTGTAGGTTTACATTCCCGCGAACCTATTAGCCAGTTGCTAGTAGCCATCCAGCGGAGATTTTTTTAAAGAATAAAATAAAATAGAAACTAATTAACAGTAAATCATGGAAACCAGTATCTGACAAACTTCATGCTGCTGACACATCATTTTTGTACAGAAAGCTCCTATATCGATCATCTTACAAGTGTAAAAGATCTATCTTGAGAGATTTATAGATGGAGACCACAAAAATTAGGTCATCCGCAACAACTTTTAACCTTTTTTCTCTCAACGGACCAAAAGCTATCTTCTTTTTCTTTTTCTTCCATTAGCTGATGTGTATATCCATTACCCGGTCCAATCCAGGAGCCGGGGGGGAAATTCGATCTTGGGATATCTTATAAAATAAGTAAATGTATCTCTCCGTTGAGCGGTTCGGTAAAAAAGACCACTTTGTTTGGCTAAATTTGGCTATCTCACTGGATCTTGCATGCCTTTTATCTTTTGAACATGCATGCCTGATCTATCGGAAGTAACTTTACACATACGACACGTACGTAGTGGCCAGTGGGATTTACAAACGATGGTAAATCTTACGTTAAAAGTCCCAAAGGAACCAATTAAGGTTACCTGGAACAACTATAAAGCATATTCTGAAGGAATATAAGGAAAAACGATACGCCTTGATTAGTCAAGAACCCAGAGCGACCTTTTTTTCCCATCCAGTAGTTCAAAAGGGTGGCGAAGATTCCTCCTGAACTGGCCTGAAAAATCATTTTAATATATTCCTTTGGGCCTTCACGATCTTATATTCTTTGACCACATCTATAGGTCGCTAATTGTTTGGAATAAATGGAACAGCGGCGTTCTGTAGCTTCATAAATTTCGAGGCTTTTGCTTTTAATTAGGTAATTAAGGAGAAATGTACCTTCTTATCTTTTTGTTTACGTTAACGATGACATGTGGGGAATTCTTGCTGCTTGTTGTGGTCCTGGACGTGGGAAAATTACGAAACGTTATCCCTCTCAGAGTTCCATTTTCAGATCATGTCTATCTGACTTGTCTTCGATTATGAACCGCGTCGTTTAGCTCTGATCATTCATGTAGTGGGGCAGATAATAGAAGCTTAATTGCTGGGAGAGAGAAAAAACACAGTAACACCAATCTGGGATTTCCCCGCTTTGAAGACACTGCTTGAATGGGCTACTTAAGACTTGTTTGTTTTTGGTTTTTGCTTTTATTAGTTATGATGTAGCCAATAAGGAGTGGCTTAGTTGACTAAGACATCGGCCTTCACCTTAAAAAAGAAAAGATTCAATTCCTACTGGTTGATGTGAAAGCCTCTTTGATGGGCGATTTCTAAGTATCTCTGTAAGTGCTTTTTGAGCCTAGAGACATGTCCTGACCCTAGTAGGTTACCGTTGTTTACCCCACCTAAACTTTTGAATATCTAAAAAAAAAAGTTACGATGTAACCATGTAAGAGGAGGATGTCAACTTGTAAGAAAAGGCTTTTGAAACCATTTTTTTTTATATATATAGAAAATTTTAGGAGAGGGGTTGAGTTAACCCATAGTCTAAGAGCATGATGCTATAGTTTTGTTCCCCAAAAAATACAAGACTGAGAGTATATATATCTCCACTTTAATCTATATTTCCACAAGTTCATATTACTTAAGATACCTCTCCCAACGCTTTGACTAACTCCAAAATCGAATTATCTCTTTTTGGTAAGAATATCCAACCCTTTCACCAGTTAAGCGCAAACAAAGACGGGAGGTCCTGGGACCATAGTTACATAGACACTAAAGGTGACAAACGTAATTTAGATGACGACTTGAGTCTATGTATTAAACCCAGACAATCTTAAGCGCCAAAAAAAACAAACAAACAACCAGACCATGAAATGGGAATAGATTGACGTATAACTAATAAAAAGCCCAACTACAAAATTTACCATGGCCTTCCAGATTACGATCTACTTTGAGGTTACCAAAAAAGCTCATGGTGCCTTTCTTTAAGTTCAATATTTTTCAATTTATTTCAGCATTCAGTAACAATATTCACTGTGATTCATTCAAATCTTTAATAAAAGTTGATTATTTGATACATCCAACCTTCCTATATTCGATTTGAATTATTTCAATTTTTTTATAGCATTAACAATATATTTATATTTTGTTTTATCTTTTTATTTTTATTTCATAGTTCCTTTGGAAGACCATATGAAAGTGTAGGACAGGAACAACAACAAAAACATATTGTCCTACCAAGTAAGATTGACTATGTGGATCAAACAACGCCATTGAATTCTCTTAGGTTGTCTTTTGCACTCTTAATTGGACTCCAAACAATTTGATCTATCATGTTCACAAGTGCATTCAATGACTTTTTTATATTTATCCAAATCGCTTCAAACAAATTTTTATCATTTTTTCTTCAATACGTGTCATTTCAACCCTTCCACGTACAAATTCATCATATAATATTTATCTTCTCTACAAGTGTAGGATAGCAACAGCACATAAATTTATGCTATTTAGATCAATACTCTTGCAAAGTATTGTACCAAAGAAGTGCTTCCCACCATGATAGTTAAAAACTTATTTTATCACTGCGATTTTACGTTTTTATGATTTTTTTTCATCAAAACGATTTTATAAATTTTTCAAACGTTTTTATATTTTTATGATTTTTTTTTTACGATTTTACCATGTTACGATTTTATGTTTTACAATTTTTTTATCTCTTCCGATTTTATGTAAAATCTCGATTTTAACAACCTTACTTCCCACTATATCAAAGTCAGCTATAACAACGAATCAAAATAAAAAATCAACAAGCTGGTTCATAAATGAAATGTCAAACCCAACTTACCATTCCCTCAAACTTATCCACAACTTCTTTTTTTCTTTATATAAAAATTTTAGGAAAGGGGTCACTCACAATCCAAGGGCAAACCGAAATCTCTCTTCTTCTTAGGTGATACTAATGTTAGATAGAGTGAGCCGTCTATTACCTTTAGATGTTTACTTAAGCATCCAGAAGCTAGGATGCCTCTCCCAGCGCCTTGATCAACTTAGGTGTCTATTCTTTGGGCAAAATTCACACAAGCCCACGTTGACCTTCAGAATCTCCTCACAAGATAGGTAGCCTTCCAAAAAGACTATAAAATTTCTCACAAGATACGTGACTGTTAGTTTTTATTGTTCGTCCCGAGAAGTGTGTTTATCAAGTCAGCAAAGTGCAAATGCAAACCGTCGGATATCATGTCAGGTTAAATCTTGAGAAATTAGATTGAACCCGCATCATAGATGAACAATCAATCGCAAAACACGGGAATTTCAATATATAATCAAGGAATTGGATTTGCATATAGCTCCCGAAATCAACTTCACATGGTCATATTTAGTAGGGTTTAAATGTCGTCGTTAAAGCAGAGGAAGCAGTCTGCTTGCTCAGCTCATGACAAAACTTGATTTTGTTCAGAGTTCCAATACTAGAATATAAAATCATAGGGCTGAAAAGGAAAAGAAAAGGGAGACTTCTATCAGAGAAACATGTTAGTTATGACTAACGCATTGGAGACTTCTATCATCATGACCTAATATTTACAGTCTCAATTCCGATTACTTACTAGATGCTATATGTACAAAGGAGTAAAAGGCGAAAAAAGAGGCTGCCAGAAAATTTGCAGCGCATATCCATGAATCCTGCTATCTTGGGTCAGCTTTCTCATCGTTGAACCTGACAAAAGAAACACATCAATATATATATATATATATATATAATATATGAGTCGGTGAAAGTTATATTGCAAGCCTGAAATAACGACAAAAGGCACGATGCAGAATCGTAGGTTTATTAAGGCTTAATGTCCTGGTTGTCCAAGTTAACTTCAAAAAGTTTTGAAGTATACTCAAAAAATTATGCTGCTTCCGATTTTAGTTCCAAATTTTGAATTTATGACTCAAATTCATGTGCAGCCCAAACCCGAGCCAAAATCAAGCTTTTCAAAATCTGCCAGCCTTGAACTTTTCAATGTAAAATTTTGCTCAGCTCATTTGCTTCCTAACAGTCTACCAAGCTTCATATATTATTCCCTTTTTAGAGTACTATTCCAGATGTTCACGAGTCACCTTGAAACGATTCTAAAATATTTAAACTAAATGAAAAGGCACATACGGAGAGAGTAACCATCTGTTGCTGATAAGGATCATTTCCTTTTAGCATCTATGAACATGGCTCGAGTCCAGTGCTCAACATCCTCACTTTGAGACGGGGGAGGAGGAAAAGTTGGACGCTCCACAAGATCCCATCCTTCAATTAGGTACTCACTTTTTCCATCAGATAAATCTGTGGCATCAAGATAGCTAGCAGCAGAACTTGGCAGGTAATTTTCAATTCTCTGCAAAAGAGGAGAAATCCAAGAAATTAAAAAATGTTGAATCAACATACAAATGGAAAGCCCATTGTGGGATAGATGATGAGGTATCAAATATAGCTATTGTGAACACCTGAATACAAATAAAAACTATAAACTAAGTCTTGTGTGAGTTACAACTGTTTTGTACCCGGCTGAGAAATGACACAAAAAAGCATATCAGCGTATAATCCCCAGATCAGCTTGCCTTCCCAAGGAGGGCTTGAAAAGGCAATAAAGCGAAAAAGAAAGGGAAACATCAGAAGCAAGTAAAAGAATATTAGCCAAGTAAGCCATGCATACACCAAACTACAGCCTGACCACTGTTAATCGTTTCATGTTCCTAAACATTAGAAAAGATATGGAAATCTATCAGAAAATTTTCCAGTCTTTTAAATGAAATTCCTAGAAATCCAAAAAGGCCCTGCTCTATTTTATTGTGCAATTTATGAACTAAAGGCACTGAAACATCCAAAAAACAAAACTCCTCAAGCATTGTGTTCCAAAAACAAAAAACAATGATAAGCAGACATTTACCGTTGTTGCCACAGAATGTGAATTTTCCAGCAAAGTGGTTGATGAAATAGCAGAATTTGCACTCCACACAGATTTGTTCAACTGCTGAACTTGCTTGCATGGCCTGATCGAAAAGACCCAAAAAAAAAAAGGCAGTTGTTAGAATAAATATTTCACTTCAAACTCCAAAACCTAATAATGAAAGAAACTAAGCATCGCAACCCCCAAACATGCTGTGATTGAAGACAATCAAATATCTTTTAATGACTGGTTTCAATTATGGAAGAAGCTAGATAAATAAATCTAGTAAGAAAAACAAATTAGCTATCCAGCATACACCTGAATAAGTTGTAATATAATCCCCAATGGAGTGACATGTAAGAAAGCATTACCAACAGCTATGTTGCTGCCTGCATCAGTCCATGACTCCAGGAACATCATAAATTTCTGTTATTTAATATGATGTCTGCTCTAGAATTTAAAACATAAGTTTTAGATTATTTCGGGTATCAATTGTTGAGTCAGGCAAAAAATGCAGTAATTAAAAGTTGTAACAAAATTCTACTCTGATCTCCCAAAACTATAGATCTTTTATATAGGATACACCAGTACAGAATGGTAAAAAAATTTATTGAGAATTGGCACTTGGTCATAAATATAGTAAGGTTGCAAATTTACAATTTTGTTTCAACGAGTGCCATACAGTTGTCATGAAATAGTGTGAAAAGATTCGTACAAGGGTTAACATGAAATGTACCTGGAACGAGCCATCTTTGAGGATAAAACAGATCGAACTTCCTTGGATGATGAGAGTATAGCCAATAACTTTGCAAATGCTTCAAAAGTAGATGCTTCAGAAGGAACATCCAAACCTAGAGAGTTGTAACAGTAAGCCGTGATGCATGCAACACTCTTTTTCAGAAGTGAAATCCCTTTCTGCAAATCTTTATGCGTTTGTACAGAATGTAAAGAAGCTGAAGCATAATTAAAGCTATTACTCCCAGAGGAATCCAGGCGAGGCTTCCTTTCAGATTCCATAGAAGCAACACCAAAATTACTTGAGCTTCTATCAGACCATGAATTTTCCCCACCAGCAGAGCAGTAATTTTGGCGGGGTATGAAAAGGGGGTATTCATTGCTGAAAATTAAAAAGTATTTTGGATTAGAGAAACCACTAATTCCAAATAAATCATGCTAAATACATCTTCACCCAAAATACCTCCTTGAGGAGGGGCGTGCATCCCAATAAGAATCTCGTTGCCAAATTCGAGAGCAAGAACCCTGGGGTAAAAGTAAATTATGCATTACATATTTACATGAAGTTTCCTTCTGGATAAAATGCTCAGCATTGGAGCCAACATGCAAAATCGGTAATAATCCATGATAAATAATAAACTCTACAATAAACATTATAATTGGAGGAAAAAACATTTATGGGGTAAATAAGCTCTGTTTTGTTCCAATGACAGATTTAGGAACAAAATATGGGGAGCAATATTAAAATGTGTGTGTGTATGTGACAAGTTTATATGTCTGTGTTTGGGTCCAACCATGTTAGGCCATGCCAATAGCTAGGCCACAGTATTTGAACAAGTTTGAAACATGGGGTTCAAGGAAGTATTGAGTCAGTACAAGAATACTGAATCAGTGCTTACCGCGAAACCTGAGTTAAGAAGTGCCGGGGCAGCCAAGTTGTGAGCAACAAGATTTAGAAGTTGCACCATGTACCTGTTTTTCAAACAAGACAATAACTGGTAAATAAATATGTAGCAAAAAATTCAAATTAGGATATAGAATTCTCAACTGCTAAATGAGTATATGTGAAGTGGGCTATAGTTACCCCAAAGACACAGAAAGCTCTTCTGATGGAACAGAGTGGGGATCGAGTGCTCTTGGCAAGCGTGCATTACATATTTGATCATACTGACTGCTAGAACCATCACTTTTCTCTCCCTCTATGACCACCTGAGACATTAAAGTTTATGAACAAGGCTTAGGTTATATGATTACATCAGTAATAAACCACACCCTAAGTAGCGATGAGACCATAACCACATCTAATAAGTGCCCTTAAGAAGCCCTGGGCTGAACAACAAACAGACCAAAAGGACAAATATATCCCCAAACACATAAGGGAAACCACGTTATCCCAAAAATGGCCATTTTTAACTTGATAAATCACAATTCACAGAGACAGATCAAAAGAGTACTGATAAACAGATATAACTTTACCCGTCTTTGAGGAAACAGCTTGCATATCTGTTTTATGACCACAGACTGTTTATGAAGATGTTCAGCAGTAATTGCCTGCTGCAGTGTGGTTAAAAAAAAATTAAAAAAAAAAAACTGAACATAATCTGTGCAGTTCGTAGAAAATGAATTATGTTTCACAAAAGCATTACAAGAAAAAAGTATGATAGGAACATAAACTTTCATGAGATTGAGCAATAAAGCAAGACTTGTCAATTACACACACGGCAATCCCACGAATGTGTGTAATTCACAAAACAGTTCCTGATTAATGGAGGTTAATAATAACAATAGTACTCACACGCCCTAGATTCTGGGTGTGTATGAGATTTGGATAGAACTTCTCCAGTTGTTCAACTCGATTTTTTTCCAACTGCAGAAGGAAAAATAATTGTATCAAAAATTTTCATACTCATGCGCATTAAGCTTGACAATATGCCTAACCATAGAAAAAATAAAGAAAAAGAGCCATACCATAGAAAAGGCTGATTCAAGCATACTGAGCTTGAGTTTCAGATCAGCAGATTTACTCTCTATCTTAGACCTTCCTGTAATGTTACTCATTATTCTAGGCCCGGAGAGTAAAATGTCATCTCATACCAACCCTTCTTACCCGGGAGGGGGGGGGGGGGTCTAACCTTGCACAAGTTGTTCTTTGCTAAGACGGAGCTTCTCCCTCAACCTTGTAAGCTTTTCATGTTGAATAACTCTCCAGTTCTTTTGATCATCCGCCTTTCCCTTCTGAACATCATAAAAAAAGATGTTAATGAAAATGAATGAAGATAAGGCAGGGTTCCTAAAAAATATTGAATCAGAAAGTTGCAAATTTTTCCTTACAGAGTTACAAAATGTATAAGTAGATTAGAAATTAACAATGTAAGTTCAAAAGGAATATAGGCTGGTACTGAGAATTAAGAATGAAGGTAATGGCGTTAAATGCACACATGCAAAGAAAAAGGGAAAAATTTTGTTCTCTGACATACAAGCAGTTGGCATGTCAGAACTTTCATAAGAGGGTTAAGCAGGGACAGGGCTTTTTTCCGTGTTCTTGAAAATATTTTTAGAATTAAAAAATGTTCAAGTCTATTCTAAAAAAATTAAATAGCCTGATCATGCTTATTTCAGATTTAAAAGCAAGGTATTCATAATTCATAAATATTGTTCAGACCTTAGCTACAAGAATCTCACTCAATGCTGCGTACAAGGATTCCCGATGAGCTTTCGAGGGTTTTAAGGAATGATAATACTTATTCAATCTGCCAAGAAAAACATCACATATAAATTTTTTAATAAAATAAGCAACAATACCGGTACGCACAGGTTCACCATCCAAGTAGAGCAATTAGAATTGCGTGTAAACGCAATAACATAAGCCAGTAAGTAACAAGATCGATGGGATGTTTATTAGTAAATAAGCAACACTTAAGAATAAGCATCATCAAGAAAAGTAGCGTGCTACAGCTTGGATGAGAACATTTTAAATCGTAAGGTAGCTGAACATCAAATAAGCTTTTCTCGCTCGTCGAAAATTAACTATCCAAAAGAATATATGAAGAAATAATTAAATAAGATAAGATACCTGTAGTTGACACAAATAGTGCATATCGAAGCTAGATTGGAGTTTTCACATAACGGGCAAACACTGGTTTTCCTCGTCATCTCCAACTTCGCATCAATAACTTCAAGTCGAAGAAGTAGAGAAATTATCCTCGAGAGTTAGATTTAATCTAAATTGATAGCCTAGACTCGCTAAGCGTAGTTTAAACTGGTGGTGCCATTGATTAAACAGCAAAAAGAAGAATATAACTCACCGAAACGTACAACAAATTCGGCTCGGAATCTAATAGGCAGCGATCAAATGTCGTCCGTGGCTGCGCCCTTGCCAGAATAAAGAACCTAATAACCTAGCTAGACGCCTGTCGTATAATTATTGAATTCCGGTTACGCCAAATTTTGAATCTTTCGATAGATTCATAACGTGCGACTCTGGACCCGCGGAAATCTGCTCACAACCTCCGATTCCATTCTTGTGGCGATTTATATAAACACGAATTTATGCAGAAATTAATGGTATTTAGAAAACGAAAAACAAAAAAAATATCCGGCGCCTTGATTGAGAAAAAAATTGTTTAAATTGTAGTTTTGACTTTAATAAAATTAAAAATACAATAAAAATTAAAATATGAGTTACTTAATCATAATATATATTATATATCCTTAAATTATATATCAATTTATAAATTAGATAAAATAATTTAGACAAAAAATAATAGAGTTAAGATGCAAAAATACACATAAACTTTTTCCTTAAGAGCAAAAATACACATATACTTTTTTGAGAAGCAAAAATACACATGCGATTACCATTTTAGTGCAAAAGTCACATCCCACCGTTAAATCACTGTTCACGCCCGTTAAGTTACTGTTCATCTCATCTCTTTTTCTCTTATCACAGTGAACAGTGACTTAACGGTGGAATGTGACTTTTGCACCAAAATGGTAATCACGTGTGTATTTTTGCTCATAAAAAAAACATATGTGTATTTTTGTTTCTGGGAAAAAAGTTCATGTGTATTTTTACACCTTAACCCAAAATAATATATATAAATAATTTAATTATCTTCTTTAGTCTACCAGAAAAGTTAACTTGAGCTTGTATTTTAAATCTGAGAGAGTACTAGACTTTTATACATTGTGTTTTATAAATCTGGGAAAAAAGATAAATTTTTTCTTTTATATTAAAGATTGAGTAAAGGTGCAAATATGCCCATGAGCTTTGCCCTAAAGAGCGCCCCAGCACCATGTGTTTTTTTTGGGTGCAAAAGTAACTACATGGTTAAGAAAGTGGAGCAAAAATACCATCTCTTGTTAAGTACTAGATGTTGACTATTAAATTTAAAATTTTGACTAACTCTGCTGACGTGGACGATGAGGTGGATGATTCATATAAGCATCTCATTCCACATCACCAGATCCCATCGCCCCCCTCCACTCTCAGCCCAGTTCCCCCTTTCCCAGGCAAGCGTCAACTTCTCCAGTGAGAGTGAGACCTTCCATCTTCGGCATCGCCATCTTCATCCAACATCTTCGGCATCATTTAACGATAGAATGGTATTCCTCTGACCCGAATGCCGAATTGAATCTTAAAACTAAATGCTCTTAACTTGCTTCTAACTCTTGGAACTTTCATCTATTCCAAGCATTTTTGTCAGACTCGCGAGTTTACTCTCCGATTTTACCGTTTTTACGTTTCTAGCTTACAAAAACGAGTCGAGTCACTAGTAAACTCGTACCACTTGTAAACTCGGTTAAACTCACGAGTTTATGCACCAAGTTTACCTGTTTTTACGTTTCTATCTTACAAAATTGTGTTAATTTACCCTTAAACTTGTATTAATATTTTTTATTTGATCATGCTCAACATCTTTATATAAAATTTTTTTGTTAAATATGATAAATGATGAATGACGATTGACGATGGATTTAATTTCAATTATTTGGATTTAAAATACATTTAAATCAAATTATTGTCATTTTCATATTTTAATTATTTAATTATACACTAGTAATACATATTTAATAATAAAAGTAAACTCTTACGAGTTTACATCACCATCACGAGTTTGCTTAAACTCGTGAGTTTGACAACCTTGATTCCAAGATCAACTAGAAATCACAGAACAAACAAAGGAACAAACTGAAAAATCACAGAACAACCAAAGGAACAAACTGAAAAATGAGATTGCAAAAAGGAATACCAGTGCGCAAAATTGCAAACCCAGCCCTGGAGAGAAATCAAAATCGCAAGTCGCAAGTTTTCAAAATCGCAATCCCAGTGCGCGATTTCAAACAATTTCAACCAGATCGAAAAGGAATGAACAAGGAGAAGAAAAATAGAAATTCCAAACCCAGCCCTAGAGAGAAATCAAAATCGCAAGTCACAAGTTTCTGCTTCAATCCTAGTCTTGCATTGGTGGGTTGAGTTCGTCTGGCTCGACCACCTGATTTTCCGCGTTTGGAAGAAGTAGATGCGTTCTGTCGATCGACCGGCGGGAGAGTGTGTCGTAGTTGGAGGTTGAGGGTTTCATGAAGCAGTAAATTTTTCTTCCGAAACGAGAGTTCCAATAATTCTTTATCTCATTATTGGTTCGTCTTGTAGGTGCCTCGCTATTATAGACAACCTGCAGAAATTAAATAGGCCACACTCCAAAACAAGATAAATCAATTCGTCATGAATTATAATTAGGTAAAGTGGGAGACTAAGGAATAATATCTGAAACATTTTGGGGGACTAGGGAGTGAAAATCCCTATGTTTTTCTCAAATGGGAATAATATCCACTTGTGTTTGCCACCGACCTCGACTTCATCAACGTTGGGAAACAGAAGAAGTGGAAGAGGTGGAGCTTGCGGCGGGGGAGACAACGTCGATGAAGACGATCGACTAGATGGCGGGGGATGAAGAGACCAAAGGTGAAGAGAATCTAGATTTTTGTGAACTAAAGGTAGTTTAGGAATATTGAAGATTAACATGGGTAAATTGGTCACTACTCGACCTTTTCATTGCGAGATCGGAAAGCTTGAGGCCACCCACACTACTGGAACTGGAAGATGAGCTGAGATTGCCACCCACGAGCTTGCCACCCACTCTACTGGAACGACGCTTCTGGAATTGAAAGATGAGCTGAGATTTTGGGGGGCTTGACCTTTTCATTGCGAGATTGGGAAGCTTGAGGTCACCCACGCTACTGGAACTGGAAGATGAGCTGAGATTGCCACCCATGAGCTTGCCACCCACGCTACTGGAACAACGGTTTTTGAATTGGAAGATGAGCTGAGATTTTTTTTTTTTTGGGGGGTGGATGACGTGGACCTATATTAATCCTCCACCTCATCGTCCACATCAGCACAGTTGGTCAAAATTTTACATTTAACGGTCAACATCTGGTACTTAACGGTAGATGGTATTCTTGCTCCACTTTCTTAACCATGTAGTTACTTTTGCACAAAAAAAAGCACATAGTACTGGACGCTCCTGAGGGCAAAGCTCGTAGGCATTTTTGCACCTTTACCCTTAAAGATTTGATATCAAAGTCCAGTGACTTCACATTAATAGAGGTTGAAGACATGAAGCAAGAGTTAGAGGTTCTCCTGTCAATGTCATATACATGAGATCATTTCTAGATTAATTTAAGATTTGATGTGAAGGTTTAGGGACTTTACATTAATTCTTATTAAATTAGTGAACTTGAAATGAGAATTGTTATCTTGTTGTATTTGGTTTCATATCATTAGTATTAATTTATGTATTTCGACCTATTTAAAATAGGTTTATTTTATGGTGAGACATGTTAGCCTACTTAAAAAGTTTTAAAAAAACAAACTTTTTTAATAGGCCATAGCCAGGCTTACGCTGAAAAAACAGCCTATAACATGCCAAGGCTAAGCTCCACTTTATTGTAAAACAAACTTGACCACTTTCCACCCTATGTAAACACTCATAAAGAACAAACAACTACACGTCCTTAACCATCTTAATATAGTTGCTCCGTTAGATAGCCTTCAATCACCCTTTCCATCGGTGGAGAAACACTTCACTAACAACCTTCTGCGGATTCACTGAAGCACTTGCTGCTAATTTCTTAAATTTTAAATTTGCAAAATTTTCCAGAATCTTAGCCTTTAATTTCTTCTCTGTGGTTTGGCCTTCGCTATTTAATTTCCACTTTCAGCGTTGAACCATTTCCAGGAGTTTCCTCCTAAACCAAAAAAAAAAAAAGACGTGTTTTATCTCTGGAAGTCGTAAAGACGAGGAGGACGTTATGGTAAGGGCCCAGTTACAAAACTGCCTCCAACACTATTCAATTGGTTATGGTGTTTATAGTGAAATTTGCGAGAAGACTAAGGCTATATTTCAGGGATTTTACAAAATTGAAGGTAGGTACAAACCTGATTCATTTTTAAGTAGAAAAGGACATTTTGGTCTTTTAAAAATATTTATAAATATCTATTTAAGCATATTTATTCAAGATTTGGATTTGAAATATAGTGTGAATTGGATTTAATTGAGATTTTTTCATAATTTTTCAAACAAGTATTAAAATTCATTACATATATAGAAATTTTAGGGTAATTTTGTTTTTTAAGTTTGGCGTTTTTTGAAAAATATAAGCTTATTTATTTTATGAAATTATATATTTAACATTTCAACATTAATTAAATTTATAAACGTAGATAAATATGTTTAACTAGTATATATTACTCTAAACATTAAACTTAATAACATTATTGAGTCATTTACTCCTCCTTAAAAAATAATTTAATATTTCTAAAATATCAAATTTGAATGGTCGAGTTGAACGGGCGAACAAATAATGAAAGCGCAGTACTGTAGTAGTAAATGAATGAATAAGTGGAGCGAATCTCAATTCTTAACGATTTTCATTTTATTAAAAAATCTTTTCATCTTTAGCCCACGGACTTCCCGCCTACTCATCTGGAAACTAGTCACAGGCCCCATTGACTTCACTGCGGCTTCGACTTTGAATTCTTGAATTCAACCTTCAATGTTTCTGCTTTCTGCTCAAACCTTTCTCAATAACTGCATTATCGTAATCAAGTTTTCTTCGTAGTTTATGTTCCATTCAGCACCTCCAGTCAGATCTGTAAGTTACCCGATCTCCGTTTCAGAGGTTCCCCCAAAGATTTCTCAGCTTGTTCTGCTAAATTGCTGGTATTTTAATTGATTTCTTTGAATACGGTTGGTGTTTCTGATTTCGCGAATGAGTTTTTTGAGAGATTATCTTAGTTGGCATTCTGCTTCATTTGCTAAGTAAATACCAAAAGTTAGAAGTTGGCATTTATGATCTGTTTGATTGAGAAGAAACCCGATTTAATCGACCAAGAAAATATTGTCAGGCTTTTAAAATAGTTCATTAAGAATTAAGTTACTTTGACAATTTCCCCCCTCTTCCGTTTCGTTCGGTAATCTGATATCTTGCATCGTTTATTGGAAACACTTGCTGCCATGCTAGCCTTCTTGAAACTCCCCCACCCCAAAAACACACGTACGAGGAAGTTAGGTTCCGATTTGCCAAGTGTAGGCAGATCACTTTACTCCTGGTCACAGTAATGACCATAAGAACGTATTGTGACTACTATTGATAGGTAAGGCGTTGTTTTCCAGAAGTTTTGGGCTTCCGTCATATACTTGAACTCCACGCTTCGTAGGAATAATCAAGGAAGGGTTTTCGTTTACAATTCCTGGCCCTTTCTCCAGCTATTTAAATATGTCATGATCAATTGGAACTTTGTGACCCTTGCAGAAGGCAGATTAAACTTACTACCAACGACACTTTAACTCCATGTTGGACATCTATTTCTCCTTATTGCATGAAGTGTGAGAACATCAGAAAACGATTCATGAATGGTGCGGTAGGCAATACAATTTATTTGATATATCGATATTGGCATAGATGATATATTGAGTCCTGTATAGAACTTAAACTAGGGGGAAAGCGTTTATCGTTTACTACTCTAGTAGCACTAAAATTAAAGCTTGCTATCATGTCACTGTGCGGATTCGCTACTTATTAATTAAGACTTAAAACAATATGCGTTCTTGATGTCTTATTAATCCAAATCTCTCGCATTTTTCATGCAGGATCGATAATTAGACGTTAGTATATGGTCAGTGCAACATATGTCTACATGAAATAGCATACAAACTCTGGCTTTCTTCCAACATGGAAAAGAAAGGGTCAGTGGAGACAATCGAATCAAATTCTCAGGCCGTTCAAAAGCTGCAAGATGTTCCCACTGTCTACAATGAAAAGGCCAAATCGCCAGAAGAGGTAAAAATTCAAAATATTGGCAGTGATGATCTCGCGTCAGACAATAGACAAGATGAAATATCTGACAAGACAAATAAGATGGCAGATGATCATGAGAGTAAGGTCATGAAGACAGAAACTGAGGATGAATCCTTCAATAACGTTGGCCAAAATTCCTCCGATGATAATGTCGATGGCAGCAAAGAGTCTGAGTTTTACAGTCAAGGAGGAATTGTAGATATGATTTCTGGACAAGATGACTTGACCAAAGGGGTGAACGAGGGTGGGAACGTGGAATCCACACGAATGAATCAGAAGATAGATGAAATTCCAAGTGAAGACAATAATCCAGAGCCCGTGTTTGACGGAACAGAGGTTCCTGGTCTGGAAGCCAGCAGAAGCGCGGATAACTGTTCTTTGGATTTGAATGCTGATCATGATACTCATGGTGTGGTTGAGAAGGCTGTGGCACTAAAAAATTTTGTTAGGGAGAGAAGTGCTGTAGCAGTCTCTACTGTGCTGCGTCGCCTTTCAGGAAAAGGTGACGAAGGTACCATGAGCAATTCTGATGATGAAAGTAAGAATGCTTCTGAATCCTTAAATGTGGATTTTACTGATAAAAAATCTTGGAACCCCCTAAATTATATTCGGAGGTCATTCGATGCCGAGTCGGAAGACAAAAATGAAAGTAGGGAACCAATAACCGGAGGTCCTCAATATCCCATAGCCATGAAAGGAACGATTATACTCTACACAAGACTAGGGTGCCAGGAATCTAAAATAGTAAGGCTATTTTTGTCTATGAAACGGCTTAGGTACGTTGAAATCAATATTGACGTGTACCCCAGGAGAAAGCAGGAGCTTGACAAGATTTCTGGATCTACTTCTGTTCCCAAGGTGTTTTTCAATGAAATACTTATTGGTGGTCCGAATGAGCTAAAGGCCCTGGATGAATCTGGTAAGCTCGATGAGAAGATTGAATTTCTCATTACTGAAGCGCCGTCAATTGAAGCTCCGTTGCCGCCTCTTTCTGGCGAGGATGATGAGTCTAGTAGTGGTGCTCTCGATGAAATGGCTTTAATTGTCAGCAAAATGAAAGAATCTATTGTTGTGAAAGACCGATTTTACAAAATGCGGAGGTTCACTAAGTGTTTTCTTGGCTCCGAAGCTGTGGACTTCTTATCAGAAGATCAATACTTGGAAAGACAGGAGGTAGGCTTGGCTTTTAGGTCTAGAGCATGGATCATACTCTAATACCCTTGTGCAAACGGTGCATGAATCTCTAGACGTAATGATCACATAGAATTTGATTGTCCATGACGATGTCAATATATGTATTAGAACTTGTCACATGGCCTGTATCAAAGTCTTTCAACTCATCACCTAGCACTGGGTAGCTGTTTTATCTAAATTACACCAAATAATAGTTTTATTCTGGTTGGATATCTTTTTGTCTATTACTTTTCCATGTTATTTGCTCATGGTGGTTTCAGTTATTTTTACAAGCAAATGAAAACTTAATTGCAAGCTTTCCTCTCTTTTGTTGCCTTGTCAGAAGGGCGTATGAGGCATGATTTGATGATATTGACTTTCATGGTTTTTTATTTATAAAGTTTGCTTTGTTTGTCTAGTTGTCATACCGCACATGTTGATTCTGTTCTTATTTATGGTTCTTTTGTTTAGGCGTGTTTTTTTTTTTCTTTTTTCTTTTTTGAAGTTGCAGCGATGGCCTTGAACATTGCATTCTGAAGCGGTGATTATATCAAACAGTTTCTCAGCTCCTAGATTTAATTTGACCTCCAAAATTAGTCCAGATCTTGAATTTTTCTTATGTCCCTTGTTTGCATGCTTTGTTATATTATTTTCATAGCCACCACATTGTGACTAGATGGTCCACAAAGTTTTTGACATCCTGCAAGCGTGATTTATATTTTATTCTAGATAAAGCTCAATTGCGTTGTATTATCCCGTATAGCTGGCATTTTTTAGTAGGATAAGGTTTCTTGTTGTTGTTGCATATGTTCATTGCCATTGGTGATAATGTTTTGTGTTAAAAAATTAATGAGAAACTTGATCTCTTTATGACATTGGCATTTTATGTACACGTTCAGCCTATGGTAGTGGTTGAATTCACTTGAACCAACTATAAGGAGTGAGTGCAATGACGTTTCCGGAAAGTATAACGTCCTCGTAATAACTGTTACTTGGTCAGCTAATCCACATTATGCAAATTAGAGATCCTAATAAAATAAAGCTTTAGTCAATTTATTTTATTCTCACACTGGCATCTATGCCTTGAAAGCTTTTTTCTGATACATTTGCCTGTTTTTGATAGTTCTGGTCTTGCTATATTTTGATTCACATTGTTAAGCAAACCATCCACTGAGTGTCTAACTTAGCTTCATTTTGTCCACGATATCCATCCATTTGAATTCTTTTCTGGTTGCATAGGCTGTTGAGTTTGCACGAACTCTTGCTAGCAAATTCTTCTTCCAACATGTTCTTGAGTAAGTATTCTCTGTTAGTTGTTTCCATTGTTTTAAATGTGTTTAATTGCATAACTAAAAAATCCTTCTCTATTCCCAATGATTTGATCTTGCTGTAGTGAGAATCTATTTGAGGATGGCAACCACTTGTATCGTTTTCTGGATGATGACCCGGTTGTGGCTTCTAAATGTCACAATATTCCGAGGGGCGTAACCTCTGTGCAGCCGAAGCCTATAATAGAAATTGCATCAAGGCTGAGGTTTTTGTCTCATGCAATATTTGAAGCCTATGTTTCTGAAGATGGACATCATGTTAATTACAGAAGTCTCCATGGAAGCGAGGAGTTTGCAAGGTTTCTTTATATTTCCCCCCTATCTCGAAAATTAAAAGTACATTATCTTGGCAATGCATCTAGTTATGCCAATATATCTCTGGCATTTTTTTCCCCAATCTCATTAATATTTTCCACCATTTAAGGTATCTGAGAATAGTAGAGGAGCTCCAAAGAGTGGAAATGAGGGATATATCAAGAGAAGAGGAGCTAGCTTTCTTCATCAATCTCTATAATATGATGGCCATTCATGCAATCTTAGAATGGGGTCATCCAGCTGGAGAACTGGAAAGGAGAAAATTGTTTGGAGACTTTAAATATGTGATTGGTGGATTCACTTACTCACTTTCAGCCATTCAAAATGGCATTTTAAGGGGGAACCAGCGGCCACCATACAACCTTAGGAAGCCATTTGGTGCAAAAGATAAACGTGCGAGTGTAAGTTAATTCATATTCTTAATATATTCAATCTTCAAAGTGATGAAGATCATACTGCCAAATGACCTTGGCCTGTGATGGCTTTTAAGATGCCTTTTGACAGTGAAAGGCCTGACTGTAGTGCAGAAAAGGGAGTCTGAACCTTTTATGGATTTCCCCCGTAGTTTTGTGTTTCTGTAATGTGAGCATTTGCTTTTCTCTTGATAACTTCATGTTGAAGTAGGATTAATTAATTTGAGTGATTTTATTATCTTTTAGCATTGTATTTACAATGGCTCTGTGAGTGTATAATGGAGATTTCTACTTGGTTGTTTCATAATCTGTGCATGCTTCCACTATGAAGTAAACTGATTGGCTTTTTAACGTGTTAGATGCTCATTTTTATGTTTTCCCCCCGTGCCAGGTGGCTCTTCCTTACCCTGAGCCTCTTGTTCATTTTGCTTTAGTATGCGGTACCAGATCTGGGCCTGCACTTAGATGCTATTCTCCTCGAGATATTGACAAAGAACTAGTGGACTCTGCTCGCAATTTCTTGAGAAGTGGTGGACTTCTCATTGATTTGAATACGAAGGTCGCACGTGCTAGTAGGATCCTTAAGTGGTGAGTTCTTCTATGGTAGATGCTTTACATTTTGTTGACATGCTTTTTAGTAGGAGTCATCGTATGATTATGACAGAGAATCCATTATTACCTTCAATATAATGAAGTGCAAAACACAAGAACACGTAAATGCATCACTATTGAGTGAGTATTGTCATGAATTGTCTAGGTCTAGGCTAGTTTATCGATTAAATATAACTTCCTGGGTCTATACTCCCTACGGAGTATTATGAGGTAAGGCTCATTGTTTATGACTTTATAGTGTATTTTGACACCTGATGATAATTCTCCCTTCTTAACCTTATTGATACTCAGGTTTAGTATAGATTTTGGCAAGAGCGATGCAGAGGTCCTGAGGCATGTGTCAAATTACTTAGACCCAGCTGACGCAGAAGTATTGTTGGATCTGCTTGCCACTTCTGAAGTGAAGGTGATCCATACCCCTTATGACTGGGCTTTAAACGACTAAATACGCTTTGAGCCCAGCCCAATGTACGATTCATTTGTAATAAATCTATTAGAAGTAATCAATATTATGTGCTCACTGTGAAACATCCACTCCCTCCGGTCTTTAATATAACACATGTTTTGAGAATTGATCTTTGTGCTAAATATATTAGGTGTAATTTTGGGAGTATGTTAAAATTAAAGGAAAAATTAATCATTTAATTATGTAATTCTGACTTTACTATAATTCAATTTATAAAATTTAATTTGATGTAATTCACTTCTTGAATTTTCGTCATTTAATCTGTTAGCTTAAATTCCATGATTCAGTTGTAACCCAGTCTATTAAAAGTAAATGGTTGAAACTTGAAACTTGGAGGAGGTGCATTAAATTTCAAGGATTGAGCTATAATCGAAGTTACAAATATTTTTTTTAACAAAACTAAGGGCACACTATGAAGTTGAAGGGTTTTTTTTTTTTCCTTTTTTGGGGTCATTCTAAAGAGCATAATTTTGGGCACAAGACAATGCCCCTCAGCACCTTAAGCATTACATTTACGTGTTCTTAGCATGGAAATAGGTTAAGCTTAGGCTAAACAAGCATAAGCCTATAACGAGGGTAAAAGGTTTGAGCCTAAAGCTTTTTTAAAGATCTATTTACAATGTAGGCCTTTAAAAAAACTTCTTGTTGTAGGCATTAAAGGCTATAAGTAAATTTTGTGCACTTTGAAATTGAAATATAAGAATTAAAAAAATATTGTGTTATTTATATGATTAAATATAATTAGATTTATTTAATGTATAAATAGACTAGGTCTAAAGGCATACAAATTAACAAAATAGGTATGCCATATTTATGCATTTAAACCTTTAAATAAGTCTTGACCTAACTTATTTAATAAACATTCTAGGCCATGCCCTAAACAGATTAGGGTACACGCCGTCTAATAAGGATTTTGCCTATCCTCACCTTTACAAGTTCTCTCTTGCCTAATATTTGTCCTACCCTGTGGATACTTTTTCATCACATAAATGTAATTATATGTAACATTCATGTTTGTTAGAGATTTAGCTATAATCAAGTGAAAATTATAAGAATTAAATAATTATTTTGTTAACGCAAGAAATGCACAGAATCGGAGGATTTTTTGTTTGCCATTCCCCCCTGTTTTTTTAAGAATCCATATGCCAAGTAAAATAGCCAAAAGGAGAGCGGAAGTCTCTATGATCCTCTGTGGACCTCGTAGGTATAAATAAATAGCAGGGCATAAAATCCTTAACTATTTTCTTTCGGCCAACCATAAAATCCATGATGATTGGACAAATGGAAATGTGCTTCTTCCATAATTGGAATCAGCGTAACTAATTTAGCAATTTTACCCCTCAATGCGTAAAACTTGCAAGTAATTGCTCCTTCGGCATGCTACAGCAACTAGCAAATCCCCTTCCAATGTCAAAACTATAGGCTCTTTGTGTCAAACTACGATACAAATTTGAATAATCTCACCCTCACTAAGTCGAACTGATACAAGTGATCAGCTGAACAACTAATTATCAATTACATCGCACGGATATGAAAAACAGATTGCAGCTGAAGATGCAAAATGTGGCCATTCTTCAATTTTTGCTTCTCTTTATCTGCCCTAATGCTATTGACATATCAGCACAATTTCTTTCTCGATCATAATGTCTTCTCAAGGATGATACACCAGTTGGATTTGTCAAAAAACTGTTCAACAATTTTAGCATTGTTTATTCCAGATATTAACCTGCAAAAAGTAATGTAATATAAGCTAAAAGTTGGAACTTAAGCATCCTGTACGTTGAACCATTTGAAGCAGTCCTGCTGAAGCAATAAATAATTAGGAGAAAAAGAAACGCAAAGAAGCAGAATATGAATCCCTCCTTAGCAAAAGCCATAAAAGAGGAGCCAGCATCAGCCCAGACCAGCAGAATGATTTTATCAGACAAAGGAACTTTCTTAAAATTATCATGAGCTGGAACACAAGAGGCAAACATAACAATCATGTCCTACTAAAGATGTGAAGAAATAAGCTTTTGTGCTAGGATTGTGCATTTTGCTCCATCTTAAATGCACCAAATAACAGTTTGGACCCTGAGTGGGTTTAGCTGAATCCAAGTTTTGATCTCATCCCAGACTGTTTAGTCAAACCCTTTCTAGGTTCAGATGAACATAGTGCTCGCGAGAGATGAGGCACCCTAAATATTAAGCTAGAATTGGTGTAAAATTAGGTTCAACGAGCTACGTTATAGGTAACAAACAGAGTAAAAGAAATCCTTCTAACCAAATACAGAGAAACAACTATGGAGAAAGGAGAATTTTGATCTTGAATACTTAGCTGACTAGTCCACAAACAATGATTGACAAAACAATGAATAGATAGTAAACATTTGTTTTGCATTCATTTACCTTTCAAGCTCCCCTTCTCTAAAAACGTGATAATATCTGTTATACACTACAGCACCCTTTTTGTCATCTTTTGTCGCCAGACCAGTAGCAAGAGCATGAGCAGATGCACCGCTGATCTCAGCACGATGATACGGTAAATGCCAAGGTACAAAATATTCCTGCTTGTTCTTTATATTCTTTTCATCCTTGACGTCCAATACATTTTGATTTTGTTTGGTTAGATCTGGAGTTTCCAGGATGTCCTCGGTTGAATACTCCTGAGAAACTTTCAGTTGGTCACCTGAGCTACTCAACTCACATTCTGGGATACTTTCCAATGTTATTGATGAAGGGGCCCGAGCACGAGAACTTCCTGGTCCTATCCACTCCTCAACATACCTCTCCGCAAGTGGAGTCCATTTGCCAATCAATGATTTATCCTCTTGTTCTACGGCCCAGACTGTTATCAGAACAAAGCCACCCCTTTTGACAACCCGTACTAATTCTTCTATTGCTTTTCTCCGTCTATTTTCAGTACTCAAATGATGCAACACAGCTATAGATATTGCTGCATCACCAAAATCAGTTCTGAATGGAAGATTCACAGCATCTGCAACAAGAACTTCATGCCCTCTATCTGCGCATATTTTAATCAAGGGAGGACTTATATCACATCCTATAAAAAAGCAGTCATGATTTAAACCTAAGTATTTCCCATTGCCGCAGCCTGCATCGAGGATCATAGATCCTGATGGCAAAGATGACAAAAATGAGGCAACCTTCGGCCACTTGGCAAACCTGGTTGAACTGAAGTGGGGAGCAATAGCGTCATAAACATTGTGCACATACTTCGTTTCAATTTCTGGGGTGGATTTAACGCTCACAGATGAAGTGTAAGAATTTTCACTTCCTGATACAGAATCTATGCTGCCAGGTTCTGCATTGGAGGCAAAAGTATACAAACTAGATGCGACTTCAGCATTTATGTTTTTCATTGAGTCAAATTTTGAATCACAGATGCAAAGGCTATAGGAAATAGGCAAACCAAGGGCCCTTTTAGATTGATTGAGGAATCTATTTGATGTGAGAAAATTATGAACCATCAGCCTGCCACAGTGAACCAGACATCACCTGCATGAAGAAGATGCAAATATAGCCAATGAGTTTATTGTCTTCTTTAAAAATTTATGAACAACACACACACTGGTTAAATATCAATAATTTCTTTTATGTAGGAAGGTGAGTAGATAACAATAAGCTCAAAGAGTTAAGCAGAGACTAAATCCTATCTAAAGTTAAATCAAAAGCCAAGCTACTTTGGGGGGAAATGAGGTGCCATTTTCGGAGAATAAAATCTGTCAAATAAATAGCATAGGATTACCGGAAGGAGAACTAAAAATCAATAACAGCGTAGACTCAATGATACCTAACATCTTCTACCAATTAACCCGGTTCCGCACTCTAAATTACTGCACGAATTTCATGAGTTAGAACGAAATCCAACTGGCTGACTTTCTTCAACCACTTATGCATGGCTTCCTCTCCACACTACAAGAAAAATGCAAAGGCATATCTAAAGGCGTCCCCAGTACGCCTTAAATCTTGTAAATCTTTCGCTTTATGTTGAATGATTGCTCCTCTAGTCTTCACCAAGAATAATCATGGAGTATGAGGGAGTTTTGTTCGAAAGGTTTGAGACATTTTTAAGTTTTAACTTCCAAACATGAATATACAATAAACATGTGATATAAAACATAATTTGGTGGCTAGAATCTCTTTGCAATTAAAAGTAGCTGGAATTACATAACAGTATCTTCAAACTTTGCTCATAAATTCAGAAATGCTATTTACTGGAGAAACAGACCATCTAACTAACCAACCTAGTCATACTCGTCTTCATGAGAAAGAGTTGAGAGCAGCAATAGCATCCCCTAGGCTGGAGGTTTTGAATACGATCTATACCGCACAAGCCTGAGACGACGGAGATGAACAATTCGCCGCCCGGGGCGGCGCCTTTTCCCTTTTTGCCACTGTCTCCGCTTCGGGCCCCGAGTGGGCTATGGACCTAAAGATGGGCTTCTTCTATAGCATTTAACGGGCCTTCTTCCACCTTAGAAAATTAGTTGCGTAAGTGCGTGACTATTTTTGTTTTTTATTTTTTCCCATGGGCTTTCAAGTTTTTATAGATAAGTGTGGCCTGATTAAGATGAAGAATGGGCCTCTTTATGGCCTGTTTGGTATGAAGGATTTGGTGGGAAAAGAAGAGAAGGGAAAATTTTAATGAGTTAATTTTTTAAAAAAATGGAAAAATAGGGTTATAAGATTTTATTTGTAAGAAAAATTTTATTTGTAAATTGTATTACTATCATGTTACTAAATGGATGTTCAATGTTGTACTATTTGACTCTAAGCTTGGTCAGCAATTCCTTTCGTTCACAATCGCTCAACTCATTGGGGAAAGAGTGAGGCTTCTCGTCCTGCTACAAAAAATGAGCTTTTGAATTACAAATAATGGATGTTGGCAGTGGATATTATAGTGTGCCAAAATTAATGAGTTGCCTCCGCTAATTTTTTTTCTCCAACCATTGAACCAAGTACTCAAGTAGCTCAATAGCATGGCGGCGCAGAACAATACAGAACATTCACCAGTTGAATCAGAGACTTTGTAATGCACTTTTAGTCTGTGTTGGAATATTAGTTAGTGGACTTTTTTGTAACATTAAATAATAAATAACTACTTGGAAAGAATTAATGCAATAATATGTACATACTTTGGTTGAGCGTGCAAAACATCATCCTTACAAATTGTTGCATGTGAGTTTGCCATTTTCCTCGGTCACTTTGGTATCCCGTGGGCAAGCATCGTATGTCCATCCATATGTAATCTCCATTTGGATAGATACTTTAGAGACAATGTCATATTCACTAAAAAAAAAATTGGATTAGAAACGGAATTAGGAATTAGCGACGGAATTTTTTCCGTCAATAATATCTTTTGAGACGATTTTTTCTGTGACAAATGTTTTTTATTGGAAATCCAATTACCAACACAACTCCACTTGGTAATTGAAACTACAGATGGAATTTTAGAGTTTTTTTTTTTTTTGTAGTGATTTCTTTAACAAGGGTGAAACAGGATAGGAAGGTGCGATTATTTAGTTAGTAAAAATATAAGGATAGATCATCTTATTATTGACTTAATTCAAATCAATCAAACTTTAGCGATCTAGAGTAAATATTAGATATAACCTCATTGATATTTTGTAATCCCCCCAAAGGGATACTCACAAGAAATGCCAAAAGGCCTTCTTTTGTTGGAGTGTTGTTCATAGACATTCATACTTGATACAACCGACGAGCAACAATAGGATTTGCTTGAAGGCTAAATAAGGGAATCAAAGAAAGGAATGAGATTGTTGTTTCACATGCGAATAGGGTAAAATGAAGGCAGGACAATCCAATTTTCAATACATTAATCGCTTGTCTAGTAGGCTCTTCACTTCAGGTATTTTAGGGTTGAACACAATTTGTTGCTTCAGAGACGGAGGTGATATGACCATGTGCTGCCAAAAGGATAAAAAAACATACGTTATATAACCAAAAGAAACAGGCATGATTTTCATAACTGTATTAATTCAGTTACCATTGTTTTGGTTGATATTTGCAAACCTTAACAGATTGACGATTGGTGGTTCTATTGTCATAATGTTTTTATTGAATGTGTCACTTGCATGCTTTTCAAAGCAATACCACATTTATTGAAGTCTCACTGTTCAATGAAAGAAAAAACAGAAAAGTATTTAAAGTAAAAAATAAATAAAACCCTAAGGATTATTATTAAAATGGTACTTTGCTTGGTTTTTATGGGTAAAAAATGGGTCACAAGGGTATCATGGAACAAGTTTCACTCTTTATCAGCAGGTGTGAGGTTCATTCTTTTGCAGTCTGTAAAGTTTATTTTCTGGTCTGCCAACTCCTTGTAAGCTTGAAGAAGTCCTATCACGTCTGTTTTTTAGGAAATTGATAAACAATTGAAAGGTAGGAAGTGAGACGCACAACATACAATTTTTTATTGGTATGAAAAAAAAAATGTTGGTTACCAATCAGTTCTTCATTTTTGGCGATGCAATTGGCAATGTTTTTAAGGGGAATAAAGTTGAATACTTTCATAGGGATTGGGAAATATACTTCCTCAAAACATGATTATGGAGTTCAGAGATTTTTGTATAGGAAACAAACTTTATAAGAAAATGTTTTACAATAACACATATGTCCTTTTGATTATGGAGTTCAGAGATTTTTGTATGGCCAATAGTAGTCATATTGTGCTTTGGAGGGGTCACGCTCGTGGCAGCAAAAATGTGCAATGTGCATTGTTGTTTCAGCTGGAAATAATATGAGAAGGGAGGATGCTTGGTTCTATTCACATTTGCAAATAAAGCCATTTATAATGAATTGTACGTAGGTGAGCATAATTAAAAATAAATAAATTTGAATTAATTAGTTTTAAATTACACAGCTTTTTCAAGGTAGGTGAAAGGTGTAACTCGGGGCATGTGGAGTGACTTGAGTTGGTAAAGTGTGTGTGCTGAAAATGGATAAAGAGTGGGTTGGAAATTTGAAGTTGAGGGTTTCGGGGTGAAAATAATTATGGGGTTACATATTAGTATTATTTTAATATTTTATACAAGAGAGGAGTATTATGAATGGTATTAGTCAACAACATACAAAAGCAAATAACAATAAAAAAGGTGAAAATAGGTAAAGAGGTGGTTGCATTGTCATTTAAATGGGTCTAAAGGTCCCATTTTGGAATTTGAAGTGGAGGCAATTTAGGGGTAGAAATAATTAGAGGGTTACATGTTATTATTTTAACTACTTAATTTTAATTACATCCAAGAGCAATTAACAACAAGAGAGGAGTATATTTAACAGTGTTAGCTATCAACATCAAAAAACGAGTTACTATAAAAAAAAGGAGCACGATGTTACAACAAAGAATGAGCATCGTCAACAGTTCTAACCAATTACCGTTACTTCGTGCTTTCAAATAAGAAAGTAGATTATTGACATTATGGATAGTTATTAATTAAATCGTTGACTTTCCAATGTCTCTTGCATTGTATGGCGAGGATGCCAAATCAAACACCTTCTATTTACGAACCTATATGTTAAGAGATACCACAAGGAGACAATAAAAACGTGTCCATTTGATATGATCCAAAACTCATAATCACGCGTGACCATTATTTGCTCTCCAGTCTCGACTGTCCACGCACACCTTTTCAAACACATCCCGCATATTCATTTAATTTTGTGAGTGGAAAGATCAAGAACGATCCTGGTGGCTAGCTATAGAAATATATATCATTTGTAAAACCAAACATAATCCGCATCAAAATCTGAATTTAAAACTTACTTGATTATATTCAGGTCAAAATATGAAACACACAAGGAAATTCTTATCCAATCACATCCCAATGTGCTTTCATGTTGTGAGATTGTTGCACCCACGCATCACGTGATTGTCTTAAGAATAGCGAGAGCAGAATATCAAAACTTCATGCCCATGTACGTGTGTGCTGTGTGCAGGCATGCATATGTTTTCTTTCCATTGCCCCCGAACTAGAATACCACTGACAAGGCGACCATGACAATCAAACAAATCTGGGAAGCACAAAAAAAATATCTTTCAAAATATTTCTTCTCAAGAGGGAGACAAAATTATATTTAAAAAATGCTCTTAAAAAAAGTTTAAAAACATTATTTACATGACTATAGTTAGGGGCCGTGAAGGAGGTGGATCTTGGACGACACAGGAAGCTTTGGGTACGTCCAATCCCATTTCAATGTAACCGTCAATGGAGACGCTGAATGGGCTTTTCTCATTCTCCAACTCAGCGTCAAAACATGTCACATCCTTTCCTTCTTCACCATCCTCTTCTGAGACGACGAGCGCAATTATGAGTCTGCCATTTTCTCTCTCGACTTCAAAATGTTGGTGACGCTTTGCTCTCTCTACTTTAGCTACAAGCCTCCCGTTGCAATACTCTCTCTTCAAAACCCATGGATTTCGATTCATGGCCGGTGGGTACTGCCTATTCACTGTAGTACTCCTCTGAGATCGAACCCTAGTGCGGTTATTGTTCAGAGGCTTGGCTTCATCAGCCTCGTCCAAATCAGACGCCGTCATGGAAGCGCCACTCTCTGTTCCGATCAGATCGTCTATTACAGAGCAAACGAACATCGCTCTCTCCATGAATATTTGTGACGGCGCGTGGAAAAGAAACGTACGATCAGATCACGAATATGCTTTGATTGTGAGTGAGTACATTGGGATCATTTTGAGGTCTGTTAGGATTTCAGGAGGTCATGTTTTTTAAGATGGTGGAGAATGGTTTGAAGTAATGACGAGTGACGTTGGAGAATAGTTATATATCCACATGCAAATTATTAATTGGATATATGCATATGGTGTTCAATTGGCTAACCGGAAGTAATCAAAATTATTTATTACGGAAAATTTGGATACGGTGCAAATTGATTCGATAAATGTACGAAACATGGTAAGGAATTATAGTGGATTAATGAATTCTGTGCCCATTTTAAGAAACAACTATTGGTGTTGTATTTATCGATTATTTCAATATTACATAAAATTACTAATAAAATATTAAATCATTAAAAAAATAAATAAAGTCAAGCTGCTAATTATAGTCATGATAATTTGAGAGTGCAATAAAAATATTTAAAAAATAGATTTATAAGATATTAAATTTTGAGGCTTAAATTTGAATCCATACTGCTTTGCGTGAATCTGCAACTTCTATAATTTTTTACCTTCAAATTTGGCTCATGTATTGTTTTTGCAATATGTGATTGACTTTCTGGGATACATATGAAAGAGTTACAACTTACAAGGACTTTAACATGCGGGTTTGTGGATCAATCATTACGTTGTGGTTTTATAGTTAAGTCTTTGTCTTGAAAGTTAAACCAAATTGATAACCAGTGATATAGGAATGACAGCAGAGAAATTTATCAACAGGAGAAAATATTGAAATAAATGATTTCGCGTTAAGGATTATTTCAATATTTTCATCTGACATGGATCAAAAATCTTGAAATACTCGCAATTTATTTTTTTGTTTGACAAAAAAAATAATCGCAAATGATTGAGGCTGAATTGGGCTTCAGGCTCATTAATGAAACTCGACCTACAAATAAGCTAAAGCTGAATCACTTTTCACTTTTTCTTATTAAAAAAGCCCATCAAGCTTTAAATTGAGGCCACGAGTATATCTTAATACATGTTAAAAAAACAATACATTAAGCAAAACAATTGAATTTTATTAAGTAAATATATTTACAATACTTATAAACCGACCAACTTCATCAGCGTAATTTTTGTTGATAACATCGCAGCAGTTCAATTTACCATCCAATGCCTGTCATTTTTTATTACATGCAATCTAATCTTTATTCGGTTTTTCATTTATAAAAATAATATGGTTTGGGCCAAAAAAACATTTACGAGTTTTCCATTTCGTGTGATGGATGCGTTGTTTTTGCTTTTTGGTATGTGAGGAATCGAAATTTCCGCCTTTTAAAAAAACATGAAGAAGAATCACAACAACTACAGCACGTCACTCTCTGAGAAAGACACGTGGCATAATCAATTACGTGTTTTCTGGTGGCTCCCTCTTTCTCTCTCTCGTTGACGCCTCTTCAACCTTATTGGGCATTCAGCTGCCACCCTGCTTCTTCTGCCAAACACCTTGCCACGCCACAACCTTTTCAAATTTTTGGATTTTTGTTTCACTTTTTGGACCACCCTTCCCTCTCTCTCTCTCACACACTCGCTCGTGTTCGTTTTTCTCAATTTTATATTCCGATTCCGACTCACTTCTCTATACACATATGCCCTCCCTCCACTCCCCCGGCGCCACGTTCACGGCAGACATTATTGGAAAGCTCGAAGGTGCGCTTTGCGCACCCCAACCCCGCTCTCAACTCGGGCATGTCATTTCTTAACTTGCCACCTTGCTTTTTTCTGTCATAAGAGGAAAGCTTCACACTTTCTTACGAACTTGGTCGGTCCTTCCTCAAAATATCACTACCCAGTACCCATTTCCACGCCTCTGTCTCACCCCAAATTTGATTTTCAGATCCAGTTATTTTTTCTGCAATTTCGACTTTTAGCTTAGCTGACATTCCTGGAATTAGAGCTATTTCCTCTGTTCAGTTCATTCTCATGTCTTTTCGCTTTGTGTTGTGTTTGTTACTGGCGAAAGGTCTTGTGGAGGGTACGGTTGCGCTCACATTCTCGTCCAAGCTGATACATGTATATTCCGACGAGGCCAAGGCTGTGTGGGCTTCTGGAAGTAAGAATCTTTCGGATGAATCGTGGCCCAAGAGGAATAGTTCCGAGTATTTCAGGTTGCTTCTGGGCAGCGATTTGACGAGGCAGAGGATGAAGCTGGGTTCGCAGCATGACTTTTTGTTTCCTTCTGAGGGAAGCCAGACATTGTTCTTCGGTGATGATCTAGCTTGGTGAGTTGTTCGGCCTCTGTTTAGTTTCTAAGAAAATGCTGGAAAGCAAAGCCAAATAATGCTCGAATCTTCATCTTTATATTATATATTATTCAAACGGACTGAATTGAGCCAGTTATTAAGCTGCGCTGATTAAAAAGTTTCCTTTCCCTTTTTCTCTTTGTCTGGACTGAATCTTTTCTAATTCTTACTCAGGCTAAATTGCCCCTCCTCAAAGAAAAAATCAGTCTCGTTACAGCTAGCTTTCATACCCTTCGGCACCTTTTTCTCAGTGCTATGTTCGTGGTTTCACATTCGATTATAACTTAGCCAGCAGAGTTGCAATATGCAATAGCATTAAGAAAACATAAGTATGGTAGTGGCTTATCTATTGTGAAAACTCCACTACAGTTATGACTAATCGACATGCTGATATATTTTTGGACATTCGATTTTTTATTTGCTTAAATATTTAAATCACTGCTGGTGTAAAGTGTTTTAGGATTTTCTGAAGCACGGAATATTGCAATTTTTCTAACAGGCCTGTATCCTAACCCAGTATTTAAGGGAATGCTGAAGGGACACGCTAAGAATCACATACATTGTTTGACTTTTTATTTATGGTTTTGGATTTTCAGGCTGCATTACATATGGATTGATATAGGGACTCCGAATGTTTCTTTCCTTGTTGCATTGGATGCTGGGAGCGATCTGCTTTGGGTCCCATGTGATTGCATAGAATGTGCTCCCCTGTCGGCTAATTATTATAATGGGCTGGTAGGTCTATGATACAAACTCCTTATTTTCCCTTCCTTTTTCATTTCAATTTTTGCCCTCTTCTGTTTAATTTGCTGTTTATTATGATGTCGTTACTGTTATGAACATCATCATGGCTCTAATGACCTAAAAGTCCTTTTCTTTTACAGTAGACTATCTGTTATGGAAATCATCTTTACGCCTTGATTCAGCTTAATGACTGGCACAAGTAATAGTAGTAACTTTTACATACACGTCCCTAGTAGTTTCATTAGTTGAATTTTTACTCCCTCTAAAGTCTAATCCTTTTTATAAGAGGGCTTCTAGAGCCTTTCTTGGGTTCAGAATATGAGGAGTTTTGTCATATTTTCTAATGTTTGGACAATTTTTATCCTTCAACCCTTAGAAATTGTAAAATGAGTAATTATGCTTTGGAAATGAGTGTATGCAATACTAATTGCTACTAATAAAATAGGGTCAAAAGTGGAACATTACCATTTTAACCATCTAAGTCTCTAACTAACTTTTACTGGTCTGCACAATTTAGTGGAAGATACCCTTGGACGGGAGGGAGTAATTTTCTTTGAAAGTAATTTTGTTTGATGGTAGGATCAACCAAGGAATTTGTTAGACTCACCATGGTCAAGAGGGGAAATGTATACTAGATTTGCAAATAATTTCTCATCTTAATTTAAGTCTCCTATATATTTATGGGATTTTGGTAAATGGTATAACAACTGTATCTGTTGTTGATACTCTTTTGTAAGTTGTAGACTCAGAATTCCTAAGAGATAAATATACTTTGCTTGTTCTTATTTGGACTTAAATAGTTCAGCTGAGAGTGATTGATTGGCAGATGATCCCTTGTATTTGGGGGCATCTCTGATGCAGGACAGAGATCTGAGCGAGTATAGCCCGTCACTGTCAAGCACCAGCAGACATCTGCCTTGCAGTCATCAGTTATGTAATCCAACTTCCAAATGCAAAAGTCCTAAGGAGCCGTGTTCTTATAATTCTCAGTACTACTCTGCAAATACGTCAAGTTCCGGACTCCTGATTGAAGACAAATTGCATTTGAAATCATATGAAAAACACACTGCACAATCTTCTGTCGAAGCCTCAATCATCTTAGGGTATGCTTTTACTGTATAAATCTGCTGCTTTTTTGGTGCTTTGGGCACAAAATGCGGGGCAAGACTTTGAGCTTATGATTCTATTCATACCAGTGCTCAAGATAATTGATTTTTTCACATGCAGTTGTGGTAGGAGACAAAGTGGTGATTATTTACAAGGAGCTGCTCCTGATGGTGTCATGGGGCTGGGACCCGGCAGCATTTCAGTTCCAAGTTTGCTAGCAAAGGCAGGACTTATTAAGGATTCTTTCTCAATTTGCCTTAGTGAGGATGATTCTGGCAGAATTCTTTTTGGTGATCAAGGGCATTCTTCCCAACAATATACTCCGTTCTTGCCAATTGATGGGGACTTGTATGTACTGTATAATGTTCTATGAAATGTTTGTTGAATTTAGAATATGGAAAATTTACTTTGCCCCAAAAAATGTTCCTGGTCTAGTTGGGATGCTAAGGATTTGAATTGCTTCAGTTTTGCTTATGTTATTGCGGTGGAGAGCCTTTGTATTGGGAGTTCCTGTCTCAAGAATACGGGATTTCAGGCACTCATTGACACTGGCACTTCTTTCACATATCTTCCTGATGAAATTTATAAATTAGTTGTTTCAGAGGTAATTTTTTTTTCCCATAATTTATGGCGTTAATTTACTAATTATGTATGTTCTGGGCTAAAAGCGTTCTTCACTGAATGCAGTTTGACAAACAAGTAAGCGCACCTAGAATTAATCTCCAAGAATATCCATGGGACTACTGTTACAATGTCAGCTCGCATGAGTTGGATAACATCGCAACATTCAAACTCACTTTTTCTGAGAATCAAACTTTTCGAATTCATAATCCATTGTTCACTTCCCCTTCCAACCAGGTAAGCTGACCTCTGAAACTTTATGATTTGTTTTTTAATTTACAAAAACTAGTGATATAACCTTGCTAAAGAATGTAGTTAAAAATTAATTAATGGCTTGTAACTAGGGTCATGTCTGGTTATAATTGATATATAGTTGCTGTCATGTAGGCATATTTTCAAGTACTTCCCTTGGCTGCAATAAGTCCTTGGTAGGGAGATTTAGCTTTAGTTTTTCCTACATAAAACTATTTTCATTCTATATTGATCTTCTGCCCTGAGATTGTAAGTTGTGTGCATGACATTAGTATTCTCTGGAAATTGACAAGGATCCTGATAAGTAAAATTACCCTTTTCAGCCATAATTTTCTGATTCGGTGACTGATTAACATACTCAGAAATGTCGAGTGCTTTTCTTGATGCTGGCTGTTCTTGTTCATACTTCACTGATATTGATTTTGCAATTCCGCGCTGAAACAAGCTTCTGGCTTCTCTTTTCACTTTGACTTTTGTAACAGAAAACTGTTTTCAGACATGATGTCACTAACTGTCTATTGGCCACACAGAAACTCTCCTTTGAACTGTTGGGATATCCCTTTGTTCTAAGTTACAAGTGCTTCTTGTAGAATCTTTTTATTCATCTTCCAAGACCCACTTTGGTTATCTTGACAAATGATTGTTTATGATTTAAATGAAATGCCAACTTTCTGGTGCAGGAATATACAATCACTTGCTTGACTATAATGCAGGCCAATGACAATTATGCTACTATAGGACGTGAGTACTCTGTAATTTTTTTATTTGTTCTTCTTAGTTCTTTCTCCCTTCCCTTTATCTCTAACAAACATGCACCTGTTAGTAAAATCTACATTGAAGTGCGCATACTCTCTTGTTCTAACAAATGATGATTGATTGCGTTGGATTGAACTTTTTGTGGCAGAGAACTTCTTAAAGGGTTATCAAATGATTTTTGATAGGGAGAATGTGCGGTTTGGTTGGTCAAGTTCCAACTGTAAGTAGCAACTTCTTGAAACATTTATAGCTCAGAAGAAGTAATACAATGAAAGAAGATAGTTTATTAAGCTTGTCTTCTTCAGCAAGCTTGATTGTGCCATGTTCACATGTTCTATTTTCTGGAGTCTGTTTTCATGTTTACTTGAGAATAACCTTATAGAATATACAGGTGAAGACAACAAGGGAGATAAAGCAAATTTGACTGCACCATGGAATGGCGGATCACCAAATCCTTTACCAGCCAATCAGCAGCAGAGTGTCCCTAATACGCATACTGTACCTCCTGCTTTTGCTGGACCCGCTTTGCATAAACCTGCCGGAGCCCCGCCCAGAGGCATGACGGCGAGCCATTTTTTAAGTTCAGTGTCACTTCTTTGTTCCCTTTTGTTCTGGGTATCCCATTAAGTCTACTGTATCCACCTGCAAAATCGTGTCGTCTTGGTTCTGCATTTAGTAGGATGTGTTGTTGTATCTATTGGGGGAAGTGGATGAGAAACATTTTGTGTATTCTTCCAGTTCTAGGCCTCTGTAAAAAAATTTCGTTTCAATATATTATCTTATTCTATTGGTGCAAGGTTTTACTTTGAGGGCCTGTTTGGTTGTCGGAATCAAGGCCTAAGGATTGAGGATAACGTCTCCTTTTCAACATGATTTGTCGCACTATTGTCCAGGAGCCATGCTTCCAATGAAAAATGTGGGAATCAACACACCATCCGTACAATTCATGAATCATGGCTCCTAACCTTAAAAATTCGTACTTTAACTAAATTACCCCCTTTTCTTATGAACATCGCCGACCTATTTCTCTTTTGCATCGTCATTCTATTTTTTATTTTTCTTTCCCATCAATTCTCCAGAATGGTGCCGAGTTCAAAAATTGCAGCAAGCTAAAAATAATACGAATAACGAAAGTTCTCACAAACATTCGCAAGTCAGCCTGGTTAAAGAACTTTGCTGTGTGTGACATGAACAAGATCATTCCATTGAATATTACTAGGAATCAGTACAGTGGATTAGATATTGATCCATTTGTCCAAAAAGGAAAAAGATTAGATATTGATCACTTGTTTTGCTTACAAAAGGAAGAAACAAAACGGTGCCAGCGTTTTGAGGGTCAACACCTACTCTGGCCTGTTTTAATATTTTTATCTCGCAGTAAGTAACGTATAATGACCAAATACTACTGGATGAGTTTTAATGCCATTTATCAATTTCAGTCATATCCCACCCATTTTCAATGCTCGTTATAGTATTAAAGACAGTACAGACTAAAATTTTAAAAAGAAGTGTTACGTCGGCCAATCGTATCAATTCCGTATGGTTAAAGATATGTTGCGTGTACATAAAGACACGCGCTTATAGGATCTCTTCGACTCTTCGCCACTCTCTGCATGACACAGTAATCCACTTTGTGGTGAATCTAAGCGTCCCAGGATCAGGGTAGTTGAAACGTTGTACCTATATTCACTCCCAAACATCATTAATTCATGAGTTCATACTTCATACGCCACCATTTGTTATTGTAGGATAACGAGTAACTAAATGTCGGTGGTCGAACTTTGAGATCAACGTTAGTAACAGAAGCACCTGGATCTCAGAAAGGGACATCAAGTGCATCTGAAAGTTCCACACTCGATCTCTGTGTCGTGTTTATGGGGGATGGACCCAGAACCTTCTTGCTGCATTAAATTAAATAAAACACTTAAAATGACGTACTCCTAATTTGATTAAGAATCAGCTGCCTCCTTTGATGGCGCTCTAAATTACAATTCTCAATTCTGTGATGCTGCCTTTTCCGTCAATAACAGATTTACATTATCTTGTCTAAGATTACGAAGAGATTAAATAAACTGAAATTGCATGTTAGACAAAGAAATAAAGGTGGACAACAACACTTTATTTCATGGATATAATGAATTTAGCACTTTAAATTAAAATGCCTAAAGATAATGCTTTTCATTACTCACCAAACCCGTTGGTGAGTTTTCTCATTTTCTTATCATTTTCCTTCCTTACAGTTCCACCGACCATGCACGACTAGCTATCCTAATTATCCAAGCATCATTTGACAAGTGGTCAAAATTTAGAGGCTCAGTTTAAATTTACAATTCTATTGTAATATATTACAATTATTTTCTACATTGATATTCCAGGCGTCCACCCCCCTTTTATCCACTTAGCTCGCTGGTTGCTTATGAAATTGAGTTATTGTTAAATTCATTGTTTTTTACTGGCAAGAAAATCTCGACCCTCAGGCGTAAATGATAATTTGGACATTTGAATTCAATTTATATTTAATCCTTTAGTTTCATAAGGTTTTTTACATTTATAAAATGCCATCAATCCATTTCACTATGTGTCTATTTAGATTAGCGGTAGAAGCTGTTTTTCCAATGTAATTTGCGGTACATAAGGTAAGTTAATAATAAGAGAAGTTTTATTTCCACTTATTTAAATATACTTTTCCAATAGCTTCTCATTACATGCTTTTTCCTTACATGTTTCTTATGTGCTTATTCCCCTAATTTAGAGATTTGGACATTTTTTTTTTATTTTTTTGTATATTTTATTTATTTAGATTAAATTATATGCTACACTCTAAGTTATTTTTTTATACCCAGTATTTCTTATTAATTAATTTTTAGTATAAGATACTGAGTAAAAAAAAATATTTTAAGATGCAATATATTTTAATCTAAATGGATAAAATAAAAAAATTTTAAAAATCTCCGCACCCCTTGATTAGAGGATAAACACCTCGGAGGTATGCAAGGAAAAAATATACAATGAGTATCCTTTTCTAACACCAATTCAAAGGGACCATGAATATCCTCAATACTTTTCTTTTACCTTTATCCTCAAACCTCAATAACCGGATAAAACATTTTCATGCATGAGTTAGTTAAAATCAAGATTTTACGTAAAATCAAAAGAATAATAAAAAATTATAAAACGTAAAATTAAAATCGTAAAAACATAAAAGTGTTTGAAAAATTAGTAAAATCATTTTAATAAAAAAAATTATAAAAACATAACATCATAATGAGAGTTTTATTTACATAAATCCGACTAACTAATTGAGTATTAAATCAATCAGTCATGGTATAAATAGGTGGCCCCACTTTATCGCAATTAATATTATAATATATATGTATTAAAAAGAAGAAAAGGACGGGAAATATTTGGATTCGGAGGCAAAACCATGCAAAGATGGAGGATTTCTCTGGGACCCACCAATAAATCAGAGTCTACGACACACTGCCTATAAAAGCGGACGGTTTATTGGAGGAGATATGGCAGGGGTGTGGGAAGTGGGAACAGTTAAAGTAAGCTCAAGCTTGTAGTACGTTCTTAGGGCAGCATTGGGAGCAAATGTTCATCGTACGACCTAGGTCTGTACTTAAATTTAGGTCTTAGAAAACCCAGGAGCCAGACTAGGACGACCTAGATATAGCATAATAACCTTTTTATTGTCATGATAACGTATGTTTATGAACAAAAATCGCAGAGCATGGGAGGGGTTATTATATGCTGAATAAAGTACACCTTCTTCTCAGTTCTCCCTTGTCACCGTCCCTGTTCTTTCTTTCGCGTGTTACGTTACTTACTATTGTTCACTTTCTACTTCCGTTTAAAACAAAAAACCAGTTCATTTAGACCATTACTAGGGACCCGCCTGTTTACGTAAAGCTTGCTTGCTAGCTTCTTCTGATTTGTGAATCGAGAGAGAGAGACGCGGAAAAATGGGAGTCGAAGGCACTTTAGAGTACTTGTCGGATTTACTCAGCAGCGCCAAGAAGAAGAAAAAGAAGCCAATCCAGACTGTAGCTCTCAAAATCAGAATGGACTGTGAAGGGTGTGCACGTAAGGTGAAGCATGTCCTCTCCGGCGTCAAAGGTTTGATCTTTTTTCACGTCAGTTTCATAGACACAAAAGACAGTCATCTTCATACGGCGGTATGTTGTCTTAATTTGCACCGTGTTTGCAGGAGCGAAGTCAGTGGAGGTAGACTTTGAAGCAGCAGAAAGCGACGGTGACAGGATATGTGGAGGCAAAGAAAGTGCTGAAGGCAGCAGCTTCGACGAAGAAGAAGGTGGAGTTATGGCCTTATGTTCCATACAATCTGGAGGCTCATCCCTATGTAGCTCAGGCCTACGATAAGAAGGCGCCTCCTAATATGGTCAGGAGAGTTCCTAATACTGCCACCATATCCGAGACCACCATGGACGACCGATACACCCTCCTCTTCAGCGACGAAAACCCAAATGCTTGCTCCATCATGTAACATAATATATTGCTTGCCCCCCATCTCGGGCAAATATATATATATTCGTACTTTCATGTAAAACGATACTTCACTCTAAGCGATGTTCTCCGTATTGATTTGTATGAAATTTGACTGATGCTTATATTTGTATTAATATTGTGAATATATTTGTCTCTGTGACCTTTGTTCTTATACTAGCTAGCATAATTTTTGGATTTCTCTACGTTCAAATCAAGCCGAATGTATTAGTTGATCTTAAGAATGTGAAGGTTCTCACAGATTTAGATTGGTGCAGTAGATGCCAAAGCGTCACCCGTATGTGCCTGTGTGTGTGTGGGTCTTTATTAACTAAATTAGTAGAAATCAAATTTTATATAATTGAGCCTTAGCAGGAGAATACAAATATTTTGTGTTATTTAATTTAAAAATAACATTAATCAAGAAGGGGAAAACAATTTTTTTTCTAAATACATATATCTTCATATTAAAGGCAATCCTCTTCAAAGTATTGCGAGCACTGATTCGAACCTTAAAAACAAATATTTTTAGTGTGGCCTGTTGAAGTTACCCTTTGTGCCCATGGCCTGTAGTCTTCTAGAACTTATGAAGGAATGGCCCAACACATGGGAGGAGGGTCCGTTTAAATACGACACGGCGATTACAGTTATATTTTTCCAGATTGTATTTTGAGCCCAAAAACATTTGATTTGTTGTGTATGGCAAATTACTTCATCTCTGGAGGAGCATTTGGGATTAGGCGGTCTCATCCATACATTGGTGTCCAGCGATTTTAATCATCCAGTTCTTTCTAAAAAGATTAGATTATTCTTGTTTACCTTCCCTTTTAGCCAAAGCTTCAGTATCAGAAAATTTATTTAATGGAAGTTTCATCATTCATGTATAGACTAGATTTGAACTTCTGGTTATTGGGAAATCAAGTATTTAAAAGCTGCTGATCACAAGTCTGTTTTTTGTAGTGAAATTTAACGGAAATATAATCCTTACATAATAATCAATAACTACGTCAATAGAGTATTCAAGACAAGATATTAACAAATGGATTGTTCATAGTGTAATCCATGCATATAAAGCTAGGCACGCACAACAATAATTGCAAGACTTTAACTAGGCACAAATGAGAGTGCAAGTGAGGTTTGATGTCCATGTCCCTGTTCCATTATACTTTCAAAAAAGTATATAAATATGTGTTGAGCAAAAAAAAGTACTTTAAAAAATGTAGTTAAAGTTCCTTGACAAAATGAATATTCACAGGAATATTAATAATATAAAGTATAAACCCAACCACACAACAAAAAAAGCAAGATTTTGATCTGAAATACTTCCGCAAAGGCCATTTCCACAAGGCGGCCCAACCTTTTCCTATTTCGAACTCAGTAGTTGAGCATAAAGTGTCATATGGAACCCAAAAAGAGAAAAAGTAATACCCCGAGCTTTAGGAAACCTGGAACTGGAACGCAATACAAGCAGGAGCGAGTTCATAATTTACAGAAGCCTCCAAGGCAAAAGCAGTTTTGAGTAACTGAAAATTAACATCAATAAAGTGAGTTATCAAACACCCATGGTTCATGCTGAAACAGCTCCCGGCCATTCATTTGGACTGTTCCTGCCGCAATATCCTCTGCACGTTTCCTGGATGCTTCAGCTTTTCTGGCTGATGCAGCAGCATCCTGCAAGAGGCGAGAGGTATGTATCAACTATCAACAATAAGGAAAGAAGTTCCTCACAAAACAGTGGGCATAAGTTGCTTTTTATGTTACTCTCATTAACATGAATCCTTGGTCTACGTAGTCAGATAATCCATAATAGTTCGCAATAGAAAGAATCTCAAGTTATAAATCACGAGGTAAAGTATCTGTTAACAAATCAATTCAAGCCTTGACGATAAGGAAATCGATAATGAAGTTTCAAACCAAACACTTCGAATTTAAGATCATCCGCCCCTTTGTGAATTAAGCTTTAACCTCAGAAATTTGTTCCAGAAAATACTTTAAATATATACTTTATCTCATGAATCAAACATCTAAGAAATCCAGAATCTAAACAAATTAAAATTTCTAGATGATGGAAAGAAAAGAACGAGTTTGCTAGAAACCCTCAACTTTCAAGCAAAAAAAAAAGCCACAATCATTAACGCTACAACATTGGACGAAATTAAAACCCTAATCGATTATGGGGAAAGTGACGGAGAAGGAGGGAGAGATTATTAAAAAGACCTTCTGGTTCTTCCAGGAGAGGAACTGAGACTCTGTGATGGGGTGGGCTCTAGTCCTCTCAATTTCATCATCACGCTTTCCCTGTCCTTCAGTTTCAGCTCCCATCGTTCCGTTCAGCTCCAACCAAATTGAAGCAGACGATCCGCCGCGAGAGAAGACACCGTCGTCGAGGAGCTGAATTATATATGGGTATACGACGACGTCGTTTCAAAGGAACCTCTCCCATTCTTTCCTCGTCATCATCACCCTTGATTTTATCCAAGGCTATAAAATCATCTCGCTCACCGCAGCGACCTCGTTGCGAAGGACTGAAGAAGTGTGTGTCTATATCATGATCATGAATAGTAGGGTCAGGTTTCTCTCATTATCTATTTTCTTATTATTTTTCATAATTTCTAAATCATATCTCTCCAATCAATCTGAAAAGTCACATTATCAAGTTATACTCATTGGATTTTTTTCTTCTATTTCCAATCAATGATCTAGGTTGGATTATGAGAAAAAGGATTATGAGAGGATCCTCTCCCGGGATAGTATGGCAGTATGGCATGCCCATGAAGCTATTAGTAACCATTATGGAACCGGTTTCCTTCCTAACTAGTAAAGAAAATTAATCAAATCTAAATCGTTTGATTTAATCTGGACGGTTCAGTTTAAAGTTTATATTTTTTCTAAGGAACATTATAATAGATAAAATAGAGATAATATCTTCATTATTATTATTATTTATTTAAAAAATTATAATTTTAAAAAATGTAAATCTAAACCATTCATTTCTTATTAGTTTCCCTACTAAACAAATTGTTTAATGGGGAAATTGGGTCCCAACACAATATTACTGTAGTGTACGAACATGGATTCTAATATAACATCAACACTTGTAAAAGTTGTCTTTGATGTATTCTCTCTAATCTTTATTATAAGACACTAACCACTATTTTCTCGTGGATTAAAGAATAAAAGTTAACTTATTAAATTAGTTTAAATTGATAAATATTTCCAACTTTACTGCTACTTTAATAATGTAAATTTAAAAAGTTAGTTAAAAATGAAGGTATAATTAGAAAATAATAATAAATGAGTTGGTTAAAAATAGTTAACATTTTATAATAAAAATTAGAGGGAGTATATAGAAGAAACATTAATCCATCTTTACTCAAAGTCCTTTTTTTAATGTATTAGGTGTCCTTGGCTAGCCCACTAGAAATTCCACAGGATCACACTAGTCCAAATTTAAGTTACTCTCTGATACTTACTAGAAGACACCAACCACCAATAATTTTTTTTCCTTATTCTAATGCACAAATTACATTTAACTAACTCATTTATTACCATTTTTTTGTTATTCTCTTACTTTAACAAACTCTTTTAAATTTACATCATTAAAATAGGGATAAAGTTAAAAACTTTTATTAATTTTGAACTAATTTAATGATTTAACTTTCATTTCTTAATATACAAAAAAAATAATAGTTAATGCTTTATAATAACCATTAGAAAACAGTATTATATAATCTTACCACATAGGGCTTATGCATTTAACAAGCCTCAAACTCGAGACCGTTAATGGTAGAAGACCCCCATTGATCCAAGCGAAGGTATCCTCAAAGTCTTTTAAACCACTTGTTGGCGGGGGAGAGACACTGAACCACAACCACCCCCGTGGGCCATTACATATCATCGTAGGTCCGGCGCCCCACCACACATTCATTAGTGACCACACATTTACAGATACGGAAAAGATCACTTTTGTCTTTTAATGGGTGATAATTAGGAGGGGTATATTAAACTACCATGAATGGTGATCTGGTGTAGATCACAAGTTGGGTTGGACTTGGCCTGGGGTGAAATCTCGGGGTCCTACGTACCACAGTGTGGATCAAAGTCCACGTAGTTCGAGAGTATACGGCAGGCTAATGATAGCCAGAGGGGGTGGTGTGTGTGCTCTGTGTGAATAGAAAAGCTAGGGTTTCAGAAGTGTGTACCTTGTAAGGGGTTTACCCTATTTATAAGCGTACCTGGGCCCTATCTTAATCAGTTAGATTTGTCCTTTATTTTAGGGATATTAAGATATGCTTTTTTGAATAATCTCCTCCTTTCATAGGCAGTTACCATCATGATAGATATTCTTGATAAAACCACTCCTATTTTCAAGGAAGCGGTTATGAGCATAACTGAAGCCATTTTGACTGGGCTCTTTGGTTATTGGGTCGGGCCCATTTATGAGATATCCGTAACAGTTGCCCCCCAGCCCGGTTGTTCAGGGCTCCGAGCAGCCGGGATGTATTTGTCAGGTTACGTCATGTGTTCTAGTTCATTTCGCCGTCCTGAAGTTTTTGATTTCTAGTTCTTTCTTTTTCCGAGGTCAGACATTTTTGGTCCCCGAGCTACCCCATCTATCATGAATTTTTTCCGGTTTATTTGGGTGGGACGCGGGTGCCCCCCAGCCCGGTTAACGTGGGTCGCATTCGTTTGCTATCCTGAGAGAACATTAATGTTCTATAATTTTGATTCTAGGCCGAACTCCTCTCATGCCTTCTCGAACTTTCCTTCTTTATTGGTGTCGGATAGTATTGATATTTCTACCTGGTCTTACTCCCCGTTTACAGGTACTTTGTCCAGTTTTTCGTGGATCGGGACTTGTTGCCCCCAAGTTTGAGATTGCATGGGGAGTTAGGTCGGACAACCGGGGTGTATTCATGTGGTCGGCCACGTGAGCATTTCAAGCAGGGATCATTGTCCGCCTCGTCTGTTGATTCAACGTTCGTCTTATCTCGAGGCCACAAGTGTCATCATTGCCTCCTGCTGATTTGATGTTTACTAGCCGGCCTCTGAGTGGAGCAACTGCCCTACTATCTTAGTTTTCGTGTTTGCTTAACATCAGCATTAAATGCGCACGCCTTTTAACGTCCACGTCACTATTCGTGTATGGGCCCTTTGGGCCTTTGACGGTTGAGTTTCCTGACTCTCATCCGCCTGCTTGCTTTGTTTATAAGAGCCTTCGACTTTCCTCTTCTTCTATTTTGAAAACCGCCAAACCTTGAGTTTTCTTTTTGAGAGAAATTTGCAACCAGTCACTAGTTCATTTTCCTCATATTCCCAGTTCTGATCTTCGTGGCTCGCGCATTTCCTCTTCCCTTAATTTATCTCAAACCAGGTATTTTCCTTGTTTCCTTCTCTGGTTATTTGGCTGTGTTCTTCTCTTTCTCTATCTCTTGATCTTTCTTTTTTCTGGGTAGGTTATTGTGAGTTCTTTCAAGTTTCTTCCCCTTTGGGTTCTGGCTTCTGCTTTGTTCTTGAATTTCTCTGAACTTCTGGTCTATTCAATCCTTTTTCTCTGTCTCTGGGTTCCGATTTCCTGTTTAAATTCTATCTTCTCGGGATGAGCCATCAAGGTTCTCCTCCGCCTTTTAATCCAAATGCTTTTTCCCCAGAAGAGGCCGAGCTTATTCAGCGCATGCCTCCCCGGACAGCTTGGTGGCTGTAAGGGAAACCTCTGACCGAAGAACAAAAGAGGGAAAACGTTCTCCGTGGTTATGGCGGAGAAGGTGGTAGTCAACCAGGACGATCTGGTCAGGTTAGGGGAAGGCCTCGAGGTCGGTTTGAGTCTGTAGAGCCCGAAAGTCTAGGCCGGGGGATTGCTGCCACTAGGGTTTTTTCTTTAGAGCCGCCCTTGGGAAAGAGTAGGAGGGAAAATCCTCCTCTACCCGTTTCTTCCTTTCCTCATCGAGCGGAGCCCCTCATCTCCCTTACCCGGCCTATCGGCCCGTGCGAGGAATGTTCCTGGCTGATATCTAAAGCCACGATAGTTGGCCGGTCATGGGAAGTTGAGGAAATAGTTTCGCGATGCCGGCATATCCAACCGCGGGTTGTTGAAGCCGTTTCTACCCGTCCCGCTTTACTACCTTCAGGTATCATCTTCCTCGTTTCTAATTTATTTTTGTTTTGCCTTTTCTAGGTAGTATGTCAACTTCTCCCCGTCCTGTCGAGGATTCCGGATCCGTGGAGTCAGTGGCCACCTGTATTCCACGTCATCTTGCTGAAAAGTATGACTGGGTTGCGACCGAGGTGCTATCCAAGCTCTCGAAAGCTACGACCAATCAGATCGCCGAGCTCCCATTAGGGGACCGGGATCATTGTTCTTTATCTCTTCCCGGCCCTTCTGAACCGGTGTGCATTGCCCGGGAAGGGAATGAGCGTTCTTTTTTCTTCTTCTACCTAGATTTCGTTAAAAAACTCGGCCTTCGTTTTCCATTTACCAGGTTTCAAGTAGATCTTTTAAACATTCTTCAGCTGGCCCCTACTCAACTTCACCCTAACTCCTGGGGTTTCATTATTGTGTTCGAGCGGCTTTGCCGATTTTTAAATCGTACCCCCACCACCGGAACATTTTTTTATTTTTTTAATATCCAAAGGGCTCGTCAACCCGAGGAGCCCGAAGAAAAGAGGGGTTGGGTTTCTTTCCGGGGGAAACCAGACAAGAAGCTTTTCCATGTGGCAACCGACACCTGGAAAGGCTTCAAGGTTTCTTTTTTCAAAGTTAGTGCTGAACCCGGTCATAAACCGTGGTTTCTTCAGGGTGTCGATTCCAGCTCGGTGGAGCTGCTGTTTCCTCTGTATTGGTCTAAAACTCACTATGACCAAGACCAAAACATTTTTGCATCCTCCGATGATAGCTTAGAGCCAGCCGAAGTTGAGACTGTGATAGCTCTGGTTGACCATGTGGCCGAGAGGGATGTCATTGATTCTCAGATTTTTATTCGACAGTCGATGGAGGAATTGTACCCACCGAGTATGATTTCTGTTGGTTGTTTGTTGTTCTTTGGATTTTTTTATGCCTCTTGTCCTTTCTGATGTTCGTTATGTTTTTTGTAGTGCCTGACATGGGGAAGGCTTCTTTTCAAGAACTGGCCGAGAAGCTCTGAGCTAAGGCCAAAAAGAAAGGGGAGTCCTCTTCCCAGAAGAAGGCTGTGGTTGCTCCTTCGCCTGCAAAAACTACTTCTGAGAAGAGAGCTGCACCCTCTTCGGCCCTTGCGGAGCTCATTCCGCGTAAGCGGTCGAAGTCGGTGGCAACGTCATTGATTTCGGTCGAAGAAGAGAGTCCGGCCTTTGTCCCGGACGCCGGTGCTGCCACAAGCGTCCCTCCTCCTCCACTTCCTAGCAAGTCTCGCCTTCACTCGCGGGGTGAGGTATGGACTGATGGGGTCTCGGAGGAGCTTAAATACGCAGTGAAGCCCCCCAGCAAGTATTTCAGTGGTGAGGCCTTTGCCGACTCCGACCTCGATCACCTGCAGGTTCTGCAGGACCATCTGATGGAGACAGCCGGCGTGTTGGACGCTTATGCTGCCGTTAAGCACAAATATGCCAAAGCTGCAGCCGAGATTGCCAAGGCTCGGATTGAAAAGAAAGAGGCCGAGATTAGGCAGAGGGAGGCTGAGGAGGCGCGCCTGAAAGTGGAAGAGGCTCAGATAAAGGCGTTAGAGGAGCTATCAAAGGCCCTTACTGAAAGGGATCGGTTCTCCGCCGAACTTGACGCCAGTCAGGCCCGAGAAGACACGTTGAATGCCTTACTGCACACCTTGCAGGGTCAGTATGCGGGGGTAGTGAAAGACCTTAATCTCGCTCACTCCGACCTCGACGCTTTGAAGGCCGAGCTGGTGGTGTCTATTGCCGAGGTGGATAAGCTGGAAGTCTTGGTCGTGGAGACGGCTGCTGAAGCTTTCAACCTATGCCTGGCCCAAGTCCGAGCTCTGAATCCCGATATTACGATGAATTTGGACGCTGTGGATTTCAGAGCTTCGGTAGAGGACGGGCAATTTATACCAGCGCCGTTTTCTCCGGTCGAAGAGTCCGAGCATCTCACGGAGAATGACCGTGGTCAAGTAGCTGAGGAAGATGCTCCGACGACTGACGCCCCTGGCTCCCCTGTGCCCGGCCAAGCCCAAATTTGACGCTGTTCTTCTAGGACCCTTTTTTTTTCCTTTGATGTGTAGTATTTTTACTTTCATTTTTGTTTTTCTGTAATCTGGGGCCTCTGCCCTCAAAATTAATACCATGACAAGCCGGTGTTCCCGGATATTTCTAGCATCTTCAGCTCGTCTATCTTGTCAGTTTTTATTTTCATCCTTTAAACCAAACTCGTGTTTTAATTCACCAGTTGATGAGTAAAGGGGAACGTAATCCGTGCACGAAGCTCGGTTCTTTATTTTATGACTTGGCCAAAGTTAAGATATATTGCGCAGAATCTGCTGGATATTCAACCGACGTTTTAACAAACGGGCCACGTTTATTAATGGTCGGGCATTCTTAACAACAGATGATTTTCAAAAATCATCTAAGTACTTTATCTTGTAAAGTACCTTACCGAGATGGTAGCCAACTGCCACATGTTCGGGCCCTAATATCCTTTTTGAATAGGAGCCTAAACATTTCGACCTGATCAGGATCTTTTATGGCAATCTCACACCACCCCAGGGGACAGTTCTGATGCATCGTAACGTTTATAAGACTTGTTGACAAATCTTATCATGACTGGGATCGCGAAATCCAAGTCTTTGTTTAATTATCTTGTCTTTGTCACGGCCTATCTTTGCATTGATTTCACAAGTAATAACTTGGTTGGCCCATGAATTGAACCACCTTTTTTATTGATTGAAATAATCGGGACTACACAGAATTTAAAATCAACGGAAAATACTGCCAAAAGCAAAACAATGCTTAATAAAAAACGGTTCTCAGTCACCACCGACATCCGTTGAAACTGAAAAGCGGTTCTCAGTCACCACTGACATCCGCTGTGCGCTTATTCCGAGTGTATCCCGGTCTTTAGCTGTAGTAAGTCCTTAGTTTGTCCGCGTTCCATGTTTGTTTAATGGGCGTGTCATCTAATGTCTCAAGGACCCTCCCAGTTTGCTGCAAGTTTTCCGTCCCGGGCATTCTTATTTCCGATATCTGCTCTGCGTAATACCAAGTCACCTTTATCGAATGCTCGTGGTCTAACTTTGCGGTTATACTTAGCCGCCACCAGCTGCTTCGTTGCCAGATCTCGACAGTGTGCCGTCGTTCTGACTTCATCGATGAGGTCTAGCTCGACTGCTAACTGCTTGCTGTTAGCGTGTTCTCCCTCCTCCATGACTTTGGCTTTCCTCCATGATGTTTGCCCAATTTCAACCGGGATCATGACTTCGCATCCATATGTCATTCGGAAGGGTGTTTTCTGGGTCGAGGTTTGGACACTAGTTCGGTATCCCCAGAGTACCGGGTATAGTTCCTCGACCCAGTTACTTTCTGCATTGGTCATCCTTTTTTTGAGCCCGTCAACAATGATTTTGTTGGCTGCCTCGGCTTGCCCATTAGATTACAGATGCTCTACCGAGGCGAAATGGTGCTTGATTTCGAGCTTGGACATCAACCTCTGGAAGCCTTGGTCAACGAATTGAGTACCGTTGTCAGTTACGATCTCGGCAGGAATCCCGAACCTTGCAACAATATTTCTTTCGAAGAATTTTTGTATTCGAGCTGCCGAGATGGTTGACAGTGGTTCGGCCTCGATCCACTTAGTGAAATAATCCACCGCTACCACAAGCCATTTCAGTTGCCCTGCGGCCGGTTTGAACGGTCCAAGGAGGTCCATACCCCATTTAAAGAATGGCCACGGAGCCGTGATGGTCTTCAACTCGGTCGGAGGTGGCCAAAGGATCCGAGCATGTTTTTGGCAGCTTTCGCATGTCCGTACATGCTCTCTGGAATCCGCGACCATTGTCGGCCAGTAATATCCAGCCCTTAGGGCTTTCCGGGCTAACGTCTTTGCCCCCATGTGTTGTCCGTTTATTCCTTCGTGTATCTCTGATAGCACGTACTCGGCCTCTGCCTGGTTTAAACATCTCATCATTGGGGATTGGAGGCCTTTTCGGTACAGTTGGTCATCGACCACCGTGTACATTAACGCAGTTCGTGCTACCTGCCTTGCTTCCCCGGGATCGTCTGGGCTAACTCACTTTTCCAGGTAATTTAAGATGGGCTTTCGCCAGTCTTCTGCTGCTGCGATGACCATGATACACGTGGGCTCCTTCAGACTTTGTTGTATTACAGTCCGATTATTTCCCGGGTTCTTGGTGCTTGCTAATTTGGAGAGGATATCAGCCCTCGCATTTTCTCCCCTGGGGATGTGGGTGACTACGACCTTATCGAAGTCGGCCATTGCCTCTTTGACTTTCCCCAGATACTTGATTAGCAAGGGTCCCTTAGCCGTGTATGAACCGTTGATTTGGGCCGTGACTAGTTGAGAGTCGGTGGAGAGATGAACCCGCCTGGCCCTATTATCTTTTGCCTGTGATAGCCCGGCCAATACAGCCTCATACTCGGCCTGATTATTGGAAGTTCTGAAGTGCAATTGCAGGGAGTGTTCCATGGCGACTCCTTCCGGGCTTTCGATTATGATCCCGGCTCTACTTCCTTTGGCGTTTGACGAGCCGTCTACAAATACTTTCCAAATGTTAAGGTTGGCTTTCGGGACTACCTCTGTTGGTACCAGCTCTGCAATGAAGTCGGCTAAAGCCTGGGATTTAATAGCATGCTGAGCTTGATATATTATGTCGAATTCGGACAGTTCGATAGCCCAACTAGTCATTCTTCCTACCAAGTCAGGCTTATGGAGTATTTGGCGTATCGGCTGACTGGTTCGCACAATTATTCTATGCCCCTGGAAGTAGGGACGTAATCTCCTAGCGGCAGTGAGGAGCGCAAAGGCCACCTTTTCCAACCTTTGATATCTTAGCTCAGAACTTTGCAAAGCCCGGCTTGTAAAGTAAATCGATTTCTGTTCTGTCGATTCTTCTGTCACCAGGGCGGCACTTACTGCTTCTAGGGCAATGGATAGATATAATATCAAATCTTCCCCGGGCTCGGGTTTCGACAGCACAGGTGGTGATGACAGGCATTTTTTGATCTTGTCAAACGCGGCTTCACACTCTGAGTTCCATTCTCCATGCTGTGCTTCCTTCTTCAATAACCTGAATAAAGGAAGAGCATTTTCTGCCGATTTCGGTAAGAACCTTGTCAGCGCGGCCAGTCTGCCAGTCAACTGCTGTACCTCTTTTTTGTTTTTTGGGGCAGCCATATTGAGGACGGCCTGACATTTATCCGGATTGGCCTCAATCCCCCTGTTTGTCAACAGGAATCCGAGAAATTTACCCGCTGGTACTCCGAATGCACATTTAGCTGGGTTAAGTCAGATTCTGTGATCCTGGAGCTTATCAAATGTTTCTTGCAAATCCTGGATGTGGTCGGATCGCTTAACTGACTTAACGATCATATCGTCAATGTAAACTTCGACGTTCCTGCCGAGCTGTGCCTCAAACACTTGATTCATCATCCTCTGGTAAGTAGCTCTTGCGTTCTTCAGCCCGAAAGGCATGACATTATAGCAATAATTAGCTTTTTCCGTGATAAAAGCTGTTTTTTCCTGGTCTTCGGGATGCATAGCTATTTGGTTATAGCCGGAATACGCATCCATGAATGAGAGCAACTGGAATCCCGAGGAATTGTCCACCAGTTGGTCAATATTTGGCATGGGGTAAGCATCCTTGAGGCATGCTTTGTTGAGATCGGTGTAGTCGGTGCACACCCTCAATTTGCCATTGGGTTTCTTGACCATTACCACATTTGATAACCATGTGGTATACTTGATTTCCCTGATGAATCCCGCATCCAGCAGTTCTCTTACATGCTCGGCTAGGGCTTTCTATCGGTCCGATGCAATCTTTCTTTTCTTCTACGAGACCGGCGTATATCGTGGATTTATGGTCAATTTGTGACAACAGAACGCCGGGTCGACACCTGGTAACTCCGAAGGTTTCCATGCGAACACGTCCTTGTTCATCCATAACAGTTTTTTGAGCTCAATTTTTTCTTGCTCGGCAAGCAAACTCCCGATCTTCATTATTTGTCCGGGCTCCTCTCCTAGTTGGTAGTCTGTGAGCTCTCCATCAGGCTCTGTTTTCATCAACTTTGCTTCTTCTCTTACATCCAGCTCTACCACGTTGACTGAACTCGGCGCAATTGGCGCTGAATTTTGAATTCCTTTCTGCTGCGAGCTGGATGTTCCGGGTTCATTGTTTTTAACCGTCGAGAAGTAGCATTGCCGGGATTCCTTCTGATCACCTTTGATGGTGACGACTTCATTCTTCCGACTTACCATTTTCAGCTTTTGATGCTTAGTTGATATGAGCATGTCCCAACTATGGATAGTTGGTCTGCCTAAGATTATATTGTAGGACAAAGGGAAATCCGCTACAATAAACTTGACTCGCTCAGTCTTAAAGGCTTCTTTAGAGCCCAAGGTCATTTTTAGCTCTATACACCCTTTGGGACTTGTATCCTCTCCGTTGAACCCGATTAAGGTTGTCCTGCACGGCTTTAGACTTTCTGGGTCGAGGTCTATGCGCTTAAAGGCGTCCCATAGGATGATATCCACTGCACTGCCAGGATCGATGAATATCTTCTTTACGCGGCATTTTCCCAGGAGGCCGGTTATGACCAGTCCGTCTTGATGACCCGGGATTACGTCCCTCAGATCTTCCTGAGTAAAGAACAACTTAGGAGGCTCTTCTGTTTGCGATGGTTCCGGCTTGAAGGTCGGTCGTCCCCTGATGGTTAAGACTTCCTGAAGGTATTTCTTCCGCTGATTGGCGGTATCGCCGCCACCTCCGTAACCTCTACTAATGACATTGCAGTCAAACTCTGCTTCCGGGAACTCGTCCTCATTGTCATGCTTTCTCTGGCCTTCGTCCGGCTTTCTCCTCTGGGAGACCGGGCTTGTACTCCGATCCGTCTGCTTGCGCTTGGCTTTTTGCCCTTGTGTTTTGATAACGTACTGACGTAATTTTCCATCTCCGATAAACTTCTCAATCGCATCTCTAAGGTCCCAGCACTCATCCGTTGTGTGCCCGGGTCCATTGTGGAATTCGCAAAATCGTGTGCGGTCCAACTTACCCTTGTTATAAAGTGGTCGTGGTCGCTCCACCTTCCTCATCTCGGTCAAGACTACCTCTCTCCATAGTTGCGAACAAGGGACATTTGGTGGAGTATATCTCTCATACTTCCCCTCATGTCTTTGTCCTCGTGTTTTTTGGTCCGAGTTCCTGGGTCGGTCTCTTGCTGCCTGGTCCTTCCCTTTCGGGGGTGGGCTTTTCTGTCTCTCTTTTCCCGACGTGTTGGCTATCTGCATCTGCTCGATGTCCAGATACTTTTTGGCTCGTCTATGGAATTCTTCCAGCGTCTTGATCTCGCCAGATATGACCGATCTCCCCATTCTGGATTCGCTATCTAAGCCCGAGATGAACAAGTGTACATGGACGCTTTCCATTAATCCCTAGATTTGCAATGCGGCAGCCTTGAAACGATCCAAATACTTCTGAAGGGTTTCACCGGGTTGCTGCTTGATTCTATCCAGCGTGTAGACCGACCTGGGCTGCTTTTTGCTTGTCGCGAAATTCAGCAGGAACTTCTCGCTCAGGTCGTTGAAGTCGGTAATGGACTTGGGAGATAGAGTCCGGAACCAAATTTGAGCGGCTCCTCGTAATGTTGAGGTGAACAGCCTGGAAATGATCGGCCCCTTGAATCCTCGGACCAGCATCTCAGTGTCGAAAGTACTCAAGTGTGTCTGGGGATCCTGACTTCCGTCATACCTAGGGAGGTCGGACGTATTGAATTTTCTTGGGTACTCAGCTTCCGTAATTTCATCTGAGAACGGGTTGTTGTTTTGTCCTCCGTCCCCATACCACATCTTGTACCTTCCGGAATCTGGCCGAATTCCCTGATTGTTCGAGGTACGGCTGTCTTTCCTAAACGCCCGGGTTTGATTCTCCTGACTCGCATCCCGGTGATTACTTTGCTGAGAATTTTTTGTTGAAACTATTCGGCCTTGCCCGGGATGGTCCGCTTGTAGGGGATCAACAGTTTGGTGATTGGTTTCTTCGTCCTCATTTTGCTGATCATCCCGGCATTTCTCCTGAAGAGGGTCTTGTAAGTGTTTAAGGATTTGGTTCATCACCTCGGTCATATGGTCAATCTTTTGATTCTGAAGATTGTCGCGTTCTTCCACATTCTCGATTCGTTTCAGCATTGATTCAGCAATGTTATGTAGGAGCCGTATGTCTGGGCTGCCAATTTGAAACTTTGTTGAGGAACCAGCGTGGTTAGTATTTTCCAGCGTTTGGCCTACTCATCCATCTTGAGATGGGAGGTTCGAGTCCGGGGGCTCCTCAATTTGTTCCTGATTAACGCCTTGAACGTCCTGCTGCTGGGTCTCGCTAAAATTTTGTTCCTGACCTTGCTCGTGTGCATGCGGGTGGCTTTTGCTTCTGGTATTAGCCATCACGGGTCACGGGAATAGGACTTTACAGTCCCCACAGACGGTGCCAATGATCTGGTGTAGATCACAAGTTGGGTTGGACTTGGCCTGGGGTGAAATCCCGGGGTCCTACGTACCACAGTGTGGATCAAAGTCCACGTAGTTCGAGAGTATACGGCAGGCTAATGATAGCCAGAGGGGGTGGTGTGTGTGCTCTGTGTGAATAGAAAAGGTAGGGTTTCAGAAGTGTGTACCTTGTAAGGGGTTTACCCTATTTATAAGCGTACATGGGCCCTATCTTAATCAGTTAGATTTGTCCTTTATTTTAGGGATATTAAGATATGCTTTTTTGAATAATCTCTTCCTTTCATAGGCAGTTACCATCATGATAGATATTCTTGATAAAACCACTCCTATTTTCAAGGAAGCGGTTATGAGCATAACTGAAGCCATTTTGACTGGGCTCTTTGGTTATTGGGCCGGGCCCATTTATGAGATATCCGTAACAAATGGGTTTAAGAGTAAAAGCAGATTTTTCTACATGATTTACGATCTAATACATGTGCGTGAAATTTTTTTTATCTTAACTATATAAATATAATTTTTAAACACTAACTTAAACATGCATGTATTATATTATATTGTGGTTTTTGAAGTTCTGTCATGTGAAATATTCAGAAGATTCCCGATCTTCACGCGTTATGGCATTAATTTTTCGTGGAAGTCACCGGCTTGTAATTATCCTGTTCATAAATATGTGCGCTGCTGCTGAACTTGGACGCCAACGGAGGAAGATTCGACTCATCACAAGTCACAAGTCACAACCCGCCCATTAATGCTTGAGCTTTTTTGTTGTTGGAGTTAACTACCGAATCACTTCACAGTTCAAACCACAGAATCGGAGGTCCCCAACTCCAAGGGACGAAATAATATGAGAATATAGACCATATATATATATATATCCTACTAATTACCAAATTAATATATAATCATACTACTCCTACCTCTCCGTGTCTGTATTTATATATATATTCTTCCGTATCCCCTCCTCTTTTAAACCAGTGCTTTTCTTATTCGCAGCCTAACGTTACGAAGAAGTCGATACTGAGAAATCGGCCGATTTTTTATTTTCACAACTTAAATACAGTAAAAATAATCTCAATACTATCGAGTGTAGCTCAAGTGAAATAGAAATTTGTATATAAACATCTTTTCATCATCCCATTCTATTCATATTCCTAAGTTAAATACAATACTCGTAATCCTTGTTGGCACGTGATATGAATAAATCAATACTGTCTCAGTAACGTTACGCGTATGTTTAATTTAAACTTGATCATTTAAATTGATTCCTTTAAAAATTAGAATGACTGAAACATATGTCATCTATTGTTCAAAAAAAAAAAAAAAAATATATATATATATATATATCATCCTTTTTTCTTGAAAAAATAATTTATCATCTCAAATTTGAACTATAGGTCTCTCTTTAGTTTATTTTGCATAAATTAAACCCTTATTAGTTATTTTGTTGTTTTTAATTCATAAACTTGATAAAATTTCATTTATTAAAATGCACCTGCCTCAAAATAGTATTACATGAAATGGTAAAATTTTATAAAATCCTATATTATGCTGCTCTCTTAGAAAGGATGCCGCAAAAAGGGTTGGCGTCTCTGCATGGTGAACCTGGGCGGGAAGACTTCTACATTCACTTGGCTCCAGAATGTAACACGTGTGGGGCCTTCCGCGAAACTAAGCAAAAGAAATCTGAAAGCATTCCGCGGCGTTGTTGTTGACTTCTATAATTGATTGGCTTGTTGTTGTTGACTTTCATCGCATTTCCCGTTTTGCCCCTTCATCTTCGCTGGAGTGTGGCTATGCACCGCAAACGTCGACCCTGTATTTAAACGGCCCAGCCTGACAATTAATGTCATTCTTCCCCAGAAACTATTTAAGATACTTACACCCTCTTCTGATTTTTCATTTTTAATTGTCTCATCTAAATCTCATAAGGGTTAGCGAAAGAGGACAATATTGCGTTTTTTCCTTTGCTGTTTCTATTACCTTCTTGGATGTTATTCTCACTTGCTGGGTTCCATTGTGACGTTGCGCACACATTTCTTCGTTCCTATTTGAATTGAATAACCTTCGAGGTTACACTACAATTAACGAAACATTATTCCCAGGCCGATTCGGTGGATGTTGACTGTGATATTACAAGGTTAGGACAAATTTTTAGTGAAGATTATAGATATAGATTCTTTTTAACGTGGACCAGATTTTTTCCGGTTTCTTTCACCGTTACTATCCGTTCTATTATAGGTTGTCATAATTCAGATAAATGCAGCATCTGTTCAGAAACATGAGGACCGTCGAATGTGGAGAACGAAAATCCAAGCTGTAACTATTCCTGGGTATTTATTCTTGTCCAACTTTCACACGTTCCGTTTTACTGTTGTGGTCATCCTCAGTCTTGTTTTGATTGCTTCTCCACTCAAATGCCGACGAAGGACTAGTTGAAGAGAGTGTTGTGAACAGGCAAAAAAAGAAGAAGAAGAAGGTTTGTGTAATCGAATGGCCCACTATTGATGGCTTAAATGAGAAGCCATTAATGGGCGGGTGAGTTTCAAGTTCTGCTTACTGTTTATTTCCAAACATATGACCTCCAAAGGCATTTTCGTGGCTGGCGAGGGCAGAACAAGGTTGTGGACGTCTTCTTCTAATAGGATAATAACTGTTCTGTTCTATTTTATCATGCATATAATCTCTCCAACCGAACATTTACCCTATAGACTTGAAAACAACTCCTTATCATTATTATTATTTTTTTATCATTACGTATAAATTTAAGTAGGAAAATGCATTATGCAACCTTCAAAAAAGTCGGTCATCTCAAAATATTTTTCTTCCAAAAGGAACAAAAGAAAATGACAAAACAGTTACTATTCATCCCATGACAAACTATCTGTTGCATTAAAAGTCCGCAGACGCATATATATATCCATGACATTCTACTGAGGTGCTTAATCATATTCTTAGACTCCTCCAAATCTTTCTCGTTATCAAAACAATTATGAAATTAGGCAACTTTCAACCTGTTTATCTTCTTCTCTCTCTGATTTTTCAAAGACAAAACAACTTCTCTGACTTCGAAAGAAGGGCCCAATTTTCCGCTTGCAATATAACTTCAATAGTATCTAGCTGTTGCTAACTATTGATCACTAGTCAACATCTTCTCACAGGGTGCAAATTTTTGCTCATGGAATGGTTTGTCGGAATGAAAAATTATGCTTGATTTTTTTTCCATCATTCATTTGTGTGACGTGTATGAAGCCCTATTTCACAACCTCACAGACTTTTGCTAATTTTCTACTTCAGCTCAACAACTTTGACCAATTCTTCTAGTTATATAACCCAGCAGTTTCACAGCGACCTCAAGACCTCCCAACTTGAATTAGTGAGCAGCCATTACTTCATCTGTCAGCACCCCAGCATTCGCGCCCTTTTCTTCAGGTTGGCATTAATTTCTCAATTCTTGCTAAGTAATTACCAAATCTGCTTTATTCTGCTTCTGAAGTTGCTTGTACCAGCCTAGGCTTTGGTTTGATCAGAATAGTAAATGGTGCATATAGCATACTTGATTATTAAACGTAAGACTTGAGAAGTTTTTGTGCATTATAGGTGAGGGTTATTGTTGATGCATCCAATGGGAGATCCAGCTGATGAAACCCATAAAACAAAAGAGACAGATGCTTTGTCATCTTCACAGGGCCAGGCACCACACCGTCACAAAGTGGGAATTCCTCCGAGACAGAACTTGTTCAAGGAATTCAAATCCCTTGTCAAAGAAACATTCTTTGCTGATGATCCTCTACGCCCTTTCAAAGATCAGACAAAATTCAGGAAATTCATCCTTGGCATTGAAGCCGTATTCCCCATAGTTAACTGGGGAAGAGATTATAATGCTGCCAAATTCAGAGGAGATCTTATAGCTGGTCTAACTATTGCAAGTCTCTGCATTCCCCAGGTAACTCTGCTTTAAGCTTGTTTTGTTTCTTGATATATAAACAAGAGTGGTTTCTAGAACAACCAATTTCAGAAGGTTTTGGTGATCATCTATGCTTAATAAACAGGATATTGGATATGCAAAGCTTGCAAATTTGGCTCCAGAGTACGGGCTATGTAAGACTCTTCATCTGTCAAGAGCACAAACAGCCTTATATGTTTCCTTTATTTATATCTGTTGAACTGATCAAGTTTTTGTTAATGTTGCTGTGCCAATTTACAGATTCCAGCTTTGTTCCCCCACTGGTTTATGCCATCATGGGTAGTTCTCGTGATATCGCCATAGGACCTGTGGCAGTTGTTTCTCTCTTGCTAGGAACCTTACTTCAGAATGAGATTGATCCTATTACACACCCATCTGAATATCGAAGACTTGCTTTCACAGCTACTTTTTTTGCTGGCATTACTCAAGCAGCTCTTGGGGTCTTCAGGTTTTGAAACTTTCAGCTAATATTTTTCTTCTTTCTTTTTCTTTACACCATCTGCACCAACTCCTATGAAGGCTTCTGTTGTTCACACACTTTCATGAACTTATTATGGTCGGATTTGTTTTTTGGATCAGGTTGGGTTTTTTGATTGACTTCCTGTCCCATGCTGCTATTGTCGGTTTTATGGCCGGAGCTGCTATTACCATTGCCCTTCAACAGCTCAAGGGTTTCCTTGGCATTAAAAAGTTCACAAGGAACACTGATGTTGTGTCTGTGTTGCATTCAGTATTCTCAGCAGCCCATGATGGTGTATGCTTTCTGCTTCTCTGTCTATTCATACACACAAATATGCCCAAACAATAATTTTATATCAGGTCCTCTTGTGCGAGGAAGTCCCTGCACAACGTTGCACTTGTGTTACACGCAAAAACTGATTTGTTATGTATAATCTTGCAGTGGAACTGGCAGACTATGCTTCTAGGAGCAAGCTTTTTGGCTTTTCTGCTGATTGCTAAATATATCGTGAGACATCCTAACTCCATTTCACTATTTATTCCTCTTTTATGGACTATTGGCATATTTTAGATTGTTTTCTCGTTTCTAAATTTTACTTATATTATGGTAATCAGGGCAAAAAGAATAAGAAGTACTTCTGGGTGCCAGCTATCGCCCCATTGATATCTGTAGTTATCTCCACTTTAATTGTGTTCTTAACCCGTGCAGACAAGCAGGGTGTTCAAATTGTAAGTGAGATGTGTTGCCTTTCTCATCCTTAACTTTGTAGATTACAACCATATATGTTAATTTTTTGTCTATTGGTGCATGAATTAGGTAAAACACATAAAGAAGGGGATCAATCCTTCTTCTGTTAAAGAGATATATTTTAGTGGTGAATTCCTTGGGAAAGGTTTCAAGGTTGGCGTTGTGTCTGGCATAATAGCACTAACAGTGAGTTAATCTCAACACTAGTAATATCTTCTAATGAAAGGCATATAATTCAACGAATTACTAATGCCTACGATTCTGAACTCTTGGTTTTCAGGAAGCCACGGCAATAGGAAGAACATTTGCTTCTATGAAGGATTATCATTTGGATGGAAATAAGGAAATGACAGCATTAGGAGCTATGAATATTGTTGGCTCAATGACTTCCTGCTATGTAGCAACAGGTGAGCTTGAAGTTTGTCGGTTGCAAGTCCGAACATCCTTAGATTGGTTTATAATAACCCAGAAAATGGATAGTTTCATAACTACCATGTGAGTGGGTGAATGTGGGATGAACTAACTATTTTTTAGCCTATGATGTATGATCTAATCTGATGTTATTGCTATGTTCAGGTTCTTTTTCTCGGTCGGCGGTAAATTACATGGCTGGCTGCCAAACTGCAGTATCTAATATTATAATGTCCATTGTTGTGTTCTTGACCCTTCTATTCATTACACCTCTCTTCAAGTATACCCCAAATGCCATTATTTCTTCCATCATCATATCGGCTGTAATAGGCCTTGTGGACTATAAGGCAGCAATTTTAATTTGCAAGATTGATAAATTTGATTTTATTGCGTGCATGGGAGCCTTCTTTGGGGTTGTTTTTGTCTCAGTTGAGATAGGACTTTTGATTGCCGTAAGTTCTAACACCATCATAACTTTTACAACCTCAAAGTAACTGAGAGTTTTGACTCGGCCTGATTATGCTATTGCTAAATGTTGGTTGGGGCAGGTCTGTATATCCTTTGCTAAAATCCTATTACAAGTTACCAGACCACGAACAGCTATTCTGGGGAAGATTCCTGGGACAACTGTCTATAGAAATGTCCAACAATACCCAGAGGCCACAAAGGTTCCTGGTGTGCTGGCTGTGAGAATTGATTCTGCCATATACTTTTCCAACTCCAACTATGTTAAAGAAAGGTAAGGATAATGTGACCAAGCCACTTTGCTGTTTACAAGATTGTATATAGTGGAACTGTGTTAAGTTTCATCTATTCAATTTTGAAGCTCAAATTCTATGTTGTTTGCAGGATATTGAGATGGCTGACAGATGAGGAAGAAAGAGTGAAAGGAGAGTACCAAACACAAATCAAATTTTTGATAGTAGACATGTCACGTGAGTGTTCTGTATTTGGTTTCCCCCTAGAGATTCCTTTTTTTGTTTCTAAACCCGTTCTTATTTTTCTTATCTGTTTTTTTAGCGGTTACTGACATTGATACCAGTGGCATTCATGCCTTTGAAGAGTTATACAGAAGTCTTCAAAAGAGAGATGTTCAGGTAACTAAATTAGCTCTGCTAGGCCTAAGCTCTGCTAATTGCTATATGATGTGTCAACAATTATCTTACCAAGTTTGAGTTTGTTGTGCTCCTCAGCTTGTTCTGGCAAACCCAGGCCCAGTAGTGATAGACAAGCTGCACACCTCCAATTTTGCAAATCTGATCGGTGAGGACAAGATCTATCTCACAGTTGCAGATGCTGTTGCATACTGTTCTTCAAAGCTGACAGAAGAGCCTTGAAAATTTTGGTTATGAGATTGAGAGAGATAAATATAGTGTTTGTAAATAGGGGGAAGTTATGAGTGAGGCAACAGCTTGGATATTGGGAGGTTCTTGTTGTGCACTCCAATAAGCTTGGATTTTTTCTCTTGTTGCTATCCACTGTGATGACATGTCCACGGAACTTTACTTCCCAGAATCCAAGTCTGAAGATTTTTTGTATTTTACGTTGAAAAGACTTTCGTAAAAGTCGGTGGCCTTCCTGTGGCTATTTGCTGATGATGCCATTGTATTATCTCTACGAGAGTATGTCCTTTATCAATGAAATTCTGACTTTCCCGGCCAAGCTGTAAACCCTCATTGTAGCCGCCAACCTTCTTTTTTAGCTTTTAAGGCGAAAGTTTTGAATCATAGATGCATGATTGTACGGGAGGGAAATGAGTTTGGACTTTGGTGGTGTTTTGGCTTTTGAGTGAAATGGTATGCAGAAGATGTAAAAATACGCATCACATCATATTGAATTACTATTTCAGGAAATTATATACATGTAGTGAATAAGAAAAATAATTACCGGATCTCCTAAACCTAAAATGAAGCCTCAAGTGATGTGTAAGGAATAATCTTCATTTTTTGTCTTGTTATGAAATATAATAATTATCTTATATGGGTTAAGGTGCAAATCTATATTATATTAAGTGACAGTGTTGTCTTAAAAGTTTTTTTTAGGTTTAATATGACTCCGAAAGTTTCAAAAAATAGCAATGTTGTCATATTTTGTTAAAAAAATAATGTTGACTTTTAAAAAATTGACGTTGAACGTTAACTTTTTATTAGAAGAAGTAATATTACTTCATTTTAACATTTTCAGGGTAATATTGAACTTTAAAAAACTTTCAAGGTAATATTGATTCTCAATAAAAAATTATCGTTGTAAATTTACACTTTCACCCATCTTATAACTTGTTTGCTATGATTGTATGTCATAGGAATCTTGTATGAATATTAAGAAGTCATGGGTACCTAGGAATTTGCTTTTGTCTTGATGTCATGAGTGTCTTGAAATGTGGCTTGTAAACTTACGCGTAAAACGTCTATTGTGAGTGTTATAAAAACAAGTGTAGTAAGACTTGAAAAAACAAGTTTGTACGGTAGCTTGATAGTAAAAGTCCAGAGTGTTTTCTTAGATTCTCTTTAAAATATCTTCATTTTCTTCAAAAATTAACGTCATATCTTATTTCTGGATCTAAAGATTCAATTACATTATGTACCTAATGTGGTGCATTAAAAAGAATCTAACCATAATCTATTATATTTATCAATGATTAAAAAAATGAGGTTAGTGTTTAGAGATTAAGGTCATGGCATTGCATCTATAATTCTAATAAGACGTTACGAGGACTAAAATCTGCATGCATTAAACATTTTCTTAAATCTAGTCCTAATTAATTAGGCTAGGGGCATATCCAAAAGTCCAACTAATAGAAAAAATAAAAAGGAAAAAATTCTCAGGTACCAAGAAACCAATAAAACTAAAAAAAATCCTAAAAGAAATTTAAATGTTAGAAAAATCTCGCTAACAACTCCATTATTTGGATGAACAACTCTCATCTATAGGTTAATAACTCTATCAATCAGATTAACAATTATTTAAAACTTTTCTGACATATGAATTCCTCTTAAGATTTTTTTGAGGTTTTCTTTATTCCTTAGAACCTGAACCAAATTTTCTCAAAGAAAAATTACTTCGTCTTAGAAGTATAGTCTGGTGAGTCGAGCTCGTATTGCAGGCTCTAATGGGTTTCCAGTGTAAGGCTTAAAAAAGAATCCGGATTATAGGTTATGGGCCGAGAACGGGGTTAATGGGCTAGACAGGCTGGTTAATGTTGGGCTCAAATAAGAATTCAACATCTATTATGGCAATAAGCACCCGAGTTTTACCAAAAAAAAAAAAAAAAGCACCCGAGTTCGGTCGCCTCACAGAACAGTAAAAACAGTTGGAACTGGGGATAGAAATCCGACGGACTGGTGCCGCGCTCAGGGGCAAACCCGATGGCGCTGGAATACTTCCCCGCTCTCCGCCATTTCCTTCGTCGTGTATGCTGGTTCTCTCAATCCCCTCCTTCACGCCCTGCCATACCTCTACGTTTAAACCTTTCTTTCTGTACTAACTGCCTTCTTTCCTCCAAATCCACCAGTCCCATCTCCAAAGTTTTGAAGCCCCGTGCCACTTCTAAAGGTCTGAACCCCATTTCCCTTCCGATATTTTCATTCTTCTCTACTTGCGCTATAGTGTTCGCGTTCTTGTTCTTTTTGCTTCTCACTTGACTGATGTATGTTCAGAGAATTACGCGTTCTTTTTGAACAAAGATGAGCGCTTTGCGGAGCCTGTTGGTGCTGTTCATGATCTCTGTCGTGTTCGGAACACGAGCACAATTGCTGCCATTGTCACATCCCTGGGGGGTCCCCCTGGTGCCGTGGGTATCGTTCGACTTTCGGGACCTTCTGCTGTGGATATCGCTAGTCGAGTGTTTCGCCCTACCCGGAAAAGGAAGAAGAGTACGTGGCAACCCATTAGCCATGTTGTGGAGTATGGTATGGTGCTCGATACAGATGGGAATGTAATTGATGAGGTATACATGTGTATCTATTCTTAGCTCGTGCTTGTCAGACGCTGTTGCTTGTGGACCTATGTGACTGCTCTCTGTTTACAGGTTTTAGTAGTTCCCATGTTAGCCCCGAGGTCTTACACTCGTGAAGACGTGATTGAGCTTCAATGTCATGGAAGTGAGGTGTGTCTACGCCGTGTATTGAGAACTTGTTTGGAAGCTGGAGCAAGACTTGCTGAATCAGGTCATTTGCGCTTTTTGCCTCAGAACAGACGGCCCTGCAAAACATTCTTATTTCACGACTTTTTTTTTTCCGTCAAGAGAAATAACCAGCAGTTCAAAGGCTTATTGCTTCTGGACTTATTCGTCTCTAATGATAATAAGAATTTTAAAAATAGTCACCTACACAGCACTAGCATAAACTACTGTATACAAACTGATATGCAAGATTTCCTTGAATGACGTTCTTTGGATGGTTGACGGCCAATGCAAACAGTCAAGAAGGAAAAAAGGCAAATAAACCATCTGAAATTTATATATAAAGTTTATAAACTTACGAAAAATTCAGGGTTTGATCATATGCAAAGTACAGTACACTATTGTACGTGGTCAGTGATCTTATTATTGTGATCCAAAGCTTTTGTGTAATGGAAGTGACTTAATGTTGAAGTGTAGTAGAAGCCATGGAGATTGTCATCAATCTGTAGTTGGCTCCTAGGTTTTTATTCTTTATCCGAGGAGGGAAAGGGAAGATAAAATGAGGCCAAGGTATTCACGTATCTGAACATGTACCACTTTGCATAAAGTTACTGAGGACGGATGATGATGTTATTCTTTTTTTTTTTTTATGATATGATATGATCAAGGTTTTCCTCCGAGGCTTAGAGGGCAAAAGGTTTTCACAGATTCGAATTTGTGTTCTCCTCTACCCTTACCACCTTAATCAACTAACAACTGGTTGCTGGATATGATGATGTTATTCTTGTTTGATGAAGTTTATTTTGTAGATAATTAAAAGTAAATGTTTTGTCTTGTAGTCAACTCCCTTGCAAAATTCTGTAACACCATAATGGTCACAAAAAATGCACGCACAGTGTATTCATGCAGAATGAACTAGAATTGAATGATCCAGAACATTAATTGGTCTTCTTTCAGGAGAATTTACTCTGCGTGCTTTTCTAAATGGTCGGTTAGATCTATCCCAAGCGGAAAATGTTGGAAGACTAATAACAGCTAAATCTGTTGCTGCTGCTGATGCAGCACTGGCAGGAATCCAGGCATGTCTACTTCATAACTCTACTTTGTTTTGATATTTAACTGCAGGAGTGATGTGTTTCTTGAACTCAGGGGAATCTGATTTTTGAATAATGTCATCTTATATATATATATATCTCGATATGCAGAACTGAAATCCATTATTTCTTGGACAGGGTGGTTTCTCTTCTCTTGTCAGGTCACTGAGAATACAGTGCATCGAGCTACTTACTGAGATTGAGGCTCGTTTAGATTTTGATGATGAGATGCCACCTCTAGATTTAAATTTATTAACGGATAAAATACATACTATGTCACAAGAAGTACAGGATGCACTGGAGACAGCTAATTATGACAAACTTCTTCAATCTGGATTACAGGCATGATCTGGAAGACATCTTTGTAACTAATGTTTGCTTGGGGCTTCTGTTCTCCCATTCAGTTCCATATAATACAATGTATCATATTATTGATATTATAAAATTCCTGCAGATTGCAATTGTTGGTCGTCCAAATGTTGGCAAGTCAAGCCTTCTTAATGCATGGAGCAAAGTATGTCGCAAAGTTCTAACCTTTCCAGGAAAATAAATTTAACTTGCTATTTTGTTGGTGAATTTATGTTGTGATGTCAATTTTGGTATAAGGAGATTTATATTATTGTGCTCTTCTCTTGCACTTCAAATTTTCTGCTAACACATTTCTGATTAGTGCTTTGTGATCTTCACACTATATTTAACTCTATTCGTTGGTGAATGACCGTCACTCTACCTGAAAAGAAAACCAAACAATGAGAAAATAGGTTATGGTTTCATAATTTATGAGTGATGAGCAGCTTGCTGTGCTTCAATTTAGATTACTAACAAAGGAGAGTGATGACTTATTTAGTGCGATGTTGTTTAGCATACAGAGTGAGAGAGCTATAGTTACGGAAATTGCTGGAACCACCCGGGATGTTATTGAAGCAAGTGTCACCATCAATGGTATTCCAATAACCTTGCTTGATACTGCAGGAATCAGGGATACTGATGACATTGTAGAAAAGATTGGTAAGCCTTTCTCTTTCCTCCTTTTATTTAAAGGCATAAGTTTTTGGTTGCCCAATCTTTCACTTCTTTATGGCTCTGGCCTTCTATTTACCTTAAAATATAATTTTAGAGCATCTATAGTTGAAGTCAAATGATTAGTTATGAATTTATGATCTGGTTTTCCAAACATACTGTGTCTTTTGCAATTACATTTTAAAGGTAAATTTTTGTAGTTTGCATGGATTATCTAGGATGTTTATTATGATTAATTAGCTAATGATGGGTACTCAAATGGGATGAGAACCTACTCAAAAGCTAGCTATTAATTTGGGCGAACCAACCTACTTAACCGCCCCAAAGAGCACATGCTACTCAATGTGGGACTTAGACATCCGACATTACATTTGGTCTCCATCAATTGAACCTTTGGAGAGTTGATATCGTGGGACTTGCATTCTGCTTCATTTCATTTGGTGATACTGCCTGACTTCCTGCCTGGTCAAAACCCTCCACTATTTGGAACTCATTGTTCAAAATCTAGCTATTAATGTGGCGAACCAACCTACCATAATTGCTCAATTCTTTTGTCTCATTGTTCAAAGTTCAATGCTCAGCATGTTTTGAGATTTGTACTTTTGTTCTCTTGTTAGGTGTAGAGAGATCTGAAGCAGTCGCTATGGGAGCTGATTTGATTATCATGATTGTCAGTGCTGTTGAAGGGTGGACTTTGGAAGACACAAAACTTCTAGAAAGGATTCAATATAATAAGGTATCACATCATGGTAACTTGATCCAGTTTTCTTTCTCTCATCTTTAATTTTAATTGATCTAAATTTATTTGATGGACATGGATGATGGATCTGAAGAACTAATGTAAGTTTGACAAAGGGTGGCAGAGGTGGCATTAAACTAGAACACCATCAATAAAGTAACTTCTTATACATGTAATTACAGGTTATAAATTGGGACATAAAGACCAGCCCGCTTAAAATTTGATAATTTAGACTCATTATTCAGCTTGATAGTTGGTACCGAGAAATAATTCTTGTATTTATGCTCTACTATGCTTTTGGAAAAGCCAAGGCATTAATTTGCACTGCTGTCAAATCTTCCCCTAACAACAGAGATCTGTGGTATCTTCCACCCCTGCAATTCTTGTGATCAACAAGACAGATTGTGCTCCTGGTACTGAGATTGGATGGGCCAAAGTATGTTCCAATTTTTTCAGCAAACATGTGTTTACTTGTGCTGTCACTGGTGAAGGACTACAGGAGTTAGAGAGGGTTGTGTTAGAGATAGTAGGTCTGAACAGCATTCCCACTGGAGGACGTAAATGGACGGTTAATCAGGTAATCTATCACTTAGCTTTCTCTTTATCTCCTTCGCCCTCATCATGTCATTGCTTCAAAACTGTTGTACTTCTAAAAGGGAATTGCAAAGTTTTAGATTTTTAGGCTAGTAGGATCATTCTTATATATACTTCCTCTACTCCTAAATATACAAACTAGATAACTAATTTAAGAAAATTAGTTAAGTTAATAAATTGTAAAAAAGTATGTATTGATTTCCTTAAAATATAGAAGATGAGCCTTGGCACAATGGTAAGGTTGTTGCCGTGTAACTTGGAAGTCATGGTTCAAATTTTGGAAACAGCTTCTCCGATTGTAGGGATAAGGCTGCGTACATCTATCCCTCTCCAAACCCTGTTTGGTGAGAGCCTTGTGCACTAAGCTGACCCTTTTTTCTTAAAATATCCCTTCTTTTAACCATTCACGTAAAAAATCACCCTATTATGTGCACATGTTGTTGTGTGCAACCAAGAGAGGTAGTTTGGGGAAAAAATAATAAATATTGGAGATAAAACAGAGTGAAATATTATATTTAGGATCAAAACAAACTATATTTAGGATCAATGGGTGTATATGACTGCATTATATGCGTAAAACAGAACTAGAATTGAGGGTGTTATGTCAGTCATTTCTATGCTTTGTTTCTGTGTCTTGGGAACCTAGTATGCTTCCAGCTGAAGCGGAGGGAATCCTACTTGCGCCTGTCACCACTAGGAGCGATCATGCAACCATTGGGCCAAAATACTTTTACTTAGTGCTAGTCTTTATTGACTTCTGTTAATGAAATGACCGGGGAAAACAGAAAGAAAAGAAAGTTTTGTTTTTTGTTGTGATAATATAGTTATGTATTTTCAGAGACAATGTGAACAACTTGTTCGGACCAAGGAAGCTTTGGAACGACTAAAAGCATCGATAGGGGAGAAACTACCTCTGGATTTTTGGACTATTGATTTAAGGGATGCAGCATTGGCGCTTGGGCAGATCAGTGGAGAAGATATGTCGGAAGAGGTTTTATCCAATATATTTAGCAAGTTCTGTATTGGTAAATAGAAGTCTTAGAATATGTGATCGATTATGCCCGTTAGATGTTCGGGTTTATATTTTGGATCATAGACGAAGGATTTAGTTTGACGGCGAGTGGCCTATTGTTACAATGGCGCATGAACCTCCATAGAAAAGGGGATGTTGCAAGTTCTGTTGGTGGGTGCACGACTTGCAAGTTATGTTGCTCCTTAAAAAAAATTAATTCAATCTGAGATATAATTCCGGGGTATGATTATTTGAATCCTGCATAGTTCAATCACAAATTAGCTTTATCTATGAATTAATACTTGAACCGAAATGGTCGATGGGAACAATTTGATTGTTAGTCATAGCGGGTTTGAGTTAAGGTCCAATTTCTTTCTTGCTTTACCCTGTGTCGCTCAAACCTATGACATATGGTAAGAAAACTCTTTCTCTCAACTAACCATGACAACCGAACATTGACAAGATCCAATTTCTTTCGCATAAACTCGAGCTCCTACATATCACGTTAACCTTTGTTCTAACCAATTTTGCTTATGACAATGTTTTATTTCATAATAAATTTTGTATAAAAATATATAGTTCATTTATTACATTTATAACTCGGGGGCATGGATTCAAAACTTATGTAGTATAGTAGTAGTGTGTTACTCATTTAGGTATTATATTTAGTTATTGTGGGAATATTATATTCTAATTCTACGTTATTCTCTCCTCAATTGTCTTCCTATTTCTCTTCTAAATTTCCTCCATCCATTACTCCTTAATTTTCTCCTTAATTTATTGAGTCTTATCTCTCTATTTTGTATATAAGTAGGTATTGTATCACAACATTTTCTTTGCAATGATAATACAATTCTTCTCTTGGTATTAGAGCTTTGTTGAAAATAAACAGTTTCCGACAACTCACCGTCTCCTAGAGTTCTCTCTTTATTACTAAACTTAGGTACAAAACTAAAGTTATTTTTAAAAGTTAATCCAAAGACGAGTTTTTTGAGCATAGAATCAAGAGATAAGGTCAGAGAGGCAGTGAGACACACATCTCTGGTTGAACCAGAAAACAAAAACAGAAAACTCATCTTCTCGAATCACTTTCACCTTCACCGTTGAGCCGTGAGAAACAAAGCTGGACATTTCAGAGCTTGTCAGGCCGAAGAAGCGGAACTTGAAGGCGAGAACAGTTGCGATATTCAGCGACACGGTTGCTGGCGGGAGTGCAGAACCACCGCCAGCTTCAGACTCATTGAGGTAGCCGTTCACTCACTCCGTCAACCACCTTCGTCGACCCTCTTTCTCCAACACAGCCGCGGGACACAGCTTGACAGATCAGAGCTCAGAAGCGAGCAGACATTATAACATTAGACTTTGGGTCACCCACCCTAAATTTGGATAGCTGAACCAGGAAAACCATCTAGGCAAAACCGCTGCTTAAATAATCCTCAGTGGATGGTCAAAATTTTGGATGCATAAATAATCAAGTATGTTACAAATTATAACATTTATTCAGTTACAGGAAAAGAATCGTACAGTCAGCATATATAGAAACGGAACTTGCCGATGCTGGCTGTGATCCTGTCAATGCAGAAATTATGCATCTATCTAACATGAACATGATTTACACTCTAGAAGGCGAAGATCACTTTGGCCCAATAAAAGGTAAGATTCACTACTTAATTTAACCATTACAGAAACAGGAAAACTAATGAACAAATAACAAGAGCATTATTGACCAGCACTACTTGTACTTAGTGCAGTGGTATTAGGATTCATTTCCCCCCCTTAGGTCCTAGGTTCGATCCCCCATCCCCTCGCCTTGTATCAAAAAAAAAAAAAACACGAGCATTATTGTATTGTGTACACTTGTGAAGCACCAGCCTTCTAACTAACTACCTTCCGGAGCTCATCAATCAATTTCGCTCGGTCCGATGGTTCCAACTGCATGAAATTTAGGCACTCACTTTTAGGATGCAATACACAAAGCAAGGTAACAGATGAATTGGGGGGCTAAAGAAAGATAACATGTACCTTGCTTAAAAGAGTAGCAAGACCTTGAGGTAAAGCTTCCAAGTCCAAAACTGAATCGCCAATATTTGTCAGTTGAAGCAGCACCTTTTGGGCACGCAATTCCTTTAATTTATCCTCGTAATTCTGCTGCTCATTCTTCCATGTGAAGAAAGCCTCATCATCCAACCAAGCATCATCTCTCCCTTTGGCAATATCAGAATTCAAATACCAATTTTTGATCAACTCTATTGCAGATATATTAGACATATGGTCACCAGCAGCATCTCTGACACTGTTCATCAGTGAATGTTCACCAATTCTCCTGCGCAGTCTCCGGTACAGGAAAGAGCGGGAGTTACGCCAGTCCAGAACTTCTCTTATTACACCCTTTGCGGCCATCCTTAGGGAGGTATCATGTAATTCAGCAAATTTGATGGCTATCTGCGTATACAGAGGCAAAAGCTGTTTCTCCCGGGATTTAATCTGCTGCTGCAGGGAATCAATGGTCCCAATAGCCCTATTACTCTTGGCTTCCTGTAATTTTGCTTTGAGATTTATCAGCTGCTGGTCAAGTCTACCCATGCAGTCCAATAATTCCTTTGTCCTAAATTTGATCTCTATCATCCCTTCTGGCTCAAGGACATTCCCTTTAGCTGTGCGATCAGCATACATTTCAATATGGTCTGAATTAATTCGGCTGTCTACAACAACCCATGCACCCCCACGGAGTTCACCCATCATTGGGATATATACAAATACAGGCTGCTTGTATGTTCGAAGGTTCTCCACAATGGTTGATCCAGCTTGAAGAATTCCTTCAAAAAGGTCCCTCTGCCCACCTGAAAAACCTCTCCAATTTGCAAGAATGAAAAGTGGGAGCTCTTCTCTGTTGAAATCTAGTATTGACTGGGCTGTTTTAGTTGCAGAATCAGGAAACCAGACCTGCCCTGCCTGAGGAACCACCCTTTCATGAGAATCAAGCTGACCTGGATCAGCTGGTATAACTTGCATCACAGTCTGCGTCTCAACAGCAACAATTCCCACAGGGATTCCTCCAAGCTTTGCCCTTCCTGTAACAACTGTCCTGGCCCATCCATCTAGCGTCTCCACAAAGCTTTCCTTGTCAAAAATCCCACCCAGCCATTTTCCATTACTATCCACGGAACCGCATATGGCAGCACGAGGGTCACACAAATTCTCTGGGAAATACTCCACTGGTCTTTCTGGAGGATCATGGGGTTGTACAATTGGAAGTGTACCACCTACATGAGAAGGAATGTAGCTGAGCCACCTCAAAATAGCAGAAACACCTTCAAGATCATCTGAAACAGTAAGATGAACAACTCCATTTGTTGCCATGATCTTAGGCCCACCAAGTTGCATGTGAGAACTGTATACCTCCCGACCAAGGAGTTTGTTCAATGCAGAAAAACCAGTAAGAATAATGGGCTGATCAAGCCTCTGTATGCACCTCATTCCCAGCCTAGCAAGATAAGCCCCTATTCCCACTGTTCTTCCGGTCACATATGTCAAGGTGAAAGTTTCCTTGTATGCCCTTGAATAGGCACTAGCAATAGCTCCACTGCCACTTAGGTTTTCAACCCCTAGACCATCCTCTTTCCCAACAATGCTATCAATTATCCATCTGGTCTCTCCACTTTCCAGCTTCAACTCGTGCGCTATTACAGATGATTCGATCCTACCATAATCCTCAGGTGTTAAGTATACATACTGCAAACCATGCTCAGGGTTAGATTCATCCGACCAACCAACTCTGAAACAAGCTTTGACTTCCTCAGCGACACCTAATCGGGCACCAGAGTTTGCCGCTAGGTAAATCAATGGCAATCTTTTCTCACACGCAAGGTCAGTTACTGCATGAAAGAAGGCATCCTCCCTTGGACCAAAAGAACCAGCCTTAAAAGTCACATCATTTGCTACAATTAAGATTTTCCTTCCATTTGGGAACTCATGAGTACACATTTCCATGTACCAGGCTACCATGCCTACGTCATTGAGTCCAAGGGGACGCTCCACAGGAACAAGAGGAGTACCCCAATTGCCCTCCACGTCAGCAAACTTTAGCTCTGTTACTTTTAGAACTTTATCTTTAGGCTTTTGAAATCCCAGGTATTGAGTCGTCCATGATTGCTCCAACGCTGTTTCAAATGCCTGCAAGTAACACATCTCCTTAGGAAAATTGTCTGGTTTGTCCCCAAGAAATGATCATTGACAAGAAGGGAAAATCCTACACAAATGCGGAAGAAAGTTAAATTTCAAGTCACAAGATGACTCACCAGTGGAAAATCATAGCAGTATGTGGTGTTGTTCTTCCTTGCTACAAGACGTTTTCGGTCAATGGCTCCCAAAGGTCGATAGTTTTCATTCACTGGTACACCATGCAGGGTACCCTTTACAGTGACAGAACTGTATATCACTTTGCGAGTGCTGGTATCCTCCAGTTCTCGGTATATCTGCAAATATATTAATCCACAGTGAAATCATGATTCTTGAACCATTTTCATCAATAATTCTTCCAATACAGAAACTCACTTTCTATAGTTGACCAAGAAAAATAGTTGTCCTTGGCTCGTCACCTATTTTTTAATTCTAGTGCCGAAGTATTTCATAGCTATCTTTTATACACATGAATTCTCAACTATTTTCAATTCATAAAAGGAGAAAACACAACTCTAGTTGCTCATCATCATCATTATCGTTACTTTCATTTAAAAAAATCTTGAGTTTTTCTCTCATAAAGCCTCATCGACCAAAACCTACAGAAGAAACTTATATAAAGGAACAGCTTTCAAGCCTGTGTTGTTTACATCCAGGATGAAACTTACCAATGACTTTTTGAGAGTAGGACCAAATGCTAATTAGTATAATTCCTCCAAATATACATAAAAATGCTCCTTATTGATTATTAAATGACCAGAGTCCAAGTGCGTGAGTGTCTAATGGGTTTAAACCTGAATGCAGATTTGTTGATATGATACGGAGGCTAATAACTAGTCTTCTCTTGGAAAGCAGCCCTTAAGTAGCTGTCAGTCAAAAAGTTGCCGTATGTGAAGTTTTTGTCAACTTTTAAATGAATAAAAACTTACATGTACAGTGCATGTATGGCCAGTCACATTAGTTACAATAATCCTCCAAGCACCATTTGCTGGTCCAGAAGATGCCATCCAGAGTTTGACTTCCCACTCGGCAACACCTAATCTATGCATTCTTACACCAACAAAAGAATGGATTTCGCGTGACAGTTCTTCCAAAATTGCCTCAACTGCTGTTTCTTCTTGGTCAGCATTTATGTCAATTCTCCTAACAATAACATCCCAAATTTCAGACACTGATCAAAGGTTAGAAGAAAACTGTATCTACAAGTTTCCAATGATTACTTTGTGGGGGGCAAAAGATCACTAGTTTGTTGCTCTCGTATGATATAGAGGTACATATGAGCATGTTCAGGTCTGACAGTGGCATTGTGTGCATTAAGTTCCAACTCCTCCATTGCAGTCAGCAAGGACCTCAAAATGCTCCTTGAAGTGAAAGGCATAGTCAATTGGGCACGAGATATTTCTGCATCTAGCCCTTGATATGAATAGAATCCATCACTTGTAACCGGTTGTCTTACAAGTGTTCGGAGAAACATTCTTTGAATTGGTTGAGGCTTATGATCCAGAACTGTGTACAAGTGCCACTGACGATCTCGGGATGGAGTATACCGTATATTATCATAGCCTTTAAGTTTGTCCTGCATCCAGAAGGAATTCAATAGTCTATCACCAAGCACACAAGACAGTTTTGTTTCTCTCAACTCAATTAAAACATTACAGGCAATGAAAGTCATAACATAACTGACCAATTCAAGATAAATGGATAGGGGAGGTTCTAGATGACGCAACAAGGGCTCCTCCTCATAATAGAGCTTTTCTGCTGACCAGTAAAAGGAGTGCCTCATTGGGGCTCGACCCTCATCCCTCTGTATGATACAATTAATTACTCCCACACCTGCAGCATGTATAGTGGAGCCTACGTCCTTTTCCTTGAGTATTTTGGCTAACTTATTGATCCTTTCTTGAGCCTGATCCTCATCACCACTACAAATCACCCAAAAAATAAAAGGTGTTAACAAGAGATTGAAGGTCCCAATCACTTGATCAATGAAAAGAAAATGAGTCCACTCGTGCTTCAAGAGGGAAATTAAATCTAACCATTTAGTATATTTCAATAATGACTTTAAGAGCAAGTACTGGAATATTAGTCTAAAACAAGTTGTTAGCTGCATTATAATTGATAAGGCAACAATTTAGATAGCACTTCAATCAGATGATATGGATCTAGTACCTGTCTTGCAGTAAACTCATCTGATTGTTGATGCCTGCCAATGCAATATGCATCATATTGCCATAGTCTACCAGTTCAGCAGAACTAATTGGAAGTGCTCCATGAAAGTTATGGGTTGCTTCCCTTATTGCAGCACTGATTATTGCAGGCAAAAATTGAAGAGATTTAATTATAGCCATCACTCCCCATTTTCTCTTGCTATGTTTCTCCAACGATGCTTTATCAGACATTTGGTCTTCAATTCCACTCTTGCTTTCGACATACTCTTCTAAGAACTCCCATGAAGCAATAAGACCAGATCTGTGCCACTGCATCCTAACACTCCCTTTGACAAGATATGGCTGATAGAAGATATTAAAAATTAGACAATTAGATAATCATCAGAAGAAAATGTATCCATTAATAATGATAAAAGATATACCTGGTAGAGCCTGCGAATATAAGTTTCCACAACCCTCCTTTGAAGAGTATGATCACTGTGATCAAACAAACCTACAAGGGCATCTTCAACTGCCAAGGGAGCACTCACAAGGTCCTCCATTCGATCATTAATGGCACTCTTCCTCCTGGGAGTGTCAATATTTTCACCATCCTCAGTGAACATCTCTAGTTCAGAAAGACTTCTAGCAATGCTAGAACGAAGTTCACTCAATTTAGTTTGCTCCAGCAATTGACTTGCCTTAAGAGCCAACTGCATCAAGATAATGTGAGTCTCAAGACTCTCATCAAAATGCTTGAGAAATTTGTCACGAAGATAAAATAATAGTATAGTCAGCAACATGGAAAGGATACAGACTAAGGATATATATTATAATATCACCTCTTAAAAGTAAAGATATTAAGCTCCTAAAAATTAAATACACACAAGACTGTGCACTACAGGAAAATCCAACCTCAGAATAATTTGTATGGTTGAGTGCAGAGAAACGGATCAGTTGATCCCTGTAGGCAGCAGGGTTTGGGTAAACCAGTTGTTCCATTAATCGCAGTATGAGTTTATTTTTACTTTTGACACCCTGAAACCAAAGAATTGTAGCCAATTATAATAGCAGAATAATGATTTTAAGACCAAAACACATTAAAGAAGCTAAACACTCAAGCTTTGCTTCTGAAACATGTCATACCTGGTGAGAGAGCACAATATCCACAATCTTCAATAGATCTTTCTTGTATTGGAGACGGAGGCGTTCAATTACATCAGCCTGGATATAAAGGGAAAAGAGTCTGAGTATTTTGAAAACTAAATAATAAAAGAAACATCATTTAATAAGTTCTTGATTTAGATTTAGATGTATGATAACCCATTGCTATCAACATGAAAGGGATTAATGAAAATTGCTCAAAAGTTAAAGGTATTCATTAATTCAACCACAGCACTTACAAGACATTGCAAGAGAAACATCTTCAGATTTTAAAAAGATCAACTGCTTTCTTTCAAAAACTTGAAGAAGTAGTAAGGCGGAAACAGCCACGCATCACATACTATACCATTCACCCAGGAAAACCAGCAAAGAGGACATGCATGAGCAATCGATAGAGGCTAAGGTAGTACAGGCTACCTATGTTCACGTTGATTAGTATGAACGCCCACTAGCAAGCCATAAGATTTATCTTTTGCCATCCTTATGCCTTAATCAAGTTCATAATTGAATAAATAGCTCCATATACATCAGTATCAGCAGTCAGAATAATCAAACTAACCTGTATGTTATCACTAAATAGTTCTTCAACGGAAAGATACTCCTCAAAAAGGGATTGAACAATAATACGAGCATGGCTCTCTCGTCCCCCCTCATAAGACTTCACCAGACTCATCAGAGGTTCAACAAGCCTTTCTTGGGCTCCCTTTTCTTTGTCAGGACAGGAGGAAAGATGAGCCTGCAGCATAAAACACACCCATGAGTTTGCTCGCACTGGAGGAGGAAAATCAGAATATATATTAAAAAACAATAATATATTAAAAAAAATTTAAAAAAAAAAAAGAGGAGCTCACATCAAGGATTCCCTTCAATAACTTGGCGGGGAAGTCAACATTTTGGGAGTTTGAAATCCTCTCAAATTCTTTGTATTTTGATTCCAACTGAGAAATAAAACAGTCAAGGCCAGGTTAAATCACTCTTCGGATGTTAAGCCAGATGGCAAAGCCAGAAGGGGTAACCTTACCTCATTTTTGAGATCTTTGGGAAGACGAGTCACCAAAACAGCCAGGCACTCTTGCCATTGAAGGAAAGGCAATTCAGGGCTATCAAGGCAATAGAGTAAACTTTGCATAACCTGTATACAGCCGTCAAATTTAATAATTAGGCAAGCATATCAAAGACAGATTAATGTTACATGCGAGAAGTTATAAGGCCAAGACAGATCACTTATGTGAAGCTGAAAAAAATGCATTAGTGTCAAAAAGTCAAAATTCATTATTAAGACATCAAGGTCAAGAAGACACTCACTTCCTCAATATTATGCTCATAGCCAGCCAGAATCATGCGTGCTGCATTTAAACTTGCAGCACATTTCTGATGAACTTTGCCAGAAATTGCAGCAGGAGGACCCAAAACTGGGAGGCTCCCATGAAAAGGTTCTGCTTTTCTTACCGCTGAAGGATCGTCTAAATCAAGCCTTGCTATAAGTTCGCCAGCCTAAAAAAGAAAATGCTTTCTTAAACTTCATAGTAGTTCAAACACACATTTTTGTTGTGGGACTGGTAAATACCTGCATTGCTTGACCTTCGGTCATTTTAAAATGAATAACTCCAGAAGCAGGTGAGAGAAGAGGCATACACATCTTCATGACCTCAACCTCTGCATATGGTGAGTCCGCATCAATATGACTATCATCTGTAACCAAATATCTCAGAAGCTTGCACGGTGTCTCCGCAACTAGTTTCGATGGATCATGATCATTCTGCAAGTAAATATGGTTTTGAGGTCAACCTCAGCCCAAACAAGTTGCAGACCTTTGGGTAGAAATGAACTCATTTAACCTGAAGCAAGCAAGTTCTTCCATCTATTAGAAGACGAGTTCCAGCTGCCTCTTCCTCTGCATATATCACATGACTGTTTCCATCCAACTGCAATAAGTGAAACAATGATCAAGAAATTGAATATCAATCAAGGACCAGTTTTACAGTGCCACCATGCAGGAGGGATCCATCATCCACGTTTTCCATATGTCATGGTAGAGTTTTCAAATTTTGAACCTTCAAGATAGAGGAAAATAACATGTCCACGAAAAACTTAAATAAGTAAATCTAATTCTACATCCAACTACACAATTATTGGGAGTTTTAGCAGTGACATTCATGCCCACATAATAATAATAGTAATAATAAAAAGATTACATTTAAGGAAATGTAAAAAGGTTTACAAAGGATTAAATAATGTAAGTCTCAATGTTAACAGTACAGTGATGGGGTTAAACTAAAAGGACAAAGGTACGAGCTCATGCAAATAATAGTTTAGAGAAACAACACTTGCCTGCATTAGCAAACCTCCATCCCGTAAAGTATGTATCTCTGCTTCTATTTCTGATTCATTCATCCTCAATCTATAACTTCCTGGTCCTCCTCCTACCATGTCAATCTGTAAATCATTTTACAAGATTTTGATTGCACAACTGATCAACATGTGCAGTAGCAATGCTAACATGACACTCCAATAAATTAGGAAACTAGTCAAATGGAGTTCCATAAAACTGATTCCAATAACAATGTTTACCGTATATTTGCTTCCTTCAATGTTCAAAGACACTTGAGAGTGGACAAGAGATATGTGCTGGAATAGTTATTTACAAAAATCAGTACCATTTGGAGTTAATGGAGTTAAATACAGGTGATTAGTAGATTGTTCTCCCAATTAGATACTATACCTTCGGAGGTATTTGTCCCTTTTCAAGATAGCCAACATAGTCTGAAACCAGAGCTGCACTGCTAGCAGTGGCTTTCTGCATTAATTAGAAGCATGGGTCATATATTTCACAATGTCACAGATAAAAACTGAAAAGGACAAAAGGAGGGGGGATTTGCTTACATAGAGTGCCCCTCCAACAACAGAAAGATGCCAAGGTGGCCTTTCTGCTCTAACCCTCATTGCAATTCTACTGTCCAACCATCCCGTGTGGATTTTGTTGTCTCTGTAGTCTGAGGCCTGAGACCAAATAATGTCATAACAATGAATATTATTTCTCCATAATCAAAAACTTCATACGGAATAAGTAATCAGCATGTGAGAATATTACATTTAAAAGATCTATAGTATAGTCAACATTGGTACGAATTTCTCCCCGAATTTGAACCTCCTTCAGCCCAAGAACCATATTTGCAATTGCTAAAGCCCTAGATTCTCCAAATGCAAAAACATGCCCTGAGTTAAAGAAAAAGGGATTAGAAACTTGTGGAAATTAAGTTACAAATAGAGACTTGCATACATCCATGAACATACCAACAAGAAGCAGCCCAAGTTTCATGGTTAAACAGAATCTTGTAAAATATTATTATAAATAACAATGCAGTAGCTTTAAAAGTTGAGGTTCATGAGGCAAGATTATGAATGTGTTTGCAATGAAGAGATTGAGTGCTTCAATACAACTTGTCTTATTTTAGTTAGTATGCAATGAAACAGCAATGTAATAAAATTTTTGGAATTCCAACCGCCATGTGTGCCAGTATTAACCATATTTCTCATATCATGCTAAGTTCCTCCTCAAAATAAATCATCATAGATTCATATATTTTCATGACAGCCTAAAGTCCGCTTTTGCTTAAAGCTCACAATGATGTCTTGAGTAATTAAAAATAAGAGTAGTTATTTCATTACCCTTTCTGCCCCTTTCATTCTGTAAACAGAAATTGATACTTACCAAACTGAGAATCTGAGAATTCATGAATTCCTCCTCCGGACTGCATATGTACATAAGCCAACAACTTTTAGCCCTTACACATAGAAGCTACATCCATATATTAAGAAACAGAATCACCTACCTTAACAGAGAAGTATGCCCACACATTTGGTTTGCTTTTGAAGCTCAGCTCCTGCACAAAATGTTGCAGACCAATATAAGAAATGAGATGGGAAGCACGCATAAAGAAACATGGAATTTCTGCTGGACTTGGTAACTAACCAGCACTTTCCCACTTGTAGGCTTAAAACCATCATCAGGGTCCTCACTTGTCACCCGTACAGCCACACAATGACCTTTTGGCCTTGTAGATTCAGCTTCGTCAAAACCAAAAGGAGTGGCTAAAGCTGCTGTCTTCCTCCAAGCATCATAACCCCCACCATGTTCCACCCCATAGAAACGCCTTATCTCTTTTTAACAAGAGAAGTATAAGGTAATGTAGTACATCAAGTCAACGGGCAAACAACAATAAAGCAACGAACTAATAAATTTTATCTGTCATTATACCAGGAATTTGCCAGAGAGGGATGCCCATCCCAACAACAACTTGTGCTGCCGGCAGATTTATCTCTGCTATCCACTCAGTAACAGGATGTTCAACCTATGAAGAAATCAATTGAAGAATCAGTCAGACTGATGAAAATATAATTATAAGAAAGGAAAAATAGAAACAAAAAACAATATAGTTATTAAAAAATTAAGGCTACGAATGGTTTGGAGAAGAGAATGAACTATGCTTATATAGCCATTTTTCAAGTACTCATCAACTAACATAGTAATGAATACCAATGGGAAAAACAAAATCAAGAAGAAAATTGTAGATCATAAGAAACTAAAAATTGAGCCACATGCCAAAATTAAGATTATTTTACCTGTAATCGGGGGTTCAGCTCCAAAAAGTAGTACTCGCCGGTCTCCATGCTGAATAGATACTCAACTGTAGCTGCACCAATGTAGTTTACGCTTTTAGCCAATCTTCTAGCTGCCTGTTCCAGTTTTTTTACTGTAGCCAGAGGAGCTACGGTAATCGGTCCCTCTTCAATGATCTGTTTATAAATAACTGGTTAGACCTTTCAGGAAATTCATTTTATTATGAGAATCTGGAGCAGCAACAGGATATATTGTCATACTTTTTGGTGCCTCCTTTGAATACTGCAATCACGACTATGCAAAGCAGCAACATTTCCATACTGATCACAAAGTAACTGGACTTCCAAATGTCGGCTCTGATTGGGGGGGAAAATATTATCAAAATATGATCAAGACTCCAAGCATCATGGTAGTTCAGATCAAAGTTCAGTTCTGGATCATACCTGGGATGCCACCTTCATTATAAATATAGGAGAACCTGGAACTTCCCCTTGAACTTGCTTGAACAATGCCCTGACGTCATCATCATTATGAACCTGCAATATTCAAGTGCCTCTTAACTTCTAGACCTCATTGAATAAATAACCGAGTACAAAGGGTGGACACAAATTATCCCAGCACTATAAGTATACATCTAGTTCTCTGTTTGAAAGTAACTTACATAGATGGAAGAAAAAATTAGTTTGCAAATTCAACTGCACAAATATGAATATTATAAACAAACCTTTCTTATGCCTTTACCACCACCACCCCAGGAGGCCTTAATCATTGCAGGGTAACCTACAACTTGACAACTAGCAATCGCTTCCTCTGTTGTATAAACACATGCTTGTCGGTAAATATCATCAGGAATAGTAATTAAACTATCTGCAGGGGGAATTTTCACCTGTAAGAAGAAATTTCAAGTCCTAAGTTATGATGTCATTTTAAAAAAGGAAGGCTCTGTTACAGGAAATTGAAACTTACATGAGAACCACTCCATGGAAGGGTTGGCACATCTGCAGCTTGAGCAATCAATGACGAACCAATTTTATCTCCTAATGCTGCCATAGATACAGAAGGGGGTCCAAGAAAGACAATTCCTTTTGCATTTAAAGCATCTGGCAGTTCAGGATTCTCTGATGCATGACCCCAACCAGGCCACACTGCGTCAACATGAGTTATCTCAGCCACCTGCGATAACAAACAGCTTAGATGTTGTACCAGGTTACAGAAATTTATTATTAAATAAAGGACTGAATCAATAAGAAGTCTGAAACAGGCCGCAGCAAGTTACAGGTAATATTAAAGGTTGATAGCTAACAGGGTCAAATTATGCAAAAGCAGCAGCAAATTTTTATCAGATGTATTGTGATAAGAAGCAATACCCAGATGTCCACTTGATAGAAACTTCAAATTCAATAGAAGATTATTCTTTGAATGTAGAAGCAATATAAATAAACTCCAAGTATAAAATGTTTGTTGTACTTTGCTGTTCACTGCTTATCACAACTAACTGTTCTTTGCAAATTACAATACCAAGAGAAATTTTAAATTGAAGAATCTCATTTAAAATACTGCACATACCTCAACAATAAGTTGTACGTTGGCATAGTTATTGTTATTGGTCCCACCAGGAACTTCAACAAATTGATCGGCCATTCTGATGTGTTCCGCATTGATTCTCATATCTTCAGGAGTAGCCATGGCAACCAACAAGATGGCCTTCTCTGTGCCAAATGTCTCATAGGCCCAGGTCCTAACACTACGTATAAACTTGACTGCTGCCATTCCATTGTTTGCAATTAGTATGCTATGAATTGGCCTCTTTCCCCCAAGGGCGTGGCAGAAGTCGTCTACTACAGAGATTGTAGCAGAATGCCTATTTGGTGGTATGCCATTAATGAATCCATTCCCGTGCCCGGTGCCCGCCATTTCTCTTCTTCTGCACAGCTTAAAACAGATTACAAGCAGCTCGGCACATCAAAATTCAATCAGAAATAGGGACTTTTTTTGTTCTGCAGTTATATTATTTGTCCAATAACTGAGTCCTGCGAACCATTTAAAGAGCGCTATTCTACTTCTTGACCGGACCTTTCTCAGTTTAGCGTTTAAAATATATAAAACTACAGATAGACGGAATCAATAAAGTTGAGCTAACCTTCACGGCCAAGATTTTTTTTTTTTTGGGGAGGGATCAATTTCCGCCAGGATTGAAACGAAGAAAAATGAAGAGGGCGATAGATAAATAAATAAATATAACTGTCCGTCGTTAGATGAACTCGTATAGGCAAAACGTTTTCTTAATAGGTGAACCTGAGTAACAACTAAGAACATGTAATAAGTCCATTAATCCAGCAACTGCAACTTTTACTTCTACAACCAAACATGGCCTTGTCGTTCAGTCTCTCTCTCATATGCGGTATTGTGGAAACGTCGTTTGCCAAAAGAAAAAGGGAGGGGATGGAGACAATTCAAATGATGACTTCCAGCTCTTCAATCAATAAAATCATCCGCACTCTAGACTGCCCTTTTTCTAGAAAAGGCAAATCCATCTCACAAAAAGAAAAACTTCGGAGGTCCCGAACCCAATTCCAGACAATAGGAGGCAAAGATTCTTCTGTCTACAAGACTGAAACTAAAAAATTACACTCCAAAAGCATACAAACACAGAAATTAAGGAAAAAGATCGAAACTCAAGCACCGAATGGAGAATATCATGGAAGGACGGAGAAGAATGGATGGATCACAGACCTTGGGGCAGAGGCAACAGAAGCTGGAAAACTCAGAAGATGAAATCAATCAATTTGGTTGATAACTGTGCAATATTCCGAGTTTAGAAAGGGAAGCAATAAATTAAAATAGCACCACAAGATGTTAAGGGATTGGTTCAATGCATGTATGGTGATCATGCACAAGCCAGAGAATGAGAAGAATAGTTAAAGAAGTTGCAGAGAGGTAGGTTTGGTTTAGGTTGTATGGGTGGGTCGCTTGAGTTATAACGGCTTTTATGAAAGGTGCACGTGGAATCTGCCGCTGGAACACTGTATTTCCCTCGCAGGTCCCCTCAAGAACAAGTAGTAGAAGAAGTAGGTTCCCAGCTACCCGCCTCTCTCACCCTCATCATTCAACACTTGAATCCTTTTCCCTTCTCTATCCACAACTAAATTCCGATGGAGGTAAGTATAATCCAGTAATAATTCCCCATTTTTCCAATGCTTTCAATTAGTCAGTAATGAAGGTGCAGATAAACAAAGAAAACGGGAAAAAAATATTGGAGTGATATCACACAAAAAAAAAAATAGGGGTAGGAACCGCACATTACAGATTGAATGAATGATGGGCATTGATTGACTTTTGGGTTGGGTGGTGCAGTCCACCAACCCTTCTATCTGTAAGTAGTAGATGAGTCAAATGAGGAAGCCATCTATCATATTTAACTACTACTACTTCTATCTATGGTCTCCTTCTTGCTTTTTTTTTTTTTTTTTTTTTGCATGTTTGTTTAGGATTTGCATCAAAATCCCAATGGAAAGGGGGTGTAAATGAATTGATGATGATAGATCAAAGGCAGCATTTTGAATTAATTATATGGGTGTTGTTGTCATTTATGTTGATGGAGGCAGTTTGTGGTTAGGAGTTAGGCATCGTAAGCAACATTACTACTCCGGTCTATATTAAATATACATATTTTGAGCATTAAATAACATATATCAATATTTAATGAGACATATGAGGGAAAGAAGTGATGGAAAATTAATGATTTACCTTGTAATTAGGACAGGGAAATTTCTCCTTCCTGCCTTATAAATGAACCAGGACCCGAGTGCGTGCCTCTAAAATAATTTAAAAGGAGATGAGATAATGTTGCATCCCCTGTTATTATGTTACAGTTAATGTTTTGTGACAATGCTGGGGTCAGTAAACCCAGGTGAAAAAATTACTCACTGTAGTGGTATTTATTAATAATAGGGAAATGGGACTCTTAAGTGGCTGCTCTATACTTTGTTTGGAGTACATGTGAAATGTTTATGTTTTTTTAAAGGTGTGATTCTTATTATAAGCCATAGGTAGGGTATTATTGTATTTTTCGTGGAAAAAATTGTCCTTGTTTAAAGTTGGTGAAATTTTGTTCGCTCCTCAATATACAATCCATGGTTTTAAGTATATGGGTAAATGTCTTATTAATAAACAAGTTTAATATCTTAATCACCCTCCTTAGTTTGAATTATGATGAGAGATGGTTGAAGCTTCCTTAAAATGCATTAGAGGGATTATATATAAAAAAAAAACGTTTAATTTCGCTATCTTGGAAACCTACTGTATTTTCGACCAAAAAAAAAAAAAACCTACCGTATCCAAGGCTAAAGAACTTTATGTTGCAGATGTGATAGTTGCTGCATTTAGTGCCTATTTGTGATTAGTTTTTAAAAGTAGTTTTTGGTATTTGAAAGGTAACATGTGAATTGTCTCAGTTTATGTAAAATTCGAAGGTTTCCAAACAGACCTTAAGGTAAGAGGCGCTTAGCCATCTGATCGTCTAAATAAGATCTAGACGGTCTAAATTAATTTTTTATTTTTTAAAAAATCATTTTAGTGAGTCAAAAATATAAAACAAAGATAATCTTTTAACTAACATTTTTTTAAAATATTTGTTATTTAAAAATTACCAAATAAAAAAATAAACACGAACCGTAAAAATTTAAACTAGACAGTTCGGATGAGAGTTGGGTGCCCCTCAAGATAGGTTGAAAAACGCGTTCCAAATCCAAACGGGTCCTTAAAAAATGGCCGAACAAGGTAACTGGTCAGTGATGCGATCCGCAATGAAAATGATTGTTCCCATTTTGAGATGCTAGTTGAGTGGGCTTTTTCAACCCATATATGCAAATATTTTCTACGGTGAAGCTTTGACAAGCATGATGGAAGAACCAACCATCTCAGACCCATAAGTCATAATATTTCCTTTTATTTTCGGTTAATCTTTATCCATCACGGAGTATATTTTTTTATATTAAATGTTTTAAAATATTTTGTGGTGTGATTTTATTTTTAAAGTATTCTATTTAGAATTATTTTGACATTTTTGTTAACTAAAAAAAAAATCTATTGAATAAAGAAGCATCTAATAGTCCAAAATAATTTGTTCGGCAACAACTAATATCTTAAAATAATTGTTTGTTGGAAATAACTAGGGGTTAAGGTCGGAAGCATAAAACAATAAGTCTAAAGATATGTAAGATGACTATTGAAAATATGAAAGATAGATACTAAAAATACGGAATACAAGTATTAAAAATATGAAAGATAAATAATACAAAAATTAACTCAAAAAATGCTTTAACAGCAAAATTGAACTTGAGAATTAATTAATTAAAGACATTGAGTACTAATTAAAAAACACATTAGGGTGGTTGATGGTTCACTTAACATATTTTTTTGAGAATTAATGGTGAGATTAAATTACTTGTCTGAAAATATATTTTAAGAGCAAAATTATTTGCAAAAAAATACTTGGCGTAAAATTATCCATAAAAAATACTCTATGAAAAAAATTACACCACAAAATATTTTAAAGTGTTTAACGTGCATGAAAAAAATATTTCAAAGTACATATGAAATTAGAGTATGCCGAGATATGAGATATGCCATGCATTTTTTTTTATAAAAAAGTTAAAGCTCATTAGGTATATATGTTAGTTCATAAGTAAAAGATTAACCATATGTTTGATTTGAAGGATGAAACAAAAAGAATTTTTTTTATCAAATTACTATTAATGAGAAAAATATTCATTTTATTAAGAATGTATTTTCTTAATATTGAAGATTTTTTAATTTAAGGAAATAAATGACTTATTAGAGTCCTTTTTTCTTAATACATGACTTAACGATCTATATTTAAACCAACCTTTACGTAACCAAAATTAAGGAAATCAAAGATTTTGCCGAGACGTGCCATACAAGTTAAAGTGAAGCGAAGCACAGGCACAACCGCTATGTACGGATGCTATAAAGCCAACAAAAATACACAAGGTGTCTTCTTCTGCTACTGTCCCAAAATTCATTTGCATTCTATTTTTTTTTTTCTCATGCTTTATATTTAAATTCAATTTTAATTGTTCACGGCTTTCAACTAAATATCTGTTCTTGAGGATACGAGAGAGAGATAAAAACTTGAATATATACCGAAGATTATTGTATTATTTTGTTAGCACTCACTTGAATCCTGTTGAGATGTAAAAAAAATTGAAGGAATGAAAAAATTTACAAAACGAGTTAAAAATATGGTAGAAATTAAGATAAAATTGCAGCGACCCTGAGAAATTGGATTGATCATTATTTATAAGTAGTGTGACTCCCAATAAAATTATACGTTATTGGTTTATTTATGTCATTAAATCATTCAGTTCTCCACACAAGATCTATTATTCTAAAAAAACATATATGATTTAAACGTCTTTTTTTTTTTTTTGAAGCACATAAGCGCCACGTGTTATATTTTTACTACTTCTAGATATTTTAAACATAAGATCTAGTTGATTTTTTTTTTTAGAAAAATTAATAAACTAAATAAGTTACTTAATCATATCATATGTGTTGTATAATTAAATTATATATTATAGTTTATAAGTTAAATAAATTAGTTTGGAGGGAAAAAAAAGATAAATATATATACTTCAAACTAATTTAATTAATTTTCTCAGTCTAAAAAACAACTAATTTTTTCATTTTGTATTGTAGGTAGTAGCACTTTGGGCCTATTTGTTTAAGTTAATGTTTGAAAAGCAAGTTTACGTAGGTCGATATAAAATTCTTCTCACATATTTACTTCATATATCATAAATTATATTAAAAAAGCAGCTTCTACTTAATTAGAAGGGACAGATGCGGGGGCTTCGTCCCTGTTTTTTCAACTTTCTTTAATCGGATCGCATCATAAGTTAACGACCCCCATACGCCACGTCCGACCTTTACCCCAAATACGAGCAATTGATCCTATTGAACAATTAATTTTTTGCTCAACATATTGAACAATGAATTGGAACAAAAGTCAATGAGTATCTTTTTTTTAATGTTAAATTATTCTCGTAGGAACGTTAAAGTATCATAAATTATCAAATGATCCAATATTACATCCTTAGACATAAAAAGATGTTGCAACTTGCAATTACCCTTCCACCGCTAAAATCGAAAGAACGTCTATTTGCCATAAAATCCGCTTACATATCCATATTTATGCTTTTGGTTTTAAATATAAGATATAATTTATAGAGTTTAATGTTTCTGCATTTACTGTAGAAACATTTTTTTACCTCAGAAAAAATGTTTTTGTAGCAAAAGAAAACATTAAACCTTAATTTAAAATGTAAATTGCACTATTATAGTTAAGATTGGATGAGTATTTTTTAACAGAAATTTGTTCCTTTTTGATGTCATGACTCAAGAGTGACTACAGTTTTTTTAAGAGTTTGATAGTAATGTTGTAGCTGCTTAATACACGGCTACGCCTTTCACAGCAATCCGAATTACGAACAAAGCAAGAATGGCTTCCTTTCCATATAACTGAGGTGGTTCACGAGCCGCAAAATCCATGCTCTATTACTCTACCTCACCAAGAAGATACGTTTCTCACGCCTTTAACTCTCAATATGAATAAAATTTCATACTCCCTTCTGTTGTTCTAAATATAATTTTTTCTTCAAAATATTTTTTAAAACTTGTATATTGATATATAATATAATTGAGTAATTTATTTAATTTTCTTAATCCCAAAAACAAATATCTAGACGCTAGTTGGGCAAACAAAATGGAAGTGACTCTGAGCCCATGACCCACTCTGGTGTTCACCATTCGAATTATAAGAAGCCCGATCACTTACTTTAGTTTCCGGTCTTTTGTTTTTTCGGTCAAAAGTTTCCGGTCTCAAGTCACGGCATATATGGAGACCATTCTGCATTGGGCTCGGAGGCAAATTATATTCTTGCCGTGTGGGAAAAATAATGCTTTTTTCACCAGAATGTCGAGTCTTGCGAAATTAATTGACAACTGGGCTCACTGGGCCTGATTTGGGCCACGTTACAGCATGAATATGTCCCGTGACGGGTGATCATAAGAAATTACAGGAGCCGAAACGTGGCAAGGGGTATATTTAGTTATTCACCAAAAGATGAGGAAATAACAGATACAAGTATATGCGATCAAACTCACCCAATTAAGTCGGTTTTTTTGAACAGGGAGTGATCCATTCAGTGAAAGGGGAATTACATGCTAGTACCTTTAAAGTGCAAAGCTTATGACATTTCATCTTCTTCTATCTCCGGCAAGAGAAATAAAGACGGAGGCTGCTTATGCTTATATTCAGAGAGTTCAGACTAACGGAATTTACACTCAGAATAAAGAAAATCATCGCCGTCGTCCATTAAGTACGCCATTTCCCGTGTTTCTCCTTTAGCAACCATTAAAATATCCGACACACATTAAGCAGTGATCAGATATTTAAGTATATAATTCCTCAGAGTTATTTTCTGGGACTGATTTTCGGAGTATGACTATGATGGTAGCCTGAGATTAAATAAGCGTGCGACATATGCAAAGTACTAAGTCAATGACAATAATGCATGATGAAAATGTGTAAAAAGGAAAACTCGTGGTCAGACACTCAGACTCAGGCGTCGAGTACTTGAGAAGGTGTCAAAATCAGGGGTTAGTTAATCAGAGTTGGGCGGCGAAGGTCACGAGACACTGGACTAGTTGCGCAATTTGCTGTTGCGTCACAATTACTTGATTTGGACGTTGGGCTCACAAGAATTGGGAGCCAATCCACCTCTCCTTACAATCTCTATCAAAATGCAATGTTAAAATACTAATTTATGAATAATAGGATTTATTTATTTATTTCATATATTTACAGGAATAAATGTTTTTTTTTATAAGAGAATTTTAGAAAAGGGGTCGGACTCACCCACAATCCAAGGATAGGGCATTTAGAGCCCAATTCATCCAAGGATAAGGCGTTTAGAACCTAATCCATAAGAAATACTGGCTAGAAAGTACATATTCCTCCACTTTTATCAACGTTAACATAGCCCTAGACCCCTAGGATGCTTCCCCCAACGCCTTGACCAACGTAGGGATCGAACCCCTCCCTAAAGGTGAGGAAGACCGCCTACAGGAATAGATGTTGATGACTAATTAGGCAGTTCAGATCCCATGGAGCATGCAGTTTGGTGTACCCTTAATCAAGTTTTAAGAAAAAGGAGTAGATGCGAAGAGTGAAATGAAACGAATGAAGTTGAGCAAAAAAAGAAATGAAGCGAATGAAGGGTGGGCAACAGGAGACGTTGGTTAATGTGATCCCTGTCACCCATGTGTGGTGCCCAGCCCCTTTCTTCCCAATGGATGGCTGGATGCCCACATTCTTAAGACGGTTTAAATTTAATTTTTTTTATAATTTTTTTAAAAAAATTATTTTAATAAATAAAATATTTAACATAAAGATAATTTCTCCACTAACATATTTTTTAAAAAATAATTTTTTTATTTAAAAATTGACAATTAAAAAAATTAAATCTAGATATTTTAGATTTAGAAGAGCTCTCCATAATCATAGGAAATTAGTTCCACCGTCAAGTGTAAATTTCCTCCATTTTCTTCACTCCACTCCTTTTCATGATAACCCCACTATTCCGGCTACTCAGGGCCATTTTGCTCATGCCCATTTCATCAAATATAACACATTCATAATCTCATAGATACACACTTCTTTGTCTTATTCAATCATACATATTACTCTCAAATTATGAATCTTATACCTTCTTTTATAAACTAGGAAGGGTCTCATTCTACCAGCTTCATTGTTTCCCCTTCCCCTACCATTGTAACACCCCTTGTTACTCCCATGAATTTTGTATTTCAATTTATACATATAATAAGAAACTTGATAACTATCAAAACCACAATCTCATCTACATTTCCGAACCTGCTAGGAACTCAAAATAAAACCCTTCAAAGTAGAATTCTCCTTCATCTCTTCAGCTCCTCGAAAGAGCTGGCTTTTCTCAGTATCCCTCATCCCAGTCGTTCATCTCCTCTCCTCTTCCATCTTAAATGAATTTTTAGTTAAAATGAATGGCTGAGATGAGAAAAGAGGAAGGAAGGAAGAGGAGAAAATCTGCTTCCCTCCTCAAATCCTTCGCCACCCCCCCCCCCACCCCCCCTTATTATAAATGCATTCCAACAGTGTGAATGATCATTTGACTATTCTTATACAGCTTATATATGACTATATGAGGCTAACACCTCTTCAGTTTAACGATATGATCAATATATTAGCCCTCACTTTTTTAAAGGTCAAAAAAATAGCCCTCTTTTAACCCTTTCTCAGTCAAAACACACGACTTTTTCTTGATCCTTGGAATGAATTCTAACAAAAAATGGCCTAACTTCGAAAATTCTGTGATACTAAAGGCTTCAAGACCAAAGAAAAGGTTTTCACTTTTTATAGCGCCCTCGTCGACATATATATGGCACTAAACTGTAAAAGGAGAATTAAACGCCCGAAAAAGGGAAACGAAAATAGTATTAATCGCAGAAGATATCAAAATCCCAGGGATTCTGCAAAGTACGTCCAAAAATACTTGCCCAGTTGCCCACTACAAGCTGGTGAGGCGGCCAATTTCACCCTCCATTAAACAAAACCCAAAAAACAGAAGGCGAAATTTACAAAACAAGAGGGAAAAGAGAAAAGAGAGAGGGAGGAAGAAGAGTGGGGAGAGTGCATATAAACATATTTCACTGAGATTCTTATCAGCTTACGCGCATCGCTAGCTAGAAACTGCATCTTCGGACTGGGTCGCATGAATCTGCCATATTACAAGGCAGCCACGCTTTCGCCTTTGGTGTTGGCAACCTGAGATCCAGAAGGCTGAGCCACTACTTGTTTTTTGGATACAATACAACGCTTCTCCTTCCTCTCATCCTGAATCATCTGTTGTTGACGGCATTCTAGGCTGCAGAAAGCACTATCACCCCTGCAAATTATATATATTCAATATTCTCAACGCACTACTTTATAACCCTCAATTGATTTCAATCAGCCTATTTCCACATGAAATTTAAGAAAATGAAGTCCTTAACACGTTCAAGAAGACAAGGACAATACACCGACCCCAAATTAGATCTGATTCATGCTAAATCCGGGGGCATCTCTACCTGTTCCCGAAGAAAGAGGGAAATAATTTACAACCCCCAGTCCCAGTGTAGTGAAGTTATCACTTGGAAAAGTGTAAAGACGAAGAGTAGGGGAGGGAGAGAAATAGAGACGTAAAGACGTACCTGTACATGTAGATGTCACGGCCGGGTACCAAGCTACGTTTGCAGCGAAAGCAAGCACGAAGGAACTCAGCCGTCTCAACGAAATCGACGGAATGCCTTCTACGGTTTGCTGGCGATACACTCTGATCCGACCAATTCGAGCCACCAGGCTGCTGGCGTATTACATCATACGATGGCTGGGAGTTAGGGTTATGGCTAGGTTCGTTTTGGGGTGCGTCGGGGGCGACGTTCAGATCGAAGGGAAACTCCGACAAGCTGGTGGTTCTCTTCATCGGAGCACGAGGTCTCTTTCCCAGCAACATGGTGCTTCTGGTTTCTGGACTAGTGAGTGGTGTTGATTCTGCAAGTTGTTCCCTGTGAGGGCTTGAAGATTGGTGTTAAAAGGAAAGAGGAAAAAAGGTTGGGGAGGAGAAAAAGAAGAGGGGGGCATGGAGGGAGGGAGATAAAAATAAGAGCCAAAAAGCGAGGAGTAAATGTGAGCCGTTGGATTTGGGGGAGGAGGGGAGTGAGGTCATCATAAATGAGAAAAGAAATGCTACGTCAAAACTTAATCAGCTATGTAATGGCATTAATTAGGAGTGGTAATTAGTATTTTGGGAAATAAATAAATTTAAAAAAATACAAATGGTGTGGAGCTTTGGATGCTTTTTCAATACTCCGAAGCAGCATTCACTTTGAGGAATTGTGATTGGATCTGGCGTTGGAGGAATTGGAATCTACCGCATCTGGTGAATCAAAGACTTTCAATTTGCGATTGACCTGTTTCCCGAAATCCCTCTATCTCTCACAACTGTTATTATTAGTGGCACAATTATTGTGATTACCAATTTACTTTTTTTTATTCGAATCAATTTTATATTACTACTACTACAGAATCTACAGATAGTAGCATTTTCCTTTTATAATTTCTGTCATTGACTGCACGGCCCACCCCTCAAATCTATTCCGCCCTCCATCAATACTGATACTGATATTATTACCAAAAAAAAACAACTGATACTGATATTGACTTGCTATACATGAGTATTAGTACTAAATAAAAAAAAGAAAATTATTTTAAATGCCATGAATTTGAAAAACCCAAAAAGATATGTTAACATATAAAAATGATAAATAGGTTTTCAAGGACTATTTTGAAATTTTATACATTTATCAAAATGTCCCTCAAATCTTTTTAAGAATTTTTTTTCTTTTTTATCTCTATTAAATAATAAATACGTATCTTTATATTAATCATCCTAATTAACCACTAATTCTCTATTACTTATTCCCTCTCAATTTTTATACTCATTCACTCCTGGGAAATTTGCCATTTTAATCCAAAAAAAAAACAAAATTATTAAAATAGGCCACAGTACAAAAACTTTGCCAAAATAACCTACTTGGTGGCGCCACGTCAGCGGGCGCCACGTGGTGTGGCGGCACTGCGCATGTGGCGTGCCACGTTGGCACGCCACATAAGTGGCGCCACGACACGTGGCGCCACTTTAACAAATTATTTTTTTTTTAATTTTTAATTATTATAATTATATATATATTAAATATAATATATATTATTTTATATAATATATATTATATATAATATATTTTTTCAAGAAAAAAAATAATATATTATATTAATAAATTACATATTAAATTATATAATCTAATATTAATATAATATATTATTATATTAATAATATATATTATATTTTATATAATTATATTTTTATAATATTAAAATAATATTTTAATTATATGCTTATATATATGATTTAATAATATATATTATATTTAAAATATTAAAAAAATTTAATAATTTATTTTAATTTATTTTAATATATATTTATATATAAATATATTTTAATTATATCCTTATATATATAACTTAATAATATATATTATATTTTACATATTAAAAAAATTATTTTTTTACATATTATTTTATATTATTATATTCTTAATTTAATATAATATAATATATATTATTAATATAATACATTATTATATTATGACTTGTAACTAGGGTCATCAAAGAAAGAAGCAAAAAAACATAAAAACAACAGGATTGTCGAGGAAGATGATGTTGTAGGCAGCAATGAAAAGTAAGGGAGTACGATTGTTGAGAGGGCAATTGTGGCTCCAATGACCAACTTGACTGTATCGGAAGCAAATATCGGACAAACGGTGAGTACTCTGAACCGATCGATGATCTTGCTGAACAGGAGTGTTAGGCGAAGGGACTAGAAAAAGGGGAGACGATGAGAAATAGTAAGGAGAGACGCAACTTGTAATGGGTATTGCGAGGTTCGAACAGCCAAGAATAATTGTTAGTAGCGCCACCATGGTTTTAAAAACAATAGGATTGTCAAGGAAAATGATGTTGCAGGCAATAATGATGGGGATGAGTAAAATGATAAAAGAGAGATTGATTGGCAAAATTGAGGACTGTGCTATGTTCTCTCATCAGATACATACCATAAAAGGAATTGGCAGAGGAAGACGTTACATGATATATCTTGGTAAAGGAGAAATATGGGCAATATTTAATGGCTGGTGATAAAAGAGATGGTGTTCCTTGTGGATCTTTTGAACTTGATCCTACTGGTTTGCCTGTTGATCTTTTTGGAGTATATTATATTAAATATATATGAAGATTTAATTCATATAATATGAAGATTAAAAAAGTAATGAATAAATCACACTATAAACAGCTACGATTTAATCGTGTTAGAAACAATCAACCGGAACCCTATAGTCGGAACGATTTAATATTATATATATATTAGATTATATAATTTAATATGTAATTTATTAATATAATATATTAATAATATATATTATATTTTATATAATATATATTATATTAAATTAAGAATATAATAATATAAAATAATATATAAAAAATAATTTTTTTAATATGTAAAATATAATATATATTATTAAGTTATATATATAAGGATATAATTAAAATATATTTATATATAAATATATATTAAAATATATTAAAATAAATTATTAAATTTTTTAAATATGTAAAATATAATATATATTATTAAATCATATATATAAGGATATAATTAAGATATTATTTTAATATTATAAAAATATAATATATAATATATATTATTAATATAATAATATATTATATTAATATTATATATATATTAGATTATATAATTTAATATGTAATTTATTAATATAATATATTTTTTTCTTGAAAAAAAAATATTATATATATTAAAAATAATATATATTAAATATAATAATATATAATTATAATAATTAAAAATTTAAAAAAAAAATTTGTTAAAGTGCCGCCACGTGTCGTGGCGCCACTTATGTGTTGGCATGCCACAAGTAGCGCCATGTGTTGTGGTGCCACTTTGTGGCGTTGGCACGTCACATGCGCAGTGGCACCACGTGTGGCGCCCACTGACGTGGCGTCACCAAATAGGTTATGTTGGCAAATTTTTTGTACTGTGGCCTATTTTGATAATTTTGTTTTTTTTTTGGGATTAAAATGGCAAATTTCCCTCACTCTCCCATATGTTATGTTGATAAGTATACACATTTTTGGAAGAAACATAATATTTTTTACATATTCATTATTTTTAATCAATCTTAATCCTCAGTTCATTTTACGCATTTAAAAAAGTTGTCTATGGAAAATACTGGGAGTGCTATTACATAAATTGTGTTTCAAATTCCAATTAATGCATGGGAAACATGTTAAAAGTGTGTGTGTTTATGAATATCTCTCAAAACAAAAAATTTACTTTATATTTATAAAGAGCGTTTTAATAAAAAGGTCTTTTTTGCCAAGTATCTCAATAAAAATGTTAAAAATTGAAGTTTATAATAGTATATGTTTTTTTTTTCCTGAAATTTATGAGGTGCTACTAGCTGTTTAGGCTAGGGATGGAAATAGGCTAAGTTAGATTAGCTTTAGCTAAATAGGTTATACATACAATAGAAATCCAAATCCTAAGCCTGGGTTGAACCTGTATGTAATCTTTTTTTAGGCCGGAGCCTTCAAAAAGCTAGATAAGACCTGAAGCTTATTTAGAAGTATATGTGATGTGTTAAAAGCTTCGGGATTCATTCTCATATGACATAGAAGAGTTAGTAAGAGGGGGAAAAAACACACAATAGCAATAATTGTCTGAGTAAGTAAAAATAAGAAAAATCAATTATCTATTGACTGAGCTGAGGAAACACTGTTTTTTAAAATCAACCAAAGTATGACAAGTGACATGAAAAACTAGATTCTGCATATTGTTTTTCTTACATAAAATGAAACAAACTCCTCCTATTGTGATCATTTTTATTTGGGTGTCACTAAAATAAACTTATTGTAATTATTATGTTGCATCAAATGATACAAATCGAGGGAATGTTAGTGAGTTAGCTTTGTCATCTCGAGCAACTAAAAAAAGAGAACTAGATATAAATAATTAATAAATGAAAATGTTACGCTTATGGGTAAATGATAAAAATGAAAAACTGAGGGTTAAAATTAAGTTATTAATTTTATAATAATTTACAAAATTAATTTAGCTTAAATTATATATAATTATTCCTAACAAAACTTTAAAAAAAACTAAATAATTGAAGCCTTATATAAAATAGGTCTGATTTATTTACCCAAATAATCATAAAAATAAGCCTCTTACCTATTTATAAAGCTAAGAATTAGAGCTAGCACGCTCTACAAGGTTGGCCCTTCTAGGCTTATGATAAGAGAAACATCTGTTTTTCAAAACTTAGCCCTAAAGCACCAGAGCCAGGCCGGCCCTATACGGACGAAAGTTATTTTTCTAAATTTATACTATTTTTCCTCCATTATTTGCAATGAAATTTAAAGTTTTAATTTATAAAATAATTTTGTCAACATGAATGTCTAAATAACGCGCAATATATAATAAACAAACACAGTCACTAGTTCACAAACAAAAGTTAATTATTGTTTATAAATAACTCAAACAAAATATAAAAAGCTTACCACTAAGCAACATGTGTACGAGGATCATCATTTTTATCTTCTTTGTCATTATCGTCAATTTTCAAGATACTTGATTGTGCTTCATTTTAAGTATTAGGCTCGCTTTCGCGGATTGAGAGCTAGAGTAGCCTACTAAGAGTTGAGAATCTAAGATTGAAAGTTTGAGCGCAGTCGATCTATAAGCGAATAGCGATTGAGCAATGTGAGTAAAAATCTGAGAATTGACATTGAGATCAAGGTATAGTGAGAATTGAACCTTAAAAAATGTTGACTGATTTTTTTTTTGTTCATGCGACAGCCAGTTATTTCATTTAATTCACTCTTGATCAAGTTGTAGATAGCCTAAAATTAGGTGAATTAACTGGGCAAAAAAATAACAAGGCCTAAGGGGGCCAGTAGTGGCCCTGCAGGGCCGACACTTTTAAACCCTCGACCTTATAAGGTTAGCCCTTTCAAGCATGTCTTCATTCAGAGGCTCTAATTTATAAGCCATGTCTTTGAAAGGTTAGAGCTTAAATAGACCAGCCCAATTTATTGATTCTACCTATTTACCAAATCGGTTAGCTTGGACTTAAAGTAGGCTAGAGGTCTTTGATAGAAATCTAACTTATTTTCTTCTTGGTTTAGACCGCTCACCGCGCATGAGACATGTTTTGGGACAAATGAAAAGTCACGCAGTTTTAATAAAAATAAAGTATTTAAAACAAATAAGCAAAAATAGTTTTATATTATGGCATGACGTCATTTCGGATAAAATTGTATCGAAACTTTCAAAATATTATTACTTTCATAGCAAGTTAAGAAAACGAGAGAAAATATAAATGCAAGTGCAGTAGTGCCCAATGAGCCGTGGCTTTATTTTTTTAATGGTTATGGCTCAATAAGCACCGCGGTTTGTGCTTCAACTGGTAAAAGGAATCCACATTCCTGCTCATTCAAAAGATGAGTAGGGAATGAATTAGCTTAACTCTGATAAAACTTTAGTTGTCAGTTTCACTGTTAAGGAAAAAGGTAATGGTTGGGCCAAAAACCTTTGTTTGCCCTGGACTTCTTAACTTTGTAAAAGAGCTGAGAAAAAGTAAACGCATTATATAGTGGGACAAAATAGCATGTGTTGCGTGTCAAAATCATGATGTAATAGGTCGTTATTATAGAATGGGTAAAAAAAACAAGAGAAAGTGGAAAGAGGAGATAAATTATTGATAAATATTAGAATGAATTCATAAGGGGGGACTAGATCCATTGTATGTTCCAAATACACGTTAATGGAATTATGGAATACACGAATTATTAAAATGTATGGAAATGAGAAGAAACTATTAATCCAAGTTAATTAAAGTGGTATTAATGTGAGTGTAGATGGTGGAGGTGAGCTAGTGGTTGAGGCCTGAAAGGAACAAGAATGAAAGGAATGTGGTGGGACGTGAATGATAGGTGACAGACCTGCAACTAGTCTATTATTATATACTCTCCCTGCCATCGATTCATCCTAGATTTTTTATGTTCTTTTAAAATAACATTTAGCCATGATGTTTGGTGCATGTGACAAGAGGACAAATTATTGAATCTATATATTCAATATTCATAGATAAAAATATGAAATCCCACTGTTTATATACTCAGTAAATTATCAAAATTTATAAAGTCACGAGCAAGACAAAGAATGTGAATGGCAGTAATACTTTGCTTGCCTGTATTACTTTTTTAATTATTATATATTCGCTCACTTGATAATTATAATTGGTTTCGAATAACATAGAACACAATCATTCAATGTACATGCATCATTCTGTCGAGTGTGAGGACGGATGAAGATAGATGTGGAGGAGGATCCAAGATCTATGAATTCTGTTGCTACGTTACTATGCTGTGTTCACTCTCTCACGAAGAAGAACACCATCTTGGTCCAACGTAAGTTCTGACTAGAGACCTATTTGCAAAGTTTAAAGGTTCGTGGAGGAGCTAAACTGAAAACCTTTGAACCTTTTTAAGGATAGAACTATAGTTTTCAAAACTTTTGGGTCATTTCTATAAATGTCTCTTATATCCATTGTCTTCATTGATTTTTATAATAGATTTCTTTTAATTTTTTTTACTTATATCATGTTTGTATTGTATTTTAAGCATTTTTATTTATGGTATAATGTTTTGTATTTTCACCCTATCATTAAAATTTGTGGGTCCACTACTGATCATGACATTCTAGTTATTTAGTATTCCTATGCATCCATATTAAGATTGTCACTGCAGGATATTGACACAGTGTAATTTCTACCTAGTGATTTGAATGTCAAAGTATATATATCCATATTTAAGAAGTAAATTGATAAGAAACTATATACGTTATTTGCAGGAACAATGTAATTTTCCATGTGACACTCTGTGACATCTTCCTTGATACAAGGGGGGCCATGGCCCCCTTGGAAAAAAAAAAAAATTGAAAAAATTTGTTGAGATTTTTTTTTGAAAATTTAATATAGTGTAAAAAGTATGTTATCTTATAGTTAAAATATTTTTATTATACATTTGGTCTCCTTAAATATTTTTTCTTTTTAAATAATTAATGAGTATGTATTTAGCCCCCCAAATATTTACCCTAAGATCTGCCATTGCTCCGTGAGATGTACATATATACCCCGTCTTCTAATTAATATACCGGTGAAATACTGAATTGTAAAATTCATGCAATTATATTTTTATTCGACTCTAATAACAAAAGAAAAAAGATTAATGAACTGATAATATAACTATGAGATTGAAAGTTCATGTGTAGCTATCCTGTATTTTAATACAACAGTACTCTATTTTAAAACGTAGAAATATACGGACAGCGTCACATAATTGCAGTAATGGACTAATGGCCTACACTCATAACTCCGATAATTCGGGCTTTGTTTTTACAGTAACAGCACCCTTTTTATCACGACACGAGCCTTTTGATGTGGCAAGTGAAAACAAAACGCCATCATCCATAAATGAGATTTGACACATATGATATGATAAGGAACGAGTTCAAATTTTAAAAAGACGAGAGTTAGATTTCCTCTGTCGTTGTGAGGTTTCCTTTAATAGACAATATCGTAAGTCCTATGTAAGTGTTCAAAGAATTTTGAGGCCGTGCCCTGACCTTGCCGTGGGATCGGTGCCGAACCCACCTAAACTTTTGTTTATTAAAAAAAAAAATGCCACTCTCTAATCCTAGATTTCCCGTTTAGGCTCACTACTTGAGTTATTGGAGCTTTTTTTTTAATTTTTTTTGCTTAATTGAACCCTAAGAAGGATTTTCCCTAAAATTTTTGTTGAGCCCAAATAAAAATTACACTTTAATTTGAGAATTAGACATAATAGATATGGGCAAGTGACTTTAGGTTTTGTCCATATTAAAATAAGTAGTACTACTAATACTTTTTATTTGTTATTATTTATCACGTAAAGCGCGTAAATACGAATATACCAAAATCCTGTAACGAATTAGTCGTCCTTAGCACAGACACAGACAACCACGACGGGAGACTTCGCAAAGTACTAATCATTTTATACTCAAACACGAGTACTAAGTAATCTGTCATTTAACTTAAAATCAAGTACATTAAGTTTTTTTTGTAGTTGTCCTTTTAGCTATTCTTTTGCTGGAAATCAATCATCTTTTATAATCTCCTCGTACATTCACGTTGAATTTCGAAAGCGCTCCACCTAAGAGCCATGTTGTTTAGAACTTCTTAAATGAAGTAATACTGCCGCAAACTGTTCGTTCAAAACAGTAACAGTCGAGGTTAACGATTTTGTTAAAATTCAATCTCGATAAGTATTTTATTTTTTTATTCACATTTTTTTGCCTCTTAAATTAGGTAGATTTATATAAGCATTGTTAACAACCTAAACACAATAATAAGAAACAACTTTTCAAAATTCCTCTTCTTTGGGACAACTTATTCTCATCTAATAACAATAATTCAAACAGCAACAATAGTTCAAATTCGATTTCTATCTTCAACCGTTTTTAATGAAACGGGCAAGATTTTGAAAATTTCAGATTATCATTAAATAAATAACTTTCATGATAATAGTAATCTTTATTAAAATTTAGAAGACAAATTTACATCGTAACACTTTATTAGAATGGGTTTCCAATAAAGCTCGGTCATGCCACGTATTTTTAAAAATATTGTTTGCACACAGGGCCAAATAAGATATTGAAAATACAATTTTCCTTAGATTTTTGTTACCAATTAAATTTGGACAAATGATAAAGAGTTCAATTACTGGACACATTGATTTTTGGGAAAATTTCATTTAGAGCCTAAGGTAGGAAAATATTGTCAAAAAAGACCATAAGAAAAGTCAAATGTCAAAAAAGGCTTTAGGGCATTTTCTGGTATTATTTCAGAAAACGTTAACAACTATATCAGTAACGGTTAACAACTATATCAGTCCTCGTTAACAACTAAATCAGTATAATTAACAACTATATCCGTATAATTTCTTTTGAAATAATACCATAAAAGGCTTTGGGGCTTTTTCTGACATATGACTTTTTTTAGGGCCTTTTTTGACAATATTTTTCTACCTTAGACCCTGAATGGAATTCTCCCTTAATTTTTTCCATCTCTTTATTGTTAATTCATTCATAAACCTGCAAAATGGGGAATTGAGGTAAAATGAATTGCATCAGAAATGTAATTAGGGCGTGCGGGCAACCTTGACTATCGGTATGGCAAAAACAAACAAAAACAAAAACGACGAAGAATGAGAGAATGAAAAATAGGGACAACCACGACGACGATAACAGAGAGAGAGAGAGAGGCTCTTTGCCAAAAATTTATTAAAAGATTAAGGTGTAAAAATATACATAAGTTTTTCTTTTCCTATGAACGGCCAACACTATGTGCTTGTTTTTGGAGCAAAATACATAAGTGATTATCATTTTAGAGCAAAAGTCGTATCCCCCATCATTATGTTACTATTCACTATGATGAAAGAAAAAGAGATGAAGTGAACAGTAACATAACGGTAGGATATGACTTTTACTCCAAAATAATAATTACGTGTGTATTTTTGCTTAAAAAAAACACATGGTGTTAGGCTTTCATAAAAAAAAAAATTTATACATATTTTTACACCTTAACCCTTTATTAAAACCAAAATAACCTTATTCTTCAACATACAAGAGTGAGGCGTCGGTACAACATAAGGGATCAACTTGGCAATGATTGGATTGGAGTGGCAACTACCCAAGGCCCTCTGTTTCTGTTACTGTATCCTTTTAATGAGGTGGTCCACTCTCTCCCCTGACTTTTCTAACCCAACATCGTCCGTATATACAACATGGCCACAGTATTATTGTCCTCCCCAAATCATTATGCAAATAATTCAACCTCTTTACTTTCTCCTCAACTGTTTCAAAAACTGCAGGTTATTTTTATTCCTTAACACTTACGGAGATCCCAAACTGGGCCGCCCATTTTACTGCTAGACATATTCCCAAATCCCAGATGTTCAATCAGAATCACAAGTAAATTAAATGGCAAGTCACGCCCCCACCCTCATTATTAACCAGATCGATAAATATCTTAATTCCTCCGAACCTGTAATTACTATACACATCTTAACATTTCACGTGTAAAAGCAAACTAAAACCATGTAGTACTGGCTACTGCCGTGTTTGTTTTATGGATCTCTGAGTTATTAAAGGTAGCCAGCCGAAAACTATGGGCGTGGATTTGAGTTTTCCGGAAGAGGGATTCATGGTAAAGAATGTGGTCGAGTGTGGTTTGTCCACAATCTTCACTGTACTGCAGAAAATTGATTCCTTTCGAATTTTCTAGAGTGAGGGCGTTCCCTTTATTCACCAAAGAATTCGAAAAAGGATGACTGAGAATCTCACAATAATGATGTCCCCCACCAACACGGTGACGGAAAAAACCTTTTCTAAAAATCATGTCTTCGGAAAAGGCCACAACAGTCACTTCCCTCGTGCCCATCCACGCCACTCCACTAAGCTTGTTTTTTCCCCCTTTCTCGAATCTCATTTTGTGGCTGTGAATTGGAGGAGCACACGATTAACTCATTCTCTTTGCCACTAATTAAATGCTCTAATAAAACCCTTTTTTCCCCCTCTCATCATTCTGACTCTCCACTGATTCAGTATCATCAACTTCATTATCGTTTTCGTCCCAATCTGATTTTATCATTTGACTTTAATTTCCACCCTGTAAAATTAATGAAGGACAGATATTTTTGCTCTGTCGCTGGCTGCCCAAAGGAGATCGCCTTTTCTGTAAAGTCAGTGTTTGTGCTAAATTTTGGCAGTTTATCGTCATTATCAGAGGACATTAGCGCAACCACTTTTCTATTTAGGCCGTGTCGTTCACATCCATTAATTTATTAACCTTTTAGTCTCATTGGATTCATACGTACATTACTTTTGTGCTCCCACTTGTTAATGAGTGAATCACGCTAGCTTGGATTTCTGCTCAGTTCATCAACACTCGACAGCATGTGGGAGCAGTATTCATATTAAGGACCCGCTCGAAAGGGTCAAGGTGAACCGAAATAGACAGTTAACTGATACATTTATTAAAGAGCAGACGGAATACGAAGTTGGGCAACACCGAAATTAAAGGACCAAACGACTTATTTGGTTCATCGACCTTAAACCTCTCTCCTTTATTTGATCTAAACAAACTTTCTTGATAATTTGGTTTTAGCCTGCTAATTATAGAAAGCATATTCTAAAAAAAAAATATTTTTTTCCCCAAGTAATAAAGGCTGCGATCGATCTGAGCCTATTCATTTTGACAGGACAACGAAAAGGATACGAAGCTTGACAAAAGAACAGTATAGAAGGTCTATTGGGAGATTGGAGCAGGCCTAAAAAGAAGACCTAGAGCTTGATATAACCATTTTTTATCATCCATTCGAGACTCCAATGGTTGTTGACGTTTTTAAGTGTCCAATAAGCCCAACCAAATGTTGCTCGCCCAAACACCTCTAATTGGGCCTCTGAGAATCTCTGGTAATCCTCTTTTGTAGCATTCTTCACTTGCCATTCAGAAACCCATTCACCTGCAATTAGTAACAGCAGATTAGCCACCCCATGAATAAATCATCAACAGGGTCATCTCATCTCATAACTCATAGTAAGAACATTGTGCATTACCCACAAAAGTAAGAGGTCCATTTGAGGTGGTAATATGAGTTAGCGACGACGATTGGTTGACTCGGACAATGTCAATGTTCTGTTGGACAGTCATGTTATTGAAAACATCGGAAAAGAGGTTATAGTAATGGACATCAATCACAGATCCCATGAGGCCACTGGCTAGAGGGAAAAGCTCTCGAGGCTGAGAAGGTCCTAGCCTATTGGAAAGCAGCACGTAGGCCGTTGGAGAGTGCCTTCGTACAGCTTCATATCCAGCCTTGTAGTACTTGCATAGCCTCTCCAGTGCAACGCCTGGGGCCAGAGGCTCGTTTATTAGCTCCACCGCATATAGGCTCGGGCTTTTCGCATACCTGCCAGCACATACGTTGTCCTGGATTAGTCATCAACATTAATAATAATCTAAAGAACTGAGAAAAAGTGCGTGTAAGAATATACAGACCTTGCAGTTAGGAATTCAATGACACGAACCGTCTGTTGAATGTTGTCGTCTGTTTTCCCCCATTCTTGGGAGCCGTCTCTGGAAGAGCTGTGCTCAAAGCCATTTTGAGACCCTGGTGCTGCGTGAAGATCTATTATAATTTTCACTCCATATTTCCTGCAGGCAGATCATTCCCAATATTAATAATATAGGTATTAAGTTGAGTAAGCTAGCCATTATTGTAGAAAATCATTACATACTGTGCCCATGAGAAGGCTTTGTCCAGTGCCTGCAAGGAACCTCCAACGTAGGGGGGAGGTGGAGTTGGATCGCTTGCTATCCACCAACCCACTGGCATTCTAATTGCGTTCAGTTTACTTTTCACTATGAACTCAAAGTCATCTTCCACAATGAAGGTGCTCCAGTGTTCCTGAAACTCAAATGCGTTCCTTGAAATTGAATATAACTAAACCAGTCTAAACTGAATTTAGTTTGATTTGGTCTATGAAATTGATTCTATATACTTTGACAATCGGGTACTTTGTGGTCAAATATGTTGTGCTAGCGTTACCTTCATAACTTGGGGAGCTTTGTGGGGGCCATAGCCATTCGTGATTTGGAATTCTCCCTGCATCCTCTTAGCGATTGTCAACACAAAAACGGTGGGGTCATCATCTCCCCAACCGTTGACCTCTGAAACATCGGCTGTCACCAGCTCCTCTGTCTTCGCCTGCAAGTTCATCGTATCAAACGATAAGACGAAGAGGAATGCAATGACTATCGCTAATGATGTGACCATTACCCAGCAGTTTCATAACATAGAAATCTCCCATAACGAATGTCATGACAAGTTTGTGAAAGCATCAGTTTCATGAGCAATGGCACATGAGTTTTTACCGAAAGAACAGTAACGTAAAAAGCAGAGGATAGATCACCTGTAAGAAGAATCCATTGGATGATTTGATTCGGACGCGGTCGGAATCATTGCTTTTCCTGATAATATGAAACGTCTCAGAATCAGTGGAAGTGTTAACCACGGCAACCACCTTAATCCCATCCAATCCCACGAATTGCTTGTTGAATACCCTGAATCGAAAAGTGGTCTCGTTTATCCTCCACAGCTACAAAATGCAAATACAACATATCATTTAATATCATGTTTGCAACAAATCCACACACGCGCGCGCTCAGAGGAAGCTCACCGTAAATGTTTCCCAGCCAGAAGCAGCAGTCCGATTTGCTACTATGATTGTTCCTCCCCCAGATTCAGCACAAAGATATTTCTGAGTTGTCACAGACTTGAACTGAAGAGCAGTTCCGTCCTATCGAAAAGGGAAAGTGTTACGGATATCTCATAAATGGGCCCAGCCCAATAACTAAAGAGCCCAGTCAAAATGACTTCAGTTATGCTCATAACCGCTTCCTTGAAAATAGGAGTGGTTTTATCAAAATATCTATCGTTATGATAACTGCCTATGTATCAAGAATATCTATCAAAAACGCATATCTTGATATCCCTAAAATAAAGGATGAATCCAACTGAGTAAGATAAGGCACAGGTACGCCTATAAATAGGGTGAACCCCTTACAAGGTACACACTTCTGAAACCCTAGCTTTTCTATTCACACAGAGCACACACACCACCCCCTCTGGCTATCATTAGCCTGTCGTATACCCTCGAACTACGTGGACTTTGATCCACACTGTGGTACGTAGGACCCCGGGATTTCACCCCGGGCCAAGTCCAACCCAACTTGTGATCTACACCGGATCATTGGCGCCGTCTGTGGGGACTGTAAAGTCCTATTCCTGTGACCCGTGATGGCTAATACCAGAAGCAAAAGCCACCCGCATGCACACGAGCAAGGTCAGGAACAAAATTTTAGCGAGACCCAACAGCAGGACGTTCAAGGCGTTAATCAGGAACAAATGGAGGAGTCCCCGGACTCGAACCTGGATGGACGAGCAGGCCAAACGCTGGAAAATACTAACCACGCTGGTCCCTCAAAGTTTCAGATTGGAAGCCCAGACATACGGCTCCTACATAACATTGCTGAGTCAATGATGAAACGGATCGAGAATGTGGAAGAACGCGACAATCTTCAGAGCCAGAAGATTGACCATATGACCGAGGTGATGAATCAAATTCTTAAACACTTACAAGACCCTCTTCAGGAGGAACGCCGGGACGGTCAGCAGAATGAGGACGAAGAAACCAATCACCAAACTATTGATCCCCTACAGGAGGATCATCCCGGTCAAGGCCGAATAGCTTCAACAAAAAATTCTCAGCAAAATAATCACCAGGACGCGAGTCAGGAGGATCAAGCCCGGGCACAAAGGAAGGACAGCCGTACCTCGGACAATCAGGGAATTCCGCAAGACTCCGACAGGTACAAGACGTGGTATGGGGAGGGAGGACAAAACAACAGCCCGTTCTCAGATGAAATTACAGAAGCTGAGTACCCAAGGAAATTTAATACATCCGACCTCCCTAAGTACGACGGAAGTCAGGATCCCCAGACACACTTGAACACTTTCGACACTGAGATGCTGGTCCGAGGATTCAAGGGGCCAATCATTTCCAGGCTGTTCACCTCAACGTTACGAGGAGCCGCCCAAATTTGGTTCCGGACTCTATCTCCCAAGTCCATCACCGACTTCAACAACCTGAGCGAGAAGTTCCTGCTGAATTTCGCGACAAGCAAAAAGCAACCCAGGTCGGTCTACACGCTGGACAGAATCAAGCAGCAACCCGGTGAAACCCTTCAGAAGTATTTGGATCGTTTCAAGGCTGCCGCATTACAAATCCAGGGATTAACGGAAAGCGTCCACGTACACTTGCTCATCTCGGGCTTAGATAGCGAATCCAGAATGGGGAGATCGGTCATATCTGGCGAGATCAAGACGCTGGAAGAATTCCATAAACGAGCCAAAAAGTATCTGGACATAGAACAGATGCAAATAGCCAACGCGCCGGGAAAAGAGAGACAGAAAAGCCCACCCCCGAAAGGGAAGGACCGGGCATCAAGAGACCGACCCCGTAACTCGGACCAGAAAACACGAGGACAAAGGCATGAGGGGAAGTATGAGAGATATACTCCAATAAATGTCCCTCGTTCACAGTTATGGAGAGAGGTAGCCCTGACCGAGATGAGGAAGGTGGAGCGACCCCGACCACTTTATAATAAGGGAAAGTTGGACCACACACGGTTTTGTGAATTCCACAATGGACCCGGGCACACAACAGATGAGTGCTGGGACCTTAGAGATGCGGTGGAAAAGTTTATCCGAGATGGAAAATTACGTCAGTACGTTATCAAAACACAAGGGCAGAAAGCCAAGCGCAAGCAGACGGATCGGAGTACAAGCCCGGTCTCCCAGAGGAGAAAGCCGGACGAAGGCCGGAGAAAGCACGACAATGAGGACGAGTTCCCGGAAGCAGAGTTTGACTGCAATGTCATTAGTGGAGGTTACGGAGGTGGCGGCGATACGGCCAATCAGCGGAAGAAATACCTTCGGGAAGTCTTAACCATCAGGGGACGACCGACCTTCAAGCCGGAGCCATCACAAACCGAAGAGCCTCCTAAGCTGTTCTTTACTCAGGAAGATCTGAGGGACGTAATCCCGGGTCATCAAGACGGACTGGTCATAACCGGCCTCCTGGGAAAATGCCGTGTAAAGAAGATATTCATCGATCCTGGCAGCGCGGTGGATATCATCCTGTGGGATGCCTTTAAGCGCATGGACCTCGACCCAGAGAATCTAAGGCCGTGCAGGACAACCTTAATCGGGTTCAACGGACAGGATACAAACCCCAAAGGGTGTATCGAACTTAAAATGACCTTGGGCTCTAAAGAAGCCTTCAAGACTGAGCGAGTCAAGTTTATTGTAGCAGATTTCCCTTCGTCCTACAATATAATCTTAGGCAGACCAACCATTCATAATTGGGACATGCTCATATCAACTAAGCATCAGAAGCTGAAAATGGTAAGTCGGAACAATAAAGTCGTCACCGTTAGAGGTGATCAGAAGGAATCCCGGCAATGTTATTTCTCGACAGTTAAAAACAACGAACCCGGAACATCGAGCTCGCAACAGAAAGGAACTCGAAAGTCAGCGCCAATTGCGCCGAGCTCGGTCAACATGGTAGAGCTGGATGTAAGAGAAGAAGCAAAGATGATGAAAACAGAGCCTGATGGAGAGCTCACAGGCTACCAACTAGGAGAGGATCCCGGACAAATAACACAGATCGGGAGTGCACTTGCCGAGCAAGAAAAAAGCGAGCTCAAAAAGCTGTTATGGAGAAACAAGGACGTATTCGCTTGGAAACCTTCGGAGTTACCAGGAGTCGACCCGGCGTTCTGCTGTCACAAATTGACCATAAATCCACGATATACGCCGGTCTCGCAGAAGAAAAGAAAGATTGCACCGGACCGTCAGGAAGCCCTAACCGAGCATGTAAGAGAACTGCTGGATGCGGGATTCATCAGGGAAATCCAGTATACCACGTGGTTGTCAAATGTGGTAATGGTCAAGAAACCAAATGGCAAATGGAGGGTATGCACCGACTACACCGATCTCAACAAAGCATGCCCCAAGGATGCTTACCCCATGCCAAATATTGACCAACTGGTGGACAATTCCTCGGGTTTCCAGTTGCTCTCATTCATGGATGCGTATTCCGGCTACAACCAAATAGCTATGCATCCTGAAGACCAGGAGAAAACAGCTTTTATCACGGAAAAAGCAAACTACTGCTATAATGTCATGCCTTTCGGGCTGAAGAACGCAGGAGCTACTTACCAGAGGATGATGAATCAAGTGTTTGAGGCACAACTCGGCAGGAATGTCGAAGTTTACATTGACGATATGATCGTAAAGTCAGTTAAGCGATCCCACCACATCCAAGATTTGCAAGAAACATTTGATAAGCTCCGGGCCCACAGAATCCGACTTAACCCAGCTAAATGTGCATTCGGGGTACCAGCGGGTAAATTTCTCGGATTCCTGTTGACAAACCGGGGGATTGAGGTCAATCCGGACAAATGTCAGGCCGTCCTCAATATGGCTGCCCCAAAAAACAAAAAAGAAGTACAACAGTTGACCGGCAGACTGGCCGCGCTGACAAGGTTCTTACCGAAATCGGCAGAAAATGCTCTTCCTTTCTTCAAGTTATTGAAGAAGGAAGCACGGCATGGAGAATGGAACTCAGAGTGTGAAGCCGCGTTTGACAAGATCAAAAAATGCCTGTCATCACCACCCGTGCTGACAAAACCCGAGCCCGGGGAAGATTTGATATTATATCTATCCGTGGCCCCAGAAGCGGTAAGTGCCGCCCTGGTGAGAGAAGATTCGAGGGAACAGAAACCGATCTACTTTACAAGCCGGGCTTTGCAGAGTTCGGAGCTAAGATATCAAAGGTTGGAAAAGGTGGCCTTTGCGCTCCTAACTGCCGCGAGGAGATTACGCCCTTACTTCCAGGGGCATAAAATAATTGTCCGAACCAGTCAGCCCATACGTCAAATACTCCACAAACCTGACTTAGCAGGTAGAATGATGAGTTGGGCAATCGAACTATCCGAATTCGACATAGTATATGAAGCTCGGCGTGCTATTAAGTCCCAGGCTTTAGCCGACTTCATTGCAGAACTGGTGCCAACAGAGGTAGTCCCGAAAGCAGACCTTGACGTTTGGAAAGTATTTGTAGACGGCTCTTCAAACGCCAAAGGAAGTGGAGCCGGGATCATAGTCGAAAGCCCGGAAGGAGTCGCCATGGAACACTCCCTGCAATTACACTTCAGAACGTCCAATAATCAGGCCGAGTATGAGGCTGTATTAGCCGGGCTATCACAGGCAAAAGACAATGGGGCCAGGAGGGTTCATCTCTCTACCGACTCTCAACTAGTCGCGGCCCAAATCAACGGTTCATACACGGCCAAGGGACCCTTGCTAATTAAGTATCTGGGGAAAGTCAGAGAGGCAGTGGCCGACTTCGATGATGTCCTAGTCACCCACATACCCAGGGGAGAAAATGCGAGGGCAGATATCCTCTCCAAATTAGCAAGCACCAGGAACCCGGGAAATAATCGGACTGTAATACAACAAAGTCTCAAGGAACCCACGTGTATCATGGTCATCGCGGCAGCAGAAGACTGGCGAAAGCCAATCTTAAATTACCTGGAAAAGGGAGTTAGCCCGGAAGATCCCGGGGAAGCAAGGCAGATAGCACGGACCGCGTTAATGTACACGGTGGTCGATGACCAGCTCTACCGAAAAGGCCTGCAATCCCCAATGATGAGATGTTTAAACCAGGCAGAGGCCGAGTACGTGCTGTCGGAGATACACGAAGGGATAAACGGACAACACATGGGGGCAAAGGCGTTAGCCCGGAAAGCCTTAAGGGCTGGATACTACTGGCCGACAATGGTTGCGGACTCCGGACAGCACGTACGGACTTGCGAAAGCTGCCAAAAACATGCTCGGATCCTCTGGCCACCTCCGACCGAGTTGAGAACCATCACGGCTCCTTGGCCATTCTTTAAGTGGGGTATGGACCTCCTTGGACCGTTCAAACCGGCCGCAGGGCAACTAAAATGGCTTGTGGTGGCTGTGGATTATTTCACTAAGTGGATCGAGGCCGAACCACTGTCGACCATCTCGGCTGCTCGAATACAAAAATTCTTCGAAAGAAATATTGTTGCAAGGTTCGGGATTCCTGCCGAGATCGTAACTGACAACGGTACTCAATTCGTCGACCAAGGTTTCCAAAGGTTGATGTCCGATCTCGAAATCAAGCACCATTTCGCCTCGGTAGAGCATCCGCAAACTAACGGGCAAGCCGAGGCAGCCAACAAAATCATTGTTGACGGGCTCAAGAAAAGGATGAGTAATGCAGAAAGTAACTGGGTCGAGGAACTATACCCGGTACTCTGGGGATACCGAACTAGTGTCCAAACCTCGACCCAGGAAACACCCTTCCGAATGACATATGGATGCGAGGCCATGATCCCGGTTGAAATTGGGCAAACATCATGGAGGAAAGCCAAAGTCATGGAAGAGGGAGAACACGCTAACAACGAGCAGATAGCAGCCGAGCTAGACCTCATCGATGAAGTGAGAACGATGGCACACTGCCGAGATCTGGCAACGAAGCAGCTGGTGGCGGCTAAGTATAACCGCAAAGTTAGACCGCGAGCGTTCGATAAAGGTGACTTGGTATTACGCAGAGCGGATATCGGAAATAAGAATGCCCGGGATGGAAAACTTGCAGCAAACTGGGAGGGTCCTTACCGTGTTTCGGACAAAATGGGGCCCGGGACTTATGCCCTTGAGACGTTAGATGGCACGCCCATTAAACGAACATGGAACGCGGACAAACTAAGGACTTACTACAGCTAAAGACCGGGAGGCACTCGGAATAAACCCACAGCGGATGTCAGTGGTGACTGTGAACCGCTTTTTAGCTTCAACGGATGTCGGTGGTGACCGAGAACCGTTTTTTATTACGCACTGTCTTGCTTTTAGCAGTATTTTCCATTGATTAAAAATTGTGTAATTCTAATTATTTCAATCAATAAAAAAAAGGTGGTTCAATTCATAGGCCAACCTAGTTATTGCTTGTGAAATCAATGCAAAGATAGGCTGCGACAAAAGCAAGATAATTAAACAAAGACTTGGGTTTCGCGATCCCGGTCATGATAAGATTTGTCAACAAGTCTTGTAAAGCTTACGATGCATCGGAACTATCCCCTGGGGTGGTGTGAGATTGCCATAAAAGATCCTGATCAGGTCGAAATGTTTAGGCTCCTATTCAAAAAGGATATTAGGGCCCGAACATGTGGCAGTTGGCTACCATCTCGGTACGGTACTTTATAAAGTACTTAGATGATTTTTGAAAATCGTCTGTTGTTTAGAATGCCCGACCATTAATAAACGTGGCCCGTTTGTTAAAACGTCGGTTGAATAACCAGCAGATTCTGCGCAATATATCTTGACTTTGGCCAAGTCATAAAATAAAGAACCGAGCTTCGTGCACGGATTACGTTCCCCTTTACTCATCAACTGGTGAATTCAAACACGAGTTTGGTTTAAAGGATGAAAATAAATACATGTAAGATGGACGAGCTGAGGATGCTAGAAAATCCGGGAATACCGGCTTGTCATATTATTAATTTTGAGGGCAAAAGGCCCCAGATTATAGAAGAAACAAAAATGAAAATGAAAATACTACATAAAAAAAAAAAAAAAAAAAAAAAAAAAAAGATCCTAAAAAGACGGCATCAAGATTGGGCTTGGCCGGGCACAGGAGGGCCAGGGGCGTCGGTCGTCGGAGCATCTTCCTCAGCTAATTGAACACGGTCATCCTCCGCGAGATGCTCGGACCCTTCGACCGGAGAAAGCGGCGCTGGTACAAATAGCCCGTCCTCTACCGAAGCTCTGAAATCCACAGCATCTAAGTTCATCGAAATGTCCGGATTCAGAGCTCGGACTTGGGCCAGGCATACGTTGAAAGCTTCAGCAGCCGTCTCCACGACCAGGACTTCCAGCTTTTCCACCTCGGCAGCGGACGCCACGAGCTCGGCCTTGGAAGCGTCGAGGTCGGATTGGGCAAGATGGAGGTCCTTCACCAGCCCCGCATACTGACCCTGCAGGGTGTGCAGCGAGGCATTGAGGGTGTCTTCTCGGGCATGACTGGCGTCAAGCTCGGTGGAGAAATGATCCCTCTCAGCAAGGGCCTTCGATAGCTCCTCCACCGCCCTTATCTGCGCCTCTTCCGCTTTCAGGCGCGCCTCCTCAGCCTCCCGCTGCCTGATCTCGGCCTCCTTCTTTTCAACCCGAGCTTTGGCAATCTCGGCTGCAGCCCTGGCGTACTTATGCTTAACAGAAGCATAAGCGTCCAACACGCCGGCCGTCTCCATTAGGTGGTCCTGCAGGACCTGCAGGTGGTCGAGGTCGGAGTCGGCAAAGGCCTCACCACTAAAATACTTGCTTGGGGGCTTCACCGCGTATTTCAGCTCCTCCGAGACCCCATCAGTCCATACCTCACCCCGCGAGTGAAGGCGAGACTTAGCAGGAAATGGGGGAGGGGGGACGCTTGTGGCAGCACCGGCGTCCGGGACAGAGGCCGGATTCTCTTCTGCTACCGAGATCGACGACGCCACGGACTTCGATCGCTTGCGCGGAATAAGATCCGTAGAGGCCGGGGAGGACGCAGCCCTCTTTTCAGCAGTAGTCGCGGCAGGCGAAGGAGCCGCCACAGCTTTGCTCTGGGAAGAGGACTCCCCTTTCTTTTTGGCCTTAGCCCGGAGCTTCTCGGCCAGTTCTTGGAAAGAAGCCTTCCCCATGTCAGGCACTACAAAAAACATAACAAACATCAGAAATGACAAGGGGCATACCAAAAAATTAAAAAAAAAAAAAAAAAAAAAAAAAAATCATACTCGGTGAATACAATTCCTCCACCGACTGTCGGATAAAAATCCGGGAATCAATAACATCCTTCTCGGCCACGTGGTCAACCAGAGCTATCACGGTTTCAACCTCGGCTGGCTCTAGGCTATCATCGGAGGATGCAAATATGCTTTGGTCTTGGTCATAATGAGCTTTCGACCAATACAGAGGAAATAGCAGCTCCACCGAGCTGGAGTCGACGTCCTTAAGAAACCACGGTTTATGACCGGGTTCAGCGTTGATTTTAAAAAAAGAGGCCTTGAAGCCTTTCCAGGTGTCAGTTGCCACATGGAAAAGCTTCTTGTCCAGTTTCCCCCGGAAAGAAACCCAACCCCTCTTTTCTTCGGGCTCCCCGGGTTGACGAGCCCGTTGGATGTTAAAAAAATAAAAGAATGTCCCGGTGGTGGGAGTACGATTTAAAAATCGGCAAAGCCGCTCGAATGCAATAATAAAGCCCCAAGAGTTGGGATGAATCTGAGTGGGGGCCAGCTGAAGAATGTTTAAGAGATCTACTTGAAACCTAGAAAATGGAAAGCGAAGGCCGAGTTTTTTGACGAAGTCTAGATAGAAGAAGAAAAAGGAGCGCTCGTTCCCTTCCCGGGCAACGCACACCGGTTCAGAAGGGCCGGGGAGAGATAAAGAACAATGATCCCGGTCCCCTAATGGGAGCTCGGCGATCTGACTGGTCGTGGCTTTTGATAGCCTGGACAGCACCCCGGTCGCAACCCAGTCATACTTCTCAGCAATATGACGTGGAATACTGACGGCCGCTGACTCCACGGATCCGGAATCTTCGATAGGACGCGGAGAAGTTGACATACTACCTAGAAAAGGCAAAACAAAAATAAATTAGAAACGAAAATGATACCTGAAGATAGTACAACGGGACGGGTAGAAACGGCTCCAACAACCCGCGGTTGGATATGCCAGCATCGTGAAGCTATTTCGTCAGCTTCCCATGACCGGCCAACCATCGTGGCCTCAGATATCAGCCAGGAACACTCCTCGCACGGGCCGATAGGCCGGGTAAGGGAGATGAGGGGCTCCGCGCGTGAAGGAAAGGAAGAGGCGGGTAGAGGAAGACTTTCCCCCCTACCCTTTCCTAAGGGCGGCTCTGAAGAAAAAACCCTAGTGGCAGTAATCCCCCGGTCTAGACTTTCGGGCTCTACAGACTCAGACCGACCTCGAGCCCTTCCCCTAACCCGAACAGAACGACCTGGTTGACTACCACCTTCTCCGCCATAACCACGGAGAACGTTCTCCCTTTTTTGTTCTTCGGTCAGAGGCTTCCCGTACAGCCACCAAGCTGTCCGGGGAGGCATACGCTGAATAAGCTCGGCCTCTTCCGGGGAAAAAGCATTTGGATTAAAAGACGGAGGAGAACCTTGATGGCTCATCCCGAGAGGATAGAATTTAAACAGGAAACCGAAAACCAAAGACGGAGAAAAAGGATTGAATAGACCAGAAGTTCAGAGAAGTTCAAGAACAAAGCAGAAGCCAGAACCCAAAGGGGAAGAAACTCGAAAAAACTCACAATAACCTACCCAGAAAAAAGAAAGACCAAGAAATAGAGAAAGAGAGAAGAAAACACAGCCAAATAACCAGAGAATGAAACAAGGAAAGTACCTGGTTTGATATAAGTTAAGGGAAGAGGAAACGCGCGAGCCACGAAGAGCAGAAATGGGAATCTGAGGAAGATGAACGGGTGACTGGTTGCAAGTTTCTCTCAAGAAGGAAAATTCAAGGTTTGGCAGTTTTCAAAATGCAAGAAGCAGAAAGTCGATGGCTTTTATAAACAAAAGAAGCAGACGGGTGAGAGGCAAGAAACTCAACCGTCAAAAGCCCAAAGGGCCCATACACAAATAATGACGTGGACGTTAAAAGGCGTGCACATTTAATGCTGATGGTGGGCAAACACGAAAACCAAGATAATGGGGCAGTTGCTCTACTCAAAGGCCGGCCAGTAAACATCAAATCAGCAGAAGGCAATGATGACACTCATGGCCTCGAGATAAGACGAGTGTTGGATCAACAGATGAAGCGGACAATGATCCCGGATCGAAATGTTCACGTGGCCGACCACATGAATACACCCCGGTTGCCCGACCTAACTCCCCGTGCAATCTCGAACTTGGGGGCAACAAATCCCGATCCACGAAAAACTGGACAAGGTACCTGTAAACGGGGAGTAAGACGATATAGAAATATTAACACTACCCGACACGAATAAAGAGGGGAAGTTCGAGAAAGCATGGGAGGAGTTCGGCCTAGAATCAAAATTATAGAACATTAAGACCAAACATTAATGTTCTCTCGGGATAGCAAACGAATGCAACCCGCGTTAACCGGGATGGGGGGGGCACCCGTGTCCCACTCAAATAAACCGGAATGCAAATTGGTGACAGAGGGGGTAACCCGGGGACCAAAAATGTCCGACCTCGGAAAAAGAACTAGAAATCAAAAACCTCAGAACAACGAGATGAACTAGAACAAAAGACGTAACCTGACAAGTGCATCCCGGCTGCTCGGAGCCCTGAACAACCGGGCTGGGGGGCAACTGTTACGGATATCTCATAAATGGGCCCAGCCCAATAACTAAAGAGCCCAGTCAAAATGACTTCAGTTATGCTCATAACCGCTTCCTTGAAAATAGGAGTGGTTTTATCAAAATATCTATCGTTATGATAACTGCCTATGTATCAAGAATATCTATCAAAAACGCATATCTTGATATCCCTAAAATAAAGGATGAATCCAACTGAGTAAGATAAGGCACAGGTACGCCTATAAATAGGGTGAACCCCTTACAAGGTACACACTTCTGAAACCCTAGCTTTTCTATTCACACAGAGCACACACACCACCCCCTCTGGCTATCATTAGCCTGTCGTATACCCTCGAACTACGTGGACTTTGATCCACACTGTGGTACGTAGGACCCCGGGATTTCACCCCGGGCCAAGTCCAACCCAACTTGTGATCTACACCGGATCAGAAAGCAAAAGTTTTTTAGAGTGGGAATGGCTGTAGCATATGATAATCGTGAATGCAATCATGTATTAATAATTGGTTGACACTACTAACCAAGAAGTCCTTATTGGGAATGGCGTCGAAGAGAGAAGGCTTGATCCAACCCTCCGTAACGAGCCAACCGCCGAGATTAACTGCTCTTACTCGGAAATTGGAACGCAGCGTATTTGCATGAGCAAAAGGAAGAATAGTAGCGGCAAAGAGAAGAAGATGGAGAAGGCATGTGAGGTTGATGCAGGTCGCCATTGGATGCCAATGATATGATGCTTCTCTCTACCTCCATATGATGTACATATTCTCAGTTATATAGGCATGAAAGTCTCTGCATCTAGAGGGAATTAAATCGTGACGCCGTTTTTTCTACTGTTTCATATTTAAGCTTCTTATCGCCAGTCAACCAATTGAAACCAGTACCGTCTTTGGCACGGATGACGAATTATACGATGCCCAAGATCCAAAGGATACAGCATCACAAAATTAATTAGAGACTACCATCTACATCTACAGTTTAAATTGTATTTTTTTCCCCCACTTTTTTGGGTTCTTGATTTATTCCTTGCGAATATATATTTTTTGTTACTTTTATAAAAGTAAAAGCGATGACGGTACGAGCACAAGTATTAGTGGGCTAGTGGGAGTGGAGTGTGTTAGGCCTAAGCTTCTTCACACGTTTAGTGGTAAAATTAAAATGGTTGGAGATGATCCAGTTGCAGCGGTGATGAACCCCATTATGGGGGGGGGGGGGGGAAGGAAATAATTTGGATTGGATTGTTGCAAGTTGCAAATCATAAGAAATGAGCAGGGAACCAGAGATGTGTTTAAAACATTAAAAAAAAAAAAGGAATTTAGCAAGTGAAGGCAGCAGTTGGGATGAAAATTGTGTTTAAACCAAAAACAGGATCTATTGCATAGATTGGAGGGCTTATCAGACACCAGAAAGGTGATGGAATCGGATGTTGATTCCTGTGAGGCAGGCCATGAGAGAAGAAGAAGGTGGTGATGGCTAGGCATAATGCGAGTGGCTTTATGAAATGTTGACCGTGGCCTTAGCAGCGGATGCCTGTAAAAGGAACCAACATCGTGGTGGGGATGGCATTGCAAGTTTTTTTTTTTTTGATATAAATGGCATTGCAAGTTGCATATCTCGATAAATGAGTTGCTATGGGCCCAAGGCATGATGCTTGGGCTGGGCAAAAATGTCATTGCATGATTGATTACGTGAACTCCATAAAACATGTTGGACGCGTAAATTGAAATCTCTCCCAGTCCTTTTTTCTTTTTTTTTTAATATGGAAAAAGAGAGAACGAGTGAGGTGATGGGATTGCATGATGGAAGATTACTTGTCAGTTATTATTGCTGCTTTTTGTAAAGAAAACAAAACGAAATCATATGACCAGGCTTTGATTCAGGTTTACTCAACAAACAACATACTAATGTGCTTGGAAGTAATTAAGGAAGAGGTAAAAATCATTGATCAAATAAAGAAGAGCATCACTGGCTTGAAGGGTAAAAAGATGATGGAATCAGTTCCCGGCGAACACCGCGGCTTTTCATTCACTGTTAGTGGAGCCGTGACCCCACGTGTTACCACCCCGTAGCCACAGTCCTGCCTTTCCACTCCCGTCGAGTTTTTTTTTTTAATAAAAAAAAAGAGGTTAAGGTGTACATCAAGTTATAGTTGTAAACATTTTTCAAATTCAATGTTATTCTGTGAGCCTTAAAAACATAGTAATGTTATCTCATTCTATTAAAACACTAACACTATCTGTTAAAAACTTGATAGTGACCGCTAACTTTTTAACAACAACAGATAATATATTTTATTTTTACACTTTAAAGTAAGATTGCACATCGAAAAATAACATTGTTCTTTAGCAAAATCTTGAAAGCAAATTGACACCTCAAACCTTTTTTTAATACTGCCAAAAAAGATACGTATACTGATATGCCTGTAAAAAGCAATGTTACATTTTATCCGCACTCTGAAAATTTAAATGCTTTTCTCATTTAATTAATATAATTATTACAATTTATGATTCGATTCTGCAAACTAATTTGTATTCATTGTAATTATATTTTATGCATAAAATATGTAATCATTACAGTTGATTATTTCATTTTGTGTGCTAATTTGTATTTATCCGAGTTTTCTAATCCTTTGCACATGTTATTGCTCATTTGTTTTCTTGTTTTCTTAATTTGATAAGAAAACCTACATTGAGAAAATAATACTGCTCAATATTTTTTTTAAAAAAGCGAAACAGAAAACATCTTTTTTAGTCGGGAAATCAACCTAAAACGTTTAGAGTGTATATATATTTATTCTAAAAGAATCCCATGCGGAATCAATGTGTGCATGCACTCGTGATGTGTTGAATGATATAACTAAATTTAACCTAAATATTATCTCTCAACCTTTTCCACCCAACTCAACCCAATTACAAAAAAAAACCCATATCACATTGGCTAAATTAATATCTTTTCTAACTTAATCAGTGGTCCAACATATGTTCAAGGTAATTCATTTTCAAAATTTAATATCACATAATTAAATGTTAAAATAATTTAAATATTATAATTGAATTCATTAAAAATTTAACAATAAAATCAATTTTGTATTATTTTATTTTTTTAATAGAATTTTTGACATTTTTAAATTTTATCTGATATTAATATTTTCCTTAAAATAAACCCTCAACGTAAATCCAATCTTCACTCAAAAATCAAATTCTTATGACGTGGCACGCTCCCAATCGCGGGATCACCATCCATCTTGTGCGCCGTATTCAGGTGACCATACCCCACTCCATGTCGTTCTTTTCTTTTTCTTTTTCGGGGTAACCGACACAAGTCCAAATCCTTTCAAATCCGTCCATTTTTTATTTCCGTCACACTGAATTTGGATTCTACTAATCACTGTTATCCTTGCCATTTCATTGTCCCCCCAAGCCCTCCCGTACCGATATCATCTTCTTCTCCTCTCTGCTAAACTTGTGGGCTGAGCTATGGCTGCCAGAGTTTCCTTCATACTGCTTCTGTGTGCGCTGCCGGCATTGGTTGCCGCCATCCGCCCGGAGAGGAACCCATTCACGGTGCAGGGTCGTGTATACTGTGACACTTGCCGTGCTGGTTTTGAGACCTCAGCCGCCACTTACATTGCTGGTACCTTTTTTCTTCTCAATCATATTCCTCTTGTTTCTTTTTCTGCGGACTTCTTTCTTTCTTTTTTTCACTTGCCTATTTTTTTCAATAACATTTCCCTGAAAATTTGCCCAAAATCAAGAAAGCTTCACCTGGAAACGCCCTGCATCGTGCATATAACGCCAGATCTGAAATCTGTAGGGCAATGTCCTTCTCACACCTTAATCCCACGACACGAGGAGTGTTGTGACCCAAACTTGCTGTATTAGGCGGTCCAAACTTTTGCTCGTTCTGGTGGGATTTATTGTCCAAAAATATTTTTTAAAACAAAAAAAAAGTTAGAGTGAAATGTGGCTGCCAAAACGTGGATGATCCCTATGATCTATTTTTTTGTTGAAAAATTGATCTCCATATCCTTGATTATATCTTTAAAATCTGTCATCTTTTTTTTGTTTTATATGAAAATCTGTCATCTTGGAATGGCGGTGCTTCGGCCTTCGGTTTGCACGGACATAATTGGAGAAAAATTGGGTAACCAGTCTTGCCAAATGCCAATTCAGTAGTAGAGATGCATTAATAGTAATTCGGATCCAAGTACGGATGGATGCAATCCCTATGATTCAAATTTTAGTTCAGATTTGGCTTATCCTTTAGTGCAAATCACTCACACTCGAGTATTTCTAGGTTAGAGCCTAGACGGGCATATATAATTTTGTGATGCATTTTTTCTGTCTTGCTCAAGATGTGGATTGTGAGAATACAGTATTCACTATGCAGGGCCTAATTATAAAGCACCAGCATTCAACTGCGTTTTTAGTTAGTTTTCTGTTCACTATGAAGTATGAACTATCAAATATGAAAAGACTTTTATCTCATAGATTTTATATGATTTAACAAAAAAGGTAAGCTGAAAACAGTGAGGCGATGAAGCGGGTGTTTTGGGTGGGTTGTTTTTAAGTGAGTTTTGTTAATGGTGGTGCACAGGTGCTGAGGTTGCTGTGGAATGCAAGGAGAGGAAATCATTAGAAGTTGTGTACAGGAAGCAGGGAAGGACTGATTCAACTGGAACATACAAAATACTGGTAGATGAGGATCATGCAGATCAAATATGTGATACCAGGGTTGTGAGCAGCCCTCAGAGTGACTGTAGCGAAGTTGCCCCAGGCCGTGAGCAAGCCCGTGTTATTCTTACCCGAAACAACGGCATTGCCTCCAAGGATCGAGCTGTCAATTCCATGGGCTTCATGAAGGCCGAGGCTGCATCTGGCTGCGCTGAAATTCTCAAGCAATACCAGGAGTTCGACAATGAGAATTGATTTCTACAAACATCTTGTATTAGCCTGCCCTCAATATAGTTATTTTGTCTTGTTGGACTTTCTCAGCATTTCGACTTTGTGCTTGCATGCGAGAACACCCTAGTAAGTTATATTACTGTTTAACTTGGAGTAGATATTGTGTTCTTACTTCTTTTCACTGCTGCTATGAACTTCTGGAGTCTATCTGTTTGTTTTTAGTATGGGGAGTTGAGATTTGAGTTTGATTTACTCTCTGCGGACTTGTCGCTCCAAGGTTGCCGTATGATACGAGGGAATCTTTATTTTTGTTACAATCATCTTTATTCCTTATTATGTATGTATCTTCAATCTTGGGTCGAGTTCTATTTTGTTTAAACTAGTCATCCCATTCTTCAATGAGGTCCTTACCCCCCACCACTCTCCTTTTGCTATTGCAAGGACAAGCCGATATTTTCAGGATCTACTTAATATATGAAATATAGACGAATGAAATAGACAAGACAACAAAATTATTAAAAAAAAAAGTGTGAATTGAAAATTTGAAATCCATGTCTTCGAGGGATGAAAATAATAAAGAATAGTAGTATATAATAATCATTAAATTGTATTAGAGATTATGGAAGAGAGGAGGAGTATGTGTATATCTGGTGCTGTTTGGGCTGTCAAGTAAGGAACATTTCGACTTTTGCATATGGGACGACTGATGGGCGTACGAATCCAATTTCTTTGTGGGCTTATGAGACTATGAGAGCATGGGACGCTGCAAGTCCCGCCAAATTACTTAATATATATCAGCCATGTGGTGCATGCTGATTAATCAGGTTAACTACTGAACATCTTCGCCTCTGACCCAAAACACGAGGTTGAACCCTATACTCACAACCCAACTTAAATTGTCGAAGCCTCTCAAAAAGGCTCGCGGATTGTCTGGAAAATTATATTTCACTTCCCTGCCGTCATCTTAAAACTACCCTGATTTTTGTTCGTGCATGGAAATTTAAACTTTTTAACTCACTTGTATGAAATAAAAACAAGTTAAGAATTGTCTCAATAAACAAAGAAGATAATGACACTCCTTCATTTTTTTTGGTTATACACTGATCTATTGATTTTTAAATTTGAAGTAATAAAACGAAGCATGAAATATTCGATGAGACCTTCGTTATGGAAATGTCTCGCTCTAATAGGGACGTTGACTCTCTGAACAGTCTATTTTCATGCCAGAAAAGGAGTCATTTTTTAATATTTTTGAAAAAAATTACGCACACTAATAGCTGAAAGCAGTTCTTTTACTTTTTTTAATATTCAGCTGTAAATTACCCTCGATTGGTTGTCTGCATATCCAGCTAAATTAGTAATACTCCCAAACGTGAACAAGGAATAGGTTTCTGTTGAGGAAATGTGCGAACTCAATCAAGCCACGAATATGGGATTTGATGTGTCGATGGAGATGCATTTCTCTTGTAACAGCAACATGTGGTGATTTTGGTAATGCCTGCATCAGAATTGCAGTTTCACGTGGCAGAATTGTGTGGGAAATAGAAATGTTGTGGTTTGATGACTCAACGTAGAAGAGGGTTAGTGATGGTAGGTATATATTATGGTGAAGGAGTCATAGAGATCCGAGGAGTGAGTGTTGGTAATTCTAAATGAAATGGCATATTCTCTAAAGCATCACCTTCATGTGAAAAGCATATTCTCTTGTTCAACCCGAAAATGACGCTGCATCACGTGATCTATCTATGGCCCTGGTTTCCTTCCGTCTTTCTTTCTTCCATATATATTATAAAAAAAAAAAATTGCATTTTGCATCATCGTGATTAGGGGTGGAAAAAAGTCAGGGGTTTGTGGCTTGACCTGTTAAAAGCCTAGTCAGGCCTGACCTGTCAGGCTAAAAGACCAGGCCAAGGCCTCTTATGAGGCCTATTTTCACTTAACAGGCCAGGCCCAGGCCTGATAAGAGGTCTTTTAAGTTTGTCAGGCCGGCCTGTTTATATTATTAGTATTAATTTATGTAATTTTGACTTATTTTCGACCTGTGGCCTATTAGCTTAATTAAATAAAAAATTAAAAAAAAAACAAGTCTTAACAGGCCAAAAGCCAGGCTCAGACCAAAAAATAGGCTTGTAACATGTCACAGACCAGGCTTAGGCCGGTATATTACAGAACAGGCCTGACTTGTTTCGACCCCTACTTATGATTGTTATTATATTTTAATGGTATTTTCATAATTTTTTTTAATTGTTTCATGGCATTATGAACCTAGCGAACGCGGGCCTTAAACGTCGAAAATTAGGGGCTAAGGTCAAAATTAAAATGAGGAATTAGCGAAGGGGTTAGGTGAGAGAGTGTTGGGGGATCGGTCGCACGTGCCGTTCACACATGTGTCAAACCCACCAAAGAAGAAGCAGTTGCCTTGTTAGGTGTTTTCTTGCTCTTTCGGAACAACCCCAATATTGCGGTCAAAAACACCAACACGAAGCACGTGACTGATTTATGAAAAATGATTGTTGGACGCGCCAAGGGTTAGGACTTAGGGGCCGGGGATGAAACATTGGTTTTGTCCCTAAGCTTCCCCAACAGTTGGTCTCAACATGAGCCATTTACTTCCCCAAACACGCCACTCTTTTAATTTATCCAACTAAACTAAACTAAACGTTCCCTTCACAGAAGAAAAATACTCTTCTCGATCTTGAACACAATAATTAGATAAAATCTTACACTTAAAATTAAAACATTCTTCAATTAGATATGGAAGAAATTATGGGTCTGTTTGGGTTGGCGATATGAGTGGTGATTTAAAAGCTATCACTTAAAAAAAAACTCAGTAAAAAAAAAGTTAGGTTATAGAAAATGATTTGTATTTGGATTGATGGTAATAGAAGTGGCGGGGCTCATGTCAAAAAGTTGAGAGCTTCTAGAAAAAAAACTCTTTGGTGGAGTTTTTTTCTTAATGAGTTTTTTTAGTTTTAAATTAAATGAATTTTAGCTCAAACCGCACTCCAAAGAGACCCTATATATATGGGGAGGAATTAACTTTAAAGAAAAAGCCATGAATTAGGGTTAGGCGTTGACAAATAGCGCGGTCCCACTAAGAAGTTGGAAGCATACTGTTTCTTTTCTGGGTCGTCGATTTTTTTTTTTTGGCATATAAATTATCGGAAGCCTAATTGGAATTGAGACTCAACTAAACTAACGGCGATTTCTCCTAAAGCGGCTTCTTGTCTTAGTCATAAATAACTCCCTTTCCCTCTTCGCATTTTCCCTCTCTGTTGTTCGTTGCAGTGAATGCTCGCTGCTGTAACTCTGTCACCTTATTCTTCAAACTCCCTCGTAATCTACTCTACAAACTTCTTCATCTGCTCCCCGTTTTCATCGCCGCCTCTATATAAGCAGGTAATCGTCATTCCTATTTTCTCCATTCCATACTTGCTCACATTTTGCTTTTGGTCTTCGCTCTGTTTTTTTAACATCTTAGGGGTACGTTGTTGCCTTTCATATTGATTATTTCCGACTTAAGACGTGATGAAAGAGCGACTATTTGTTGTTTCATTTATTTATACATCCTCCGTCTTGGTTCATCTTGATTTAGCTTCTTCATTCATATGGATCTGCGGTTTCTTTCCTTCGTCTAGATTTATTGAGTAATTTCGAGTTATTCAAATCGCGGTCAGGTTTTAATATGCCAACAATCATTCACTAGTGATGCATGATAGGAGATTATTCGCGTTATTCCATGCGTGATTTGAACTTTAAGGATGTATCTTGAGACTCCTAATAAATAAATCTAACATGAGACATAAATAGCCTTCATCATAATTCAGGCGCTAACTGACATTGCCTTGTTTTCCCAATCTTCAGAGAATGGCTGCTAAAGTCTGTCAACAGGCTATTGGAACTTTTCAGCCTGAATCGCTTCTTAAAAATTCAAAAAATCACCAAAATCTTCGGAAGAACTCAATAAGATTGATAGCAAAGGATTTTAGCAGCTGCAATAGCTTTTCAAGGGGAGCTGATCAGAGGAATTGTCGTATAATTCGATCCTCAGCTTCTCAAACGTCGGTGGTTGATCCAGTGCTATCCCCTTCAAGAAGCAGCACCAGTGACAGTTCCAAGAAATCAAGTAATTGAAAATCTACTGTCAATTGACATTTATTACTTAAAGAATTGGTTGTATATGTCTATAATTTTTTCATCTCTCTTTATGAAAACATTCGTGTTGATTGGACAATGATGTCGGATTGACTTAAAGTCTTACTTGATTGCAATAGCCAAGGAGTTAAAAGTTATCGTGGATCTTTTTAACTCATGTTCAATTCGTTTCATGTCAGATGAAGCAGCGTTGATCCTTATTCGGCATGGTGAATCACTATGGAATGAAAAGAATCTATTCACAGGCTGCGTAGATGTCCCGCTAAGCAACAAGGGCATAGATGAGGCGATTGAAGCTGGCAAAAGGATCAATAGCATTCCTGTCGATGTCATATTTACATCTGCTCTGATTCGTGCACAAATGACAGCCATGCTTGCCATGACCCAGCACCGTCGAAGGAAGGTAACAGGGATAATAACCTTCTTCAGGTTTTCAAAGTGATTATCTGCCCCACTAATTTTAGCATAGAAATCTTATTGTTTGTTAGGAAGCATGTCAGGCTCCCGAATCTTTTCTTTTGAATTGGTCTGGTTAATTAATACTGGAGTAACTTAGGACTGGGCGGTTTATACTGCCTCCACAATCCAGAAATCTCGGGAATAAGAAATTGCCAGGTTATGCCATAATATAATTGTAGCTCATGATGTAAATAGCAATATAATGATATCTAGTTTACACCATTTGGAGAATCGTACCCCTCACTGCATTATACTATTCGATGTCTTTTTCTGACCTTATTGAACCATCAACCTTTATGCAGGTGCCTATCATCATACACAACGAGAGTGAACAAGCAAGAGCATGGAGCCAAATTTTTAGTGAAGATACAAAAAAGCAATCCATTCCGGTCATAGCAGCTTGGCAACTAAATGAAAGAATGTAGCAATCTTTTCTCCAGTTCTCAGTTTTGCGATCCTGCTTTATGATCTCATGAAAAATATGTGATTGATTTTGCAATTATTTGCCCTTTCAGGTATGGAGAGCTACAGGGTCTTAATAAGCAGGAAACAGCTGACAGATATGGAAAAGAACAAGTCCATGAATGGCGCCGAAGTTATGATATACCTCCTCCAAATGGTGAAAGTTTGGAAATGTGTGCTGAAAGGGCAGTTGCTTATTTTAGAGAGCAGGTAGGTTTTCTTTTTCTGTTCCCTTTCATATACATGATTTTATCGTGATTATCATAAGTATGTTCTCCCTATTTTTGCTTTCTCATCTAATGCTCACTATGATGTTTTACATATTATATCATAATAATAAGTGTTGAAGCACGCACATAATCACGTGAAGACACATGCCTTCATTTCTTCTAGACTATTCTCTATTGTATATGTGGCACATTGTCATTGAAAGAAAAATGCTATATATACAAGGAAATCACCGTACAGAAAGCATTAAGCAATGAAACACCCATTTCATATATCTTTTTGCCTTTACTCTAGAAATAAGGAAGTTGTGTATACGTTTGAAATTAATATGGAGATTCTATATGAGTTTTGTGAATATTTAAAATGGATGATCAATCTCAAAGTTCTCTAATCTTCAATTTTTATGCTCAATGTTTGATGAGACACACGGCCCTAAGCTTGCATTGTGCTGGGGGTGAAAATATGTATGATGTTTGTTGAAAAGACCAAATTTCTGGTATTGACTTGTTAGTAGCGTAAAATATGAGGCCTGAGGTTGAAGTAATCATATAACATTCATGTGGAACTAATTCTGTTGAATCCCGATGCAGATTGAACCCCAGCTTTCATCCGGAAAAAATGTTATGATTGCTGCTCATGGGAATTCATTGAGATCCATCATCATGTATCTTGACAAACTAACTTCCCAAGAGGTGATTGGATTGTTCAAAAATCAAAACTATCACTCACTCCCCTTGCATTCACATTCAACGCGTAAAATAGTTTTTTTTTTTTCACTGTATGACAGGTCATTAGTTTGGAATTATCCACTGGAATTCCCATGCTTTATATTTTCAAAGAAGGAAGATTCATTAGGAGGGGGAGTCCCATAGGGCCATCTGAAGCGGGAGTTTATGCCTATACTAGAGTATGCATCGTATATTCCTTCTATATCTCCTCCCTTCTAGGCTCAGATGCTGATTCTGTTGGCATTGAATAAGTTTTCATGAAAGATGGGTATCTTTTGTTTAGAAAACTGTAATGGAACTTGCAATCCGCTTGAATTGGATTGAAATAAGAGCCCAAAAATAGTCTGGTTTGAAAAATTATTGGTCTCGTTTGCCCCAAAAAGAAAAATACTGGCCTTGTTTTGACTTCACGATGACAAAAATATACTTGTGTATGCAGTCATGCAGATGAAAGGTCACATTTTGTGGGGCCACTTATTTATTAGTCATTAACCATCTGCTACTGCGAATTACTTTCAAATTTCAATTATAATGTTGAAAATTAAGGCCTTTTTTTTTTTTGGAAAACCATTTTTCTGTTATTTTTTATTTATTATGCCTGGAAGACGCTGACAGCTTTGGTACTTGTTCACAGCGTTTGGCTCTTTACAGACAAAAATTGGATGACATGTACTAGAAATTCAGTAAGAGTAACACCCACTGACTCATCCCTTCTGCATTTCTGCTTATGCTTCTCTCACAATGTAATGCGTTTATTTAACATAAAACCTTTTAAATTGTAACAGGGACTGCGTTCTGCATTATCTGCAACATAACGGTATAATCACATTAAAAGGAATATAAGTAATCAATGTTACCATTTTTCGATTGATTTGAAGCTCGATTTTTGGACGTTTTAGTACAGTTTTGCACCAGTGGTTTGGAAGGCCAGTTTTAACTGTTTTGGTATTCATCACTTGTGGACTGTGGTGGCTGAGGAAGCCCGTTGTAGAAACTAAAGGCTGATGCGAGAATCTTAATACCTTCAGCCGCCCATTCTTATATTATAATTGTAAATGAGTGGCAATGTGAATTTTATGGCTGTTTTAAATGTATTGTGAAACAAACTTATTTTAGAATGTTTTTCTTCTCCATATACGATGAGGATTTACTTGTTTTCGTTTTTTCTTGATCTAAGGCGTGATAATCAGCGCAGTGGGAGCAATCGGTTGCTTCCAAGTTCCAATTGCCTCGTATTGCTTTTTCTAAGATGAGTAGATAAGATATAAACAAACACAGAAAAAGGCAGAATATACTCTTCAAGTTGCCGTTGATCATATATGAGTTCGAACTATAAGAATCTATGAACGGTCAAGTATGATTTATCTTTTGAGTTCATAAGAAGTTAAATTAGAAAATGAAGGAGCAAAAGAAAAAATGTACAATAGCAACAAATTCTTCTCTCACTAAGTGGAGTCGGCAACAAATATCATGTAACGCTTTGCTTTTGAGTTCGATCAATCCATGTTCCATGTTGTTCATAAAAATTCAATAGAGTTTTACATTATTTGTTAATGGTGTAACACAACCCTCTTCTTTTATCTGGGCTTGTGATACGTTATAAAACATTAATTTATTTTTTTGGGCCTAAAAGACATAAAGTTAACCAAAATCTAGATCCCAAACTCAAATATAACACCTTCCTACATTACAATTGTCTGAGCAAATCTTAAAAAAGCTTTAGCAGCATGACCACCAAGCACCTAAATCAACTGGTAGGGGTTGTTCTAGCTTAACTAGAGGCCTCAAATTCGAGCTCTGAGAATACAATAGTGTTTGATGGTAGAGTTTTCCGCCCTTTTGGTTCTATCTGACTCAATTTAGATTAGTTTGGACCTCAATAAATACTCTGAGTTAAAAGGAGGTAGGTCCAAAATACCAAATGCTTGTTTTTTTTTGGGGGGGGCTCCAGCATGCGATTTTTAATCTAACGCAATTCTGTTGTGGTATTTAAACCCCCTTGATGAGCCAAGAGATCCTGTCCGGTTTGGTAAATAAATACTGAGTTAAAAGGAGGTAGGTCCAAAATACCAAATGCTTGTTTTTTTTTTTGGGGGGGGGGGAAGAGGCTCCAGCATGCGATTTTTAATCTAACGCAATTCTGTTGTGGTATTTAAACCCCCTTGATGAGCCAAGAGATCCCTGTCTGGTTTTGGTATTCCCTAATTCAATCTCATGACCAAGTGTAGAGTCTCTTTCTTCATTGTCAGTTGAACCAGAATCTGAGTCTAGCTTGATTGAATCTAAAGGAGGAGCATCATATGGGACTGACGGTGGAATGTTGGCCCTTGTCCAAAAAGAGGGCATCTTCCTGTCATCCTCTCTCATCCTCTCAGCATATATATTGATGTCAAATTCAGAGTTATTATTCCCACCAAACGAAGGCTCTAGACGGTTCATATCAAACAGATCTTCCATAATCTTCTTGGAATTCTGATCATCTGAGTAAACGAACTTGATTTTATTGTAAGTCTCTGGCTCTAGCAGGGGCTTTACCATCTGTAGCAATACATTCCTTGACATCAGAAAATGGTGCAAGATATATTACCTTAGTTATCAGCAACTACAATCAAAATCAAAATATATAGATCAATCATGTGCTAGCAAGAAAAAGATCTACCACAATTACAAAAGTAGAGATGATCACAAACATTCTAACATTGTTAGGCTATTCTACAGACCACCCAGTAGATTCCTTCCGCTATGGACTAAAAAAATAGTCGCCAATAGAAACTCGACTTTTCTTCACAGGTGTATGTCTGAGTCAATGGTTTTTAGCCTATGCTAGAAGCAAAGTCGAATAAATTGATGTATGATTTTGGCGTCTCACTACATGCCAAATGGGCGGGTTTAACCATGAAATGAATAACGCAAGATGAAAACTTGTATCCAATCCATCCCAGAAGACAACTCGAATCCTGTGCCTAAATTTGAGACCAAGTAGCTGAACTATTTGCAAGTATTATTTCTCACAGCAACATAACTTACGTACAAGAAGCCGCATAAAATTCAAAGTGGAGAATTTAAATTGGCTAAAATTGTAAATGAAACACCAAAGTTTTGTGCGAGTGAGATCCACTTTTCATATCACTCTGACATAGGATCTAAAATTCTCGGCATATTTTCATCCACTTATGCTGCATTTAGAGCTTCAAAAACTCAACACAGATGAATCATAGTTATAGATTTACCTTGAAGAATGGTTCAAAGAACTTGGGTGGATTGTAAAGTATTGCCAAACCCAATCGTTCTGGATATTGGTCTTGTAAGACATGGGCAGTTTCACGCGTCACCTTCACTGATATATGTGACAAATTGAAACCCTGGAAGTCAACTAGCCAGATCATCTGTTGCTGTTCTGCTGGAAGATTTAAGATAGCATTCTCCATGCAGTATACCAGATACTTGATCTGTCCTTTTATTGATTCTGAGTTCTGCACCCAACAAAAGAAAAAAAGATAACTCAACAAATATGCATAAAGCTCCTCTTAATATTGGCGAAAAATCAAGCTTAGACCAGGTTCGATTGCATGCATTCACCATTAACCAAACTTTCTAATCTAACAAGCATTTGATGTAATTTTCAAAGATTGACGTAAAAGGGGGCGAGCTCTGGTTTACTTGATTGGACATAATTTATTTCTAAATATGGCCCTCACTCTCGTGCCTTTCGTTTTGGCTCCTACCATGCACATTGTAAGAATATGAACATTATATCATTACGCCATCATCGACACTAGAGATTAGAAGTGATCAGAAGAAACCTGTCGACAAGGTCTCATGACAAGGACTGGTCTCCCATGCTTGTCAGTAAAATTTGATCTATAAACCTTCCCTGTCTCTGCTTCATTGGCTATATCTTCCTACATGAAGAATATCAGAAACCGATTAAAAGCTTATATCACAAAATGTCACAAAAGTTCCAGATAAATGAGTGGATAAACCAACTTCATTTTGTAATAAGCACTATTAAGGAGAACATTGTTTGTGAAGGTAGAATTTTGATCAGATAAGGAAGTATAGCCAAAGCAAGGCAAGAGGATCAAATTGAGCGCTTATAAAGTTTACTCAACCCTGCCCTTGTTTTCTGAATATGAAAAGAGATGGGTTCAAGGGAACAGAGGTAGAATATATGAAACACCAAGATAACAGAACATATTACTTAAATTGTTAGAATATTTATTCTGTTGTAACAAACTAGTTGAGTGACATTATCTTGTTAGTTAGTTTGTTGATGTAAGTGCTTAGATACACTTTTATGACTTGGCTCTCTGTCTATATAAGAGCCCCGTACTGTACATATCTTTTACTAATGAGAATATTATTCTTTCCCAGATATCTTTTTTTCTTTTCCTGTTTCAATATTGTATTATGGTATCAGTTTACTTTCCCAAACACTTCCGCCTTTTCTGACTTTCCCTTTCTCTTTCCCTTCGGCATCGAATACATCGATCTCTCCTTGGTGTTTCGATTTGCCATCTGATCTGATTTCATTTGATTGCTGTGATTGTTCTTGATTTTTTTTTTTCCGGCGATTTTCAGATTTCTTTCTCGCCTGGAGATCCTCGACCTTGTTCTTCCAATTTGCCATTTGATTCCCATTCGATGGCTACCGAGAATTCTTCGTCAGTTTCTTCTCAAGCCCTGACTCAAGATCCATCTAATTGCTATTATATGCATCCTAATGAGAATCCTTCTTTGATTCTCGTTTCTTCTCCTCTCATCGGCTCCAATTATCATCATTGGGCCCGCGCCATGCTGCTTGCTCTCATGAGCAAAAATAAACATCAGTTTGTTGACGGCACCTTGCAGCCTCCAGCGGTTTCAGATCCCTTGTTCCCAGCTTGGCAACGTTGCAACACCATGGTCCTGACATGGCTGCTTCACTCGATTTCTCCCTCAATCAGTCAGAGTGTTATCTGGCTTAACCGTGCCGTCGATGTGTGGAACGATTTAAAGGAGCGTTTTAGTCAAAGTGATGCATTCCGTGTTGCTGAGCTCCAGGATGAAATGTTCCTCATCCGACAAGGTGATTCCACCGTCTCTGATTACTTTACCAAATTGAAGATTATTTGGGATGAACTACTTAATTTCCGTCCCATTCCTGCTTGTTCCTGTTCCTCCAAGGAATACTTTCGTCAAGATTACGTTATAAGGTTTCTAAAAGGGCTGAATGACCGTTTTTCCACTGTCCGCTCTCAAATTTTACTAATGGAACCTTTGCCTTCCATTAATAAGGCTTTTTCCCTGGTTGTTCAACAAGAGAGAGAACTCATGGGTGTCTCTGAGCCGACTGTATGCCTTGCTCGTGCGGATTCTACTTCCACACACCGGTCTGCTCCTCCGCCCAAATATCCTCCTAATTCCAAGGTGTGTACTTACTGTGGCAAACCTCGACATACCGTCGAAACCTGTTATAAGAAACATGGCTTCCCTCCTGGCTACAAGTCTCATACGAAGGGTTCTGTGAACAATGTGGTAACATCTTCTCCTAATCCTTCAGCTGGTATTTTATCTTCAACGCCTACTACAGCTAATACATTTCTAAGTCAAGATCAATATAACCAATTACTTGCTCTGTTACAACCTACACAAACTGTTGATTCTGGTCCTGCTGCCAAACCTGTTACCACTCCAAGTATCAACCAACTATCTGCACCACATTTGATTCCAAATATCAATTCCCAGCGTATGTATCATACCCTTGCCTTTGATTCCTCTAATCATTGGATCCTTGATAGTGGTGCCACTACACATGTTTGTTATTCCTTAGCTTTGTTTAGTTCATATTCGAACATTTCCCCTATTCGTTTAACTTTGCCTAACCAATCTGTCATTACTGCTAGCATATCTGGCACTATCAAAATTAATGCCTATATTACTCTTACTGATGTCCTTTATGTTCCAACTTTTCATTTCAATATTATCTCAGTCTCTCAACTGACTCTTGATCTTTCCTGTATTTGCCTTTTCTCTGCTTCTCATTGTCTTATACAGGATCCGAAGACATGGACAACGATTGGTTTAGCTGAGCTTTCTCAAGGCTTATTCAAATTGCGTAGTCACTTACCTATGGAAGTTAGTGTTAGTTCTGTTTCCAAATTTGTTTCCCCTTTCGATTTGTGGCATTTCAGACTTGGCCATTTGTCTTCTCCTGTTTTGAATGTTTTGAAGCAACAATGTCCTATCATTTCCTGTAATTTTTCTGGTGCCTGTGATGTTTGTCATTTTGCAAAACAGAGAAAAACTCCATTTCCCATCAGCACATCCAAATCTGTTTCCTGTCTCTATATGTTACATGCTGATATTTGGGGGCCTTATAAACTTTCCTCAATACATGGCTATCGCTATTTTCTAACTGTTGTTGATGACTTTACACGTTATACTTGGGTTAGTCCTTTAAAAGCTAAATCTGAGGCTCGAAATGCTTTACAATCTCTTCTTATTTTCCTTGAAAACCAATTTGCTCACAAAGTTAAAATTGTTCGCACTGATAATGGAGTTGAATTTCAAATGTCTTCTTTTTATTCTTCCAAAGGGATTTTACATCAAACTTCATGTGTTGAAACCCCCGAGCAAAACAGTGTTGTAGAACGCAAGCATCAACATATTTTACATGTTGCTCGAGCCCTACTGTTTCAATCTCATTTACCTTTGTCTTATTGGTGTTATGCTGTGTCCCATGCTGTCTATATTATTAATAGACTTCCCACTCCAGTTTTAAACAATCAATCTCCATTTTTCTTACTTCATAACACACTTCCTGACTATACCCAATTTAAGGTGTTTGGTTCATTGTGTTTTGCTTGTACCTCTTCTGCCCATAGAACAAAATTTGACTCCCGGGCTCACAAATGTGTTTTTCTTGGTTTTAAAAATGGCACTAAAGGATATGTTCTTCTTGACATTCATACCCATCGCATTTTTATCTCACGGCATGTCATTTTCTATGAATCCATTTTTCCCTATGCCATTGGTTCATCTTCTTTGGATTCTGTTTCTATGCCCACTGTAATTAATTCTGATGATCTTACTCCTGATGACCTTTATTTGCCCTCTTCATCACCTTCGTCTTCCCCTCCTATTTCTCATTCCTTGTCTGAATCTATATCACCCTCTCCCCCTACCCCTGCAACTGTTTCTAGTCCCTCTATACCAGTCCCTTCTGTTTCAGTTCCAGATCCTACTATTCGCAGAACTATCAGGGTTTCAAAACCTCCTACATACTTAAGTGACTACCATTGCTCTCAACTTACTTCCACACCATCGGTTTCCATGTCTGGCTCCTGTAGATATCCTCTTTCATCTGTTTTATCTTATGGTAATCTCTCTCCTTCATATAAACATTTTGTTTGCTCCATTTCTATTCTTCCTGAACCTAAAACATATCGTGCAGCCATTAAACACCCTGAATGGCAGCAGGCTATGCAATCTGAAATTAAAGCTTTAGAGCAAAATAACACATGGATCTTGACTGAATTACCTAAGGATAAAATTCCTATTGGTTGTAAGTGGGTGTTTAAGACTAAATTTCATGCTGATGGTAGTTTAGAGAGATATAAAGCCCGGTTAGTGGCAAAGGGCTATACTCAAACTGAAGGGGTTGATTATTTTGATACTTTTTCACCAGTTGCCAAAATGACTACAGTTCGATTATTACTTGCTGTTGCTGCTTCTTCTAATTGGTATCTTGAACAACTTGATGTCAATAATGCGTTTTTACATGGTGATCTTCATGAGGATGTTTACATGTCTCTTCCTCCTGGTTTTTCTCCTTCGCATCCCAACCTGGTTTGTAAGTTGCAGAAAAGTCTCTATGGTTTAAAACAGGCCTCCCGCCAATGGTTTGCTAAATTGTCTTCTGCCTTGCTGTCTTGTGGTTATAGTCAATCCAAATCTGATTACTCTTTATTTACTAGAAAGCATGATGCCTCTTTTACTGCTCTCTTAGTTTACGTTGATGATATTATTCTGGCTGGTACTGATATGCTTGAGATTAGTCGCATTAAATCCTTTCTTGACAACACATTCAAGATTAAGGATCTTGGCAAGCTCAAATTCTTCCTTGGTCTTGAGGTTGCTCGTTCTACTGCTGGTATCTCTTTAAATCAACGCAAATTTGCTCTTGATATCCTTGATGATGCAGGTTACTTGGGTTGTAAGCCACTTTCTACCCCTATGGCTCGGCATACTAGATTGTCTAAAGATATTGGTACATTACTTACTGATATTGCTCCTTACAGACGTTTGGTTGGGCGTCTCTTGTACCTCACAACCACAAGACCTGATATATCTTATGTAGTTCAGCAATTGTGTCAATTCACTCATGCACCCACCGATGTACACTATCAGGTAGCTCTTAGAGTCTTACGCTACATCAAGAAGTGGCCCGGTAAAGGAATCTTCTTTCCTAGTTCTTCCTCTTTACAATTGCGTGCTTTCAGTGACTCTGATTGGGCTGGGTGTCCAGACACACGTCGTTCTTTATCTGGTTATTGCATTTTTCTTGGTGATTCTTTGGTTTCATGGCGTTCTAAGAAGCAAACCACTGTTTCCCTTTCTTCGTCTGAGGCAGAATATCGGGCTATGGGTTGTGTTGCTTGTGAGATCCAATGGTTACTTTATTTACTCACTGATTTGCAGATTCCTCATCCCTCTCCTACAGTACTTTACTGTGACAACCAGTCTGCCATTCATATTGCCTCAAACCCTACCTTCCATGAACGCACCAAGCATCTAGAGATTGATTGTCATTTTGTTCGAGAAAAGGTTCAAGCTGGGCTTATTCGACTACTTCCGGTTCGCAGTGCTAATCAACTTGCTGATATTTTCACTAAACCCCTTGATCCGCAACCCTTTCATGGTCTTTTATCTCACCTTGGCTTAATCAATATATACACCCCAGCTTGTGGGGGGGTAACAGAACATATTACTTAAATTGTTAGAATATTTATTCTGTTGTAACAAACTAGTTGAGTGACATTATCTTGTTAGTTAGTTTGTTGATGTAAGTGCTTAGATACACTTTTATGACTTGGCTCTCTGTCTATATAAGAGCCCCGTACTGTACATATCTTTTACTAATGAGAATATTATTCTTTCCCAGATATCTTTTTTTCTTTTCCTGTTTCAATATTGTATTACAAGACACAAAAAGAGAGGACATACCCGAATCAGCTACCCATACAATATGTCTATGATAAGCATGTTGGACTTCAACATCTGTATTCGGCAACTTTTTTGTTTGATTCATTTTGAAACACTTTGTAATCTACTGTCACATTTCAAAACGTGCTAAAATAATTAAAAATCTTATTGGAGATCTTAATTAATGAAAGAAGTTAAAGATTGATACTTAATTTGAATTGAAGAGTTTCATTTCAACTTGTTTTATGCTTCTACTTGGAGTTTGTTATAAATATCTTATTTCACATTTGAAATATTTGTTTAAAGACAGGCTTTTTCATAGTGCTGTTTACTTTTTCATCGCAGGCATGAAATATATTTTTTTGAAAAAATGTAAGAGGTAAAGTGAAGAGAAGCATTGACTCACCCAGCGGATCTCTTCTGGTTTGTATTCTGCTCTCCATTTTAAGGTTTCTTTCAACGTTTTAGCTGCCTTCTTGACATTCCAATTTCTGGCTCTTAAATGCCTAGAGATGGATTCATCGGAACAATAAATCAAGGCCTTACCAGACAATGGCCCTATCAGCCTTCTCACCTCATTGATCTGCAAGGAAGCAAAACATCATAGGTTCGAGCTACTCTAATCAGAACATTACAGAGAAATAGCTTCGAAGCCCAAATATCAAGGTGAGGTGAGAAATGTGCTTCCTGATAAAAACTATATGGACATACCTTTGCCTGTTGCTCTTGTGATTTTAACATATTCCCACACCCATTAGTGGCAGGACCGTTTGGATCCCCGCTCATGGTGTTCGAATAAAATCCTACAAGTCGTTTAAGATTGCAACAATAATCAATACCGATTTTTCCAGCATTTTTTCATCTTCATTCTGAATAATTACAGCGTGACGGCGGGCAAGAGTGAACATTGCTATAATTGTATACAACAGCTCAATACGCCGACTGGCTGTAAGTCTTATATAATAACTAACCACTTGTCAACCCAAAAAGAAAAAAGAAAGGATAACCAACTTTAGAATCTGCATCAATAAAGTCGCAAATCATTCAGTGGTGAGATGCGGTCAACTTTTTAAAAGCAACAAACTGAGCAACTACTCTGTGGCATATTGTTAAGAAGATTAAATGCAGAGTTCTGATCCCAAGTGCCGTCAATTGACTGTTTGGCAAAATATAGAAGATAAATTTTAGAGAAAATCATACAGGAGTCGGGTCCCAATGAAAAAAAAAAACTAAAAAATCTCATAGCAGATTCTCTTATCTCCGTAGGACTACATTGATATTAATTTGTGAAATTACTTCCTTACACTTGGTAATTAATAAAGAAGCATTGGGTGGGGAATCAGCATTTGAGATCGAGGAATTTCTGCTCGCAGTTGCGAGCGGTTGTGAGGAGATGGGGGAGGTTGGTGCGGTTCTGGATCTCCATTGCGGCGGTATCCCAGTGTTAAAGCTATGGCGTTTGACGGCGGAAGCCAGGAGAAGGTCATCCCACGTGCCCAAAGTTTGATGGTGTTGATAGCGGTGGTGGTTCTTGTTGTCGGGATTATGGTGGTGGTGGTGCTTTTGGTTTCTCTGCTTTTCATTGGGAAGGTTTAAGAATAACTGCTACTAATTACGAGTACTATGTTTCCCTGGACTCATTTTTCTCGACCCTCAATCCCCCTTCAAGATCCTCTCAGCAAAAAAGAAAAAAGAAAAAAAGGCTCTTATATCACTTTGTGTGGTTGGTACTGCATTTAAAATTGTGTTGATTGTATCAAATAATCATCACTGTTGTGGGAGGGAGAGAGGAATTTATATTTTCTGAGCAATGATGTTTACTTCTTTAGTAACTGATGATGGATGCTAAATATTTTGTAAGATTCTTGAATCTGCTTGTTAATTCAAGAAAGATTCCACTGGTACACAATGGAGCTCAGCGTATTATGTGAATCAAGAAAATATTCTTTATAAGAACCCTTTGTTGAAGTATTGGAAAGAAGCTTGCACACTTTCCTGAATGCATTCACATATCCTGATAGGACATTTGCTTCCACAAATACCAAGGTTGGTTACAAATTGATATTGGTCCTTGAATTTTCAGCATTTCCATTGTCTGTCTATTACTCGAGCAAATATGATGAGGTTGTTATCTTCTTTTGGCGTAGAATGCTTATGGTGGCTTGTTACATATGAGAAGAATATACATGCTCATGAAGTGCTATCCATGGTAGCAAGCAAGGGGAAGAAAGAGACCTTGAAATAGTGATATTATGTATCTTGCAAATTAATCATGTATTATGGAGTGCAACAGCCTCCAATAATGAATTTTTATAAGTTTGTATGAGTTATACATTGACAAGTTTGTTCACCTATTTTGATAAGTTTATATACTTATAATGATAACTTATACATTAATAAGTCTATACGCCTATTTTGACAGGTTATATAGTACCATTGACAAACCTATCTATATTAACTAAATCAGCTCTAGTTGATAAGTGGATGTGCTTATTTTGATAAGTCCTAGAGTGCCAATTAACAAGTACCTATACTCAATCATATATCATTATATATCATTGCTTCCCTTTTCCTTTGTTTAATCCATGGGGAAAGAAGGAAATTTTACATTCAGAATTAATATTATGCAGTCAGAGAGTTTTTTGATAGGGAAATCTGCCATAGGAATTTTTGGTAATTTAGAGGCCCTCTTAAAATTTCTTTGCTCATATAATAACAGCTGGTCCTTAGTCCGATCGGCCGAGCAGGCATTTGACAGATGAGGATTAAAAAATAACCGATCACTATAATTTCTCCAGCAAAATTTGTTGTGATCTGCCAATCACATATTTTCTAGTTAAACGATGACCTGTACCTAGGAATAATCGCCGGCGGTTACCATCTTCTAATTTCTAATATCCTGAATCAAGCCTTTAATGAAGCACTAATCTGAGATACTGTCGAAAGTAATGTTAGAAGTAAACAGATCAACTCACATGCAGGTGGCAAAATTTACCAGGCGAAAAGATGTGAGATAGCAATCTAGAAGATGACCTTAGAGATCATCGCTGCACGTCTCATTATTTCTTATTCAATTATTAACTAGCCTAATAATCATAGGATGCTTTACGTCCATCCAAGACGATGAAACAAATCATAAGCGAAACGGTATTCAGTCAGAAACTCAAGTGAATTCATGAGTTACCAAGTAATTGACACATGGAATCAAACGGAGATTAATGGAGCAGCCAAAAGCAGAGAGTCAACACAGGACAGATTGAATAAAGAGAGGGGACAGAGAATCGGGAAATAACCTGAGAAAGCTGAAGATATTCCTATCTGGTGACCAGAACAGCAGAGAAGGTACGATTATTTCGGGGAGGAAAGAAGATTGGTCAGCCTTCTCCACGAAAACAAGGATAATGTATAATGCCTTCGTTCCCTTTTCTATACAACGAAGTTTAAATTTCCAGAATTTTTAAATTTGGTGCCATCGCAAAATGACGTCTCAATCACGTTCCCATGTTCACCTAAAAGTCTAAAACACAGAAAACTAAATAAAAAAACAAACAGAAACCAACGTGCAGATATTTCTACTTGTTTGTTTACAGTGCCGTATGCCTAGATATAAAACATGGTTGATTTTTTTTAAGGAATTAAAAAAGTTAAATAAGTTATTTAATCATTTCATATTTTGTGTATTTTTAAATTATATTTCAGTTTATTAGTCAAACTAATTAGTTTGAAGAAAAAAATAAAAATAAAAATGCTCTAAAGTAATTTAAGTAGCTTCCTTAATTTCTTCAAGAAAATCAACTATGTCTTATAATTAAAACCAGACTCCGTGAATCCGTCCGACCCTATTATACAACCCCAATAAGCCAATTGATTGAAAACAATTAGTGAGTATGAAATATTTTTTTTTTTTTCTGAGTATACCTTATTTACATACCTTATTTCCTACAGGTAAGTTTGGAAAAAAAATAGAGTAAATATAAGTAATACTAGATTTTAATTAATAAAATATATATAATTAATGAGGGATAAAAATAAAAATAAAAAAACCTATTAAATGTTCAAGAAACTCTTGTTGGTTCTTAAAAAATAATAATAAAACAATTTAAATTTTGAGTTCTTATAAAAAAGATTGAAGAAGTATCATTTTCATGTAAGTTAGTAATTTGATTTTTTTTTTTTAATTTTTGAATTACCAACTAGTTCCTGAAAAATTATTGAGCTCGTTAAATAAGTCAGATTAAATTTCCTTTAAATGCAAAACTTAAACTGATTCTCACCGAAAAGACTAGAAATGAGGCTTTTATTTAAGAAAAACAAAGCATTAACCACCGGAATGAAATCGACGTAAATATTAACTTTTATTTGTTTTGTTAATTAATAATCGTGTCTTCTTCCCACTTAAAATTTGGGAGATCATCTCATTTCCCCTTTCATAATTTGGTGGGGCTAGATCGATGGACCCGCTAGAACATATTATCTGATGTTGGGCCTGGGCACTCGATAAACTTCAAATTATATTCCTAATGAAATATTTTAAAATGAGTTGAAATTCGCAATTAAAATTCTACAGCTGTCATCGTGTTGCTTAGAATATAATTGTCTTTAGTAAAATGATACATATGTTTACCAAAAAAAAGATCTGCCGCTATCACAATTTTTCATAAATTTCTATTCATCATAACATCACAATAAATTATTTTTTTCCTTGAGCAATAAAAAAAAAAAAAAAAAAAAAGCGCTACCTCACTATACTTGCACGTTGACCATTCGCATTCCTGGAGTTGTTATCATAAAATAGTAGTCACGTTATCAGATCTCAATACCATCAATTAAATTCATTCACAAGTTTATTGTGACAACTAATATAACACGTGGATATTGATGCGTATCGCAATTTATAATATAAAAAATAAAGCTCCAGATTACATATATTTCAAATGTTATCTAATTGAGAAAGAGATATTTAATCTGACAGAATGAGATATTTGACGGAGTGTATTATTCATAGCAAGAGCAAGGTGTCACCCCCACAATGACCATATAATACATTTGATAGAGGAAGGATTCAATTTCACAACGAGATCCCTCATAAATTAATCTTACCGAAGAATCGAATCAGCAAGATCAGAAAATGACGTCAATTTGATATTCTTCATCCCCCACGATCAAAAGGTGGGACCCTTCTTCAATGACTTTGGACCCACCCTCGCTTGCTCTGCTGAGATGCTCACAAGGCCTTATCTCAAATCCAACTTGAGCCCTTTCACCTGCACCTAACATCACACTCTCAAAGCCCACCAACTGTTTGATCGGATTCCCCCACCTCTGTTTTGTATGCCTTGTAAATAACAAGACTGAATGCTTCCCCTCCATACTTCCATGGTTTTTTACTCCTACCGTCACTGACACGGACATGCTTTCGCACAATTTTGCACCCATCTCTGTTACTGATTTGATGCGAATTGTCTCCGAATTCTCAACTATCAAATAAGGCCACGATTGATTCAATTGAAGTTTGTTTTGAGTGACAGAGACGAACTCGTGCGAATATCTAGAGTAGCTTAGGCCATATCCGAACTCATACACCTTTGGACCCGTGTAAAACCGGTAAGTCCGTCCCGGATACCCCGAAGCTGGATCAGCTCGCATCCTCATGTCTGTCATTGGCACTCTTATGAAATCTTTTGGGTACCAAGTCACTGGTAATCTTCCTCCTGCATTCACAACATCAAGCACACCATTCAAATTTTCTTCACCAATCGGCTAATTAATCAAGAAGATATATGCATTCAAATAGAAAATTGACCTGGGTTGTGATCGCCAAAGATAATCTGTGCAAGTGCGATTCCTCCAGCTTCTCCGGGGTAACCGGCCCAGAGGATGCCTCCAACTTTGTCGTTATACTTGGCCGGAGAAATGTCAAGAGGGCCACCGGAAAAGATCACCAAAATGACAGGCCTCTTGGAAGCTTTAGCAACGCTGTGTATGAGTTCCAGCTGCTTACCAGGTAAGTCCAGGTGAACCCGATCACGATCTTCCCTCTCCTGACTTTGATCCAAACCCATCATCAGCACCACGTAATCCACCTTCGCCGCGATTTCCACGGCCTTGCCAATCTGAGCCGAAGAACACTTGACGCCATCATCACAACCGGGGTGATAAATGGAGTTCTTAACATAGTGCTGAAAGGCCTGCAATGGCGTAACAAGTTTACAGGGAGGGCCTGCATAGTTTCCTAGGAGAGTTAAAGGGGAAGCATTGGCGTTAGGACCTATGAGTGCAAGGGAAATTGTTTTAGGGAGTGGGAGAAGCCTGGCAAAGTTCTTCAAAAGGACAATGCCATTTCTGGCAGCTTCAAGAGCTAAAAACTGATGATCTTTTGAACACACTTGATTAGGACCGATCGTGCCGAATAAGAGTTTGGCTGGATTCCCGTCCAATAGACCCAGCCTCATTCTTATTGAGAACAGGTTGTGAAGTGCACGATCTACTTGAGTCATTCTTAGTTTTTTCTGCGCCACCGCTGATTTAGCATACTTCGTCAAGTAATCACCACACTCTACGTCCATTCCTGCACATGGTTCCTTCCCATTAATTAATTTCAAATATCCTATTCATCGATAAATTTATCTAATCTACAACTCAATTAAAACTCAGCTGAATATAAATACTTGTCCTTGATATGCCCAAATCTGAATTTGCTTTATCTCTTAACATCGAAAGAAAAAAATGTGCCAATTTGAATTTTGGGATCCCAAGTTATAACTAAAGTGTCGCATTCAATTGGACCCATCCCTCTGAAAAATAGTACCCAATCATAGACCCGCCCCACTCTCGCGTTTATAATAAACAAGTTGATGGGATGGAGCACAGTAACCGGTTAAAAAAAATACTCTCACAACCTCACCTGTGATAGTTTGGATCCAGTGAGAGGTTGGTGAGATGTGTAAGTTACAATGGCCTTGATGCATAAATAAACGACACCCCACAAAAAGTTCCACAGGATGTGGGGGGGCAAAGCATTGATCACATGAGTAGGGTCTCGGATAATATTCGCAGCTAAATAAACTGACAAAACACTGTTACAATCATCCTACATTAGTTGATTCTCTACACATGATTATTCCCCCAACCCAAGTGTGAAAAGTTGCCAAGTTGATCACAAATTCCAAAAAAGCAGCCCTACATAGGCTATAGGATAAAAATTTAAAGGAAAATTGATTTCAGGGCCCAAGTTAGTAAAATAATTACAAAAAAGGCCCAAGAAACATTCACATGCCTAGGCCTTTTCTGACATTTTTTTTAAAAAAAGTGTACGGATATAGTTGCTAATTGCTACTGATGTAGTTGTTAATTGCTACAGATGTAGTTGTTAAAATGTAGTTGTTAATTAGACTGATTTAGTTGTTAACGGGGACTGATATAGTTGTTAAACGCTACTGATATAGTTGCTAACGCTTTTTGAAAAAATGCCAAAAATGGCATGTGAATATTTCTTAGGCCTTTTTTGTAATTATTTTACTAGCTTGGGCCCTGAAATCAATTTTCCCAAAATTTAAACACATAATTATATCACTAGCTTTCTTTAGTAACCTTAGTATGATCAAACGGCAAAGAAGGCAGGGAGTGTACCAGCCCGAAGGACGTCGGCCACAGCATCCTCCGCCGATTTCGCATATCCTTGATTATGATGAAGGAGTGAGACTGCGCCACAATCGGAAGTGATGTACCTGATAGTTCCACCCATCATAACGGTCGAATTAAAAAGATAGTATGAGACACTTGTCGGTGCTTTCCTAATATTTACGGGTATTATATTTTCTTAAAAAGAACCAAAACTTGAGGAAAAGGCAGATGATTACCCATGAAAACCCCATTGTTTTCTGGCCGTTTTAGTTAAGAGATTGAAATCTGCGCAGTTTGGAACACCATTCACTCGGTTATAAGCGCACATTATCCCACTTGCTCGTCCTTGCTCTATGCAACTCTGAAATGGAGGCTGATATGTGTCCGCTAAATCTTGCAAAGTGACCTGAAATGTTAAGTTTCTTGAGTATCCTAACTAAAAGTAGCGTTAGATCCAGAATTGGTCTCTCTAGTTCTGCTCAGTTCATTTCTACTCTATCTTCGCATATTGAAACGAAATTAAAGTTGGAATGGAATATACTACAGAGGAATGATCTTAAGTGACTGGAATGCTTAGTGAGTGGTCGAATTATAAAATACAAAACCTGACGTTCCAACTTCGAAGGATTTATTGCGAGGACAAAACAAGAAGGTGAAGTAAGAGAGGAAGCTAAACAACCAAGCCAAAGACGGTAAATACTTACGCGAGCATCGAAGACGAAGCGATTCACACCCTTCCAGTTATCCAAATCGTAGGCGGTAAAATGCTTGCAACAAGCAGAAGCTTGAAGATGACCAGTGAGTTTGCCTCCTTGGAAGGAATCGCCTTGTACCCCCCTCACATACGATACAGCGTACTTGGAAGTAACCTGTGGGTCTTCGCCGGCCGTCTCTTGCCCTCTCCCCCATCTTGGATCCCTAAAGATGTTAATGTTCGGAGCCCAAAATGTCAAGCCCGTGGCCTGCCCAGCATTATAGATTGCTCTCGCTTCCGCTCCAATGGCCTTAAGCCACACACACCCATTCAAAATACGCACAAAATCGCATTGACTGAGAGTGATAGAGGAACTAACTGACCTGACCGATTCTGTACCAGAGGTGGGAATCGAAGGTAGCAGCGGAGAGGATGACTTGAGGGAAGCTAGTAGCAGAAGTAATGGAGGCATTGAATCGGATTCCACGTCCGGCGTTGGAGACACCATGTAAGGCCTCACTCCACCATTGGTAAGCGGGGATACCGAGGCGAGGAATGGGAGGCGCGTCGTTCACTAGTTGAGCGAGCTTCTCGTCCAATGAGAGGCGGGAAACAAGGTCTTGGGCTCTTCGAGACACGCGGAGCTTGGAGTTGCAAAATGGGTAGGATGTGGTGGCTGGATTGGACGGGTCACAGGCAAAAGGAGGCGGCGACTGAGTGAACTCGGCAGGGGCCAGCGCTTCAGAGAGCAGAAGCAAGGACGCAAGGAAAATGGCTGACAGCTGCATTTTGTCAAATGACTATTGGATACCAATGACAACTACGTCCCAGTGCCGGTCCCCCTTATAAAGACTTGCGACTTTCTCAGTTTAATCATCAACGGTATTCGGATTATTTAAAATTTATTTAATCATCTTTATTTAAGATAATAAAGACCAAAGGATATTCCCTCTCTCCTTCTTATTAAAAGATACCAATTACTAATATTTTTTATTCTTATTATAAAACACTAATTTCTTTAACTACCCCATTTATTACTATTAACTAGTTAATTTATTTGATTTTTTTTATAAAGCATTTGCTTGTTTTTAAAAGGTATTAATTGTTTTTTCTATATATGTCAATAATTAATAAAAGTAGTAGATGAAAGTATAATTTTGAAAATTATTTAAATTATAGGATAATTTTATTGATTTTAACAATTTTTATTAGTTTTTGAATATAGTTCATTAATATCTTATAATAATAATAGGAGGGAATATCTACTTTACATTTATTTAAGAAGTGGCCTGTTTGAAACCTTTTAAAATCTAAATTTTAGAATTTATGAGATAAATATATTAAATTACACAAAACCTAGATTTTGTACAGTTTCCAATCAGTAATAATTAACGGTGTAACATGATGTTAACTGTTCACCTATGTCAATCAAGTTTTAGAAAGTGAGAATGAGTTTGGCAGAGCGTTTGACCCATCAATTAATGGTTGGTTATTTCGTGGGTTTAAACTCGGGAGACTGTGACAGAAGAATATGGAATGTTTTATTTCCTTAAAAAAAAAAAAAAAAAGTATAAGATTATAAAAACTGTTATGAAACTGAAGAATTCTAGAGAGAAGTCAGAGGAAATTCTAGAGAGATGAAATCCATTCAAGTATAATGAATAGTTACAGGATACCTCTATTTATAGAAGGATGCAAATAGTAGATTACTATGCGTATATACCATGTCATCCTGTATTTGGAGATTATAGGTCAATGGACATCCACATAATAAGAATATTCATAACACTCCCCCTTGGATGTCCATTTATGAATGTGCCTCGTTAAAAACTTTAACTAGGAAAAACCCAGTGGGATAAAAACCTAGCCAAAGAAAAGAGTACAACATCCATTAATACACTATCCAGTGCTGCCTCATTAAAAACCTTTCTAGGAAAAACCCAGTGGGATAAAAACTCAGATAAGGGAAAAAGAGTACAGCGTGTATCGTCTCCCCCTCTTGATTACATCAGTGTTACTCCCCCTGATGACTACATTGCTTCAATGTCTTTCTGAGCATATTATTCTTTCTGTCATCAAATATTCTGTTAGAAACGCCCAATTTGATTGTTCATTATATACCTGCAAGATCTAAATCTGTCAAGTAAAGTCATAATAATCTTTTCATAAATATATATGTGCATATAGAAATTCAATAAATGTTTATTCAGATAATGATGCTATATGCACTATCATCTTTTGGGACATATGTGTTTCTGGCGCCTTATGTGCTTCTAGCACATACAAATATATTGTGGCTTATGATCCTCATTATCATTCATTGCAGCATATGCTATCATAGATATTATTAACGTCGACTTCATTTTCAGTCCCATCGGATTTCATTCATAATTTATTGAGATCTCATTATATTCACATATATTAGGTACCTAGGTCTCTCTTGGACCACAATACACTTTTCTTGTAATATCTCTTCTGGAGATAACATCTCATCAAAAGATAACTCTTCTGGAGCTTTACTTAATTATTCTCGACTTGATCATCTATATTTTATAGCTCCTTTTCTCTTTCGAGGATTTTTATCTTTATAACCGATGGACCAGCAACGCTTCAGGCGTGCTTTATAACAATTCATATAGGAGCATTTGCAGTTGGGACATGTGACTTTGTCACTTTAGGTCAGTAAATGCTTTTAGCATTTGATTAGCTAAAATCTGCAAATGAATTATCTTTTAAACTTTTAGTGCACATTTCTTTGTATGAGGACCAATATGAGCCAATGATAATTCATTTCACTTTATCTTTACCCAATCTGCTTATTTTTCTCCCCCTCATCAAATCATCAATTTTCTTTGTATATCCATCTATGTGCATTGTAATAGATTAATAATCATTACACATTTAAAACATTTCAAGATGGAATTAATCTGGCTTCTGACCAAAAGCCAATTATACAGGGAGAATTCTGTTGACTTATATAATCGCTGCAAATATACACAACATATAAATTTTGTTCTCATAATCATTGATCTATCCATTCATGGATACTTTAATACATTATTTCCGGATCATTCAATCTGGAAATTACGCGCATAATATATTGCAAACTTCTGGTTGCAAACATCACTACAAACTTTGCAAATTTATAATCTTATATGTAAACTTTCAATTTGATATATTTCCAGAGATCCATTTCCAATAATTAATTCTATCTGAGAACATGCAGCACATAATATATGACTCGGATGATCAAACAAGTCATGCCAACATTTCATATGATTTATCATCAAACCTAATATTCATTTTGGGGGAATCAACATAGAAACATTCACAAAGAATTATCACATAAATATTCACACTTGATATATATCATCATTCTCCCCCTCAAGTGTGAGACCTTAAAAATTAATTTATGGAATTTCCATACAATATTCCATGATAATAGCATATATGATATCTATTTCATTAAAATTCCACATATTTCTAAATGCATTATCAATGCATAATTTTGTTACTTCTGGTAACAAAATTTCCATTTTCCAGAATCAACAAATATATATTAAATACAAAATCATCAGGTGTATCTTTGCAGATTTACGAGCGCAATACTGTGTAATCACAGGCACATCACTGTGGAATCACAGGCGCGACAACTCAGATTGTCATATACATATAAAGTCAAAAAGATTCCAGGCTCGTGCTTTATAGGGAGCAAATCTGAGGCACATCACTGTGGAATCACAGGCGCGACAACTCAGATTGTCGTATACATATAAAGTCAAAAAGATTCCAGGCTCGTGCTTTATAGGGAGCAAATCTGTAGAGATTTAACAGGACTACGCAAATCTGCAGAGATTCAATAGGATTTAATTCAACTATAAATAGAGGAAGGCAAACGAACATGCCTCACAAACACTCAAGCATCTGATAATATCAACTACCAGATACTCACACATATTTCTCTAAATTCTATTGCCATGGCAGGACCAAGCAGTTTTATCCCAGTTTCTGATACATCCGAAACAACATTACTTGATGCTTTGTTGTATGATGATCAGCATAACATGTCATTTACTTCTTTGTTATCTCCTAATCCCTTTGAAATGTTTATTCCTCCTTCTACTATTCCTCCTTCTGCTTCAAATGTACCTACTTCTCCCCCTAGAACAAGTGTTCTTCCTCAATCTACAAGGATTGAAGGTACAACTGAAGCAGGTTCATCAAGGAGGCCTGTTAAGAGGTGTAGAACTATGGCAGAACTAATGGAATCTACCAATCCAGTTCAGCCAATAGTGTCGGCAGTTAATCAACCAGCATTCACTAGCCAGCAAACTATCATCAGTTTGCCAGCAACAATCAGCCCGACAACAACAATCAGCCTGCCAACAACCACTAGCCAGCCAGCAACAATTAGCCAGCCAACAGCTACAAGCCAATTAACAACTACTAGCTTATTGGAATGTAGTTGCTGTCATGTTTTACGAGAGATCATACATACCAACGAACTCCAGTACCATAAACTTGAAGTTCACGGAAGAAGAACAGGTATGATTACCCATGCTGTTTTATTTGAAAAAGTACAAGATAAATCTTATAATACTGACAGGCTTCCAATGTTTGATTTCACAAATAAAAATTTTGAAGAAATCAAACAATTTCTGACACAGTATTGTATAGATTTACAAGCATCAGGATATATCTTGATGCGTGATCCTGTATTAGCCTATCATGAGGTTCTCTGTGTTGGTTCGGAATGGGCTATAAATCCAAATGACCTCCATGGAAGTTCATTTCAAACCAACATTGAACACTCATTAGGCAAAGGAAAACAACCTGCAGTAAGTATACCCTATGATACTTCATCCCTTAACCAGGGTGAATTATATAGGTTATCTATGGAGCAACGAGAAAGAATAAAGAAAACAACGCTCCATGATTTAAGAAATTATTTTCACTTAACCCTTGATGAAGCGAGTAAACAATTAAATATGTCTACTCACACCATACAAAAAATCTATCAAAAAGGAGGGTTAACTGAGTGGCCACACAAGAAGCTCAAGAAACTTATGACGCAAATCTCGATATTACGAAGAGCTTTGCCTCATCTGGATCCCATCTCAAGAGAAGCAAAAGAAGAAGACATTAAATATCTTCAGAATGAGATGATTAAAGTTTGTAATGATGTTGAGCCACTCGCAATTAAACTTTGTTGAAATAATATTTCCTTTTGCTTAATTATTTTATTTATGAATATTCTTTTCTCGTATTTATAAAAATTGTTATAATCATATAAATCACATAACAACCATAATAATATATTTTCTTTATTCACTTCTGGGAATGAAGTTGGATAAAAATTCATGATCCATAACTCACTGATTTGTTTGATCATGGCAAGAAATTAATCCACAATATTGCTACTACAATAGCAAATTGAATATATTTATTTATAATATCAATCATGATCATACAATCCCTTGTCTCATAATTTAAGGGAATATTTAATGCCAAATATACAATTTTGAGGCCTTTATACAACTGATAACATACAAAATTTATGGATCAAATATTGTTTCATAATTTGTCTCTTGTTATCAGGCTAACTTGCCTTTTGGCTTCAGGCAATCTTGCCTCTGAAATTAAGGCTATCTTGCCTCTTGGTCTCAAGCCAATTTATGCCTCATCTCTCTATGGCATTTTGATCTCATAATATATATGGCCTTTTAACAGTTTATCTTCAGAATAAATAAAATATAAACATAATAAAATAAATAGATGGAACCCACTAATATGTATATATTAGTGTCGTTGCCATAAATAATAAAAGGGAAGGGGGATTTATATAAAGCAGTAAATAAATAAATAAAAATAAAATAAATGACTGGAAATAAACGTGCTAAATAAATAAAAAGAAGATGAAATAGGAATGAGAGTAAACTCACAGCGAGACCTATCTCATTCAAAGGTAAGAAAGAAGATGCATATGCAAATGTAAATATATAAAGCAATTAATAAATAAATAAAATAAAATAAATGACTGGAAATAAACATGCTAAATAAATAAAAAGAAGATGAGATAGGAATGGTAGTAAACTCACAGCGAGACCTATATCATCCAAAGATAAGAAAGAGGATGCATATGCAAATGTAAATATATATATAATATATAGAAAGCAGTAAATAAAATTTAAATAAATGGAGTCCACTATATCAGTGTTACCACCATGAAGAATAAATAAATGCATAATAAAATAAATAAATGGGGCCCACAAAGTGTCACCACCATAAAAGATAAATAAATGCTGAATAAAATATAAATGGGGCCCACTATAGTGTTGCAACCATGAGAAATAAGTAAAACAGTAAATAAATAAATAAATAAATGGAGCCCACTAATATAGTGTTGCCACCATAAAGGATAAATAAAAATAAATAAAATAAAAGTAAATGCATAAAAGTAAATGTTAGTAACAATAAAAATAAATACGCACAAGTAAATGTTAGTCACAATAATAAAATCTCAAATTAAAAAACTTAAAAGAAAGAATTAAATCTAGACTTCTAATATAGAATCAAATTAATAATAATAAAGACAAAGTTTGATTTTTTTTTTTTTGGGTACTGTTTCTACCGACAGTTTTAATAATAATTTTTTTTTAAAGATCACTGTTTTGTCGGCAAAAACAATGATCCTCCTCCTTGTGCAATTTTCGCCAAACCTGTAAACAAAAACCAGCAGCGTTGATTGATGGATATGAGTGTGCAAGCATATTCCAAGAATAAAGCAATAATAATATAATGAATTGGAAAAACATGAATGGGAGTGCGCATGCATGCATCAGAATCTTTCTTTTTCTCTACTTTTTTTCTCTCTCTCTTTGTCTCCCTCTCAACCGTGACTCTCTCCTTTTCTTTTTTTTTTTTTTTTTTTTACTTTTCTATTCTCTCTCACCTATCATTCGTTTTTCATTCTTTTTCTTTTCCCTCCTTTCTCTCTTCCTTTTTCTCTCACCGTCGGTAGCCCCTCCCCCCTCCTTTTTTTTTTTTCTCGCTTTTCGCCCAATGGAAAAATCCTTAATGCCCAGACGGTTCATGAAACACTGTGCCACGCTCGATCCAACTGAAACTTAAAAGAGTCAAGACCGATGATCCTGTCAGGGCTGGAGACGCCGGAGAAGAAGAAGAAGAAGGGGATGAGCTTGCTGAAGGAACATGGCTCACGGTACTTAGTGACTGTGATTATGGGGAAGTGGTAGGGGCTGACATGCTCAATGAAGGCGTCGGCGGCTTAACAGATCCTTGGGCATAGCTAGAGAAAAGAGAAAGCTTGGAGTTGCAGGGTTAACCGTGAACCATAAACTTTGGATTTTATGGTTAAAGAAGAAAACGCAGATCTGAAAAAAAAATGAGAGGTAGAGAAAAAGAAGGAACAAATCCCTGGCACCCATCCGAAGAAGAAGCTCGTCCAGAAACTGGAAATCTGCAGATCTACGGGATGAGAAGAAGATATCAGCAATCGTGCTGATAACGTGTTATGAAACTGAAGAATTCTAGAGAGAAGTCAGAGGAAATTCTAGAGAGATGAAATCCATTCAAGTATAATGAATAGTTACAGGATACCTCTATTTATAGAAGGATGCAAATAGTAGATTACTATGCGTATATACCATGTCATCCTGTATTTGGAGATTATAGGTCAATGGACATCCACATAATAAGAATATTCATAACAAAAACATTTAAAGTTTTAAAGAAACAAATCAACAAAAATATTCTCCCTCTACCCCTCTAGTACTAAATATTTATATTTATTATATTTACACACTCTTTAAATATTTAAAAACATAATTAAATTACTTTAAAATATTTATATTTATCATTTTTTTAAAATTTTTTTACCTAACTTATAAGTTGAAATATGGTTAAGCAGTAAGAATTCATATGTGTTTTATTCTGAGGAGCGCCCAACAACAACTGTTTTTTTGGGTACAAAAGTGACTATATGGTTATAAATTAAGTACAAAAATATCATTTGATCATTAAGTTTAAATTTTCTTACTGATTAGAAGATGACATAACTTCAAATATGTAAAAATACACATCTGGTTTGACTAAAAAAATATACAACACCAAGTTTTTTTTTAAAGTAATAATTTTATTTCAATTAAAGAAAAATATACATATAATATTTACAGCTTATTTCCCTCTACTTGCTTCTAACGTGTAATGGGGCTTTGGTGGTTTACAATAAAACCATGCTGTGTGTATTTATCCTTTATTTACTTTTTTAAAACCTCTCTGTCTACTTTTCTGAAAAAACCTTGGTGAAAACAATTGCAAGAAATTATAAGTTAAAAGGCGATGGTGCCTTTCTTTTTTCTTTTTTCCTTTGTTCTATTATGGAGTAAATGAGCAAACCTCCTTGATTCATCAAACCAGTTGAAATTTCGGACTTAACTCCCATCCTTTTCTTTATCCTAATTGTTGGATTGAAATCTGAACGATTCAGATTTCATCTTTTAGAAAAATATTATTCTTAAATATTTTTTAATATTTTTATAAAAGATGTAACATAAATTGTTAATATTTCAATCCAACGGCTAAGGTAAAAAAGAGGATGGTAGCCTGATGTGAAATTTCATGTTTAAACACCCCTGACCCCACCTCAAAAGAAACAAAGGGCAGTGAGAGTAAGCCATTAATTCAATCCCCAATTTGCCGTGGGCTTGCTATTTGGGGTGGCCTGAATAATCCATTTTCCTGACTTGCAAACAAAACCAAACATACTTTTCACTTGATAGCATTGTTATCAACAATGTCGGTGGGATAATGCCGGTCAGATTTATTAACTGGGTAATTATTCCTTTTTGCAGATTTAACATTTCACTTCTATTCATGTAATTTGATGGTGGCATACTGCGACAGAACCATGACTCCACCTTCCCTTTTTAACAAATATTCGGTCCTTATTGAAACAGAACCTCCCCTGGAAAACCCATTAAATTTAAAGGAGAAAGGTTCATCAAATTTAATTTGACTTACTTCTAGGAAGATGAGGTTTATGAATGTTTTAATTTTAATTGTTTAAACTGAGCACATAGTATTCATGTGTGCGAATGCAGATAAACGACAGAGCATTGCTAAGTAAATATACCCGTGTTGAATAACTCTTAATGCAACACACTTTTCCAAAAAAAAAAGACCATGAAAAGCGACAGAAACTTGGTAAAAAGACAGTACAAAAACAAGGATACGACAGATCGACGGGAAGGGAAGAAAACCGATAAATGATTTCCCCAAAAAGAACCATACGTACCAGTGTTGTTTTTTTTTTTACTGGATAAAATCGTAAAGAGAGAAAGGCTTGACAGAGAGTTCATAATTAGACTAGGAGGAACGTTTATTATAGTGTGTTTACATTAGTTTTTTTGATGGGATTTTATGCTTTACTCACATTAGAAAATATTTTTAGCCAATATAAAAGAATAAACATCTTAAATTATTTACTAAATAATATCTCATACTATTGAAAATATAAATAAATAAATGTCAGTATTAATTAGTATTTTTTTGTCACTAAACATGAATTATTACAGTACTACTCAATCCACAAAACTAACACTTAATTGAGCAGCATTTCACCTATCTCAAAACAAAATGATTTAATAAAATAAAAAATATATAATATGAACCTTAAAAAATATTTTTTAAAAAAACACATAGATTTGATGCAATTTCAACTAAGCAAATAATTTATTATAATCTATTTTTAAAAAATTAATTCATTATAAAACCACAAGATAACTAAATAATAAATACAAACAGATTAAAATTAGTCATTAATCACTATCTACGTATATGGGAAAACATTTTCTCATGTTGTAGAAAAACAATTTTCTCATGTTAGTGTATATATTAATATATGTATATGTAGGTCCCACCATTTCATGTGTGTGTAGGAAACTTTTTTTCTCATGTAACATGAGAAAAACAAAGCCCCTACATATATATAGTTATCTATTATTAAAACCCAAAACTCTCCCAAAATCATAACCCTATAATTCTCATTAACCGACACAATATTACCTTCATTATAAGGAAAAAATATGTAGAATAATTTTCATAAAAGGAGTGTGATGAAAAGAACTGATTTTGAATACCTATTTAACCCTTAAAATGAAGATGAACAATGTCAGAGCCCGAAAATGAAAGAAGTTTTGACGCCTATGAACTATCTCATGCATACACAAAGAATGACAAAGGAAGGTGGAGTGTATTTGATTTAATACCCCCTTCCACATGCAAGCGAGCCACGGCCCCTTCAATTATTATTATCATGAATAAGAATTTTACTTTCCTCTCAAAACCTAATAAATAATGAACCAAACATTGTCCTACTAAAAAAATGAGTATAATTATAGAGAGGATAATAAATTAGGTAGGGCCAAATTACCAGTCAAAATAAAATATTATATAATACATATATAAAATACCCCTTCTGATTTTTATTACAAGACACCAATTAGAAAGTGTATTTGATCCTTTTTATAAGGTATTTGCTTGTTTTCAAGAAGCATTAATTATGATTTTTTCCCACATATGCTCTTAATTACTGAAGGTAGTAGGAGAGAGTAATAATTAATATGATATTAGAGTTTAATACAATTAGTAAGAGTAATTTTGATAATTACTTAAATTTTAAGACAATTTTATTGACTTCAACTATTTTTATTGATTTGTGATAATTATTAGTTTGTGTCTTATAATAAAAACCAGTAGGAATACATAAGATAAATGAAAGTCAGTTGGGAAGGCCCCAACTGGCCAACACACAATTTACCCACCGGTTGTTCTATCCCATGTTCGTAATATAAGATAACTAAGTTGATTTTGTTTTTAAAGATAAAATCTAATTTTTATATTTATCAATTTTTTTTTTCTAATTTACCCTTATCAATGTTTTCGCAATAATAATTAAAGAAGAGAGTGAATAAGAAATTAAAAAATATGATTATGATATTTTAAAAAATACATGTCATATTAATTAATTTACCTAACCTTTTTAGTTTAATTAAGTTAAATAAACATATCTTATACTAAGAATTGGAATAAAATGGTAAAAATATAATGAGAATTGTTTTTCTTTTACAAATGAGGTGTTTTAAAAAGCCAATTCAACTTGGGGCTGACGGTCTGATATTAAAAAGGAGAAATAACGGAAAACAGCTTGAGGAATACCCCGCTTATCCTTAAATGACGATATTGACATAAAGTTTAGAAGGTTACGTACGAGTTTTGATATATCAACGTCCTCCCCACCAACACACACACACGTAAAAATGAAATATATTATTTAACAGCTGGCAATTCCATTTTCAGGCCCCAAAAGGCCGAAAGACAGAGAAAAAGAATGGGCTACTAGCCCAAATGTTAATGGCAACGTGGCCCGTATGGATTCATGGGCCAAGCAATCTGAACTATACTCATTCTCATTTCCCCCTGGCCACCTGCTGATCATGATGTTGGACCTACTGATGTTAACTTGGATGAATCTCTCCTTAAATATAAGTCAATATTAACTTTTTTTTTTTAAAGACCTACAAAAATTAAATAAGTTATTTAATCATATCATATATTATTGTGCGTCATTAGATTATACATCATTTTATAATTTAAGCAAAATAATTTGAAGAAAAAATAATAATAAATATACATATTTAAAAATAATTTAATTAACTTTCTTAATATTTCTTAAAAACTCAACAACACTGCAGCTAAATTGACGAGAGAGACTATTAGTTGGAATGTCTCATCAAACAAACGGTCATAACTCCACCTCCAAGGCAGCTAACATCTTCAAAATTCAAAACTACTCACCTCGATCGTTAGTTATCATATTAATATTTAAGAGATTATCTTCTCACCAACGCAACCCGTGTCTGAAGGGAGCGGGTAATGTTGCATCCAATTAGAATAACTTTCATAATTTCTAAATCGTTAGTTGGGACTACCTGCATGTCGGTTACTAAAAAATGTGGTGTTTAATCCCAGCAAGTAACGATTTTTAATTAAGTCATACTAGATAAATAAATAAATATCCATCCAACACTGCTCAATCTGTTAATTATGTGAACCTGTTAGGGAAGATATGAGCTTTGAGTGACTCGTGGCACATCCCATGCCATACACACGTAGAAAAGGAAAAGAAGAGGCAAGTGTGATTTGATCCTTCCACCCCCATGAATTCACAGCATTGTGCGTTGGATATATTAAGATAGAACCACGCGATTTTTCTTGCCTAGTCTGAATTATTACATACTAATATATTAAAATTTTAATTCAGTCTTGAAGTCGTGACAATGACCAAGGCATATGAGAAGGATGTTTCAATTAATTAAGAAGTACATATACTGCTAACTGTATCGAGTCAAGATTCAAAATTTGTGTTTGTTGATACAATTTTCCCCGAGGATTAAGCATGTCATGTGCAGGAAGGGGTAACGTGGAAAGGGAAAAAAGAAGGTCAAGAAATGAGGGGTGAGCTGAATCAAAGAGGCATTTAATTTGTATTGCATCTTTCACTTGGAAAAACGAAACCAGATACGCGCACTACAGCCCCTAATTCATTGAAGGACACGTACGTCCATTCTTCTTTGGCCTGCCTCCCATTCATTAATTCCCTCCCGGCCCTTTGCTTAACTTGTACGCATGCAGTTTCTTCCGTCAATTTTATCTCATCAGTCCAAATAAATAAGTGAAACATATGCAGCACTTCGTGAAAATCACCTCCAACGAACCTTACACAAATTACTGATACCTGCCTCAAAGTTTAACTTTCTTTATTTTATTCAAGGATTCCTCCTGGCCTGTCCGGTAATGGAGCTATATATTACCAAAGTTTCATTGTTTATATGACCCCACTTTATATTGTCTATAAAAGGACAGCCTCTTGGAGATGGATAATTACTAATTTCAGGCACTTGGCTTGCTAAAAATAACGAGGATAATGAAGGCATGTATTTTTAAATTAAGTGAAGGTTCGTGTCGATCCGTGGACTTAGGTAAAAAGGTCCCAATTAAATAGAAACGCATTTAGGTTGGGCGCGGCCTTGAAGCTTATCATCACCAGTACTCCCTTATCCTCATATCCTTAATCTTAGCTTAACTAAAAGTTAAATAAAAAAACCCCACAGTCATGAACAGATAAACTACTTTAATTTCCCGTTGATCTTTTTGTTGTCAGATCTCAAAGTTTATATGCGCGTAGAGTTCGGACGGTGGGTCCCCTGGCGCGCACCATTTTTGAAATTGATGGAAGCACTCGGGACGTAAAAGGCAGTGACTATGTAATTATTGATTGGGTCTCCTTTTTTAAACCCAGATTATCGTTAATCCTGTAGTGACATATTTTTCTTGTTTGTCCACCAGTTGATAACGTCATCAATTAAAATATTAACGTATTCAATTTAATTGATAACGTGGGATTCATTTGGATATTACCACCTAATTCATTCGTACATATATAGTTAATATTATTGTGGCGTACCTATAATTTATAGCAGATATGCACGCCTTTTAATTTATCATTCAAGATTTGTTTCTCTTAATATAATTGAAATCGTGAACGTTTATTCATCATATCCCATATTCCCATTTCACTATTGTTGTTTATACAAGCTTTAATTCAATTATATCACGGATTACGCCCCCCCCCCCCCCCAAAAAAAAAAAACACAAAAGATTCACATCAAGTCCTGCTCTTTTGGTTCCCCTTGGGCTGTTTTGATTAACATATGTTGGGTGGAACTCTGGAGGGAGGCATGATTAAAAAAAGACTATACTCTTCTTTGGGGACCCCGCCATTTAATTAAAATCCAGAAATAGACATTTCACGACCAAATATATTATATTTGGTGGTTAGTTTAATTTCTCAGTCACGCATTTCTTTAATTCATATCATATTCGAGGGTCGAGACAGTGATCCCATCATCCAGAGATCACAAATATATTCAATAGTCAGTTGCGAGGCAAATGGAGAGATTTTTATGAACTACGTACCAATACTAAATGCAAATTATTCATAATTTATAATACACGTGTATGCCATGGTTTTTGTAGGATATTATTTTAATGATAGTGGCTTTGTAGTATGAAAGCTTCCAATTAAATGAAAGGCTACTCTAGTGTCAGCACCTTAAAGTGTTTTTGAGAATGTTATTTTGATTATTTGCATTATCCTCTACATTAATTAAAGATAGAGGGAATAGATGATACCAACAATTTAGGCTATAAGAACTTATAAACAAGTATTCTCAAAGGCATAATAAAAGGGAACCCATATCCCTATTGAGAGCTCGGCCCATATAAACTGTTCGTATGAGATTTTGGTAGTTTGGATTTAGTTTTTTTAACTGGTAATTTTTAAATGAAAAAAAAATCATTTTTAGACGAGGGAGTAGATGATGCAACCAATTTAAGTTGTAAGAACTTGTAAATAAGTATTTTCACAGCTATAATAAAAGGGAGCTGTTATCCCTATTGAGAGCTTGAATCATATAAACCGTCTAGATGAGATTTTGATAGTCTAGATTTAGCTTTTTTAACCGGTAATTTTTAAATTAAAAAAACATTTTTTTAAAAAAATGTTAATTAAAAAATTATTTTTGTCTTAGATTCTTTACTTATTAAAATAATTTTTAAAAAAACCAAAAAAATATACCTAGACATTCAAATCCTATTTGAATGATCCAGATGAACTGAACCCTCCAAGCTCAAACTCATCCAAACTTAGATGAAGTGAACTCTCCACACTCATACTCATCCAAAGGACGATTGGATAAGGAGGGAAACGGTTCATAACAAAAGGCCCAAGGTCTAATTGAGCGGATTACAATGTGAAAGGTAAAAATTGGGAGAAGGGGTGGACAAAAAAAGGGGTCAAAGTCAGGTCAAAAAAATAAAAAGCAGACCAAAGGCGAATACGAGGGGGAGCAGAAAACCAACCATGGTTAAGGAAACGGGGAGATCACGGTGTTACAGATCGGGAAATTCGAGGGAAGGGTTCCATTCCAGGGGCCCCACCAGCCACGTGGTGAGGCCTCGACCCAACCACCTGTACACCCCTTCTTCTGTTGCCACTTGCCATCCAATCCTTTTTCATTTTAATTCCTTCTGACTCAATTCAAATTATTACTCCCTCCGATCCTAATTATAAGATATATTTAATCAATTTTGGGGAAATTAAGGAGGAGAGTTAAATTAATTGATTTCACTCATTTTCCTAAAATACCCTTATATAAATTTTCAATGACATTAACATATCTCCCCCACTTCGAATCTTCATCTCCATGCTTTCTAATTAAAATGGTAATCTTACTATACATATACATATATGTGTACACATATGTATATATGTATGTGTATGCACACACATATATATCTAGACCCCAAAAAAAAACACACATGCACCCCCACACTATAGATACACACACATCTACACACAAATATAAATCCCTACATCCCCACACACATATATACACACATCCACACACAAATATACATAAATACACACACATATTTATATAATGCGTGTGTATGTTTATATGTGTGTGTTTTATTTATATATATATATATATATATATATATATATATATATATATATATATTGGTAAATTAACGTTAATTCATTGATAAACAAATTAAAATCCAACAATTTAAAGTTTTATTGACTACAAAATTCTATACACGTAAATGCATTTATTTACAAAAAAAAAAAACTAAACACACTTGAGAGAATAAAATAGGGGTGTTTTAGAAAGAAATTGACAAAAAAATTAAATTTTGTCCTATAATTATGACTAAAATCAACTCCCAAATGTTATCCTATAATTAAGACCAGAGGAAGCATAATATATTCCTATGATCCTATAAAAGAAATTACAACAGTTTTTATGAAGATTAAGGAAGACATTATATTTCATTAACTCTACTGTAAAATTTAACAACTTTTCAACTCAACTCTTATTTAATATTTAATATATGTATAATATTAAATAAAAATAAAGTCAACACAATAATAAAGAAATGGTTAACTGGTTCATTCACCTTAAAATTTTAATCAAATGCTTTATAAATAGGGGGAAAAAGTTTATCATTACCTTATACTTAGTATAGAGGGCCAGAGAACTACTTAATTGTTTATTTCCTAAAAATTGCCTTGCATCCCTAAAGCCATGGTGAACCTAGAAACGAGGAAGAGAAGTCAAGGTCAAGAAAAAAAAAAAATACTGTCACTACCCAAATTTATTTAAAACTAAATGCTCATTGTGGATATAGCTTAATAACTAAGTAATCAGCAAGTAACCATTTGAAGACGTTAAAAACGATGTTTTGTAATAAACTGATAAAAAATGGCCTCAGGCTTAAGTAAGCGAAGAGGCGGTTGAGTGGATCCCACACGCCACAGCGTTGCACACGGATTTCATTTCTATTTATTATCGTTGGCGGGGTCCCACCTCCTAATTTCCCTCCATTCCCAACTTGGCCCCAAAACCTCCGTCAAGTCACTGGGCCGTTTGGCTATATAAGGGTCGCCTCCCCCACCGATTTTCCAGTCTTTTCTTCACTAAGCGTTCTCTTCTTCTCAACCATCTAGCTTCACTGTTCTTCCAGTATTCTGAGGCAGCTTCCGTTTCTTCATCCGTCTCCCTTCTGTGCTTTTCCCCTCTTTATCACAAATCTTGCGGTCCATTCACCCTCTCTGTTCAACTCCTCTGTTGTTCCTTCCCCTTTTCCATCGTGTCCTTATGGAGCTTTTTAACAACGATGATCTTAACTTCGTTGACGACGACTATTACGACGTCCCCGACTTTGAGGACGATGACCCTTTCGCCGACAAGCGCTCTCGCAGCAGCACTGTTTTTCATTCTCCGGACTCCGACTATGAAGATGATTTTGACGTGGTATAAATACTGTTTAATTATCGGCTTTAACTCAGACATCGTGCGTTTCATCCATCTATTTTGCTGTAATGGGTCTGGTAATGTAACAGAGTCAATCGAAGACTGATACTTCTGCTCTGGAAGCCAGGAATGGGAAAGATATTCAGGGAATTCCTTGGGAGAGGCTTAATTATACCAGGGACAAATACCGTGAGACTCGACTAAAGCAGTACAAGAACTATGAGAATCTCTCTCGCTGTCGGGATGATCTTGACAAGGTTAGTTTTTACGTAGCTTGTTACTTAAACAATCTCTTTTCCCCGGGCGACAGGAATACAAAAATTCCTGTGAATCCGGCGGATCATTTTTTATCTTTACTGGCAGTGCGTTTGCCTTAACTGGCACATATCTAAACCTTTTGCTTATCAGGAGTACCTTGAAGTGAGGAAAGGAAATTCCTTCTACGACTTCCAGTTCAATACAAGGATCGTTAAATCAACAATAGTGCATTTTCAGGTAAACTTCCTTCGCCTCTACAAACCATGTGACTAGTGTTTTCTTTTGTCCATCTTCTTTCTTCCCGCATTGGGGTATCGAGCTGATTTACATTTTCAACTCATTCATAGTAAACTCATATTCCAACTTAATCTGATGCTGCTATTGTGATACTCTTACTGCTGTGATTTTATTTCAAGGTTCTATTTCTCTTTTAAGAACTTTTAATCCAATGATTTGATCATTTGTTTCACTAAAGCGAAATATTTCATTCTACAGCCTAATGGCATAAATTTGACGGGGCTATATCTTGCGTACTTGATGAATTTTTGTTTTCAAGCCGCGAATCTGGCCAAATATGATGTCAGACCATGACAATTTGGTTATGCAGAATAAATCTGGTCTTATATTTTTTGCAGGACCCAGTCTTTGGCCTCACCTCTGGTTGATTTCTGTCTCTGACCAGTAGTTTGAAATCACCAAGAAAAAAATCTTCTCTTTAAGAGAATCTAAATCACAGGACTCTGGAATTTTACAATTTGAAAATTCCGTCCAAATAAAGTTTGTTAACTAAGAGTCTAGTTTACTTTCTCCCGAGGCCACTACAAAACCTTGTTCTTACAACGTGTTCTGACTTTTTCACAGTTCACTCCTGCTTTCCAGTTTACATCAACAGCACCCAGAATATCAAGAAGAAAAAAAAGATTCTATGTAAATTTTTGCCTTAGACTGAATTTAAGTCGTCTAATGGTCTTCTGAAAATCTTTCTCAGATGACAAGGAGGCTTACTTTTGAGTTGCACGCCCTTTTCGCGTTCTATTCATTATTAATTTTCTAAAAAGATTTCATTAATCTTTCAAAAGTATTATTCCAATCCGTGCCAGATGCTTTTTTGAACCGACAAGATGGTTTCAAGTCAATTTAAGGATATGGTTTCGTCAAAGGGTATCGCTTGGCGTTTGTAAGATCAGGGACCTATTGTGTGTGAGAGAGAGTTTTGCATCTATATGGCATGCTTGTATGATATATATTGATGTACAAACGACCAACTGGCCATATTTCTTTGGACCTGAAGCTTTTTAACTGCAAACCATCCAGTCTTTTAACTTGATCACCGATGAAAATAACTACCTAATTAGTTTCTAACCAGAATCTTAGCAGTTTCCTGCTGTATTAACAGTTGACATACCCAGTTCTTGCAATACTCTCCTCTAATCCTAAATATAAGACAAAGAGTTGACTTTTTTAGATATATTAAAAAAACTAATTAATTTTTTTAAAAATATTTATATTTATCATTTTTCTTCAAATTATTTTGCCTAATTTATAAACTGATATATAATTTAAGGATACACAAATAACTTATTTAGTTACCTTCTATAAAAAAAAATATTTAAGACCTGTGGGAGTATTACAGAGCGTATTGGTCCTTCCATCAGGAGATAAATGTTGATTATTTGATTCTCTGCATCTAGTCGATAAATTTAAGCTCTGGCGTCGTTATTGAATACTGCTTACTGCACTGTATAATTATGGATTTCATGGATGCTTCCCATCACCATATCTGTAATTTTATGCATTCTGATGGACTCATTCAATTTTTGTATTCATTCACTTTTGTGATTCATTTATATTTAGGCACGTTGATTTTGCATTTGAGCTATGGCTGTATTTGTGTTTGTAACATAATTATTTAATTTAACCTCTTTGTGCATTTAGGCTTGCTATTACTCTCTTTATGTCAGCTTTTAAAGCAGGTGGAAAGTGAGCGGCTTGGCAGGACCTTTTTTTATGGTATGATAGGATAATATCTGACCACATTTAAGAGGGCTTTAACAATATCTGTAATTATCAATTTATCCTAATCAATTGAGTCTCATCCCTTCATGGTGGACTGCGCAGTTACAGAATCTTTTAGTCCATCAGTACGCCTTTTACTGACATTAAGGGTGCTATTTGAAGTTCATTTCATTCTCTAGTTATCTGTTGCCTGGTTACCATTATAAATTATTTCTTTTCGCATTCATATATATGGCGATCACTTCTATGCCAATTTTTTTGTCTGCCGATCTCATTATTTTGATGTAGTTCTTTATTATGCTTGAAAAATTGCCAAAGAATGGTTAAAGTCGTTGGTCATTTGGCGCTATTATAGCATTATTTGTTGAATAAAGTTGAGATGCAAACTTTGGGTTTTCTTCAATACTTTTGTATTTACAACTAGCCAACCTTCCTTTAGCAGATTTCAAACTCTCCATTTATTGGTGATTGTCGATTTACACGTGATGCTGGATGACTCTATTTGAATCAACATCCCAGTGTCTTTGTCAATAGAGTTTGCACAGATGGTAAGGGATTTAGGACTAGGCCCTTGGGTCGTGGGTTCGATCCCCTCTGCCGTCGCTGGAACTCCTTTGGTAGGCGATCTCGTAAGTGCTCATAGAGCTGGGGGCTGTACCCTGGCCTTGGTAGGCGACTGGTGTCAAACCCTTCCAAAACTTTTCTTTTTATAAAAAAAAAACATCCAAGTGTCTTTACATTTTTACGTTGCCACTCGCATTTCTGTTTGTCTTTCCCTTTTTCCTCTCGTTACAAATGAAGGTCAATATTCTCAATCAGCAACCACTCAACGTTTTCTACATCTTTGTTAACGATTTCAATTTGCTTGAATTCTTACCTCTTTTGAAATAAAGAAAGGACAAAGAAAAGGTTCCCTGTCATTTTAATTACACCAACTACCTACACTGGTGTGGAATTTACTGGTTTTCTAGTATAATGTGGACAATATTCAGATTCTCGTTGCTATGACCAGTTCACATCTAATCTAACAGTTGTTGCTCGAATGCGTGCTTTCCATTATTATTAGCTGAAGGTTTTTTTTATCTTTATAAGATGGTTTTTTATGCCAACTGGGCGTTAATATTGATGTTATCAAAATGTTCGTTCCCTGTTGCAGCTGAGGAACTTGTTATGGGCAACATCGAAGCATGATGTATACCTTATGCAAAACTACTCTGTGATGCATTGGTCGTCTTTACTTCGGAAGAGTAAAGAAGTACTTAATGTGGTTAAACCCATTGTTCCAACTGTTGTACGTATCCAGATAGTTGACCAGACCTTGCATAGTTTATGAACTGAACTTTATCTGATCCTACTATTGTTTTTAATTTCTCTGTTCTTTTTTGCAGAAGCACCCTGGATTTGTTGCTCAACCTATCTCCAGAGTACAAATAAGCACCATGGCTGTCGAGGAAAATTTAATGGTAGCGGGTGGTTTCCAGGGTGAGCTTATTTGCAAGGTAGGAACTCATCGATGATTTCAATCAACAAATGACTAGATATCTTGAGACCTTCCGTTCTGACGGGTTTGAAATCTTTGTGGACAGAATCTGAATCAACCTGGAGTTGCTTTCTGTAGTAAAATAACTACCCATGATAATGGTATAACCAATGCTGTGGATGTTTTCCGTAATCCCAGGTCAGTAACTTCAATAAGGAAAAAGAAAAAAGAAAACTTTGCTTGAAGTTCTTTGGCTTCGTTAAGCTCATAACTAATCCTCGTCTCTGCAGTGGTTCTTTGAGGGTCATGACAGCAAATAATGACGCGCAGGTTCGGGTTTTTGATGCTGATGATTTTGCTTCTCTTGGTTGCTTCAAATATGACTGGTCTGTTAACGTGAGTGTCGTCCACTAGAAACACCTTTTACTCCGGGGATCTTGGCCACTTTCTCAAATAACCATGACAATTGTGTCTGCTTATTGGACCTTGCAGAATATTTCCATTAGTCCCGATGGGAAGTTGTTAGCTGTTCTTGGAGATAGTACCGAGGGTTTGATAGCTGATGCTAACACCGGAAAGGTAAGTTCATAGTTGCATTAGTTTGTAAACGAGCAGCCCTTGCTTATTTCACGATTTCTGATTTTTCACGTCGCATCATTCAGGTTACTGGGAGCCTGAAAGGACACTTGGACTATTGTTTTGCCTCAGCATGGCACCCAGATGGGCGAATACTGGCTACTGGAAATCAGGACACAACATGTAGGTTGTGGGACATTAGAAATCTTTCACGCTCCCTTGCTGTACTCAAGGGAAGAATGGGAGCAGTAAGAGCCCTAAGGTTCACTTCAGATGGACGGTTTCTGGCTATGGCCGAGCCTGCAGATTTCGTCCATATTTTTGACTCTCACAGTGATTATGAACAAGGACAAGAAATTGATTTATTTGGTGAGATCGCTGGTATTTCCTTCAGCCCCGATACGGAGGCTCTGTTTGTTGGGATAGCTGATCATACTTATGGAAGCTTATTAGAGTTCAATAGGAAACGTTGCAATCAGTACCTAGACTCCATGTTTTAGAGGAGATTCTCCCCGTCTGTACAGCAAGCCAGCCCCCTCGTGTGTCTATTAGCGTGGATACTCTCATAATAGGGCCTCAACACTGATTTTTGAAGTTGTTTTCGCCGGAGGTCCTTTTTCGTTTTTTTGCTAAATTTTGTGGTTAAACAAGTTGTAAATTCCGTTCTTAGTGAGTTGTTTCTGTTCAGGCGTCCTGAGTCCAGACTTTTCAAAAGCTGGAATAGATCTTTTTTTGTGTGTGGATGGAATGGATTATTAATTTTGTCTGTACAAATTTCCGCGTCGTTGACGTTGTTGTGGCCTAAATTTTGAAGATTTGTTTGACTCGATACGAAATTTTGTGTTTCTATCGTTCTGACAATAGGGTCGGTCTTCTTCACTTTTAGGGAGTGGGTTCGATACTTGTGTTGATCAAAGTGTTGGGGGAGGCATCTTAGGGATTTAGGAAGCAGTGGTAACACTGGTAGAGATGGAGACATGTGTACTCTTTAGCTAGTATCTCCTGTGGACTGGGCTCCAAACACCTTCCGCTTGAACTGTGAGTGAATCCGACCCCTTTCCTAAAATAAGCTGGAGTACCCATTATCCCACCCGGGAGCTAGATTTCCAGGTTGGGCCTGGTAAATCCTGTTAAGGATAAGTGAGACAGGGCAGAGTTTCCGATATTAGAAGAAAACACCTTCAGAACAGAGTAAAACTTCCCAAAAAATAAAACCTAGGTTGTAACTCCAGAAGTATCATATAGTAGTAGAAGAAAACACCTTCAGAACTTTGAGTAAAACTTCTCAAAAAATAAAACTTATGTTGTAACTCCAGAAATATCATATATTAGTACAAGGTTTTTAAAAAACCAAAGAAGATGACTGTAATTCGCAACTTTATTTTCCACCGTCCTCTTTCTCTGCTTTCTTCGTTTGCACTTCTTTTTTTCAGAAAATTTCTTCACGATGTCAGTTAAACAATGAATCACGCAACAAATAATCAAAGAATTAAGGAAAATGGATCATAGGAACTAAAAATGGCGAGGTTAATGCTGGAAAGGATATTGTCAAATACAATGCAGATGTTATAAGTTATGTGCAGATAAAAGAACTGTCCGTTTTGCTGAGGATATTGCCAGTCTCTACAATGACTTCATTTGGTACTCTTGTACAATATAGATGAACTTGATCTCAGAGATGAATTTCCTGAAGGAGGTGTTTGTCACCTGAATAGTAAATGAAAATGTTTTTAAGAACACCAGAAGTTGGACTGTGTAAGTTTATTGGAACAGTAGTAGAAATATTCCCATGATATAAAAGCCGACATTGTACATAAAATCAGCATTCTTATGGGAATCGGTAAAGATTACATAGTAGCCACCATAGTAACACGCAAACTAAGTTCATGACATCTTGGGTTCAATCAAAATCTGATAGGAATTTTCCAAGAGACGACAATAAACCAACATTTGTTACCCAAGCTGCACCTGGGCGATCAAAGCGAGGATACAGTCATTGAAAATACCCCTCATTATTTTATTCTTTTAGTTTGGAATAAAATGTTTGACGTGCTTCATGAAATCATGCATCGGGGCCTCAAGATCAGTCTTTCCTATTACTATTCTATCAAAATATATACTTCCAACGAATCAAACGGGGCCTCAATGTCATATTCCATCTAATTCCATTATCGATGATGCAGCTTCATTCTTGTTGTCATTTGATTTGTCCCTCCAAGTGATTTGGATTTTCCAAGAAGAAAATGAACAGCTTCCATTACACTCTCACCACACTTAAACGAACATCTTAAACAAGACATCATGTTCACATATGTTGTTTTGAGGTGGTCCTTTTCTTTATGGCACTTTTACAAGCTCGATTCCCTTTATTTTTGGGTGGGGGGGGGGGGGCGCGAGGACCATGCACTTTTGAATCTTGACAGTGGACTGAGGCAGGGTTCACTCACAAATGAGCATCCATAATTCCGTATTACTATACTACAAAGCCATGATATGAATAAGGTTTTGAATCTCGACAGTGGACTGAGGCAGGGTTCAAAAAAGAAGTGGTTGTCGATAATTGGGCAACCGGGTCTTGGACTTCAAAGCAGCTGAGCCTGGTCTTGAAAACTCGAAATTAAATTAATATCATTCAAAATTAGGGGGGTTATGGATTGGGTGAGGTTAAGAAAATTCCATGATTTAGAATTAAAGTTCACACTTTTTGGCCATAATTAAAGTTCACTTGTAAGTATTGATATAGTCTGCAATAGTTTGAGTTTTTATAGATACAGAAAACTTTTCTGGAAAATGTTCTCGTGTATATGTTCTACAGAATCTCGATTGATTAATCAGGACAAAGCTAGTAATAATAAAAAAAAAAAGTCCGCAATATGTCATCTCAATTGCCTCAACATTTGAATGAATCAAAAGACGACCCCTGATGAGCTGATACATGTGAAGTTGCGTCCTTTGTTTGTTTGATTTCCTTGGTCTAATTATTTCAGTGTTGACCTTTAATTTCGTTCACTCATTTCTTCATCAGTTTCAGTGCCCTCATCAATTGGGTAGAGAATAAGACGAATTTGACGCGTTTCACATGTTCCCATCACGTGGCTTTCCTTCCCTTGCGGCCAGACTTGTTCATTCCAACGTCAACGTCATTCTCCCTCACTGCTAAATCCGACATTTCAACGCCTCAAAACTAATGACCTGCCCTCGATGGCATCGTAGCTAGTGGTATCAAAACTAATCGTACACACTTTCTTACCTGCCTTCGCAATAATCTCAATGTATAAAGTATGCTTTGTTTACTGCGCTTTTATTATTGTTTTCAGTTGATCGCTTCGCTTTTTATACTTCAAATTCTATTCGTATTGGTCGAACAGCATACATACAGATATACCACTCTTTACAAATATATCATCCTGGTCTTATTTATAAGTCCGCTTGCACTCTATAAAAAAATGGACTTATAAATAAGACCAGAGTGATATGATAGTGACATAAAAAAACAACAACCAACGGATATTTGAAATTATAAGGAGATAATATTATGGAGAATCAACGATCATGCACGGGTCAAATAATCAAGTCTTTCGAAGGTAATAATATATCGCTCATTAAAGGGCGATGATCACGATATTACAAATTAAGAAACATTGGGATGATCATGACAATTAAATAAATTGATTGATTTGCATCGACGATTCATGAATCATGAACACGGAGTCACACACACACAAACGTACAATGAATATAAGAGGGAATTTATTGGTGATTGGGTCAAATATCCATCAATACCTACAAATCAAATATATAGTGTGGTAGAAAAGGAAATCGAAGGCCGCAGAAAAAGTAAATAAGGGAATCGGTGAGAATCATGAAAAGAAAAAGAGATTTTGTGAACTAATAAAGAATAGTTTTTAGACATAGAAGGACTCGTTTTACCAATGAAAGTTATGGTTGGGGGTAAAAATGACGTCACAACTCACACCAACCCCCCCCCCTTCTTTTTTTTAATAAAGTCTTGAAGATGGAATAATTAATATCTCCATTATGGCGAAATAGAGAGAAAAGAAAATGTATTTCCACGACTCAGTTTGCTTGTGGCATGGATCGTGAGATTCTTGACAATTGGCCACGTGACTGGATATTCTGATGGCCAGTTATAATCGTCAGACTTTATAAACAAATAAAAATTAGTGACCAAAACAAGGCACTTAATTATACATAACTTTGTTTAGATGATATTCTCCCCCATCTCATAATACACTCAAGCCTTGTTCTGAAAGATATTTAAGATTGGATGACTTTTCAAAAGTTTAAGCGTGTGAAGTGAAGTGAATAAGACCAAACTGCAGTCAGCGGAGTGAATTAGGAAGAAAGGAATGGGGCTGATATGTCCAAATTCGTTGAAGCAAATGGGAGGGAATTGAAGCTGTGGCTTTAAGCAACCAAAACCACCACTTCGCATTTTGGGCCGCCAAACTTATTCCAAACCTTAATTTTCCAAATTCCTATCATAAGCTTACACTATATTTAGCACCCAACTATGATGATCTCTAATAATAAGATGATATGAGTGTCGGGACGGGGGGAAAATCCTATCAATACGCTTCTACTCTTTTTTATATCGCCTACCAAATTGATTCACAAACATTACTCCATTTCCATTCCCTCCGTCGCTATTTCTTTCTTTTTTAACTCGGAAATTTTAAATTACAAAGCTATCAGTCGTGGGTCGTTGTTGTTCGTGGCGTGCTTATGGAAAGGTCTTCCTTATATGAACCGGATAAACCATTTTAAAAATCTTATGACGATGAATATAGAATAATTATGTGGTGATGTAGAAATTAATCTTCGCATTTTTAATACGCTCGAGGCAACATATTTTAAAATAATTTACGAGAAAATAAAATATTTTAATATAAACGTGGTGTATAAAAATTATGTTTTCAATATAGGCAGTGATGAGAAAATTTAAAATAAAATAAGGTAGCACTATCTTTTTTTTTTTTTTTTTTCTCTCCGTATTTCTGTTTGATCTTCACTAAAACACCCTGCATCGCAATGGGGACTAAAAATAGTTTCCATATAATGATTAAGCCGATGCATGGGGAAAAAAAAAACAGATAGACAACGTGAAGGGTGATGGAAGGAATATATGTGATTGAATAATGTTTAATAGGAGCCGAGAGAGAAGACTTGGTAAGAAAAATAGTGCAGACTTTTTTGAAAAAAGATAGGAAAATCGAAAATGTGAAGCTGGGCATGTGAGGAAGTATCAATTCAAGCGAGAAAGCAAGAGTGGAGGCGTGCCCGGATTCATGCATCGTTGTCGTATACAAAGTATTTTCATCCAATATAATGTCTGATGTCTGGTCAGCTCTCATGCGGTATCGTCGCTCTCACGCTCTGGTTACGGCGTAACCATGGTCAACTCCCAAACCCAATCATGGTTAAGCTCCCATGCTTTGTACTACCATGCATTTAGAATTAGAATGCTTGTTCTCAGATCTCAGCCATCGCCAGTCTTCACTCTGCTTATAGTCATCACGGCTCAACTCAGTCCCATCTCACAGTTTCATTACTTTCATTCAGGCCTATTCGTTTCTTTCCAAATCACTATGCTGATGGTAATTAAGTTTTTAGCAAGAGAAATAGCCTCCATATCTAAAACCCCGGAAATTCCAATCAAATGGATGTGACTTCACACAGATATATCGTGAAAATAACCATGTATGTTAAGATTTCCTCAGGATTATTATTATGGAGCAAGTAGATTGAGTTCTTGCTATAACATTCAATTTTTTTTATAATTTAATACACAGGTCACATTATTCGATCCGCCGAAGCACAGATATTATTGATATTAATTCTGGACGCTACTAGGCTAATATAGACTAGGATTTATATTAAAATAAACTCTCAATAATTGCCAAATTACTGAGGATATTGCATGTCCTTAATCTCTGCTAGTTTAAGGACCACAAGAAATATCTTTATTCTCCGACTTCAATTTAATCTGACTACTAGGGGATGTAACAGACTAGTCATCATCCTTTTTAAAGACATTGTGCCCGTTTGAAAACCTCTAAAACCTAGGTTTTGAAATTTAGGAGATAAGTATATGAAATAAGTTTTGTTTTAGTTTACGCAAAACCTAAATTTTCAATGTTTTCTAAACACCTGATGATGATTGGCAAGTGGTTTTAATGGGGCACTCGTGGAAGATCTCTCTCAAGCTGACATGTTCGGATTCTCGTAGAATTTTTTTTTTTCTCATTTTCTTCTCAGTATCTAATCTCTACCCTTAAAATTAAAAAAATAGACGGTCTAAATTTAATATTTTATAAAACTATTATTTAAAACATGAATAAATAAACTTAAACTGTTAAATCATGATTTACACCATTTATAACTGTAATACAAATAAAATTAATTAAAAAATAATAATTTATAAAGCACTATCATCATTGTTTTAAGAACTATTAGATTTGAATTGTCTATTTTTTCATCTAAAGGTGGAAATAAGATTCTAACCAGAAAAAGAGAAAAGAGATATTGTGAACATCCTTCCCAAACTTAGCTCATAGAAGCAAAATTAGCTCATAGAAGCAACAGTGGTTTTTGTATCCTGAGTCATCCTAACCGAGAACTTGTAACAGGCCACGAATTAATGGACGGAATTCAGTGTTCATTAAAAGAGACAAGTACGCGAGTGATGCCCAAATGTAGAGGCTTGTCTATTGGCGGATCAGAGGGGTTGGGGCCTCTCGCTATTAGTACTTTGTCTCCAATTTTATTTTATTCAGTAATTAGTACTTTTTTTTTTTGTCAACAATTAGTAGTAATTGTGGACCTTACTACTATATGATAAAATAAAGAAAAAGAAAAATTGTGGGGCCCTGGCGCCCTGCACAGTGGGGATTGGGGAAGAACTGAAGAAGGTTGAGTTTTTTTTTTGGGTCAAAAAAAAGAAAAGAAGGTTGAGTCACATTACATGAAGTAAAGGTTGAGGAGTACAGTTGGAATTCAAAAGAGAGCAAGTAGCGGTTGGAGTAATGAACGCGAATTGGCCTTTTAGTCAACGCGACTCATTCAAGAATATGACCGCCACGTGTCCCTCTTCCTCGCGCGTTTATTCCTCGATCACATCCGACGTAATCACGCTAATATCTTGATTAGCAGTGATCATTATGGGTTAAGGCCCAAAACACCCCCTCCTAATAAAGCTGGCGGCCCCCTATATAAAGGAGTGAGACTGCTCCCTCAAATTCCAAGAGCGGCTGGGAGATCCTCTCAATATTTATAAAACACTCCTTTTCCTATTCTTGTGTGCTGCCGACGGCGAGTCTCCACTCTCCTCTCTAATCTTCATACTCCCCCCCCCCCCTCTCTGTAACGCCCCGCTTCTCTGAATCCCTTTCTGTTAACCATCTGTCTTTCAGGTTAAGATTTTTGGGTTTGTCTTCAATTTTATGAAAAAACAAACTTGGAAGTATTTCTCGAGAGTCGGGTGTTTTCAGAATCGAGATCAGGTTTTTCTTTCAAATTCTGGGTAAATTTTCAATCTTGTTTTTTAAAATTTTTTACTTTATTTTATTTTAGGTCTTTCCCTTCTTTGAATCGGCCAAGAGGGTTGTTTTATTATCCCTCAGAGCTATCTGCTTTCGATTTCTGGGACTAGGGGTTGCGTATTTTAGACCTCTACCCGCATTTGTTGTATAATTTTTTTTTATCTTTCTTAACTGTGAGCCGCAGGTTGAATTTTATCTAAGATCTGTGAGTCTCTTTGATATGATGTCAGCTAACTGTAATATGCAATTTCAGCCGGATCCCTTCAAGGGTGAGCTCATGGAAGCACTTGAGCCTTTTATGAAAAGTGCTTCCACAACATCCTCACCCTCTCCGTACACCTTATCATCATCTTCTTCGAATTTATTTCTGTCTCCTCAACCTCCCTCTTCCAATTTCTTCCATTCCTCTCCTCCAGTCCCATCACAGCCCAATTGGTCTGCAGATGGTTACTCGCCATCGATGACCCATGTATTTTCCGACGGGTTATTCAACAACCAAAACTTGATTGGTTTCGAGCAGCCAACTCTTCCTTTTGGGCTCAACAACCAGACTCTGTCTCAGACTGACCAGTTTCAACCTCAGATCCTTCACCAGAATCACCAAGATGTGAACTTGCATCAAAATACCCTCAGCTTCTTGAGCCCCAAGCCTATTCCCATGAAGCAGGTGGCTGCATCATCTAAGCCCACCAAGCTGTACAGAGGTGTTAGGCAGCGGCATTGGGGAAAATGGGTCGCCGAGATCCGTCTTCCCAAGAACCGGACCCGCCTCTGGCTCGGCACCTTCGATACTGCCGAAGAAGCTGCCCTCGCCTATGACAAAGCCGCTTACAAGCTCAGAGGTGACTTTGCCAGGCTTAACTTCCCCACCCTCCGTCACCATGGTTCCAGTATTGAGGGAGAATTCGGGGAGTACAAGCCTTTACATTCCTCTGTAGATGCAAAGCTTCAAGCAGTTTGCGAAAACATGGCTGAAATGCAGAAACAGGGAAAGTCGGAGAAGCCAAAGAGGTCTTCAGGGCGGTCCAAGTCAGGTTCCAAGGCCGCTCAGCCGCAGACGTTGACGTTCTCGGACGAGCAGGCGGTGGCCGGCGAAGCTGATCTGAAGGCAGCGGAAAACTCTTACAATAAGGTGGATACTTCCTCGTCTGCGGTGATGACTGAGAGTGGCGAGTCTGGTGATTCATCTCCTCTGTTAGATTTAACGTTCGGCGATGTCAGTGAGCCTCAGTGGGAAAGTATGGCAGAAACTTTTAATCTGCAGAAGTACCCTTCTGAGATTGACTGGGCATCATTATTATGAAAGGATTTGGTAGTATGTTCGTAGAGTTAACTGGTTCTCTAAAGAGGAGTCTTCAAGCATTAGATATAAGTATATTAGGCTTTAGTGATTCACTTAGCTGCTGCAATTGAGTTTTTTTGTAATTGCAGGGCTACTCCATGGATCTGTTTATTGGATTTATGCTTTTCCCTTTTTGTTTAGATGATTATTGATGTTTTGTAAATCTCTGCCTTGCTCGGCCGGTTTTTGTCTTGCTCAGCATCGGAGAAAAATATTAATAGAATTGTACTTCAGTCACTTATTTGCCTTAGTGTTCCTGCTGAAATGGGTGTCTTCCGTACAAGTGCACTATATAGTATATAGCACGAGAAAAACCAGACTATTTTATTCCGTTTTCGATTTCCACTTTTCGTCAGGCGAGATGTTATTCACACTGCGGGTCATCCACTTTCGGTAGTTGAATAGGTGAGGTGGACTGTGGTCATATTCATGCTGAGGCCACCTTAAATTTGACAAACTTGTATGGATTGATTACTGAATCATGTGATACGCATGTGTCTTGTTTCCACGTATCTAATTATGTCGTGTAATGCACTATGTGAGATTCGCTGGTTGAGCAGTTTTGGGTCGCTTGAATCTAACGTTTTACAGTAATTAAATATGCGGTGCTATCTCAACCAGTGTTGTAAAAAACTAGTGTAAAAACGTAAAAATGTATCGGGGTTTTCAATGTAAAAACTACGTTTTTACTAGTCATTACAGTTTTTACTTTTTTAAAAAAAGGGGAACGGGTGGGGGGAGGAAACCGTTGAGGTATCATTGGGCTCAGGCAAAACTGATCCATAATAGTATAATCCATTAATTCCCATCCTGAATTCCATTTGAAATCAAATCACCATTCATCCATTCCCCATTTGTGCTCCAACATCCATATCTCTATCGATTTACGTTTTTACCACCCCTTCCGTATTTATATAAAAACTATTTTTTTGACAACATTGACATCAACCATTGCAATTAACTTCTGCCTAGAGTGTTTTGTCAAATATTCTGGATGGTTACATTTGTTGAATGAACATTCAGCTGATATATGTTTCACATTCATACATATTTTTTTCCTCCGTGTTTTGCCCACAAGCATGCAAAAAGTTGGCAGTAACGAGCAAAGGTGGAATTGAAATTTGAGTGGAAGAGAGTTGAGTGGAGGCGCGTTACTGACTGGCTACTTTTGGCCGACAGAAACACCCGCTGAACACATTCAAAAGAAAACGAAATTGTGAGATAAAAGTAATGCCACGTACAACCCAACGCGTTAGATGTAAAACTTTTGATTTTGGCATAAACCTGTCTCGAAAAACTCAAGTGTGCCCTTTGGTTAGAAGTCGACAAAAGGGTAAAAAAAAGAGAGCAAAACATACTATTCTTTTCTTTTTATTTTATTATAAAGCACTAACTAATAATTCCTATAAATCATTAAAATCAATTAAAGTTAATAAAGTTGTCTTACGATTTAAGTAATTTTTAATATTATCCTTATTAATTGTACTAAATTCTAATACTCCATCCGGTCCTAATTATAAGATATAGTTTACTTTTTTTGAGAGATTAAGGAAGCTAATTAAATCACTGTATTTTTATTTTTATTTTTTTCTTCAAACTAATTAGTTTGACTATTAAACTAAATGTAATTTAAAAATGCACAACATATGAAATGACTAAGTAACTTATTTAACTTCCTTAATTTCTAAAAAAAAGTCAACTTTGTCTTATAATTAGGACCGGAGGTAGTATTATATTAATTATTACTCTTACCCATTATCTTTATTAATTACAAGCATATATAGAAAAAAAATAATTAATACTTTTCAAGAACAAACAAGTGTCTTACAAAAAGAACCAAATATACTTATTAGTTGGTGTCTTATAAAAAAAACAAAAGAAATGACTAATTGGCACGCAGCAAAGATTAGCCTCTATCCCGGCTACCAATTTATTCCATTCAATGAATCTCTTGTAACTTCGTCTCTTGTTTCCATAATCATGTGCCAGATTATACTCATCGGACCCAGGTATTTGTTTGGGCGAACCAAATGAACAGATTTTCAAGTTGTTGCCACGGGACATCGTTTGTCACTTCCAAGCTACGATGCTTTTAATCACGAGCTAACTCTTGATCCGTGAGATCCCTTTAATAAAAAGTATGGCCAAGAATCCAAGATGAATGCGTTTGTTATAAAACTGATAAAAATAATAAGAAGAAAAGCAGAGGTTCTAGAGAGATAAAGTAGAGAGAGAGATTCTCATTTCATTCAATACATGAACAGTTACAGAAAACCTCTATTTATAGAAGAAAAATGGGACTTTAGTGTAATTTCCACCTCTGGGTCATTTGGTGTAGTTTTCCCCAAAAACCTAAACTGTTCACTCACGGATTTCCTTCCCGTGAGTGATTGTATAATTGTGTGCGGGTCCCACCAAATAGTAAACTACTATGCATGGTACTATGCGTGGGTCCCATGTCATCTTGTAGTATTTGGAGACCGGGAGTCAATGGACATCCACATAATAAGTATATTCATAACACTCCCCCTTGGATGTCCATTTATGAATGTGCCTCGTTAAAAACTTTAACTAGGAAAAACCCAGTGGGATAAAAACCTAGCCAAAGAAAAGAGTACATCATCCATTGATACACTTTCTAGTGCTGCCTCATTAAAAACCTTTCTAGGAAAAACCCAGTGGGATAAAACCCAGATAAGGGAAAAAGAGTACAGCGTGTATCGTCTCCCCCTCTTGATTACATCAGTGTTGCTCCCCCTGATGACTATATTGCTTCAATGTCTTTCTGAGCATATTATACTTTCTGTCATCAAATATTCTGTTAGAAACACCCAATCTGATTGTTCATTATATACCTGCAAGATCTAAATCTGTCAAGTAAAGTCATAATAATCTTTTCATAAATATATATGTGCATATAGAAATTCAATAAATGTTTATTCAGATAATGATGCTATATGCACTATCATCTTGAGTCCTTTTGGGACATATGTGTTTTTGGCGCCTTATGTGCTTCTAGCACATACAAATATATTGTGGCTCATGATCCTCATTATCATTCATTGCAGCATATGCTATCATAGATATTATTAACGTCGACTTCATTTTCAGTCCCATCGGATTTCATTCATAATTTATTGAGATCTCATAATGTAAATACCTGGGTCTCTTCTTGGACCACAATACACTTTACTTGTAATATCTTTTCTAGAGATAACATCTCATCAAAAGATAACTCTTCTGGAGCTTTACTTAATTATCCTCGACTTGATCATCTATATTTTATAGCTCCTTTTCTCTTTTGAGGATTTTTATCTTTTAAAACCGATGGACCTGCAACGCTTCAGGAGTGCTTTATAACAATTCATATAGGAGCATTTGCAGTTGGGATATGTGACTTTGTCACTTTCTTTAGGTCAGTAAATGCTTCTGGCATTCGATTAACTAAACTCTGAAATTGAATTATCATTTTGAACTTTTAGTGCACAATTCCTTGTACGATGATCAATATGAGCCAATGATAATTCATTCTAGTAAATCTTTACCCAATCTGCTTATTTTTCTCCCCCTCATCAAATCATCAACTTTCTTTGTATATCCATCTATGTGTATTGTAATAGATTAATAATCATTACACATTTAAAACATTTCAAGATGGAATTAATCTGGCTCCTGACCAAAAACCAATTATACGGGGAGAATTCTGTTGGCTTATATAATTGCTGCAAATATACACAACATATAAATTTTGTTCTCATAATCATTGATCTATCCATTCATGGATACTTTAATACATTATTTCTGAATCATTCAATCTGGAAATTGCGCGCATAATATATTGCAAACTTCTAGTTGCAAACATCACTGCAAACTTTGCAGATTTATAATCTCATATGTAAACTTTCAATTTGATATATTTCCAGAGATCCATTTCCAATAATTATGTCTATCTGAGAACAAGCAGCACATAATATATGACTCGGATGATCAAACAAGTCATGCCAACTTTCCATATGATTTAACATCAAATCTAATATTCATTTTGGGGGAATCAATATAGAAACATTCACAAAGAATTATCACATAAATATTCACACTTGATATATATTATTCTCCCCCTCAAGTGTGAGACCTTAAAAATTAATTTATGGAATTTTCATACAATATTCCATGATAATAGCATATATGATATCTATTTCATTAAAATTCCACAGATTTCTAAATGCATTATCAATGCATAATTTTGTTACTTCTGGTAACAAAATTTCCATTTTCCAGAATCAACAAACAAATATATATATTAAATACAAAATCATCAGGTGTATAATTGCAGATTCACGAGCGCAATACTGTGTAATCACAGGCGCATCACTGTGGAATCACAGGCGCGACAACTCAGATTGTCGTATACATATAAAGTCAAAAAGATTCCAGGCTCGTGCTTTATAGGGAGCAAATCTGTAGAGATTTAACAGGACTACGCAAATCTGCAGAGATTCAATAGAATTTAATTCAACTATAAATAGAGGAAGGCAAACGAACATGCCTCACAAACACTCAAGCATCTGATAATATCAACTACCAGATACTCACACATATTTCTCTAAATTCTATTGCCATGGCAGGACCAAGCAGTTTTATCCCAGTTTCTGATACATCCGAAACAGCATTACTTGATGCTTTGTTGTATGATGATCAGCATAACATGTCATTTACTTCTTTGTTATCTCCTAATCCCTTTGAAATGTTTATTCCTCCTTCTACTATTCCTCCTTCTACTTCAAATGTACCTACTTCTCCCCCTAGAACAAGTGTTCTTCCTCAATCTACAAGGATTGAAGGTACAACTGAAGCAGGTTCATCAAGGAGGCCTGTTAAGAGGTGTAGAACTATGGCAGAACTAATGGAGTCTACCAATCCAGTTCAGCCAATAGTGTCGGCAGTTAATCAACCAGCATTCACTAGCCAGCAAACTATCATCAGTTTGCCAGCAACAACCAGCCCGACAACAACAATCAGCCAACCAACAACCACTAGCCAGCCAGCAACAATTAGCCAGCCAACAGCTACAAGCCAATTAGCAACTACTAGCTTATTGGAATGTAGTTGCTGTCATGTTTTACGGGAAATTATTCATACCAACGGACTTCAGTACCATAAACTTGAAGTTCACGGAAGAAGAACAGGTATGATTACCCATGCTGTTTTATTTGAAAAAGTACAGGATAAATCTTATAATACTGACAGGCTTCCAATGTTTGATTTCACAAAGAAAAATTTTGAAGAAATCAAACAATTTCTGACACAGTATTGTATAGATTTACAAGCATCAGGATATATCTTGATGCGTGATCCTGTATTAGCCTATCATGAGGTTCTCTGTGTTGGTTCGGAATGGGCTATAAATCCAAATGACCTCCATGGAAGTTCATTTCAAACCAATATTGAACACTCATTAGGCAAAGGAAAACAACCTGCAGTAAGTATACCCTATGATACTTCATCCCTTAACCAGGGTGAATTATATAGGTTATCTATGGAGCAAAGAGAAAGAATAAAGAAAACAACGCTCCATGATTTAAGAAATTATTTTCACTTAACCCTTGATGAAGCGAGTAAACAATTAAATATGTCTACTCACACCATACAAAAAATCTATCAAAAAGGAGGGTTAACTGAGTGGCCACACAAGAAGCTCAAGAAACTTATGACGCAAATCTCGATATTACGAAGAGCTTTGCCTCATCTGGATCCCATCTCAAGAGAAACAAAAGAAGAAGACATTAAATATCTTCAGAATGAGATGATTAAAGTTTGTAATGATGTTGAGCCACTCGCAATTAAACTTTGTTGAAATAATATTTCCTTTTGCTTAATTATTTTGTTTATGAATATTCCTCTCTCGTATTCACAAAAATTGTTATAATTATCTAAACACAAAATAATAGTAAAATAACTATAATCACAATTTATTTATTGCTTCATTCACTTCTAGGAATGAAGTTGGATAAAATTCATGATCCATAATTCACTGATTTGTTTGATCATGGCAAGAAATTAATCCACAATATTTCTTGACTTAATCACAATTTTGCTACTGCAAGAGCAAATTGGATATATTTATTTACAATCAATCATGATCATACAATCCCTTGTCCCATAATTTAAGGGAGTATTAAATGCCAAATATACAATATTGAGGCATTTATACAATTGATGGCATACAAAATTTATGAATCAAGCCTTGTTTCATAATTTGTCCCTTGGCTTTAGGCCAACTTGCCTCTTAGCTTCAAGCTAATTTATCTCTTGGCTTCTAGCCAATTTATGCTTTCTCATGCTCTCAGGCCAATTTATGCCTCATATTTCTCAATGGCATTTTGATTTCCATGATACATATGGCCTTTAACATTTTATCTTTAGGATAAATAAAATATAAGAGTAATTAAATAAATAGATGGAACCCACTAATAGTGTGGTTGCCATAAATAATAATAATGGGAAGGGGATATATAATGCAGTAAATAAATAAATGAAAATAAAAGAGAAGGGGATTTAAAGCAGTAAATAATAAATGGGAAGGGGATATATAAGGCAGTAAATAAATAAATGAAAATAAAAGGGAAGGGGATTTAAAGCAGTAAATAATAAATAAATGGAGTCCACTATACTAATGTTGCTACCATGAAAAATAAATAAAGCAGTAAAAAATAAATGGTGCCCACTATACTAGTGTTGCTACCATGAAAAATAAATAAAGTAGTAAAGAATTAAAATAAAATAAATGGGGCCCCCAAAGTGTCACCACCATAAAAGATAAATAAACGCGAAATAAAATAAATAAATAGAGCCCACTAATAGATACTAGTGTGCCTCCATGAAGAATAAATAAATGTATAGTAAAATAAATAAATGGAGCCCACTAATAAATAGTGTTGCCGCCATAAAAGATAAATAAATGCTTAATAAAATAAATAAATAAATAAAACCCACTAGTAAAAATACTAATGTGCCGTCATAAAAGATAAATAAATGTTAGTAACAATAAAATAAATGTTAGTGACATAAAAGTAAATGTTAGTTACATAAAAATAAATGTTAGTGACATAAAAGTAAATGTTAGTTACATAAAAATAAACGTTAGTAACAATAATAAAATATCAAATAAAAACAATTAAAAGAAAAATTAAATCTAAACTTCCTGGATTCAAATTAATAATAATAACATAAAAGTAAATAAGTAAAAGGTTAAAAAAAAAAAAATTAAATCTAGACTTCCAATATGAAGTCAAATTAATAACAATAATAATAAAGATTATATAAAAAGTAATATAAATATGAAATTTTGGATTGTCAGCAGATATTACTTCTTCTTCTATATATATATTTCGTCCACAGTATCAAATTTTATTTTATTTATTCATTCGCCTTTTGTCTTTATATAACTAAGTTGTTGCACCATCACGTCTACTTTCTCTTATTTCAAACATGTGGGGCCAAAATCCCATTAAGTCCAAAATACCATTATTATTATTTTTATTATTTTTGTTCTACTTTCGGAAGGATCAGCCAAATAAGTTCACATGCTACTACCAACACAATAAAGCAGCATGTGATAATATATTAAAATATATTATAATATAATTTCTCTCTCTCTCTCTCGTCAGAAGCAGGAGAAACATGAGCAAGGAATTGTGCAGGGTTGTTGCTGGACGGGCATCATCGAGAACTAGAAGAATCAGAGCAGAAAAGAGCAAAGGCGATATGATCATGATGATCAACAAGAACAGAAGAGAAGGAGCAAGATGAAGAGACTTAATAATAAAAATTAGAAAGGTGCAGAGATATTGACTGGACTTGACGATTATGTGAGTGATGATGAATAGAAAACTCAACTGAGTGAGTAGAGACTCGTGCTGATAACGTGTTATAAAACTGATAAAAATAATAAGAAGAAAAGCAGAGGTTCTAGAGAGATAAAGTAGAGAGAGAGATTCTCATTTCATTCAATACATGAACAGTTACAGAAAACCTCTATTTATAGAAGAAAAATGGGACTTTAGTGTAATTTCCACCTCTGGGTCATTTGGTGTAGTTTTCCCCAAAAACCTAAACTGTTCACTCACGGATTTCCTTCCCGTGAGTGATTGTATAATTGTGTGCGGGTCCCACCAAATAGTAAACTACTATGCATGGTACTATGCGTGGGTCCCATGTCATCTTGTAGTATTTGGAGACCGGGAGTCAATGGACATCCACATAATAAGTATATTCATAACAGCGTTAACGTTATTCGTTTATTTAATTATGATTACTTGATGGCCCCGCCTGACAAATCTTTTTTATTTGGATTTTTGAAATTAAATGTAAAAGGTTTGGCTGGTGATGATTAATTGAGCGAAAGGGGTGAGAATGGGGTCACGTCAAAAACTGTTTCTACTGCTTGATTGGTCCATTGCCTACCGTCTACCCGTTTAGAAAACGGAAAGAAGGTACTATTTATTTGGATTAGTGTTAGTTGTTTTTCCTATATGATTTATAATATATGAAGTAAAATAATGAGAGAAGTCTTATGTAAACATACTTTTACAATACAAACTCAAATAAAATAGGCCCTAAATGAGGTTTATAAAAAAACAGACGCCATAAAAGAGAGAGAATAAATAAATATAGGGATGATGATGAAGCTGGGGGTGGATCAAATTGTTGGTGGGGGTGAGTGAGGTCAAAAAGCAAATGCCCAATATGGGCTCAATTTGGCTCTTTATTCTTATTCATCCCGCTAATAATTGCAAAGCCTGTTTCACATTCACATTGTCAACGGAAGGTTCCATGAAACCAGCCCCCTCCCCCTAGGATCTAGATACTTTTTTCTTTTCTTTTTTTTTTAAAAAAAGTAAAATGAAACTTTTGAGAGTAATGACCAACCAACTGTTGGTTTGAGGAGGTGTACGGCCTCTAAAAAAAGAAACCATAAGTTTAAATAATTGAAAACATATTTATTGAGAGAGGCGAAAACTCTTTATCTTATAAATCTCAAAAAAGAAAACCTTTTTTCATATTAATAAAAAAAACCATATAAGCCAGCGCCTTAGTAGCGCAGTGACATGGGAGCTTAGCTCTCCTCCCCCATGTCCAGGGTTCGAGCCCTGCCCCCTCGGGGTACTATATGTATCAAAAAAGAAAAAAAAGGCCATGTAAATTGAAAACCTAGATTTTCTGGGGGCTCAGGCATTGTAGCCGAAAGCCCGATAATCATTATCCAATACATAAATATGGGCTTTCCCAAAAAAACAAAAAACTATTTAAGTGGGAAAATGGAGGCCATAGCTAGCTTGGGTGTGATACCGATTTCGAAGGTCCCATTTTGTGTTTCTTAGTCTCCTGGGACTCATTTGTCGCTATCCTGTCAACTCAATGGGTTATGCCCAGTTTTTGTTGAAGCCCGTTCCTTGTTTATTTAATATCCATAAAATGCAAGAAAACTAAGCCCATCGTTTCCAACATCTTCAATATTCCCAACAAAAATCTGGATAATTAGTAATCGACACTGTAAACTTTCGTTTATCAACAATACTTGCTCACATATTATTCATGAAAGAGAAGAGATAAAATGACTTGTTTCTTAAAATGGGTCTTCTATTTATTAAAAAAATTGGGCATATGGATGAAATTAAGAGTGATATATATTCAAGTGGTGCACATAAGTTTGAACATTGTAAGTAATCGCAATGTGAGACCATGTAAGCTAGGCATGTCACAAAGACATTCTGTGTTGTTCCATCTCAGCGCTCGCTGTGGTTTGTGGCTAGCTAGTGACACAACTCTGGAATCTTTGATCTGAGCATATATAAAAGCTTCACCTGTAAATACTAAATACTCAATCGCTACCAGCTAGCTCCTTCAGTATGATTTATGCTTTCGCGACTGATCTCAATTCTCAACACTCCATTTTCTGTTGAGAATCAAAGGGCTGCTTGTACAAACTCTTATCTCTTATAGAGCTAAAAATATGGAAACGTCGTCGCAAGGCATCAAAGGAAGGTCTATTGCTAAGACGACTGCTATTTTGACCAAAAAGCTACGTACGTACCCTCAATGGATTTTAAAACCTCGTTTTTCATATGTAAGGAGAGCAGCAATCCATAAGGAAATGAGGTTTCAATCAAATTCTATTGTTGAGCGCGTCAATCTAAAATAATAATATCCATGACCATCAACAAACACTCATTTTAAACTTATTTGCTTAGTTTCATCATGATGATGTGACTAAATGATATTAAAAAAGAAAATACATGATAAGCTGCTTTCTCCTAGAGTTTTAATTTGTCGTTAATTTGCGTCTGCTTTTTTAGATAGTTAAAAACTAATTCTGGCAGGGGGCACATGTTATTAGTGTATCATTTTTTTTTAAAAAAAAATGTGAAAGTGCTGCAACCTTTAGTCAGTCCAGATACATTTGCTTTTGTACGTGGTTTCCTTTATTTATGACACGGTTTGAACTCCTTCGTTGGTGCAAACAATGCATCTTTGAAAAAAAAAAAAAGTTGGAGTCATAGGGATGTAAATTACCTAACACTCCCAATTAACAACCACTTCTTGCGCTGTTAAACATGAAAGCAGCTAAACAAGAGATATCGGATAGTATCTTATCTTTTCTTGGCCAAAAGGTAATATCCTAATTAACTTTACTTTTAGCTATTTGTTAATCGGAGTTTAGTATTAAATAGATAATCCTGTGAATCAGTTTGTCATAAGCAGCCAACCAATGTTGTTAATTAAATTGTGGAAACATTATATGAATGTGATAACGATGTGAGGGCGCTCAAAATTGGTTGATAGTAGAAAGAAGCATAAGATTAACTATAAAATTTCACTTTTAACGCTGCCAGCTGGGTGCAGCAAGAATACTAGTTTAGGTGTAAAAAAGAGCAAAATGCAGCTCTCTTTTCCCTCAACCAAAACACTACAAGACAACAAATCAAAGGACATAGTCTAGCATATCCATCCAAATGTAGTGCCCCGGCCCCCCGGCCTCTCTATAGTCTCATCACACGCACAGCTTATTTTTTACAGTATTTCTGTTTTTCAAATGCCCTTCACGTAAACAAAAAAACCACATCAAATGTGAATACTTTGTAAAATTGGGAGGTTCACCATTAGATCTATTTTTCTTTAAAATCCAGACTCTGCGCTTTCTCAGAGTTATATAAATTTTTCGGTTTATTGAAGAAGACATAAACGAAAGATGTGTAATAATGAATACAGATGATCAAATATAGCCGGTAGATGAGTATAATTAAAAGTACGTAAGAAAAGTTGAAAGTAATAGGTAAAGGACTAAAGGGGATTAGGTGCCAGCCCATAGAAGCAACTTAATTTGTTTGGGAGTGTAGTGCAGTCACCAAAGGGAACTGCATATATGCTTGCTCACCAAAGGCAACATATGTCCCATTCCAAGCACTAGTGCTTGGAATGGGACATATGTATGATATATATATAACCCTAACTCAATAATTGCCCAATCACCTGTCCCATTTTCATAGCTTCCTTTCTTCTTTGTAATCCCTGTGGGTGATGCTCCAAACCTTACAAAACCATGGTTTAGAGAAGAAGAATCCAAACACTCTTTTTCTTCAAAATCTATTTCAGACAATGAATTGAAGCTATGGTTTGGAATGGAAAACTATAGTTTTCCCTTGTGCTCTTTTTTTTCCTACCTTTTTAGAAGCTAAAAATTCAAAATCTATATATTCTTTTAAATTATTTTTTCTCCCGAAGCTATTTTTTAAAAGCCACTCCAAACACACTCACATTTTCTCATTAATTAAGTTTTATCCAGATGCATCTCCTCTCACCACTACTATATATATATTGATGGATCAATATATATAGTTGCAAGCATTTACCTTTTCGGGTAATAAACTCATAAACAGCCACTGATTTGTTCCTCCAACAGCAGGAAATGGTTAATGGTTGTAATTAAGCAGCCTTTAATTTAACTCCAAATTATTCATAATTGCCAGCCATTCATCTCACCATTGACAGCCAGTACACCAATGCTCGACCCTCTATGCTGGGACCAATGCCAAGTCTCTCTCTCTCTCTCTCTGACTATATGGAGATCCATTATTGAGTATCTCCACATGTCATTTCCACATTAAATACACAGCCATTTGCATATTCGGGGTTGCTAGCTGAAAGCTGGTTAGGTTAAAGAATAAGGCCACTGTTTCTAAAATATAGTAATTTAATACAACAAAACACCGGCCAGCTGTTATGGAAAGAAGAGTGTGTCACCGAGAAACGCTTAAATATATCCCACATTATGGTATGGCCGGGGTTTGGTCTGTCAAAAACTTAATATGAGAGCACAGTCTCTCAAAGTGAGGCGTCATTTTTTAAAAAATCTCAGGTGCGGTTTCTCGGTAGCATATATACGAGGGCATATCTATAGATATAATGGCTTTGATATTGGCAAAAAATATATATGTAACTAGATAGCTAGCCAGGTGGTCATCAGCCTCATTTTTCTCACCCCCAATACAATTAATATCAGTCATGAAAGAAAGCTGCTCAACTTTAGCAGTAATAATGAGAGGGAAACTGAAGGGGACGTATTTTGGCGGCAAGTGAATGTTTCTTTAACCAATAATTGGAGCTTCTCATTTTATTTGAACTGCTATGAAGACCTTACCAATGATGGGAAGTGAATCTAGTGGATAAAAAATTAGCTTTACACGTGTGGAGAAACAAAGACATGTATGGGTTAGAAATCCAATCCCTAATATGTCTTCTTTTTTTGCTCAAACCTAATATGTCTTCTTCAAATCAAGGCACTTTGAGTGGATTCCAACTCCTCCTCAACCATATGTATCAGATTCACTAGCTAGGGTAGTGGGTTTCCCTTTCACAAACCTAATCCTTTTGAAAATATAACCCATTATACTATATATACATGCCATCTCCATTTTCTCTGATATTTGATTGAAGTGGCCTGTATCAAATCTGGGTGTCCAATTATTTATCACTAAATCTCTCTGTGTGAACATCTAAAAGTCTGTCTAGGTGTCATATCCTAAACATAGGTGGGACTTTCCCTTGTTATTTAATTACAAGGCATGTTAGGACGAATCTTCTGCAGCGATTAGTGCTTCTTTAGTTTATTATCCCATGATCTTTGCTTTACCTTTGATTTGGCAAACTGTCTTAAATTCTCAATCTTAATAATAATTATAAATATGATTCAGATTTGGAGTTCTTGGCACCCTAATATGGTGCCATCGCCTACTTTCCTCACACACTTCTCAGTTATATATTAATTATTTAAAGTTTATTTATTAAAGTTAACCCTTGTGGTCATGTCTCTTAATTTCTATCTCTTTGTCTGACAATAGGGTGATGTTTTATGCCCGGCCTGCGTACAAGTTAGGACTTAGGAGGGACAAATACCGACTAGTTTATTTTCTCATATTGTTTTTGCCCTGTTTTTCATAATCAATATTAGCCAGCTGGTTTATTAGGCAGTTTATTAGTAATTATTGGCCTCTGTACAAGGGAAGTGTGGAGTCACAAGTATATCAAAACAGAAACATAAAGTTAATTTATTATGAAGGAGCTAAAAGCCATCACGGTTGTAGCTTTAATTTGATGCCATTTCTAAAGATGTTCGTCAAAATCTGAAACAGGTTAGCCTTGAGTACTTTAATTTTTCCATGGCCATTGATCAGAGAAAAACCGAAACAGGAATTTATAATTTATTCCATTTGCAACATATGCATGTGAATGAATCCACTCAAATACATATCTTTAGTTTAACTAATGTAGATTTACTTGTCATCACATTGTGATTTATTTGGCTCTATGTGCCCAGATGAGTCGTGATGGTGAAGATATGCATGTGAATGAATCTAACTTTGTTCGTTCTCTTTTCACGAATTTCGTGATCCTAACCCCGACCACATACGAGGGTTAAGGGAATAGAAAATAAAGCTATTGATTAAGATCAGACTTTCTGTTATATATATATTACTCCCTCCTCTTGATATAAAACATATTTTTGCAGTTGATGTTGATTCTAATTATAAGATATAGTTTTTATATTTGTGAATATTTTTTTAATTTACTCCTATTGATTTAATGCTCCTCAATAAAAATAAAAATAAAAAGATGAAATTACGAAATTAAGAAAGATAAATGTGATATTTTTAAAAATACACTTTATATTAATTAACTCAACTAATTTCTTTGATCTAATCAAATTAGATAAATATATTTTATATAGAATACGATACTTGTTCTCAAGTATAATTAGGGGCAGAGAGAGAAGAATTTGCGAAAGCTAAATTCGCTCGGCAAATGGATATCGATTATTCATGGCATTTGCAACCATTGTCATGTGCATGTTTCACTTTCGTTCCAATATGCATGTGTTTGTGTTAGACTTATCATATAAATGTGAATAGCTCACATTAGTATGTTTTTATAATTAATTTAATTTAACAAATTAAACTGTGTTCATAAATGAGAAATATTTTTAAAAAATTGAAGTTTATATTGATTTTTTCATTTAGGTGAGCCGGAGGGGTAATAATTTTCATCGAATGAAGTATAACAAATAAATGACGTTTATATTTAAACATAAATCTATTATATTAACTATGGCTAGTTTCCATGTCCAACTAACTTTTGAAGAATAAAATTTTTAATAAATTAAGAAAGGCTAAGAGGTAATTTGCCTCAAAAGTTTTTACTAAAGGGTAATTTTATTTTGGAACTTTTATGGGGGCAATTTTACCTTGGTTATTATTATCCCAATTAATTTTGATTGTTATTAATTTGATTAGTTGAATTGTCAGTTTACATATCATTTTTGCTGAAGTGCAAATTTAATTTGCGCCAAAAGTGCATATATCATTTACTTAATCTTTTTTGAATAGTTAGACTCAAAACTCCAAAGGTAAATTTGCAGGTTAACTAAAATGATATGGATAACATGGGGAATGTTGGTTTAGTATATTTAGTTAACAAAGACCAAAATTAACTGGGATAAGGGTAATGACAAATTGTTTTACTTTTTATACTTTCATATCAAAATTGTTCTAAAAAAAACTTTTAAGAAACATTATTCTCAGTAAAAACTTTTGGGATAAAGATACCCCTAACCAAATTAAGAATCAAATACACACCAAATTTTAGTGTTATTTATAAGTTTCAACCTATGCTTCTTGAATAAAATTATCAGTCAGTGCATTAATCCTGCCCCAACACGCGTGCAGTTTTAGGTGATGACTTGGGATATTGGAATATGGACAACTGTACATATCTAGAGGCGACGTATTTTTTTAAGATTAATAAATTATTAATAATATGGCGTTGTTATGAAAATGAGGATTTAAGGCTGCAGCTTCAAGTTAATCCACATGGTTTTCACATTTATTTTCTCTACTTTGACTTGATTGGATGACAGACAAACTTATTTACTATAACTGATCGAGCAACCCGAAGACCCTGCTTCCCACACATTTGAGTTTAATGTGATTGGACCATCCATGACATCCATATCTACAAACTCTGTTCAGGCTCAATATTATAAATAATTTAATATATAACATTCAACTATGGAAAGTTAATTTTCCCATTATAACAATAGTAATAAAAAATATTGTAGAAGTTTCCATATATACGAATGCCCATATGTCCTTTTTATAAGTCTCAAATAACTGAATTAAGTAAATTAAGAAGTTAGTTAAAATTGATTCAAAACAATAATTGTTTAGGAAATGTATTAACATGTACCATTATAGATAAGGTGGGTAGGGTGAAAAGGGAGTATGTAAAGATAAGCGTATGAAAGATTACAATATTATTTTGACTTTTATTTCATCTTTTTAATCAACGGCCTAAATGAGTTCATGAGTGATTGTAAGAAAAATAAATTATGAGAAGATCTATTTCTGCATATTGTTTTAGGCATTCCCTTATTTGATCAAGGTCATCAATTCGCTTAAATAATATTTTTTTTACTGTACCGAGGTTTTGATTTTTTGTTTTTGGAATGCATGGTGATATTATAGACACATAGAAGTAACAATTAATTATGCGATTTCACTTACCGTTACAGCCTATAGGGAGATTATACGTCTTTTGTTCAATGGTGGATATATATATATATGGTCCGGTCCATACGGTAAGTGTTTGTTGCAGGTGGTTATTATTTTCAGCTTGCATTGCGTACGTATTACGTACGAAAACGATATATACATATAGGTATCTAAGAATGAACATTTACGAGGATTGAGGAAGAAGGGGTGACAGGCACTTGCAACAGTAGCACAATATAATAAAAAAACATGTGGCTTTCCCTATCCACACAAACATGTGCATGGTGATCGAGCAACCACACAAACTAATTATGAAGTAAAAATTAAAGAGAATCGACTACTCCAACTCTGTTCCTCAAGCGGCTTACGGGAACTTCATTGTAATACCCTACTCTATCTCTCTGCCATACAATCGATTCCCACCCCCTTTAATTTGACCAAACAAAATTTAGACTTTGATCCATGCGGTTCTCTCTCTTAATCCATCATATCATATCCCTCCCAACAACTCATTTGTAATATCTGCTTACTGCTCAACTCTCCTTCCACTCTCATTACTCTCTCTTTTCCAGTCTACCAAACGCCGCAAAAATTGCTCAACCTGTAATTAACCACAACAGCAAGCAAACAATTAATAACGTTCCTCTTCATTATTTCTGCCTCATTGTTAATATCAGACATGCATGAACCAGATTATATAGACTTGCCTCTGATGGGTCCTGTAAAGTGTAGGAAGCTTCTGTTTCTTTGGCAACTTTAGACACGAGAATTCCAGCCCCCTGGCCTCTCCTACGTAACACCTGAATTATGGGATCCAAGTTAGTGGAATATATATAGGACGACATTATATACAACCAAGAACCATAGCTCTCTTACAGCGTTTCTTTACCTTAAAAGCATCCTCGTCAGTTCGGTCATCCCCGATGTAGATGGGAAACACATCCTTGGAATTGGCGAATCCTGGAAATTATAAGATGAACTATTAATTATAGCTGTGAAAGAAAGTGATATATAGAAATATATATTGCATGAAAACTGACAACTCACCAAGCGAACGTAACAAAAACTCAAGAGCTTTGCCTTTGTCCCATTTTATGGTTGGTCGGATCTCAAGCACTTTTCTGCCTTCCGTCAGCTTCAGTTTTGGGTACTGATTCAGAACTAGTCGCACTTGCTCCGCCAGTGCACCCCAGCTCTGAGAAACATTAACAGAGTCAGTGCTTATTCTCTGTTCGTAATATGTAACTTGGCAATTCAATATATATATATATATATATTGACTGATACCTTTTCGTCAACGCAACGGAAGTGCACGGACAAGCAAAACTTGTTATTCTCAACCTTAGCCCCTTCTACACACTTTGTTTTCTCCAACAAGATCTTGTAGACCTGGAAATAAAAAACATGATGACAATGACACTTGTCAGTAATTTGACTTGAATGTGATCTTAATTTTACGATTCAAAAATTGAGACCAACCTCATTGATCATGGGCAAGAACTGGCTTGCCGGTTGGAACGGGGCTGCTTGATTACCCTGAAACAACCGTAAAAATTTAGAAACTAAGCCCAATTCTTACATAAATGTGTAATACTGATAGCCATCTCGCTAAGTTGAGTAAAGTATCTCACTTTCTTAGATCCTTGGCTTTTTGGCGGTCCTTTGATGTCCATGCCATGACTACCTGCATAGTACAGCTCTGCTAATCTTACAAAGTTGTAAACCTGAAAGAAAAATTAAAGGAAAAGGTTTATTAATTATCCCGTACGACGTTTTATCATAACAGATCATCGCTTCAACATTTTTCACTTTCAAGAAAATGCACCTTGTCTCTACGCCTTCCACTCACGATAGCTGTGGGGAAGTGTTTTGCTATATCCTTTACTGTTGCTCTCATCTGATTCAAGAAAACCATAACAACTAACAAATATTATGTACGATTTCTATCAAGAAAATCAACAGCAGAGTTGAAAAGCGGAGCCAGAAAAACACCTCCTTAGTCATGAATGCTTTATCAGGGTCTGCAACAATTGGGGAGAGAGTTCCATCGTAGTCGAGGAAGATTACTATTTGCTTATCTTTTGATTTATTGATTATCTGATCAAACATGTTGATCGCTGAAGGATGATGAAGCTATGCATTTAAACAGTTCAGAAACAGAACAGAGTCAAGTCAGTACAAGCAATTATATATAGCCTGGCAATAGAGGAAAAGTCAGATAAAAGCCGTGATACAGTTAAAGATGCTTACAGCCCAAGAACTCAAGTGTTGGTCTTGAGAAACAGGAAGGGAGGATTTGGTTCGTGTGGGAGAGGAAGCTCTCATTGAATCAATCCAGGCTTTAACTTTATCTCCACCTTTTCCTCCTCCATCGTCAAGCCTCTTCATTAGCACGACCAGCGATTCTCGTACTGCCGTGCTTGTAAGCATAGGTAAGTTAGAAATGGACACAGCCATCTCAATAATGGTGTTACTGCATGATTTTACATCAGCAACAACCAAGTTCTGGTTCATCTCCACAACACTAACTCTATATATCTCAGGGAACGTAGCGTTCGTAAACAGGCAGCTAAAGAATTGTAATATTGGAAAGAAACTATTGGGAGAGTGAGAAGAGAAAAGAAAGGGCAGGAGAAGTAGAAAAACAGAACAGAACAGAGGTGTGTATGCAAACTGTGAGGCGATGGAGGGGGCTTTATAGGGTAAAAAAAAAACAGGAAGAGTGGCCTCCACTGGCGGCTCAAGTCACGAACAAGGCAGGTGCGTATGGTCAATTTATAAGCATGGGTTTCAAAGGCACAAACGGACAAAACAACCCCTTCTTTTCCCTTGCACTCGTACTTCCCAGCAACCATACTACATTAGAAATTGGAGGGACCGCTTTCTTTTTTCCCTTTCTTCTTCCTTCTGCCCCTATAGGTGTACAATTAATCAATTATATTGCACCTTTCCAATATCATGGCCACAGTTCATTTTTTTTAACCTCACCCCTATATCGCTTTATCCCACCAAGTTTAAAATTCATTGGAATAACCCGTTAACCACTTACTGTTATGAATATTTCACCACTCAGCATTTCAGTAACGAGAGGAGGAAAGGGAGGCTTTGGAGTAAATGGAGGAACATGCTGGTTTTTTACTGGAGAATGAAAAGGTTGTGGTGAAACACAGAGGTTTTTGTTTTATATTATAAGCATATGAAGTAAATATACAAAAACAAGGCCTAGTGTGGAAGCAGGGGCACTATCTCGGTGCACCAACTTAAGGAAAGAAGGAGGACCACTCTAATCTATGAAACCCCCTCAGCTCCAATTATTTTTGTTTGTCTTGGGCTTCATTGGGCGTCCGAAACACACAAGTGCCAAATAATACTTGTTTTCCTTAAAAAGTCTTCCTAATCATAACGTTCATAACTCATAATGCGGGTTGGTAATATCTTTTTCTTTTAATTGAATATATATACACAGCACCGCAGGAGTTTCTTTCAAAGATCGATGATGATGGTTCATATTAATAATAATAAAAATGCGCTACCACCTGATTTTAACATAATAAAAAGGGTCATTTGCACAACTGAGGAATAGAGACGACGCTATAAAATAAATTTATAAATAGTTTAGCATTTGCGCTGCATTGTATTTGACAATGGCATTCGGCAACTTCCTGCCTATCATTTCTACCAAGGCGTTTAAACTTCCAAAATGTGCATACTTCTCAACTTTCTTTTGTTTAAAAAAAAAAACACTTTTTTAATTATGGGCACGTCACTTAAATTTGTTACGTAGACTAAAGACTGTGGAACTGAAAAATAGAGGTTAAATTGTATTGCACATGGACGAAACTAATAAAAAAACCCAAATAAGCCTTTGTATAAATCAGAGTGAAACACGTAGTTCCAACCTCGGTGGTACAAATTATTTGGAGCACTCAAAACCAGGGTGCATATCATTTACTTTTCGTCCTTCATGCAGAAGCATTTAATTTTGAACGTTGAATTATTGACGGTGACTGACTTTAAGCATAGTAAATGGGGAAGGTCCTTCCTCTCATAGTTCTGGCAACTTCTATCGCCTTTCTCGGTAATCAGCTGACCAACAACATTCATCTTAATTAATTTCCATTCGCCGGCATCAAATCTAATAGTTTTTTAATCATATTATTCTATTCGTATTAAAAAAACTTGCTACAAGGCAATCTACACGTATAAGGAGCCTGATCTTTTTAAAAAAATTTACGCAACGTAACCATGCACGCGTTAATTTACAAGACATAATTTATTCCATTTGTTGAATAAAATATATACTAGAATTTGAGAGAAAGTCCAAGACACAGGTATGTAAGAAGTGGTGCCTGGGAGGAAGCATATGTGTACAATTATTGTAGTAGCTAGTATGCGCGCGCGCGCACATATAGAGAGAGAGAGAGAGAGAGTAAATTTAAACTTTGTGTGACTAGTGAGTAAATGTGGAACTAAGAATGGCGTGTGGAAGGGGGGGAGAAGAAATGGCATGAAATGGGTCGGCGTAGGGGAGAGTGAATGCGTAAAGGGTTGAGAAACTTCATTCGCTTGCTTTGGAAAACACACGCAGCCTTTATTAATGCTCAGTGCACATATAATAGAACCAGTTCTGGGGGGTTCAAAGGGACAGTTTTTAGGCCAATAATAGGGGTAACTTTGTTCATGATGGCTCCCATCTCTACCTAACTTACCTAACCCCATGCCTCTGTTCTTAGTCAAAAGCTCACTTTTTTTTTTGTTCACTTTTTACAAGACTTGCACCTACGTCCAAAATGTATTCTTCTCTGCCTTATAATGCATGTCAAAGCTTTCCTTTTGCTTCCCCGTTTTTTACTGCCTAAAGTCAGTTTGTAATTAATTAGTCAAGCGCGTCAGTCATTTTTTATCTGAGCTGGGATGATTCTATGTAATTGTCCCCATTAGTGATTTGGTATCCTTCCTTGCAATTTCATAAAAGCAATGCCATTAATGTATATTGTCCACCGAAGCTATGAGAACCCTCACGTTATTCTTTGCTTTACTAGTTCTCTCTTGCATATATTTCAACCGGCCTATGTCTACAGTCAAGATTGGAGGCCGGCATATGCTTTTAATCTTACAGGCATGTGAATAAAGGTCGAATGGGAATTCAAACTATGGAAGCTAATTTAGCTTTTGTGCTTTGAAAATGTATTATTATTATTATTATTATTATTTCCTTATAAAATTATATATGCACGCACGGGATTGTCAAGAAGGGTTAGGCAAAGTAAAGTCGAATTGCAGATCCCAACGAGAAAGCTAGGAAAAAAATATGCTTGGGAATAGATTTGTAGAGAAAGCAGAATTTGATTAATATTGTGAAGGAATAATATATATGAATTACAGAGGAATATGGTATAGAGAGTCTTGCAGTGTTGGGGGGGCAATGAATAGAATAAGAAGTTGAAGTTGACCGGTGAGTGGGCATATATAAAAACGGTGATGATATAGCAATGACGGTGGGGGGTTGAAGAAGACCCGAAGAATTGTCGCTGTTATTGACGAATCCTTAAAGTGAAATGGCCATGCAGTGACCTTGACTGGGCAAACTTTTCTTTGTATTTTATTTCTTATTTGTTTGTTTGGGGTGTAAAGAATAAAGTTTCGATGATGTTTCCAAGGGGGAATGAAAAGACTACAAGTGGGAAAAAGAGGTTTACTTTTCCATGCGTGGATGACTCCTTCCTTACGTGTAAATTTCCCAGTTGTCTCCTTCGTCCCTGTTGCATTTTCAACTCCATATTAGGTGGGTGGTTAGTTACTTAATTAGTTTAGTTGATGGCCCTCTTACCCTCCCAATGTATCACTTTAAGTGCCAAGGGAGATGGGTAATTTGGGTCTCTTTTAAAGGGATAATTCTTTCTCAAGTATTTCTAAATTCGGGTTGGTTAAATCCCCTTAAATGAGAGATGATTGGGATAAAGTAAATTAAACTCAAAACTCGGATACAATACAAATAATTTTTCATTTTTCTCCATAAGATTTCTTTATCTTCCCTCCATCGCTTTATACAAGAGCTTATTAATAAATCACGAGATTCTAATTAAAAAAATTTAAATGTAATAATTATGTAGAAATTTTGTTTTTTCATGAAATTACCCATATTAAGAATGAGGGAGAAAGAGAAAGAGTAATAATGAAAAAATGATGAAAGAGTATATTTGTAGTATAATAATTAATCAAGAGCAAAATGGAAAAAATACATTTATTAATGAGACAAATTTAAAAAACATCTCACATTTAAGGAAAAACCCAATTAATTAAACATAACATTGGTAAAAAAAAAAAATTAATGTTGAAAATTGTGCATCTTATAAAAATGACTGGAGAATAAGTATCAAGTAAAAAAGGCACGTAACTATGTAACTAGGGGTGCTGTTGGAGCCAGGGAAAAGGTAAGTGGCTTTTTTGTCCCCTTGTTGCAGTGGGGCTATTGCCCTTATTCCATTCTGGGAGTAAGCAAACTTCAACTTTCACAACAATATGTATCTCCAAGCCTTTGTTATTATATTTTTTGACCCAAAAAAAAATCCTTTGTTATTATATTCCCCTTCCCTCTTTATTTTTTCTTCGTTTAATTTTTTCACCACCACAAAAACTCACATATAAACCTCCTCAAACATATATCCACCTCTATATAAGCCTCAAATCTAGGCTAATTAATCACGTTAATTTGTATTCTCCAATTTTATAAATCTGTGTATTCAAATTCACATACCTCCTCGTACGTCAACCAAAACATATGCATGTAATCCTTAATTACCCTCGCAATTAAGCACCCCATCTAGCTTCACATGAATGTAGAGCGGTTATCACGTCATTTCAAAATATGCTATTACAATTTCAATTCATTTGTCAGTCTTATTTAATATATGCATGATGTACGTAGGTGATCATTCGAAAACAACTTACGGTGAAACTAGACTCATTGTTTTAGAATGTTTTTCAATTTTATCCTTATATATTAATGGCTCGGGTGAAGATCGAATATTAATGATAAGCAAAGGGATCTCTTAATATCAAAAACATATGCGCGCGTGCGCGCTCTCCATTAAGGAAAAAGGAGGGGTTTTGTAAAGTGGATAGCATTCACAGAAATTTTAACTTGTCCACTCTAGAAAGTCGCCGAATACTTCTCATCAATCTACTAATCCCAACACTGAAGATTAGCGCGTAGACCCATCGTAACTAAGACAGGCGCGGCCAAAACGTGGTCCGAGCCCTTGCATGGTGCTTGAACCTTGCACTTATAAAAATGCACCTATAAATTATTTGTTATTAATTCCTTAAGTCCTAAATATAATATTAATTATACTATAAAATATGTTGTATATTTAAAACAGGAGGCAATACAGTAATAGAATGGCAGTCAAGGCAGATTTTGGAGTGGTGAGGTGAGAATATTATGTGAGAAATGAAGGGAAGGAATACGTTAGGCGAAGTGGGAAGAGGAGGACGTTTCAAATCCAATTGGTTAGAAGAAGATGGGGGGAATCCAGGAAATCCAACAAGATTTATCCTAAAATGGAAAGTACAGACTGGAAGCACACAAAGCAACTGAAATAACGGCCAGTACTGCCGCCGGAAGGGATCCAGTCGCTGCATTCAGCGGGGCCTACACGGGACGGTTGTGGCTTTTGCATGATGTGACCTCCACACACACCACACACTCACTACAGTCACAATGGCCTTTGCCCTATCAAATGAAATGATTCTTCATCGCTTAGTGGTGAGCCCACTTGCTCCGTCCCACTCACGCCCCACTTTCTCCGTCTCTTTTACACATTGCCATTTCACTGTGATGTTTCTAAAGTTGTGAGCCTTAGATTTTCTTTCCCGCCTCAAGCTAAAATGATAAATATAAAATCATGATCAGCTTCAATTAAAGTAATTTAATTTGTGTATCAATGACAATCATAGTGCTTTTGAACATAATTTCGATGTGTCTAATTCACACACACACACACTGATTATTATGCTCAGCTCATTTTTCAATCCACTACTTCCCGCCTTTCTCTCCCATATATAACATCCACCTTTTCCTTACTTTTCCTATTATATATATTATGGAGTCGAGTTGATTGTACTTGAGAAATAAAGCGGCCCCAACATTCTAAGAACACCATTATTGTCTTCATGATCTGACCCATCCCATGAATTAATACGCCTGCTTCCCCTCATCTGAATCTCTGTCAATATCTTCTAGTTACATTCTGTTGTTTGTTCTTTTATTAGTGCCCGGTCCACTAATTCCAATGGTCCTTTCTATCATTTTTCGTTTTAATAAAAAAGTTTACGTAGAGTAGACATCAATACCTCACTGGGATTAGGTTCTAAGTTCAAAAAATGATTATAAAGATACTTACCGATCATCCGTCAAAAAGGCTCACACATCAATCAATCAATGGTATCTAATCTTCTACTTTTGGGGGTGAAGATGTCACCTTAGCCAACTATGCCGAACTCATTGGCCTGGTCCTTTTGTCATTGATTGTTCTGCTGTGCTCCCCTCACTAACGGCTAATTTTTGGGCTCTCTTTAATCTTTGTTTTTATTTGTGTAAAATGTTGTTTGTCACAATAATATATATTATATAGAAATTCCGGCAAGAAATGATAGCTAGAAAGTCGTAGCAAACATATTCTACATAAATTCATATATGTTATCATTATGAGGGTGTTATAAGTTCTGTATCGTGAGGGTTTTCTTGAAAAAGAATCTTATGATTCTCAGGTTCTCCAACGTAACTTCAACCGCTAGTTTTTGGACTGTGGGGAGTGGGGAGTAGTTCTCACAAGTACTTTTACCTGGTACAATGGTTTTTTCATTGATAGACGGCCAACCAAAAAGATCAGAGTCACAGGTCACAGGTCATAGCTAGGAGGTGTGGTTCTCCTAATAACTTGTTGTTACAGAACGAATGAAAAGAGCTTCTTGTTAGCTGGTGTAAAAATCCATTCCCGGGATGAGACTGAATAGAAAGTATTTAATTAAATCAAATTTAAATGAATTTGTTTTGTCTTCCATTAATTCTGTAATTCTAGATAGCATTATACCGTTTGAAAAATTAGGCACATACCCATCCAGCTCCTCCCGGTATAGTTTAATTACCAAGAAAGCAAAAAGGGACTAGTTTTAGAAGACGACCGTTGGAGGCAGTGAATTAATTAAAGATCACACAAACACGCGAAGCCTTGCAATGGAGACGAAGTTATGAGGAAGCACACCCCCATATTCCATGAGTTACGCGTGCAGATTCGTAAATTAAATTGAAGAAAGGCAAAATCTATGCCAAAAATCGAAGTTTAAAAAGCAGAAATACCGTCCCACCGAAAATATAAAGGACAATAAGAGGCAATCAAGATTAGGGAACATGCGTTTCTGATCTTATTTCTTTGGTATAATGCCAGTCAAATTTACACGTATCTAGCTAATTTAAAGGAACTCAACTTGATGCATTTGGATGATCGATGGTTGTCTAGTGGACCAAATTGTAGGCAATATTCCCTTTCATTTCATAGACTGTTTTCATATATATTTGGATAGCTTATTCCCTCAAAAGGCGTCATCGGCTTTGTTCTCTCAGATTATACCCCATAGAACGAGATTTGATTTCATATCTCGACGCCACGACTAATTAATAATTAACAAGATCCCGTATATCTCCATCAACAATCACCTAGTTTATGTGCAGTATTCTTATTCTATTCTCTACGCATTTCGAGCAGTATCTAGATTTTCATGATTGACGCGGTTTTAATATATAGAAGAGCTAACAGATTTAGAAGGAATCTAAATCTAAATCTTTCAGATATGGTGGTGCATATTCTCCCGTTGGAATACAAACTTATATCTTTATTTCTGTTTATATCCTTTTTATTTAATTCAACAAAATTTTGAAGTCAGTTTCTTTTATCATTATTTTTTCATCATCCCTCCTAGCCTTTAAATCATGTCCATCCAAATCAAATCTGAAATGTCCTAATATTACATTGATTTTTTTTTCCTCTTCCCGATCAATAGTCCAAATGAGATGATGAGGGATAAAGAAAATGAAAGCTTACTACAAAAAAAAATCCAGATTAACCATGAAAATTACCCATGAAAAAATTCTGTGAGTAATTTCCGTAGGTAGGAAATTACCCACGGAATTTTGTGGGTAATTCAAATTACCCACAGAATTCCGTGGGTAATAGAAATTATCCACAGAATTGTGTGGGTAATTTCCTACGGAATTTTTCCGTTGACAAATTTCGTGGCTAATTCAGATTTTTTTTTGTAGTGGCTTATGAGAGGATCTCTTTCTAAATTCTTGTGTGCGCGTATGTGACAAAGTGGAACCACTTTCCCTGCTTGTCGCTATGACGAGCAGGCCTTGGGACGAGCGCTGGGGTGATCTAGGCGGTTCAGATCTCTCCATGAGATTCCGACCGTCCATTTTTATTTTTATTTTTATAAAATTTGATTTTAAATTTTATCAGGATTTTTTTAACAGTACCCGTCAGTACCTTAAAGTATCTTTTTAATCTCGATCAGTCCCCTGAAAAATTTTATCATTTTGGTAAAATTTTTCTGGGGACTAACTGGGATTAAAAAGATACTTCAGAGTACTGACGGGTACTGTTAAAAAAAATCCAGGGTACTGACTAAGACTAAAAAAATACTTCAGAATACTGACTGACACTGAAAAATATTTTATACTTACTGGTACTGAAAAAAATCCTGACAAAATTTTTATAAACATAAAAAATATGTGAGGCTACTGGCTGCTACTAAAAAGATAGTTTAAAATGCTTACTGGTACTGAAAAAAATTCTCAGAAAATTTTAAAAATAATTTTTATAAATATAAAAATAAAAATGGACGGTCCAGATCTCATGGGGAGATCTAGACCATCCAAATCACCCTAAGGGGGACGAGCGCTCCCAGCTCGTCATAACGACGAGCAGGGAAAGTGGTTCCGTGACGAAGTTGGCTGGTGCAAATTAATCAATTAGAAAATTCAGAAGGTTACTACCCCCTTCTATTAATTATAAGGTTAGAAATTATAATGAATGTAGCCATCGGGGAGATAATCACATCGAAATACAATTTTATCGTTGATTTTCTTTGATTTCCCGCACTAATAACAAAAATGTTCACATTATAGCGAGTGATGTCTTTAATCTTTAAATCAATCTTAAAAAAAAGGAAAAGGAACAAGCTTCCCTGCAATTGTTTGTCCTAGCTTGAATGCGGAGTCCATTCACATTCACGTCAACATTATGTGGGAATCGAAATTAAAAAGGATCGAAAAACAACCGAGGAGAACAATTTTGAACACGCGAGACAGAGCTTAAATATAAAGAACAATCAAATGAAATAAACAATATATGCGGCGCCAATCACATGGCATGGGATTCTTCCAATTAATTAAGGTGCATAATCTTGTGTTGTATGAGATGTTAATCATATCACGTCAGTATGCATATATACGAGTATCGTCACTTCCATCGATGGGTTAGTTTTGGTTTTTTGTTTTCATAGTCAAGTCAGTCCCGACATGTGCGTGCAAGTATTGCCTCTTGCTTGAAAGTTGAAACATCTTGGGTAAGGGTAGTGGTGTTTGACACTTGATTGATATGGTTTTCACGTATTGATGGCATTACAACAGTTAACGTAGTACACACATGCATGCTTGTACTTTCACAACTATCTCAGATGATGTGACAGACACGAACAACAGCTGATTCAAAAGTTTTTTGTTTTTATCGCAAGGACATGAAATCATGGCCCCTCACAACTCTTCTTTCCTTTCAGGGCTCTATGGGGTTACGTTGTTGCCGTGTGCCATTTCCCCCAGTTTTGACGTGCAGTACAAGAGGCCACTCAGCACAAGCAAAGAAAAAGAGAAAGTGAACATGTACTAATTAAAGAGCTGATCTTTTCCACCTTATTTTCATTTCAATACGTAGGTAGTACGTACGTATGTATATGTGTGTGTGTAACTAATCTTGGATTCACATAGCCATTATGTGTATAGTGGGTCACTGGCCATTTGATGAAGTGCGTTAGGGTATAGGGCACAGAGTATATATGTGCAGTGGCTTCACGTGAAGTATATACTGGTCTTTAAAAGGCTAAACCAAAACCGATCGAGCTAGATCCACTGGAAATCGGTGATGCACTCAGATGAAGTCATTCTCTCGGTAACACCGTAGCAGTGTCTCATTTTGAATTTGACTGCCTTGTTTCAGTAATGAATACACACACACACGTTTACTGCATATCGTATCCCTCTATAACTTGAGAAAGAGAAATTTGTAAAGAAATTTGCTGCTTGACCAATCATGTAAACTCAGTTAGATAATGGAACATCAGAATATGTGTAAATCGTACATGTATATATATTTCTCTTTGGGGCGAGTAAATTGTACATACAATTATTGATGGCATGCTGTGATGAATAATAATTGGATGTTGGGCCCCAAGTTGTCAATGGCATGCACACAAGCACGCAGATAGTGGAAATAGGCATGTCCAAGAACACCGAATCGCGATGCAAGGGACAAATAGGTCCTTGTAGATACTGTAGATATGATACTTACGCATTGACCTAGGATCTCCACAAATTAAGCAAATTGCTTATATGGTAAAAATAAAACCGAATTCAACTTACCGATAAGACCCGTGTAGTTTTGCTTACAAAATTAAGTCTTTCTTCTGGAAGAGTTCGTTTTCCGATTATAATTCCCGTCTGCTCTATATCGTCCATAATAAATTATTTCTTCCATGGATATCGCAAGCTTTTCTTTCTCCATCTTGTTCTTTGACTGTGATTCTTGATAGCTGGGTGCAATCAAGAGCCATATCAAACCTTCACCCATGCTACCTAAAATTATTCACTCTTACTCAAACAATCAATTTAAAAATGTACCATCGTATATCGATTCGTTATTATCTATATCTTTCATAGAGAAATATGATGTTTTGTGATGACTTAATTTTAACATACATTGCAACCTTAACGACTCCCAATTCTCATTCATTAACGTATAATGCAACCGTATACTTCATTCATTGATTGTATATCTTTCTATTTACATTAACATCTTCACTCGTGATACATCTTGAGATGCAACGATCATAGTTTTCAGTTGGGTTTCAATCAAGTCAATATATCATATATATAATCTACCAGAACTTTTTTGGCCCTCTGTACGTATAATCTAACAAAATGCACTACTATCTAGTATTTACAAATTACAAGTCGTGAACAATAAAACTGCGCACCCCAACTTATATGGAAGACGTTATTCTGACAAATTGCATTACTAATACTATTTCGTGGAAAATTGTAAATCTTAGTAAAATATAATGTGCAAGATCTTCATGACATTTTCTTGTGACAGTAATATTTCACTTGAGATGATACAAAAAATAAGGAAATGAATATTCTTTTTACTAAGCATGTGTATCTTTCTATTAGAAACAATATTATTTAAGGCACTGTTAGACAATAAATATAAACACTTCTCTTAACGAGGATTCAAATCTTGATTCATCACATTGTGAAAAACCAACCCCTTCTATTAGACTGTTAGAGTAAGAAAATGATTAATTTGACATCCATTCTTTTGTCTCCCTTTTTTTGACGGGGGAGTGATGATTGATGCTTCAAAAATGATATGGGCTTGTAAAGTGTTTTATGGGCCTCAGGCCATATCAAAAGTGTTCTGGCTCAGCAAAATCTACTCAGGCCTTCATCATCCCTTTCTTTCAGCGGATGAACAGTTGACCACGTTATGAGCTTCGCGAAAGTGAGAGGGTTTCTGATGATTTGAGGCAGGGAGCGTAAGAAACGCTCTTCCCTAACGATAATGGCTGTGTTGTTGATAGACTTGATAGTATGACAGAACGATGTCAGACAATGGTGAAACCTAAAGACGATGATCCTGCTCTTTATAAACTATTACAAAATACAGAATAGTATGTTATAAAACATATATAGCAGCATTTTATAAACTATTGCATTAATACTGTATGGTATTAAATTTTTTTCAGGTATTATTCTATTATATTGTTAAGTCATATGTAATGTATATGCTGATCCTCAAAGAATAATCATTTTCACGTTCGGCCTCAGGACGAATGTAAATAATAAGAACTGGTGGAGACAGGCAGGCAATCCAATTGGTTTATTTCGTGAGAGAGGGTGATCAAAGTTATGACCTAAGTTCTGTTCAAGCAGACATAATCAGTATTATAAGGCGTAAGGAGTATCAGATGATATATAAAATTCTCAAGACGGTAGATTGAAGAGATGTACATTAATTATTTGACGATATACGAAGATCAGAGAAGCGGAAGAAGTGGGTTGGGTTTGGTTTGGTTTGGTTTAATTCAGATGAAATCCAAGCGGGTAAATTTATCAGACTGACATTCTGAAAATGAGAAGCAAATCCTTGATTATGAGGTGCAGGAATGGGGCAGTTCACTTGAGTTGAGAGGGTGAAAAAAGCTAGTCTAGAAAATTAGAAAAAGCGTGGTCCATGTCATGAGGATGATGATGAACAATAATGACACAGATGTGAGAAGAGTGAATAATTAATGAGGCCCTGGAAAAAGCCTAGAATGGCAGATGGGGTTCAGTGGCATGAAGCCCTCAACCATTGGTCGTAGCGAGCATACTAATTGGGATGGGCAACTAAATTATGAAGGCTGCAGAAAGAAAATGTGAGAGGCATCATTATCTCTTAAAACCTCAGCAACAGTAGCGGCGTTTATGGTTTTTAATTAGTTGGAGTAAAGCTTTCTTGTCACTCTCACGCGGCGCTTTCATTTATTAATGTCATGTCCTCATCGTAATATCATCAACACCTAAACTGCTACTTTCTCCTCGTTCTTCCAGTCTGTCACGCAAACATAACAAAGTTGTGTGGGGACCAGGTAAAGCACATAAAACATTGAGTACGGAGCAGTAAGAATCTAATTGAAGTGAAGGGAAGAGAAGCTGTATATATGGGGCACTCACTCCAAAAACCATACAGAAGCATGAGGAAGGGAAGAGAAGCCAAAGCAGGTCCTTCTGCTGATCTGTTGCTATGTTTCCCTTCTCGACCTCATTGGAATGCTCTGATGCCTAAACCCATTTACAGCCCCGGCAGAGCTTCCGAATCCAACAACCGCCGCCGCCACCTCAGCAAATCAGCCACCACTCTGCTTTGGGCCAAAGCCAAGTCAGCCGCCTCCGTCGACACTGCTGAACCTTCTTCCCCGAAAGTTACATGTGCCGGGCAGATCAAGGTTAGACAACGCACCACCGCCCGCAGCAACTGGCATTCCTTGATCGATGAGATGGAGAAGATTCACGATGACGAGAAACGAAGGAAACGACCCAGCTGGGCCGAGTCTCTCGGTCTCAAAAGGGAAACCATGCAATTCCTCTCTTGTTTACGAACCTTACGATTCGATTTCCGCTGCTTTGGATCATTCCCTGCTGAGGATAACACCACCGAAGATGACAACTACGAGGAGGAAGGGTATCAGGAAAATCACGTGGGTATGGAAGAAACCAGCGATGACGCTACGAGTGCTATATTTTCCAAGTGGTTTATGATGCTGCAGGAGAATCAAAACAGTGTGTTTGATGGAGAAAACGCGAGCAACGAAGAAAATACAAGCGATGATGGATTCACCGCTGAATCGGGAGTCCCTCCACCAAATGCATTATTGCTCATGCGCTGCAGGTCTGCTCCGGCGAGAAGTTGGTTCCAAGAACGAGAAAAGGAAGATAGGACCTGCGCAGATGAAGTTGAGCAAATAACAAATGTGAAGTTGTTGATGGAGAAGGATGAGATGAAAAAGGAGAATATGGAGGTCATGAGATATGAGTCTGATTTTGACAAGATGTCATTGAATATTGTCAAAGAATCGTGGATTGTTGGGCGTCTGAGAGATACATTATCTAAGAGTCGAAGTTGGAAAAGATAAACACCCACAGCTCGCGGCTTTCTCAGTTCTCACTAATATAAACATGAATATATTTATACGCGCACGTATATGTAAGTAGCGCATAACATTTTGAAGCTAGTACGTATTTGCAGCTTGTGTCGTTTCTCCCAAAATTACTCTGGTGTGACAATTGGGGAATGTAACAATGACTGAATATCCCCAGATTTAGCCTACTTCAATAATCAGTAGTGACGTACGTACGTGATATTTGTACAGCTTTCATTTTCTGACATGCCTTTTTGGCAAGTGCCCTGGGAAAGACATTTGCCGGCATGCACATGCAAGGTCCTGGAATTGCCAAAGATGTTGATAGATAATTTTGAGGGGCTTTCCATTCTCTCCAGTTGATTAAGTCGATGATAGTTTTGAGCTCTACAGTTGGTGAGGCCCATTAATTTGGGCCCGCGAACGATGTTTGGACCTTTTTCTCATTAACCTCGTCTCTGGTTGGTTGGGCTATGATTGGATTTAAGCCTCGTGTCCATGAAAACGGGGTTGGTCAAAACAAAACAGTAGGACTTCCAACTGCTAGAGAAGCCCTTAATGCCACTATTTCGTTAATGATTATTTATTGTATGCCTTGTTATAATCTTTACATTATATACAGTATGTAGACTGAAAATCCAAGAGCAATCAACGCCATAAAATTTGGATAACCTGGGTATCAGTGCACAGACGGGTCGAGACTCGAGACTTGTTGATTTGATTAATTATGTTAGATCTTTTTATTACAAATCCCACCTAAATTTTATTCAATTATTCAGGATATTAAGCATAGGTCCACATAGATTCTGTCCTTCGTTTCCTTTCACTTTAACAATAGTGAAAGGAATATTTGGCTTTTGAGAACGTAGAATCATGTCAGCTAAATTATACATTACGACGCCGTAGAAGGCCACATATACTTAAATATTGTTTGTTTGAAACACTAATTAGAATATTCAAAAACAATTTTTTAATTGTAATGTATATTATACGGGCTATGTGTACGATAATAGTTTTGTCTCAATTTATGTAATTAAATATTTTTAAAAACCTAAAATATAATCCAAACAAGCTTATTATTGCTGTTACCCTAATCATGCTACTATCATAAATCAAATCCAACAGATTTTAGCCGCCCACCTATAAAATCTGTGTCATTAATCTTTCACCCATTTTTTCCTTCTCGCCTACCTCTTTAGCTTTCATAATTTGAGATTCCAGGTTTCTGTTTCAACTTTCAAACAAAATGAAAAATAAACATACATTTTACCACTTATGTTCTTCTTCGATTTTTCTGTTCATTTGCAGCGCTTTTCATTTGGATATGGTACTTCCTCCGTTTAAAAATATAAAGCAATTTTTTTCCTGAAGTATTGTGTTCCAAGATATTTGACTTTTAAGGTGTAAGTAATAGATACAGTATTTTTTTAAAAGGCCTTTTAATTAGGAGTGTAACTAATAATTTTTTAATCGAGACACTATAAGGATAGGGTATATAATTTTAAAGGTCACTAACTAATTTGTTGAAAATGTAAAATAACTAAGAGTGCCATATAATTTTAAAGCACAAAACACATATTCATTTAAGTACATGAGCAACTTTTAACGAGTGATCATCCTTAGCTTATTGGCTACGTTTGTGTATAATTTTCCAAGAATTTCCCGTGGCAGTCTTTTATGAAAGGAAAATTCTGGATATATTCCTACGAGGATGATGAATTCAAACAAAAATGAGTTAGAACTTCAGGGTAGGAGGTCGGTACAAAGAATTTCGTGCCTTGGAGCTTGGAGAAACTGTGACCAACCCAAAGGTGGGGAATTTAGAAAAGCAAAATATGAATGGAAAGTTGAAAGCTACCAGTAATATTTTTCTTTAATAAATCATTTTCTCAAACACGGAAGAAAACAGAGCAAGAATTTACAATCTACAGATATTTCCCAAATATTATCTCACTCCAACAAAGTCAGAACAGAACCACTTTTGTCAAACAATTAAAAAGAAAGAGAGAACACTCGTGAAAGGAAATATCAACTAAAGAAAAAATGGGGTTTGCCAAACCAAAGCTAAAAGAATCGACTACTAACACAAAATAATTCCTTTTCCTATCAATAAATACTGTCGGCGCCTTCCCCTGCTGCAAGCAAGGTCCGCAAGGTTAAGAAGCTGATACAATTAGCCAGCCTCATTTACTTTCAACCTCCTTCTGTATTTACTGCAGCGTTCTCAGCTGCTGTACAATTTAACCGATCTTTCTAACAACTCAAGATTGTTGCCTGGAATTTCCTTAACCTTTGATCCATTCTTGTATATTTTGAATGCCGGCACAGAACTCGCGCCTTCTGATTTTGCTATGTCGGGGTGGTCTTCAATTTCTACCTAGTTTTGCAAATAATTCTTTGTAAGAAGCAAATAAACATAAAAGACGCACGTAAAGTTAGAATCTAAGATCGCATCTTCCAATTTATAAAACCAACAATTTAAATGAAAGTACCTTGAGGAAATTAACAGATGGAAATCTCAAGCAGGTTTGCTCCAACACTAGCAATACTTGCTTGTGGGTTGCCTTGTTGCAAAATAGCACCACAGACATACCTATTCAATTATGCACAAGCGGGTTAGTGCTTTTTTTTTTTTTTTTTGGTTGGAATGCTCCAAGTCCACCTGTGCGAGAAACGCAGTCGAATTTTGACTCACCAGGTGAGGTTACATAATGTCGAAACCGATCATTGCTCGATACAAAAACCAAATTACACCCAAATTTGAAGTCCTTGACATCTTCCCCACGCAGCATCTTGAGCTGAAGCTGAGCCTCAAACAGAGCCCTACCCACCTCCTCATCCCCTGGCTTCTCTCTCAGTAGCATTTCATAGTCTTGAATTGCAGCTTCCCATCTTTCCAACTACAAGCACGAAATGATTATAAAGGGGTTCACAGAGAAACCGAGTGGACAACAGAAGATATGACTATTAAAGAAGCAATCAACTCACCTTGGCATTGCAATATGCCCTCCTTAACCGTGCCTTGCTATAACTAGGCTGAACGGCAAGGGCAGCATTACAATCTTCAATGGCTTTCTCAAAGAAGCCCAGCTTAGAACGACATGCTGCTCTGTTGCAGAGCAGGACTGAGTTGTATGGATCGTGCTCTAGTCCTTCGTTGTATAAAGCACATGCTTCCGTGTATTTGGTTGCCTTGAACAGTAAGTTTCCACTCATTCTGGCCGATGATATTGCTCTTGCCCTCTTTACCACTGTACTCACCTCTTTGTCACTCGGATCAAGTTTAGCTGCTTGCTCAGCTGCCGTCACTGCATCCTCGAACCTGTTCAATCGCAACAATCAAAATGAACTTGGAATCATACCAAATAGAAAGCACTAGAAGACTAAACCCATCTGTTCAGTAATGTTAGATTCGGGAAAATTTCATCAGGTTTGTGGAAAGGAAAACACAATCATTAGATTAATTTTGGGTTTCATATCCTCTAAGATGAAGTTCAGAGAATACATTTAATGTGTAAACACTTGAACATGTAAACAAAAAACTTTAACCAACCTGCCAACAGCCAAGTAAGCCTGCGCGCCTATCATAAACAGATAAGCACAACGAGCCAGACCGAACAACTTGGTGCACCAATTGATAGCAAATTTGGGCATTTTCTCGTAGGTAGCATATGCCTCCTGATGTCTGAAGAGCTTAAGTAAGGCTTCTGTTTGCAACGCATAAACCTGGAGAGCATAAAAAAAAAATTAGTCATGATAAGGCGCTAGAAGCTGATAAAGCCATCGCCCATGCATGGCATGCATAGGTATGAGAGAATTCTATTGAGACCAATGAGGCTAACCTGAGGACTTGAATCAGCACCTAATGATATGGCAGATTGCGTTTCCTTCAGTATAGCATTCCAATCATTGCTTTTCCTTGCTTCAATGCATTTTTGAAGGTGGTTGCGAAGAGACTGAGCTTGGAAGGCGAGTGCAGAATCAGAATATGGGGTTGCGACATTGTAACTTAGTGCCTTCTCTGCTTCTCCCAATCTATATCAAGAATCTTAAATCTATTATGAAAACGAATTGAAGCGCGGGTTTCAACCACGTCCTATTTCTTGGCAACCGAATGGAGCATGTAATTGTAAGTATTAACCAAACGAATTAAGAAATACCTGAGATATATGGTTGCCAAACGGTGGTGGGGTCTGTTATAAGAAGGTTCCAGCCGGATAGCTTCCTGGCACTCAACAATTGCTTCCAGAAGACGGTCTAATCCCATCAAAGCCGCACTCTTATTGCAATGAAACGTTGCCTTATTTGAATCAATAGCAATCGCTCGCTCATATAAAGACAAAGCCTCTTCAAATCTTCCTTGCTTATATGCTTCATTTCCCATTGTTTTCAACACTTCTGGGTCTACTCTGTTCTTGGGACTCCGAAACTGGGCAAGCTCATCAGTGCTCTTCCTCATAATATTCCCCGTTACACTTGTGTTAGTGTGATACTTGAGTGATGAGTTCATCACATCTCTATTCTTGGGAACACTTTCACGAGTCCTAGTTCTAGTTCTTGGGCTGGTATTTACAACCAAATTACCAGTAAGTTTGAGGGGGGATTTATTCTCGTTTTCTTTCTGGTAATGAGTGCTTTCCCTGGCAAGCACCAACGAGTTTTCAGTAGGCTGCCTCTGTGTTCTGCTATTGTTATTCAACTTGTGGTTTTGTTGAATCTTAGTTTGTAATGAATTGGCACAGGATGATGTTGAGCTTCTTGCAGCGTCCGAAGGTCTCGGATTTTTATTCTTGATGGGAGGAGGTGTTCGATGATCAGAAGGGCTCTTCCTGGATGGTTTGTGCGACTGAGTTGAAGTAGCCATGGATTCAAGATTTGGCGGCTTCTTGGATTCAGTTTTGCTCTGATCGTTCACCTTCGTGGGTAGTGAATGAACAGATGACTTCCTGAGCATGTAGCTTGTGAGATGGAAAATCCTCCCCATGAAACCACAACCCACTTCATTCTCCATCTTCTTCTTGGCCTTTACTGCCATGAATCTTCGAAATCAGCCTTACTGGAGATGAATGACAGGGAAGGAGAAATGTGGGCGCCAGAAAAACACCTTGCAGAAGCAGAAAAAACAGCAGTGAAGACTGAAGACAGTATAAAGATGAAGAAATTGTGAGAGGGAAATCATGGAGTGATGGCTTGGCTGGGAAGGAGTTTATATAGAGGATCGGGCAGGGGGAAGAGTTATACTCTGATAGCCTCCGCCTGGAGTGGCTTCCAAGAAACTGACTTTAGCTCTTTTTTGTTTTTTTGGGACCTTTAGAGACAGAATGATTATATTATTTCATCCATTGGTCCACATGAATTCCATCATGATTGGATTGGCTTTGTCCAGATTAATATGCAGTGATATGGACAAACCTTTTATTGGGATACGCCTTTAAATTAAATTTAGCAGCGTTGATTCTATAGAAAATAATACAGTACTTATGGCAACTGATGAGGGAATGAAAGAGAGAAAATCCGAGCGGGCTCCGGGGTGGGCATTGATGGTTTACAGCTCAGAGTGATTTGATTGGAGCGAGGGATTGAGACGCCGTGGATCACTCTGGGTGCGTAGTCACATCGGTATTTGTGAAACTACCATAATGGACTCCTCTGCACTCTGTCAGTCTCTAAAAGGCCAAGGCATCGATTAATTTCACATAAATTCGTAAATCACAACGTGGTCTCAAGGAGTGAAATTAAAAATACAAGGCGCTTTTAAATAATTGCAGTGAATGCAAAACCCGTTCGTGTGGTGTTTCCGTGCTTGGGAAGCTTTGGGCAGGATATGGTAACAGGCATGCTTGCATTTGAAGCCTGAACATACACCCATATACATTACATTAAAACTATAGCGAAGCGAGCACGTTATAGACTTAAGGTGGTTTTACGAAGTGGGGGTGTATAATTGTTGAAAAAAGCGTACCATATTTTGACCAAGAATATAATGGAGGATTAAATTAAAAAAAACTGTGTAATAAGTGATCAAGAGTGAGTAATTAAAATGGAAGAAGAATAGGAGGGTACAGCTGTGAGAAAGTGAGGGGCATAAGGAGGAAGAAGCAGAGGTGAATTTGAAATCTTAGTGATACCTCTCAGCTCTTTGGATAAGTTTTAGCTTGCAATACAAATACAAATTACAGTATGAACTTATTTTTACACAAGTAAGAACTATATTTTATATAAATTAAAGGGTTAAATGGGAGGTGTAGAGAGGTTGCGTTGCCGCCATGCGTGTGGGTAGAGAGACATTGGATAGACAAAGAGGATTCCGGATATATACGACGCGCCTATTCGGGACTACTCGATTCATTATATAATCTATCCACCTAGGTGTTAGATTTTGAATAGATGGACTGAGTTTAATGGATTTGGGAAAGTACCAATGAATCTGGCACGAGGAACACGAATGAAAGTAGGCTTCGACGTGAAGCTGAAGCTGCCATGCCGACGCCACCATAGAAGCGCTTCCCAATGTCGTTTCACTCTCTCTCTCTCTCTCTCTGTTTTTAAACCACTGCGCGCGACTAATTAATCCTCTGTTTCACTACCTCTACCTTAAGATCCAATCATTTTTCAACTACATTCCTCATTAACTTACACTCTCCAGTAAAAGAATTATTTACACAACAATACATAAAGGTAAAATTATATATTTATGTAAAGAAATTTAATTGGGTGTCTTTTTTATCCCTCTTATAAATAAGACAAAGGAGTACCAGTATATATCTTCTCTTTTTGAAAAATGAAAATAGTTCCGTTTAAGATATGGTTGAACATTACATATGGACACGTTTATTGGTTAGAACTTAATTAGAATCCAAATATTGGTTCATGTTGACTAGCCCTTCACCAGACCTAACATCCCTGTCGCTTCACTATTGTTTAATGCATCAGCGGTCAAACATTTTACATTTGACACGTATATAGAATGTCTGCCTCCAATGTTTTCGTCTATTTTTTGTATGTCGCGCGTGTCCCTCAATTATTAGGATTCGTGGCATTCTCTCGCTCCCTTTTTATTAAAAAACACAAACACACGCGCGAGAAAGATGGAGATATTCTCTTTATCTTTTTTCTTTTTTTTTCATCGGTTAAATTTAGGCTGTTGATTGAGAAAATGAGAGAAAAATAAAAGTAGTATTGTATTAATTGGACGGATGTGATTTAGAGATTATGAGGGATGATAAAAAAAGAATAATGAGAGAAACCCAACCCCACAAGCACACTTTCAATTCCCACAATTCCCTAATTTTCTCATGAATTGCTGAATCTTTATCCTATGAGGCCTGCCCTCCAACTACCTCCATTTCTAAGTAGTATTTCATTATATTTTCCTTAATTATATTGACCCCCTGTTCTTAAGCAACCCCCAAACACTCCAACCACCATTGTTAATTCATTAAACAAACTAAAGCGCTGCCAAATTCATTAGTGTTTCTTTTAAATTCTTAATACGGTAGTTAATTTATGCCTTTAATTTAAACAACTGAAGCAAAAGGGAACAATTATATCACTGTGCTTGGGCTCGTACGATTCAGAACTTTCATGCTGGCTTGAGAGAGTGGAGTGGAAATGAAGGGCTGACCCCCGAACGGATGACACCGACTCTTTTTTTTTTTTTTTTCGTCTATTATTCCATATCGCAGACTGAGCAAAATATAAACATACAAAATCCTACTTTCGGCTGTCTTCCTCAAAGTGGTTCCTTTTATCTCCAGAGTCAAACTAAGAAAAGTAAGTCTGTGGGTGAGTGGCGGACGTTTCATTTGTTTCCATCATCTTCAACCGACAAATTCTTATTTTTTTTTGCTCGAAACAAGTTCTTATTCGTGGCAAGTTTTTTAGTTCCCTCGTACCAACTCTGATATTCCGCATTTTAAAAATATTAATTAAATTTCGCATATATAAAAACAAAGTTAAGTAGCAATTCTATCCCAAAAGTTTACGCTTGAAAGCAATGTTACTCTGAAAGTTTTTTTGGCTCAATACTGCCTCAAAAATTTAAAGATGTAATAATGTTGTTATTTTCCATTAAAAAATTAACGGTCAATGTTAATTTTTTAACAATCAACGTTAATTTTTTTAATGAAAAAAAGTAACATTATTGCTACTTTTAGACTTCCGGATAAAATTGAGTCTATAAAAACTTTCAAAGTAACATTACTCCTCGATCGATGTGTACTTCCGGAGCGTATTTGCTATTTAATCCTAAAAACAAATACTAAACTTCATCGCAGGAAGACAAGCAGAAATTACTTTTATGACATCTGTTTGCGTCGTGAAAATGCAATGAACCATGAGATGTAAAAATGCGTGGATCTTTTTTGTCGCTTAACATTTATGGGGGTTGAGTTTATGGTAAAGAAAGAAAAACTCAGGAGCATGAGGTGATGGAGTAGAAGGAATTGGAGGGAGATAATGAGTAGTAATTGTTAGGTAAATGGAATAGTGTGTCGTGGAGGGTGATTGTGATTGTGATTAATTAGACGCTTTCCCTTTCGCCAACCTATATTTCTAAATTCTAATCATAGTTGGCAGTTTGCCATTCATGCACAATTCTCAAGAAAAAGATAACTCCTGTTGGACACTCAAGTCATATTCTCACTCGTTCAATTGGACATTTTTCATTAAAAGGCATATTGGCGTCATAAAGACATACAGAAGTCGTTGGATTGGATAGTGTTTAAAGCCTAAATTTAGGGGGAGGCCCTGCATGTAAAAGCGGTGATTTGATATTCAAATCATCAGTTTTATTTGGGGATGGATTGGGTCTGGGTTCAAAGTTAAGTATCTCGGCTAGTTTTACCGGTCCCAACATGATTATACGTGTTTCAAGAAATGGGAAAATTATATTAAAACTTCAATACTCTCTAAACATAATTTTTCCAAAAAAGACAAATATTTATAGAAAATATATTTCATATTTTAGTATATTAAAGTAATTAAGGAGCTGTGTGATTAGTGGGAGAGTTAAAAGAGAAGGGAGCAACATGAAGGGAGAATCCCCCCCCCCCCAGGCAAAAGTATTCTATTATTGAAGATAATCATATTTTGACTACTTAATGTGGACAATTCTTCTAAAGAAATTCGAACTTTGATTAGTGTGAGGAATTGGTTTATATATTTTCCACTCCCCTCAACTCAACAGGTGACAGGAATTGAGGTTGAATTGAGGGAAGCTGAAGAAACATTTTTTTTTTTTTTTTTGATACATAAAAGTTTTGGAGGGGTTCGACACCAGTCCCCCACCAAGGTCAGGGTACGGCTCCGGGTTCTATGAGCATTTACTGGGGACTTACGAGATCGCCTATCAAAGGAGTCCCAGCGATGACAGAGGAGATCGAACCCACGACCCAAGGGCCTAGTTCTGAATCCCTTACCATCTGTGCCAACTCTCTTGGATCAAAGCCTTGCGTCCCAATTCCCAAATTCCAAATTGAGGCCTATAAAGCTCCACCTTGGGCCAACCCTTGAGGCCTAACTGCCTTAACTTCTCATCACTGTGCACCGTTCATATTTATATTCACCGTCACCCCGGTGATCTTTCTAAATTATTCTCAAGGGCAATTTAGTAGTAACAAAATTAACGACCTTTATTTCATTCTGCTAAAATGAGGCTTCCCCACTTTCCTTCCGATTCCCACTAACTCTGGATATTATACAAGCCCAGGAAAAAAAAAAATATTGTTTCGCTCTAAATTCTCCAAACCAGGAAGATTTGGGGATGATGACACGGACAGATCGGATCACAGTCAACAACAATAACTGTAACAGACGTGCACATTCTCTTATCCTCGATCCTAAGTGATCTGAACTCGGCTTCTCAATTCATCCAACTATGTATGTTTAGCTAATCGTTTTGTTCTTGCGTTGGAAGTTCTTGGACAGATTAAATTTAATCAGTTCTGGTTCTCACTGCCAGTTTTATACTCACGTTTGCCAGATAACTAAATATATGGCCAAAAATTCACTGTGCTCATAAAATACGTGTTCGCGCAGGCACCGCTAAATATAGTTGTTAAAGCAGAGCTTCGGGATCCATCGCTGAGATTTTTAAAACAAGCTTTATTTTTATTGCATATTTTCTCATCACAACGCAACATGTCAAGCATCGTGCTTTTATCCATTATTTTAAACCGAAACACGACCACGCCCCGTCATTGGGAGAATCAAATAATTATATTAATTATAATTATGCCTTTAAAGATGATACAGACATTAATGATATACGTATACATTAAAATACTACTACTACTATTTAATTGCGCCGGTCTATTCCTGTTACATATGTAATGACGATACCGTAGTTTCTAGTCCATCACAACACAATAAACCGCTAGATATAAAACATCAGCAATTTATAATGTTAATAAAAAAATTTGGGCTTTGGTTAAAATAAAAAAAAAAAAAAAACAATTTCTCTGGGCTTATACTCAATATAGCCATTCCTAATGTTAGAATGTGGGAAAAAAAATTAATATAATATGGCGCTACCCGGGGTTGGCTCTACAGTTATAAATAAGGGGTCTGAGCAGTGGGTTAAGATAATTTTTAGGAACAATTACAATCTGGTCCCAAGAATCAGAAATATTTATCAAAAGGTCCTGTACCAGAATTCCATTACAAGAAAGTCCCTTGAGACTTTTTTGTAATTAAGTGAAAAATTCTCAATCGGTATTTACAACTGAAAATGTTATATTAACAACAAAATTTCTCAATCATATTTATAATTAGAAATGTTATATTAACAACGAAAAATATATTTTGAATTGTTAATATAACATTTCCAATTGTAAATATGAATTGAGAAATTTTGTTGTTAATATAGTATTTTCAGTTGTAAATATGGATTCAATTAATTACAAAAAAGTCCCAAAGATTTTTTTGAGACTTTTTTATAATGGAATTCTGACACGGGACCTTTTGGTAATTATTTCTGGTCCTTGGGACCAGATTGTAATTCTCCCTAATTTTTATATATAGAATAATAATTACTGAATTTAATTTTGATAATAAATAGGGAAATTTACCAAATTAGAGTTAATTTAAAAAAAAAAATCCCAAAACTAGGTACTGTTTAAACTTTTTCCCAAAGTAGGGTAGTTTATGGCGCCACGACAGATGGCACCATATGTCGTGGCGCCATAGACCTTGTGGCGCTGCCACTTGTGGCACGCCACCTTGACAATTTTTTTTTTTTTAAAAAGCAGGGCATTGACGCGCCCTACAAAAGCTACCTCAGGGTAGCTTTAAATAAAGTTGCCCTCAAGGCAGCTATATTTCAGCTACCTCGAGGCAGCTATATTGTAGCTGCCTCGAGGCAACTAAATTGTAGCTGCCTTAGGGCAGCAGCTTTTACAGCTGCCTTGAGGCAGTGTATTCGAAGCAGGGGGAATTTTGATAAAATTTTTAAAAAAAAATAGAGGAGGCTTTTAAAATTAAAAAAAAAAAATCTTGCAATTGCAGCATGTTTTGATGCTGCAATTGCAGCATAAGGCAGGGGTGTGCTCTTTATTTAAAAAAACAAAAGTTTTTTACTTCAACTTCTATTTAAACCCTCCACCCAAACAAAATTTCACACACATACACACATTTCATCCTTCATCCATAGGAGAGGTTGGGAGCAAGTGCGAAGAAAGAAGGAAAGGAGAATACAACGGGTATGTTTTGTATATTTCTTTATCTCTGCATTGATGGTAGTCATGCATTGGTTAAAAAAAATGTTAGAGTTAGAATTTTTTAAAAGTTGTAAGTTTTCATAATAGAAGAGTGTATTTATGTAGTGAACAATTAATAATAAATTTTAAGCGGTTTAGATGTATTATTTGTTTGTTTGACAAATTTAAAACAAATTTTTACATTTAAGAAGTTTAACATTGTTGTATTATAGGAAATTTTTACCGATTAAATGTTACCCAAATAGTATATTTGGGTTAATAAAGATATTATGAAAATTTTAATTGGGTTAGTTATCAAATTATTTTGTAGTACATTAGAAAATACAACAAAGTAAGATGAGAAAATTAAATTACAAATAATTTTACAATATATATAATTATATTGAAATTTACTTATTATATATATATATATATATATATTATGATTTTTATTAGTTAATTTTCATTTATTTTACTTACATGAAAAAATTTTATTTGTTGGATAATTTTCATTATTATAATATAATTTTAATTATTTTTGTTATTATTATATGTTATGAATTTTAAATTTTAAATTAATTTTCGTTCTTAGTATTATATTATTTTAGTTATTATTATATAATTTTGAATAAATTTATGTATTATGAATTTTGATTTTATTATGAATTTTATTATTATTATTATATAAATTTCGTTATTTTTATTATTATTACAATTGCGCGAATTTAATTCATTTTTTTTCTTATATTATAGAATGAAAAAGAAGCAAAAATTACCGATAAAACAAATCACAACACAAATTGCAACTAGTGAGAAGAAGAAATACAACGTATATAAGCAATGAAGCAAAGAAATGAAGAAACACAATGTGATTAAAAGAACAAATGAAATTGCAAGAAGTGGATGAAGATGAAAAATATGGAAACTGATTTTCTCTCGTTTCTCCTTCTCCTTCTGCTTCTACTTATGTATGTGTATGTGAAATTGTGTGTGTGTTCAAAGTGTGGATTCTGAGTGTCTTTATATAAAAAACTTAGATTTTTTTTTTTTATAAAAAAATATTGTAGGGGCGTGAAAAATTCACACCCCTATATCATCTGAAATTTCAGAGTGGAGGCGTCCCCCCACTCTAAAATATAACTGTCTTGAGGGCAGCTTTTGCAGGGCGCGTCAGCACCCTACTTTTTTTTACATTTTTTTTGTTAAGATATGGCACGCCACAAATGGCGTTGCCATTTGTGGCATGCCATGTGGCAGCGCCACACGGTCTGTGGCGCCACGACATGTGGCGCCATAGACTACCCTACTTTAGGAAAAAGTTTGAACAGCACCTGGTTTTGGGAAATTTCCCTAATAAATGTTACGGTTGTATTAGTAATAATCACGGTTCGTGAGAGGTAGCTGTTGAATTATTCCTCCTTAATTTGACGAAGCCAGGGTCAACAAAGGAGGCATGGAAACATAAGTGGGAGCCGTTGCCAATATTAAAATAAAAAGAAAGGAGGGAGCAGGTGAAGATTGAAAAATGAAAAAAGGAAGCAGCAACATTTGACAATGGAAAGGTTAGGCAAGAAATTTGAGACATTTTTTTTGACGGAAGAGGAAGAAAATTGTGAGCAACGCGGAGTGCTTCAGCCTATAAATAGGCACCCCTTCTGATCACTTCTGCATCGAAAATTGGAGAGAGTAGAGAATTCCTCTCACAAGAAAATAGTTTCGATAGTCTTGAGTGATATTTTGAGAAAGCTTTTGCTTTATTTGAGAGAACCTCTTAGAGGGAAGTTTGAGTTCGAGAGCACCAATTTTGGTGAAGTTTGATTTCTTTATATCCCATCATTTTCATAGTGGAAGTTTGATCTGGACTAGTGTCCCGTGGTTTTTATTTCTCCACATTGGGGAAAGTTTTCCATGTTAAAAATTGCCGTGTGTATTCTGTGTATTTTTACAAGTATATTTCGTTTCCGTAGATAGAGGTACTATTCACGGTACTATTCACGTAAAGTACTATTCACAGAGGGATGATTTTTCCCAACAGTAGCATCCACTCCACTCTTGAGATGGAATTGGAATCTTGCAGCACGTACGCTGTCTTGGCAAATAGCAGTAAGCCAGTAATATTTAAATTTGATAAGGCCAAAAGATTTATTAATTTCATCTGGTGGCATTCTTTTTCTTTATGCAATTTTTTTCCTACACGAGCTGCATTGATGTCTCTTCAAGGCTAATTAATCAATAGCTCCGAGCCAGCGACCTTCCTCAAAGTTTTTTGTCACATATAAATACTCCCCATCATTATCGGTCTAGCTATATTCTATACAAGGTATGCAGTTAAGGTTACTGATTCTGACAACAACAAAAACTAAGGTAATTGATTTAAGTAGCTAATCTTGCGACGAACACTCGCATAAATTTAATTGGCCAGGGACAGGTTTCTCATTTGATATCTGTACAGGGGGAAATTCGTGTGGGAACCACTTTTCTTGCCTTTCCAAAGGAAAGGAAAGGTAGGGAGAGTTTGTCCGTACGGACAAGTTTCAGGCCGTCCAAATCTAGATTTGAATGGCCGAGATTATTATTTTTCTTTTAGTTTTTACTTTTTTTCTACATGAAAAAATTATTTTGAAGAAAAATGTTAATTTAAAGATCAACTTTATTTTAGATTCTCCACCCATTAATTTTTTTTTTATCTCGATATCTGGACGGCTTAAAACTCGGTCCGTACGGAGGAGCCCGCCCTGCAAGGAAAGTGGTTCCAAATCTCGTGGTTGATTTTGTATGCATATTTTATCAATTAAAAAAGGACACTTGTCGATCGTATAAAACAGAACAAATTAATTAATTTTTCGCAAGAATACTGCATGTTGAAGTTTTGGAGTAGATGTGGCCACATTCGTCCAAACCAAAAAAAAAAAAAAAAAACTCATCCGAATATTAAGTGTTTGTTTGGAACACATTTGAAGTCTTTAAAAGTCTTATTACATATTTAAATCATAAATCATAAATTATGACTGATGAGAAGCAACTTCTAAAACTGTCATCGTTGCTCCAAACCAATACTTCTTGTGTGGCTGATTTAGAAGCCACGATAGAGTTAAATCTGCTCTGTATATTAATATTAATAATACCGTGAGATATGAATTAATTGTCACGGTCCTGAATGAAGCCAGTGCAATTAAAGAAAGTTGTGCATGCATCAACGTCAAATAAGTAATGTGTGTGGATATTCAATACACTGTTGCACCCGCCAATCGGTCCAAGAGAAAAGGAAAAGCAAAAATTTGGTGAAGTCAGTTTTTTTAATCCTGTGTATATTAATACGAATGAAGGGCCACTGCAGGGGAGAGACGATAGGAGAATTTTAAACAGTAGACGCAGGTGGTGGCACTTATGGCTGGTTTGTTCATATTCGTCGTGAAAGCTAACCCGTACGATTTGGCCAAACCCCAAACCCAAACCCAAACTAGCTCGGAGAAAAGGAAAAGAAAATAATAATGTGTTCTGTTGATTAGTAAGTAAAGTGGGTGTGAGGCTTGCGTGTAAGCTGCGTGCTAATGACATATCTTTCTCACTGTCTGTACATTCAGTTTGAGTTTGACCTGTGGCCACCCAGATGGCATATGGGCTTCCTCTTCCCTCTAATTCTCTCTACTCCCACGGCGAAGGCCCCACCTCCCTTTAGCGTGCCCTCTCTAGAGGATCTTCTATAGGTTTCTCTTCGCCCTCGTTTTCCGAGCACAAAGGCTTTATTCACCTTTCTTCCAGTGAAACCCTAAAGTTTATCAGACACCTCAGCCACCCACCAACAAGATCAAGGCTCGTGAGATCCCACTCTCTCCCTCCCCCAACCTCCCTATGCTCGTCATAATCGAGATCTATATATGCCTATCCTCTTTCAGTCCCTTCTTTTGATACCATCCCTTTTCTCCGACTGAAAGGCAACCAAAAGATTTGCTTCCCCCTGCAGATCAGAGATTCCAATATTCTGCGATACCTTTTTCAGAAGCCTAGCTACTTCTCCATTCCATTTCATGCCTTCTCCTCCCTCCTTCATCGTCCCCCACGTAATTTTGTTTCTCCCTTCCCTTACTTTTCATCTAGTTCCTGCATATTCTCATTAGCTTAATTTGCAAGCTATGGATTCAGGGAACAGTGGAAGTATCTCGTCTAGTGGGGATGAAGAGTATGATTCCCGGACCGACATGCTTCCGCCTTTCCTCAATCCTCACCCTCCATTTGGTTCCTTCCCTTTTCATTCTCATCACCATCACCATCACCAAACCCTCCATCCTCCTCCTCTCTTTGATCTTTCTCCAAATTACCTCCAATCTCTCTCCTCTCAAGCCCACCCGCTCAACTCTAATCCCTCTCCTTTCTTGAATTTGGACGCCGCTGCTGATTCTCAGGACCCTCCATCCGAACCCAATTGCACTGCTCCTGCAGTTTCATCATTAGCGGCAAAGCATTCTGAAGTGTTAAGCACAGACCCATCGCTGCAACTGCGCTCGCTCCACGATGATAATGCTCCAGTTTCCGCGCCACCGCCGCCCGCCAATGCAGTACGGAACCCAAAGAAGCGAACCAGAGCATCAAGACGAGCACCCACCACCGTTCTCACCACCGACACCTCCAATTTCAGAGCCATGGTTCAAGAGTTCACCGGCATCCCTGCGCCTCCCTTCTCCGGCACCTCCTACTCTCGTCGCCTCGATCTTCTCACGTCTTCCTCCTCCTTGCGTTCCTCTGCTGCTGCTTCGTCTCACCTGGACGACCCCACCACCACTACCACTACGCCTCCCTTTTACCCTTTTCGTCCTTTGGTTTTATCCTCCACTTCATCATTGGCTTCTCCTTCTTCAACATTGATGTTACACAATCATGTGGCTGATGCAGTAGCTTCCACCACCATTGGTAACAACCCCTCAACCTCCATTAACTACCAAACTGATGCGGGTTCACCTTATAGCCACCCGCCAAACATGCTGACCATGCAGATCCTCCCATTCCAGACACCCGCTCTTCATCCCTTGAACAACCCTTCCCTTCATGTTGGATTTAGTGCCAGGTCTCAACCAAGCCCATCTATACCTTCCTTAGAGGACCCGTTGGGCATGGGTCATGCTCATCTGGTGAGTTCTCATCCCCACGTCAGTAGTTCGGAGGCCGAGGGTATACCATTGAGCGGCGGTGGCGACCATGATATTGGAGGGCATGGGAACAAAGATCATTTAAGGTCCTTCCATGTCGCTGCTCCCTGCAAACTCAACTTCGCCGGCCCTTCTTCCGCCTCCGCCGCCTTCAACCCCGACAAGAACTTGGAAAATACCTCTACGACCAGAGGGGAGGGTAACATTGATTCGTGGATTTGTTCCTCCGATTAGCAGGATTCACATGTGATCACTAATGAGTCGTGATCAACAGTACAGAAGTGAATCATTACAGCGTAGAATTGGATGCGGCAATGAATTAACATCATCATCATCATGTTGATCGAGGTGCTGGTGCTGGTGCTGGTGGTTAGCATTTCTAGCAACCTTTCTCTTTCTTACTTTCTTTTCCTTCTTTTCTTTTCTTTTTTCTTTTTGTTTAAAAGCATATAACCAAGTAGTGGTATAAATTAATTATTTATGGTTAAGATACGTACTCTTGAATTTATCCGTGATCGTCAGATATATGTGTTTCTTCTTGAATGGATATGACTAACGGAATAAAAGAGGGAATCACAAAGATGCTAGTTGGCTCCATACATAAAGGCCGCACGTTTGATCTGGATTGGGTTTTACAGAGGTAACTATAAAACAATGTGGAAGCAAAAGTTGAGATAGTCGGTTTTGATGAAATGGAATCTGCGGCAACTGGAAAATGCCCGATACATGAGAAGTGTTACGTTCCTCGTACGGATGCCCAGTGGAGAAGAATAGACAAGTGGGAAAAGAATGAAGAGGTGGGTAACTTTGGGAAGAAGAGAAGAAGAAAAAATTATATGTGTATATTTTAAAAAAAGGAGGAAGATTGGTTGTGAGGGATTAAAGTAGAGAGACATACGGGGGGTTACAAGTTGGGGAGGGCACCACTTGTCAGTTGGGTTCGAGTCTGCTGTGCCCCAAGGTCCCTAGTCTGTGCCTGATAAGTTGCTCATCACTCATCACCTACGCCATACCTAGTTATTCGGCTACATCATATCGTATCCCTAGCTCCTTAGTATATCTCTCCTGTTCTCATTCTTCTTCATCTTCTTTCCTAGCCCCCGGAACCTCTTTGTCGTTCCCTTTGCTTTATGCTACTTTATTTTTATGATCATATTTCCACTATTTCTTCTCTATTTGTTGGACGCGATCGAAAAGCTTTTCAGGCTTTAGTTCATGAATATAGTACGCATGCACAACGTAACCGATTTAATATACCTCATATTTTAATTTGGTTGTGTCTTATACATATATATTGGCCGTGATCTCAGAACTTTTGCTGTGTTGCTTGTTAGTATGTTAATACTTTTCTTCCATGCATTTCGGAAGACCAAACAAAAACATCAAATGGTCAATATTCAAAATCCATCTGGTCTGAATTGAAGACTTGAGTTTGGCTGTAATTATTTTATTAGAATGATTTTGAGTATAGTCAACAAGTATAATTCAAAATCGGGTAAAACCATTGTATTATATTGTTTTCTTGAAAAACATTCAAACACGTCTTATTTTGAACTCAAATTAATCATTGTTGTGTGTCGTAAGATGCTAAACATTCTTATAAATCTCAAAATTAATTATAAATTCAAGTCTGGTTATCTCGTAAGTTATTATTGTTCTTTTTTTCAATTCATCTTTTCAACTGAACTTTTCTTAAAATTTATCCAAACATCCTACATATATCTTGATTCAATTAGTTCTGCCCAAATTACGCTTAGTAATCTATTTTTATTAATCCTATATGGCCTGCCATTAATCTAAATGCACTAGAGACATGTGTTAGCTGCTCATAAAACATGTGATCGAGGGTCTTATGATTAACTTAAATAAAATATGGGTGGCTACTTGATGGTCTCATAATTAATTTAATTTTTTGGGTCAAACATAATTAATTTAATCAAGGATACACAAACGGGAACTCACTCTGTCGATATTAAACCGGCGTTATTTACTGACCATTCCATCATTTCGTTTTGTCTTACTTTTCCACAGCGAATGACATTTTGTTGTGGAGCAATTGGTGGCAAGATTAATGGCTCTTTTAGCTCCCATGTTCTAATTTTGTTTAATTAGTACTAAAATTCATCAAGACGGACAATTACATATTTGACTGCAGAGATTAATTCCAAAGAACCATTATATGTAAATAAATCGACGAATGGCGTCCTTTACGGGATTATACAAAATCAGGAATGACACAAAAACTCATTATAAGCTAACCAGCCACCCTAAAATCAACAGATTTAGCTTCTATCCACTTCTCTTCTCATCCTCTTCTTTATCTCAACCGTTGGATTGAAATGTGAATGGTTTAGATTTTATCTTTTAAAAAATAATATTTTTATAAAAGACGAAATCTAAACCATTGATATTTTAATCCAACGGTTGAGATGAAGAAGAAAATGGGAAGGGAAGTGGATGAGAGCCACTTCCAAAATCAACCTATGCAAAATGTTCAAGTTAAAAAATTGGCTCACTGTGAAACTATCACTTGATTTTCATTTCTGGCGTATAACGAGTTGACGACCATCCGGAGAAATTCATAACCAAACGTTCGTAGTCCAGACTCCAGATTGCTTTGCTATTTTAACGATGGCTTTTTTTTTTTTTTTTAAGGAATTATTATGGACCAATGAAACAGGAGATTTGATTTAAATTTCCTTCATAATGCATTAACTGATGACTCGCGCTTAGCTTGGCGGTTCTCTCTTGTCAATACAGGTTTATGGATTTCGGCTTAATTGTGGCGCAATTTATGAATAATTAAGGGCTTGCTATTGCTAACTACAAATGTGATGATTAATTAGAAATAATTGAATGAGCGGTGGGACCATTATTGAGTACGATCTAAGTTAAGAGTTAAATAATAGAGCGTTTAATTATGGATGCCGTAAATAGACAATCAATAAATAGTACAGAGATCCATCAATCACAAGAAACGGTTCTCAAGTATTCACATGGCCCCCAAAAAAAGAGAGTTAGGAGAAAACCAAGTATCGAAGTCGTAATTCACACGCGTTACGTCTCTTTGCAGAAAATGATATGCCACTTAGAGGGACCTTGAATTGAAGCAGAGGATGGAGATCAACGAGCGGGTGGTAATAAAATGGTGTTTAAAATATAACAGAACACGCCATAATAAGACGTAAGAATGCGTCAGCACGTATTGAAATAGTTTTTAATTAAGAACATAGCTCCTTCCATTTATAAGACATTCAACGTACTCATTAGAAGGACTGAAATGTGATTAATATATTAAATTTATTCGGTTTTTTTTTCCCGAATTTTAAATTAGATAAAGAATAGTCATGGAAACATTTAAATGAAGAGCGAGTTAAATCATAGTGAGTGATGGATGGAGGGCCAAAATGAGAGAATGGCGAAGAGGAGGATAAGGAGGGGGATATGATTATGAAGGGTGGCCCCCACTTGCCAGAGAATATTGTGGTTTTTCTGCAACCATCATCTCTTCTCTCTCTCTCTCTTCCCTGTGCTGTCACCCTAATTCGCTCCCTCGTTTTTATTTTTCTAGCTCCTCATAACTTTCTAAATATTTTATTTTATTTATTACTTAATGTTACTGACTAATTACGAAAATTTCAATTAATATTAATTTTATTAAAAAAATAGCTAATTCTAAATCCTGGCCTCTGATATCGCTATATAGTCCTCCTTCTCTTGTCTCTCTCTACATTAGTCATCTGCAGCCATCCTGGACATCTAAATTACTAATAGAGTGACATACCACTTCATTTAATTTTTAGTTGTGTATTTATTGTAATACTAGTATTACAATCCAAACTCATCACTACTATTTATTGTGTCGTTGTAATTCTCATTTCTTTGAGAGTTGAATTACCACTCCTCGATCAAATGATGTAATGAACTCTTCCAATTAATGAATCTCTATCATATGTTGTCTTCTAGTCCCAAACACTAAAGCTCCTCTCATGTGGCGCTCTCTCTCGTGGGTCTCCTTCAGTAGCGTCTCTTGCCTTGCCGGCAAGCCTCCCCTCAAGCTCCAACCGCGGAAGAAGTGCAGATCGGACCTCGTGGAGTCAAGAGCAAACAAGTTTTAGTTCGGAACAGAGACATACAGCGGCAGCCGACCTTCTTCTCCGGCGCCGGCTCTCCTATGGTCTCCATCCTCATCGTCTCTTCGGCTGTGGTGGCCCTTCGCTTTCTGAGTTTGATGGAGCTAATGTTCCTTTTCGTGTTTTGTCTTTCGATTTCCTTCAGTTTGTTGTGTCTGCCGATGTTCCTGATCGTGTTTTTGTTGGAGGTCTCTCGATGTTGGTTTCGATTCGGCTTTGGTGTTCGTTTTCTTTCGTTTTATGTTTTCAGGAGTTTTGTTCCTCTATGGTTTTGGATTTGCGATTTTGGGGGAAAGGTTCTTAGGATGGTGGATTGTTCTGTATGTTTTATCTTTGAAAGGATCATTGCTGGGTTTGTTTGGTGGAGTGGAATCCAAATCTTTGGGGTTAGCTTTATTGTGATCAGTAGGTGGTTGCGAGATTCTCTGGATTGGAGAAGTATTTTCACGTTTGTCACTTATTTCCTTTCTGAGGTTGGGTTGTTTCTGTTTCTTGCCCTATGTCAGGGTGTTTGTGTAGCCGATCTATCAGTTTATTCTTATAAAAAGGTGTGCCCGGTAGAGTGGGTTTTACAACCAACACCTTTTTTCTCGTCTTTTCTAACCTTAGATATTGAGGATGTCGGTACAATCTCTGAGACTACTTTATATTCCTCTTCAGTGATTTTGGTTGTTCATTTCAGTTTCATTCGGGCTGTATTGTTTTATGTGTTTATGTGCGTGTTTGTGTTGTTCTTGTTCTGGTTTATTGTATTTCATTTGTAATTGTTATGCTTTGATGTATCTTTTGATTTAAGTATGAATATAAGTATGTTTTGACAAAAAAAAAAAAAAAAATCTGTATCATGATTATATATGCCAACTGCTTTCAATCCCTCCCTTTTTGGTTTACCCATTTGGTGCCTTCGGTTTTCTTTCCTGTTTGTTTGCTTCTCCCTATGTAGTAATTTGTCTGCATAGAATTAAAAATATTTGATCAAAATTTCTATTTAAAAAATCTATTGAGCAATGAGCCTCTGCTCACTGGAATATCTCATGGGCTGGATTATTTCAAAGAGACTGGTGCAGGAAAATGGAACACCCGCGACTATCCTTTTGTGATGGATAAAAAACAATGAAAACGTACGTTTTAATTCCAAAAAGTTGGCGTCCTTATTTAAGTATAAATATGTTTAATCTCCACTGCAGTTGTAAGGGGATCCTTTTCCTCTCAACTGACGTTTCCAGTAATTTAAAAAGACTGTTGTGACCAAAAAGGACAAACTGCAACTTTGGAAAACTGTGATTATAATAATAATCTGCGGGGTGTAAAGTTTAAATTATGTTGGTTGATTCTAACCTCTTCCTGGATCTTTAACAAATACTTATACTAATAATAGGATAATGGTTGGCCAAAAAAAAAAGTATACTGGGAGCAATGGATTTACGCAGGCGATGATCGGAAAGCTGACGCAAGGTCTAGAGACGGCTACAATTCTCGCGCGAAGCTCAATGTTTCATTCAAAAATAGATATGATTATGATAAGGATTCAACCACGAATATCCTACAAGCACATGTTTGCCATTGCGATGCCACAGTTATTATTTGATGTTTCAATAATTGGGAACAAACCTTGGAGAGACCTTGTAGTACATACTATAATAGATGCATAATATATGCAAATGTTTGTTTGTTTGTTTGTTTTTATTTAATTAAGGGCATTCCCAGACTAATTTGTTTTGAAGCTTAAAACTCAAAGAATTCTAGTCTCTCTCAATAACTTCATATTTCAAAATTTAAACTTATGTTCTCATTATTAGAAAGAGAGATCGCTTACTACCTCTTTCAACTCCTTACTAGTTTATGTTCAATTTAAAAGTGCGATAGCCAAAAACACAGCTTGGGAAGTCACAGGCCACAACCATGTGGATGCCGGAAATAATGGCGTGCCCTTACAAAATCAACTCTTACCGTTCTTTTTTTTTTTTTAATTCAAATTTTAGGAAAGGGGTTGAGCTCACCCATAGTTAAAAGGTAGGGCGTTTGAAGCTCAGTCCACAGGGAATACTGATTAGAGAATACACATGTCTCCGCCTCTACCAGCGTTACCACTGCTTCCTAGACCCCTAGAATGCCTCCCTCAGCGTTTTGACCAACGCAGAGATCGAACCTCCCTTAAGCTACCAAAAAAAAAAACTCTTACAGCGATCCCATTTTCTCTTATCGTTCATAAAAAGGCCAGAGAGAGAGAGAGAGAGAATTGATGGGCTAACTGGCTAAGAAATAGATGGTGTAGGTAAAGGGGAGTTTTTTCTGGGCCTCAATGGACAAGGTCCAATAGAAAGGGATCCTCTTGCGTCATCGGCTCACTTAAGGGAACACTACTACATCTCAAGATATTGACGGCCCTCCTCATTCCAATTTTCTCAAAAAAAAAAAAAAAAAAAGAAGGCAAGCGAATAGAGTCATGGTAGGGTGTAAACAGGCCAGGCCAGACCATACTTCAACTTTAACAGATCAAGCCTATTCTGTAACATATTGGTCTGAATCTGGCTTATGGCCTGTTACAGGTCTATTTTTTGGCCTGGGCCTGGTCTGTATATAGACCTGTGGCATGTTAAGGCCTGTTTTTTTTTTAATTTTTTTTTAAAAATTATTTTTTTTTAATTTTTTTATTTAATTAAGTTAATAGACTACAGACAAAAAAACAGACCTATTTTAAGCAGGTTAAAAACAGGTAAAAATTATATAGATTAATACTAATAATATAAATAACAGGCCATAGACTGAAAACATGCCTACTTTAAACAGGCTAAAAATAAACTAAAATTATATAAATTAATATTAATAATATAAACAAGAAAACCTCGCCTGGAGCTGGACTGTTATGGAAAAAAGCCGTCCTGCCTTAATCTAGCCTTTTAACTGACAGGCCTAACCAAGCTTTTGGCCTTTTTAATGGGGGAGAATTCCAGAAGACGCAATAAGAATAGTCTCTCTCTGCTTTACCAAACCGTGTATAACATTCAAAGTCCTGTGCGTTTTACGCGTGGCCTTGTAATATGCTCTGGGTTCGTCGGCGGGCTTCTGGAATCCAGCCCCGTGTGAATTACCGCGTCAATGTTTTTGAAACAACATGAAATGCTCATACTCGCTTACCAGGACGCCGGATTCACTATTTTTCGGGACCATGAGAGGAATGTTAGATTCATAGTTTCACGAATATCTCCGTTTGTCTACCGAATATTTTAGAATCTCGATCGTATTAGGCTGCTGGAAAAACTGTGTAAATACATCTCGGGGTTTGCATTTGAAAAGAGGCGATGAAAGCAGAGACGCTGTCTTTGGTGCTGGTGAACCTTGCCGGGATCATGGAGAGGGCCGACGAATCATTGCTGCCAGGTGTCTACAAGGAAGTGGGTGCAGCGCTTCACACCGATCCGACCGGACTGGGTTTCCTCACCCTACTTCGGTCCATTGTCCAGTCCTCTTGCTATCCCTTAGCTGCCTACCTTGCGTGGAGACACAATCGGGCACACGTAATTGCTCTCGGTGCTTTTCTATGGGCCGCTGCTACTTTCCTCGTTGCCTTCTCCTCCACTTTCTTTCAGGTGCTATATCCATACCCATTTGCTATTTTTCTCTCTTCCTTTTTTAGCTTTCCCGCATTACGTTTTTGTAATCCGTGATCCCGTTGATATTAGTTTATCATTAGACTGGGCGGTTATAGTCACGGAGGTCGATTCGAGCTTAAACTGATCCTTTGAAATTGGTATCGCTGATTGTTAATTTTAGGGTTATGGCCGCAATTTGTTTCTTTCTTTTAACACGATAAACGACCTTACTATTAATATCCGTGTTTTTTCTATTTCATCTTATTGTGGAATTAACGAGGATCAATAAATAACTTTTAAATAGGATAAATTAGTATAGTATTAAAAATTATTTTACCCCCAACAGTGTCAGGCAACTCCATTGTCGCTGTATCCGCGTGATTCAAAATAATGAGCTCCTGGGAATTGGGAGGAGAACAGCAGGATCTATGCTTTACTTTGATACCCATAAATATGAATATTCAACATCCATGATGTTTTATTTGTCTGTGGCTATACAAACCTGACATTTATTTATAAAGGAGGGCCATTAACTTGTGTGTGTCTATTCGGTGAATTCCACCAAAGCAACTCAAATGTAGAGCAGGCGCTATAGCTTATTTTGAACTGCATATACTCTAGTTCTTGAAACTAAGCTATTATATGACAGGTCATATTTGCTCGCATCGGACTTATCCAGGAGTTTCTTCAAGGTTGTGGCAATAATAGGCTTCTGTAAGGAGGAAAATAGATTTTAAAACGTCAAATGGTGGAATTTATTGGACCTTTGGACTCTGATCTTTTGTGATTAAATTAGGTTACTCACAAGTTGTTTTTAACTGCTAAGGACAGCTTATATGTATAGTCACACAAGAGGACCCTTTGGCATCTACTGAACCAATCTAAACCTGTGATCCTTCATATTGTTGAGATGCAACTGAGACATTCAACTTGATTGCACGTCAAGAAACCCAAAAATTATGAACCCTGACAATTGAACAAATTCAAATTATTGATGAAATCAGAGCATCAGTCAAATTTAATACAAATTAATGCGGGTTTCTACTTTCTTAGTGATAATTCAATGGTTTTCACTCTTCAAGACCCTTGTTCACCTGATTGTATTCACTTTGAAGTGATTGCCATGCAGGTTGCAGTATCACGAGCATTAAATGGGATTGGCCTTGCCCTGGTTGCACCTGCAATACAATCCCTTGTTGCTGACTCAACTGATGGTAGCAATCGTGGCATGGCTTTTGGATGGCTTCAACTCACAAGCAATCTCGGTTCTGTTGTTGGTGGCCTCTTCTCCGTGTTGATAGCTCCAATTACATTTATGGGTATCCCTGGTTGGAGAGTTTCCTTTCATATTGTTGGAGTAATAAGTGTCATAGTGGGCATTTTAGTATACTTCTTTGCCAAAGATCCACATTTCTCAGGTAATATTACAAGTGCTAGCAACCAAATTCCAAATAGAACATTATGGTCAGAAGTAAAAGAGTTAGCTCAAGAAGTCAAGTCAGTTTTGAAGATTTCGTCATTCCAGATAATTGTTGCACAGGGTGTCACTGGCTCTTTCCCCTGGTCAGCATTGTCATTCGCACCAATGTGGCTTGAGCTCACTGGCTTCTCCCACAACGAAACAGCATTCCTTATAGCTTTGTTTGTGATTGGCAATTCTGTTGGAGGTTTGTTTGGGGGTATGGTTGGGGATATCCTTTCTACACGATTTCCAAATTCCGGGAGAATAATTCTGGCACAGATAAGCTCTGCATCAGCAATCCCCCTTACAGCAATACTATTGTTGGGTTTACCGCATAATTCAACAACAGCAATGCCACATGGGTTGCTCCTCATCATTGTAGGATTCTTCATCTCCTGGAATGCTCCTGCTACCAACAAGTAAAGTCTTCCTAACTAACCTCTCCTTCCATTAAATCATTTATCCTAATAAAGAGTCATTGTCATACTATATTCATTCTGCACCCTGACCCCTGAAATTTCTTTAACATGATCCTACTTTTCTTAATGTCATTCATTCATTGAAGTTTGAACTCATAAAATGTTAATAACTTAATAATGCATTAAGATTGTAAAATGATTAGTATGAAAATAACTGCTGCCCAAGATCTCCGAAGTCCACGTAAGCATGTTTGGGATCACTTTTAGGGGTTTAAAAAGTGGTTATTCATGTAAATCGAGATAAAACTTTTTTCATATACTTATCTCGTATACTGTAGACCATGATTTTAAAACTATCACTCTGGTCCTATTTATAAGTCCATTTTGACCAAAAAAATTTGGTCTTATTTATAAGTCCAGTTTCACATAATAAATGAGATTATGACAATTTTACCTATATTAATTGTACCTATAAAGATAGAGAGAGAAGAAAGAGTTGAAAAATGCCCAATCATAAATAAGGGCAAAGTTGAAAATTTACATCTATAATCATTGAGTTAACTACCTCTCTTTGGTATTTGAGATTTGGTTAAAGTGGACTTATAAATATGACTAACGTAGTACTTTGGAAGGCTCCAATCTCTATTTGGTCTTTTAACATATTCATGAATCAACTCTTATTCTTCTCACAAACAAATGTGTGTGGCTCATTGATAGAGTACTGAGTTTGAAGTTTTGTACATAAATTAAATTAGTTTGATTTTATTATTATTTATTTTAGTTGCTTTAATTATTATTATTATTTTCCCAAGTAGTTGAAAAATAAGTGGAATATCCCACCAATGAGATTTAATATTATTTTTAGGAAATTAGGAAATAAGTAGAATATCCCACTAGTAAGATTTAGTTACTAGAATTTAGGATTGTTAGTTATTTGAATTTCATATTTGGATTTTGCATTTAAATTTTGAATTAGTCTTTCTCTCTATAAATTATCCGTATAAATTGGTATATTTCCTCATCAATAAAGACATTGAATATTTTAGAGAGTTAATTGGTTTAGGAGATTCTCTTAAGATATTTTAGAGAGAAGGTGAGATTTTTGCTTACTCTTTATCTCAGAATTTCTCATAGCTTTCTCAACTTATTTTCTTAGATCATATTTAGTTTTCTCAAATTAAATTCCAATATAACCTTCCCATCAGATTACTCAAATCGGTATCTTATCGCTCATGGTTGAAAAATAGTATTTGGAAATGGAAAAAAACTGGTATGTTTTGAATTCTATAGGACTGTTATTCTTAGATATGTTTGGGAAAACTAATTGATAAAGTTTATGGACAAAAGTCCAATATTTGCAGAGATTGTTCCTGAGAGAGCTCGGACAAGTGTATATGCATTGGACCGATCTTTTGAGTCATTGCTGTCATCTTTTGCTCCACCTTCAGTTGGACTTTTGGCTCAGCATGTGTATGGATATAAACCAATTCGCCAAGGGGGTACTGCATCTGAAGAGATTATGACAGATAGAAAGAATGCTGCATCATTGGCTAAGGCACTATATACTGCAATAGGTATTCCAATGGCAATCTGCTGTTTGATCTACACATTCCTTTATGAAGCCTATCCTAGAGACAGGGAAAGAGCTCGAATGGTAGCTTTAATTGAATCAGAGATGCAGCAGATGGAGTCAGATGGTTTAGGCAATAGTGGACATTTCCTCTCAAAAGCTCATTCTTTTGAGTCTGAAGAAATGTATGTTCATGATTATGATGGTGATGCCATCGATGTTGATGATGAAGATAATATTCTGCTTTACCATGGCATTTGACTATCTCCAATTTAGGTGATTAGTTTTGATTCAGCTCCTTCTGCAATATTGTCTGGGGAAATTTTCAGAACTGCGCTAGGTTTGAACTTTCACCATGATGGATCACCCACAGATTCCACACGGTGAGTCGGTGACAAATTTGTACATTAAGTTGAAGAGATAGCCTCATGCAGTTAAACCTCATGTAAACTACTCAAGCCTCTTAACAATACTGATTACAGTGTTCTAAAGATGTAATTTAGCCTGGGGAGTTTTTCGGGCTATTTTTCCTTTAAATATCTCTCTCGATCATCAATGGTACAGATCGGCAATTACCCAAGTCAGAGCTAGTCAAGCGATCAGAGCAGCGAGAGACTTGGCATGGCCGAAGTTAGCAATGCCTAGTGACTGCCTGAAGCCATGATCCTGATAACAAAAGTTGTGATCCGTGCTTTCAGGGATTGAATTTAAGAGGCTCAAATATTGATAGATGAGAGCAACGGGGTGGCCCTTAATTTCATGTACAGGGAAGGAACAAGTGTGCAATGCAATAGCTAGATGTATGCATGATACAGAGTCATGTTTTGTTTTTCTAATCAGGCGCATGAGTTTCGTTTTAAGTTTTAAGTTCTGAAAAAGAAAATCTGGTGATTTCTTCAAAGGTTATCTGTTTGCGTAGAATAAATTGGCAATGCCATAATTACTAACTTGATGAGAGTATCACGGCCTGGGAAAGAGTCTTTGGAGGTATGCCAATTATTGAGTCCTGTTTTAAACTTTATCAATCAATGTGGTAGGTTGGATCAAGTACATCTTCAGGTAGTCGTTTTCTTTATTTCTCCTTTTTATCCTTTTGTTTTCAATGTTTTCAAGTTAGTGATGGAGTCTCATGTTATTGTAATTAACTAGACGACATCAAATCCTTAAACACGGTTTATTAACTTACCAAAGAACTGCTCATCAATCGGAACACTTGTTTCAGTTTTTGTTCTACGCACGAAAGTTTTCTTTCCTGATATGAAGACCTTTCAACTGCATAAAACATAATATATTTTTTTCACTTGATAATCCACGCTTAATGCGTGTGAAGAAATAATATTTTTATAAAATAAAAAAGTTATAGTTGTAAGTCCAACTATTATTTAATATGGTTAAAGATAAGAATTCTGAAAATTTTACTGCTATTAATATTTATAATCCAAAGTCGGATTGTAATACTGTTCTGAACAGTTCTATGAGTATTATCTAATGGTTCTGCAATTGGGGGGAAATCACAGTCGGATATGAACAGTATAATGTAATTTATTTATTATGTTTAAGAAAACAAATAAATAGCCCGTCTAGCTCAGTCGGTAGAGCGCAAGGCTCTTAACCTTGTGGTCGTGGGTTCGAGCCCCACGGTGGGCGTTAAGTAGCATTAAATTTTTGGATCACCCGTTTATAGCCGGGTCATACTCCATTTTTGATTAATTTAATTTGAATAATAGAATACGTCATCTTCATGCTCCTGCCGACATCTTCCAAATTTAAAAACACTTTGATTGATTGAAATTGATGCGGTGTCATAATATAAACCCACTCTCACCAATATCGAATTATTAACTTTTTAACAGATGATGCCACTGACATCAAACAATTGTATATATGTTTTCTTCTCTACTTGCCCCTGACACTACTCACTACCCCCACTAATTTTCTGCATCTGTACGCACACAACAACATTACAAATACAACTCACTGATAACGACTCCATCTATTTTCTCATTTTTCTGTGATCTGCTTCTTCATGCCATTGTAGCAGAGACCCGTTATAATATCCTTAAATAATTATCGATGCGCCCACCCAGGTTCTGGTGCATACCTTAAAACTCTGAGGACCACTTCTTATATTCTCTTTAATTCGTTACTTCTAACCAGTGACAACCACTCCCTAAATAACCTGTCTGTTCACCCGTCGCAATATGATTGCCCTTAAGTTCAGGACATATATTTATATATGGATCTCTGCCTAAATGATGGCGCACGTTGGGCTCCTGACCTCTCGGAGTTGTATGTCTATATCTTTTAAAAAGAAAAGAATAAAAGGTGTCATGCTGATGAAGGTCCTCTGATTTCAAAACCCAACCACCTAATTTGAAACCATGGGCATAAATATGCTCACCAAATTGATTGGCCATTTTGTTATGATCACAAAAGAAAGGGTTTCGCATTTTTGCAGTCATCATCTTAATCCTTCAAGGGTCACTGGTTGATGTAGACTTCGTGGCGGGTCATTCAGTTAATTTGGATTAAATCTTTCAAGCGGGCATTAATCACAGCACTGTGCTGCTTTAATTCATCAGAGCAGATTATGAAAGTGGGTCATAGAACTATCCAAATCTAAAGTTACAACTTAACTAATTGGTGATAAGTTATGATGACAGTAACAGTTGAATGGGCGAGCTTTTAATAATAAATTAAAAGAGGTAGACGCTGAAGGAAGACCTAATAGAAGGCAAGCTAGGTGACGTTGTGGCTTGTTAAAGGAATCGTCTTGCAGTTTTGCTTTTGCCTTTGTGGGTGTGTGCGCTTCAAGTTAGGTTGCACTACCCGTGTGGGGACACCATCTGCTATATTAAGCATAACATTCATCCTCATTTTCTTCAACACTTGCCCTGTGGGTCCACTTTCTCTTTAGTATGCAAATTTAAAAGGCGAATACAAAATATAAGAAAATCTCAAACTATATTCTTCTATCAAATAAGTCTCTAGGCTTGTTAATGACATAAAGGAATTTGTTAATGACCATTTTATAACTTGTCAATAATATAGTCATTTATATTTGTCAATATAAGCTGTTTTAGTTAATGACCACTTTATAAACTTATCAATATAATGACATACATTTGTGACCGGGAGCTGGTTTAGGTAACATAGATAGGTTTATCAATGATCAATCCATGATTTGTCAATATAATCATATATACTTGTAAACATGAGCTGTTTTAGTTAACATATATAAACTTGTTAGTGGTCATTTTATGATTTATCAATAAGATAAGTTTACATTGAGATCCCGAAAGATTTTTTTTATAGAAGAATCTAGTATGAAACTATTTTAATATTTGTTCTGAATTTTAGAAATCTTTCCAATTTAAAACCTAGTAAAGGAGTAATAATGAAGCCCATGAACACGAATTTTCTTGTCAAAAATGTGTCTATTATGTCTCCGTTGTTTTGAGAAACAGCGATTGGTTGCCCTGGCCCCAACACAGCATTGTTAGAGGCGTATAAATGTTGACTGTTCTTAGAGGCGTCTCTGTGCGAAATGGCGCATTATGAAAATGATGCTCTTATTTTTTTTTATGACGCTGATTATTCAGCTTTTGTAATCAGGGTTCAAACCCTGTCTGGACCATTGGTCCCATATTTAAAAAAAATGATGCTCTTATTACCACTGTTTGGCGGTTGCACTCTCTCTATTTTTATTTTTATTTTTATTTTTTTATACTAATGAGATAGATCCAACTATATTAAGACATGAAACTCACACAGTTAGTTTCCTCAACACTATAAAGACAATATATATCTATATATTTTTCACCCTCTAAGTTTACACATGTTTGTAGTTTGGCTTCTTAATTTTATACATTATCCTTCTAGTCCTTTAATCCTCGTATTTAATGATTGTTATTTTTAAAATTAAACATAATATATAATATACTGGAATACATGAGCATGTGAATTTGAGTATGAGTATACTTCATGTGTGTGAAATCTTTAAGAGTACAGTAAGAATGTATATATAAAAATATACTCAAAGTAAATTTCCCCCTTTATTTGTCTGAAAAAATTTTAAAATCACATTTCTTGTTTTGAGCAAACCAATAAGTTATTTTATAAGTAAAAGTTTATGTGAGATGGGTGTCAAAACTTACTGATTCAGAACACTCCTCTCATAGTTTAAAAAGATATTTTCTCTGGTCTTTATTATAAGGCATCGACTATCAATTATCACAAGCCAATAAAATTAATTAAAAGTATTAAAATTGTTATAAAATTCAAATGATTTCCAATATTACCCTTACTAACTACCTTAAACTCAAATCTAGTACTATCTCACTTTACTCTTATTAAATATAGGTAGACATAAAAAAATAAATTAATTACACCTTGAAAATCTACAAATGTCTTTTAAAAAGACCAAAAATACTGATTAGTTGGTGCCTTATAATAAAAACCAGAAAGAATATTTACGGATTATCTATTAACAGTGTCCTTATATCAGAAGTGGATAAAAGTGATATTCAATACACGAAACTTGTGAGTTATGACTAAATTTGTAACCAACCAATCTTTATTAGCTCAACCGACAAGTTTTTTAATTGCATGTGCTGCAGGCGTACTAATCCAGCCTATTTTTCAACGGATGGCTTGGTATTTTAATATAATAACATGGTGTCCAGGAAGCAAGAGAGAATAAAATTAAAATTAAAAAAAAAATGGGGGTGGAAGTCACAGGTAAAAATGCAGTGTAACAGAAAATCTCATTGAGACCTTGCGTAAGATTTTAAATAAAATAAAGGTCAAAATAATCGAAAGGACAGAGGTGCCTTTGTAATACCCATAGCCACAAATAGCTCTGCTCCGCCGGCAACCTACGCCGTCGACACCAATACTTAAATACGCACCTTAACTTTATAAAAGATTAAAAGTTTGGGTAAATCAAAATCTGTTTTTTAAGTTTTTTCGTATGTTGAGATATAATTCCTGTTATATATTTTCCTCATAAATCATAAAAATTATTTTTCAAAAACTAGTCCAAATACATACATGATAGTTGTATCATTAAATCATAAAAGCATTACCTCTGCTCATTAACATACAAGAGTCTCTTGATCAAGTTAGATAAAAAAAAGTTAATTATGCTAGTTATTTACAATAAATATAAGTTATATTTTTTTTAAAAAAAAAAATATCATCTTTCACTAGGTTCACTCTTGGATAAAAACTCTTAATGCATGCAATTAATAGGGATGCTTTAAGAAAAATTAGAAATTGAAGAGATAAAGTGGATTGAAATACAATACTGATATTTTTCTAATACTAAATTTAATCTCAAACTAGCTCTTATAATAAGAATGTGAGATATTATCATTTATCTCATGGTTCAGTGTGTGTGTTTATTTATTTTATGAGAGGGGTTCAGCTCACCCACCCACGATTTAAGGGTAAGATACTATGATTTTGATCTATAAGGGATATAAGACTGAGAGTATATATGCCTCTACCATAGCCTATATTACTCCACTTTACTTCGTTTATGATGTATCCCCCAACATTACCGACACAGTCGGAAATCAAACTCTCTCACATAAGAGTGTCCAAACCCTTAATTGTTTAGCCCACATACTAGGGGTAGGGTAGGTGTTTTTAAATTCTGATCAATAATTGTTGGTTGAGGATTCAGAAGAGCATCCATTTTGCCCAAAGAAGGAATACCGAAGCAGAGGGGCAAAAGCTTTAAGCTTTTAGGGGCACGTGGGGAAGAAGAAGATAATTATGAACCCAACGCCCGTTTGCTTCATGTGAAGCTGCAACACCTTTTTCTTCTCCCTTGTGCTGCACCACTGCCGGGTTTACTCCTTTCCAAAAAAAAGGAATTGGCACAATTCACTCTCCAGCTCCGTCCTCACTCTTTTGGAAACAGAATCTCCAATTGCTTGCCCACCCTCTTCACTTTCGTCACGTGACCCCCACGAGATCCCAATGTGCTCCTACTCATTTATTCACGCAAACGTGTTGCTTTTTTTTCAATATAACTTTTATATATAAAAGATTGAGTAAAGATTAGATTGTGTAATATAATTTATATTTAAATTGAGTTTTTGAAAAAGAAGGTGGGATCCAGTATCTTTTTTTCATAAGTTACTTCATCTAGTTTTTATTATAAGACACCAATTAACAATTTTCACAAATCAATAAAAATAGTTAAAGTTATTAAATTTTTCATAAAATTTAAATAATTTTTTAATACTATTCCTATTAATTGCACCAAATTCTAATATCATATTAATTATTACTCTCAGCCACTGTTTTTATTCATTATTAATTATGCGCATACACAAAAAAATAATTTACTACTTTTTGAAAACAAATAAATGCTTTATAAAAAGAACCAAATACATTTGTTAACTGGTGTCTTATAATAAATATTAGATGGAGTATTTAATTTGTTCTCTCTTCATAATAATTTTTTTTTTCGAAAATCCAATTGAATGAAAACTGATCCAAACATAACAAAAAATCAAAAAATGACTTTTGATATTTGGGACGCATGTTTGGAGTTCGTCCAAACTTGATCCCAAGCCCACATATGAAAAACCGTACAAAAATACTTCAAAGAAGAGGGGCAAGGATGTAATTCAGTGATGGATTCGATGCTTAACAATTCACACGTGGCGGTAAGCTGGATGCACTTGCCAGCAGGTTCATCTCCTCAGATTTAAATTTAAATTCAAATATGATCGATCTTGATCCTCTCAGTTGCTGACCAAACAAAGTGGAAACGTATTTCGATTGTATGTGTGTTGTATAAATCAGAAGCAATTTCAAAATTTGAATACACGAGAGAAACGAAAAGCACAAAAAAGGGAAACGGTTATAAGTATTAAAAAGCGAAGAGAGACGAATGGGGTTGGTAGGTGACCTGGTTTTGTTATATAAAAAAGAAGGAGGAGGAGTAGCTTCTACTTCTACTTCTACTTCACTCTCTACTCTCCTCCCTTCCAATTCACTCCCTCACGTTCTAACCAAAGCAACCCAACAAAAGCAAACTCGAACCAAAATCAAAAATAGGATAAAAGTAAAAGTAAAGCAAGAATCTTCCAGATCGGAAGGTCATCGTCGTCATTTCCTGCTACCCTCTATCTGGCCGTCTAAGTTTAGATAAACTCACACTCACCCAGAAATCCGGCAACTTTCTCTTTTCCTCCTTCCTCCTATTTTTTCATTATTATTCTATTTTGTTTCTACTCCCTTCAATCGTCGGAGACTTGGGCCTCCTCACTGTGAAGACTTCAGAGTGAACGGCAATCACTGATTTGCATTATTCATTTCATTTCCTGTGTTGCGACTCCGATTGTTGTTATCTTCACAGTTTTTCCCACTTTTCGCCGGTGTTTACCGATAACAATGGAGAGGGCCACTCCGGTGAGGAAGCCTCACACTTCAACGGCAGATCTGCTTACATGGTCTGAAACCCCACCATCTGATTCTCCGGCTCCCGCTTCCGCCGCTTCACGCTCAGCAGCTCGTTCTCACCAGGTGCCTATTTTCCTCATCTTACTCTGAAATCTGAATCTATTCTTTATTCATCCCTGCGCTCTTTTGAGCCTGTTCTTTACTTTCCTTTTTTTTTAGTCATTATGGAGAGCTTTTTTATTCTGGGCGATTGAGTAATTTTATTTTTTCCCCTCTGTTTGGTGTCTGGGATGCGATGTCAGCCGTCGGATGGGATCAGTAAGGTGGTGTTTGGAGGTCAGGTGACAGACGAAGAGGTCGAGAGCTTAAATAAACGGTGATATCTGCTTCTCCCGTCTTATCTTTTCTACTGTAAAATTTTGAAGATGACCGTAGTCATCTTGGAGTTGCCGCGCCATTATTTTCTAACTTAAAGACATCATCTAGCTTTACTCTTGGTTTTCGATCTTCTTCGTTCTGGCTATAATTTATTCCTTTCAAAAACCCGACTTCTTTTTGCATACCGTTTGTTGAGTTGAATATTTCGTTATCGAGATACACAATTTCTTTCCCGTTATGCCTCTATTCTATCGTTTAAAAAGCTGCCTTTCTCATTTAACGTGCGAAGGGGTCAAATGGACTATATGCGTTGTTGGACTTCCATGGTCGGATCAAACATTAAACCATCACCCTTGTTTAGTCTTCTGGCATGTTCATTGGAACTCTATCTTTCAGCCTTCCTCATCCTCTAAAATCATATTGCATTAATCCATTTAAATGCTTCCAGATTTTACGTTTCACAAGTTAAATCTTAAATATAAGATTGGTGCTGCCAACTATTGCCATTTTAGAGAAGTGTAATGGCATTCACCATCTGTTGTGTTGTAGGTGATTTAAAAAATGATTTGCTAAAGGAAGTTCAGAATATTGCTCCAGAGAAATGTGTTCAAAGTCACCGTAAACTGTAATTTGATTACCAGTAGCATTTGCTAAAATGTGCTACAAAAAGTCTTGAGTATCTAAAGTAACTCAAGAAGATCATGTGGGAATAAATAAATATTTACATGTCTGGAAGAGAACTTCTTATGGCTTTTGAAGAGCACAGGAAGAAGCACCTTTAAAATTTATATATAAGGCATCTCTGTAGGTTTTGCTATTAGAATTTTTTCTAGTGCAAGCTATCAGAAAAAATGTAAACTATTGCCATAACTCTATTAAATGGGGATTTGTTTGGTATGTTTCCATGTTTATTTATTATCTTTTGGTTTTCAGTGTCTTGTGCTGCATCAATATTTCCTTGATTGTAGCACATGTTATTCTAAACGAGCTGTATGCAAGTGTGATATCAAGAAAGTTCAATTATAATAATATGAAAGAAATTTTATTTCTTTCTATCGTTTCTATATAATTAGGCCAACTCTTTTTTGTGCCTTTTCTTGTTATGACATCTAAAATATTTCAGATATTGAATGTCCAGGAAACCTTGTTCCCAGTACAAAATGAAGGAGATAACAGGTAGTGGAATCTTTGCAGCCAACGGGGAAGAGGACGAATCTGAATCAGGCAGTGCCAATCCTCCACCAAATAAAACAGGATTGCGTATGTACCAGGTATTATTTATTTATTTTACTCTAGAGTATTATATTATTGTGTGGATTATTTTGATGATTATATGATTATGTGGATTTATTTATCATTTGATCTTGTACTCTTGATTAACTTGCGCACTAGACTTCTTTTATTCTGTTATTCTCATTGCTTACCGTTGAAAATTTGTAGCAAGCAATTGCTGGGATCAGTCACATCTCCTTTAGTGAGGAGGAGAGTGTTTCTCCCAAAAAGCCCGTTACCTTGCCTGAGGTGGCCAAGCAACGTGAGCTAAGTGGAACTCTGGAAAGTGAAGACGCCCAGTTGAAGAAGCAGCTTTCTGATTCAAAGTTCAAAGAGCTCACAGGTCACGACATATTTGCTCCCCCTCCTGAAATTAAACCCCGACCAGTAACTCCTCGCATAATGGAGCTTAGAGGGAGCATAAGCATTGGTGAAGCTTCCCCGCACCAGGTATGCCTAAAGAGTTGCTAACTTAAATTATCCATCTTATATTATAAAAGATTCTTACATATATCAGTAATTAGCATAAATTATTAGACAACTGTTATTTAAGTAGTAGGGGAACTGAAGTTGGCTATGGTTTTGCTACTGAAACTGTGCACGACACAACTTTGAAATCTTGTACTACTTGTGTACGGCTGTGAAACCATAAGCTGCGTCCTCCATCCTGATATGGCGATGCCGTATATGTATGTGTGTGTGTAATATTTGTGCGTCTCAATAACAAGTTGGTTGTGATATGGGTTTACAGGGTGAGGGAGATCAGGGCAATAGCAAGTTTAGTGAGGAACAGATGAAGACAGCAAAAAAGATTTATAACCAGAAGTTTGCGGAGCTTTCGGGTAATGACGTCTTCAAGGGTGATGCAGCTCCGCCGTCTGCAGAGAAATCGTTGAGTGCCGCTAAACAGAAGGAGATGAGTGGCAGTAACATTTTTGCTGATGGGAAGGCGGAATCTAGAGACTTTCTAGGAGGCGTGAGGAAGCCACCTGGCGGAGAGAGCAGCATTGCATTGGTATAACTTGTTAGGTCTAACTCTCAATGATTTGTATACCGTCTGGTTTTGCTGAATAGTGGGGTAATGTTGTTATATATTATTTGACCTTGTATCCTGGGTTTGGGCAACTCGTGTCTTAGGTTTCTTAACGTGTTGGCCTAAAAGGGACCAGCTGCTAATTCTTGGGTGAATGTCCATAATCTTATGTTGTCCTCGGTGTCTATTTTCAATGAAGTGATTTGGGTTTTGTTTCTCTCCGCTTTGGTCACCTTCACCTGTCAAAACTAACTTTAAACATGTGGGAAAGCTAAACTCATTGGCCCTGTAATTTGCATCTAGATTGGTAAGATTTAATGAGAAATAGATACATAAATGTATAGTGGCACGGATCAAATAAGGAATCTTAAAGTTCAAGATGTGAATGAAACTAAACAGATGAAAATGAATTTAATCAATTTTAGATTTGAAAAATGAAAAAATTGCACACAGATCCCAAGTGAGACAAATTCCTACTATAAAGTTCTTTGAATTATCCAGATTACTAACAAGTGTCAGAGGACCTGAGGGTAAGAAATTTCAATTTCACGAAGACGAATTTACCCCTAGCCTCATCTTGTTGTCAATACCTACTCCCTTGACAATTTATGCTATTCTAGTTGTTCAAAATGTACGATAAAATTGATTTTTTTGGGAGGTATTAAGAAAAATAATTAAATTATTTTAAAATATTTATATTTATCATTTTTCTTTAAAGTATTTTGTCTAACATGTAAATTGATATATAATCTAATGATATACAACATATAATTAATTAAATAACTTATTTAGCTTCCTTAATATCTCTAAAATAATTCAACTATGTTATGTTATATACTTAGGACTGATGGGAGTAGTTATGATTCAAAATATGACATAAACCTACCGTATAGTTTAGTTTAGTTTCATATATTCTAGCACACGAGTCCAAATCTAGAGTTTTTGATGGAGCATGAATTGATAAGTTAGGGAAAAGGCACTCAACTGATTTTCGCAACATGTAGTTATAAAAGGGCCATGGTGGAAGCTTATTGGAATGGATCGAAGTGAAAAATCACTTGGGCCTACCCGCTAGCAGACTAGTTGTAAGGTCGAGGCGACTGTGTCGTGGGCTCAAATAATCCAACGATATGAGTTGCTCTATTAAATAATTTCAGCTAACAATTTGCAAAGAAGGCTTCTTTGTAAAGAATCAAGTGTAAATTACTTTTTGTATTTTTGGTAAAGCACTTTTTTTTTTTGGTAAAAGTGCACATTTACATTGGTCCTTTACAAAGGAGCCTCATTTGCAAAGGACCATAGCCAAATCTTAAGGATAGAATCTACTACAGATACAGAACCGATTGGATAGTTGATGAAAGATGCTCGCATCACCTGACCATAATTTGAAAATCTCGTGTGTTGAGGGAGGTACTAATTTATTGGAAGTTAGATAAAAGATACATAAGACCAACTCATGAATGAGGTAAGCATATTAAGACACAAGCAATTAATTATTATTTTTGTGTCGTATTTTCTCCTGAAAGAGTTGAATTTGAACAACAATATAAATACATAATTTTGAAAGAGCGTAAAGTAAACCCGAGCAAATTGACTTTCATTATATATCTTTATGTAATGTAACTAGTAATTATTTGGAGGCAACAGCTTGGACCTGGTCTCCTGCCCTGAGCTCATCTCTAATCTCTCACCAGCCATTATATCATTCTGGTCCTTTTCAGCGACTTTGTGTTTCAAATACCAAAATGAATGAGATGAAAAGCAACACGTGGTCCCTGTAAAAAAAGAAGATCCTGATCTGTTTAAAAATCACAGACTGTTATCCCCCAATCACCTAAACTTAATCTAAGTCCATTCTTATCAACTGAACATGCCGGCCAATTCAACAGTACTCTGCATCTTTTCCCACCATGCATGTGTAGCTTCCAAGTACGTAGTTTTTTTTTTTTTTTTTAGCTGCTTAATTATGGTATCTTGTGTTTTGTCTTATCCCTCAAGCCAATTGCTGTGCAATAAACACACATACTTAGCTCCCCTCAACTCATCGGATTTCAAAGCACGCAGCAAAGTCAAAAGTCCAAATAATATATTAACTCAGCCTTTGGCAACGATCTTTTATTGCTTAGCCGGATACTCAATTCTTCAATTTCTGCTTTGATTTCACACTGATCTTTTGTTTGTCCTTTATATATATGCAATTAATAATCATGCATAAATTAAAATAAACAGAGGCTTGTGTCATCTACGTTCTAATTCTTTAAAATAACTATGAGTAGATAGACTAAAATCGCCGCCTACCTCCTCAATTAATCAACACCACAGGCTGTTCTTTTGAATTGAAGGCGACAACGACAACGGGGTAGCTACATGGTACGTGTATATACCTACCCCCATTCAATATATATATATATATAAAGCATCATACATATACATGATTTTCTTCAACAAAAAAAAAAAAATCATTCTCATAAAGATATGTAGCCAATTAGTTTAATTGGATCCAAACTTTTATCTCAAGCCGTTAGAGGATGATTACGTCAGACACTAGATAACAAACGATTTTAATTCTAAATTTCAGAGACGAATAGCTTAGAATATGCGGTGCATAACAAGTCAATCCATCGCTCACAGAAAACCGTGAAACTTTACTTGGCCATCACCATCTATTTAATAAAAAAAACTAGCTAGCAAAAGAATGGTATGCAATCTTGTAATCTGATGAGTAGTACTCCCTCCACTTCTAATTATAAGACGATATCTAGGAGTTTGTTTTTGTCTTAATTATAAGATAAGTTTTTAATTTTTGTCAACTTCTTCCTAAAATATCCTTATTTTATTCTCCCAAATGTATTTGTTTTTTTGTGAGTAAATGTATGTAGGTGTGAAGACTCTTTTTGTCAGTAAAACTTTTAAATTATTGGATTTTAATTTATTTATCGATCCATTAACATAAATTTTGGATATATGTATGTGTGTGATAGATATATGAGTGTCTGTGTGTCTATATACACACAAATATATAAATGTATATATGCACACACACATACATATATATACATATGTGTGTGGTCTACACACACACATATGTATATGTATGTAGACACATACATATATAGATATGTGAGTGTCTTTGTGTCTATATACACACAGATATATAAATGTATATATATACAACACATATACATATATATATAGTGTGTATATTTATGTATATGTGTGTTTGTAGGGGGTGTATGTTGTGTAGATATATGTATATATAAATACATATATATGTGTGTGTCTACACATACATATATGTATATATAGTAAGACCAACATTTCAATTTTAAAAAACATGAAAAAGAAAATTCTAGGTTAGAGAGATATGTTGTAGGTGTTGTTGATTGACTTTTATTAGTGTCAATTAAAATTGATATAAGGGCATTTTAGGAAAATGAGTAAAATTAACTAATTTAACTCTTTTCCTTAATCTTCCTAAAATCGGTTAAATATATCTTATAATTAATTAGAACCGGAGTTAGTATATAATAATAGTCAAATGTGACGTAAGTAATTTAACACTTAACGATCATGGGGAGTGGACAGTAGCATGAATACACTATTATAAATAAATGCGTGAATGAACATGTTGGAAGTTTGAAGCGTGAGGCAAACTTTAATTGAAGGGTTGGAAGACAGTTTTGAATAAATCAGTTGGGAGGGGAGGCCGTGTGTTGGAGATAGCGGATCCAAAATGGCGGTCGGAAGCATGACCGTTGAGACACCTGCCTTTGACGGCAGGATAACGCTCTCCGTCGTCATTACGTGCATCGTGGCCGCCTCCTGCGGACTCATATTCGGATATGACATCGGAATTTCAGGTTCGAACCTCTCTTTTCCGTTCTAATTATGTTATTGAGATCAGAAGATTAGCTAATATAATATATAATTGTTGTGATGTTGATATTAAAATACAGGAGGAGTGACTACAATGCCGTCGTTTCTGGAGAAATTCTTCCCCAGCATACTGAGGAAGACTATGAGTACGGACAGAAATATATATTGTTTGTACGACAGTCAGGTGTTAACATTATTCACGTCGTCGCTCTACCTGGCTGGTTTAGCGTCTTCACTCACAGCCAGCAGAGTGACGGCTGCGTTTGGTCGGAGGAACACCATGATCTTAGGTGGCTTCACCTTTCTTGTTGGCGGCGCCCTTAATGCTGCTGCTGAAAATATTGAAATGCTCATCTTTGGTCGTATCTTCCTCGGTATCGGCCTTGGCTTCACTACTCAGGTAACTACTTTCCTAACTTTCACCTATACAAATATTCCCTCCTCTTTCTCATTAGAATGACCTCTTCACCTGTGAGAACGTAGCCGGACACTTGCATATCCAAGAGTTTCAAATTCAATTATATATCCCCGTGATTAAGTTTATCTATGTAAAAAGTCCAAAAATAATTAATTTTATTATACTCTTATTTCTTGGAAACTTATATATATATTGATAAAAGTAAACATTTAAAATCTTCATATATAATATATTATTATATATTCTATGGATGTTTACCACTTCTCAATATTAAAAAAATCTAATTATGATTTTCTTTAAATGTTGTTCCTATTCATGAATTCAAATCATTAAATGCATGAATATTCATATGTATCAAGCACATCTAGATGTTCGGGTCAAAAAGATGATTCGTTAACTCTAGGAGTATGGAGAGGAAATAGAGAGAAAGATTAACTGAGATATTCCTTGGCACATATATCATAATACCATATATATTTTTCAATGGATATATACATGTAAGATGACATCAAATTGTTAAGAAATCTATATCTCATTGAATAATAATCTATACAAACAAGAGTAAGAAGGGAATTTGTGATGGATGAGGGAACAGGCGGCGCCAGTATATTTATCGGAGGTGGCTCCGGCGAAGTGGCGGGGGGCATTTAACTCGGGCTTCCAATTCTTTCTGAGCGTGGGGGTGTTGGTCGCCAGCTGCATTAATTATAAATCGGTGAAACACACTTGGGGCTGGCGACTTTCCCTCGGGCTGGCCACAGTGCCGGCAGCCATCATGGCCGTCGGCGCCCTCCTCATATCAGACTCTCCCACCAGCTTAGTCCAACGAAACAAGATCGACCAAGCCAAAAAAGCTCTGCTCAGAGTCAGAGGCTCCGATACAAATGTCGAACCAGAGCTACAGGAACTCATCAAGTGGTCCCAAGTCTCAAAAGTCAACCAGCAAGAGCCTTTTGTGTCCATTTTTCGGAGGCAGTATCGACCTCACTTAGTCATGGCGATTGCCATTCCCTTTTTCCAGCAGCTCACCGGCATCAACGTCGTCGCTTTTTACTCACCCAACCTCTTCCAGTCCGTGGGTTTTGGAAACGACGCCGCTTTACTCTCTGCCATCATATTAGGTGCCGTTAACCTCGGCTCCGTCCTCGTCTCCTCCACCGTCGTCGATCGCTTTGGTCGGAGATTCCTGTTCATAGCAGGGGGCATTCAGATGCTTGCCTTTCAGGTAAATAAATTACGAGGAGAGTACTTTTATAATTATGACCGTATCATCTAATTCTACTATTTGATTACTAATTAGTACTACCTTGCAAATGTTATCGTGAAGATTGCGGTGGCAATTGTGCTGGCGGAGACGACGGGGACTCACGGGGCAAAGGAATTGTCGAAGGGGAGCGCTTTATTGGTGCTGGTGTTTATGTGTCTGTACGCTATAGGATTTGGCTGGTCGTGGGGACCGTTGACGTGGCTTGTTCCGAGTGAAATATTCCCCTTACAGATAAGAACAGCTGGGCAGAGCATAAGCATAGCCGTCAACTTCTTGACCACGTTTATTTTGTCGCAGACGTTCTTGGCCATGTTGTGCCACTTCAAGTTCGGAGTTTTCTTATTCTACGGCGGTTGGATCTTAGTGATGACCATCTTTATTATATTCTTCTTGCCCGAGACCAAAGGGATCCCTTTGGACTCTATGTATACTGTGTGGGAGAAACACTGGTGGTGGCGCCGATTCGTGATTACCTCGTCGGAAATCAGACCATCACCATAAAGCCCCTCGTTGTCATCTACATATAGTACCTTGGGTCTTGTGTTTTAATGTGCTGTGATAAGATTTCTCTCTTCCTGTTTTGTGGCTAAGGTAGTTGTTTGTGTAAAATTAGCTTCCACCAGTACCACAGTAAACAATTACTCTCGATTGTAATTAAAAGACATAGTTGACTTTTTTTTGAGAGATTAAAAAAACTAATAAAATTACTTTAGAGTATTTTTATTTTTTTCTTCAAATTAATTAGTTTGACTAATAAACTAATATATAATTTAAGAATACACAACATATGAAATAATTAAGTAACTTATTTAGTTTCTTTAATTTCTAAAAAAAATCAATTTTGTCATATAATTATTAGGTTTGGAGGTATTGATATACTACAGAATACAGTCATTTGTTTGTCACCCGAATGAATTAGATGTTGGTTTGCTGCCCATAGAAAAAGGTACTGAGTGTATGCATATGTATGCACTTTCCCACATGTATTTTTGTTCGGCATTCGCTCCTGCATAATGCAAACATGCTTTATAGTTTATACACATCTATAATTAATCTATACTTATTAGTAATTAATAACTCCTGTCAATGACTCGCTGATGATATTAAGAGGCGATGGTCGACGGAGAAGGATATATTGAAGGGTGTAATATACTGGGGGTTGGAAGGTGGGAGAGGCGATGGTTGATGGAGGAGAGGTGGCGGCGGTGCAGAGGAGAAGGTGAAGGGTTGGGGAGCGTCGGAATTGAAGGTCCAGAAGAGAAGGAGAAGCCGTGTAAATCAAAATGAAATGAGGAGAGAAGAGGTCAAGTCGTGCAGGGGGTGTTGGGAGATGTGATGGAGTATTTTCTGCGTGCTAAAATTATTTTGGAATACCAAAAATATTGTTTTTAACGTCTTAAATTTATTTTAGACATTCTGGGTCGTTAAAATTATTCTTTTTGACAGCCTAAATTAATTTCAGACGCTAGAAATATTGTTTTTGGTACTAGAAGTGGAGTTAGGTATTAATTTTGACATCCTAAATTTTAATTTGGATGTCAAAAGTCATTTTTAGCCTCCTTTTATATAATCAGGATGCTAAAAATCTTCATATAATTATAAAAAATGTCATCATTTTTATTTTTTACTTATTTTTTTTTAAAGGACGTCTTTTGGGGATGTTATATTTGTTTTTTTTATTTTTAGTAGTGGTGTGTATGTGAGTGATATGTGTCTTGTGGGTGTGTTTTTCGGCTTTAGAGTGTGTGTTTATGGTGCGTAACATTGGGCCAAAAATGTGGACTTAGTATGGTCCATTTAGAAATAGCCTTGGATAAGTGTCAATACCCATGACTCATGCTTTTCTCTTTTTGATCCCTTTAGGCCAAAATCATTGGGCCTTCCCAATAATCCACTTTCCTTCTTCCTTTTTGCTTTCGACCGAATTCAATAGCCCAAACAAGATTCTAATATGTCTTTTCATCCTTTTTTGTTTTTGGACTCAAAATCCTTAGTTCAATAAAACCCAATTTGTCTTTTTCTTTCCTCTAACTTTTGGCTAAAAACCTTGAACCTTCTCCAAAGTTCAAATGGTTTTCTTCCTCCTTTATTTTAAGTCAAAGTTCATAACCAAATTAAAAGTCCAACTTGACACAAGGTTTTGTGTTAGAGTGTTGAGGGTTTTATTGTTTTAAAGTTCGTTTTATAGTTTTGCTGTTATTGAGATTTATGTTGTGGTTTTATTGTAATTGAGGTTTACATTGTGATTTTATTGTTGGTGATGTTTGTGTTAGAGTTTTATATTGGGGTTTTGTTATTGTTGGTGTTTGTGTTGGAATTTTATTGTGTGGGTGTTACACAATGTTCAAAGAGGTATAGTATATGTTGATTTTGAGTATTTGTTGCTTGGATTTACGCATTTAAGTTTCGTTGTTGACTAAATTCATCCAAATAACAAATATTCAATAAATAATCATATCATAATAGATATTTAATGTTAACATTATTAAATATTTCATAGGGTTTTTGCCTAATAAAACATAAACTAGCCCACTACACAACATACATGAAAGTTGAGCGGGGTCCAACGCTGAACACCAAAATATGTACGAATTGAAGTTGATGGTGGTATTTATAATCCATAAATGTGAAGTAGAAAAAACTTGTGGAAAATAAGTTAGAAATAAAGTACGCTGCATCCGTCTCTTCCATCACAGTGGCATGAATGAACCCCACAATTAAAAGCAGCAGAGGCTCCTCCTTCTTCACAATAACTTCTGAAATCTACGCCACCAACCGGACTGTGAACTCATGAACCTTACCACGCAAGTAATTCTGCAACTCAAACAGGTGGGACCCTCCTTGCTTCTGTTCCTCTAGCTAGCCCTCTAGCTCCCCACCATGATCATATCATGCACAAAATAGAAACCTATCCAACGTTACTTCTTCATCAACCTACGTACTTCAATTCTTTCCAGTCATTCAAATCCTCTTCTTGATATTCAAAATCCTGCTCCATTTTTACGCACTCCATTTTTATAGCGTGTTCTTCCCAAAGAAATAAGATATCAAATCCAATATACTTATATATAAAGCTGATGATGACGTTTAGATTTAGTTTTATCCAATTGAAATGTTAAACTAAAATTTGATTTCTATCTAATGTATACGATGCTGCTTTTAACAACGCAACACATGCAGCTATTAAGAAAAAGGATAAAATTCAGCTGTACGTCAAAGACCTTTGATTAGGCCCTGATCAGCAGCCGCCACTGGTTTTCCAGTTGTCTTTCAGCCCACACTCGACCTGCTCGATCATATTATTATTATTTAATATTTACTGTGATTTCGTTTTATTGACAAGCCTGGAATCGCGTGTGGAAATTAAAACTGATGTCTTTATAGTTGTTGTTTCGTTAAATTAAAACGGATGATGTGTTAGAGTTTAACGATGAAGGCTCCAAATCTTGATCCGGGAAGGTCATAGTACTACTGGCTAGACGAAATATGCAATGGTGGGCCTCGCAATTAAATTCTTCAAACGTGATCGGTTGCGATAATTATGATCAGGTTGTTCTCTAATTAATTTAAGTTTATTGATTTTATTCGAGCATGCTCTTTTATAATCCTAAAACGATAGGAATCTACTTCCTCTTTCTAATTTTAACGAAGAGCGCAACTTGCTTCGCACAAGGCACTGCAACAATTATAATGCCCTATATATCCGCGCTATATCGAAGAATTAATTATGCATGGACACAAAGACAAATACACTGCTATATGAAATAATCATCAGAATAAGTTCATGACAAGACAATACATTCACACGTAACAAGTATTCAGAAACAACTTTAAATTACATATATAGTAGTATCTCTCAAGATTTATTTTGTGCAGAAGTGGTAGCCACTAGTACGTAGGTAAATCTATATATTTACTGCAAAGAGGAGTTAATAAATCTTCCGGTGTTGAGGATTGATTCCATATATAATGAATACGATCGATGTTCATATAAATCTGGGACGAAAAGCTCTATAGGTCTTTAAGTGATTGAACAGTGTAGTACATATATAGTCTGCAAAGGGGTGTTAATGAAGGACAAGGTAGAGTATTAGATATTCTGACAGTTTAAGGTGTGGGAAGTAATTTGAGAGTGGAAGAAAGAGAGGGGAACATAAATGAAGGGAAGGAAAGGTGGGTTGGGTGCCTTTAACGGAAGAAACCAGCCGGTGAGAGTGACGAAGAGAATAGAGAACAGGGTTGTTTTTAAGTTGGTCATGGTTGAAGTGTGCATTTAAGTGAATTCAAGGTGGTTTAATGAAGGCAGGTAGACTTTACTTGAAGTCGAACTCCCCATCTCTCACTCACTGCCTTTAATGGCTTGGTAGCTGGCAACCTTTTCTCTCTTGCAATTGGATTTCTTCCCTTTCAATTTTTTTTAACCATACTTTAACCCTTTCTCTATCCTGTCTTCTCTTCTTGTCTTTCTCTCTTTCGTGGTCATTTAGTAATTCCCCTGCCACCCTTTAATTCATTTACCTTCCACACTCTTTTGGGTAACATCTTCAATTCATTCACGATTTAAGACGTAAGCAAGAGAAGGATTGCTATAAAATTCACTTTCCAAGATGCTGCCCGTTTCGCGTCCCTCATTCCATTTAGTTTTGATGGGTGTCATTTGGCTAAGAATTGTAAGAACTCCGCAGGGCACATTAATTTGCCATGTTCTAAATTGCAGGAATAATAATCTACATGCATCTTAAATCAAATTAAACCTTGGTTGAAAATGAATACTTATACTCTGCTGAACATTAGAACTCATGCAGACAGTGCATTGATACCATGATAAGACCCAAAGGCCTGCAAAGAGCACTTTCTAATTCGAGCTAGTAAATCTATAAATGATAGAAATGATTGCTTTATTCGTATGATGAGTGGATTATCATACTTTTATATGGCTGATCACTAGATTGAAATAAATATCAGTGGGGAATGACTTTAAAAAGTGATATGGAGTTACATACTAGTAGTACATGAGCGATATTGATGGGCTAGTTTCAACTATGCATATTCAGTGGCATGGAAGGGTTATTAGGTTTTCTTCTTATATTTCAAAAATGTAAACTATTTTTTTTCTTTTTCTACTCATATTAAATATGCATCTTTATATTAATTACTCCTCTCATCATTAATTCTCTTTCATTTATTTATTTATTATACATTTTCTCACATATTTTATAGTCATATTCTCTTATATTTGTTACTCATTATCTCTTTTATTTCTTTTCATAAATAGGGTCATATTTAGAATAGACATAACATTTTTTTGACACATTTGTTATTACAAACTAATTTTAACCGTCAGTTTATTTTGTGCAATTGGGATAAAACTTGTTTATAAAAAGCAGGCGAGCGAGTACTTAACTTGATGAAGGGCTGTTTCGCGAGTTGAGCAGTCAAGAAAGCAGAATTGATTAATCTTACGTGGGAACTGAGAATGAAGAAAATGCAGATGAGTGGTGGTTTAAGAGATTTAATTTAGGAGAGAGAAGGAGCAATAAATACGGGCTTGTATTTTTGGTAACTCATAGGACTTGGTGTGGATTATGATTTAAACGGCTGAGGGTGTTGAAAGGCTTTAAAGCATAGTAGTTCTGGAGTGTTTAATACATGTATAGGTCACCCCATGGGGGTGTTTGTATTTGTGGGTGAAGAGGGTGTTGAGAGCTTTAAAGATTTTAGTCTTTTGAGTGATCCAATTGTGGAAGTTGGAGTTATTATCCACATTAAAGAACCTTTGGCATTCAAGACCTTCCTTCAACTGTATACAGATCCCAATAAATGACCCATGCATATCCCTCTCCTCCTCCTCCTCTCACCGCCTTTCTTAACTACCATAACTACTCCTCTCACCGGCTCGGCTCGGCTTCGTACTACTACGCCATACCTGGTCTACAGCAGGCCATATTAATTCAGTGCCACTATTACAGATACATATAATAATATGCTACCGATAGTTATGCTAGATTCTTTGGATGGGCTATGAGGCAACTTTATATTATAGTGATTGGAAATACTACTATTTGACCAAAGATCCAAGTTAGATAGAAATTCACATCTAACACTTAAGGTGCAACAAGACTTTGGCCTTGGAGTTGTGTAGTTATTAATTGAAGAGGAGCCAACTTTAGAAAAGCACGTCATGCATAGGTAGGCAAGCAATGACTTTTATTTCCGTCGCGCCCCGCCCTCCCCAAAAAAAAAATAAATAATAATAATTCTGACCAGGAGTGTTTCTCCTTTCATTTGCGGTTAAAACAGTGCTAGTACCTTGTCCTCCCTATATAACCATCTCAACCTTGTTGGATATCTGGACGCACAGTGGTGAAAACCCCTCTCTAGCTCATGAATTCAATGGTTTCCTTTCATACTTCTCTCCCCGACGCCCCACCTCCTGCTGAATTCGAAGCTTCTTCAAACAAGAGGAAGTGGGAAGAGCCTGCCCTTGCTAAAGATTTTCTCAGGGATCAAAGCAAAACAGATCACAGGAAATCCATCCTTGGTATAGAGCTTCACCTCGAGACCCCTTTACCTTCAGATAAATGGCAACAATACCTCGGTATTCAGGTATATATAAACGTTCATATATATAACCACACACACAGACACATAAGCTACATATATATGGTGGTTCGCAGAAGTGTATAATCTTGTTTGATCGTGCAGACAGGGCAGATACATAACACAAAGATGGGTAAGAAATCAGCTGAGGATCGGAAGAGGAGCCCTGATCAACCTGAACCGCCATCTCCTGCAGGGCACATGAGCCTAGACCTTGGGCTTAACATAACATGTGAATCCCCAAGGAATAAACAAGGAGGCAGTTATGGTGTAAATGAGAAGCAGAATCGCAGTTCCTATGGGATTTTGAAAGAACACGATCTGTCTGTTGAAACGAGAAAGGAGGATAAGAGGGGTTCGGGTGGGTTAACTCGTTCTCCGTCGTGGTTGTCATCGGACGTGGATCACAGAGAGATGGTCGCAACGGTGTGCATGCGGTGCCACATGTTGGTGATGCTCTGTAAGTCGTCCCCTGCCTGCCCTAACTGCAAATTCATGCATCCGCCGGACCAAAACCCTTCAACGTTCTTGAAGAGGAGATGCACGCAGCCTCTTGTGCTAGTTCATAAGAAACGTGCAGATACTGGTTTAGATTTTTAGCTCTAGCTAACGTCGCCTTTTATTTCTCTGGTGAATAGCCAAGTTTGTGTAAGCTGCTGTAAGTTGAAATTACTAGTTGAGATGATCAGGGTTATTCTACCTTTACCAGAATATTGGCTGTTCAAACCAGGGTCACGGGTAATATATATATATATATCAAGCTACTTCTAACCTTGTACTTAATGATATATGTATGATCTGGAATCCTTTACGTAGGCGGATGATAGTAAAATTTCGGCAGTCTATTAGTGACTGACACTTGGCAACAACGCGCGCCAGTTTCCCGTATCATACTTCACTCACAATTAACACAGCTTGTTTCTTCCCATTAAGTGAAAAAATAACCTGGTTTCCTTGTGACGTTAAACTCTAGATACCCCTCAGGAGGGCGACTTTGAAAAAAAATACAGGGCAATGAGTGTTGATTCTCTTTGAATCACGTTCTTGGTCGTATCAGTTATCATAGTTTTCATGTGTCAAAGTTATAATATTTGAGGAAACCTAACTAAACCTGAAGAGATTGCTTATATATTTGGGCTTGCCTGGTGGTATCGAGTACAACTTTAATGAGATCTTCATTCATTCATGCAGCAATCGGGGAAAATGCTGAGAAGATTCACTTAACTCAGAAAAGGTTGGAGTGAAAAGTAAATGTGGAGTTATTTCTAGAGAATGGCAAACCAAAACTCCCAAATCAACCTTATTAATTATAAATTGTGAGAGTAGGGATAATGCTTGCGTGTGAAATGATCAAGCATGAGTAGTAAGTGCAAGATGATCGGTTCACGACTCTCCCACCGAAATTAAAGGCGATCGAGAAGTGAGAGAACATATTGATATATATATGATGACAGAAAGACCTGCACACATGCCCGTCGCATTAATTAGCTTACGTTTTTGGTGCATTTCCTTCCACATTTAATGCATATTACACGTTAATATGTCTGCCCTCGCCTTCGTCTACTCTCATTTCTCCCTTAATTCCAAGGATAATGGGTGGATATTGCAAATGATAGATCAATTAATTTTGACATAATCCTGATCCACCTAAAAAAGAGGATAATTTAGATGGAACTACTATATGTATGGAGTAACTGCAGAAGCTCTTTCTGAATGTTGGAACTACCAAGTCAGTATCATTTATGGAGTGCTTCGTCTACTGAGGTGCTCTGTACAGTGCTAGCAAAAAATTAGTACTCCTAGTAAATACCACTGTGAAATTTCTTGTTAGCTTCATTGAGGGTCTAAAAGTAACTTTTCAATCTTGATTTATAGCATACGGGATAAATATATAAGAAGAATTTTATCTCGATTTATATAAATAAATACTTTTCAATATCCCAAACATGAAATTCGGAGTTTTGTTGAATGTGTTTGTTTTGCACCTCGAATGAGTTATGTAAAACATGTCAACCTTAATTACATTTAATTTTGACTGAGATAACTTTTGTTTCAGAATAAATTATGTATTTTGAAAATAAAGAATATAATTCAATATAAAGTCAGGAAACTATACATTTATATCAGTTTTACTATGTGTTGGGTCCATTTTATCGTTGCAATCCCTTTGCCTTAAAGTAACTCCAACAGTTTTCTAGCAAAAAAAAAACTCCAACAGTTCTGGGATCGTGATTTCACGGCCTACAATGCTTTTCCATAGACTTTTCCCAAAAAAAAAAAAAAAAGAAAGAAAGAAATTCTACCGGAGTTCTCATGAATGATTCCTATATTTTTATTTACATTTCCTCACACCCTTGATTTCATGAAAATCTAAAATAACGGTCAAACAAAATGAAAGAGCTCACATACAAAACTTTATTCAATTTCTTTTGAAATTACGTACCGTAAATATTTTTTATCGATCTAAACTATATATAAAATCTTCTAATACACATAATTAATTTATATTTTCTGCACCCCTCATCTTTGAGTTCAACTGGCGTGGGATTGATCTTCCTCACCTTTAGGATAAGGGTTTGATCACTGCTTTGATCAAGGTGCTGGGGAAAATATCTTAAAGATCTGGGAAGCAGTGATAATACTAGTAAGAGTAGAGGCATGTGCACTCTCTAGTAAGAGTAGGACTGGGCTCCAAATGCTCTTTCTTGGACTGTGGGTGAGCTGACCCCTTTCTTAAAATTTATTTATCAAAAAAAAAAATTATATTTTTGGCCAAAAAATTAATTACTTCATACTTAGGTTTAATAAAATACTAGTCATTTTTAAAATAATATATTTATATTATAAAAATAAAAAATTATTTAAATTCTAACCAAATTTGCTGGAGTTTCTCAACAATTTCATCGAAACACTAATACTCCTACAAACAGCCCAACGCAGCATCAGATTAAAGCCCCAAGCGACCCCCATTTTAGCGCGCGAAAGTGTCGTTTCTATGAGGTGCCTGGGCGGGAATGTCTGGGGGTCTTTACAAAACCGAGAAACGACTTCCTCCCGTCAAATTGAATGAAAACGTAAAATTGGCGGAAGAGAGAAGAGAGAAGAGAGTGCGGGATGGAAAACGAAGGCAGGGATCTGAAATTGCTAATGGCGATGCGCCGTTGTGCAAAAGCTGCTCTCCTCCTTTCCAACCTGAAATCACTCCCCAGTCACACCCTGGATGATAACGAGGTATAATTTTGAAATCACTCTTCCATCTCCTTGTTTCCCGTAGATTCACACATTTTAATTGATCGCTTTCTTGTTTCTCTAATTACGAGTTTTGTTTCTTAAGATGTCAAGGAGAGAAATCGAAGACCTGAAGGTTCAATTGGCAAAGCAGCGTTTGATCAACAAGAGAATCAAACTCTGCTCCCTTTCCGAGTTAATTGTGCAACTCATCTTGATGCTGTCGTTTTTTACTTTCTTTTCGATGCTCGTCCTGAAAACTCATTGAAGACCTCTATCAATCTGTGTTCATTTACCTGCATTTCCTGATCAGATTGTAGTGAAGCTCTCTAGTTTATTTGTGCATGCCGGAAAGATGACGCGACCTTCGCCTTCTACTGCTGATGCTGTTCTACCCTTGAGCGGCCAACGAAAATTGATTACGGTTAGTTGAAATTAATAACTATAGAATTCTGTTTCAAATATCGTTGTGACTTGGAGCATTCGAGGAACATAATGCGCAGCGCAATTTACTGAATTTAGAGACAATAGTTTTACTCGTTACTATGACCTTTTTTTGCCCCGGAATTCCTTGGACCTATTACCCTTGCAATATGGTTGAAGATCAAGCTAAAAATAATCAAACACGTTTGACTAGTTCAACAGCGATTGGTTTATTTAACATTGAATTTAAATTTATATTTAGGGAGTATTATTCTTGTGTTATCTTGATTCCTCTGAAGTTATGTTTCTCCAGGACATTTTCATCCTAACAGATTACTGATCCTCTGCTCCAAAATATAAGAAATTAATCTAACAGGAACTGAGAGAAGGCATTTAATCCACCAAATTTGTTTCAAACTGAAAAATAAAATTTCAATTTTATTCATCCTCTCTTTCTTACTATTACATGTGTACCTCCTATAAATAAGAGAAACATCGAAATACGGAATTAATAACTCTATAGGTGTACCTTACGTAGATATATTTTTTTTTCACAGGCAACCTGTATTTTGGACCAAGAAGAACTACTTCTTCCATCCATACTTATTTGTCTGAATTTAAATTTTTATTTCGTTTCTAAGTATATATGATGCTTCAAATTTTAAGGTATAATTATATGTGTTTAAAATAACAATTCTGTTAGATGGTGTTAGACTGTTAGATGGAGAGTGTCAAATGGTATTGGCAAAAAAAAAAAAAAAAATTGTTAAATGGTAGTAAGATTTTAAGCCGGATGAGTGTATGGCATTAAATGAAGAACACAACTTAAAAAAACTTGCGTAATATATGGATTTTGCCTTCCTCTGTATGTTTTTTTCCAAATAAATAGGGAAAGAAGAAGTATGAAAAACTCTGGCTTACTAGATTTATCGCCAGCAAATTTAAAAGAAAACAAAACTTGCATATGATCTGATATGAACAGGAATGGTACAAGAGCACTGATTTTGATTGTATCTATATCTTTTTTTTTATATAAAAAAGTTTTAGAAGGGTTCGACACCAGTCCCGATCAAGGCCAGGGCACGGTTCCGGGCTCTATGAGCACTTACTGGGAATTTACGAGATCGCCTACTAAAGGAATCCCAGCAATGACAGAAGGGATTGAATTCACGAACCAAGGGCCTAGTCCTGAACTCTTTACCATCTGTGCTATCTGATCGTATAAATTCAGATTCTTTTTTAAGTGAACACAAATACTTCCTCCGGAATTTGTACATGCCGTTGATGATTCTCGTGGAATGGTCCATTCCCATGTATGATGGAATTAGCAAAAATCCCCATGGGATTGAAGATCCATTGCTGGGAATGAAAATACTGCGAGCAAAATGACCTTTACTGCATCTCAAATTTTCTGAAGAGAGCCACAACCGTTTCCCTATCTTATATGCGGATCCCAAGCCCTTTGCCATTCATACCACAATTTTGGGCTGTAATGCTGTATCATAGAAACAACCGATAAGAGATATGGATTAGGCTGGCTTCTAATTGTTTTACAATTATTTTTTGAAATTAATATATGAAATATAAATTTATAATTCTTTACTAATCATAATAATATATTATATTCATGATTTAACTAAAAACTATTCATTTATTTGACAAAAAAACTATTCAGTTATATAACACTATATTTTGATCATTTGAAGATACGTTTTCTTCCGGGGGGGAAAAAACTAAAAGAAAAGAATAAAGAATATACGTTTTCTTTTTCAAGTAATATCATTCCTTGATGTGTTGAAAAATGCAAAATGCATATTGGTTGAAGAGTTCCTATCTAATATTTGTGCAGTAATGATATTTGAACCATTCAAATATAGTTTTTTTTACCATAACCATCTAAATATAGTTTAGACATTTTATTTTTATTTTTTTGGCATTTATAGTTTAGACATTTTAAATCTAAAATTTTGAAATTTATTTTGAAATAATAAATTTAGTTTTCTTAAAGTGACCCTTGCAAATTATTTTTATTTAAATTGAATATTCTACTTAATAAAATAAAGTTGCATATTGAGATGTGAGATGATCATCTATGTTTGACTGGAAGTATATTATTCTCTCCTCATCTTTTTCTTGTCATGATCTTTTATCAGTCCATTTAGGCTTTTGATTGAAAAAAATGAGAAAAAAGTCAAATAGTATAATTTTTCATATAGATTGATCAAACATAATAAAAGATAATAAGAAAAAGATCATCACTTGATTTCATGTAGGCGGAACTAAAGGTACTGTTGTTCAACGAGCATGGGATGGTAGTTGTTTCTACAGTATTTGAAAGAAAGACGAGGATAATTTTGTCGCGGGGGAAATCTAGTATGCTCGGCGATGAGAACAAAGTGTTATACCCCATTATCGCCCTGCATGCTGTGACTCTCAGCTTCGCACATCGTATCCTCCATTTCCATTTGTTTTCTTGACAAAAGTCTCATGTCTTTGTATTCAATAGCCCTAGAAATACCACCTCCGATAAATTTCACTGCTGGCTCTTCTTTATTTGGAAAATGCCACCGCTGGAATTATGTTGCTCACAGGAACAATCTTGTCCTCCTATTTTGTTCAAATTTAATTGCGATGCCGCCTCGTTCAATGGAGGCGGCTTGTTTCTCGAACCCACGGTTCCTGATTCTTTTACCCGTTTGATTTCGTCTGGAATTCCTCCCGGTACTGCTTCTTGTTCGGTTTCTTCTAAATATCAGTCCCAGCAACCTGTAATTTTTGGAGGTTACCGGAGACCAAGGAAAACCTCGGCTACGGTTGGTGTTTGGTTTTTGTCGGTGAGCTTGAGAGGGGGTAAATTTGTTGCGAACCCCAAGGTAGATGAGTTGCAAATTGGAGACGAGAGCTCCGAGAATGCTACTTCGTGTGCCAACACAGTTGCTGAGCAAGGAAAGTCACAGAAGGTTAGGGTGCGGGGCGGCAGTGCTATGAACACCACCAAGCATCTATGGGCTGGTGCTATAGCTGCCATGGTTTCTAGGTATGTTTTTTGCAGTGTTTTTATCTTGAAAGCGGGCCTGCGCCATACGACTACGTTTGTTTTTCTCTCTGGCGTTGTTTTTATTCTGGAGATTTACTTACAATGATCCTTTCTATGCTCTTTGTTTATCACACATTGCTCCAAATTTTCTGTGGCGCAACCCTTTAGAAGGATATATCACCCTTTACAAGTAATGAACTTTTCCCCATTGTCATTTGTAGTTAATTACAGTTAGCGCCAACAATTGCTTTACATTTTCAACATTGCATTTGTTTGACCTAGTTGAATGCCTACTTTTTGCATAATTTTCTTTCCCTTTTATAACAATACATTTGCCTTTATCAGAACTTGCGTTGCTCCGCTTGAAAGACTTAAGCTGGAATACATTGTTCGTGGTGAAAAGAGGAATATTTTGGAGCTTATTAAAACAATTGCAGCTTCTCAAGGATTGAGAGGCTTTTGGAAGGGGAACCTTATTAATATTCTCCGAACAGCTCCATTCAAAGCTGTTAATTTTTGTGCTTATGATACATACAGAAAGCAGTTACTCTTATTGTCAGGAAATGAGGAAACTACCAATTTTGAGAGGTTTATTGCAGGTGCTGCTGCTGGAATCACTGCTACCATTATTTGCCTACCACTTGACACTGTATGTGGAAATTTTTTCTTTTAATGCCTCAACCAAAGCAACACACACATATTCCATTATGCTTTAATATTGATTAATCTGGGAATTCTTTATTGATGATTTGCTCAACCAATTGACTTTCTACTATTGCAAATTTGAAGTGCTGATCGGTTTCTAAGGTTGAAACAGATCAGCAACTATCAATGTGTCCAATATCCATCTGGTTTTCAGGTCTTAATTTGAATGATTGTTGAAATAACTAAGCGATTTTAACATTTCCTGGTTAAGCAAACATGGTTACTTCATTCAAAAGATGAATGGTGCTTGTCAACTATGTGTACCTTTTATGGCTGAATGCTTCCATTAAGAGTGGTGATTTGAACATGTTTTGGCTAGTTAAACACGTTAACTTTTGACCCAGTTCCATTTGCATGTAGGATTCAGCTGTAGAGTAAGATAAATCACCTTGTGTTAGACACTTATTCTTTAGATCGTGGAAAGGAAGAATGCTTAAATCCTTAAAGATGCTATTTGAAAATAAGAAATCTTGAAAAATTTTGTTTGTTAGCAGTTTCCTGGCAATGCCTTCATAAATTCCTATTCACACTGTAAGCTGGCCCTTGCTTTAAAGTGGTTCTCGTAAGCATTTATTGATTCGTGAAGATATGGGGTCACCACAATAAAGAACGTGGAAGGAAATTGTTGGGAGCTTTTCTGTTATTCTGAATTTCTGATATTATTTTGAAAAAGAATGAGAAGTAAAATCTTTTTCCTGTATTGCTGGTTTGATCTTCTCTCTTCCTGTACAGCTTACAGTGTGAATAGGACTCTATGAATGCATTGCCAGGAAACTTTTATCAAACAAAATTTTTCAAGATTTCTTATTTTCAAATAGGGAATAAGTGATAACATAAATGCATAAACTGTGTGCATTTTTTATTCTGTCATGGAAAAAATGGTACATCATCGTTTCTGTTTGTTTGCTTCAACTTCACTGTGAGCTCCCAATGCTAGTATAGTAAAGTAGGTCTTCCAGTGAATGAAATTGTATGCATTTAATTATTTTGCTCCGTATTACTTGGAAGTCTGAACTATCTAGTGCCTTTTAGATTCGAACCAAGATAGTGGCACCTGGTGGGGAAGCCTTGGGTGGTGTAATTGGAGCTTTCCGCTACATGATTCACACTGAAGGGTTCTTTTCTCTATACAAGGGTTTAGTGCCCTCGATTATAAGTATGGCTCCTTCCGGAGCAGTTTTTTATGGAGTATATGATATACTGAAGTCTGCATATCTGCATTCGCCCGAAGGAATGAAAAGAATCCAGAACATGCAAAAACAGGGGCAGGAATTGAATGCCTTAGACCAGCTTGAGTTGGGGCCAATAAGGACACTACTGTATGGGGCCATTGCCGGAGCTTGTGCCGAGGCTACTACCTACCCGTTTGAAGTGGTGAGGAGACAGCTTCAAATGCAAGTCCAATCCACAAAATTAAGCTCGTTAGCAACTTGTATCAAGATTGTTGAGCGAGGAGGCATTGCAGCTCTCTATGCTGGACTTATTCCCAGCTTATTACAGGCATGCATTTCTTAACTTCTGGATCTCTCTCCCTTTTTTCTTTCATTGTTATTCGTAAATTTAGTTGTCTGGATACCTAATTTATACTTCTTAAAAGAATTAAGATGATCGTGCGTCAAGGTCCAGTTCTTTCTTACAAATATTATATATTGGACCATAAGTTGTTCAGTTCTCTATTATGGATAATTTAGATCGTGGTTCTTATATCATGATGTTTCTAATGATTCTCATTTTCTTCTTCGGCTTCTTGTTTTTTAGGTGACTTAATGATTCTCATTTTAAATTAGATCTTGTTGTGATGTAGGGATCACTGATCACAACATGGCAATGCTTCTATTTGTCTCCCCCCCCCCCCCCCCCCCCCCAAACAAAAAATATGAATAGTTTTTATTATTTCCTTTTAGAACTATCTTACCCTACAGTGTCCCATGAATTGAAATGATACTTCGGTATTAGTAAGTTGTGCCACTATAGGGCACACCCTGAAACGTCAACTTTATTGTTTGCACATGTATACATTCATTTTGATAATGCTTTCTAAACATGAGGTTTAATGAATTTCTCATTCTGATTGTCCCATTTGCAGGTACTTCCTTCAGCTTCAATAAGTTACTTTGTCTATGAGTTCATGAAGATAGTTCTCAAAGTAGAGTAGGCAACGAGTAGATCCTCAGCTATGTATTATGGGAAGATTCAGAATGAGTAGTAGACGTATACGCCCAACTGATCACTCTAGCCGCATGTATGGAACAACAGAAAATTTTGGACTGACTCAAACAGTCACTGGAAGCTGAATTTATTTTTTCTTCCATCTACTCAATTTTGGAGTTATTTTGCCTTGCGTAGCGTTAATCTCTTAATTAGCTGTGTGATGAGCAACTACTGCGAATTGCTAATATTACTGTGGTTCTAGGACAATGTAATGCGAAAATTGTTCTTCATCTTTCCATATATAAAAAACTCAAAATATTATTTGATCAATGGGTTAATGCCGGATGGACCATAGACTGCTGGTGGTGGTTGTCTCCTGTTCTCTTTATTGTAGGGTTTTGAAACCGGACCGGCTGGTTCAACATGGAAACTGGCAAACCGGCCTGATCTAAGCATCACCCTAGTTCTTTATTTTTTATTTTTTAAAAAATTGATTTTTTTAATAGTATTTCTTTAGAATTTTATATTAACCTCAATATTTAATTTTCACCAGTTTGATTACTGACCCTTAATCCTATACCCTAACTGATTTAGTGGCGGATTCGAGTTTTTTTTAAATTGTGTGGCAAGGACCGACAGATGCTTATGGATAGGATAATGGTGGTTGCCTCTTCACTCCAACCTCCCTCTGAGGCTCCCGCCCCATTTACTAAGCCTTTTTTTTTTGGGGGGGGGGGGGGGGGGGGGGGACGAAATTGTCAGGCTTACTAATTATTAGCATGATACGGAATTTGCGGTCAGTATAATATTTATTCATTCATTATTTTCAACACACCAAAGGCATATTATGCACATTGCAGATGGGAGGTTGAACATCCTCTAATTCAAAATATAACATAAAATTAATTGTTTGGATAGATTAATAAAATTAAATAAATTATTTAATTATATTATATATTTTATATCATTAGATTACAATTGGTTTTGACAAAAATACTTGACGTCATTTCTTTTCCTTTTTATGGCAACTATTAACATTAGATTCATCAATCAAACACATATAAAGAAGGTATCTCACATTTAATACTCAATAGTACATCAAAATAGGGATGGATCTTGGAAAAAATATTTGGGGGGCCAAATAGTGGTGGGGGGATTCGGGGTGCGAGAGCAGCGCCCCTGATTTTTTTTTAAGGAAAGTTTTGAATGCATTAAAAAAATAAAAGAATACAAACAAGAAAAAAGAAAAATATCAAAAAAATATTCATGAAATCAAGTAAATACTGATGATGTAACAAGAAAGACAGTTGTGTTTATAAACTTGTCATTTACAAAAACAAGGCTAAGTGTTGTTAGAAATGCAGCTACATAAATTACAATGAAGAGTGAGCACTTAATAAATTTAAGTACATATGTTTTAATAACAAAAGTATATTACAATAAAAATAATTACAATGCCATCTAATACATATTTTTCAATATAAGACACTAAACAATCATTCAACCATTCATTCCCCATCTAATTACGAAGTGCAATCTTGAGGTATTAAGAGTGGACAATCATTTAAACATGTATTTATTTATTTATTAAAAAAATCTAAATTCAAGGGTGGGCGCTTGCCCCCCCCCAAAAAAAAATATGCTACCTAGATCCACTTTTGGCCCCAAATGTATATTTATTAACTAATTAAAAAAAATTATGATTATATAATATTTTTAAAATATTCATATTTATAATAAAATTATTTTAACAATTCTAATGTATAAGATAACATACATGTCTCTAGTATAGATGTCATATCAATTGCAAAATGACAAAATATCATGAAACGGCTCAAGCATTTTTTATATTAATTTTTTTACAAGGGAGGGGGGGGATAACTATCAAGGTCCATTCTTGCATCAAACAATATTATTTCCAATATAAGGATGCATGTGCCTTAGTAAACAAATTATTATGGTTCAAATGTTTCTAATTGAATCTCTTAGGGCCCGTTTGGATAAGAGAAAAGGTATGAATGGAAATGAACGGAAAATATTTTTGCTTCTTATGTGTTTTGATTTGCATTGGAAAAGAAAATATGCTAAAAGGAAGATTTTTGTTTCGATTGAAAGAAAATGAGGTAGGAAAATAAGCAAAAGACCATTTTGCCCCTATATCATAGGAATAAAATTGGTTGGCTTCCTCCTCCTCCTCCATCACCTTCTCTACATCGTCACCATTGTCACTAATGGATCTGCCACCACCTTAGCTTCTTCTTCCTCCTTCGTCATCCTTTCCTCATCATCACCACAATCACCTTCACCTTTGTCACCATCTCATGTCATCACCATCGTCGACATCCTCCTCATCTTTCGTCATTGATAGATCTGCAACGACAGTGTCAAAGAGGCCACTGTTGGCTTCTTCTTTCTCTGCTATCAACCACCACAATATTTTCCAGTGTCTTCCTCTCCCCCCATGCTACTAAAGAAGGGTAAGTCGATATTCTTTCATTTTCTTAATCTGCCGGAAAATAAGTTCCCACCAATTTTCCCATATATAAGAGAAAATGTCTTATCACTAAACAACATTTACTTGATAAAATGTGAATCAAACAACGCCACCAAACGGAATATGCCCATTTTTCATTTCACTTATTTGATTTGCATTGATCCAAAGAGGCTCTTAAATATATATTTTTGGTTATTCTGAAGAATGTTACGCGGGAAATTTGCAAAAATAATGCTAAAAAAAAATTGTCATATTGGGGCACTGTTCAAACTAATTGTCAAAATATGGTAGTTTGTGGTGCCACTGCCCATGTGGCGTGACCACGTGGCATGCGACAAGTGGCGTGACCACGTGTCACGGCACCTGTGTGGCGCCACATAAAAAAAAATTATATTATTATATAATATATAATATTATTTTATTTAATATATATTAATATATTATATTATATATAATATATATATCACATTCCAAATCAGGTCAACCAAGTGTTCACGATTTTGAAAATTTTATGAAATATTCCTTTTAAAATGATGTTCTTTTTTCGAAAAAATTTTTTTGGACGGGGCGCTGCCTTGCACCCCGCAAGAGGTGCTGCCCCTTGACCCCGCCCGCCAACCGGCTAACGGGACCGTCGTGCTAGCTGTTCATAGCGCGATTAAATCGTAAGTCTAAAGCTACATGTGCATGGTTGTTCGCTAAATCGCTACGATCTAATCGCGCTACAAACAACTAGTACGGCGGTCCCGCTAGCCGGTTAGCGGGTAGGGTCAAGGGACAGCACCCCTTGCGGGGTGCGGGGTGTGGGGCAGCGCCCTGTTTAGAAAATTTTTTCGAAAATAGAACGTCATTTTAAAAGGAATATTTCATAAAATTTTTAAAATCGTGAACTCTTGGTTGACCTGGTTTGGAATGTGATATATATATTATATATAATATAATATATTAATATATATTAAATAAAATAATATTATATAATAATATAAAAATTATTTTTTTATGTGGCGCCAGCAGTGCTGATATCACACAGGTGGTGTGACACTGGTCACGCCACAAGTGGCGTTGCCACATGTGACGCCACTTATGGCATGCCACATGAGCAATAGCGCCACATGTGGCTCCATCTGATGTGGTGCCACAAACTGCTCTATTTTGGCAATTAGTTAGAACAGTACCCCAAGCTGACAATTTTTTTTTTTTTTTGCATTATTTTTGCAAATTTCCCAGTGTTACGCCCAAGAAACTTATTTTGTAATGCTGTGAAATTGGCGCCAAACCCGCGGTGTTGTCACATATGAAGTGCATCGGATTTGAGCTTGGATGGTGCTAGCCATACAAATAGTTTTTTCCAAAAAAAAAAAAATGGAGACATTTTTTGAAAAACAAAGTTTAAAAGTTCGGGGTTTCCAAGAATAGTAGTTAGAGCAACCTTCAATTTTTTTAACATATGTTACGCCGTGGTTGTTATAAATAATTAACTAATAAGTATTTTGATCTTTTATAAAACATTTACAAATTTTTCAATGAAAATTTAATTTATTTTTTTTATGTCTATCCATACTTAATAAGATAGTGAGATAAGTAATAAATAATATAATATGATATTTGAATTTAATGTAATTAATAAAAATAATATTAAAAATAATTTAATATTTTAAATGTTTTTACTAATTTATAAAAAAATTGATAATTAATGTCTTATAAATAAGAGTAGGGAAAATTTCATTCAGGGCTCAAGGTAGGAAAATATTGTCAAAAAATACCCTAAGAAAAGTCAAATATCAAAAAAGGCCCTAGAGCCTTTTCTGATATTATTTCACAAAAAATTGTATGAATATAATTATTAATAGCTACTGATATAGTTGTTAATTATACTGATTCAATTGTTAACGAGAACTGATATAGTTGTTAAAAGCTATTAATATAGTTGTTAACGCTTTTTGAAATAATATCAGAAAATGTCCTAGGGCATTTTTTGATATTTTACTTTTTTTAGATCTTTTTTGACAATATTTTCTTATCTTGAGCTCTAAATGAAATTTTCCCAAAAGTAAGCAGCATCAGTAAGTAACCCCCTAAAACAAAGAAATATTAAACAAATTAATGTCCTTGGGAAAACGGACAAACAGGCCAATGCGGTGTAGACGAATGGGGGAGTCAGGGCTCCAACTGTCGCCACTAGGCAGGAGACAGCCATGGAATGGGGCGTCAGCGTCGTAATTATAAATGTGTAATTTCAAAAGCAGTCAATGTCGTACAAGCACGCTATCACGTGCCTTCACTTACCCAACTCTCTATCCGCCCACTGTTTCTCGCTCTGAAAAACTTCTGCCCCTCCTGTTTTTTCTTCTGCTACGGACCCTCCATTATCATCGCTTCCTATTATCTGCGAGCTAACTAGTAAATCTCTTTTCAAAGTATACGTGATAATATTGTCTTTAATTTTTTTTTATCTTAATATTATTCTGAAAGTTTTAAAACGTAATAAAATTATTTATCTATTAAAAAACTAATGTTAAGCACACAAAAATAAATATTAATAATTAAAATTTTAATAAAAATAGACAACATCACTATATTTAAAAATTTTTGAAGTAATGTTAAGAAAAAAAAAACTTCAAAAACAAAATTTCTTATTTATGGAAACTTCTGAGATAAAATTACTTCTTAATCCTACTCTTTACACCTGAATTTTTATCTCAACAGTATAAGTTTTGATTTAAACGATTTAAATTTTAAAATTCTGAACTTATAATTTCTAAATAATAAATTTATTTTATGAGAGAGATAGTTATAAAATTATCATTATTTTTTATTTTTTATATAATAAAATAAAATTTTATTTAAAAATTAAAATTTAATTTAATTTAAATCTGCCCATTCAAAGTCATTCTCCCAATAAAAAAGATCTTTTGCTCATTAAAGTGAAAGTGATGACCATAACACGTGTTACACTGTCACATTCACTTTGTGCTTGTTGTTAACTAGCGCTATGTCGCCGTCCGCCGACGGCTCCTCCGATGCGAATAATGATCCTCATGATGATGACTGTAGGTCTCTTTATGTGAATTGCAAACATTGTGGAAAATCTGGTTCTTCTCCGTCTTCCTGGGAGTGTTCAGACTTTTTTAATCATCTTACATTGAAGGAGTGGGAGAAGCTCAGGAGAATTCTTATTGCGTCGGCTAAGGGCTTCACGGTTGGAGCTGGTCTCAAGGGTGGTCTTGCTCTTTTCTTGATCTTAGCTCGATTTAAACAAAGGAGGCCACTAGCTTCTCTGAGGTAGTACTCATGGTATTTAAGATATTCGAATATTGGTTTGCAGAATTCGGGCGGCATGTCTATTAACCATTCCAATCTCTCATATGTAAATATGTATGTTTCTCATTCCCTGATTTAGGAAGGAGGTTCTGAAAACAAATAGTGAAGCGATTGTTACGGCTGTAAAAGAATCATTGAGTTACGGTCTTTTTCTTGGAACCTTTGCTGGAACATTCGTGTCCATGGATGAGCTTATAGGTTCTTTGGGTGGTCACCGCAGGCACGTTCTGTTGTGGATAATCAATTTTGTTTAGTGGTTACTATTTACGGTTTATGAGGCTTATCAAGTGGTGTGCGAGAGATTTTGATTCTTGTTGTTCCTCCTAGCTCAGGACAGCAAAATGGAGAGCTTTGTTGGCAGGGGCGATTGCTGGCCCTTCCATTCTTTTGACTGGCTTTAAAACACAGCATTCAAGCTTGGCCATTTACATATTTATGCGAGCTGCTGTCTTGGCATCTCGATGTGGGATTAAGAGCAAACGATTTGGGAGAATTTGTAAACCTCTCACATGGAAGCACGGTGACATTTTCCTTATGTGTCTCTCCTCGTCACAAATATTGTATGTGCCCCTTATTTTAATTGGGATAAGTTTAATGTATTAGCGTGGCTGTGCGTGTGTACTGTATCATTTCCTCTTTTTTCTCTCTGACGAGTAATCTTATCTTTCATTGGATGAGCTGGTAGTCGAAAGTTGATGCTTGATCACAAATGTTACGCTCGATTTACTAATGAATTGTGCTGCATTCTTCATTATAAAATTACTAATATATACTTCATGGTAAAAAAGAAATCAAGTCCAGTCAGGTAGTTTAATGAAATATCAAGTGACTGAGCTAGTCAGCTAGTTTATCACCTGGATCTTTAATCGTGGTTGTATTCCAACTTTGCATCACATAAATCATTTTCTTATATACTTTTCATGACTACAGGCATATTAAAAATGAGCTTGTGAGACCAATTTTGCTTTAATTTGATTTAGTAGAATTCTTAACTACCACTTATGCTCAAGCAAACAAAGAAGTTTGTGCTTTATCTATGGTTGTGAATGTGTTTTCATCCACTTGAGTGCTCCCTTATTAGTTCTTTCTGGGCAAAAAACAATTGGGAAGTACTTAATTTTCCTCCCTAATGGATCTCTATTTTTTAATGCATTTTTATGCAAAAATGATTAACAGAATCTGGAAAATATTTTGGCAATTGGTTGTAGGTCTGCTTACATATTAAGGCAAGAGAGTTTGCCTTCTTCATATAAGTCATTTCTCAATAAACACGGTGGAAAGGATCTTGTTATCCTACAAGGTGTAAAAGATATTGCAAGTGGCATGCCTTTTTCTGATTTGCAGGCAATACAAAGATACTACAAGGCCAAGGGTGTCGATGTGCAACTTGATCCAAATATGGAAGTTCCTTGCTCGGTATGGGAGTGATTCTTATCCATTTTTTATTCCTCGATTGCTGTTTATTGGCCAGGGCGTTGGGGGACAGAATGTAAAAGATTGAACATAGTTATCACAACCATGTTCTATGTTCAACTAATATTTACTTCAAACTGGAAACTGGAAGTCATCTGGTCAAGTATATGGATGCCAAATTTAGCTTGGAAGTTGGAAGTATCAGTATTTCCTGCATTTACTGTAACAAACGTCCAATAATGAGAAAAACATGAATTGTCTCTTCATCATGATCAGGCCTACTAGAGTTGAAACTCCCATGGTATCTGTTAAGCATTTGATAAGGAATTACGTATACGCTCAATGTTTTTAAGCTTCTTGTTTTGTATGAGCTCTCTCTCGGAGAAGCATATTTTATTTCTCTATGATGCAAGATCGTTTTTTATTTTTGGTGAATAGAGTATCGTTGTTTTACATTGATCAATGTCATGCAGATTATTCATGAAAATCAGTCGTGTGGTGGGCATTTTCTTTCTTTCCTCCTTGAAGCTTACAAGAGAGCATTACCTGTTTATCTTCCAGTTTATCTTATCCCAGCTCTGTTAGTTCACAGAGAAGGACTTATAAAGAGGTGATCAATTTATGTAATATATATCCACTTTCTCCTTTGCGAACTATTTATGAAGTGAGCCTCTGTTTTATATGGATAAAATTCCCAAGATGCATGCAGTCCTAGTGTGGAAGGATTGCATTTGTGTAATGTTTTGGTCTATAATTATGGCATAGTACGTGGAATGACAGTTTTTTTGGCCTTATTGCTCATCATCACCATTCTTATATGCAGGCCTTATACAATATTAGCCAAGGGTCTTGTTGGCACCGCAAGATCAAGTTTATTTCTGTCTGTTTATTGCTCATCTGCCTGGTCAGCACCTTTTTACTTACTCAGTATCCATTACCTTGCCCCTAGCTGTCTTATTACTAATTTTGCAATGGTTTTAAATTTAGTGCTCTTTATCTGTTCAAAATTTCCTACTATGCTGGTATGTTGTCCACATAACATATATTGGCTGAGTGCAAACCGACATTTCAATCATGTGAATTCAGGTTAAATAAAAAAATTACTGGAATCAAGTAAAGCGGATATAAATGTCTGCAATCATTGTAATCTTTTTTTTTTTTTAGTTTCAATCTTGCATATCTAAAGATACATGATAGTCAAAAGGAAAAAACTCAATGCTGCCATCAAAATAATTATTTAGATAATTTTCAACGTGAAATCAAATGTTCATAGTTATACAATGCTGAATTATAAACGACACAACTTAGCAATTTTTATTGAAAAATGGATAGAAAAGAGGGACTAACGCCGCCAATATTTCTCTTTATTGAGAAACCTTGGCTTAAAGAGAGAAAAAACTTACATTGTGAGTGAACATGAGAAATGCATGGTCCACTTTTTAAGTGTGCTTGCTATCAACTGGCTCTATCATTGCCAATTTTATGACATGATTTCTGTGGAAACTATCATATGTATGATAAGGATGTGTTCATTGTTCAACAGGATGTGGACGTGCTTTCTTTTCAGAATCTTCAGAAGATGCAACATTCCACTGGTGTTCATGGGAACGGTAAGTTGCTTACTGTGTCTTTAAATCTTATCTTTTTGGCTAGGTTATTTTAATTTGTATGATCTGGTTGAAGTACTGCTGATGGATTGATGTTTGCGAGATAAAAAAGCATATCTCCTGTGTTGATTATTACAAAAAGTTGCATGTTGCCGCAGTTCCCTACTGGCCTTGCTCTGGGTATTGAGAAGAAAAGCAGACGAATGGAGATTTCCTTATACTGCTTTGCGCGAGCAATTGAGACCTTTTTCGCATGGTTGGATGATGTAGGATATTTGCCGCAGTCAGTTAAGATGAGGAGGGCCGATATTCTGGTGTTCAGCTTGTCAACAGCCATCATAATGCACTGCTATGCACAAGAGAGGGAAGTATTTAGATCCAAATATTTGAATGTCCTTGACTGGGTGTTCGGTGTACCTCCTCCGCCATGTGAAACTCCTCGTTCTAAAGGCACATAGCAAATGCTTTCCCTGAGGCCAATATTTTATCTGCCATATACTGCTGAAATCCAAGTGAAAAACGATGCTCAACTTCGTGACGACGAGATTAGCATCTAACTCAATCACAGCATCAACCCTGCGCTGAACAAGAACTGGCATTTTTATCCGGGTAGAAATTCCGTAGGTTTTCTTTCTTATTTTTAGCTAGTGAGAGAAAAAAATTTATCTTATCTATAAATCATATCATTAAATTTTTTATATAATTTTACTTTTCATTTATTAATGCGTAGATTTTGGGGGAAATCTCAAGAGATCAAGAAAATGTCCACAAAGAAAAACTCCGAAAATTCTGATGTCATAAAAATCTCATTCTTATTTACAATTTCATCAATAGAGCATTAACTACTGTATATATGAGTTTTGACAACCCTTGAGATTTTTGTGACATTGGAATTTTTGTGGGATTTTTTTGACACTTTCTTGATCCTTTAGGAACTTAAAGAGATTTTCATTTTCCCTAGATTTTAGGGTATAGTGTATATTAAATAAGGATGATGTTTTAAAGTTGTTAAATTTTAAAGTATAGTAATAGAATATTGCGAATAAATTTTAAGAGTTTTCTTATTCTGTTGAAACGTGCTGGAACTGTGAAAGTGATAACATTGACAAGACGTGAGATTTTATTATTTTGCTTGATTGAAACCAAATTCCCCTAAAATTTAATAGCTAGGGAGAAAGCATAAGACCAATTAACTTTGAGTATCTCTTTTGATAAATCCGTGAAACAATGGAATACACTTATACTTCTACTCTCCTAAATGTCGGACCTAATTAATGTAAATATTGATGAGGTTCTAAGAAATGAAGATTGAAGAGTGATCATGGGATTTGTACTAATTCAAAGAGTAAAATAAGAGAAATTCAAGATAGATCAAGAGAGGCCCTCGCCCTCCCATCACGTCTTTCATGGACAGAAAAATAAAGGGATCTTAGAAGAATTAAGCTAGATGACACGAATTCGATCAAATCAAAAGTCATTCTGCTAATGAATGGAAAACGTACATCCAAGTATGGTAATTGTTGGGCTTTGAGTTTAATGATAACGATATTCTGCAGTGATAGTGTTGAAAGGGAAGGACAAACAGAAAAAGCTGAAGTCATAGATTTAAGACCCCCTGATGAGATTAACTCCTCCTAGACAGAGGGCAATGGCATTTATAGGACGCGCAGTGGAGGCAGTTGGGGTGTATTAAATCTTGTACAGTCCATGCTCGTGGTCGTACATCGACGTGGATCAAAGATCCATGATTATAAACGTACGGCTAGAGATTGCCATTGCCGGCGCCAGCGAGAAGGAACCCGGAGTTACCCGGAGTCACGGCTCACGAGTCGCTGGAAACATAACCCCACCATTTGTAGATCGCATACCCATAAATGGCGCTATAAGCAATCACCCTAAGCGGAGAACTGGCAAACCTGAAAGGTGAATCCAAGAGATTTAGAAACGGTAAAAGTGGGGACATAAAAAGGGAGCGTATATATGGAAAGAAAGAAGGAAGAGATCGACCTGAGGAAGGGAGATCCATGGGAAAGAAGAGAGGCTCTTTCGTCGGCAGTGACAGGGTAAGGCCAGCGAGAGAAATGACGGTTGAAGTAGTCCCAATCAGGGAGGAGGACGCCGGCGATGCCCAGAACTCCGAGAAGATAGGTAACGAGCATCTTGGGAGGAGAGTGGGTGGAGAGGCCAACCACCACTATAATGGCGGCCAGCCACAGAAGACACGTCTTGAGGACGGCGTCGTCGTTGCCCATTACATTCACTCTCCTTCACCACTTTCACTGCTTCTAAACGCCCATCCAAGCAAAGCCGCAGCTACTATATGACCTTCTCCCTCACCGTTGTGGGCTACACTCACAGCTGTCCTTTTCCAGCTTTAAGTGCACAGCAGGGCCTTTCTTCTCTATCCCCATTCAATGCAGCAGCCACCCTTTCCACGACTTTTAACTTCCTGCCAACTGCATACCACCTCTTCATGCATCTCTCTCTTCTTTTTCCGGCTACCTTTTTCTGTGCTACATGCTTGGTAGTGCCTCTATAATCCCCCCCCCCCCAAAAAAACAAAAAAAAAAGTTTAATAACAAGTGTAGACTGGGTTGCCTTCCGGTTCCAAAGGTCGAGGAGCAGGAAGAGCTGGTCGATAAATCCCAGATGAGATCTGGTCAGTTAAGTTGTTATTTTTTAAAAAAATAATAATAATAATTTTAATAGATAAAAAATCTAAAATAAAAATAATCTTTCAATTAATATTTTTTTAAAAAAGTAATTTTTTATTTAAAAAAAATCTATGTAATTCAGATTTCATCTCAACAATCCAAGATTCGTTCATACAGACCGACGAGCTGGAAACCAATTCCCCATAGCCCCATCTTTGAAGCTTGCTAATAAAGTAGGAATAACAAACTAAATTAAAAACGGGTGGGATGATAGATCTTCAATTGCCAGACTATTGGGCCAATTGAGGTGCATAATGTCTGTGAATCCACAACAGAAGGGCCCATGGATTACAATTTCATCACGTCAAACAGTCTCAGATTCCGTCATCCGGCCCAAGAGAATGAATCATCTTGGGCCGTGTTTATTCACTGGACTATTCCGCCTCCCATTTTTATTCTCTTTTATTCTGGTGAACTTGAATATTACGGTTACTAGTGAAAGTTGGCTCAAATGGAAGGGACTTAGGTTATTTAAACAAAGGTCTCGAGTTCGGGTCCTTATAGATGCAGAAAACTTCCCTAAGAGAGGTTCTTGCATATGCGCCAGATAGAATCTCAATCCGAACTAGTTAGGGCAAAGCTCTGGTAAACCGGATACAATAACTAAAAAACTTGAGCATTACGGTTTTAGACGGCAACAATAAATGTATCATACCAAAGTTCAAAATTGTCTCCAACAATAAAATACGTGTAGGCTAACCCAAGAAACACAAGAACGGGCCATTCATATTTTTGAATAGTTCCGTGGTGTTACCACTATTAACAGGGAAAGTGTTATGACGAGTAGTGACCCAATTGGCTAAAATGCAGGCATTCACTCTAAAAAAAAAAGGTTTGATAAGTGTTGGTCGAGGGCATTTTTTATTGCAATTTGTAAGTATCTAGATACTACCCAAACTTTGGTAGGTTACTGATTACTACCCCACCTAAACTTTTTTATATATAAAAAAAAAGTGTCATAACCTTTGTATTGTGTGTGAGAAATGCTAACTTTTTTCCCACTTAACCATGTGTATTTTATTAGCTTCATAGAAGAACTAAATTTCAATGAGATGCACCACAATATGATAAATCGTAAGCGCGGACCACCATTCCAGGGGGAAAAAAATTCATGAAATGATATAAACGCATGTCGTGTGTAAATAATTAGGACACAGAAAACACAAAAGCTTGAATGAATACATCAACAAGACGTGGGAGAAGACTTATATTCTTGTGTCGTTATTAGCTTTGTATATTTTGTTTCTCATGTACAGCAGTACCGCCCCCAAACTATCCAAAGTAAATAAACTTACTAACAACAAGAATCATCATTTCTGGAGATTGTTACTCGATCAGAATAAAAAGCCTGGACTTCCCTTGGTCTCTTCCATCGTCCATGTGTACTGTCAACCAAGTTATGTCCTGGGTCACCATTAGGTTATCAATTATTATGCCTTCTACAAGTTACTCCTCGGAAATAGCTCCCCTTTTGTTTTGACTTCTTTTAATTTCGTCGTTACTTCGCCTATTAACTGCTCTGCTCCTATAGTTTCTCTCCTAATTAATTTGTCATACATTATTTAATTTATGCATCCACGTCAATTCATTCGTCTGCCTTCTATCCATATTTCTTTCTTTCTTTTCACTCTAATGCCTTCTGCTATATGCATGTTGCCACGATGGAGCATAACTTTCTGCAGTTGAGTCTACCTTATCGGAACAAGTTTTGTTGAAATTTGCGTCTAATTATACACTACTAAAGAGATACATACTTGAAGCGAGACAAGTGAGGCCTCTTTTTAGGGATATCTTTTGACACATTTAAGACAGTAAGTAGGTGTATAGGTGGCCCTCCGACTGTGGTGGCTTTTAGATGTATTGGTTGGAAACCTATTATAACAAGCAATTCAGTTGTTTAGCTGATACTGAAATCAAAACATAGAGACGCAGATTAATTAATATATAAAGCCTTTTGTCTTACATCATCACTTCCTTTTACTCTCATTATTATAACAAACGCTGTATGAATGTATGATATTTTCTCCCCGACAACACAACCAACAAAGTCTTGGTGTGCGTATGAAATGAAACCTTTACAAACAATATTCACAGTTAGAGGAGGGTGATAAGGACATTAATGAAAAGCTTCTCCACGCGTAATTGAACAAGAAACTCATTCGGAGCTGGTTAAAATTACATTGCTCTCTATTTAATGACTTTTTAATCTAGCTAGCTAGCTGCTCCACATATATACCGAGGTTGACACTTAATTAAGTCGATTGATATAGCCTTAGGTTTGAAAATGCGGTTTTGCTTGACTGTGAAGGCACTTACGGGCACCACGTACGCTAGCATGTTAGAGAATATTAAAAATTTATTTCTATCCTTTGCATCTATTAGTCGACTAATTAACTAATGCTATGGATATTTCTATGATACATGTGTGTACACCTGTATTGAGAGTACAACCTTGAATAATGATCTGTTCATTGATACCTATTCTTTTAATTTTATAATTTCTGGTGCGTAATTAATTAATTAATTGCCAGCATTTCTATGTCATGTATATTATATTCGAGCTTATATATAAATTGTCCGTCATTAATATGTAGCTTAGTTTTCGATGATAATTAAACCAGATATTGCATATATACTTTCGTCGATGAAATCACATGACTTGCACTAAGCGTTAACCTTTTACTTTATGCATAATTTAAATTAACCGAGAGTAGCAATATCAAAGAGAAAAATTGCTACAGAACAAGATGCACAAGGACAAGCTACTGCAAACGAATGCTATGCGAAGGTTTATCGACCATGCAAAGAATAATAATAACGTCTCAACGGTTACAAAAAGGATAGGTATAGATTGGATACACCAAATTCTTCACGTCTTCAACTGCACCACCCTCTTTGTCAAACAGGTCACATCGATCCTTTATGTCATTTTCAGCCTACGAACATGTCTCTACTATAGCTATAACCCTTTGATTACCGCAATGACATGATTTTCACTGTTTATATATATATATATTCAACGACTTAGCCAGATTTTTTAGTTTACCTGTCTTTTATTCGGTTATAAGACTGTGTTACTTACGTAGCATGCATGTCGGTATTTATTTGACCGGCCAAGGCGGCCAACAATCGGTCAATGTGTATATACATTAATTCACATGTGATTATCTTAATCAATATAGTAATACAGAACAAACTCACAACTTATGAATACTTTTATTTGTCTTTTAAATCATGTTTAGTACTATAAGAGAAATCATGCTAGCAATGTATATTTATAGGATTGATTTTCTGTTAATTAAGCAGAATATATGAATTGTAGAATTAAAATTGATGATATTTTGTGTGTGTGTTTGTGCAAGTCATTTGATGCCATGCAAACCACGACAAAATAGAGAAGATAGCTTCTGCTTTGCCTTTGCGTGCATGAGAGGGAGATCTCCTTCTTCTGGGGTCCGACCTGTGTTTGTTCGCCATCTATTGTTTAATGATGATCTGATTTGATAGTTTCTTCTTTTTTGTATTTATTAATTAATAAAATAATTATTACATTAACCAAATAAGAATATTTAAATGCACATATCCATGGTAGCTATCTAACACATGCACTTTTCATATGAAAAATCTTTAGCTCCTATCACATGAAATTGAATAACATAACAATTATTTCTGCTGATTAATTGCGTGGCATCAACCTTTTATTTTTTTTTTCCTTGACGATAGTATTTTAAAGGAGCTGGAAATACTATTGGTTTGTATCTTTTCGTAGTTGTGTGTGCTATTCTCGTATGGAATTTTTATGTAATGCTAATTCAATATATCATTTCTAAGCCTTGAACTTTTAGCTGGCGGCGCATTTGCAAGCTAGCCAATTGAAAACAATCGAAATAATTCCACACAAAAAAATTATAAAAACGATCAACTTTTTTCTGAATAAATGTATCAGAATCAATTTGTTATTAACCATTTAATCACTTTCATGTATTGAAATTGAAGTGGGATACCCTGTATTGAAATTGAAGTACACATTCTGAATTTTTCCAACCCCGAAATATTAGATATATATAATGCAGACGTATGCCCTACTAAATGAAAGTTTCGTTTTATCTCTGTTGGTATAAGTGCAGTTAATTAGCGTAAAATGGTCCGTGCATGGCTATTTTAATTTACTCTAATTATCTGAAGGGTATACCGTATACATATCCAGGCATAAGACATTTGTTTTTGGCCTATGGTTTTATTTGCCATGGAAGTTCAGTCCCAAAAATGGAAAATTTAGCCAGCCAATAAAGCAACTGGATTTTTTTTTAAAAAAAAAAATCCAGAATATTAATATAGTTAACAATAGGCTAGCGTGAAGTTAGGATATAAATAGTAAAGGCGATCTAAGTCGAAAGTCCCAAGTTTTATTGGGTGGTAGAACAGGGAAAAGAGCCGCAGATCCATTATTACAGAATGGGAAGGTCTCCATGCTGTGATGAAAACGGACTTAAGAAAGGACCCTGGACTCCCGAGGAAGACGAAAAGCTTGTCCGCTTTATTCAGAAACATGGCCATGGAAGCTGGAGAGCTCTCCCCAAACTTGCTGGTCTCTTCATATTTCCACACACACACTGTATCAAAACTCTCTCTCGCCCTCTTCACCGCTTTGCTCATTTCCTTTCTTTCAAATTGTTGCAGGTCTCAACAGATGTGGAAAGAGCTGCAGACTAAGGTGGACCAACTATTTAAGACCTGATATTAAAAGGGGCAAATTTTCTCAAGAAGAGGAGCAAACCATTCTCCACCTCCATTCTGTCCTTGGAAACAAGTACTTCCCCCCACATTTTTTTCAGCTTTCCTTGCATTCAAACAATTACTCATTTTTTCGGATTCTTATGTCTTACATCAACGCATGTACGTTTATAATGCTTTGTTTCACAGGTGGTCTGCAATTGCATCCCATCTTCCAGGCAGGACAGATAATGAGATTAAGAATTTCTGGAACACTCATTTGAAGAAGAAGCTGATTCAGATGGGCTTTGACCCAATGACGCATCAGCCAAGAACTGACCTTGTTTCAAGCTTGCCCTACCTTCTGGCTCTGGCCAACATGACTGACCTAATGGATCATCAATCACTGGATGAACAAGCCCTCAAGTTACAAGCAGAGGCAGTACAGTTGGCCAAGCTTGAATACCTTCATTATTTACTCCAACCCACAAGTTCCTTCACTACTACCAACTCCTATGACCAGAGTGTCAGCATGGGTAACATGGAAGCCCTCAATTTGCGAACTTCAATGTCTAATGTCAACGAGAATAATAACTCAGTTATTAACTACCCATCACAACTGGATAACTCTTCCTTATTTTCTAATGGGATTGCCGGCCCTCAACCACTCCACCACCCAAACATGCTATTATCTCAAATTTCAGACCCACAAGTCTCTTTCAATACTTCCCAGCCATGTATGAATAGTGAGAAGAATCAAGAAGGTACCAATAACTTTACAATGATAAGCGGAGGGGATAACATAGCCAATGATGACACTTCATGGATGATCCCATCTACTCAGCCAACTGTGACCTCATCAAATAGCAATCCTGGAGACGCCAGCAGCCGCACGTCCAGCTATGAAGTAGGAACGTCATCTTATTGGCCCGAACTCTTTTTTGACGACCCAATTCTACATAATGCATGACTCTGCTGAATCAGTATGTACCATTTCATCTGTGTGTTGTTTGTGTTTTTCTTTGTTTTTTCACGCAAAAGCCTGATGCATATAGAGATGCTATATATATCACAATACATATTTTTGTCTCCATTTGGGACCAGTTAGTTTAATCTATTTGGTTGAATGGCATGCACTTCCATTTGATGATTCAACAGTAGTGTATACCTTATCTACTGAATTAAACTTGGCCTTGAAATGTTTTTCATGATATACTGTTGAAAGGATATTTCTCGTGCGCGCGTTTCCACGGTGGGTGTAAGCAATCTCCGGCCACGTACGTTCCTGAGGCGCGGTGTGAATTAATTTCATCCGAATGCTTACGTATGTGGCCATCCTCTCAATGCACTCCCGAGCTAAGCTTATATTATCGCCGGCGCACAAAGTCTCGTATTTTTTTCCCAGTCTACTACGCCTTTTCTCTCCAAGCTTTTTTCTTGACAAAGTATGCTACGATGAAAACCCAATAGTAACATTCGGAATCCCGTGAGAAATTTTCTCTGCTTTACCCTCAAGTTTTTCTTTGGGAAAATCTTTTTAAGATCTACTTAAAAAAATATCAAAAATTTTCACAAAAAATTCTAATGTCAAAAAAATCTTAAAAATTTATTAAAATCTACAGATAGAATTGTTAATGAAACTTTAACATTTTTTTAGTTTATCACAACCTTAAAAGATTTTCCCTTTGTCTTTCTCTTTTTTGTACGATTTATAACTTTTTTTTTTTTTGGGTACAGCTTTATAGTCCACGATGCAATGAAGAATACCATAATTTTCAAGGTTGGGCCTAGTATGTGCCATGATTTCTTAGCCCAGTTTCTGTAGGACTTACATCGTGGACTAATAAATGCCCTGTATTATTAAGATCCATCATCAGTATATGATGCTGTGAAAAATACTATAACAGTAGTATTTCTATCAAACTCCTGCACAAAGTGTTCACTACTTCCATCAGAAAAGGCATGACTTTTATGGCGATTCGGAAAAAATTCTAATCTTTTGCTATTACCGTCCATGTTACAGTAAAATGACACGTGCACACATGATATAATGAAATTAGAGAAAAGTCATTATAAAAAGCGATGACACGCAACTGATGTTTTGAAAAAGAAATTGAGTAAGGGAGCGCTTTTTCTGTATTTTTGTTCAACCCTTTTTCCACACACTATCATTTCTCATGTGGAAGAAACCACACATTCTCCGGAGCAATAGAGGAACCCCACTATGCATTTGATAACAAACACAGCTTGAGTATTTACCAATTACCATATGGAGTTAATTAATTAACCTCAAAACATCAATTACATACGTATTTAGTTTTTTTTTTAAAAAAATGTTTGAATGATTTCTGATGGCTTCTTAGAAAAGCCTCTATTCGCCCCCATACTTGAGTCTCAAACTTTGCAACGGATTCAGATCCCCACCACTACAGTAACTGCCGCCAAAGAGCTTTTAAGGGAGATGTGGTGGGTGAAGGGATCCACTTTCCCTACCCATCCAAAGATGGGTAGGGAGAGCTTGTCCCAATCTGGACCATTTAAATTTATTTTTTTTTCAACTGTCATTTTTTAAATGAAAAAATTATTTTTTAAAAATATGTTAGTTGAGAGATTATTTTTATTTTAAATTCTCTACCTATTAAAATAATTTTTTTTAAGAAAATAAAAAGTAAAAAAAAAATTAATCTAGACCGTCCAGATAAGAAGAGTTTTCCCTATCTATCCCAAAAATAGATAGGGAACGTGGATCCGTGCGTGAATTATATTCAGGATTTAGCTCCCATAACTTCCAAAACCTATGGAAAATCAAAATTCCTAAGAAATTTTATTGAAAAACTCAAGGTTAATTTTACTCAGTACTTGTGTAGGGAAACCTGCCTTACCCATCCCAGCTCATAATGATTAGGATTTTTACCAAATAAGGCCAAGCGTCAAGCTCCAAAATGCAGCCTGTTAATCCTTTGGACAACGTATGAGGTAGAGGTTCAGCCCTAAAAATACTCAACATTACTGTTTACATGCACGCTACATTGATGCTTCCTTGATAAAAATTTTGACTCCACCCCTGGTTACATTCACATGTACACATCGCACCTCCATATTACTCGGTCTATAAACTCACAAACCACAATCTCCTTTTTAAACGGTTGTGGGTTGTCATTAAACTAACATGCGTTTGCCCCGAGGGCTTTTTGTATAATTTTGAGGCGGAGTTGATAAAATCTTAATCAATTTCTTCAGAAATGTTGGTTCATTTTCAAATAAATGCAAAATAATTCGTGTTCATCATGTCACTATTATAATCATTAAAATTAGTAGTTTTTCTAACGTGATTGATTATATATAAAATAAGTTTGTACGTAAAATGATTTTTTTTTTTTTAACTTTTCAATATCAATTCAAATATGCCCTTACTCAGTGGAAGCAATGATGGGACAGTAACACAAAGTCAACGGGACCTTGGAAGCATTTTCGTGTCGGTAAAGAGGTTCTTCTAACTTATAAAATGATTGGGCCTCGCGAGAATAGCTATTGCACAAGGATTCATGGAGGCGTAGTACCTGTAGTATTGTTCATGAAGCGTACGCCATTGATGAGACTCGGCCTTTTGTTTTCTGGAATAATCAGGGCGAGGAGTTAGACCAGGAACTAGATTGATCTAGAAACAATAACCCAGTTTATGCGGATTACAGATACGACAATTAGGTAACAACTACCAGCTTTAGCCATATGATATGAGAGACCGGCACGTGCCCCTCTAACCTCAATCATGAAGAGGAAGCAAATATAAGGAAAAATTCACTTGGCTTCTGAATTAAAAAGAAATACGATAAAATCATCTATTGAAATATTAAATTTATGGTGAGGTTTTATAAAATACCTTTTACAATAATTTTTATATGTGAAAAGACATATACCCTTATGTAAGTATGTGTTGATTAGTCTATCAGCCTCCATTAAATATTTATATCTTTTCATATATAAAAAATGTTACACAAAAATCTTATGGGATTTTAACGTAATTTTAAGATTTTGACAGACTATTTTATCATTTTTTTTTCACTTCGTAATTTGCCCTTGATATAAATGCCACCTGTCCAGGTCGATTCTGCCCCCATTTCATTTATTCCTTCAAAGAGAGCCACTAGATAAGGAGATGACAGCCACCAGTCCGAAATTATTTTATCGAAAATTTGAGGGAAAAATTCAGCCCATGTGATTCGTGTTCTGTCTTTCGCTTCCGACTATGGACTATTCTCTGATATAAAGCAAAAGCAAAACTAGGTAATCAGTTCTGGGATGTTGCATCCGAGACTCTGTCTCGAATAAATAATCTCACCAAATCACACATATCATATGTGACATAAGCCTTTTTCTTAATTACCCTTCAAGACTTGAATCGTCTCATCTGCAGCGTCTGTTTTTCTACCTACTTGTCAAAGATGAGCAAGTGCTTTAGCTTGACAGAATCCAAAAACTGGTGTTATAGATCCACCTTCGGAAGGTCGGGGCTCCGATCATCCATCACTGACCTCAAAGACGGGACCGTCATTCATTGCTGGGTGCCTAAGACCCGACTAGACTCTAAGCCAAATCTGCTCCTAATTCACGGGGTCGGAGCCAACGCATTGTGGCAATGGGGCGACATCATCCGCCATCTAACCCCCTTCTTCAACGTGTACGTGCCGGACCTTCTCTTCTTCGGCGGATCCTATACGACCCGCCCCGAGCGGAGCGAATCTTTCCAGGCTCAGTGCTTGAAGCGGGTCATGGAGGCTAACTCCGTGCAGAGACTGAGTCTGGTGGGGTTGAGCTACGGTGGGTTTGTGGGATACAGCATGGCGGCTCAGTATAAGGAAATGGTGGAGAGGGTGGTGCTGTGCGGCTCCGGTGTAAGCATGGAAGAAAAGGATCTGAAGGAGGGGCTTTTCCCGGTGGACTTGGAAGAAGCTGTCAACATTTTGGTGCCACAGACGCCGGAGAGGCTCAAAGAGCTTCTCGGCTTCACTCTTTCCAGACCCTCTATGCTGGCTTGGCTGCCTTCTTGTCTTTTTACTGATTATATTGATGTAAGGAGCTACTTCTCTATCTCTCTTCCTTTCCATTCTATGAAACTATGACGACTTCTTCCATTGAGTAGTAGTGAGGAAACTGAGATCCGCTTCGTTGCATAAGTAGCATTTCACAAGAAGTGCTGGCCAAAGAACAGATAATTAGAAAAATCTAAGATATCCTTAAAGAAAAAAGAAAAAGAAAAGGCCATCATCCATGTGATGTTCAATAATGACAGGAGTTATATATACACTCATGCGTGAAAGACGTACAAATTTTTATTGGATTGTATTGTGGCAAAACATGGATGTAAGAGAAAGAAATGGTGGGTTTGTGTAGGCAATGTGCAGGGATCATGTTGAAGATAGGAGAGAAATGATCCGAGCAATCGTTAAGGGCCGAAAACTTTCTGATCTACCTAGGATTTCCCAGGTTCGTTCTTCATTTCCATCCCCCTATTACATTTTCTATATAATATTGGAGGGTTGTGGACATTTGTTGTTATTAGAGGTTTCTATATCTCTTCTTCTGAAGCAGCCTGCGTTACTGGTGTGGGGAGAACGTGATCAAGTGTTCTCATTGGAATTGGCTCACAGATTGAAGAAGTCAGTGACTCTCTTACCTAACTTGTTATGGGATTGTTTTTTTCTTTTTTTGGTTTCCTTCTCAATTGGGAATCCTGAACTGATCAAACACAGGCATTTGGGGGACAACGCTGAACTGGTAGTCATGAAGAACACGGGACACGCTTTCAATGTGGAGAAAGCCAAGGAGTTCTACAATATCTTGAGGTGTTTCCTCGTCGACATGAAGCCTCCTGCGGTTGCAGACGCCCCATCTCCCAAATCTCATGACAAATCATCAGTTTAAACACCAAAAGGGATCCTTCAGGCCGCAATTTTCAATTTTTGCTTCCGCTAAATTAACTTGCGTTAAAGCAAGTCATTGTACAGGAATTCTCTGGTTTCATTTTGGATTCGTTGTGAGGGAGCTGAAGAATAAAATCGCAAAGCACAATCTCTCTCTCTCACACACATTATATTCCTTACATTAGTATTGTACAAGTTTTATGATGCAAAATGTAGGGTGAGTTTTCTTCCATCATTACTCATAATTTCTAAATCATGTCCTCTAATAATCTTTAAATTATGTGCATTCAATCAATCTAAAATATTATAATATTATTTTAATTTTTCTTTTATTTTTCAAATCAGTTGTCCAGATGGGCTGGGCTTATAATGGATAATAGGAAAAAGAGATCATGAAAGAATATGTTTCCCAAAATGTAAACTATTTTGTCAGAATTTAAGAAGGCTTAATTGTTTTAATCTAAAAATCTCCTGCTTGTTTTTTTTTTTTTTGATAAAAAAATTTTAAGAAAGGGGTCGGACTCACCCATAGTCTAAGGGCAGGGCGCTTGGAGCCCAATCCACAGGGGATATTAGTCAGAGAGTATACATGCCTCCACCTCTACTAGTGTTACCACTGCTTCCTAGACTCTTAGGATGTCTCCCCTAGTGCTTTAACCAAGGCGGGGCTCAAACCCCCTCCTTAAAGGTGAGGAAGACCAACCCTCACGCCAGTTAAACCTAAGGACGAGGGGTTCCTATTTGTATTTATTTAAGCTTGTATTTTTTTTTTTTTACGCTCGTGATATTTTTTATACCAAAATGGGCTTGTGATATTTTTTAGACCAAAATGATTTATGGACTATTTTATTGATTTAATTTTATTAATTTGATCGACAAAATAAATTGAAGGATGTTCTTCACTAGAAATTTTAGCATAATTTTTTTAAAGAAAAAACCTTAATCAAACTTAAAGAGAGGCTGTTATAATCCTTTTTATCTTTTTTTTAAAAAACGACTAACTTAATTGTCACTGCCGCCAAAATGACTGATAGCATTCTCTAATCAGTGACTTGGTGGCTATTTGGAAAACAGGAGAATCAATTAAAATTTTCCTATTAAAAAAAGTTGTGTGTCTTGGACAAATTTCCTCCCTTAATTACCTTTACAACATAAAATCATTTAAAATAAACTAATACTAACCCTCACTTGAGCAAATATCTTTAGCATGGGGTGATATTATAAGAACACATGCTAGAAGATCCGGTGTTTTAAGAAAGTAAAAACCATACAAACCGAAGATTCGATTTTTCCACAACTGATCGAACACTTCAGCTCCTCTAGCTCTTTTGTGACCAAATCCAATCTTTACAGTTAACACGATGTTTCCTATCCAACTATCCCGCCAAATGAATTCACGTCAGCAATTGATCCATACAGAAAATATCTGATACAAATGTATTTCAACTTCAGCAAGTAGCCCATTAACAGCTGCAATGTAGTGATACATTACTTCCACTAGCTTTATCTTTACTCTGCTCGAGATTCATCAACTTTTGAAGGCTCATCTGCCAGTTTGAAACATGGTAACTGAAAGAATCAACACAATTTCTTTAAATTTAAAAAAGGATTCCTGAATGGAAAGGAACAAATCTAAAAAATGCAAGAAATATTCTCTAAGCAGCAAACCAGTCCATTTGCCACCATAATGAGAATAAAAGAAATGGGGTGGAGAGGAGGAATATGTTTCAGCACACATGACTGTTTGCATTCAATAATAATTCAAATATATGGTATTTTTATTCATCGTACTTGACCATACTAAATGTAAAGTCCAGGATGGATTCAGAAAATAAAGGAGATAGTGTGCAACTTTAAGAATTTCAGAATTCGATTTATAAATTTAAAAAGCACGTATGGCTTCAGAATCAAATTCAAAGGGAGATGGACTGTTATGAAACATATGACGTGAAAGCATCAGGAAAAAAAAAAAGCTGGCAACTTCAACCCAGAAAGCACCAACATAAATCATGACTCCAGAACAGCTACATGCTAAAATGACTTAAATTATAAGCTCAACTTCCCACACTAAGAGCATTATGTCCTAATAGATCAGTCAGTCATAACCATTTAAAAAAAATGTTTTTAATAATAATGGCTGCCAAGAACCTCGAGCATCATACTTGTGTTCCAAAAACTGAGGTTCAAAGTAAGAATCATGCTGTTCTAATTGTTAAAAGAACTACATAATAATAACAAATTAAAACATAATGCAAAACTATAGCATTAATAAACATCATCATATATCAACCTACAAGTATATGCAAAGAGGATTAAGCAGGGTTGGGAGGAAAGCTCCAACTAGTCTTCAATCACAAACTAAGTACTATGACAATCTAATTTTGGATGTTCTTTAGGTCCACCGAAGAAAAAAGGTGCCATAAAAATGGTAGATAAAGGGATATTCATAAAATAAGCCCTTTAATATCAGGAAAGAGGAATTACATAAACTCACCTCCATCATCCAGGTCTGGGGCCCGTAAGGTGAGATTGTCCCTCAAAAGCTGCATAATTAGGGTACTGTCCTAGCCTCCTAGGATTCTTCATTGAGACTATCAAGTTCAGCAGTAGCCTCATCAAGTGCTTTCTGGGCCAGATAGCAGGCCCTGCATATATGAAGTTTATAGACAGTACATGTACAACAAGAAGGTGGCAATTTACGAAAGCCCAAAGAAATGGTTAAGGGTTCGGACACTCACAAAAATGGAAAGGGTTCGATTCCTAACTTTGTCGCGGCGCTGGGAACGCATCCTAAGCGAAGTGAAGTGGGTAATGCAGGCTGAGGTGGAGACGTGTGTACTCTTAGTTAACAAAATCATATGTCTTTAGACTGTGGATGAGCCCTACCCCTCTCCTAAAATTTCTATATCAAAAAAAAAAAAAGAGTAAGAATGTAAATTTATGCTTGACATGTGCGTAAAACCACTCTGATACAAACACAAAATCACACAACCTGAAATAGAAATTGTTAAAAAGGCAACGCTGTCCCCTGAGAAAAAAAGTCTATACTTAGAACAGTTGAAGAATCGGAATAAGGAAGAGAAGAGAGATGAGGAACCTGCATTTTGTTATCTATCAGTTTCTACCAAGTCTGATTGGATGAGTCGGGGGGCAGATCAGAGGCAGCAGTACTAGTGGCAGCCTGCATTTTGTTATCTATCAGTTTCTACCAAGTTTAAAAATGAGAGAAATCATGAAATCAAACAAAACAAAAAACCGACTAAATTCACCTCATACGCCCTGACTGATTCGTCTGCAGCTTCTTTGCGATGACTACCTGATTTAAACTCAGCTAAATAACGGTACTAGTCTCCTTTCCTACGTATAGGAGAAAAAAGCTAGTGATCCCAGCAAAAACAAATGCATATGAACTTGGGCCTTGCTGATTCTTTAACATTTCATAACACACCAAATGGTTTAAACTTTTGACAGTGACGACATTATGTTTTAAAAAGTATAAAACCAAAGTACTTGCATGTATTCTGAGATTTTTGAAGCTATATCTTGAATCCTACTCAGATAATAAAAAACTTTATGTCACAAGAATAGAAAACATTTAAATCTACTAAAAGAATTAGAAATTATTCAAGACTCACATCTTATAATAGAAAACAGTTGATTCCCCAGTAGTGGAAGATTGAAGGAGTTGCTTGTCTGTGAGTAATAATATGTCATAGCAGATATTTGAGATCTCATCTTCAACTCTCATTCTGTAGTCCTTCATCCTTTTCATACTCAATTCATGACTCTTGCCCTCCTCCTTGTCCTCAATGAAAATAGTATCCGCCGTGATGCCCTTTTTGCTCCAATTACATTTTTGTACCCAACGGAGACAAGGTTCCTCTCCTCCACTGTGAGTTCCGTACCCAATTTAGCAACGCCTTTCATAGCTTCAGCCATATCTGCAACAAGAAAAACCAGAGAGATGCATAACCAAACAAAATGGAATGAAGCAATTTTTTTTTTTTTAAAAAAAAGAGATTAATGTTAGTGTTTTAGAGAAACTACTATTTACTAAATGATCCAATTCAAATTTTCAAAATCTGGCAGATTTTATGATGAAACTTGCCTAGTAGTCAAATCTAAGCGTATCAATGAACTTTGGTTCCAGGACATGAGAAAAGTACAATAAGCATAAATGGATTCATTACATGAAAAAAAAAGTAATTAATAGTTTTTTCAATGGGCATCCTGGTCATCATAAACACTTACTCCTCTCTTTTCTCTTCGTTCCTTTTTTTTGGGCACAACTTTCACGTCATGTCGCAGCACCAACAGAAGCAAGTATAGTCCATGAACGTATTATCTGTTTTCTCCTCTCTCTTTTTTTTAACAACTCTATGATCTCCAAATTAGGTGGCATTAAAGGTCGGAAAAGAAAATTCGGTGGCAGGCTAGTAGCAGCCAGAAAGGAAATTGCAATATAGAACAACTTCTTAAACCAGGGGCCTCAAACAAGTTATTTAAAACACGTCAACCGTGCATATAGTACCCAGTCCATAAGCCACTAGTCCTTCAGTTTAAATAAACCCAAGGAGCAAAGACGCAGCTATTAGTCCAGTGTTTCAGGAAGCAACAAAGTACCGAAGACCTTACATGATCAGGAACTGAACAAAAGACGGCAAGACGCAGCCATTGATCCCGCATTTCAGGAAGCAACAAGGTACCGAAGACCATACATGATCAGTAATTGAACAAAAGACGGGAAGACGCAGCATTTCAGGAAGCAACAAAGTACCGAAGACCTTACATGATCAGGAATTGAACAAAAGACGGAAAACGCAGCCATTGATCCAGCATTTCAGGAAGCATCAAAGTACCGAAGACCTTACATGATTAAGAATTGAAAATAAGATGGCAAGACATAGCCATTGATCCAGCATTAAAAGACCTTATATGATCACGAATTGATTAAAAGACGGCAAGACGTTAGACGCAGCTATTAATCCAGTATTTCAGGAAGCAACAAAGTACCAAAGACCTTACATGATCACGAATTGAATAAAAGAGGCAGATACGGATTAGAAAAACTGCGTCAAGCCTCTTTGAACCTACAAAGAAAGAAATAAAGCATACCGGCATATCTCTCTGCTTGTTCAGCAAGTTTCGCCAGGTATAGCAGCCGCTTCCGCTCATTCTCCATGGTTTCTCAGTCTCTCGAGGCGTTAGCAGTTTTGGTATTTTGCTTTGGACTCCAACTGACTCCCTTCAGCAATAGAACCGGGGGATTGCGTTTGAGGAAGAGAAGATTACTGGGTAGGAAGGGGAAAATGATAGGTTAATCTCCGCCGTCCGTGTGAGTTCTAGAGAGGAAATAGCCGTAGGATTATAATAGTCGGTTAGCGGGAGGATGACTGCTTGCCTTTGATGACCTGGATGACCACTGACGTAACTCTGACAGAATGCTGATTCTTATGCGGCTGCTTTCCACGGGACAAATTCTCGTCTCACACAGGGTCAGATTCCCTCGCTCTGCATATGGCTTCACTACTCCTAACCTCGTCAATATCTTTTCTTTTATTGTCATCTTTTTGTCAATATTCTATAAACGGCTATTAATCCATCTTGAAAAAGTGTTATCAAAACCAGATCAGATTGGCCAACAAACCGGTCATCCAACTGTTCTGATCTGGTAATAGGATCGGATATGTGTAAAAAATGGGATTGGATCGGTCCGACCACCGGTTTTAAAGAAAATCGGTCCGGCTGGTTGATGCATTTTTTTTTTAAATTTGCTGAAAATATTGTTGGTCATCCACATTATTTTGATGATGATAAAGAGTCTTTCATCGATGCACCACCTTTAAATTCTTTGCCATGATTTTATTGTATTTGGAGGTTATTTTGTAAACCCGTCTTCTTTTTTCGAACAAAAAAAAATCATCTTCTTTAATTTTACTCCTAGATAATTAGGTTATTCATGTTTTAAACTTATAAAAATGTTTTAGGTACTTTTATTTTGTAAACTCATTTTTTTATATATTTATAAGTATAGTCGTATAATTTATAAATATAGTATGGTTTTCAAGACCGGATTATAATTATGCGGTTCAACCAATGACCCATTAACTCAGTACCCCAACCGGGTCGATGACTGATCCGAGTCTGATAACATTGCTTGAAACTTAATTTTGTTTTTGCTGTAAAACTGAAATTCATTAACGCAAAAGAGCTAGTCCCTTTGGTTCCTTTAATTATAAATATAAGACTTAGCTGACTTTCTTTAAGAAATTAAAGTAGTTAAATTTATTACTCAATTATATTATATAATGTTTATTATTAGATAATACAAGAGTTTTTAAGTAGGCTTAATTTAATTAAGAGAAAACATAGATAAAAATATTTAAAAATAATATATTTATCTTCCTTAATCTTTCAAAAAAGTCAACATTTAGGACCCGCAGAGTATTACAAGTTTACAACATGATCTAGGGCTAGTTATCCATCATCATCCAAGTAAGAGGGGAGTGAACAAGGATACAAAAATTGCTTTTTTTTCCTATGTGAATACTCTACTAACTTATTGTGTTCTATGTATAACTTCACATGAATAACCACAACTTACCAATTTTTATGAAGATACTACACCCTTCAAAGAAAGGACCCCATCATAATCTTTAAGGGTACAAGTAATTGCTTCTATGAATTAAATATCAAGGTTTTAGGAAACCTCATTTTATCCATGAAAAAATTGCATATGTTTTCCAAGAAGAATAATTATTTACTGTTGCTTTATGCCTTTACATTTAAAAACAAGATTTTTTTTAAAAAAAACTTTGTAGGGAAAAGAGAGGGAGAGAGGATAAGCTAAGAAACTGGCAATTGCAATTTGCAAGAGACATTAGACAATGTCGAAGTTGTTCGTAGCTGATTCTTCCGTCCTCCAATTCCTGCACGACGCATACTAATTCCCGCATCCCTCATCCGATGCCATTTAAGCGTGCATCTACTCGCTTACTCTGTTCTGTCCTGTCCTTTACATGATATAATCTAATTTAATTATATTAAATAAGTTAGTTAAGCTGATTAATATAACATATATTTTATAAAACACTCTATTCATCTTTTTTTATTCTATCAATCTCTTTCCTTTTTAATTATTGTTGAGAGAGCATTAAAATTAAGAAAAAAAATTGATAAATGTGTCGTACAATTATCACTAAAACCAACTTTCTAAATATAGCTTATGTTAAGAATTAGACTACCAAGAGTACATATGATTTTACTGCTTCGAAATACTTGCTCTCGTTCATGTAATTCATACAGTTTCTTCACTGGTCTACTGCTCGTTGCCCGATACTCCTCATTTTAGAGTTATATCCTTGTGCATACTTGACAAATGACGGAATCGACTTTACAAAAAAAAAAAATTAAAAATTAAGGCGAGACAAAAAAAATTTTGCTCATAAAAAAAAAAAATTGTCTCGCCTTAATCAATTAATTTTGCCTGATTCAAACACTCACTTGTTCCAATTTATCACGAAGAAGCATAGAATAACTTGCCCGAGAACGTCATGCATGCGATTTGCTTACTTCAACAATCTATATTTTTGGGGAATTCAAATGTTTTCAGAATAAAACCATTTTTTACATAAATGCTCTAAATGGTTTTACTAGACCCGTCACAAGAGGAGAACAATTTTGTTCAAGCATATCCGAGTAAATCCGCTATCCAAACATCAAAACTCAGCGTCTAATGAAGGGCGTCTAGCCTAATCAACTGACACAAGATATCAATTATCATCAGCAAACCAGTCGACAAATCGGATGTGTCAATTGGGAATGCAACGTCCAAATAAGAGCTATCTAATTAACACGACTATTTTACCCTCCCTTGAGACAAGAGGCGATGATGCCATCTCCATCTTATCCGTGTCAATATGATCATGCATTTAGTCCAACATGTAGACCAGTAATAAGCAGAGCCTTTACAAGCATTTCATTCTCAACAAGAATTAATTTATCTGGTGATGGTCAACAATGGGCCTTCATGCAAGCCTACAGGGCAAAGAATTGAAGACTTCAGCTTGAGTTTTCTAGTTATATAATCTATTCACATAGAAGTCCCAAATTTCTATCATGCCAAATGAACAAGTATTCTAAATCATATGGCCAAATGAAGAAGGATTAATTACTTCAGTCAGGAACCTGGTGACCTTATTAAAGATCATCAGGCCACGTCACACCCATGAAGGGGTCTGAAGACAAATAAATCCTAACATAAGTTTCACGATCTCTAGCAGCCAAGCCTTTCAAAGGGCATACACTCGTGACAGAACACTACTCAGTGCAACCAGCTCACTGGTGCATCCCACGGCTGGTGCTACCCTCCCCAATTGAAACTGTAGCAAGGGACTTGGAAGCCCAAACTTTAGCATTCAGTGCTCCTTCCTGCAGATTATTTCTCTTGCAAGGCGCACTCACACAGATTATAGACTGCATTATTCGCTTCAGATATACCAGGGGATGTTCCAACAAACTCCCTACTCTAATATTTTGGATAACACTTCTCCATACACATTGACCGCACGCAAGCAGTATAGGAAAAATGAAAAATAGTAGTCTCAGAAGCACAAAGGCAGTAGCCAGAGCTAAATATGTCTCCTGTCGCAGCAAATTTTCTGGTGATCTTGCCCAAGAAAATGGACAATTTTCTGGCTCAGTGTAACCATGTTTCTCATGAACTGATAGGCTGCCAATTTTCTCAAGAGATGGTTGATCATGTGAAAAAGTCCTAATCCCTGCATTTACAAAAATAATAATAATAATAATAATAATAACAACAACAACAAGAGAACAGTCACATGAAGCTTAAATGCATTATCACACCAAAAAGTTGCTAAGGGACTTCTCCCACACCTAAGCCATTTTTTAAAGAAAAATGTTTAAGAAGAAGAAGATAAATGGTAAAACCTATGGCCCTGACCGTGCCTTAACTAAAATACAAAATGCAAAACAGGTTAATTGAGCGTTGAGGAAAATCGTGTCAATCAAAAACAAGCATCCAAGTTTTGTATTCACCAATAACCAACTAAATGAAAATAATGAACATCTTCTGGGAAAACAACACCCCACCAGATGAAACACAATTTCCACAGCATGAAGTTGGTGCTGTTCAAGTAAATTCACCCATTTGTTGTGCGTGCATATTGTAGATTACATGATAAGGAAAAATTCTCATGTCAATTATGGTGAGGCTTCAGGAAGACTATGACATTATTCTGCACATAGATTAAGTTCCCTTGTAGAGTTTAAATACTTCTAACTACTTTATCATGTAAAGCGAAATGAAAACTAGCTACATCAGAAGTTTTTGTGCAGACCATGTGAGCTACATGAACTGGTTAATATGAAGAATTCATTTAAAGAAACTTAAAAGGAAAAAGAGTGCAAGAGTGGACTTACCAGTAATATCACTGTAGAAACCTAAGAGAGAGATAAGGGTCCGGGATCCATGATAACGAACACGCATGGTAGAATTTAAAATGAACAGTGTAGGGAAGCCATGAACACCATACTTTGATAGTATGCTGCAAGAGATGAATAGTTATTTTCAGCAAAGAAAAAAATGTACAGCAAACAATCCATGAAATAAGCGAAATAACACAAACCTAGGCCTGATGGTTGACTCTTCAATTGCAAAATGTGGAATGGAAGGATATAGGGATGACATGATGGAGAAACTTGGTCTAAATATCCTAGAGAAAGGACACCAAGAAGCGTAGAAGAGCACAGCCACATAATCATGATTATTCTTGTGAACTATATTTAATGCCTTTTGCAATGAAATTTCATCTCCCTGCATATTATAATAATTAGAAATACCATAAGAAGTATACCCTCAATATTATATCATCTTCATCAATGCCAACAAAGTTTCATACATTGTAGAACTCAAAATAAAATCAACATCAATATGCCAAAACTCATCCTCCACCTTTTAGCTGGAAGGTGCGGAATAATGATAGGCATTAGGAAGGGTATTTTGCATTTTGCTTAAACCTTTTGCTCTCTTTAAAATCAGGGGAAAAATAGATGCCAAAAATCACAACAAAACAACATTCTAAGAATGTCAGTCTCATTTATGATATGGACAGCTACAAGGCATAAATATTACAAATCACATGAAAAATTTAGAAACCAATATAGCTTCATACATCACGCACATACAACATAGTCACAGGTGAGCGTGAAACACACCACCCAGTACTCCGATTAACATATCAAGATAAAAAATTATTGATGTGTCCTATATACAGACAACAAACTAAAAAATGAAACAAAGAATCAGAGGTGAAGCAAGAAACCATGGGTGATCAAGGGCTTTCGTCAAGCCCAAAAAAAAAAAATGAAACGAAGCTTCAGAGATGAACATCACAGTATGATCTTCTCAGTGGCTCATTCATTTTCCTAAAAGGAAACCGTGGTTCTAGGGTTAAGCTATGGCAACCTTCTAAAATTATTGACGGTAAGAATTTGAGAATCGTCAGTGTATAAAGAATATCCACTTGTGACCCCAAAATTAGGCATATCGAAGTTGAAGACAGGTTAAATTCCGAAAGGACGCATGACTTTTGCCCTCAGACTAGGCAACCAAACCACGCCGAAATAGCGACGCAATCAAAAATCAGAACTATGAAGGAAATGAGAGATTATATTACAAATTAGAAAACATGTGCAAATGAAAGAACAGCATTCACCTCAGTGACGCCAACAAATTCGATGGATCCAGCAGCATCGCTGGGCAAGCAGCTCCAATCAAGAAACCCTAAGATCGATTCGGAAAGGGACGCGGTAGGACAGACGCTCCCAAGAGAAGCCGCACGAGGTCCGGCGGCGCAAGTGAGGGTTCCGGAAAGTAACACGGCGAAGGCGAAACGGAAACCCCAAAGCCCCATCCCGAACGATCCCATGGAATTGGAAAGTAAGCTCAGAGCTAACCCAAACGAGAGGGGACCCACCGAAAGCGGATAAGGAGATACAAATTCTAAAACATGGAATTGAGAGGAATAGGATGGTTGCAGAGTGTGAGACCGGCGGGTCGTGTAAATTTTGGCGAGCGGAGATTTGAGGGGAAGGAGAAGACGTGTAGGAAATTGAGTGGGCAGTTAAATTTCTACGAAGACGGTTGGGTCGGAGGATGACGAGGGTTATGGGATGGCGGGGATCGCGAATGAGGGTTTGGGTTGTCAACGCGTCTGCTTGGACTGAGCTTTTAAGTACTTGAAAAAAAGAAAATCAATAGATAAAAAAAATTTTAAGTTTGTTGGGTTTTTTTTTTCCTCTTAAAAACTAGTTAAAGACAAAAAAAATTATAAGCTAACTTCTTTTAAAAAACCTCTTAGTTTTTTTACCTAGGCTTCACCACTCTTACTGCTCTTAATGTAAACATAAACCATATTTATAATGTAACTTTTTTCCTATTGAATTTCTAAAAAAATGATAGAAAATAAGTAACCGCTAACTCACACAAGTTCAATATTTAAATTATGTCTATCCAATTTGATGTAAAAGGTTAAAATATAAATTTAACTTTTTTATTATTTTCATCCAACAGTTTAAAGAATTAGAAAACGACCTGCTTACGCCACGCCTAGGTGACGGACGCAACTGAGTCGACACCTTAATCTGGCGAGATTCTCTCCCTCCTTCCTCCCAGATCTCAATAGTTTCCTTCATGGTAATTAAAATCTCATTTTCTTACTACGGTTTTACATTTTTATAATTTTTTTTATTAAAACAATTTTACTAATTTTCTAAACACTTTTATATTTTTACGATTTTGCTACGTTACGATTTTACGTTTTATAATTTTTTATCCCTCTTCTGATTTTACTAAATTCTGGATTTTAACTACCTTAGTTTCCTTTATCTTTTTCAATAAATTAAAAAAGTGACATGGATGTCTTTTTGAAGCCACAAATGTATGTGGGCAGACGGAGATAAGTACACCAATATACGAGCTGGTTAAAAAAAAAAAAAAAATACAGTGTCACGTGGAACACAATTTGGAATGTAAGAAACTAAGAATATTTGCATTTATAGGGGATCTATAAACAGTTCTTTGGTATTTTTGTTATCAACTGAGTTTATTTCTTTAATGACAATATCTTGTATTTTTGTCAAGGGCTTGCATGCTTAAACCATACTCTAGTAGTCTAGTGGCAGATTTGTCTCATACTAGCAATAACGATAACGTTTAACAAAAAAAATCAATAACACAACATAGAACATGAACAACTCGCCACCAAACAATGTCAGGTGATTAGCTAAATTAGTGGCTAGCTCCCGGATATGCCAATAATAAGTTAGAACTACCCCAATTCTAAGTATAAAATTCACTTTGATTAAAAAAAAAAAAAAACATAACTATATAGTGAATTGTATATTACGATTACGAGTGAGTAATTAGTAATTTTTAGACTTTGAACTTATATAAAGATAATTTGATAAAAATGACAAGATTATGTTATCTATGCTTTGTTGGGCCAGGGTAAATGCCCGGAGGATTGGAAAATTTTATACGATGACAAAATATCAATAAACCATCAATTTTATATATACAATTTGTAATACCCGCTAAATATCCGGATTACACACCCTAAAAAATGATGATATGTAATTAATGTGGTTTGATAGAAGGAATGAAATAAGTTGAATTCAAAATTAGACGTTAAATTATATAGCATAATTATGTTAATAGTTATGTTTACGTGTCTCATTCATAAACAATAAATTCACCTTCCATGGTTATAGGTTTCTCCATAATTAATTTGGATTTAATGAGATAAATTATATTAATAATTATATAATTGTGATTCATTCATATCCAAGTACGGAACTCTCAATGATCGATGGGATCTCCATTAATTATATGCATAATTAATAATTTATATTAAAAACTAGGTTGTTACTGCATAAACATAAAACTTTATGATTGAGGTCAGCAAAGTCTTGCTCAAAATTAGGTTAGTGCAATAAAATGAAACCTAACAAATTATATTAATAAGTCTTATTTGGGGTATTTTATTTCCGTATTTTATCACATTAATTATTGAATCATAAGTCAATATCATATAGCATCTGGAAGCAATAAAAGTAACCAATATGATGATATATGGTGAATACAAAATAGTTTAACCTAGGATCGTATATATTATAGGAGTATTATCCAAGCAGCACTACTCAATAATGTCAATGAATGGACTGGAGTTTGAATACAAGGAAGGAAATAAGTTAAATTTGAAATTATATATTAAACTAATGATCATAATTATATTTACGCTTTCCATGAATAAAACAATAGTTTCACTTTCTATAATTCTATGATCTCCATTACTAATCTGGGTTTAATGGGATAAATTGAATTTAAATTTAGAAATTAAATAATGAGTTATAATTATATTTATAATTCTATAGTTGTGATCCAAGAACAACACATTCCACGACGGAGGGGATCACCATAAATTATATGAATAATTAATAATTTATATTAAAAACTAAGTTATTACTACTACAAATAAACTTTACAATTCAGGTCAACGAAGTCTGGTTCAATGTGCAATAAAATAAAACTTAATAATTTATATTAATAAGTTTTATTTGAGATGCTTTATTTCCGCATTCTATCACATTAATTTTTGAATCATAGGTCAATATCACACGTAATTACATATTTGGAAGCACAAAAAAAGCAATGAATAAGATGATATGATGAATTCGGAAAAGGTCACCATGGGTGTCACACTCGAGTGTGTTAGCTTCATCAGGTCTCACCGTTAGTAGGAGATAACGTTGCTACGTTTTTTATACTTCCAAGGTAAAATTGAGTCCAAAAAAACTTTCAAGACAACATTACTCCTAGGGGTGTACTTTCGGAACAAAATTACTACTTAACCCCTGATTATATCATCAATAAATTACAGTAAACACTTGTTATTATGAGAAAGCGTACGACCCACAGGCCTCAAAAGGAATGCTGGAATGGCACCCAAGGAAATGTAATCTCGCTTTGAAGGCTGACTAAAATTTAGCAATCCCTGCGCGTTGGATTGCAATATGTCAAATTACGACCCACCCCTAAACCCCTCTGAACCAGGCAACTGATTAGGGAGTACACATTTCCTGATTTTCCTTACATTCTTTTTTCATCATTTTCTTTGAAAAAGAGGGAGAAATTGCAGCTTTTTTTTTTTTTGCAACTCATGTTTGCAATTTCTCCTTCCTTTTCAAAGAAAAGGATGAGAAAAGAATGTAAAGAAAAGGAGGGAATGTGAACTCCTGATTAGGCTGGTAATTTCAACATCGACAATGAAGTGGTTTCCAAAATCCCCCAGTCATGTTTTTTTTAATCGCCGCAATACAGAAATTGGAGGCCTTGATTAAAAAGCCCATAAGCCCAGTGAAGTTCAATAGCTCCATTCATTCGGGGTGTAATTGGACTTGTATTATTCAGGTTTGTGGCCCAACGAGTTTCAGGAGAGAGCGTCTGAGGGAGTCTGAGCCTCATCTCTCATGAACTGGATTGTTGAGTTATTAAACAAGCAAACTATAAGTTGAGGATGGCTTCAACTGCTACAAGCTAGTCCCACCAGACGAAGGAAAAACAAAGCTGAGCCGTCCCTCTTTTAAGGTACAAATATACACGTGTGTGGTTTTTTTAAAAGTATTTCTAACACTAACTATTTATTTAAGTGTAAATGTGATTATGTGGTTATAAAAATAGAATAAAAATTACATACTTCGTTAAAGTGATTGTGGCCCTACCAACATAAAATAACGGAATATGTGATTTTGCTTAATTTTTAGGGAAAATTAAAATAAATGACCTAAATAAAATAATATTTAATTAGAAGGACCATAAAAATTATAATTATTAAGAATGACCGAATAAGCTTAAAAGTACTAAATTACCCTTTAGTTTCCCCAACGTAGAAAACAAAAAGCAAAACGCTTTCTTTTGTCCTCTCGTGAATATCAAAGTGAGGCCATTTGTGAATCCAGTATTGGAAATTAAAAATGATGATATTTGGTAATAGTGTATGCATAGTAATGAAATTCAAGAACAACTTTATTATAATTAACTTCTTGTTTTCACGGGATTACCAAAAATCACTGTTTTTAACTTCTAATACTGGATTTCCAAATGACCCCACGATTTTCAAGGGAAGACGGAAGAAGGTACTTTGTTCTTTGTTTTTTGCGTTAGGGAAGCAAAAGGGTAATTTAGTACTTTTAAGCGTATTCGATCCTTCTTGATAATTACAATTTTTATGGTCCTTCTAATTAAATATTATTTTATTTTGGTCATTTATTTTAATTTTACCTAATTTTTATAACCACATAATCACTTTTTTATTAAAAAAAAAATACTTGACATACTTTCGAAAAAATTACGTAGATTTCTTACATCTTAACCCTTCTTTTCATATGTCTACGTTTTTGGACTTACTTCTCATTTATGGTAGTATTAAGTTTAAGTAATTGGATAAGATGTTTTCTCTAACCCACTACATTTATTAATTATGAACATATATAAAAAAAATTGATACTCTTAAAAAACAAGTAAATGTTTTATAAAATAAAAAATATTTATTAATTAGTATCTTATAATAAAGATTAAAATGAGTAGTGTGTATATATATATATTTTTAAAAAGAATGAGTACTATATTTAGGATGTGCAAAAATATAATTTTGAGCCACAAGTTATATTACCTATCTCTCGTGCTGAAACCCTAAGTATCTCTCTCGCGCTGCGCTCTCTCAACAGGGTCTTCTACTGTTTCGTCCTCTGCCTCGCTGACGGCATCTTTGCCGCCGACGAGCCTCCTATCGAGCTTCAACCACCGTAGAAGTGCAAATCAGATCTCGTAGAGCCAGGTGCAAGCGAGTTTTAGTTCGGAACAGAGACTTATAGCAGTGGCCGTCCTTCTTCTCCGGCGTTGGCTCTCCTCTGGTCTCTGTCCTCATCGTCTCCTGGCTATGGTGGCCCCTGCATTCTAAGTTTGGTTGGGCCTTTTCGTTTTCTTGCTTTCTTTCACTTTCCTTCGGTGCCTCACGTCTATCTAAGTTCTTTTTTTTTTCTAGTGGTGGTGTGTCTTGCATCTGGCTATGTTCATTAGTGATTTCAAGTGGGTGGTCTCTCATTTTGCGTCTGGCTGTGGTGTTTGTTTGCTCCTTTTTCTGTTTTCATGAGCTTTGTTCATCTGTGGATTTGGAGTTGCCATTTTGGGGGAAGGGATCTTGTTATGGTTGATTGTGCTTTTTGCTTTATCTTTGAAAGGACCATTGCTAGGTTTGTTTGGTGATGGGGAATCCAAATCTTTGGGGTTAGCTTTAGTTTGTTCGGTAGGTGTTTGCCAAATTTTCTTAATTGGAGGAGAAGAAGTATTTTTAAGGTCTTTACTGAGTTTCTTTCTGAGTCTGAGGTTGGGTTGGTTCTGTTTCTTGCCCCATGTTGGAATGTTTGTGTAGCTGATTTATAAGCTTATCTTTATAAAAAGGTGTGCCCGGGAGGATGGGTTTTGCAACCAACACCTTCTTTTTCGTGTCTTCTAACCTTGGATATTCAGAGGGCCGGTGTAGTCTCTAAGTCTGACTTTTTTTCCTTTCTTTTTAGTGATTTGGTTATTCATCTATTTTTCATTTGGTTTGTATTGTTTTATGTGTTCTTGTTGTTCTTGTTTTGGTTAATTTATTTCAATTCAATTGTAATTGTTCTGATTTATTTTATCTTGTTTGTAATCATGTTAATGTATTATTGGATTTGAGTATTAATATAAGTATGTTCTGATTAAAAAGAAAAAAAACAAGTTATATTGGCGGCGGCAGTAGGTTTAGGAAGCAAAATGAGCCTCCTCGTAATAGATGAATGAAAAGAAAAAAGAAAAAACGGGAGCCAAATGACAGTGAAAGAAAAGAAGCGACCAGAACAAGAAACCGGCGGCAATACTATAATAAATGAGCCACCTCGTAATAGATGCAATGACAGTGTCTTCCAGGCCGAGGTTCCAGCTTTTCTGTTAAGGAAGTGTTTGGGCCGTCCTCCTTGTTCCTCCTTTAATTTTTAACTGCCCACTTCGGCTTGATCCAACAATTAAATTAAGGGATTAATGTTTTTTAGTAGGAAAAAAATTATCTCATATTACATACACTTAAAATAGTAGGACCCGTATATACATATATTAATAATATATGTATATGTAAGTTCCACCATTTTATGTGTAGGAAATTTAGTTTTCTCATGCAATATGAGAAAACTAAAACCCTTAAATTAATTGCTAGAAATGGGCGAAAACAATAACAATAACAATTAACCGGACTTTCATTTCCCAAAACTGCCTTATAGAGATGAAGGGCAGCCATTATTCATCGTGAGCTGGCCTAAAGATATGTGCTGAAAAAGACAAGGACGTCAACTTAAGGAAGCAGAGAGTTTTGAACAAGATAACTAGGGCATGCTGTAACTGTATGGGGCTCTGGTTATGAAGCGTGGTCTCACTGACGTTGTGACAGAGAAGGAGGAGGCCCAGGTTTTGGGATACTGCATTTGTTTTTGTGTTATGTTGGCTGTCTTACATTTGTGTTATGGAAGAAGATTTTTACCTCGACTTAAATAAAATCTAACTTTTGACATTCTTCTAAACACTACCTTAACCACGCCCCTGCTTTCCCATTTGGGGGATTACACTTTTCTTAACTGCCGTCCCCTCATTCTTCTCTTACTCTCTCACTCATCCAACATAAGCACTAGTGTAAGAGAGTACAGCCACTACTGCCTCCCAGTTATAAATCCTGATTGACTTTTTTTTAGAGGTATCAATAAAATTAAATAAATTCTTAATCATATATTAATTTATAAATTAGAAAAATTAATTTTGAGAAAAATTGATAGATATAAATAATTTAAAATAATTTAATTAATTCTCTTAATCTAAAAAAAACTGATTTGGATATTATACTTAGGACCAGATTTAGTAGTATTTAATTAAATGGTTGTGATAGTGAGGTTTGGTTAGCTTCTGAATAATATGTTTTATGATTCATGAGGTAAGTATGTGAAATGAATTTGACTTAGAGAAAACTATTTATGAAACCACAGTTTCAAACTTACCAAAATAATCTATTACTCTCTTGTTAAAATCAAAACTGAGTTAAATTTGAAGCTAACATAAAACTTCACAAGGCAGAGTAGCATTTCATTAAAGCTAACAGAAGTAGAGATACCATGCCAAAAATAAAATGCAAAAGTCTATTTATCCTTTTCTTATTGTGAATTTTAAGACATTTAAATTAATTAACACTTTCAGTTTTATCCTTGTCATGAGTATGGAATGCATTCTTAACGGGATAAAATTGAAACGTTGTCATTAATAACTGTAGGACTTACATTTACAGCAATTCTTTTGACAAACTAAACTTATGATAAGAATATATGTAAGAAGAAAGCCTAAATATATAAAAGTGTGAATGTAATGAAACTCTTAAAATTACTTAACCCTGAAAACTATAGGCACCATACAATTAATTGCCCCATATGCGTGTACATATTCTAGAGAAAATCATAAATAAATACCATTTAAATTTAGAAAACTCTAAAAAATCTGTTAACACATGAAAATAACAAATAGATCTCAAAAAACTATTATAAAATTTTGAAATGTATGTTTTTGTTAGAATATCTCTCAAGTGTTTGTTTTTTTCAAAAAGAAAGAACCCTCGTTAGTGCTGGAGCTCTTGTAGACAACACCACCCCGCTAGAACTTGAAGAATGACATTAACTACTTGAGCTATTTAAACTCTATTAAGTTTCATTGACAATTTGAATAAAAACAATGATAGTTTGATTATAACGATTGACAACTTTCACTCTCAAAGTTATTAATAACTACATTCAAGTTGTTATTTACAATACTAAGTTATTATTACATTTATTTAAGCTGTTAACGAAATTTGATTGAGCTTAAATAACTCTAAAAGTCAATCATATTACTCTAAAAGTGATGGTTTTTTCTTTAAAAAAAAAATTGAGAGACATTTTGGTGGAAATATAACATTTAAAAATTCTAAATTCCTCCTTGAAGATCTATTCAACATTTTCATTTGTTAATAGGTTTTTGAGTATTTTTTAAGTTTAAATGATTTTTTCTTAATAATTTTCTCTTTATTGTAAGCTAAGATAATTGAGACACTTGGATTGACAATGCAAAATACGATGCATGGGTACTACCCGCAATTGGGGTGAGTGTGATACTTGTATTGGTACGAAAGGGAATTAAAAAATGAATGGAGGGCGAGAAAAGGCGAAGGGCTATCAATTTGTAGCATCATTTAAGAGAGGACGTGTCTTTTTGTTCTGAATTACTTCCCACCACCAATTTCCTGCTGTCTCTGTCTCTATGTTGTCCCTATTACTGGTCATTCTTTAGTTGATTTAAATATTCTTATGAAACTTAAATAAAAACTCCCCCCCATAAAATGCGTTATTAATTTTATATTTAACATTTGAGATTTAACGATATAAGGAACCTGAGTTGTCATGGTTGTCTGTGATGGGAATGGCGTGTTTCACGCCATATTTTGTTACATTGATTAAATAAACAGATATTTGACTTTTGTAAGAGTCCAAAATAACTTTAATAAAATGACTGGTCCAAAGTAAGTTTAACAAAGAAAAATATGAATATAAAATACATGCGCTGTCTCTCTGTTGGTTGCTTTCTACTCCCTCTGCTTTTAATTATAAGATCTAGCTAATTTTTTTAGAGAGATTAAAAAAATTAATTAAATTAATTTAAAGTATTTTTATTTTTATCTTCAAACTAATTATTTAACTAATAAACTAATATATAATCTAAAGATACATAATATATGAAATAATTAAGTAATTATTTAGTTTCCTTAATCTTTCTAAAGAAAGTCAACTAGATCTTATAATTAGGACCGGAAATAGTATTTAATAGCACTTTTTTGGGTCAAACATTAGGTTTTTAATATAAAATATAATTTGTAATGACATTACACTATAAATTATCACTCTTTTTATATTTATAAGTCCACTTTGACTGAAACTCACATACTAAAGAAATGTAGTTAACTCAATGATTACTGAGGTAAATCTTCAATTTTATCCTCATTTTTTATTAGGTATTTTTTACCTCTTTCTTCCCTCTCTATTTTTATGGGTATAATTAATATGAGTAGAATTGTCACAATCTCATTTATTACATAAAAGTGAACTTATAAATAAAATTAAATTTGTTTTGTCAAAGTGGACTTATAATAGCATCAGAGTGGTATATTTTAGGGAAAATTGATTATAGGGCCCAAAGAAGTAAAATAATTATAAAAAAGGCCCAAGAAACATTCACATGCTAGGGCCTTTTCTGACATTTTTTCAAAAAAAAGTGTACGGATATAGTTGCTAATTGTTACATATGTAATTATTAATTGCTACAGATGTAGTTGTTAAAATGTAGTTGTTAATTAGACTGATTTAGTTGTTAATGGGGACTGATATAGTTGCTAACGTCTTTTGAAAAAATGTCAGAAAAGGCCCTACTTTTCTGGCATGTGAATGTTTCTTGGGTCTTTTTTGTAATTATTTTGCTTCTTTGGGCCCTGTAATCAATTTTCCTTATATTTTATTATAAGGACTGACTAATGATTGCATATTCTATTTATTATTTATTATTTTGGTTCCTGGTTGCTGAAAGTTTTATGCATGGAAGTCCATTCCAACCCGTCATTGACTAAAACGAGCAACTTTCGTCCTGGTGAAATTTCTAAATAGTGGAGATTTATATTTGTTTTCTTTAGTTTTGGACATTAACATTTATTTGCTATGTTAAATATTTATTTGTAGTCTTTTTAAAATATATATTAAAAAAAATTATGCGAACTTTCAAGCCTAACATGAATCCAGCTAATTGGAATCGATCTCGAAAAAACAACAAAATTTGACATATGAAGACTTATGGACTCAGTGAGTCAGGAGTCGGGCTCATGAAGAGTGACCCGATCTGTTTTGATGGCTCTACGAGCATCTAAAAGCCATGTTTACAGTCAATGAGAGTTGACACAGATGGTAAGGAATCCAGGACTAAGTCTTTGGGTTGTGGATTCGATCCCCTCTGCCGTTGCTGGGATTCTTTTGATATGCGATCTCATAAATCCTCATTAAGTGTTCATAGAGTTCGGAGTCATGCCCTGACTTTGGTAAGGGCCTGGTATCTCCAGAACTTTTTTATATAAAAAAAAAGGTCATGGTATATAAAATTAAGTTTATATCTTTCTGTTGTTTTTTTTTTAATTGAGTTATGAATAAGTTTATTCCAATCAAGAAAAAGGCTGGATCCGTAGTCATGCCTAATTTTGCCACCTCCCACAGCCATACACTTCCTGGCCCACACCTGGCTTTTATGATATTACCCCTCCCTTCCTGTATATATAAAATATTATTTCAATTGAATGGCAGATTCTATAAAATATTTAAAATTGGTTAAAAATAATAAATATGTAGAAAATATTTTTTTAAAGGTGTCCTTATTTATAAATGACTAAGATAGAAACAGTGATGACGAAAAGAGGAAGAAAGTGAATGTATATTAGATAAATGATGTGAAAGAATGAGAGTAACTAGGAAAACCAACATTCATTATTGAGACAAAATTAAATAAAATTTTATAAAAAAAGGACAAGCCAATTAAAAAGAATGATTTTATATATAGGAAGGAGGAAGTATTTTTATTTTCATTTTTTTTCTTATTTAAATCTTTATAAGTGTTTTGGTAATGGTAACACTTGTATTTTATTGGATAAGACTTCCTTGTATATTTATTTTATAAGTCTCAAATCACTTAAAACAAGCTTATCCAACCACTTACTAAACATGATTTTAAATCTCTATCAAAGCCATTCCTCAAAAGAAAACCAACATTCATGTAGAAATTTTAAAACAAATAAAAAATAGGGAAAATCCCTTCAAAGCCCAAGTTACAAAAACATTGTTAAAAAATCTCAAAGAAAAATCACATGTCAGAAAAGGTCTTAGGGCGTTTTCTAGTATTATTTCAGGAAACGTTAACAATTTAATCAATGCACCATTAACAACTAAATGAGTATCCGTTAACAATTATATCAATATCAATTAACAATTATGTTTTTAGGAAATAATATCAAAAAAGGTTCTAGGATCTTTTTTGACATGTGACTTTTCTTTATACACTTTTTGATAATATTTTCATAAATTGGGTCTTGATGGAGATTTCCCCTAAAAAAACAAGTAAATGCTAGGGATGAGAATAAGTCATATCTCTATTAGTAGGTTAATAGTCTCACATGTTTAGTTAATAGTCTCACATGTTTAGGGTCTGATCTGATATGATATGCTTGTTAAAAAAAGTAAGGTTGGGGCCTATTTAAATGTTCAAATATGTAAATAGGTCAGACCTATTTTATTAAGACTTGACCTATAAGCCTTCAAGTCTGACCTATCTACATATTAAATAAATATAATTGCATTTATATCATATAATAATATACTATTTATTGTTTTTCATTCTTATATTCTACTAATTTCAAGTTATATTTGGTTAATTACAATACTACCCCTACCATTCATTGGATTTTTTTTAACATCCCCTTAATTATTCATGGTCATGTCCTTAATATTCTCTTTAATAACAATAATGTTTTATTTTGGATGACTATGTGATTAGCTTTGAATGTTGGTGAAAGCTTATTTAAAGGGGTATAATTTGGAAGTATTATACTTTAAAGTCTACATTTATATAGGTTTTGGATGTAATATAAGGTATTTTTAAATGCTTACATTATAAATAAACTTTTAAAATGGCTTTAAGCTTGACCATACACTCAAATCTAAACCTAAAAAAAAATTTGTATTCAAACTCAAGCTTGTTTAATAAAAAGGTTAAGTAGCAAATCCACCCTGAAAGTATACACTTGAGAGTAATGTTGACCTGAAAGTTTTTTCAGGCTTAATTTCGCTCTGAAAGTTTAAAAGTGGAGCATTGTTGCTATTTTCCGTTAAAAAATTATTATTAACCGTTAAAAAATTGACGTTGACAGTTAGTTTTTTAATGGAAAAGAACAACATTGTTTCATTTTTAAACTTTCAGGATGAAATTGAGCTTGAAAAAACTTTCAAGTCAATATTGCTACTCGATGTATACTTCCGAAACAGACTTACTTCTTAACAATTAATGAAAACCCGATCTAACCTGATATATTTTCATCCTTAGACTGAAGACCATAGATACCAAAACGCAGTTATTAGTATTAAGACGAGACAGTTGAAGAATAAAACGGGGTTGAAAAGCGCCTCCCACTGGATAGAAGAACAGTAAAAAAGGGAGTGCTTTCTGATGGGTGGTGATGAATAAACTAATGATTTAGCAGGAAAATGTTATGACTGATTGGAAGAGCATCCTAATCCTGTGTAACAAATAAGCAAACGAATCAGAGATCCATAAATCAATAATAAAGTTGATGCGAGGGTTGGGAGTGGCTGGACCACCATTACCAACACCCCAATTGCGCACCAGGTCGCCATTATTCTAAGAATCACGCCGGGTTTTGAAATCAGCTAGTTATTTAATTTTAAACATTTTTTATTTAATTAAAATCAGTTCACCGTAGAATATTATTCAAAACCCTCCTTATCAACATTAATGAACGATATATAAAGTATTGGCAGGGATCCCTGATATGGATGATAAATCCTCTATATAAAAGAAAACTAATATGCTCCCTCGCCTCCTTAATAAAAGACTTCTTTGACTTTTTTTAGAGGTTAATGGAGTTAAATAATTTAACTTATAATATGATATGTTATATATAATTTGATTATATATGAGTTTATAAATAAAATAAATAAGTTTTGTATTAAAAATGTAAATATCCTAGGTTATTTATTTCACCTTTTTAATATTTTTTTAAAATTAATTTAATCTTATACGACCGGAACTAATACTGTATTTGGTGTGGAAGAAAATTTAATTTAATAGGCTGAAAGTATGAGTAATTGTGTATGATTGAAGAAGCAATGAAAATATGAAATGAATAGGAAAGACAAAGGGGGAAAAGAAGGGGAGATTAATACTAGCTACCCCTACTTGCTCTTGTCCCTTTTATTATAAAAATGAAATTCCAGCTATTTGTCTTAATTTTTTTTGGCCAGTAGCTACTGGTCTTTATATTTTTTTTTTATTTAAATCGATTATTAAATCAATATTAGTTATTCATGGGGCCTTAATAATTATTTTCCCGAGGAGCATTTCAGAAAAATGGTTGCATTTTTAACATATTTATTATAACTATATTTTTTTCCCCTCAACGTCATCGTGTTAGAAAAAAACAAGAGGGAGCAGAATATAATATCCACGCGGTTATAATTGGGGCGGTGAATTGGTATAAAGGAGGCACATGGAGGAAGGCACGCCGAGGGTGACAGAATCGCAGCCTACGTGTTGATTGCGCGTAGGTTGTTGTGGCCGTTGCCGTTGATGATCTCCAAATAGTACCTGCCTTTTGTAGCCCCTGCTAATCCTCAATTTCTCAATTTCTCTCGAAGTTCTCTGGATTCCACATCGCGCCCATTATTGCCTAATAGCTCCACCACCTTGGTTCTTTTTTTTTTTTTTTTGGCTTCCTATGGTAAGTTTCACCTTTTTCTTTTTCCACCTCATAAAATGCTTCGTAGTTCATGCCAGAAATCGCGCCTCAGCCTCTCCATCATGAGGCACTGGGGTCCTTTTTCTTCTTATTCTTCTTTTGACTCATAAAACAAAGGTTGATGTCTGCTGTTGCTGTTTGTTTCTTGATGGTTATTGGAACTTATCTGCAACCCATAAAAAGAATTCCTGTTTTTAATGGGAGCTAGTGATTGCAGTTCCTATTAGATCTCTTAAAAATGAATTTGTTTGGTTGATGGAATTAAGTTGGTCCGATGTAAATTTCCAACTTTCTAAAGTGTTTTCATTTTCGTATAATGGACGCCAATGACGTGTTTGATGGGGCTTCTTAGTTTTCTTAAATGGATTTTTGCCCGTCTGACCGTTTGATCTTAAACTGGGCAGGTCTCTCTTGGAAGAGGCATATATATACATGAAGCTTTGAGGAAAAGATTTTACTGCACCTACAACTCTGGCCGACAATCTAGAGACATTTTTGTCGGCCGGTGCAGGCGTTGCTTTTTCGTTTGCCGGTTTTCGATTTTTCTCGCTCTGGGTTCTGTGTCTTGTCCTGCGCCTTCCCACTGATTATGGCTAACTTTTGATTTGGGTCCAATGTGATTTCTAAACTCTCCGCCGTTCCTAATATTGCTGAACTATGAAATGATCAAGCAGAGATGTGAGCGACAATATAGATTGAACTGAGAAGATTTTGTGGTAAATTTAACCTCTGCAATGGCATGTACATGTTTCTCTGTTTTCATCGGGAAGAAGAATGCGAACAAGGTAAAAACTTCGAATTTTTGCGTCTTGTTTTGTATTGTGAGGTTGAATATACCTGAGGCATCGATTGATTTTAGCTTCATTTGGGTTACTTATTTCAGGAGGAAGAACAAGCTTCGAAAGGGAGACTTAAAAGTTTGCATCTCAAAATAGAGCAGCTACGAATATCATCAAAGACTGATGAGTTGAAGGCGTCAACCTTTGACGATAAAGAACCACGTGGGATCCAGAAAAATTCACGGAGCAATGTGAGGGTTATGAATCTTGATAGTCCTGTGCAGGATGAAGCAGAGGAAGCTTATGAAGGGGAAGATGAGCATGAAGATTCAACCTCAATCAAGAGGGAACTCTCTGACATGGATCTCCAAAGCCACGCAAATGAAGCCAATTCCAGCAAAGGAGGATTTGGTCCTAGAGATGATGAGATAAGTTTTCCCATTTTATATGGAACTGAAGCCAACAATCAATTCGAAGACAAGAATGATAAAGCGAGTCATAAGAGTATTGATATGACCCAAAGTGGACATGTCAGTGATCCTGGGGTTGGCAAGGCGGTCTTCTGGGCTTCTCCAAATCTCAAGCGCTCCTGCTCCGACCTGGAAAGAAGGGAAGTGTTTAGGAACTTGACTCGCCAATTGCCTTATTCTACCTCTCAGTCCTACGAGGATTTGCAGGGATTATCAGAAAACCAGATGGATTATCTTGAAAGCCCCAAGTCAGGAGTGACTCATTGCAGTGCCGACAAAGTTATGTTGAAAAAGCATTCATCAAGTCAAGTTCTCCCTTCCAGAAGTAGAAGACTGTGGTGGAAATTGTTCTTGTGGAGCCACAGGAATATACACAGACCTTGGTTGAGCAAATCAACGCAATTACTTCCTCCTTATGTTGCTGCTGCTTCAAACAGGCAATGTGGCTATTCTTCAGACATCCTCGAACCCAAACAAGTTAAGGCAGTGGGAAATGTGGAATCACCTGGATCATATACCGGTCAATCAAACATGTGGCCTCAAAACCAGTGGGTTGCCTTCTCAACAGAATCATCGCCCTTCACAAGGGTGGACGAGTGGGTGAGAGATCTAGAAACCCAAGAACCACTTCCACTGGATGGTGATGATGACAATGAGAGAGGCATCGTGCACCCTACATCTCCTGACACTGGGAGATCAATGGCCAGAAGCACAGCTCAACATCCAGGTGCCAATCTTTCAAAGGAGATTTTGTTCGCTAATAGCATCGTCCAGTCTCTGAATCCAGCCTCATCTGCAGCTCACATTGCGGGTGTTGGTTTGACGGCCATTCCTGCTATCTCACATTTCTCCAGTCTCCGCAGTGTCAATTTGTCCAATAATTTCATAGGTATAACCTCAGCAACAGAAATAACTTTTCAAATAACAGCAATAAATAGCTGCATGACTGATTGACTCAGTTCAATTCATCTATTTGCAGTTCACATCACGCCAGGATTGCTCCCAAAGGGTCTTCACACTCTTAATTTGTCAAGGAACAAGATCAGTACAATTGAGGGACTCAGAGAATTAACACGTTTGCGAGTACTTGATCTCAGTTACAATCGCATCTCAAGAATCGGACAAGGTTAATTTCTTTTTCTGCTGAGGTTTATACTCAATGGTGGCCTGTTTCTCATTTTAATTCACCTTGCAACTTATTCTCCGGTATGTTTCCAGGGTTATCGAATTGTACACTCATCAAAGAGTTATACCTAGCGGGGAACAAGATAAGCGACTTTGAGGGCCTCCACAGGCTACTGAAATTAACTGTTCTGGATATGAGCTTCAACAAGATCACAACAACAAAATCGTTAGGCCAGCTTGTTGCTAACTTTAACTCGCTGCAGGCTCTGAATCTTCTGGGAAATCCAATTCAGAGCAATATCAGCGAGGAGCAGCTGAGGAAAGCAGTGTGTGGTCTTCTTCCAAAGCTAGTATACCTGAACAAGCAATCCATCAAACCTCAGAGGGCACGAGAAATACTCACAGACAGTGTGGCCAAAGCTGCACTTGGGAACAGCAGTGGAAGCTCCCGCAGAAGAGCACTCAAGAGAGGTGGGCAAGGAGGATCGCTCTCCTCCTCCAGAAACAGCGCTAGCGTTGTTCAGAGAAGTAGGAACAAGTCAAGGAGCAGAACTCCAAGTATTCAGGTGCCTGCAAGAGGAACAATTCGTTAGAGTACTAAATTCTCTTATAGCTTGGCTGTTTATCATGCATGTTTCCAGGTCCTGACCATAAAGTGCAGCCGCAGGGCGCGGCAATCTTCAATGTTTAAGTTAACCTTTTGGGATTGGCTTTGTTTCATGTTTTTCCAAACAGAACACTTGAGCTCTAAGTGGGCGTTGAAAGTCTCCTTTGTTTGTTAATAATGGATGCAATGTGGTCTTTGAAGTCTACAACATTCATTGGTGGAAGTTTTTTTCGATGTCACCCGGCTTTTTCGCAAACTCTGCCAACGTTATATAGTAAACAATTTGACAGTGCCAGACATTCAGACCATCTCAGTTTATCCTCTGTGCTGCGGCTATCATTTTAAACCCTTTGTGAATCCCAAGTCACCGTATAAGTTTTTAGAGGCGTTATGAATTTTGGCTGAGAAACTACGAGTTGACACGGAGACGGCTCTTGGCTTAATGCAGCTATTCGTCAGGTCACCTTTGTTGTGGCAAGTCATTGCACTCGAGTTGCGAATGCTACTCAGTGAAATCTCAGCAGAAGAAAAAAAATGTTTTATAAGACGCAATTTTGAATTATAACAGCAAGTCCACCTGATGATAATTGATTTGATGACTTCTTATGTATAACGGTTAAACGGATTTCCCGGACAAAACCACATCATGAAACAAGAGTTATAAGGCAAAAGTAGACCGAAAATACGTGGAGCAAAACTTGTGTCGGAAAACTACCGGATTTGAACCAGCGATCTATGGACGTCTAGGCGGCGTTTCTAATGCTTCAATCGGAGGCAGTCATATTCCGAATCTTATTGGCCAATTCAGTTGCTCATGCTAGCCATATGCCCAAATCTCTTGACTCATCTTTCTTGTGTTTTTTACCATACTAGGCTCATTCATTGCCTCACAATCAAATGCGGGCTCTGTTTTAATCATTTGACAGTCGTTATATTAATATCATTGCATTCAGTGAGTTTCAAAAGTAATATTTACAGTTGCATATTCAAATGGTAGAAGATTGCGTTTTTTTAAAGGAAAAAACAAAGCATACTCGGAATGACTAATCGTGTTTTGAATGGTAGTTTCTATTTTGGATAATGCTTTGGGAGAGTATAATTATCTTTACAATGTTTCTTCGCTTTTGTTCAGGTTTCATATGAGAGGTTTCAAATTTCATTCATTCCCATAGAAGAAAAATTATTTATTACCTTCATCAAATAATTTTTTGAGAACATGAAAATATGTTAATTATCAGAGAAATTGCCTTCCGTTAAAGATCTATAATTTTTATGCTTACGATTAAAATGGTGATTGAAAGGGATCGATCCTCTTCCTATAATTTTAGCTTTTACCCCCGCATGAAGAGAAAGCTACTATGCTTTTGAAGCATGAATGGAAAGTTACAGTGATATTCTTATAATACAAGACTTGAATTTTAAACATCACAAATTACTCAAAGCCAATACTGTCCAGAAACGACACTTATTTGTAAATTAAAAGAAAGATAAATATAGATGTCGCTCAACAAACATGTAATTGAGGTAAAATGCCACATTACATTATAAATGACTACAAAATACAACTCGCTCATTTTAGAGCAGTTGTTGAATCCAATTTTCAGCGTCAATATGTGCAGCATTGCAAAATTGCAGTGAAATACTATAAATTCACATTATAATTCATAATTTATAAACATTGACAAATTTGTCAAGTACACATTTGTCCAGCTTTTACATGGACAGCAGATAGCCTGTAAGATGAAAGCAGGAAAAGTAAACAATATAGGGGGGATTGATTGGCTGAGAATTTTATACACTACAGCAAACATCAATATCTTATTCTATGCTTTCACAATCTTAATGATGTGGCAGTGTTAACTGTAATCAGACATCACGGGAAAAAATAGATATACCGGTATACTTCCTCATCTCCTCTGGGACTTCGCTTGGTAATTACATGGCCTTAAACATAGGACTTGTGATTGCATATTTGACCAAGATTCACTCTTTCCTCTATCCTGTCCTATCACTTTCTGTTCAAAATTTTCCACCCCCACTTTCTGTGGCGGAGCTTTATGACAATAAATGAACATGATGGAAATGAATATGAATAGAATCAATTAATTATTTTGACTGTCTTAAAGAAAGGTTTCTGACAGATTAGGAGTAGATGATCGTTGTCACTCTCTAGTTCTACAACTCTGGCATCCCACTTCAGGCGTGTTGCTAGAGCTCTAGCTGACTCTATCAAAGGAACTGTATCCCCAAGTATGATCCAACCCTGCACACACAATCAAGTCAGCAAATTAAAAACCTTCCCCGAGGAGCCTTCAACGAGACAGCTACAACAAACAGGCAACTAGCGGATTTTCAGTATGTGAATTCAAATCAAATTCACCGTATCAAACATACAAATCAAATTCAACTCAGACAACACTGAAGGGCTGCAAATGTATTAACATGATTCTATTTGTAAAGGCATTCAAAGATACATTAGTGGACTGCAGAATAAGTAACTAAATGTTTCAAGTAATCTTAATAGTTTGGAAAACGACCCCATAAGGATATAAAGGAGATTTCATATATTACTGATAAAAAAGAGTTCAATTCAACTTGTTATCCTATTCACAAATGAAAGCATTTCGAGTGTCATAAGTTAATAAATACCATCAGGGCCATGTTAACAGCCCTGTAGTGGACTGCCAGCAATGATAATCGGTATTCCATAAAAATGGTAGAGAACTGCACTTTTCACAAGCCATGAACAATGTAGCTCCTTTTGAGCTCTGTACAAATGAACAAGTTCACTCTGATTCAGAAATAGCACAAAAGCATTGGAAAAAAAGGAAGCTGAACAAGTCTGATTCAAAAAAACAAAGTATTATGCTAATGGAGGTGAATTCAGACTTGTAACAGTAAGTTAATATGCAGCAGCTTAAAATAGTACAAGATTTTCCGCTCAAATCCAGGCCACAATGTTTAGTAATAGTACAAAGATTTCATTATGGGCTTGAGGCAAATACCAAGGGAGAGATTTTTTTATTATTATTATTATTTTGGTGGTGGGGGGGAGGGGGGGGGGTGGCGGGGTTGTTAAGCTTACAACAAGACGATCCTAAATTCCAACACTAAGTGTCGCGTAAATTTTTGTGCTAATAAAAGAACAAATCCTGAACAATTGCTGTTCGAGGTCTATGGACATATCGATTTCTTCATACATAAAAAGGAAAAGCTCGGAGTATTCAATTTACACACCTCTGGACGAAGTAACCTATCAATTTCAGTGAACAGATCAAGCATGGTGCATCTACCAAGCTGAGAATTTTGAAGTGACAGAAGTCCTGATGCATGCACCAAGTCATAGGTTCTAGGATATGTTGGAAAAGCCTCACACCTAAAAGCAAAAATAGAACAGAATTGTAAGAAAACTAAAATGGACATGATATAATGATAATAGAAACGGAAGAAGGAAGTCCTGATGCATGCACCAAGTCATAGGAAGAAGGAAGTAATGGATTTGCATGTGGCAATCATATTCAACCACAAGAAATTTATTGTCGGAAACTGCGATAGCATAATAAAATACAAGATACAAAGGAGAAAGGAATACCAATCGTGCAAAACACCAACAAAACCCCTGTCCTGGATCAAGGGAAGGTAGTTTGGTCCACTGGTTGGGACCACATTCATGACCCACACGGACTTTCCAGCTTCCAGTAGTGCCGAATTAAAACCTCCAAAATGAGCATTCATGTCTAATACATTTCTGAGCATGTTGTAAGGTGGTGAAGGATCCTCTTCACCAGGCCTCTTTGGATGATCAGAGAATATTAAAGGTGAAAGGAGAGACCAGTAATTACGGATTACTGTTCTCCAGGTTTCCGATTCCTCAGCAAATTCTTCAGGCTGCAGCCCTAACACATAAATATAAGCTTGATAAGATAACAAGTGGCCAGGAGATTCCATTCAGTGAAATATTTTTTTCTTTTTGCACCAGAATTCAGTGAAAGAGTTAAAAGCAAATCCTTCCATTAAAGATCTATAACTTTAGAAAAACATTAGTAAATAACAATTACCATAAGTAGCAAGCTCTTTATTGTTCAAGTTAGCCCGAGAAGGCCAGGTTGCCCTCTCATCAATAGAAATCCAACGACTACTATGTGTTCCTCCAATGCAGTTTTGCAGTTCTCGATAATATGGAGACTCCACATCATACCACTTACCACACAAAGGAGGGCCTGCACCAGAATTTCTGAAAGTGCCAGAAAAGGGATGCTAAAAATCAGAACCATTTCATAATTCTTAATACAGCATGATTGCATATATTGGTAGAGATTCAATTTTTTAAAAATATGTTTCCTCAGAAAGTACAATCTGAATGTAGTTTTCACCAACATGTCACAAGTTCACATCAGCTTTACCTTGAATTGTAGCAATTCCTTTTACTAGTTTTTTTCCATATGACAGTTTCATCTTGTTGAGACAACATTTCCCAACAAATGTTTTCCGTGAAATCATGGACAAACTTCCACCGCTTCTGATTCTCTTTGCTACGGGCATTTGAAAGTGGTGATGTCCAGACAAAGTAGCCACCCGGTTTTAGAAGTCTATCGGCTTCAATCAAGAGAGTACCATCTTCGAAAAGTAATAAGAATGTAAGATTAGAAATACTGATTGAAGTCCAATAATCACGCTAACAGTTAGAAGGAATAAGGATATAACTGGCTGTTAGAAAGTAGCCTTCACACATAGTTCAAAGGAAGACTTTGAAAAGTTACATACGGTTTGGCCGATGTAATAAAATTTACTAACCTCAGTAATTTTCACAAAATGAACACCTGGCTACTCAGAACACAGAGAGAAAAATAGAAACTAAAATTTTTCAATATTTAGCTTCTCATTGGTAGCAAGAGCATTACCAAGCTACTCGAAATTCAAAGTCTGCTGGAAAGACTAAATTTATTAACTTTAGGCAACTTCCTGTAATTAAGAACTAATTTTGGAGGTTTTCTCAAAGGTATAAGTCATATAATTTTTTCTTAAGAAAAACATATGTATTTGAGCATGTAGATTTACACAAATACAAATGAGGGATTCATGATGTCACTGCATCATAAATGATCGTCCCTGATAAACGAAGTATGGTACAAATGATATAGCCTTTATTGACCAAAGGTAAATGGTTAGAATAACACTTTTAATTGAACTCAGAAAGATCCAGGCATTGGAAAAAAGACTGCACGACCAGAGATATAGCATACTATCAGTACTTTTCCTTGGTCTCAGAACTCTGTTTAAAGGTCTAAGCTCAACCATTAAAAAATACATCAGCATGATCAGAGAGATAGACAGCCCTCAATTCAGCAAACAAGGTAAATTGGTATCAAGTATAGACAAGTATCCCCAAAATACTAAGAATTGACATTTGCAATAATTAATATTTCAGTTTTCATGTTATGACAACTAATTTCTCTTTCAGTGACACTTGTTACGTAAGACCTACATTACAACAAAATACTCCCCCTGGTCCATATTATATTATATGTTACATTTCTAGAAGGTTTCTATGCTCCTAAATTAAAGTAATTTATAATAGATACCAGAGGGAGTATAAGCTTTTGCTGAATCAATGCAAAATACCATCCACACATGCTTACTACAAAATTTAGCATGAGATTGAATTCTGAAAGGTACCTTTCTGGTCCCAATCAATCCCACATCTAGCACAATGCAGCATATCGAATGAGAGAGATGGATATGGCAACTGTTTTGAAGTGAAAGAAGCAATCATAGCTGGCAGACCCCTCTCAAGCGTGAGCTGAACTTGGCTGCCAGAAGGCTCATAGTCAGCAATGCACATAGTCAAGAGATGACTGTTAAAGAGGTGTGCTCCAAAGCTACCATAGCCACAACCGATGTCTAGTATGGTTCGAACCTGTGAATTACAGAATGCCATGTTCAATTAAAGTTGAACTGTAAAGACTCAATTAAGTTTCAGAGCTTCCAATTATGCAATACATTACAAATCCATCCAAGTTGAGGTTACATGAAATTTTACGCACAAAAAATCACCAATAAGATGTTTGACAATATAAAAAATTAGGGTAATCATGTGCAACAGACCAACAGATTCTAAACAACGCAATGGTATAAAAAATTAATTTGCTGATTCCATGGGATTGTCTGGAAGCTTTGCAATGTATCCACCACTTTGAAACAATCTGCTCTAGAACAATCTACATGTTTGGAATAGTTCATAGGTATAAAAGCCAATACATGCCCATAATCATTTGGCACAAGTCATATATAATTTTGCTGAAATCACAAATTAGATGATTAATATCTATTTTTTGATACCTGTACCAAATAAGGAAAGCTTAAGCTTGCCCACATACTTTGACAGAATATAAAAGTAACATACACTAAATTTGTAAATAAGCATAATGGATGAGGAGACCACAGGAAATACAACAATTACAAGCCTTATCCCACTAGGCGAAGACCACAAGAAATGAGGCAAAATAAAATTATATGCGATTTTATTAGAAAATATAATTTTACCCCAGCTTGAATGAAGTTAGACTCATTTCTGAGACCAATCATTTCTGCAATTTGATGTGAATAGTCTTCAACACCATCAAACATTAGAGAGGCTGAACGAAATGAAATTTGTTCTTCATCCAGCATCATCATTCTATAACCATGTGAAAGAAAAGGCAGCATTAAAATAAAAAGATGACTGAAATTAAAATAATAAGTAAGGAGACATATCTAACTTACCTCTTGGTCAAGCTTCCAGAAGAAAGAACCTCCTGGGCAGTGATTTTGACATTTGCAACCCAGATAACATCTCTTCCTGTTGGCCACTGAAGAGGGATTTTGTACTTTGCAGGAGGAAGTATCAAACAGTTTTGCTTGAGCTCATGCTCACATTGCCTATCAAGCTCATTGACGTCAGAATAACCCAAAGCTACATTCTTAGAAACATTAAAGCAGGGAACATGGTTTTCAAATTCTTGAGAACAAAATTCTATTTCTTTAAATTTTGAGGTGCCACTGGAAAACTCCCCAATATCCAACAGGTCTAATACAAGTTTCTCTTGCAGTCTTCTATAACCATGGTATATGTGACCTCTTGATGAACTTGAAATCAAGATCGTCCACCAAAAAGATCCAGTAAGGGCAAGAACAATGATGAATAGCAGGCTGGATTTCAAGAGAAGCATGGTCAATTTAAATCGACTTCTTGGAGTGCCAGCAATGAAGCTATCCGCAAAACAATTCTCAGAGTTACCATATTTTGATTGAGAATTATCTGCTAAAAATAACCTTAAAGGCAGCCTCAGGGCTAAAGGGCTGTGAATGTGATCTGATGAAGCTCTTCTATCCGAATCTTCCTTTTCTGCTTTATCTCTGGATTGAGAATTCCGCAGCTCATGACTGCTGTCAGGGATCCGAATACCAGATACACCTCGTTGCAGAGGCCTGGACATTCTACGTCCTGGAATGTTATACTTGCACGAAGAAGTTGATGTCTAGCTGAGAGTAGTTTGTGAATATACTGACAAACCAATGAAGGTTTGTTATTTCAACGCCATCCGGATTTGAGGGGGTAAGTCATTGGGAGACACCTCCTCCAGTTAAGCAATTGGAAACCTATGCAAATAAAGATACCCTGTAAAACTATCAAACTTCGCACCAAAAAAATTCAATTCCTGAGAGACATTCAAATAAAAGTATAAGTGAAGAGAGGCAAGTTTAAAGACAAAGAATAGGCAAAGCGATGGTGCGGCCATAGCACCAACTACATGGGAATGATGAATACTTAGAGCATTAATTCAGCGCATCCAGATCCATCTCAATCCCAATCTTGAAATGGATACGATGAAGTTAAGTAGATTGATTGGTAGGCAGCATGGTAGTAAAATTCCTCAGACTTAAAGAGAGTTAGAAAGCGCGTTCCATTCAATACTAAGATGTCATGAAAACCGAAAAGGAAAAAAAGAAAAAGCATTTAGATCAATCCACCAGCTGACACAAGATAATAAAACATTATTTGAAGACATCAGATCAAATCCAGTGAATAAAAGAAGCAGGGAGGGAGCAGCAGAAGAGGCAAAGACTAGTACCTCCTCCTCCTCCTTACAGGGGGCGCTTAAAGAAGCAGGAGACTGAAACTAATGCCGAAGAGGATAGCAGGAATTAACGAGTGAATTGGCAATGCTCGCTGGGGCACGGTCACACTAAGGATTATAAACACGTTCCAGCATTCCTTAGCTCGATTTGGTATATATACTCCTCCCTCTCTCGCCCACTCTCTTCCTCTCCCGGCACACCCTCGCACCGTCGGATGGTTGCTGCCTCGCAAAGAAAAATGGAGAGAGATGCCACCGTCTCGACAGAACTACAAGATTTTGTGCTGATCCGATCGTAGGAGGGAGAGAGAGTAACAACCCTCAGATGCCCAAAAATATTAATTTAGGGGTGTTAAAAAAGAAGAAACCCGGGGAGAGGGGACAGAGCTCGTGAAACGAATTGACTTTAATCTTACAAGGGCGTGAACATTAATAAGGAAAATACTACTGCTCCTCGTACTATTTAAAGATTCGCATAAATTGTTAGAAATGTATTGAACACTGAAAACTACTACAATTCCTATAAACTTGGAATATTTCTGAAATGAAAAAAAAAAATATTTCAATAAGGAGTAATAATGATTTTAAATATTTAAGTACTAACTTTGGTATCTTACAATGAATTTTATTTTTAATGCAGATTTTCAGACGCATTTTTTAAATTAATGAAAGCCTTCGTAAAATCAGTAAATTAATGAAAGTGGTATTATAAAAAGGATCTGGCGGTAGGAAGGAGGCGGGTATGCTTATAATAAGAGGGAACGCGCTTAACTGCACTGACAGTTCGAACCCCACTGTAATTAATTAATGAGATCAGATCACTTTCACCTAGTATGGCAGGTGAGATTAAAGTAGTATTGTAATTGATGGGATGAATATGATTTAAAGATGATGAAGGATAATGAGAAAAAAATAAGGAGAGAAACTCAACCCAACCCAGTATGCCAGATGAACAAAGGAACACGCTTAGGAAGCTCCTTGAGAAGCACACATACAGTATCAGCAGCACACAAACGACAATTCAATTCATCCTCGACAGGCAAAAGTTGCCCACTCATCATCATATCACATCCTTTCGAACAAGTCTGTCCCAATGAAAAAATGCCACTTGACCCATGATATTTAAGTGGCTCTCTTTATTTTCTTCTATGCTTCAAGTTTAAGGCTCCAGCTTGGCCAACAAAAAATAATTTAAGGTGCATAAAAAAATGTCTCGAGAAGAATCATAGTGTACGTGGGAAGTTGAGGGGAACACTAAGAAAAGGTCTAGAGGTCAATTTTCTCGAAAAGTACTAATTTACAGCCGATTTTGTCATGGCAATTTTTTAAGGGTCATTTTATTCTATAAGTATCAAAATCGGCATAATTTTCTTCTGACCATGATCTCAGTTAAGTTTGACCGTTAATTTACTAAATATGTTAAGTTGATAGTTCATATATCATTCGAGTGTTGTTCACATCGTTTTGTTAAGATAAAAATTTGTCTCAAAAGTTTTCGTTCAAGAGTAATGCTGCCCTGCAAGTTTACAAATCATAGCAATATCTCTCTGACAACTATTTAGGTTATCTTTGACTATTAGTTTACCGAATATGTCAAGCTAGCAACGTGAGCAATAATATTGACGAAAAAAAAGATACATATGGAGGATGAGCTCGCATTAGGCAAGGATTATTAAAGAAAAATATTCAATCACTGGACGCATAAACACACTAAAAAAATTTGTCAAGCGCACCAGGCCATCAAAATTCTTTGCCACCATACCCCAACAATGTTTTTAGATGTTTTTGCTTATTTGATTGTCTTTGATTCTTCATATGAGATGTATTTTCTTTCATCAACCTATTTTAAAGTTTAACTTTGAAAAAAAAATGAAGTAAATGATATGTAGCCTTACTAAATAAGTATATTTAGACAACTCACAAGTAAGCTTAACTTAGATAACAAAGGTGAAATTGCTACAGCTTATAAGGTTTTAAGGCAACATTATATTGCTTCTTAAGAAAAACTTTCAAGACAAATTTGTATTTAAACCCAAAATAATTTGGTGTAGATGATACGTAAAGTATTAACTCAACATATTTGATGTTTAACTTGAGATAATGGTCATGATAAAATTAATCCAAATTTGATATTTTTGAAGCAAAATTACTTCCCAAAATACTTACAAGGTATAATTATTGACCTTTAACCCATAAAAAATGGTAGATCCAACGAAAGAACACCGAGATGCTTAAAAAATTAGCCGATCCCGATTTGTTGTCTTGGGTTTTTATTATTTTTTCTCGAGAGAGCATTTCAGTGAAGTCTAAGAAAGAAAATGAGAGCTCCGTTGTTTCCTTGATTGTGTTGCAAATCTGAGTTGAAGCTGTAATGGCGGACAGTGACCCATATCATATTTTATTAATGGTTCGTGCAGTGCCGGCCTGAATTTGCTCTCCACATACGTCCATAACTGAGATTCTATTTCTGGATAAACAAAAATAAAGCTGCTGCCTCAAGAAGAACGTGATCAGGCGAGGCAAGAGCTTTCCGGCGTGATTTCAGCCCTATGCATGTGGGTAATTAAATTTAAGTTTAGGTTTAGTTACAGGCTTAGTTTCTAGTAGTATTTATTATTATAAAAAAGGTAAAATTGGATTGGTATTATTCCTATAAATAAAGAGGAACACGGCACCCGGGAAATTTGCAGAAATAAACAAAAAAAAAAATGAAAATAGACCATTGTGCAAACAATTTTCAGAAGTAACCTAGTTGGTGACTCCACGTCAGCGGGGGCCACAAGCGCCACTTATGACATGCCAACGTGGCACGCCACATAAGTGGCGCCACTTTTGCAAAAGTTTTTTTTTAATATTCAAAATTATATATTATTATATTTAATATAATATATATTATATTTTACATAATATATATTATTTTAATTATTTTATTTTTTATTTTTAATTATTATAATTATAATTATATATTTAAAAAATTTTATAAAATATTCCTTTTAAAATGATGTTCTATTTTCGAAAAAATTTTCTGAATGGGGCGCTGCCCCTTGACCCCGCCGGCTAACCGGCTAGCGGGACCACTGTAGGGTTCCGGCTAATTCTTCATAACGCGAGAAATAAAATCATAATATATTATATATGCATTATATATGTATTATATAATATATATTTTTTTCAAGAAAAAAAATATGATATATTATATAATGCATATATATTTCTTGAAATTAAAATATATATAATTTTTTTTCAAGAAATATTATTTTTTTTCAAGAAATATATATGCATTATATAATATATTATATAATATAATATATTTCATAAAATTTTTGAAATATATAATTATAATAATTAAAAATAAAAATAAAATAATTAAAATAATATATATTATGTAAACTATAATATATATTATATAAAATTATATATTATTATATTTAATATATATTAAATATAATAATATATAATTTTAAAAATTTTAAAAAAACTTTTGTAAAAGTGGCGCCACTTATGTGGCACGCCACAAGTGGCGCCCTACGTGGAAGCACCACTTTGCAAGTGGTGCCACGCCACGTAGGGCCATTAACTAGGTTACTTTTGAAAATTATTTATACAGTAGCCTATTTTCGTAATTTTTTTTTTGGGTTTATTTCTGCAAATTTCCGCACGGCACAGCCCACACCCCTAATATGGCAGTAACTCCTTGGATGGTATCAGAAACATCTCCGAATCTGAGTTTTAATTTTGGTGATGGGCATGTTAGATTTCTGAAAATCATGTACGTGTTGCAAGGAAATATCAAGTACCAAACCGTTCAAGGGTTAGAATGATGGAGTTAATTCAACAATAAAGTAGATTAAATGTACCGGAAATAATAAAGTAGGAGAAGGTCAAGAACTTAAGCATATCTTGTACGATGATAATTAAGGATACTGTTCAAGTAATGTCAATCCATTTTGTTTGCGTTTCTTTTTTTTTTTTCTTGATAAAAAAATTTTAGGAGAGAAACCAGGTTCACTCGCAAATCAAGGGCAAAGCGTTATAACTTTACTCTTTAGGGCATACAGGATTAAGAATACATACGTCTCTATCTCAACCTGTATTTCCACAAATTCACATCACCTAAGATGTCTTTCCAAGCGCTTTAACCAACTCTATGATCGAACCGTCTCTCTTTTAAAGAGAATGTTTGACACTTTTGCTAGTTAAGTCTAAGGACAAGGTTTTGTTTTTTTTTTTTGGTTTCTTGTTATATGTTATGTTTTATACACATGGAAGTGGTTGGTGGTGATGTCATCCGCTTCCCTCCTTCGCCGGATACAAAAGGAGGCTGGTAACTTAGATGTTAAAAAGTAAAAAAGGCGGGAGCGGCGGGCATCAAATAGAACCATATTACTATTATTATAATTACCATTAATTACACGCAAGTTTTAATGCAATGTACCACGCTGAATATAGAAAATATCAAAATATATTTATTATTTATGGTACCTCTTTGTATTTGTGTTTATTCCTACTTTCCTTGTACATTAATTAAAATTAAAATTGATAAAAAATTCACGGACGGAAAATGCCGTATTCCCCTTCCGTTTCGTAAAAGCGGTTGTGCGCTGGCACTGCAATGGATGACCAGTCTGGCCAAGAAAAAACTTCCACCATCAGGAAACAAATTTTTTTTTTGGGGGGGGGGGGGGTGGATTATTCATCGTTTTTTCCATGGGCCCCACCGTAGAGCCGCGTTTTGCTGTGTCGGTGGACCAAAAGCAGGGGCGTGTCTCCACCACTCTCTGTTTTTTTTTTAAGTCGTAATCTATGGTCAATTTTACCCGGGAAATTAAAGGGAGGTGAAAGTGTAATAACGCCCCCTATTTTTTTTTCTATTAATTACATTTACAATTACAATTATATGCCATGATTACTTAGAAAAATGTCCCAACTTTGGCAAACTACCAGCCCTCGTCCTTTCATTTTGTTTTGAGTGATTCATCATCCCAATTTTCACATGGGATATGGGCAAGAAAATGGAAAACGCCAGACCAGGAAAAAGCGACTGTCAAACAGACGGGCCAGCCCCTTTTTTGCGTGTACTTGACTGCTCATGTTAAGTAATATATTTTGTCCCATAACGCAGAGGTTGAGTTCATTCATGAAATCTTAAGGACGTTTGTTTGATCCATTTGTCGGCTAGCTTATTTCAGTTAGGCTTAGACGCTTGAAACTTGCGTTATGCAGTTTATGGGCCTAATAAGAAAACTTCAATTAAATAATTGAAGCTACAGTATTAGTAAACAAACAAATAGACATTATGTTAGAGCAAAAAAGGCATAAGGCAAAAATGTACTTTTCTTGGGTTGCCAAAGTGTACCATACAATAGGCAAAGCGTGGGGTGAATCCTGATGACTTGATCCAATCTGACTATCCAGTGTTATACTTGTACTTTAATCAGTTCAGTGAATAATCTGTCATCGTTGAATTGAACGCTCTTCAAATTTGACCCGTCTCGAGTAAAAAATAGGGAAGGTCAAAGCTTTCGATCGTGAGTTTAGAATTCCAGCATCTTCATTTTTCAAAGGGTCAATGTTTAAGCCTTCACTGGTTAAAGTTTAGCTTTGTATAGATCCACCTCATCTCCGGATCCCATGTCCTGCTCACTTACTTTATTTTTAATAAAGTGAACGGTGCGGGGAAAATGATCGGTGGGACTCCTACCGAGTGACGGGCCCAGCAAGATGCCAAGGTAGAAGGAGAAGGGTAGTTTGACAAAGGAACACAAACTTAGCTTATTCAATACTATTATATTCTGGCTGACTTTTAACATTTTCTCAACTGATTGGTTCTTATGGTTAATTATTATTTTTTTTAAAAAAAGGATGGATTCTCTGGGGCCCAGCTTATGGATTTTTTTTGAAAAAAGGATACAATAAATAATTATTTTATATTTTTTATAGCAGTAACTTATAAAAAAAAAAACAATATCCGGCGTTTGGTCTTGGAGGGCAACAATAAGGCATACACATGGGAAGGTGGGAGTGGCAGGACCAAGGATGAAGAATAAAGTCAATATGTCATTCTCAGACTTAATTTCCGCCAATACTGAAGCACCCTTGAATTCTAATTCAATACATACATATGCACGTACGTGATTAATTACTTCACAAGTTAAGGGTCAAGACTTAGATGACTTGGCAGAGATTTTTCAAACGAGAAACTCTGGAATACAACGAGGAAGGCAAAGTTCAGCTGTAAAAACAAGGCTCAAATGATCTTAATTAATTATGAAATGCTTTATATATAAGCGAAGAATCCCTTCCATACTGAAAGTAGCAATATACAAGTGAAGTTTTATTTCACGTTGAAATAAACGCGTTAGCTTTGTGCTGTTGGTAGGCATCCATTTTGGTTCAAAGTGAGTGGGAATAGACAAACAGATTCGTATGTTATTTTGTTTGTCAGCAAGATTCATGATTGCTGAGGAGCATGGGGCCCCCTCTACTCCATGTGCCGTGCTTATTAAGGTCGGTCCTTTCATAATTAGTGGGATTCTCAACTGATAAACTCACTGCATCAGCGTAGGGAACTGCTAATTTAACGCAAGTTATACTAACGATTGGAGTGATCGAGCGATAGAGTTGGAGACGGGCAACATATTGCAGGATAGTGAAGGCTGTACTCAATCATTCAGGAAAGCATATGAATGGGGATTAGGCATCGATCTGCAACACATCACATGATAACACGACGTCACGAGAATGGGTTTTAATAAATGCAGCAGCTTCATCCACAAGTGTGGTGTGTGTAATCAAATAATAGCTAGTAGCAAGCTTCAACTCCACTACTTCCTGCACGTTCTGCCCCTACTTCCCTTCACTTTTATCCTTAAAAGGCTAAGAATCCCATGGGACTCGTTAAACACGCCATGGATCCTTTGATATACATCCACCTATTTTTAACGATCCTTAAAAAACCTCACCACATGTTCAAATTCATTAATGTCCATTTTGTTGGGTGTCCAATACCCACCACCTTATTTACAAATCTCATCAATCACTTAATTAAATTTGTTGCTGATATATATATATATAATCTACCTTCGTCAAATATCCTTGTTAGCGCTGATGCAGTTGCTCAAAAAAGACCAAGCTAGGGTAGGGTGTGTGTGTGTTAATTATAATCTCCCTTCGTGAAATGTCCTTGTTAGGGTCGATGCAGTTGCAAAAAAACGCCCAAGCTAAGGTAGAGGGGGTGATGGCCCTCTGAAAGCGAGAAACTGAATTGGACAGCTCTACGTATCAAAATGGAAAAACCAAAAATACATTGGGGTGAGAGAGGCTCGAACTCTCGACCTCAGGATCACTCTAAGCTATGAGACCTACGCGCTAGCCAACTGCGCCACCACCCCATGTTGTTATTGTGTTGAGAGAATTATATATAAATAAATAATTAGGAGTTGGGTACTGCACTCAATAAATAATGGATTCTACTCGTGAAACTTTTGCAGCAAATATGTAAATTTTTAGAATAATTTTATCTTATATACTTAAATGATGTTTGAAAATTTAACCATTTTTTATTTTTACCCATATTAATTATATAATATAGTATTGCTTTTATTATTTCTTACACCTCTCTGTTCTCTGCTAATTCTTTCACATTCACTCTCTCTCTCTCTCCTTGTAAATAAGAGTATTTCTAGAAAATAAAATAAAATATTTTACATACTTATTATTACTGTATTTAAGGATTAATATGCAACAATATACATATGATTTTCTCAAAAGTGTACCCAATATTAAGTTTTTTTTCACGAAAAAAGTGACTACGTGGTTTCAAAAGGAGAGAAAATATACATTGACCGTTAGTTTGATTTTTATTTTTTATTTTTTGTATTTTTAATATTGATAGAGACAATGACTTAACTAAATTTCATTCTAGCTGGTAGAGGAGAACTAGAGAAAATTACAGAAAAGGGCCTAAAGAGTTTTGAAAATTTCAAAAAAGCGGCAATAATAGCGAAGAGGTGAAAATGAGTGGTCTGATGGTAAGTTTGAGATTGAGAGAGGGAAAGGGAATTTGAGAGAGAAGGGCTACACTGTAATTTTCTCCAGTTTTTTATTTTCAGATGGGATGAAATTTAGTTGAATTATTGTTCATATCAACCTTAAAAAGACAAAAAAGTTAAATTAACAGTCAATGAGTATTTTTGTTTCACTTTTGTAACCCTATAGCCACTCTTACTTAAAAAAACTCTTGGTATTGGGCACACTTTTAGAAAAACTATATGTCTATTTTTGCACTTTAACCCTATATTTAACCATTGTCTTTATCTATATAATTCAATTATCCATATCTTATGTATAAAATCTAAGGAATAAGTAGTTATTTATTTATTTTCGCTAAACATATATAGGTATCCTCATATTGGAAGAAATCATATTTGAGGTTTTTTTAGCGCTAAATGTACCATCTTTTCCAACAAATATTTAAATTTTATTTCCTTACGTTGTGAGAGACCAACCCTCCCGCTGGACCCAACCCAAAGATAGGAGGAAGTAGTTATTATTAGCCGCGGGTATAGACCGTAGACGTACATAAATGATCAATAAGTTCAAAGCCCGGACGACAAAACAGGGGAGTTTGTGGGGCTGAAAGCCCAGATATTATCGTACTGACACGACCGGATCGATCCTCCAAGAAAACTACCAGTATTTCTTCGGGCAACCTATCTCCTGAAAGACTGAAACTACTTCTTCAGTTCCGGGACTCTCATGAAGCTATGCATTTATTGGGTCTTCGTTGACACGGAGGCCGGAGCTTCGGACACAATTTTGGAGGGGCCGTCGTTTAAATAGTGTTTGGAAATAGAGCGTAATTTGTGACCGTAACGAGCGCCTCCTGAAACTTCAAAACTAGTCTGCCCTTTTTCAACTACAAATCTCTGTTTTCCTTTTTGCGCCGCCGTACGAAGCCAGGCAGGGGAAAAAAAAAGATGCTCTCTCTGAATGTTATTCCCTCACCCTCTGTCACTATCGTCAAATCCAACCACCAACCTGCCGTAAATGCATTTTCGCTTTTCCATCCAAATCCTCCCAGTAGGGTTCACAGCCATAAGAACCTCCACTGCTTCAGAATCACTTCTCGGCTTCATGAAGCTGGTTCCAGAAGTTCCGTCTCGGCCGAGTTCCATGGCTTCCCAGGGGGGATTCCTCTGCGGCCCACATCTCAGATCCAAGATTCAATCACTAATTTAATCCTGGTGAATAAACCCTTCGCTAAATCGTCAGGCTTTTCTGCCAAATCCAGATTCCAAATCGTTAAAGCAGCATCTGATGATAACCCTGAAGGAGAAAGTGCAGCTCCGAATCCAAAGGCCAAGTCCTTAAAACTTGCTCTTGTTTTTGGGTTTTGGTACTTCCAAAACATTGTCTTCAATATTTACAATAAGAAAGCGTTGAACATTTTCCCATTCCCATGGCTTCTTGCTTCCTTCCAACTCTTCGTCGGGTCCGTTTGGATGCTCGCGCTTTGGTCCTTGAAGCTTCAAAAATGCCCGAAAATCTCAAAATCTTTCATTGTTGCTCTCCTCGGACCTGCTTTATTTCACACAATAGGCCACATATCAGCCTGTGTTTCATTTTCCAAGGTGGCTGTTTCCTTCACCCATGTCATCAAATCTGCAGAACCGGTTTTCTCTGTGGCCTTCTCTTCGTTCCTCGGTGATAAATACCCTGTTCAGGTTTGGCTGTCCATTCTCCCTATTGTGTTTGGTTGTTCTCTGGCTGCTGTTACTGAGGTGTCTTTCAATGTACAAGGATTGTGGGGGGCCATGATAAGCAATGTTGGTTTCGTATTGAGGAACATATATTCTAAACGAAGTTTGCAGAATTTCAAGGAAGTCGATGGGTTGAATTTATATGGCTGGATTACCATTGTTTCATTGCTTTACTTGTTTCCAGTGGCGATAGTAGTTGAAGGATCTCAGTGGATTCCAGGGTATTACCGGGCAATAGAAGCTATTGGCAAACCATCCACATTTTATATATGGGTTTTACTCTCTGGGTTGTTCTACCATCTGTATAATCAATCGTCTTATCAGGCACTGGATGAAATTAGCCCATTGACTTTCTCGGTAGGTAACACAATGAAGAGAGTGGTGGTGATTGTATCTTCCATTTTGGTGTTCAGGAATCCAGTTAGGCCTCTTAATGCCCTCGGGTCTGCCGTCGCTATACTTGGGACTTTCCTATATTCGCAGGCAACAGCGGCCAAGAAAGCTAAGATAGATGATGGTGAAAAGAGTAGCTAGAGCCTAGAGGAAAAGTGGCGAAATGAAAGAGAAATGTAGAGAAGCCTGTTGCATATTCTTGGCAATATTTATTTTTTCCCCTTTTGATTTAGAAATTGATTAATGAATGTCTACCTTGCCTTTTATTTTGGACTGCGGCGATGGATTCCTCTGTTCAGATTATAAAGCCGTTTATCCTGACACTGGTCTGTTTTGTTCTTCCTGGGTTTTATGTTAGAATATATCAGGGATTAGCTTTAACCTAACAAAATAACTAAAAAACTGGGATAAATTGTTGATTTACTGCTATATGGCCCACTTCATCACTGATTCATGGCTATGTTGATAAATACGAATCACAAACCTCAATGATCATTTTTCTTTGTCAATCAGTCCCCAAGTCAATAATCTGGCATTCATCATTTAACTTTATTGCCGATCACTTAAGGTGAGCTGATTTGGTTAAAGAAATTGTCAAACTTCGACGCTTAACACTTAAGCTGCTTGTTGCGGGGAAGAGTTCTTTAGCCCGTGGAGGCCTTTTAATTTTTACCCTTTTCTGCTTTTAACCCTAGGTTCAATCTGTTAGATAATCCGAGTACAACTTACTACTATCAACATTTAGAGCTCGGTTCTAACTCGTCAATCGGTTGGGAGTTTAAACGTGTGTTCTGTCTTAAGCATTCTTGCTCCCGTAATATATATTATAAAAGTGTGTCAGTTATATAGTTTTTTTGGTGTGAAAATTACACATTTTTATAGTCTGTTCCAAGTAGTTTAGGTTGAATTTTTTATGCGCCTAGGGGTTGAGGACTTGAGATTGTCAATATATCAAAATGAGTTAAGTCAACTCATAAGACACACATTAACTTTAATATATCTTTAATTTAGTGTCAAACTAATCGCTGTGGAATATTTCTTTATACATTCTATTAGTTTAGTGGCATTTAATTTGTCAAAGGTCTTTAGGTTGTGAAGTCAATCGCCTCCAATGTTCTAAAATTGGTATTAATTTGATCAAGTACAATCATCATTCATAAACGCTGAACGCTTCAAAAGTGAGAACGTAGAATTAAAAAGCATAATCTTGATAACAAATTGTTGCCTCGCTCCAGTCTTCCTATTTTTCTTTCTTTGTTTTTTTAGCCGCTTATTATTTACAAATTTTAAGTTGTTATGGATATTGTGGCAGTGAATGTTTATAATCCCTTAAAATTCTATAATACCTATAATCTCAGAAGGTTTTATGTAGTAGGCTAATTCTTATGTTTATAACATTATAACTTCATCATAGTATAGATTAATTTTTATGTTTACGGGACATAGTAATGTTTAGAAGGATTGGAGGCCTATATATGGAGGTTATATATATATATATATATATATATGAAGATTTTTACACAAAGGACTGAATGTACATAAAAAAATTTATATGAATGAGAGTTTCATCTCAATTTCTTATATTTTTTTGATTTCATGACAAAAGTCACATCCTTTTTTTCTTTTAAACTCGAGTCAGGTTCTTGCACCATGAGCACGTGGGATGGTCAAATTTTTTTTCTCATTCTGTGGAAGATTTAATTTTAATACAACTTTCCTCTGGCCCAATTTTTTGTGTTGAAGCATTTAGGCCTAAGCTAGCAATAGATCTAATCCAAACTTTCCAAAAAACGATGCTTCGATTGCAAGACCCTTATTAATTGGAAATATATGACATAATCGAAACAAAACGGGCCTTTGATTCAGAAGCAGATGTAATTTCCTTATCTTTTTTGTTTCTGTTTGGCAAATCTCTTGAAAGATGGATTGAGAATATAACACCAGGATCTATAACATGCAAGTATTGGACGCTATAATAATATAATTGGACATGGCAAATCTCTTGAAAGATGGGCTATGTTAAAAGCTCTAGAGCATGCTGTCAGTATGAATTATATTTCGTTGATTATAGAATCTGATTCAAAGAGCCTAATTGATTCATTAAATAGGCAGGAGGTTGACGAGACACAGAGCTTGGTGGCGCTGAAAACTCGGGACCTTTTGAAACTCAACTGGGTGATTAAGTTCGAATATATTCCCAGGGAATTCAATATAGTAGCTGATAGATTAGCAAAACATGGATTAGCTGTGTCTGCTTTCTTTCATTCGTGTCCTCCGTTCCTAAGGACCAGTGTTCTCCAGGATTGTATGGGAAATCTTTCCCCACTTGTTTCATTTTAATATAAGGCTTAGCCTCTCCTTTTATCAATATATATATATATATTTATATTTATATATATAATTGGACAAAATATTGATAGGGGATCTCGAAAGCACAGTCCATTCTTGCTTGCGCCCATTGTTATTTCTGACCCAAGGTCCATAATTCCTATACCTCTCGCCGGACCAAACAAACAGGTTCATGACATTTACGCGGTGATTGAGCAGGAAAAAAAAACATGGGTTTTTTTATAAAAAAAAAAGGGGGTTTTCACTTTGCACAGGGGTTTCTCCGTACAAATATCAAAGAACCTTGGCAAATTTTCCAAAATAATACCATAGAAAAAAAATTGTCAAGGACATTGTTGAAACATATTGCTAAAATATGTCATTTTGTGGTGCCACGTCAGGTGGCGCCACTTCAAAAAGTGACGCCCCATCTTTAATATAATATATATATATATATAAATATAATTTTATATTTTATATAATTATATATTATATTCTATATAATATATATTATTAATATAATATATTATTATATTTTGACTTGTAACTGGTTACCAGAGAGAGGAGCTTTGTCCAAGTTTTGGCAACTAATGACAACATACAGTACCCAAGAAAGAAGCAACACAGATTGAAGACGATGATGACGTACCAATGAACTTAAGATTCAGATGAAATGATTTTAATGGTTTTAATTGTCAATGGCGCCACCTGATTCTATTGGTTTTACGCCTCTTTTGTGTTACAAGCCCTGCAGTATCATGCTGGCTTCTTGTTCCTTCATTTTGCTCATCCCCATTATTGCTGCTTGCAACATCATATTCCTCGACAATTTTGTTGTTTTTATGTTTTTTCGCTCTCAAACCAATTGCTGGTTAGCTAGCTCTCGGTACGTCATCGTCGTCTTCAATCTGGGTTGCTTCTTTATTGGGTATTGTATGTTGTCAGTGGTTACCAAAGCTTGGACAAAGCTTCCCTCTCTAGTAACTAGTTATGCGTCATAATATAATAATATATTATATTAATAAAATATATATAATTAATATATATATATATTAAAGATGTGGCGTCACGTCATAAAATGGTATATTTCAGCAATATGTTTCAACAGTGTCTTCTTTTGACAATTTTTTTTTTGAGTATTATTTTAGAAAATTTGCCAAGAACCTTTGAATGCAACAGTTTTCACTTTCAACCATGCGACAAGCACCGATTTTACATCGATACCTTGACAGGCTGCAGTCTGTGGAGTCATAGATCCTATTACCAATTATTGAGTTCAAACATTGTGGCTACAGAGTTATGATTTAATGATTACCCTTGATTTTAATAAACGTTCAAAGACATGTAGTTCGTATTTTGGGCTCCTATATCCCCGTCCTATCTGGTAGGTCCTCCCAAGTTCTCGACGCAAAGCGTTTCGTGTTTTTGTTACAGCGCCAAGGAAATTTCAATAAATGAACCGGCTTTTGACTGTTATCTTCATTTTGGCTGTTGGCCGAACACCTCTCTGCATATAAAGTCCTCTCTAATTTAGTTGGTCGTTCTTGCAATCATGGAATACACACACTTCATTTGCATAGCGCTAGCCCAATTAATTGTCCGCACTCAATATACTTGAATGCGATCGATCCCAACAAAGTTAGATGTCTTCTCTAGCTACAAAATCTCTCAATAAGTTCTTCATTAGTAATCAATGCTTTAACATTATTATCAAAGATTCTTTCGACTCTATAGCTGGCTGCAAGATCCTATTCTGGTTGGTTTGTCAAACCAATCAGGGGGGGAAATGACGTCAATAATAGGATTGTGAAGGGTGAATCTATTTAGCAAGTTCTTTATCTGTGAACGCGAAAGAAGTTTACTTTTTTGGGTCTTCCCACTGGAAAGTTTGACATGCTGTCATATCTAAAAGATGAAACATGTTTTTGGGGTGTTGAAGAGAGAAAAGACGAACCCCAAAGTAGTAAGCGTAAAAGGAATAAGATTGTGAAGGAGAAGACTGGTGGGTTAGCTGTAAATGTAAATGGGTACGGACGGGGTGTAGGTTGATGAAAGCCAGGTTGGGAGTCTCAGAGAGAAGGGGCCGTTTATAATGGATCAGTGCGTCGAGGAACGGCTTCAAGCATAAAAGGAAGTAGATGAAAATCCAGCTCATAGTTCTTCAACACTGCAATAAGACCCCACGTGGAGAGGACTGCCAGTTCACGAACTAGCTAGCTTCTTTTTTATAATCCAGTTTTTTCTTTTCTCTTAACATCAGCTGTCTTCTCGTCCCTAACGCTGGCAACAAGGCAGATATTGATTATTGACTGTTTCTTCTCTTCCTTCCCTCTCTCTCTCTCTCTCTCTGTGAGAATGTGTTGCCCTGTTCTGTTCTGGCTCACTTGCAAAAAGTCAGAGAAAGCTAGCTATGAGCTATGGGGATCATGAAGGTCAAGATCCATAACATGGGAGCGACCAAGGGCAGTGGATGAGTCATTATTGAAAAGTAAGGATACTCGTGGTTGTGGTCTCATCCTCGTGGGCTCGTGGACAAGATAATGGTCTACCATTCATAATTGAAAGTGGAAGATTATATAAGCTTGATTTTTTAACAATTATATATTAATGTGGCGATTGACGAAGGAATGATAGGATGACAAGGGGATATACCTCATTGACAGTCCTTAATTTTGATTTCATCGCTTGCAGCCGCCCAATGGTTCCCTTGTACTTGATGATTTGCTATCTTCACCCATTAATTAACAACTCAATATCTGAGTATATTTCGTTTTGGTTTTTACTGACTTTGGAGTTGGCCAGGTGATAGTCTATGATCAGGGGATTCAGGTTCAGAAACGTAGGGTCCTTCGGAAGTACTATATTTGGTCGCGACAGAACAAGAAACAAGGTGTAACAGTCCATGGTCCAATGCATCACCTAGCAACACACGCGCACCAAATACTTTCGAATCTAAATATATAAATACACATCAGAGTTGATTTTTCAAAAATATTAAGCAAACGGATCAAATTATTTTAAAATATTTATGTTTATTATTTTTCCCTAAATTTGTAAATTAATATATAATCTAATGATATACAATTAATAATTTTTTAAAATTTTTTAACCTGTATAAAAAAATCATCTATATCTTATATTTAAAAGTAGACGGTTATGCAACGGTTTTGAAGAATTGAAGGGCTCAAACGGGAAAGAAATCTGTTTATAACATTACAGTGACAGATCTCAGACCAAGTGGAAAGAAACCCAAAGCTGCAAACTCCACCATGCAAACTTGACATCTATTATACATATGGAAATTCTTGTTTTTTTTTTTATAGAGAATGGGCCATGATTAGAAAATGGTTTTGGAAGGAGAAGCCATAATAATGGAGGTGAAAGAGGAGAGAAAAAGGACAAGCAAAGAAGGAGTGAAACGGTGAAGAAATGAAAATGGAGAAAAAGGAGGAATTGATTGGAGGGTGGGGGAGTATATTAATGCAGGGACAGAGGGGACACACTCCAAGTGAGATTGTAACGCAGCTGTCACTCCATCCTACAAAGCCCACTATCTCTTTCTTCTCTCTTGGCCAGCCAGCAAATTAGCGTTTGCAGCTGTCAGATCACTTTCTCTCTCCTTCACTTCCCTTGTTCCTTTTTTTGTTATTTTTATAATTAACCAACTCCTCTGTTCCAAACAACCATGATCAAATAATAACAATATAACACACAACACACCATCACAAATCATACCCACCTCTTTTTCCGTGGCTCCTCAATGATTCTTGTGCTGTAAAAAAAGAAAAAAGGAAACAGGTTGAGGGGCGTGGAGGCACATATAGAGCTGCCTGCAAGCAGATACTACTCTGTTAAGGGAATGGCAGAGAGAAGAGGAAGAAGTTAAAAAGGCTTAGTCTTGATGCATGAACGACAAGTACTCTCTTTTGTAATTTTGATGCCATGGCTTACCCGCATTACCGATCACAGTTCGGCGACACAACATTCACCAAAGTGTTTGTGGGAGGACTCGCTTGGGAGACTCCCACTGAAGAAATGCGTAGATATTTCGAGCAGTTCGGAGACATTCTCGAGGCTGTTATAATCACCGATAAGAACACTGGAAAATCTAAAGGCTACGGATTCGTATGTCTCTCTCTCCTACTCTCTGCCTTGAACACCAAGCTTTTTTTGCCCCACCTGCTACTGCATATATTTATATGGTGCTAGATTTTAGTGTTTGTATTGATGTTTTCATGAGCAGGTAACATTCCGTGATCCAGAATCAGCCAGAAGGGCCTGTGCCGATCCAAACCCAGTAATAGATGGAAGAAGAGCCAACTGTAACATTGCTTCTCTGGGACGTCCTCGACCTTCCCCACCCCGCGATCGTCAGTTGTTTATCCTTCTTTATATATATATTATACTGTTTCGACTATTTGTAACTTGTGATTCCAGGTTAAAATTGAAACTGAGACTGCAGTGATTTTTGGAATGTGGTAATGCAGGGAAGAATACATTTCGAGGAGGAAGCACATCATCACAGAGTGGAGCATCATACGGTAGCGCTCCGGCAGCGGTGCCACCGCCTCCTCCACCTCCGGCGCCGGCGGGGCATGGGCTGATGTACCCGCCATATGGGTGAGTAGAGTAGAGTAGAGTTAGCTTTGTTCATTAATGATGCATACGAGAGGCAGTCAAAGGAAGTGGTCCATGGTATTAATTGAGAAGTGCATATAGAGGCGCCCGCATTACTATCTACCTATGACGCTTGACTGCTCCCCCCTCCAATTACAGTAGGAATCAGTGTCAGCCTCAATTTCGTAATACCGAGTACACCAATTCATTCAACCTTCCTCTCTCCCTTTTACGATTCCACCATTAATCCTCTCTTCTTCATCTTCCAATATTTCTTGCTCTCTAATTTCATTCATACCAGATAAATTTCCTTATTAATCTCTACCCCCCTCTCTCTCAACTCTCAAGTCTCAGCCATGCCTCCCCTTTCTGCAAAATTCTGACACAAGTTTTTTTAGTATAAAAATAATGATAATCCGTGTGGGGTGATTAGTAAAAATGTGATAGCTACTACAGATCAAATAATGGATATGGCCGGGATCCTTGGTGGCCCAGCAGTAATTTATTTTACTTGTGTATTTCTCTTTACCCTTGGCTCTCTCTCAGTACTGTTCTGTACCATCAAGTCATTTTCTCACCAGCGGTGTTATTGTTTTCTAATGAATATATTGAGTTGGTAAAAAATAAAATGCACTTGAAAAACAACCAGGGAAACAAACAAATTAGCAGACACACAACTTCTTTTTATTGCTTTAAAAAACTCACACATTTCTGATCTAGCTTGTTGAAAACAGTCTGTATTTTCCCTTTTCTCCGAGAGTCATAGATGCCTCGTTAATTATATTACTACTCTCCAACCCAACCAAGAGGGAAAGTAGCATAAAGAAGCAGAAGTAGATAAGGTCCTTTCTTTGCCCTCAATGCATCCATTAATCAAATCGCTTCTATTTTCGAAAAAAGTAGTACATTTTATAAAAAGGTCACATAACTATGAAATATGGCCATTAAAATTAAAGATATCAACGAAGTAACACACATAACTAATTTGAGCTTAGGGATGTATACCACAATAAGAAGGCGACAAAACTAGGAGTCAGAATGCATTCAATTAATATACCTACCGTCTCACTGGACTCACAGTAGTCCAAAAGCATTACATGCATGTTTAAGTATACGATTCAATGGCCCTTACAAGAGAAGCTAAGAGTCCTAATGCAAACTAAATTCGCAAACTCTGGTCAAATTTTCTCACTGGTTTCTCTTCAATATTTCTTCTGCAGATACTCTCCCTACTCTCCTGATTACGGCTACCACCAAGTAATAAGCATATCTCTCTCTTTATAATTAGTAAATGATGATGTGAAAGTAGTAACATATGATTGGTGTTTATGAGCACAGGCGACACTGTACAACCCCCAGATTCAGCTGCCACAATACTACCAGCAAGTTTATGGAGCTTCATCATCAGGTGTGAGTTCCCCATATTACTACGGTTATTCAGTGCAGCCACCCAGAGCCTCTTATTCTACGCCCCAGCCTCATCGCCTGCCACCTGGACCCCCCTATCTGCAGTACTACCCTTACCCTCCTTCACCACCTTCACCCGCACCCGCACCCCCACCACCAGTGGATCTCTCCTTCCCCGCTTATCGTCCCCCTCGACAACCCACACAGTTGAGGCAGCCCTTCCCTCCCTCTACAGGTACGTACCTTTCTCTCCCCCTTTTTTTACCTTTCACCTTCTCCATCATCCTTAATTGATTCTCCATTATTATTACATATTATTATATAATCAACGTACGCGCGCAAAGATGGAGTAGGAGTACAGAGACTGCAGTTAAGAGTGTCCTTGATGCAGTTACTGACACACCATGATATATAATATTGAGGTTTGGGATTAAGATGCATGTGGGGGAGAGGGGGTCCACATGGGCAAGCCCAACCCCCATGTGAATGAGCTGTCCGGGTTGTGGCATCAAACTTATAATGTAAAGTGGGTCAATGACAGAGGAAGAAGGGTCATGTGGCTAATGTGTAAAGTAGCAGTGTGAATGCATGTGGTTTATATTTGTACTACCAAGAGGGAGTGGTTATTTCTTTTTAGATGCAGTCAAGTGCTCCCTTTCTCTTCCCACTCATTGGCCCACCACCCATGTTACTTTGCTTCTGTTAATTCTGACCGCTGTCACTTTTTTATACCAACCTTCTAATTTTATTATCATTCCTGCTCTCAGATTCACAGCCCCAACAGACTCAGCAGCGTACCTCCTCTGAGACGACGGCCGGAGTAGTGGTTACGGCGGCGGCTTCATCAGAGAGTCCAAATACCCATGGGAAAAACTAATAAACATAGACACCTGCTGAAAGTTAAGTTTCAACTGTATAATCTTCACGATTTCGTCACTCATTAATTCTTCATCATCCTTTCCCATAATATATCCTTTCAATCTTTTTTTTTTCTTGGTTCCAAAGCTGTAGCTTTAGGTAATAATGGTTTCGCAGATCACGTGCTCTCCACACGGCCATTGCACTCAAAAGATGGACTAATCCCCAACTCCATGCAGAGTTCCTAATTCACCCACATCCCCTTTTCCCCTTCTTTTCAAGGACTTTTCAATTATTTTTTTACTAATTATTCAATTCCTTTTTAATTTACATTACTATCCCCATTATATAAGAGCTACATCTTGCATCGACATATTGTATCATCAACAAATGAATAAGAAAGGCATTGTCCTCAACAAGAAGCTTCGTTAAGGCAATCCTCTAGCTCAATGATATGTAGAGGCTTGCTGGAGTCTGTGAACTCCAGCCGTGTTTGCCATCAAAGGGTTCATTTTGTATATTGGATTGGGCCGAGTTAGGGTTTCAATTCAAAAAATTTAAGCCTAAAGCCCAATGATATACTCTCAGGTACACAAGTAGTTCTTTCATTGTCAAGTCTCGACTAGAGGTGTTAACAGAAAGGTCATCTGAGAAGGTTAACTAACGTGGCCATTTAAGCATTCGTATCTTCACAATTGTAGAAATATTATTTATTATGATTGATGATCGAGTAACGTTCCTTGACTCCCGGATACAATTATACTTTATTCATCTTAAGTGTGACATAATATATATGCAAGTAGAATAAAAGCATGGACATCAATGTATTGATTTAACTTCTTTTTACATTGTTAAGCATTACTGATTTTTTTTTTCTTATAAAAATAAGTTAGGTTGTCAAATATGTAAAACTGCAATTGCCATAAAAGACTCATGGGTTGAGTAATGAGGGACACAATGTTGGAAATACTAGACATTAATGAAAGAATCTATATGTATGGTGCAAGACCTCAAATAGAAATGAAATTGTGAGAATGCTCCCAGTAATGAATGGGAATGTTGAGTGTTGGGAGCTAACCAGAAATAAAAAAAAAGTCGCCTTAGATTTGAAATCCACTGCTCTGGAATTGATGCTAAGTTTGGGAGAGGCGGGCCACAGAATTTAAGGTAATATCCTATCCAACCCTAAAACTGAAAAAGAGGACATACAGGAAGAAATAATGAGCCTCTCAATAAAAGGTTCTTTTCACTCAACTGTAATATTCTCCAGTCCCCCATCATTACCCTATTTTCCCTCTTGCTTCTCCTCCATTCCAAAGTTTCATTAGCTTCCAATCTATCCAGAGAGGGGGTGTATTCGCTATAAAGCCCCCACATTACGATAAGTTCCAACATGCACTGCTCTAATAAAATCAAAGAGGATAGATAATATTAGGTAGGAGATAATGGAGCCCTCTGATACAATATGTAGCTCTTATTACCTCCCTTATTCACGTGTTGATCCTACTGATTCCAATCACTTTTTTTCGCCTGCCATGAACCGGCCGAGTAATCATCATCAGCTTCAGCCTCTTCCTCTACTGAGCAGCTTCCTCGGTTCAGCACCTTTAAGCTCAAAACCTTACCCTACGACTACGACTCATGATGATGATGCTGGTGAGGAGGATGTCACAGTGGCCTTACACATAGGACTCCCCCATAATTCCAGTACCGCTTCTTCAGGTCCAAATGTAGTCCTCAATGAAGCCCAAGTACCCAGGAAATACTGGATCCCAACCCAAGAACAAATCCTCATCGGATTCAGTCATTTCTCTTGTCCTGTCTGCCACAAAACCTTCAACCGCTACAATAATCTTCAGGTACAGTACTTTCATGTATAACTTGAGCCGATAGAGAATAGAATAAAGTAAATGACATAAGTTCCTTGGCAAGCACATGCATGTAGCTAAGTATAAAACGTTAGAGTACTGCTAAAAAGTAGCTCTATATATATATTATGGTAGAATGAAATTGTGCTGACTGATGAAAATGGTGGGGAAATTGGATTGAGTCAAAGTAGATGCATATGTGGGGACATGGATCGCAGTACCGAAGAGGACCAGAGTCGCTGAAAAGAACACATCCAAGGCCGTTGTTGGACATTCCATGTTATTGTTGCGCAAGAGGATGCAGGAACAACATAGAGCACCCGAGGGCTAAGCCTCTGAAGGATTTTAGGACACTGCAGACACATTACAAGAGGAAGCATGGAAGCAAACCTTTTGTGTGTCGCAAGTGTGGCAAGACACTGGCCGTGAAGGGAGACTGGCGAACTCATGAGAAGAATTGTGGAAAGCGTTGGCTTTGCGTCTGTGGCTCTGATTTTAAACATAAGAGGTCGCTTAAGGACCATATCAAAGCATTTGGCTCTGCTCACTACCCTCTTTCTTCTTCCTCCGATGCCATCTGACGATTTGTTTTCACCTCTCTGTACTTCTTCATTTCTTTTTTTTCGTTTTCCTTTATATTGATTAATTACCTCGTTTCGAGGTATGGACGACTTTGTGTTACCTTGTTGTTAGGGATATTTCGGCCATCAGGTTTAAAGGTCTCTTGAAGCACAAGTCTTGATCAGTTTCGTGCTTTTGCCAGCTATTCATAATTTTCTTTCATTGGCTTTGATTGTTTATGTTTCCACCTTGAAAAATTAAATCACGTTACTTAGTTAAGAACTAGCTAGTGGAATGAACGTATCAATCCATAATGTGTAAAGGTTGGACGGGCTGTTTCTTTTACGATTTGTCCAATTAACCCTTGGTTTGGGACGAGTAGCCAATTCGTGGAGAGGGTTTTATTTGGCGGTCAGGGTGGTGTTGATGCGATCGTCCGATCACACATACATGGGGGGATCAAGACTCCCTTGTGAGTTTGAGGCAGATCTGGGTTTCATGGGCAGGCAAACAAATCCATTATATAAGCCTCCGACGCCTGTGGTAAATTAGGTTCAACTATCAATCCCTAATTGAGGGCTGAAAACCCGTATCCCAAAAAGTATGAATGTTTTTCTTCGAAAAAAAATCGCAATAAAACTTGACAAGTTCTCTCTCATTCTCTCTCTGTTACAAAGTTCATTTTATTTGATATTACCTCTTTCTTTGAAGATAGTACAGAACGCATCAAGCTTAGTACATGTACATTTTTTCTCTTTTTGATATATAGGAAGTCGGAAGACATAAGCCAAAATTCAAGACAGAAATTACATAAGTCTATCCAGGTCTTTAAAGACATAGCGCACTCACCCAAAATTACTGATTTTGTTAGGCTTTTAGGCCAATTTTGGCAAGCGCATCGGCACTCCTATTACATTTAGGAACATGGAGAATGTTAATTGACCACTCCATGTCTATCATTTCTTTTTCTTTCTTTTATTTTTTTATACATAAAAGTTTTGGAGGGGTTCGACATCAGTCCCTCACCAAGGCCAGCGCACGGCCCCGGGTTTTTTGAGCACTTAATATTGATTTACGAGATCACTAACCGAAAGAGTCCCGGCGACGGCATCGGGAATCGAACACACATCACTTTGAGACTTGACCAAATCTCTTACCATCTATGCCAATTTCCTTCGGCACGTCTATCTTTTCTTTAATACGAGTAAACAAGAGAGACCCAATATGATAGTTACAATTTACAAGTCTAATGACCAACTCATTTGCATCAGACTCCAAAATAATTTTCTTGAAGCCCATATCCCATGCAATATTTAGGCCCTCAAAAATGGCCCATGAATAGTCATTAAAAAAAGAAAAAGAATTAGTTTTGGGTAAGGGTTGACTTCCGCTCGGGCTTAGGCTCAAGCCCAACTTCCATAAACGAAAAAACAATAATAATGTACTAGTTTCCTACAAGCCCCGTCTTCTTTAATGTGAGCAAGGCTTTTTGTGAGTGATTCGGGACCAAGTCCATTTGTATGGAGCATGAGGCGAGTCTGCCATTTTTGTCTTTTTTTTTTTTTTTTTTTGCTCAGAAATGCTGCTTGTATTACCATGCATTGTCTATAGGGGTGGAAAAAGGCTAAGGGCCTGTGACTTGGCCTATTAAAAGCCTGGTCAGGCCTGGCCTGTCAGGTTAAAAGGTCAGGCCAAGGCCTCTTATGAGATCTGTTTTCATTTAACAAGCTAGGCCCAGGCCTGTCAGGCCGGCCTATTTATATTATTAGTATCAATTTACCTAATTTTGACATGTTTTTAGCCTGTTTAAAGTAGCCCTATTTTTTGTCTGAGGCCTGTTATTTATATTATTAGTATTAATTTATATAATTTTGGTCTGTTTAAAATAGGTATGTTTTCATTTAACAAGCTAGGCTCAGGCCTGTCAGGCCGGCCTATTTATATTATTAGTATTAATTTACCTAATTTTGACATGTTTTTAGCCAAAGTAGCCCTGTTTTTTACTTGTGACCTGTTATTTATATTATTAGTATTAATTTATATAATTTTGGTCTGTTTGAAATAGGTCTGTTTTCGGCTTGTGGCCTGTTAGCTTAATTAAATAAAAAAAATTAAAAAAAAGGCCTTAACAGGCCATAGGTTAGGCTCAGGCCAAAAAATAGGCCTGTAACAGACCACAAGCCAGGCTCAGACCAGTATGTTACAGAACAGGCCTAGCCTGTGTCTACCCCTAATTGTCAACCAGTACAACTAATCCAGGAGAAAGAGGAGACAACCAAATACAAACATATTCGAAAGACAGTCCAAAATAGAGAGGAAGTAAGATTAACAGAAATTAACTTAGCTAGCCCCCGTTACATGACTAGAAGAAGAATTGTCATCCACAACAGTATTAATCTCTTTAGTATTCAATATTAGAAGGGACAATAAAGCAAGTGTTGATTGAAAACTCACACAACTGAACACACTTCTTTATATGGATTTGCTGCTAGTAAATTAGATATTCTATTACCTCATCTAGGGATATAAGATAAAGAGAACCAAACCTTGTCTGAAAAAAGGCAAATAATATCATAAAGAATGCTTATACTCCTCCAGTCAAATAATTCAGGAGATTTGGCTTCAATACAACAAAGTAATCAAAGACAATATGTTCGGTAGACAACTAAATCATGACCCAAGTCCACCGCTAACATCAAAACCCATTTTAGAGCTAAAGCTTTAATCATAAAGGTAGAAATGAATTTAACTTTATTCACATTGACCCACCTAAAAGAGCTAAGGTCCATCCCATACACAAGCACTACCAGTATTAATTTTCAAGCACCTAGGTTCATGTGGGGCCAGCGATCACAACGAACTGTAGGCCCTACCCAATATACCCAACATAGATTGCATACTATCCTAGTGACTCCAAAATTCAGCATTACTCTTTATAGCAAATTCTATAACAGCAAAAGGGTTGGGTTCTAAATGATTGAAGACCTTATCATTCATCTGTTTCCATATAAACCACAATATCCGGCTAATTAAGGAAGTGTCTTGGGAGCTAAGAGATTGCATACCAATAACCAACCACCATGCATTAAAGTTTGGTACACTAGACCAATCGAATCTGACTCTCAAATAGCTTCCAAACCAAACACAAAGGGGTCTAATGGCAATGAAAAAATTGGTGCTCAATATTCTCCTCAACTCCTTCACAAATAGGACGCAGATTTTCCTAGGATCGTTTCCTACAACACAGAGCCGCATTGGTGGCTACAACACTATCGTGGAGACTGGAGACGCCACATGAATTGTTGCACACGGGGAATAGTTTTAATGAGCCAAACTAACTTCCAGCAATAGTGGGGAACAACAATAGAAGTCCCTACTTTATGGACACTAATCAAAGTTTTTGCTTTTTTTTGGGGGTATGATAACCCACTTTAGCCATATATTCACCATTATTATATTAGTTCTAGTCCATACTCCATACCAACTTGTCTTCCAATCCATTGTTGGGATACGAATTGCATAGATAGCTTCTTTGACCTCCACAAGTACATAGTTAGTGATGGGAGTAAGATTCCATGAACTATCAACAATAAGATCACTAATTCTATCAGGAGTGACATAAAAATCATTACAATTTTACAGTTTCTCAGGATAAGTGACTCCTAGAATCTAATTATCACCCCAACTTCTTATATGCAAGTCAGCCAATTCAACAAGTATTCCTTGGACACATGATTATACAACAATATATATATACTCCAATAATGTGAGTATATTAATAAGACGACGCTCAGCCGCCTTGATTGGGAAGGAAGAAAGTGGGGCGTGTGGTTTCTGTCCGGGATGACATCATTTACATTGAAACCGACTTAAGTCCTCAATTCATTCTAAACTTTGAAGTTGTATTTCCCATTCCCTTTCACACCATTTTTTTTAAAGCACAAGAAATGAAATGGAACACCCAATATCTACGAATCTATCCCCAAGCCGATAACGTAGCAGTGACACACAATGAGGTCACAAGCACTCATAGATCTTCACAATTAAATATTAGTACAGTACTTGAAAACAGTCCTTCCCTGCCCGTGAAAAATATCTCTGACTTCAATCCCTACCCACGTGCTTTTGAAAACTACTTCCGGATATGTCGTACGTTGACGGTGACACACCCAACCAAGGTTATTAAAACCGGACCGGTTACTGAACCGATCGAGATAATGAGTTAAGGGTTAGTGGGTCAGATTGGAGTCAAACCGATGTCAAACCGGAGTCAAACTGGTAGTTAAGTATTTAAGATTTATTATATGATATTAACTAGATTCCAAAAGCTAGAGAAAAAAAAAGATAATAGACACGATTTTTTATAAATAAAAGGAGATGTATGAGACGTCCATCCACCTGCTTCTCATTAAATGCCCATGTCCTTCATTTGTCATTTATTAATTAATGAAAAGCAAGAGTCACACAGCAGAAGAAGGCGCACAAGAGGTCCATCCACCTGCTTCTCATTAAATGCCCATGTCCTTCATTTGTCATTTGTTAATTAATGAAAAGCAAGAGTCACACAGCAGAAGAAGGCGCACAAGAGGCACGAGAATGTTCATCACTTCATCACGCGAATACCGGTCATCATCGTCTTCATCACAGAGGTCCATCCATTCTCTCTCTCCATCTCTCTCTCTCTCTCTGTAATAGTTGAGAACTTGAGGTCCTCGTTGATTCCCTCTTGAAGAAGAAGAAGAAAAGAAGGGGGAAAATTCCTAACTCCGGTTTCTATGACTTCCCCGACCGGTTTCACGGCCGGTTCGCCAGTTTCTGGTCCGAATCGGCCAGTCTGGTCCGGGTTTAATAACCCTGCGCCCAACCAAAAAAATACTCTCCCTGTCCTCACGCCATCAAAAGTATGAAACATTCTGATTCTGACCCCACGCGCTCCAAAATGGTCGTGCCCCAAATCAACCGGAGTAATTCATCCACTTGAAATAACAGCATCTAAGTTACTGCACATCGTATATAATCAAAATGCCTCTTACCCTTACCATGAAACCTCATTTGTAATGTAATATATACTATAAATAAAATCTTATATTAGAAACGAAAGATATCACTATTCAAGTGATACGTGGCCTTCCAATGGGTTTAATTCCGCTGTTATCATTGTTGTTAAATTAATTTAGAATATTTTTATTTTTATTTTTTCTTCAAACTAATTAGTTTGACTAATTAACTAATATATAATCTAAGAATATATAATATATGAAATAATTAAGTAACTTATTTAGCTTTCTTAATTTCTAAAAAAAGTCAATTTATCTTATAATTAAGACCAAAGACAGTACATTCTTTTTACCGTTGTTTTCAGTTCTCTCCATGCTTTATTTTACATCATAATTAATATCTGTATATTATTCCACCAAATTAAATGTACACCGCCTCTAAAAGGTTGTTCTTAAGCGGAGCAAGTTGAAGAATTGTCATGGACAGGAAAAATATCACGTGGCGCTGAAAACTCCTCTGACTTCAACGACAACACCCTCATTTTGATAATTTTTCTTTGGGCTTTTTTTTTTTGAGTTTCATTTTGGAGGGAATAGAAAGGAAAGGGAGAGTTTTAGCAATCTCTTATCTTATTTACAAGTTTTAAAAATAAAAGAGGAGAAAATTAGAAATTTTTACAAATCCTCCAAAACACTTTTTCTGCTAAAAAATAAAGTTTCCCTATTATAAGTTTTACGAGAGAAAATAGATTAATTACTTTTTTATCCTCATTCAAATAAAATGCTATCGTTATTTCTAATTTCTTTTTTCTTTTATATCGTTGTAGAGTGTGTTAGTGAAGATCAAACAGAAATACAAAAATCCAAAAAAAATAAAAAAAAATGATAGGGCTACCTTATTTTATTTTAAATTTTCTCATCACTACCTATATTGAAAGCATAATTTTCATATACCACGTTATATTAAAAATATTTTATTTTCTCGTAAATTATTTTAAAATATGTTGCCTCGCGCGTACTAAAAATATGAAGATTAATTTCTACATCACCATATAAATTAAAATTTATTTTAGAATTTATTCTATACTCACCGTCATAAGATTGTTTTTTTGTTCTCCCGTAAGCACACCCCAAACAACAATGGCCCACGACTGATAGCTTTTTTAATCCCTGATTGGGGCACATTAACAATAATGCAATTACTACTTAATTTATGAAAGATTGTCAACCCTATATGAACCTTTTTAATTTAAAATTTCAGAGGAAAAAAAAGAAGAAGAAAGAAATAGCGATGGAGGGAATGGAATATGGAGTAATGTGTGTGAATTAATTTCGTGGCGATAAGTACATAGGAGTAGAAAGCGAATTGAAGGGATTTTTTTTTTCCTCCGCTCGACACATATATCATCATATACAGTATTGGGTGCTAAATATACTGGAAGGTACTGATGGGATTTGGAATTAAGGTTGGGAATAAGTTTGGCGGCCCAAAATGTGAAGTGGTGGTTTTGGTTTTGCTTCTGAATAATTATATTAATTTTTAATGAGAAAATAAAATGATAAAAATAACTTATCAATCTTTTATCTTCCTTCTTTACTATTTTTTTAACTCTCAAGTAAGAAGAGGAAATATCATTCATTTCCCTTTCTTTCCCTCCTCTCCAAACTCCTTTCATCCCTTTCTTTCCCCTTCATTCCAAACTCTCAAACAAAGCTTTATAAATTTTTTTGGGGGTTGAATTTCTCTCATTATCATTTTCTCATTGTCTTTCATTATCTCTAAATCATATCCGTCCAATCAATACATTATTACTTTAATTTTTCTCTCCCTTTCCCAATTAACGGTCTAGATTGGATGAGGAGAGATAATGAGAAAATAGGCTAATGAGAGGATTTCATTCAATTTTCTTGCAGGACCATGAAGGGACAAACACGACGAGAATGTTGCTCCTTTAAAATCTAAAATATAAATTTTGCTTAAATTACCACACCACTATGACTTTGGGAGTTTAGAGGGGAGGAGAAGGAAGGAAAATAGAGGATATTTCCTACCCTTTTAAATTTTCCAAAAAAAAATATTTATGTAATTTTTATATTCAAAAAATATTTTCGCCTGATAGAATATTTTCTCTTTCTCTAAAATATTTTAAACAAGAAGAGTATTTAGGATCTTTGGTATCAAATAACAAAAAAATTGATAGTATGTTAATCTTTATAAATTAAAATGCGCAAATAATATTGATCGATATCTTAATTATGATATACTCCCGTTGGGCACATATGTTGAATATTGATCAGCTGGTTTTCTCTTTCCCCTCATTTTTTTTTTTGATAACAAAATTTTAGGAAAGGGGTTGGGCTCACCCACAATCCAATGGCATGGCGCTTGGAGCTGAGTCCAAAGGGAATACTGGCCAACATATGTCTCCGCTTCTACTAACGTTATCACTGCTTCCTAGACCCTTAGGATGCCTTCCCCAGTGCCTTAACCGACGCAGGGATCGAACCCCCTCCCTTAAGGTGAGGAAGAACGGTCCCCATGCTAGTTAAATCCAAAGATGAGGGTTTTTTCCCTCAATTTTGATGTCCATATGAATCTGAAACAGAGATATAAATGAAAATAATGCAAAAGTAGTTGCCACTTGTTTTTGCAGGTTATACCAGTAACTATAGATGTCAAGCTTGGATATTCAAAACAGAAAGAATCTTCTAAATTGTGTTCACCAAATTTGTCCGCGTGTCTCTCTCGATCCTATCTGTCCAAAATATCCCTAGTTCAGTCATTTTGATTTGATACCCCTCTTATCCTAGACAAATTACTTATTACTAAAAAATCAGAAATAATAAGAGTGTTTTATTTGAATGGGGGTAAAAAAGTAATTAATTTATTTTTTCTCCTAAAACCCCTTATATTGGGTAACTTTATTTTTTTAGAAGGAAGATGTAACACCCCGAATTTCATACCATTTACATATCAGAGTAAAGCGGAACGGAGAGCATACACAACGTTTGGACAATGAGTAACTGATATAAAATGTCCAGGAATAAACTGGTTATATTACAATTCCCAAAAGAATATTCATGTGATACAACTTACAGAGTCTTAAATACAATTCTCTGATAAATCAAGTCTTTATTAGACTTATGGCTTAGAATCCAACACAGTTAAACAAACAAATTGGTCAGATCGGTGTTTAGTCTAATGGGAGTCTCCCCGTCTTTCACGGCGACTTGTGACAACCCACCGACAAACCCTTTCTTAGTTTAAGCACCAATTAGTTTGAAATAACTTTATCGAATTCATGTCATGGACTAACCTTCTTCAAACTCTTATCTCGAATGGTATGGCTTCATCTACATCGTCCATGTCACCTTCTCGAATCTATGCCTCTTCTTTAACCTTTAAAATCAATCTAAGATTCAATGTCCATCAAATCTCAGGTAACAGTTAACCTCATATGAAAAGTATAAACAAAATATGATAGATAATCACAAGATACATACATTCAGCGTTATCATATAAATACAACCATCCACAACCAACTTTGTGAATAAGCATTTACAGAATATATATATATATATATATATATATATATATATATATATATATATATATATATATATATATATATATATATATATATATATCATTTTGTCAATATGTGAACTGTGAACTGAAAACTTTTTATCATGCAATATGCAGCCTCCCTTATATCCTCTTTCACCTTATACCGCTGACTGGAGCCATTGGCTAACACATTTGACTGAATTATCTTAAGCTCACCAAAACTTAAGATACACCCGGCCAAAGGTATAGAGCTTAAGTTTGGACTATGGCTCCCCTCCTTAATCACAACTAAAGAGGTGTCACATGTCCCACAACTCCAATGAGATCCCGGCCAAAGGATAACATGGAAGAAGGGGCCCTGACAAGTACCATCCACTGTGCACCGAGTGATGGCATTAAAACAGTTTATCATATCAATCCCTCATAACTCTGTCTCATCAAATACAGCCGCCATGATAAACATATCTATTTCAAATTAGTAATTCGATATCGTATGTTATTTTATCGGGTTATATAATCATTTTGAAATCTGGGACTTAAATAGTAAATCACTATTCAAAAATACGTGTAAGTTACTATACAAATAGTAAATCACTGTTAAAAAATACGTACAAGTATAAATAGTAAATCATTATACATTTCATTGGTAGAATGTTGTTCCAGAAAGTAATTTACACAATCAACTGAATGCAAATACTCATGATTCAATTAATCATATCAAAGCCATACAAGACATAGGAGAGTTAAAGTTACCAATACACGTACATACCTTTCATCGCATAGTTACTAATACGCCCGACTTTCAAATCCAACCCCGGACTTCACAGATATCCTATCATATCACCATATCACTTAGAATAATATCCTATGAGATATTTGCACCTCTATTTACCTCTCTACCCTTGATGGATTTGATATTTACAATTATGCCCTTACATTTATTTAAAAACGTGGTGCAGTATTTTCTGGGCAGATTTTTCGATAACTTTGAAAAATCATAACTAATTCTACAAAATTTGAAATGAGGATCCGTAAAATTCCCTGGAACCCTTAAGATGTTTATTTTTAAGGAAAAATATTCATATTGATCCAGAATTAGTGAGTCATTCCCAGTTTTTACGTTTCTCAACGTTGCCCAGATTTTATTTCAGTAAAAATAGCTTAACTTCAAAAATCTGTATCTCCTTCCACAAAGTTTGAAAAATTACAAATTTTATATCAAAAGAAAGCCCTGGATGTATACTTTCTTTCTGGAAAATTTCATGATTTTTAAAAATAATTTACTATTTAAAATAATTCTCACAACGTGACTGACTCCAGAAAAACTGAAATCTGAAAATTTTCTCAACTTTCACAATATTATTCATTTGATCTCAAAAATCATTTCTCATCTTGTTTTCACTTTAATTTTTGTTTTAAACTCATTAGAGACCTTAAAATCATGTATAGAAATTTTCTTTACAATTTCTTGAATTAAACTACAATTCTACCAAAAATCTATAAACCAGAACTCAAGAACTTACCTCTTGAAGTTTTTACTTCTTCTTCTTCTTGCTCCTATCTTGTCTTACTCTCTATTTTGATTTGAGTTTTGTTGTGAAGAATGAAGAGGAATTTAAGCTCTATTTATAGAGTTTTGGGTCTTAACTTCTTTTCAAAAATCACATGTTAATCTAACTACCCATCTACCATAAATATGTTTATTTACTAAAACTCATCTTCTAATTAAATATCACATGGAAATCTATCTCATAACCATCTACCTTTCATTTCCATTTACTAGAACTCATCTTCCAATCAAATATCACATGGAAATCTACTTCATAACTATTTACCCTTCGTCTACCAATTAAATATTATATTTATATGAATTTCTTAATTAAATTTGGAAGAAAAAAACATTATTTTTCTTTGAAACACATATTTACCTTTGTATTTTGCTAGTTTATCCATAAAATATAAAATTTACTATAAATTAATTTCTCCTAAAAAAATTGAAAATTTCAGGATGTTACAGAAGAGGGTTTTAGAAGATTTATAAAAATCTCTGATTTCTTCCCTTCTATTTTTAAAACTTACAAATAAGGGAAGAGATTAACCAAACATTTCCTTCCCTTTTCTTTGCCTCCAAGATGAAACTCCCAAACAGGTTCTATATGAATTTTCTACCCGATAATGATATCCAACTTGGTTCCTACACTTCATCCTTGAAGAGATATTCTATTATTTTTATCCGGTGAGAAATTTTAGTTTAAATAATAGTATTCATCAGTGCCTGTGCGCATGACCAAATTATTTAATTATGATTTTTTTTATATTAAAAAAATTATGATTGAGATTACAAAGGGAGTGTACCAGTAGTGGAATTGAACGTGCGAAAGAGAATAATTTCCAAGAAGGATATCTATCATAATCTATTTTTCTTATTATCTCTCCTAAGTCTATATAGGCTGTTGATTTAAGAAATGAGAAAAAAACTTAGTGATACTGTGATTTTTCAAATTAATTAAACCGACAAGATGTAAAAATTATAGATAATAAAAAAATGATGATTAGAAATACCTCCTTAGATGCGAACACAGGCAGAATTTCGTATCAGTGTCTTTGAGATCCCAGAACTCATTCGCTAGCAAGAGGCAACATCAGAAATGGTGAAGATAACACATGCATGCACGTTATTTGGATCGTTTGTAACTTATATTGTACGTAAGAAATAAAAAGTTAAAACAATATCATTATCTTGATTTTATCTGGAGTAACCGATATAATTCTTTTGCCATACACTAGTATTAAGAACATTATTCACTATAAATGTCTATTTGAATCAATGGTAAAAATTATTTTTCTTAATAATATATGAAATAAGTTTGTGAGAGGATTTTTTATTTCGACTTGCATTAACGAATTTTTCTATCATTATCTCAAACTTGCACAAACGCTGAACGCTACATGTATGACCGGACCCTCAACGTCCTGGGCATTCATTAAAGCATTAACTATCATGCATGAGTGAAAGCGACTCCAATACATGATATATTAATTTTCTGAAGAAAAGATTTGAAAAAAATCTCCAACTGATCGATTGAGAAATGAAAGGAATGCAGAAAAACAAACCGACAGAGATATGTTAATACCAACAAATGAGAGAAAACGTACAATAGCTGATTGAAATATATTTTTATAAGTTTTAACATAATTAAATTGAGATTTTTATGCATTTTCTGGAATATTAATTAAACGCTAATTTTAATTAGGGACATTTATATTGAATTACGTATAATTAGGGACAAATTTATCATAATTTATTAATTATTTATGCAGATAATTACTTGAATTTTTAATGCTATATTATACTTAATCTTATATTTCAAGTCTTCAAGAACAAAATTTGAGATTATGGAGTGTCATAATTACTATTTTCAGGACTAAATAAAATTCCAGAAAAGGACCTTAAAATTTTTAAAGGGTAAAGGAGTAAGAATACACATGTGTTTTACCCTAGGAGCGGCCAGCACTACATGCTTTTTTTAAGAGCAAAAATACACATGTGGTTACCATTTTCGGGAACTCGTCCTCATTGTCATGCTTTCTCCGGCCTTCGTCCAGATTTCTCCTCTGGGAGACTGGGCTTGTACTTCGATCCGTCTGCTTGCGCTTGGCTTTTTGCCCTTGTGTTTTGATAACCTACTGACGTAATTTTCCATCTCGGATAAACTTCTCAACCGCATCTCTAAGGTCCCAGCACTCATCCGTTGTGTGCCCGGGTCCATTGTGGAATTCGCAAAATCGTGTGCGGTCCAACTTACCCTTATTATAAAGTGGTCGTGGTCGCTCCACCTTCCTCATCTCGGTCAAGGCTACCTCTCTCCATAGTTGCAAACGAGGGACATTTAGTGGAGTATATCTCTCATACTTCCCCTCATGCCTTTGTCCTCGTGTTTTTTGGTCCGAGTTCCTGGGTCGGTGTCTTGCTGCCTGGTCCTTCCCTTTCGGGGGTGGGCTTTTCTGTCTTTTTCCCGACGCGTTGGCTATCTGCATCTGCTCGATGTCCAGATACTTTTTGGCTCATCTATGGAATTCTTCCAGCGTCTTGACCTCGCCAGATATGACCGATCTCCCCATTCTGGATTCGCTATCTAAGCCCGAGATGAGCAAGTGTACGTGGACGCTTTCCGTTAATCCCTGGATTTGCAATGCGGCAGCCTTGAAACGATCCAAATACTTCTGAAGGGTTTCACCAGGTTGCTGCTTGATTCTATCCAGCGTGTAGACCGACCTGGGCTGCTTTTTCCTTGTCGCGAAATTCAGTAGGAACTTCTCGCTCAGGTCGTTGAAGTCGGTAATAGACTTGAGAGATAGAGTCCGGAACCAAATTTGAGCGGCTCCTCGTAATGTTGAGGTGAATAGCCTGGAAATGATCGGTCCCTTGAATCCTCGGACCAGCATCTCAGTGTCGAAAGTACTCAAGTGTGTCTGGGGATCCTGACTTCCGTCGTACCTAGGGAGGTCGGACGTATTGAATTTCCTTGGGTACTCAACTTCCATAATTTCATCTGAGAATGGGCTGTTGTTTTGTCCTCCGTCCCCATACCACATCTTGTACCTTCCGGAATCTGGCCAAATTCCCTGATTGTCCGAGGTACGGCTGTCTTTCCTAAGCGCCCGGGTTTGATTCTCCTGACTCGCATCCCGGTGATTACTTTGCTAAGAATTTTTTGTTGAAACTATTCGGCCTTGCCCGGAATGGTCCGCCTGTAGGGGATCAACAGTTTGGTGATTGGTTTCTTCGTCCTCATTCTGCTGATCATCCTGGCGTTCCTCCTGAAAAGGGTTTGTAAGTGTTTAAGGATTTGGTTCATCACCTTGGTCATATGGTCAATCTTTTGATTCTGAAGATTGTCGCGTTCTTCCACATTCTCGATTCATTTCAGCATTGATTCAGCAATGTTATGTAGGAGCCGTATGTTCGGGCTGCCAATCTGAAACTTTGTTGAGGAACCAGCGTGGTTAGTATTTTCCAGCGTTTGGCCTACTCGTCCATCTTGAGATGGGAGGTTCGAGTCCGAGGGCTCCTCAATTTGTTCCTGATTAACGCCTTGAACATCCCGCTGTTGGGTCTCGCTAAAATTTTGTTCCTGACCTTGCTTGTGTGCATGCGGGTGGCTTTTGCTTCTGGTATTAACCATCACGGGTCACGGGAATAGGACTTTACAGTCCCCATGGACGGCGCCAATGATCTGGTGTAGATCACAAGTTGAGTTGGACTTGGCCTGGGGTGAAATCCCGGGGTCCTACGTACCACAGTGTGGATCAAAGTCCACGTAGTTCGAGAGTATACGGCAGACTAATGATAGCCAGAGGGGGTGGTGTGTGTGTTCTGTGTGAATAGAAAAGCTAGGGTTTTAGAAGTGTGTACCTTGTAAGGGGTTTACCCTATTTATAAGCATAACTGGGCCCTATCTTAATCAGTTAGATTTGTCCTTTATTTTAGGGATATTAAAATATGCTTTTTTGAATAATCTCCTCCTTTCATAGGCAGTTACCATCATGATAGATATTCTTGATAAAACCACTCCTATTTTCAAGGAAGCGGTTATGAGCATAACTGAAGCTACTTTGATTGGGCTCTTTGATTATTGGGCTGGGCCCATTTATGAGATATCCGTAACATTACCAAAGCAAAGGGGGCCACAGTAATTAATTGGCGTAGCTTTCTCCAGACTTTGGGAAATGAGAAAAATAATCACTTCTTACACAAATTGGCAAGCAATCGACGCAAGAAACCGATGGCCGAGGGGGGAAAAATACAAAGAAGCAAGAAAGCGCTAGCAAATAAAAAATAGAAGTAATAATAATAATAATAATAAAATCCTATTTAAAATTACTTAAATAAACAAAATTATAAATCAGGTTGGTAATTTAACAAACTCTTAATCAAACTATTAATCCAATTCAGGATTTCAAAATTTTGGTCATTTATGTTTTTCAAATTATATTTATATTAACATTGATATTTAATTTAAAAACATTAATATTTAATTTAATTCAAAATTATAAATCGGTACGTCATCTTTGTTTTCAATCTGGGTTGCTTCTTCCTTAAGTACTATATGCAATATATATATAATATAATGTATATTATATAAAATAATATATTAATATATAATTATTATATTAATCATATTATATATTATTAATATATAGTTATCATATTATTAATTAATATTATAATTATTAAAAATATATATGAATATATAATTATTATATTATTAATAATATAATATGATAATTATATATTAATAATAAATATTAATATATAATTATTATATTATTTATAGTATATATTATATTATAATTAGATTATATACAAAAAATATTTTAAAATAAAAATAAAAATCTGACAGGGGACACCCCTGTCATAATTGCGCATTGGAAGAATTTTTTTTTTTAAAAAAATAGGTGACGTCCCACGTGGCGACGTCACCTGTACAGTGGCGCTACATGTGGCACTATATGACGTAGCACCACCAATTGAGTTATTTTTGCAAAATGATCTATTTTGACTTTTTTTTTTTGAGATTACTTTTGAAAATTTCCCGATAACCGACAGACCCACTTCTTTTTCTTCACCTCAGATTCGACACTATTCTGTTTAATGGATTTCAGATTGTGTTAGATATTTTCCATTGGTTATGTTTGGCTAATCTCTTCTTTTTTTTTTTTTTTTTTTTTTGAGAAGGTGGTTAGAACTTTAATGTAGTTGATTAATTTTTTTATTAGTTTAATTTATATATTTTTATGTTCCTCTGAATTAATTTTTGTGTTGGATGATGTCTGCGAGATATGGTAAGTGTTTATTTACTCTTATTTATCAACATTTTTATTGAATTTTTCTTTGATGTAATTAGACTTTGTACTGAACATATTGACTTATGGTGTTTAATGATTTATTTTATATGGAGTGTCGTGATTATGTTTTTATTTAAGAGAGAATAAATGCATGGGAATGATTTTCAAACACATATCAATTGATTTTCAACAATTTATCTAAAGGATAATTATGAATGCGATTGTAAAAGTAAAACTCAATACGATTAGTTGAGATCTCAATTTGACGTTATGATGAATAACTCCTAAATCATTGAAAGTTAGGAAACCCATTTACTTTAGTATAAAGAACCATTTCCTCGTATTCATCTCATTTTAGAGAAAAGATAAAAAAATAATAATTTAGTTTTTAATTTTTTTGTATTACTCTTAGTCATTATTTAAAAAAAATCAAAACCATTTTCCTTATTTTTATTACATTTACACCGCATTTAGATTATTTCAGAATTAATAAAAGGTTCTTCTAAAGAGAAAGATCATAAGTTTATCTCCACTCCTTAATTAATTTTTAAGTGTCTACCCAATGCTAACGGACAAGACATAACGGCAAAACAAACACAAAGGAAAACGGTAATCTCTACTTTCCGGCTAGAAGAACTTGTTGAATCACCGTTTCCAAATTCCTGAAAGAAGATCCAGCTCCCTCAGAAGCAGCTTCCTTCGCCATTTTCTTCCATTCCAGAGTCCGCTTCTTCATCTCCTTCCCCTTTTCCCCTTCCATCAACTCCCTCACCAGCTTCTCCACTCCTTCCCGCTTCACATCACTGTCTATCTCCAGCCCAATTCCCCACTCCTTGCACGAGAATCGACAATTGGTTTGCTGCTCTGCGAAGAACGGCCAACACACCATCGCCACTCCGCCGCACATGCTTTCCACCGTCGAATTCCATCCGCTGTGCGTCAAGAACCCTCCAATTGCAGGGTGAGCTAGAACTTGCTCTTGTGGGCACCAGCTGTAAAGTCGTCCTCTGTTTTTAGTCTCCTGTACGAATTCTGCAGGAAGAACTGCGTTGTCGCCTCTAACAAGGTCCGGTCTGATAACCCACAAGAATGTTTGGTTGCTGTTAGCAAGTCCCCATGCAAACTCTATCAATTGCTCGTTTGTCATCACCGTGATGCTCCCAAAGTTGACGTACACTACGGAGTTGGGTTCTTTGGTGTCCAGCCATTCCAGACATTCTGTCTCTTCCTTCCAGAGGTTCGATCCTATTGACTTCAAGTCTCTGTCCGTGATATCGTTTATGAGCAGATTTAAGGGACCGATCGAGTAGACAGGAGGTAGAATGGAGGATAAACCTTCCAAGACGTCATGCTCCAGAGCATCGAATGTGTTCAAAATGATAGCAGATGCTCTCTGAGCTCTGTCACACTCCCCTGTTATAAAATCAAGCATAAATTCATCTGGGTTCGTGGTTCTGACGAAGGTTGGGATGTCCCTCAGCCGGATTTCCTTGATTCCTGGTATCCAATCTATCACAGTGTCCAAATACCCGTCTGTTAAATAGCTGGGGTCTGCTAACGACAACACAAAACAATGGGGTTTAAGGAACAAAGTTAATTACTACTCTGTAAATTCCAAATAATCCATTAGGCTAGCATCGAAGTTTATACCTTTGAGAGGCGTCAAACCCTTCTCTATGAGATTGCGATAGTGAACGTAACAGAGAAAGCCGCAGGCACTAGTAGTCCAGAAAAGAACCTCTGGAATCCCAAGTTCATGAGCAGCATCAAGCGTGAAGCTCATGACGCCGTCGGAAACTATGCAGGTAACGGGAGGGACGTCGGAGGAGGTCTTAAGTTCGTGAAGGAGGTCTCTGAAGGGAGGGAGGCAGGTTCTGCGGGTGGACTCGCAGAGGGAAGGTATGTCCTGTGTGGCGTCGACGTCGGAGACGGGAAGGCCGTCGGGGATGGTTTTAAAACGGAAGGAAGGAAGGCCGTCGAGGGAAGTAGGACCTCGTGATTTGAGGAGGCGTTTGTGGTTGAAGTCGGTGTTGACGAAGGTGATGTGAAAACCACGAAAGTGGAGGAGCTTAGCGAGTTTGAGCATTGGGTTGATGTGGCCTTGTGCTGGGTATGGGATGCACAAGGCATGAGGTTTCTCTGATCCAGGCAATGAACCCATTTTCTCGGAGACAACTCACTCAAGCAAAAGCGGAGATACGCAAAGTGGGTTGAGACGTCGTCGATTTATATAGATTGAGCCCTGGGAGGCGGAGACACACAAAGCGGGTTTGAGACGTCGTCGATTTATACAGTATGAGCCCTAGAGGCGGTGTTTATTTTTTTACTCTGTGATATTCTGCATCACAGCCATCACCTTTGAATAGAGACAAAACCAGGGCAATTGGCGTCAAACTTGTCAGCCGCAAAGCTGCTCGGCGAAGTCTCATCATGCCCTTTTTAAAAAACAAATAATAATGAGAAAAGCTAATCCGCTGAAAATCTTCTCAAGGTCGAGGCTTTAAATGAAGGGAAAATTTCACCATACCTTTTTTACAGCCATTTAATATCCAGCAGCTTTAAAAATTTTATAAAAGTTCACTGTACCTCTAAAATTAAACTGAAATTAAATTTATGTGAACGTGGAATTTCATTTTTACTTTATAAATTAAATATTATTACTTTAAGACACATGTAAGAAGTTATAAGTGAAGTATATCTATTTATAAGATAAATAAGTAAAATTATAAAATATCTATATAACATCCTTAAATTTCGTCAATAAATTCATCATACATATCAATAATTATCGCTACACTAATCAATGACACATTTTCCCTTCTCACACTAGTTGTAATAACCACAAAACTTTCACCTTCATCTCCATTTCTTAGCCCTTGTGATGCAAAAATAAAGCATACGAAACCATAGACAAACACATTAAAATCACAACTACATCATATGCATTGCATTGAATTATGACTACCTTACTAGTTTACAAATATAAATGAGGACAATAGAGGTGATTATTTTAATACCTACACACTCAGACCTAGTGGCGGAGTCAGGATTTGAAGTTTATGGGTGTATAATTAGTGTAAGGGTTTGGGGCCCCCGAATTTTTTTTTTAAGGAAAGTTTTAAATTAATGCATTTTCTAAAAAGAAAAAAGTTTGACAAGATTAAATAACATGTTGCAACCTATAAGAAGGCAGAAAAATGAAGCAAATCAAAATGCTAGCTTCATCTTCAATTCATCGTAAACGAAAATTACAAGGTAGGATATTACCTTCAGATATTCATTTACACTAGTCTTCATCTGTTTAGCCTTGAATGGTGCATCAACCTCCAAAAAGATTCGAGGGGATAAAGTTATTTCTTGAAGTAATTCAATCTGCAAAAGAAAGCAGAAAAGGAAGCTGTGTCATGCCAATATTCAATACAAATAAGACTTATTATCATGCTTTCATCATAGAGCAAAAGAATAAGAGAAGGATAGTTACAAACTGACACTCCAACTTCAGCATGCCTCAAAAAAGGCTATCCACTAGAGAGCACGACACTTTCAATAGGTTCAACACCAAACACCTACATAAAGGGGAAAGGGGATAAAAAGGTAAAAAAGAAGATGGAAGTTTGAACTGGCAACCTAAAACTAAAAATATAAAGTCTTAACCAACTATACTATTTATATATATTGTTACTAAATTCTCTCAATTTATATATATATGTGTGTGTGTATTTTTTTTATGGGTGCACTTGCACCCATAAAAACATATGTGGCTCCGCCATTGCCCAGACCCAATTAATATCCATGCAAAAAAAAAAAGACATTGTTTTCATATTTTACGATGAAACTCAAAATCCGTTCGGATGATTAATAGAAGAATCAATGAAAAGGAATAATGAAAATAATAGAGGTGTTAGCATCAATTATTTACCTTCGTCTTTAAGCTTATGTCATGATCAACACCTTCATTCTGAGTTCTTTTGGCTCCAATTCTATATTCATTTTTTCACATAATTCTCAATTCCCCCTCTAATTATTCAATGGGGGTGTGGTATTTTGGAATTTTTACATTTGGAACGTGTTGAAAAAAATCCCACGAGATTTCACTGTAAATTTAATATTTTAATAATTCATTTTATCATTTTTTTCCTTGCTCGTCATTTAGGTGCAATTTTTGTAAAATAAAAAAATTTAATATAAACCTTATAATTGAAGTTAAGTGCATTAGTATTCTTAAGTTATTGTGTTCAGTTAAGAATTTTTTATGAAGTTGACATACCAAGTCATTCAACGTGATGAAATACAAGAAAAAAATTGAAAAACTACCTTGGATTTTGACAATTTCATAAATGATATATAAATGTGAAAAATGACAAATGCAGGAGTGGCGTCGCCCAAATAACAGTGTCGGCAGGAATGGAAAATGTGGGGTCAGTCAAATATTGAGATTCAACTTTCCTCTTATATTTTTTACCCTCATTTTTTTTTATCGTTAGATTAAGATCTTAACAGTTTAAATTTAACAAGTAACATTATATTTATATTTTTATAATATATTAAATCTAAATTATTAAGGTCTTGATTCGATAATAAAAAAGAAAAAAAAGAAGGAAAAGAAGAGCAAAAATATAGGAGAGGAGAGAGGCCATCCTAGACATTGGCAATCGCGAAGGGAGAATGCAAGAGGAAGGCGTTAGCGTCATTGAAACGGGAGACACGCGATGATGGGCCTTCTGTGTTTGATTGTGATCAAATCGTCTCCGAACAATAGTAGTAATAAATTTTAACACGTTAGAATTTTATATATATATATATTTTTGGTCAAAGGTTATAATTTATAGGTTAAAGGTACAAAAATGCCTATGAGCTTTGTCCTCAGGAGTGTCCAACACCATATGTTTTTTTTAGTAAAAGTACCCACATGGTTATATTTTAGGAGCAAAAATACTACTTCCGTTAGTTGATCGTTAACCTAGTGAAATTACCCTTTTTAAAATAATTAAAAATAATTATGAAATACTTATAAAAAAAAAGATTGCCGGCGGTTGGTTGCCGGCGATCGGTAGCCGGCAGTGGGGCTCACCGGCAAGGGGAGGTGGGGGTGGGGTGTTTTTGTTTTTGTTTTAATTATTTTAAAAATAGTTTTTAAAAAAAAAATTTGCCGACTGTGGGGCCCACCGGCAAGGGAAGGTGGGGTGGGATATTTTTGTTTTTTTTTTAATTATTTTAAACTAAGGGCAAAAAGGTAATTTCACTAGTTTAACGGTCAACTAACGAAAGTGATGTTTTTGCTTCTAAAATGTAACCACGTGGGTACTTTTGCTAAAAAAAAAACACATGATGGACTGAGAATAAATTTCATGGACATTTTTCACGTTTACCCTAATTTCTATATATAGCAAGTTGAAGAGGATAATAAAATTATTGGTGAGTCAAACAAGTGGGTACGACTTTTCCCTCACGGGGCCTCCTGCTCAGACTTCTCCCTGTAACCAGCTCCTGCCTTGACTACACTCTGCATTCCAGGACTCGCGCTGGCCGCCGTAACGTTTATCAAGTTGGCTCCATATTTGATGCCTCTTCTTTTCAATTAGTGTGCGAGTATGCGTGTGGGCTTTAAATTTCATATTTTATGGCGGCTCCTGCTTTCTGTCTTTTTTCCATGTCTGCCAAAAGGGAGAATAGTTTGATTTCTATTCTGAAAGCAAAAAATATATATTGAATCATAATTCTTGAAAAAACAAGTTATCCCCGGTGTTAAGTATAAATGGGCAAATACTAGTTGAAAGCGTCTTAACAAGTTAAACCTGTAATAAATGCTCACAGCGTATGTTTTTGTTTCCTAATTAGGTGATTTGTGTCCCTCCACAGTGAAATGCTTTGTTTTTTGTTGGACAATTTTGTGGGAGGTGTTAAAGGAAAAATACACATTTTGTAATTAATTAAAACGATTTTAAAGAAAAACCCACCTATATTTTGGGCTATTTTTTATTTAATCTTCAATAAATTACTTATATTTGAAAGTAGATGGACTATTTTTTTTTTATTGGATTCATTATCTGCAGCATCTATTTGTGAAGATATTAAAAAAAATGTTGGATTAAATTTAGAAAGAAAGAACATAGGGATATTTGAAGTCCTAACTAATGCGATTGGAATTACCCAGTTTAAGCGGGACAGGCGATTGGGCTCGACTCATGAATGAGACATGTGCTGGGCTAGTGCTATAAAATGGACTTTGGGCCTGCTGCTGGACTTTGGCAATGTAGCATTCTTCTTTTTACCAATGATGTGGTGTTGACTAACTTTGCTGTGTTTCCCATTGGTATTCATCAAACCTCGACTCCAAATTTTAATTATCATGACAACATGAAGTCCTAATAACAGTAAGAATTGTCGATGAGAAATCATATAGTTGGCTAAGATGTCGGTTTTCATTTCAAAGGAGGTGGTTTGATACCTACCAGTTGAACTGATGGTTTCATTGGTGAGTGATCTATAAATATTTTTATAAACATCCTTTGAACTTATGGGTGTAGTCTAACTCTATGGGATACTATTATCTACCCAATCTAAACTTTTTTATATAAAATAAAAATAACAGCCAGAATCGGATGGCAAAAAAAAAAAGAATGTGGTAAAATAGTAAACGGCAGTGGGAAATTGAAGCAAAAGATCACCACATGCTGGTGTACCTTTTAATATAAATGCTCCTAGCATTAAATTCATGTTAAGTTCGAGGAACGAATTTTTCATGACACATGGTGTCCCGCAAATTCACCCCTGCATATTGACATATACTAGGTAGAATAATAGGTTGGTTGGGCAACCGAGACAAAACTTATAGCCTATCAATTGAACTTTAAACGGGTATGGGCCGTATCTCAACTCATTTAAACTCATGGTGTGAATGGGTTAGTATATAAATAAGTAGGCTAATCAGGTTTTGGATAATGCATTTGCATTTGACCTTTTTATTTTTTAAAAAACATATATAAGCATTAAGCATATATTAAATTTATCATTTTAAAATTTGAAATCTGAATCTTCAATACTCAATAATCACATACAAAGCAACAAAAATTTAGATAAGTATTATCATAACATAAATCTATTCATGATAAGGAGTGAAGAACACCCTTACCTTATGCCATAATGTAAAATGAGATGAGTAATTAATTAAAAAAACACTAAATGGGTGGGTATATGCAGCTTATAAGTGTGCCCATAACCCTCCTCTCTTTTTTTGCAGCTTCAAAAAATGACTCAATTATATTAAATTGCGAGCGGACTCATGTTATGGTTCTATACTCAGCCCATATACTATACTAGTATTGCCCTTTATTTATGGTTAATCTGGATGTTCGGGTCGGGTTTGAATATCCACGGGTTATTAAACGAGGTAGAGAGGCGGCGTCTGTCGATACTTTCTTTCACTGCGCTGCCTCCATCACCAGCAACATGGAAGCCCCCGATCACCAACACTGTTCACAATCGCCGCAATCTCCGTCCTCTCTGACTTCCACCGTCTCTACCGGGACTTGTTGCAAATGCGGCGGCCCTACAACCTTCCCGCCGCCCCCGCCGTCGTGGTCTGAGAGTTCTCCTCCTCCCACCTATCGACCCATCAGAGCCCCTGCTATTCCTCCCGACACTAACACACAACGTGCCATCATTCTGGCTCCAGTTCCACAAGCCCAGAAAGTCCCTGTCGCTTCCCCTCCCTATTTTTTTCAAACCCCATCTAAGAAAATTCAATCCCCGGATGATATTCGCCGCTTCCAGGACTCCGATTCCGGCAAAAATTTCCTAGGCTTCGTCGTGGCTCTCTCCGAGTCTATTCGCGGTCACAAAATTTCGGACCCCTGCCATCAATCTGACACCGTCAACTCCATCGTCGCAGTTCTTGATTCCCTAATTCAATGGGTCGAAGAAATCCCTCCCGTCCAGCTAGCCGGCCGTTACGGTAACATCGCCTTCAGAACTTGGCACAGCCAATTGGAAAGCGACTGTGACTCCTTGATGCTTCGCTTTCTCCCGGAGCAACTTCATTCGGCAACCATCGAGATCGGTCCTTATTTTACAGATAGTTTTGGTAATTCTAGCCGAATCGATTACGGTACTGGTCATGAAACAAATTTTGCGGCCTGGCTGTATTGCCTTGCGAGATTGGGGCTAATCAAAGAGGAGGATTACCATGCTGTGGTGGCCAGAGTTTTTGTGAGGTATCTGGAATTGATGAGAAAATTGCAGTTGGTTTATAATTTGGAGCCTGCTGGATCCCATGGAGTTTGGGGTCTTGATGATTATCATTTTCTGCCTTTCATTTTCGGGTCGTCCCAGTTGATCGACCATAAGTATATGAAGCCCAAGTCGATTCATAACCAAGATATATTGGAAAATTTTTCGAATGATTATCTCTACCTTGCCTGCATTGCCTTTATAAAGAAGGTGAAGAAGGGTTTATTTGCGGAGCACTCTCCAATGTTGGACGATATCAGTGGGGTGCCTAATTGGAACAAAGTAAATAGTGGGTTACTGAAGATGTACAAGGCAGAAGTCTTGGAAAAGGTCCCTATAATGCAGCATTTTCTTTTCGGCTGGCTTATTAAGTGGTAAGTCCTTTGTAATTTTGGTGCAAAATTCTGTCTAGTTGTTATGGGCCCATTTTGTTGGAGTTCTACCATTACTGCCTATTATTGTAGTTACCGAAATGTATTACTGACGAATTTGATGGAAGTTGAGATCTCTTAAAAGTATAGTTTTGGTTTATCATCTTTTTCATGTGGAAGACCTTTATCAACCTAGTGAAGAACCGATGGGATACACTGGACTGTGCCTTTTATCCGGAAGTAACCCAGCTTTTGTTTTCTGATATGTAAACTGTGAATAAATTGATTAGTTAGGATTAGTTAGTTAGTTAGGAAATTAGTTAGTTAGTTGTTGATGAGTCTTGAGATTGGGTCTTGAGTTGGGTCTTGCCTATATAAGTCATACAACGTATCCGTGTGTTTTAGTGAAAGTGATGAATGAATGAAATGCACAGTGATGTGATTCTGTGCTCCTCTCCTCTCCCCTCAGTTTCTCTTCTCACTCCCTCTGATTTCTGTCTCTAAACCCTCTGAATTCTCTAATTTCTACACTAATCTTATCATTTTCTAGCAATAATAATTACCTCTCGAGCCTTACTTTATTTTGTTTTCAAAGCTTCTCTTGTTTTCATTTGAGTGTGAGAATAGTGTGATTGTGTTTATGAAATGAATTGACGAGCAGCGCCTGTGACCCTTTCAGACTTGTACCTGACAATGTTGTGTTTATCAAGCCTTCCTGTACTTTATTGGTAGCATCTGAAATGGAACTTACTGGACTCAGTATTTCTATTCCCCCTCCCCGGGATTTGGTGTCTAACTGTATTTCAGGACTTGAGTCAAGTCTTGTGTGCACAGCTTAACATTTCTCACCCTTTTCTTGGGATCATTAGGGCGAGTTGTGCATGGTCTTTTAATTTTCAACCTTCATGTTTACTTATATACGTTTTTATATGACTGGCTGAGATTTTCTGTGCCTGTTTCTGGTTTTTGATATCCATTATTAATTTTTCTTGCCAGGGAGTAGTTCATGGATGCACCTTACTGGGTTGTAGCTGTGGGATCCAAGTGAAATTCAGGTTTAATGAATTCATGCATTAGGAAGGCATTAGAAGGGGTTTATATTCATAGAAGCCTGCTTTCGTGATTCTTCTTTTGTACCTTCTTTTTTATTGTCTAGATGCTATATGCCCCGTATGACCAGAGTGCCGGTTTACTGGCAACTAGCTATTCTAAATAACTTGTACTGGTGGGAGTAAATAATTACGGTTGGAGTATATTAGTTTGATGCATGAGAGAGGAGTGTGTGACTTGGTAATGCTTTATGTTGATATGAGCAGTCATATTCTGACGACTGGTTATTTGGTCAACTACTAATGCTGTAGACCTTCTATCATGCAAATGGAGTTTAGACTTCTATTTCTCTGGCTAAATGCACAACTAAGGATTAATAATGTACTGTATTATTTTGGCCAAAAGTAATAATGTACTAATTGTTATTACGTAGCAATGCAGAATGCTGTGACAACAAATGACTAATTTGTTGCAAAAGAAATCATGTTATGATTTGTGCATTTGATTCTCTCTTAAGTATATTTGTGCATATAGGTTTTGAAGCCAGTAGATAACTGAATACCAAACCTCATGTTTCGCGGGGATTTTGAGGCTAAAAGATGCATTGTTCGTGTTCTGCGAATAGTAATGGGACGTTGTTTCGCTTTTACACGCACTCTTCTATATAGCCTGTCCCTTCGATGCTTCTCATGAACTTTCACGACATTCATATCAATTTCGTTGCTTCCTGATATAGCACAAGGGTTGTTCCAATTTTCCCCTAGTTAATACTACTTTAAGGGGAAGATGCCTTTAAAGTATGCTCATATAACTATAGGTTGCTGGGTTACTTTTTCCTTTTTGAATAGTGTGTGGGGGCAACAGCTTGGATACAAAAATGTTTATCAACAGCAGGAAGAATTGCATTGGTCAAATCAGTACTAACTTCAATTCCTTTGTATCTTATTCAAGTAGTGAGAATTGAATTCCGTTATCTATTTGCCAGGTAATAGATAAAATTCAACAGAATTTCATTTGGAGACATAGTGAATTAACACATGGTTTTCATCCCATTAGATGGAACCGACTTATTTTGCTGAAGAGCCTTAGTGCTCTTGGCTTTAAAAGAATCTCCTCACTAAACAAGGCTTGCGGGGCGAAAGTGGCATGGAAGCTTATCAATGGCTCAAAAGGTTTGTGTGTAGAGGTGTTGCTGAGAAAATATATGCTCAAAGATGAGGGGAACTTGCTGAGCGCCCAGAGTAATGATTCATTACTTTGGAAATTTTTAGTGTAGCAACGTGACTTAGTAGAAACGGGTTTAAAAGGGATTATTCGAAATGCCTTAGTGTACAATTTTCAACAACAAATGGTTGCTTCAGGATAGATCATTTAAAGATGTTTGTCATAGTAAGGTTTTTAATTGGGTTACTAATGGTGGCTGGGATTTTTCTGGACTCCTATCACTTCTTCCGTGCTAGGTGATTCAAAAGCTAATCTCCATTATGCTGCCTAGACCAAAAGCAAGAGGAGATATGTTAGCATGAAAAGGGACGAGCAGTGGTGTTTTTACTATTAAAAGTGCGTACAATTTATTGGATTGTAGCTTTGACAAGACGGAGGAGGCTCTGTTTTGATGTATTTGGAGATGGAAAGGGGCTGAGCGTATATGTGTATTTATGTGGATGGCATTCCAAGAATGTCTCCCAACTAATCTTTAGAGAAGTCAATGGTCTCAAATATCACCGATGTGTTCTTATTGCTGTAAGGAATATGAATCTGTTCTACATATTCTTAAGGATTGTGAATTTGCAAAAAGGATGTGGTATGATCTAATCAATCCCAATCTTATTAATCAGTTTTTTGCTTCTTCGTTAAAGGATTGGGGGAAAACTAAACTTTAAAAGATATCTTAGTATTAAGAGGAATGGAAATTGGCATTTAATTTGGGGTGTGGCAATTTAGAAACTTTGGCTCTGGAGAAACAGTGAAATATTTAATGTTGAATTTGAGAAACTTGGGAACCAGCTGAGGTAGTATTGCGAAGCTGGAAAAGTTTCGTTCAGATACAGGAGACTTTTGATGAAATTCAACCTTCGACTGTACATGCCTTGAAATGGGAACCTTCTGATATAGGTTGGGTAAAGGTCAACGTAGATGGCATTGTTACAAGGGCTGAGAGCCGTGCTAGGTATGGGGGAGTTATAAGGGACCATGAAGGAAGGTAGGCTGCTGGTTTTGCTCATTATCAGGGTACATGCAGTGTCTGAGGTTGAGGAGTCGGATGTCGTCAAGGGCCTCAATTTAGCATGGGATTTGGGCTTTCAAAAAGTTGTCTCAGAGTCTAATGCTAAGGAGTTAATTAATATGCTGTATGATAAATCCATGGAGATAAAAGAAAATCTAATATTCTGGAGAATCAAGGAGTTTAGTTTATGAGCAAGAGGTGTGATTTAGAAGTTCACTATATCTCATGAGAGAAGAATAAAGTGGCAAACTCCCTAACAAAAAAAGGAATTTCAACGGCAATGTTCTTAAATGTATGTTTGAAGTATTTACGGACTATGGTTTCTCAAGATAATCTGAGACTTAACCCCCTATGTAATTTTCTTTTAGTTTGGATACTATTTCTCTTGTATTAAAAAAAAAAAAACTTGGGTACAAAAAGAAATACGTAATACAATCATGTTTACAACTTTAAAAACAAACGGTGGCCCAATGTTGAACCTGAACATTAGTTAGTTAATTCATTTTGATTGATGTCAGAAGTTCAACATCTATTCCTCCTCAGATACTCTCCAAGAGAGAGCTTTCTGCACTAACTCGCTATTTTTTTTATGTCAAAAGTTCTGCATTAATTTTGATTAAAAAATGATCCCGAAAATTAAAGAAATAGGTTGAAAAGTCTGGAATGCAAACATATGGTTTGTGTATCACCTTATGTAATATTTTTACTTGATCGCCCAGTGAAATCATTTGGCGGAGGAATAAATAGTAGAGGAGATCCTCTCATCATTCCTTTTTTCATAAGCCTATTTTGGTCGTTAATTGGGAAGAGGGAAAAAAAATTCTAAAAGTATAACTTAATAATGTGATATTTCAGATTGATTTAACGTATAAAATTTAAAGTTGATAAAAAAAATAGATAATAAAAAAAACCTGACTCATAGATGATGAGAGAGTCCAGAATGAATGGGTGACAAAGGAAAACGGAGGTACAGGTTTAGTGTCAACGAGAACAAGACATGGCTGTGGCCTTTGTGGCCTATTTCCATCAGAGAGAGAGCCGTGAGGGGCCATAATATTCGATTTCACTGGCTGCCATCTTCTTCAAACGCAACATGCTTTTTGGGTCCCCAGCTCTTGTTTTCAGGCAAATTTATCGGCAAATGCCCCAGTACTAGTACTATTTCCCACCCAGCTTTTACGTTCTCTGTAGCACTGTTTTGCAAACGCATACACAAGCCCACATGGTAATTGAGTCGGAAATCAGTTGGCTAATAAATCATACAGTCTATTATAAATAGCATGACTTGATTTTTTTTTTTGAAGGTGTGATTTATTTTAATAAACTGAATCATTCATAAGTATAAATACTAAATAGAGAAATTATATCTTTCTTTCTTTTTTGTGATAAGAGCAATTTTTTTTTTATATACAAAAAAGTTTTAGAGGGGTTCGACACCAGTCTTCCACTAAGGTCAGGGTACAGCCCCGGGCTCTATGAGCACTTACTGGGGACTTACGAGATCGTCTACCAAAGGAGTCTCAACGACGGCAGAGAGAAATTATATCTTGCTTCCTTTTTTTTTATAAGAGCAATTGTTTCTTTTTACAATGCAATAGATTGTTACTGATTATGGGCCTTTCTTTAGGAAGATAGTGGGGGTTGAAAAAGTACGATAAGAATAAAAACAGTGGGAGTATAATGATGTGTTTAAATTTACATTTTTGAAATGAGTTTTTAAGTCGAAATTCATTTTTAAGAAGAGGCCTCTAAATTTATTTTTCATAATGTAGAGTTTCTATTACAATTAATCCAAACATAAGTTAGATTTATAATTTAACTTTTATCTTTTCTTGAATTTATAAAAGCTTACTCTTGTCACAACTAATACAAACTGCACTGCTTATTGATGAACAGTATCGTTACTCCGAGTTCGTACAGTTGAGAAGCCCAGAACGATGTACTAGTCTCTACCCCATACTATTCTCCTTTGAGTAGGAATCATTCCTTTGAATTGCCGACTCGTGTCGGTGCCTAATTCTCAGAAGCACTTGCTTCTCCCTATGTGCTTCTTACATGGAGGGACAAACAATTTTTTTTAAATTTTTTTTATATATTCTATATATTTAGATTAAATTATATGTTGTTTTATGAAAAAAAATTTGACGTCCAGTATCTCAAATTAATTAGTTTTCAATTCTGCATTCAGAAATATGTCCTGCAACACCAGTATACTGAAAACTAATTAATTAAAAATATTGGAGGCTAAAAAAAATTTCAGAAAGCAGTATATAATTTAATCTAAATATATAGAATATATAAAAAATTTTAAAAAATTAAAAAGAAAATGCTTGTCCGCCTAATTAGAAGGACAAGCATGTAAGAAGCACATAAGAGAAAAACACCTAATGTGAACCCCAAAAATTTTAAGGATAACTAATAAATCTGTCCCAAAAGTATAAATTTAAGAGTAATAATGACTTAAAAGTTTTTTTTTTTATCTCGATGTTGCAATTGAAATTTTAAAATGTAGTAATGTTATTATATTATGTTAAAAAACTAATGTTAACATACAAAAAATTGATGTTAACTGTTAATTTTTACCAAAATAACATTGTTATATTTTGAAACTTTTATAGTAACATTGAGATAAAAAAAAACTTTCAGGCAATATTACTTCTTAATGAAAGCTTCTGATACAAATTTACCACTTAACTCAAAATTTTAAGATTTTATTGAACTCAATGACATAACGCCATGCTTAAGGTTTAACCAGGTCAATACTTAGATTATCACAAGATAATTACAAAATACTCATTCAACTCTTTAGCCCACCCTTTTTCCTACTTCTGGTTTTTCACTTCTCTTCCCCTATTTACCGTCTGCAGTTTTACAACGCATGCCTGGTTAGAATTTTACCCATGGCCACGTCATTGACGTCTCCGTCCCCTTCTCTTGTCCTAATCTTCATTTTTCAAGGCCAATCTCCAATCTGTTCTTTGAGTGTTACAACGCATGCCTGCTTAGAATATAATTTTATTAACTAATAGTTAGTTAATGTTTTCTTGGCCCTGTCAATCTGTAGTTAGTGAAGTTTTTGACAGTGTTGAGTGATGCAGTAAGACTTGGCTCTTTTCTGGTCCCGCTGTCACTTCATTTCATTTCCCACTAGGAACAAAATTGTTTCTTGTTTTTTTTTCCCCCCTCAAATTCAAAGCTTCTCTCTGCTACGCCCTCTTGTATTATTATTGCCTGCCTTTATTCTGTGTATACTCTACACGTATTTTGGGTTTTGCCACTGTGTCTTTACTCTACTTTGGTTTCTGGTGGCTGCATTCAAGCTTTGGGTAGTTGGGTCGATGGTTCTTGTTTACTAGTTTTTTCCTTTTTTCCCTCTCATCTTCTTCTCCCTCTCTTTTTCCCGGCGCATGTGCCGGATGTCGCTTACTCTGCGTAATTCAGATTCTAGAAGAGCCTTCTCACTGGCCTTACATTACGCCTGGTAAAACCACCTCCTTTTCCTTTTTCCCCCTCCCTGGCGCATGTGATTTGTATTTTCTCTTGCTCTCTGGGTTTCTTTGTTCTATGTTCTTTAGTACTTCCATATTCTGAAAGTGAGTCCAGAGAGGAAGTAGAGACTTCAAATCTGAGAAACCGTACGTCTTTTGTTTGGTTTTTCTTGCACGATTTGGTTTTACTCGTTGCAGCTCTGAAAGAAATTTGATTTCCCCCCTCTACGCCATGTACTGCGAGCAATTTGCTGGGGTTTTCGATCTGTTGGCCAATGTCTTGGATTGTCCACTGCTGCTCTGTTGGGAAAAGGGGGGGGGGAGTTTCTGGCACTTCAATGTTCTAGTAGATACCAAGATTTCTTATTTTATTGGAAAGAAATACTTTGATCTTCTTGCCAATTACTCATGGGGGATAAATGCGCAAAGCTGCTAATCTTTTTATTCTCCTCTTATATTCGCAGCCCATTTCGGGCTCTGCAAAATTCTTTGTTTTTTTTTTTATCTCTCCGCCAATTTTCAATCTTGTCTAACCCTTCCAAGAAAACACTTCTTTTACCGGTTATTTAAGTCACTCATTTGAGCAAATTAACTGCTTCCCTTTGACAGATCTTTGAATGCATTTTTTGTATCCATATGCTGATTTCAGATTTTCATTTGCCGTATGCAAACATAGTTTTCTTTGCTGTTACGGGCAGATTGGATGGAAGTAGTATCAGAGTTTCGAAGTTGGGATGAGTTGATTCCGGACGCACTGGGGTTAATCTTCAAGAACCTGTCACTGCTGGAGAAACTGACTGTAATCCCCAGGGTTTGTAAGTCGTGGGCTAAAGCGGTCGCCGGACCTTACTGCTGGCAGGAGATTGACATTGAGGATTGGAGCAACAATTGCCAGCCTCACCAACTCGACCCCATGCTTCGCTTGCTCATCACTAGAAGTTCTGGATCTCTCCGCAAGCTCTCTGTTTCTAATCTCCAAACCCATTCCATTTTCACTTTCCTTGCTCAAAAGTAAGCCATATTATGATTCCTAATTTCATTCTCCTTACTTTATATGCTTACTCTTCAGTCTTTATTCGGTTTTATAAACTGATGTTATTGTATTATATCTCATCTTCAAATTGATGTCATAGTAACATGGGTTAGTGTTACCGTCCAATTAGCAGATCTTCATTACTTAAATGTTGTTTTTCAATTATTGTTCTGTTTGCAAGTGCTGGGTCGCTGCAGAGTTTGCGAGTGCCGAGGAGTAATATGAGTGAATCCATAGTTGAAGATATTGCTGGCAGGCTTTGTATGATATCTTTCTTAGATGTGAGCTATTGTGTTACCATGAGTGCTTATGCCCTGGAGATTATTGGCAAGAACTGCAAATTACTGCAAGGGCTCTGTCGCAACATGCATCCAGTGGATACATCAGGAAAGCCCCCACAAGATGATGAAGCCTTAGCAATTGCCTCCACCATGCCTAAGCTTAAGCATCTGGAAATGGCTTACCATCTCATCAGCTCTGAGGGTGTCCTTCAAATACTCTCGGCGTGTCCTAATCTTGAATTTCTGGATCTGAGGGGATGTTGGGGAGTGAAATTGGATAACATGTTCTTGAAGCAGAATTTCCCAGAGCTCAAGGTCTTGGGGCCTCTTGTTCTTGGCTACTATGAGAGGGAAGGCTGGGACGATTGCTCTGATTTCTCTGATACCTCTGAGTATCTTTCCTGGGAGTTTGTTGCTGGTGATGTTGGTGACTATGACGATGAAAGTGAGAGCTATGAAGACATGTGGGACGATGAAGGAAGGCTTGAGGAGCTTGAGTTAAGGTTCTATGAAGGAATTGATGATGCGACAATGTATTGGCCTCCATCTCCTTAGCCTGTAGGTCTATCTCTCGTAGATTACTTACTAGTTACTATGAGTGATGCTTCTTCTTTTGTTGGCTTTTCTTATGCTTCATCAATATGTAATGCCATGAAAACGAAGCAGTCCTTTTTTTTTTCTTGTCTTTCCCTACTAAGTTTACCTTCTTCCCTGTCACGACTCTATATTTCTTTCTTTACTCTAACTAAAATGTATTTAGGTCCTCTGCCTGGCAAACACAGAAGAGAAAGCTCTAAAACTGATATGATTCTCGGAAGCTGGAGGAATATGTTGCCCTGTTAGAATTAGTGCCTCAGACGGCTCTTGAATAGTCTTTTGAGTTATAGAACTTTGAAAATATCCAAAAGATGGAGACTGTTGGGTTTGAAATTGGAGAGGATAGCTACCCCACTCGGTACTATCTTCTGCTCATCTTGAAACATATGTTGGGTTATCACTTTCGGGGAACAAAAATATCAACTTGTTTTTATTTGATCATGAGGGTGAGCAGTGTTTTGTGGAATGTGAGGTTATATTAATTTAATCCACGTTTTCAAGGAGTTGATCCATGACCATACTTAAGGTAGGCCCGTGAATGATTTTGTTGTCGTTGGAATGCTTGAAAACAGACACTATCTCCTCGCTCAGTCTTGTTCTTTGCCACTGGATCAGCCAATGGCTGATGGCTCCATAACGGTCTACGTTGCGTAAAATTATGGCCTGCAAATAGTCTACTCATTGAAGAGAGAGCATGTCCTCGTCAAATTAAACAAAAAAGGCGAGTTGCTCAGACAGAAGCTGGCCTTGCGTGCCTTGCTTTTTTGAATTTACTAATAATTTAGCGCTCTGGTGAAAAGTGTTCTCTTCTTTGCTTCTTCGACTGGTACCGTAAAACTGACCACTATGTGAAGTAGTAGTAGTAGTAAATATTCAGTCACCGTACGTTATTCCCAATTCATTATTCGATCAATACACACCATTTTAAAATCCGAAAGGAACACAGAAAGGACCGGTAAATATGGGTGAAGCATCAACCAAAAGACATTTTTTCTGAAGAAGAAAAATAAAAGCCCCATTCATGGCTGAACTCCAATAACCTCAGGGAATCATCCTAGTTTCCGACAAACTCTCATGACGACAGCCTTTGATGCCTTGGAAGGTGCAAAAAAGTTACCGAACAACTCCTCATTCCCTTGCTGTTACTGATTAGAACTGTAAAAATAAAAACAAAAATCAAATGGCGTAGAGCACAAAATCTTCCCAAGGGTTTTCGCTTGCCCTTGTCTCACGGTCAAGTTATTGGTCTGACAAGATCGAGAAGCAGAGAATAAGTATGATTCATGCCATGGTTATGCTGGGTTTTGATGTTCCCAGGATTGTGTCTGGTGGATGTTTTGTTCAATGTTCATTTCTTATTACAATCTTGTTTGTAATTATGCAACGTTTCACCCAAGGGCTAACATTTTTTTCTGAGAACACCATACATAGTGAGGAGTCACATGATTACATGTGATAAGTGTTTTTGGATCCTGCAGAGCCTGTTATGATTTGATCCCATCCTTTGAAACTTGTGTCCGACCATTCTGTCGGAAAAGCTCCGTTAAAATTAAAATTAGAGGGTCACGTGTTGATTCCTCGATTTAAAAATTACAAAACCCAGTTGATTATCAGTGACTTGATCAACTTCTGGACTGTAGTGTGATGGATTGCTTGATGAAGAAAACAAGTGAAGTGAAGCCAAGTCAATTTTCTTAAAGTATGTAAGTATCATCTGCAATGAAGTTTTGGCCTTGTAGACTGTAGTGATCAGGAATTGGTATGAGGAGGTTGTGAGAGAGGGCCACCACGGGGCATAGTGGTCTCTCTAATCTCTGTTTCATGCATATGGTTGGTGTCTGCTTCCTGTGAACAGATTTGAGAAGCAGGAATATACATATTTGTCCTCTGCCCTAATTCATCATTCCTCTAGGCTCTAACTTATTGTGGTCCCTCTACCTACCCCTATTTACTCATTGAATCTTCACACTCACACACTTCTTATCCTCTTCTTTCTCCCATTCTCATCCTTGAGAACCATTCTCAAGTTTGGCCCCAGAATAAAATTACACGTAGGGGCTCTTCTTTTGAGAAGCCATGAAACGAAGCTTTCAGGGCAGAATTCCACCTCAACATTTATGGACACATCACTGACCTGATTTACGCGCGAGACTCTTCACTTTCCTCTCAAACTTGTATGCGAAATGATTACTAATACACTTTTTGTGGATTAAGCTGCCCCAGTCCACACGCAAACAAAAAAACATAAAAGATCCGTTTTTTCATGGGGGAAATCTTTTTTTTCTTGTTACTAAAATTATCTGGGCTTGATTTCTTTGAAATGGCCCAAACTAAAAGCCCAAGTAATAAAAATGACATCATGGTCCCACTTAAAGAAAATAACATCAGAAAAGTCTTATAATTATAATCTGTCAATAACAAATGAAAGAATAGTCATTGATAAATATGAGGTTTTTCTAATATTATTTTCTTTAATTTAGACTTTAACATCATTTTCCCTAACTAGAGAGAGGTTATTTTGTTGTTTTCAATTTTAAATATGTGGCGGTCAATAAAATTGAAGATAAACTGCCCGCCCTTCTACCCAAAATTTAACTCCAATACTTTCTTAGGAAAATTCCATTCAGGGTCTAAGGTAGGAAAATATTGTAAAAAAAAACTCTAAGAAAAGTCAAATGTCAAAAAGGCTTTAAGACTTTTTCTGATATTATTTCATAAAAACGTATTTGTTAACGGGTACTGATATAGTTGTTAATGGATATTGATTTTGTTGTTAACAGAATTGTTGTTAACGGATATTGATTTTGATATTAATGGGGTACTGATATTGTTATTAACGCTTTTTGAAATAATATTAGAAAGGGCTTTAGAGCTTTTTTTGACATTTGACTTTTTTTATGACCTTTTTTGATAATATTTTCCTACTTTATGCCTTGAATGAAATTTTCCCTACTTTCTTTTCTAGCTTTTATCCATGTTTTTTTATAGGAGGAGGCGAGGACCTACTTGGTAGCAAACAGGTAATTGCTCTGTTGCACTTCTCACTCCAGCAAAAATTACATGTTAAAATACGCTCACATTGATATTTTTTAATCCGTTTGATTTTAATATTTTGAGTTCTTTTTCACCACAAAAAACTCAAATTAGAATATATGATAATGTTTAGGTTAACGATATAAGTTACTGTTCCTTACGCGCCACCATCTTTCTAAACGAACAAGATCATGCGTGGCGGAAGAAAAGATCATATTTGAGTACTGCCATCTTCAATGCACGAACAGGACAAGTGGAGAATATAAAATAATTTTACGGGCTCAATGCTCACCTCGCAGAAGAGTGAGATTATTAGGATCCCGACCCGAGGAGAGTGTTGTAGGGAAAAAATTATTTCATGTCACACATATATGAAATGATGGGACCCACATATATATATATATAATTCATATATGTACATGTGGGTTCCATCATTTCATGTGTGTGTAAAAAGCTTAGTTTTCTGAGAAAACTAAAACCTTTTATTGAGGTACGTTTGTCGCAAATTGAGAGCGACACCAGAAGCAAAAATCTCAATCAACTGGCAGTATCAAAAGTCATTTTAATAATTTGTCTTCTTCGCCACTCTTGCTTATTTTTCAATCATTTTCTCATAGGATTGTCGTCAATTTGTCTCGCAGGTTAGGTTCTTATTCTCACCATTTTACCCATGTTTATGCGTGTCTGCCTACAATCAACGAACAATGCACTCATCCCGTGATCCTGTTCGGCGGAGTTAATTAACGAGCTGGGTTGTTCATAATTAAAGTTGGGGACCCATTACAAAGAAAAATTCGGCCTTTCTCGCCTAAATTGCGTATTCTGGTCCAATACAATGTTGTATTTCTATGGATATCTCTCTTTCTAATTATACAATCACTAGCACACCTATTGTGATTCCCAATACAAGAGTTAAAATAGGGACAAGTATCCATATAATTCTATACATCTCTTTTAAAGATTCCAATCTGAAAAAAAAATTGATATCTTGTACTTCTGTTGTATCAATTTCATTTCAATGATCAACTTTTCCTATATAATGATATCTATGCTACCTAATTAATATTGTCATAATATCAACCAATTTCATTCTTTTAACTAACTAAGGAAGAATTTGTAAATTAATAAAACACGGGGACGAATTTTCCACCTCCAAGGAAAACCATTTTGATCCCTTATTAGAAAAATTTCTAATTCTCCCTTTGGCTTCAATAAATATTATGCCAAAATTGTCCCCATTCCTGGCCCCCAACTACCCCCTATAGACACTACACCACCACGGCACGTCAGTATTCTTTCAAACCAGATGCTTTCAAATATACAAACACCAATATCACGCTTACGATATTATTACAAATGTGATGTTATATCCCTCAAATATTCTTTTATATACATGTGTGTTATGACTCTAAAAATCTCACAAGTGTTTATAAGTTAAAGGAGTCCTCCTTTTTAATTGACTGGTCTTTTAAAAAGGACTATCTTTTTGAGTTTGTAATCATTACATGGGCTCTTTCATTGAGAACCCAATGTTCATAGAAAGGGCTACTAACATAGGATTCTAATTGACAGGAGACCAAATGAAATGCCGAGGTGTGGAGTCACCGTGGAAGTCGGCCTTTAAGGGGTAACCATATTATGAATATCACATTGGGGAATGTTACAAATGGAATGTGTTTTATAAGTTCAAGAGCATTCTCTTCTACTAAGCTAGTTTTTTGGGATATACTCTCCATTTGAATTTGAACTTGTGACCATCAAAATATAACATTATGTTATACATCAAGTTATAAATTAGGTAAGTTAATTTAAGAAAAAATGATAAATAACAAAGATAGGAACGATTAAAGTATTATAGGGTGATGAATTCCCAGGAGGCTATTGTACGTATGTAGGACGTGAGCAGTAGAATATACATGCAGCCTTGTCTCCATCACCAGTGTTGTATTATTCACTGCTTGTCATCAGACAAATTGTTTTTGGGAAAATCCTCCCCAGGTTAAATTAAGTAAAAAAATTTTAAAAAATGCCCCAACAATTTTCACATGCCAGAAGCCTTTTTCGATATTATTTTAAAAGCGTTTACAACAATATCAATACCCCATTTACAATAAAATCAGTATCCGTTAACAACAATTCCGTTAACAATAAAATCAGTATCCGTTAACAACAAAATCAGTATCCATTAACAACTATGTTTTTGTGAAATAATATAAAAAAAGACCCTTTTTTGATATGTAAAAGTTGTTGAGGTTTTTTTTTAAATTTTTTTACTTAATTGAGCCCTGGGGAGGATTTTCCCATTGTTTTCATAGATGGTCATGAAACAAGATATTTTAACCAAATTATATTGAGGAAACCCATCTCGACTTGGGATTCGGTTTAATTTGTTTCTGATGTCGTGAAACCAACTTCACGTGTACCTATCCTATCATCTTCATTATGTTACCAAAGTGAAGTTTGCCAATTTTTGTAAGATGCCTTACGTGTCCCTTCGGGGTTGGGTAGGTGATGTGGAGTTGAGACGTCAAGTTAACGGAGAATAGGGGCGAACGGACCAGATGACGGTGTTTGGTAAGTAAACGGAATTGAAACAGAGTTTGTGACTCCCATTTGGATATATGATCATGGGGCCGGGGGTAGGTGGACGAGCATGACTTGGACCAAGAAAATAGGGGTATTTTAGTCATTCCAAGTCATTATAACTCACTTTTGCTGCACGTGTCATTGCCTTCTCTTTCCTAATACCCTCCTGACTTTCCTGACCAACAACCTGCGACCACCTGTTCATACCATTAAGTCATTAGTCTGAATCATTTATTCTACTCAAATCCCGTGACCCCTTCCATGGTGAAAATAGGCTAGGTCGGTTTGTGACTTGTTATAAGCCTATTTTTTTTATCTAAATTTGGCTTGTGGTCTGTTATAAACCTATTTTTTGGCTTGAGCCTTGAGCTGTGGCTTGTTAAAGCCTTTTTTTAATTTCTTTTATATTATTAGTATTATTATTGTTTATTTAATTAAGCTATCAGGCTACAAGTCGAAAACAAACTTACTTTACCCAGGTTAAGAATAGGTCAAAATTACATAAATTAATACTAATAATATAAACAAGCATAAAAAGCCTCTTATCAAGCCTGGGTCTGGCCTTTTAAGTGAAAATAAACCTCATAAAAGGTCATGCCTGAATAAGGCCAGGTCATAGGCCCCTAACCTACTTTCACCCCTAATCTTGCACTTGGGTACTAATCGAAAAATTAGGTGAAAGACATCCTTCTTTTTTTTTTTTTTTAATACACATAGTATGGGAGGGGGCAGGGTTTGAACCCTAAACATGGAGAAGGGGAGACAAGCTCCCATACCACCGCGCTACTAAGATGGTGGCGAAAGACATCCTTCTTACCCGATATGTAATCGAGAAATTTGTTTGCACATATTCATTCCAATTTTTTTTTACTTAAAAGAATTTATGTAGGAGGACATCTATTTGTTAGTTGGATGTAATGAATCTATGCATGGTTGCCGTCTGCCAGATCATAAAAATTTGATGCTAATCTGCCCACTTGAAAAAACTTCTGATTAATGTTCATGTGAATTGGAACACATTATTCCTTGGTTTAATCTTTTTATTTTCAAAAAACAATTGCAACAAGTTCCCAATTAACAACATTAATTATAATCAAGTCCCTTGAATTCATCAAGTTGTAGTGAAGTCCTAAGGGACCTCATTGTTATTAAGTTTTAATGTAAAAGTACAATGTTGCCCCAATGATGAATTTAGTACAATCAATAACAAAATTTATAACTAATTACCAATTACATGACAACCAGTAATGAGTTTAAAGCAACTAGAAACAAGTTAAATAACAACCAACAATAAATTTACAACAACTAGTGACAAGTTAAATAAAAACCAGAAATAAATTTACCAGCAACTAGTGACAAGTTATATAACAACAAGTCACTACATAAAATACTAATTCAAAAAGCAAATACAACTTACGTATGTTGTTCTTCTCTTGCATCATTCTTTATTGGTCGTATATTGTTATCTACATTCTTTCCTACATTTATCATGTACAAGGTCCATAAAGGTTACTATATCACAAGGTCCATAAAGGTTTTTATTATATTCACTCTGTCCATAAATGTAAACTTCAAACAACCTTTTTTTTTTCTAAGAAAGTGGTTAAAATCAATACATATGTAAGTAATATATTTTTATTAATTATGTCCGTCTCCTTCGTAAATATAATTCTCATCCACCTTCTTAACTAATGCAATTCAAACATAGTCACTTAATATATATAAAATAATCAATAAACTATTGGCTGAGGTGATAAGAGACAAAAAAAAAAAAAATAGATCAAAAGCTAACTGAAAATAAAGAAAAAAAGAATTATCATCCTTGTAAGGATGAGAACACAAATTTAAATTTTAAGAGATACACTATATTGAGAAATGTAAAAAATCTTTTCGCCATGCATTTCAAAGGGAAACTTTGATCAAATTAAAAAAAAAAAAAAAAACATATGCAACACGCACACACAGACAACAAAGAGTAAAACTGGAAAAAACAATAAACGTTGAAACAAAACTTATATTTTGGGAGGCACCTATTCTCAATTCAAATGTCTATATTTAGCCCTACGGAGTAATTTTTATTGCACAGCGGAATAACCATAATAATTTTGTATAATCAAGTTTAAAGAAGATCTCCCTTTGTATTTTAGGGAGAGCACATAACTGTGTATGGTCGCATAATAATTGTAAAATTAAAATATATACTCCCACTACATACGATATTCTTAATATGAGATTCAATCCACCATTTAGAGGAAATTAAAAAAGATAGAAAAATTACTTAATCACAACTTACAACATGTATCACATATTCTGTCTTAAATACTCATGCATATAATTAAATTATATATTAATTTATAAGTCAGGAAAATTAATTAAAAAGATGATAAATATAAATTTTTTAAATAATTTTTTTTACCTTCAAATACTTAAAAGTTAAAAGTAATATATCTAGGCTTTATCATGTTTTTTTTACTCGAAGGCTTTATATATCATGTTCAAACAAGCTAAATAGTAAGTCTTATATTAAAAATCAGAGATTTAGTTACTACTTATATATATATATATAGTAAGAAGGGCTTTTTTCCCAAAGTACCCTTTTTAGGAAACTATTTATCAAAATGCCCTGACTTTGAAACTATTTCCCATTGTGCCCCTCTCTGGAAACATATTCCCTCTCTGCCCCCATTTAGTCGACTAAAACAAAGCTCTTAGTCGACTAAATGTTGGGCCTCTTTTTTAATTTTATAAATTTTGTCGACATTTAGTTGACTAAACACTGTGGTTTAGCCGACTAAATGTCGTGGGGTTCAAATTTTTTTAAATGCCCTCGACATTTAGTCGACTAAATCTCAGAATTTAGTTGACTAAATGTCGACAGTGAGCTTTTTTAATCTATCACAACCAATTTTCCATTATTCTTTAATCCCTTTTCTTAATATTATCTTTTTATTTATCTTCTTTATTTTGTATTATAAATTAGATAATATAGGAATTAGTTAGTTAGTTTAGATCCTATTATTTATTAACAATTTAATTCAAATCCTATCTTTTTTATTTTCCCGATATTATATTAGAAGAATAACTTCTTATATATTTATTTAGTTATACCGAGATATAAGTAATTTATCCCTACAATCTCTCAATATCTTTTTTGTTCGTATATTTGAATTTGAATGCACTAATTTATTAAACTTTGGGAGAAATAAAGATAATAAACCTGACTATAGGCATTACATTTGTATTAATTATTGTTAGTTCCTTGTTGATTAAGTCTTGTTCTACTGCCAGATAACAATCCTAGCTTTTTCCCCCAAAGTTTAACAAATTAGTGCATTCAAATTCAAATATATGAACCAAGGTTATTAAAATCGGACCGGTTAGTAAACCGGTCGGAGTACTAGGTCAAGGGTCAGTGGATTAGATCGGAGTCAAACCGGAACTAAACCGGGATCAAACCGGTGAGAAAGATAAGATTTCACAATTATTAATATGAAATTATAAAGAAAAGAATATTAATTTAATCTATTTTAAATTTTATATTATGATTTCAGATTATTTTGTTTAACCATCTTTTTGTCATTTCCAAGACATTTGGCTTCCCAAGTTGGCTCCTTCAGTCTTATCCTGCTACTCCATCCTAGTGTCATGTCAAAAGTAATTACTTCCCTTCTCTTTCTTTAACCCATCCGCCTCCTTCTTTCTTTCGTCTACCCATCACCTTATTTCTTCAAAAGTTTCTTTCTTTCCCTCCTTCGTCTTGCTCTGTTCCTCATTTTTCTGTTTCTTCTCTGTAATCATCGCCGCTTCCCCCCCTTTCCGGTGCTCTTCTCCACCGTGTCCAACGCCCTTACACACCCTTTCAGAACATCGTCGACGTCAATGAAGTCACGCTCAATCTTTAGATTTGGAAAATAGAGCTTCATAGCGTATTTTTGTTGGCTTCACCGGATCCGTTTCTCATTATCTCGGTTTCTCTCCATCTCTTTCTCTTTGTAAGGCGTTTTTGAAGGAAAAAAAAATCCTACCCTAAGTCCCTAACCTCAGTTTCTCTGACTAACTGGACCGATTACATGGCCGGTTCGCCGGTTTTCGGTCCGAACCGGCCGGTCTGGTCCGGGTTTAATAACCCTGGTATGAACAAAAAAGATATTAAGAGATTGTAGGGATAAATTGTCTATATCTTGGTATAACTAAATAAATATATAAGAAGTTATTCTTCTAATATAATATCAGGAAAATAAAAAAGATAGGACTTGAATTAAATTGTTCCTAAATAATAGGATCTAAACTAACTAACTAATTTCTATATTGTCTAACTCATAATGCAAAATAAAGAAGATAAATAAAAAGATAATATTAAGAAAAGGGATTAAAGAATAAAGGAAAATTGGTTGTGATAGATTAAAAAAGCTCACTGTCAACATTTAGTCGACTAAAGCTCTGTTTTAGTCAATTAAATGGGGGTATGGAGGGAATATGTTTCCAGAAAGGGGCACAGTGGGAAATAGTTTCAAAGTCAGAGCATTTTGGTAAATAGTTTCATAAAAAGGGGTACTTTAGGAAAAAAGCTTAGTAAGAGGTAATACTACAGTTGTTGCCACTTACCTTGAGAAAAATCAGGGAATTCTTTTCCTGAAGACTTGGTTGCTGTCGACATTCATATTATTATAATCTAACTTGTTAGCAACGGTTTTTCTTTTTTCCACCGGGGTTAGCAATTGTCTAAGGTTTGTAAAATTGTTACTCCCTCGGTCCCTCCTGCCTATGATATAAAATATATTTAGAAAACTGATTTTGATCTTAAATATAAGACATGATTTTTATATTTATCAATATTTTTCTAATTCATCCATATTAATGATCCATGAACAATGATTAAGGAGAAAAATAATGAGAAAATTATAGAAGATAACTATGGTGTATTTTAAACTATATATGATTTCGACTAATTTAGATAAATTCTTTAATTTAATTAAATTAAGTAAATATGCCTTATATTAAATACCATAAGGATTACTAATTTAATGTACTTTTATCAATCCATTATTGTTGCCATCCTAATGTGCTTGTTTTGGAGTAACGATTGGAGTGTTCAAAAACCGTTTCTTAATACAATTTACGAAATTTGGGGTAAGTATGTGGAAGGAATGTTGTTTCGATTTATGTGCAAAAACACTTATAAACCTCTTAATCAAAGTTGTCAAACTCACGAGTTTAAGCAAACTCGTGACGGTGATGTAAACTCGTTTCGTAAACTCGTAAGAGTTTACTTTTATTATTAAATATGTATTACTAGTGTATAATTAAATAATTAAAATATGAAAATGACAAAAATTTGATTTAAATATATTTTAAATACAAATAATTGAAATTAAATCCATCGTCATTCATCATTTATCATATTTAACAAATAAATTTCTATATAAAGCTGTCGAACATGATCAAATAAAAAATATTAATACGAGTTTAAAGGTAAGTTAATACAATTTTATAAGCTAGAAACGTAAAAACGGGTAAACTCGGTACATAAACTCGTGAGTTTAAGCGAGTTTATAAGTGGTACGAGTTTACTAGTGACTCGACTCGTTTTTGTAAGCTAGAAACGTAAAAACGGTAAAATCAGAGAGTCAACTCGTGAGTTTGACAACAATGCTTTCAATCGCTCAAAGGACATGCTACTCTATTCCTTCTATATAGGAAGCAACTAATCAAGATCAAAAGCTACACACGTCAAATTGTCGGTTAAACTTAGTTAAAGTTATTTCTTTCAATCTTTAATGTAATATTTGTTTACTTAATTTAATTAAGTTAGTTAATATGATTTTTTCCCCTAAAATATTATATTCATCTTCCTTATTTTATAACTATGGTTGACTGAGCATCAATAATGATAAATTATGATTAACATCAATCTCTAAACTAGGAGTAAGATGATAAATGAGAGAGATGAGAGACAATGATGAAAAAAGAGCTGAGAAATATATAATTAATTTATGATAAAAATAAAATTATGTTTTTTTTTTTAAAGAAATCCACATATCATTGCTTATATTGAGCATTAATTTTATATGATAAAAATGTCGTATATAAATAAGACGGGAGGGAACACTATTTTTAAGGAAATTCAGGATGAATGAATTGCTTCCTATATAAAACCCAAAATATAATAAATATTTATACATTTCCATAATATATTTAATTAATGGTAAAAATTAAAAAAAGATAATACATAGTTAGACGTTTGCAAAACTTACCTTGTAAGAAGGATTATATTCATTTAAAAAATCGAAACTCATAAATAGGATATTTAATAATTAACATTGTTGGAAAGAAATTATAAGCAGAAAAAATGAAGGCAAAATGGGTACAGCTGCGCGCGCCGGATGTAAATAAATTAGCGGGGACGCTCACAGTAGGTGAGGACTGTCCCGTGCATACTGCAAAGTGGTGCAAACAAAACACCTAAAAAAAAGCAAGTTGACTTGATCGCCTTCTCGGAAATTAAATTCCACATGGTGTGATCACCCTGCCGAATTGACTATAATACCCTTTCCCTTTCCACCAACCCCTACTCTGCCTCGTCCGTCTTTGCTTGCCCAACAACACTATCAACCAACCCACCCGCAAGCCCTTGAGGTCAGAACCCCTGTTCTTATAAAATCCTCCTCTTTCCCAGACCATTTTTCCAGGTACCTCCTGCTACATCCCTCTTACGGAAGATCCTGTCAGAAGGTACCATTGTAACAAACAGCTTCAACTACGATCATAACAATGGCCGTCGCCACCACCAACTCTCTCATTCCCAACAAGTCCTTTCTCCCTTCTCATTCCCCTCTTCCTTCCTCCAAAGTCAACCCATCTTGCCTCCCCAATAATAAGCCCAGGCCTTCCCGTTCCATTCTCGCCGTTCACGCGGCCGAGCCCGCCAAGCCCCAAGCGACGGCCACCACGGCTGTGTCCTCATCTGCGACGACGATTGCATCCCCTAATGTGGGTCGAGGAAAATGGAGCCTCGATAGTTGGAAATCTAGGAAAGCTCTTCAGCAACCTGAGTACCCGAATAAGGAGGAGCTGGAATCGGTTCTTCGGACGATCGAAGCGTTCCCTCCTATCGTGTTTGCCGGAGAGGCCAGGAGCTTGGAGGAACGTCTGGCCGAGGCTGCCATGGGGAATGCTTTTCTTCTGCAGGGTGGCGATTGTGCCGAGAGCTTCAAGGAGTTCAATGCCGTTAACACTCGTGACACCTTCAGAATTCTTCTTCAGATGAGCGTCGTTATGATGTTCGGAGGCCAAATGCCCGTCATTAAGGTCCCTTGTTTTTCTCTTGATTTTTCGTTTTTGTTTTTCTATTGCCTTATAAGAAAATTCAGTGAGATCAAGATGAATGGAGTTGTAAATCTGGCCTATCTTTCAATAGGTGGGAAGGATGGCGGGGCAGTTTGCAAAACCCAGATCGGAACCGTTCGAGGAGAGAGACGGCGTGAAGCTTCCGAGCTACCGAGGCGATAATATAAACGGAGATTCTTTTGATGAGAAGTCAAGAGTTCCGGATCCACAAAGGATGATAAGAGCGTACTGTCAATCGGCAGCCACCCTTAACCTTCTTAGAGCTTTTGCCACCGGTGGTTATGCTGCTATGCAAAGGGTCACTCAATGGAATTTGGACTTCACAGAGCAGAGCGAGCAAGGAGACAGGTATGTGTATATTCAAACTTGACCTGGCTTCATCTTTGTGCAACTTCCATACCACGATTATTCTTTTCTTGAATTATCATCGTTGTCTCTTTAAACTTTTTGCGAAAGAGAGCCGAACATCTTTTTGGATGAAAAGTGAAAACAACCAATCATTGTCAGACTTGTGTTTTGGGGCCTCTAAAGAGGACAAATTTATGTTTTAGCATCTTTTCTTCCACCGCACATCACCCTCGTCAACTCCCAACCTTTCCTCCTGTTTTGTTTGCAAAACATCGAGATTCGTTTATTGCGAGTGTTATAAATTAAAGGAAACAGACGCTAAAAGAACTTTTTGCATCCAGACCTTTTATATATGGATTTTTATCTTCCTTCTGAAGGAAATTACATATATAAAATTATTTGACATTATTCGGATGAAAATGGGCTTTTTTAGAGTTCTGCTGGTTTATGGAATGTACCGGATTGAAATCCTTGATAACAAATGATTTAGTTAATGGGTCGATAAACTTTATTTATTCAGCGACCATGAATGTATATAGACTTCTGGCTTGGCTTTGTTGATATGATGATGAAATGTATAGCTTGATGAAAGCTAACTCTGGTCTTGGAATGGCAGGTATCGAGAGCTTGCTCTACGAGTTGATGAGGCTCTTGGATTCATGGCTGCAGCTGGGCTGACTGTGGACCATCCTATAATGAAAACAACAGAGTTCTGGACTTCTCATGAATGCTTGTTATTGCCATATGAACAATCACTCACTAGGTTGGATTCCACTTCCGGACTCTACTATGACTGCTCCGCCCATATGCTTTGGGTTGGGGAGCGGACCAGGCAGTTGGATGGTGCCCATGTTGAGTTTCTGAGAGGAATTGCTAATCCTCTAGGGATTAAGGTTAGAACATGATTCTTCAAAGGCTTTTAATGACCAAGTGGTGAAATAACTTCATGATTTGCTCCATTACTATTGAAATCAAGAATGAATTGGCATTTTGTTGCAGGTAAGTGATAAGATGAATCCAAATGAGCTTGTTAAGCTCATTATGATTTTGAATCCCCAAAACAAACCAGGAAGAATAACTGTGATCACAAGGATGGGAGCTGAAACTATGAGAGTGAAACTTCCACATCTAATCAGGGCAGTTAAAAGATCTGGGCAAGTTGTCACGTGGATCACCGATCCAATGCATGGAAACACCATCAAGGCTCCTTGCGGTCTTAAAACTCGCCCCTTTGATGCCATCAGGGTATAATTCTAGTAACTTTTCTTTCGCTCTTTTGAGTGTCTATATGTGACTGTCATGCCGTTTAGAAACACAGATTAGAATGGTTGGATTAAAATTAGATGCTTTTTTTATCGTCTCCCGAACATGGGATATAATATGATCATTCGCTGGCTATAACCTTTGGAGAAATAGTCTGCCTTTGAGAATTGCTAAATGAAGGAAAACCCATGAAAAGAAAGATTGGGATATAAAGCATATGTGATGACTGTAACTGATGAATGTTTGTGTTAGAAATGGTTTTGAATGTTTGCCCATGAGTACGATTTATAACAAGGAGTTTACCGAATATTTTTTCAAGGTTATCTATTGGGAAATTACATTCAGGGACTTTGTGTGCGATGATTAATTTTGCAAGGACTCAATTGCAATCAGACTTGGTTGTAATGGGACCCTTCGCTTGAAACTACGCAACAGAGTTCCTTGGTTTTTGACTTTCACTTGTCTTGAACTGTGGTCCTGAATGGCTATCACCTACCAATCCCGAAGGCTATATTATTTAGAAACCGTGGTAGGTAAGGTAGGAATTGGTCCTGTAATTTTACGAAAGTGATGCAATCAAGTCCACCAGCATATTACTTTATCGACAGGAAATAAAAAGTGTCATTGCGGGGGTTGGGTTGTGTTTCTTTGTCAGTTGGTGGGATTAGACACTTGTGACCTTTATGGTTGTGAATATATTCAAATTGTAGAAACAACTGAAACAGGCATATAATCAGTGGAGGCTACTAAATTGCGATAATTTGGTGGTGGGTGGTATCTGAAATTATCTTGATTAGTAGAGAGTTGATTTCTGATAGTCTCAAATTGATTTGGACAGGCGGAGGTGAGAGCATTCTTTGATGTGCACGAACAAGAAGGAAGCCTCGCAGGAGGAGTTCATCTGGAGATGACGGGTCAGAATGTGACGGAGTGCATTGGCGGTTCAAGGACGGTCACCTTTGACGACCTCAACTCCCGTTATCACACACACTGTGACCCAAGGCTCAATGCTTCTCAGGCTCTCGAGCTCGCCTTCATCATCGCCGAACGGCTTAGGAAGAGCAGGATGAGATCTCAAAAGTTATTTGGTTCCCAGTAAGACTGTTAGCCTCGGGGAACCCACACAATATACCTTTGTTTTTTTCCTTGCGCCACAGAATCGAGTTTAAATGACGCTTGCTGCAAGTACTGCCGAGGGACAGCAACGTGCAAACCTCCTGGCTAAATTAGCTTCGGTTGTGTTGTGTAATTATATGTGTATTCTGCGAGTAATGTGCGGGCCAACCGACAACGACGGCACTCGCCTGTTTCTCTACTAGTCGTGGGTTTATTTATTAAGAATGACGTTTTTATGGTTTTGGATCCTCGAGTTGGGGAGAATTTCCATTTTTGAGAACAAGGATTATATACCGCCGACATCTGGAATGTGATATCCACCAACTCAAGAATTTCTTGTTGCATATTTTATCTTAAATGAACTTTTGTTTTGGCAGTTCTCTGTTATTTTCCTTCTGTTTAGTACATCATTCTTATGAATAGTGAATGTAATTAATTTGAGATGGTGGATGTAAAAGAAATATTTTAGGATGTAACATATAATTTGATTTAAATAAATAAAATATATAAAAACAATGCCTCACCTATCAAGCACATGAGGAGAAAAGTATAGAATGAGAACCCATGGTAAGGCTACAGCGAATCTATAGTAAGACACTCACTGTATTTTTGGGTGAATAAAAAATTAGAGGAATTTTTTCTCTATTTTTATATGTTTTCCTTTCTTACATATTCTCTTCATTGAACCGCAGCTGGAAATCCAACTGGCAAAATGAGATCAAGTCTTGTTAGTGAGTAATTTATGAATATACCGATAATGTTGTTTGAGCTAATACAGCTGCTTTAGGATGAATTCACCTAACCATCTAAATATCATCTTGAACTGCAACCTGCTACTGCCGAAGCTATAAGGAAGGAATCTGTGTTCATTGTCAAGGATTTATTCGAGATGAATAATGCTCAAGATAATTTTTTTTAGTCTCTGCATTTTTGTAAATAACAAGGATTAAGTTGTATAGTTATGTACTGTAGTTATACATTGATGAGTTTAAATAGTATTGGAAAAAAGTAAAGTATTAGTGTAATATTATTTCCTAAATATGTCAGATTAAATTTAAATATTTCCCTTTTATGGAAAAGGTTTAATATCACTGGGTTTTTTTTTTTTTTTTTTTGGCTAGGAGACTGCAGAGGATGTTAACACCGGGGTAAAGGTATAGTCTAGCCACATTTTTTAATTTTATTTTATTTTTGCATAATATAAAATAACTTGTTTGAGATAATGTTAGAAAAGTATGTTGGTGCAAGTTTGAGATAAAAACCCATTATACATATTTATTTCATATATTATAAATAATGTAAAAAAGCAATTTCTGCTACCAATTCAATAAGATATCATGATTCATGACTCAGCTCCTTTTCTTTTCCTTTTTTTTTTTCTAAGATGGGCAAAGCGATGGGAAAGGAGAAAAAAACGAATGGAAACGCTAAAGATGTGTTGTGCTTGTTACTAGGGTGACTACTAATCCAATACTCTTTTTACTCTTTATTATAAAATACTAATCATCATTTTTTGTAAACTAAAGAATGAAAATTGAGTCAATATAGTCTAAAATTAATAAATATTTCTAGCTTTACCTCTATTTTAATGATGTGAATTTAAAAAGTCAGTTAAAAATGATGGTATAATTGAAAAATAATAATAAATTAATTAATTAAAAATAGTTGAGCGACTATAATTTGACAAATATCTCAGATGGTTTTTTTGTCTCTTTAAGCCTCAACTCTCAGAAGCAAAAAAAAAAAAAAAAAAAAGAGGAGAGGAAGATTCGTAAACGTTAAGATTAGGCGGGGGTGGCGTCCGAATGCCGCGCACGCGGTATTCTTCCGCGTATTCGTGCCCATACTAGTACCTCGCGCTTTCGCTAGAGGATTATGAATGGGAGACAACAGAGCGGTTGATTTTGGATTGCATTCTTCATCTGCAAACGACTTTGATGGAACCTTCTTCGGCTCAGATGGCGGGAGGGCCTCGAGATCGCAGAGCTGATGCTCTTGGAGACCTTCGAATCCTCCCCGATGAAATCCTCTGCGCAATTTTAGAGGAACTCACTCCTCGTGATGTTGCTCGCCTCGCTTGCGTTAGCAGGTATCCTCTTAAATCTCCCTCTCTTTATCATTAGTTCCAATTCTACTATCTCTCCCTTTGCTGTTCTCTTGTAGCGGCTGTCCGAGTCTTCTGTTTTTTGTCGACTTAATTTGCGCCATTCGTTCATATTTCCTTATCAATGGCCAATCTCAGTTTGGGATTAAAGATCATGTTATAACTCCCTTGGATAGTTTAAAAAACTTACTTTTAATCATTATTGGCACTGCTTTTGACTTGGAGAAACATGTTTAGGTGTAAAGCAAATGCTTTTGTATTCTAACCACTTAACTTCGACAAAGTTCACGAGAATATTAACGGGAGTATAACAGGATTTTCGGTTGCATTTCTCATAACTTGAAACAGTGTAATGTACATACTGTGCTATGAAGAACCATTATGGATGACTTTATGCCTTAAAGAAGCGTCTGGCTTACTTCAGTACAAAAGCTCTTGGAAGAAAACTGCTCTGCATTGGTATGCCTCTTCTTATGAATCTGCGAGTTGTGTGATGCTTCATTTTACTTTCTATTCCATGCAATTTGTAACACATGAATTGGGCATTTTGATTGCAGTGAGAATTTGCCAGACAAATTCATTGAATGTAACAGAGGATTTCTGCATTTTGACGGTGATGGTTCTGATAGCCTTTGTTTATATTCTATTTTCTAGGCGTTTTTTATATCATATGGCCTTAGGGCAATCTTAGATAAGAATTTTCTCTAGAGCAGATATTGACACAATGCTTTACTTGTCTGCCATTCTGCAGGATTTAATTCGTTATATTTGTATAGAAGATTGTATAGGTGTCATGCCAAGTTGGATGCATTTTATGTGGATAATGGAAATGTGGAAAGAAGAAAAGATATCTCTCTAGAAGACTTCCGTGATGAGTATGATGGGAAGAAACCGGTACATTGTTAGAAGAATTAGATAGTAAATTCTAGAGTAAACTACAAAGATCTCTAAGTTTTACTGAATTTATGCGTATGCTACAATTTAGTCCAATATCCGATTCTAATTTCTTGTATTAATATACTTTCTATTAATCCATGTACATATATATGTTTTTTAACAAGGATATGATCTTAAGCATCTTTATATAGGATATTTTAGCCCTGAAGTATAAAACTGAGCTGAAATTTATATTTAGAAAATAGAGAAAAGATTTATGTAATTTTAATAATATTTAAAGGAGATCTATGTAGTTTACTCTGAATTTTATAATTTATTTTCTTTAAATTTTGCTGTTTCCTATCGTTGACTTCTATCAATCCTTTGCTTTATCTGTTTGCAATATTTTTTGATAAATTTTAAAATTGCTTGCATATTTGCTGCTTATCCCAGAAGCAATTGGTTCTGCAACCAACACCCCCCCCCCCCAAAAAAAAAAAAAAAAAAGAAAAGAAAATTGTTGTCTCAGAACTAAGAAATTGTGATTTATCGAAACTTAATGGCTTACATTTTAGCCTTGATGAATTGCTCATCCTAGGTAATGCTAACTGGATTGGCTGATGCGTGGCCTGCAAGGCATAAATGGACAACTGATGAGCTGTTGATAAACTATGGAGATATTGCTTTTAAGATTTCACATCGCAGTTCTCGGAAGATGTTGATGAAGCTTAAGGATTATGTTTCATATATGAAACTGCAGCATGATGAAGATCCATTGTACATTTTTGATGAAAAGGCATGTCTATGATTCATATTTCTAGTTTTCATTTGATAGTTTTGGGGAGTTATTCTAACATTAGTTTCTCTCTCAGTTTGGTGAAGTTGCACCCAACTTGCTGAAGGATTACTGTGTGCCTCATTTGTTTCAAGAAGACTACTTTGATATTTTAAATGAAGATAAACGACCACCCTACAGGTGGCTCATAATTGGGCCAGAGAGATCTGGTGCCTCTTGGCATGTTGATCCTGCTCTTACCAGTGCTTGGAATACTCTTCTTTGTGGTCGCAAAAGGTAAAGACATTGAGCTGCTCAACATGGATGTTTTGTCTATTTTTGGTGGTGTGGCATAGATCATGAGTTCATGACCTTTTAGCATGGCAACTGTTGAAACTGTGTGCCTTGAATGTTTTGAGTTTATTTGTTGAAATTAATGATTTGGAATTTCCATATTAATGCTATTAATGCCTTGTAAACATTAAAATTTACTTCATTGGAAATTCTTATTTGGTTGAGACCCCCTAAGCTGCTTTAGCACAACTTTTTTAGACCAGATAGCACATTTTATTTTGAATATAAGCTGCAGGGCAGAATCTCCTCCCTAGAATTCATAAAATAGAAGGATTACATAATTTGTGGAAGCTGGAAATGAATGTGATTAGATATTTCAAACATTGTGTGTTATCCCCATCATAACCTATTTCCTTTTTCTTTATGTTTGCCTTTGTGTGGGGAAGAGGATATTTTTCAAAAGATGCTTCTCCCTTTGTGGCATTCTTATTGCACAGGAATGTTTTGTCTTATTGGCAATGCACTACTAAGTGAACATCAAAGCACAGTGTGAAGATAGTTTGTGTGTGAGTGAGAACCTGGAAAAAGGGGGGGGGGGGATTGCTACATGGTTAAATCATCTACTGGATATTTTAACGATGATGCCACCATATTTAATGTAGTTTATTGTGTAGATCTTCCCCATGTTAGTGCTTGACTAAGCTTCAAATAACTAAAGCTGAAGGCCTAAGGGACTTTTTTTTCTCTTGCATTTGATAGGTGGGCATTGTATCCTCCAGGAAAGGTGCCTCTGGGAGTCACAGTGCATGTCAATGAAGATGATGGTGATGTTAACATTGAGACACCATCATCACTGCAGGTACTCTAATGCTGTATTATAATCTATGAGCAATTTATAGTTATCTTTATTTATCTTGTGGGCAGCATATTTTTTGGGTTCCTATTTATTCATTTGGTTGCTCAAGTTCCTCTATGTTCACAGTGGTGGCTAGACTTTTATCCACTTCTTGCTGATGAAGACAAGCCAATTGAGTGTACACAACTACCCGGAGAGACAATTTATGTTCCAAGTGGATGGTGGCATTGTGTTCTAAACTTGGAAACGACTATTGCTGTCACGCAGAACTTTGTGAATTCCTGTAACTTTGAATTTGTATGTTTGGATATGGCCCCTGGTTATCGTCATAAAGGAGTTTGCCGTGCTGGATTGCTCGCTCTTGATGATGATGGTTATGAAGATGTCAAAAACAATATGTTCTTTGATGAACAGAATTCAAGTCATTCCATTCTGTCAAGGAGGGAGAAAAGAGCCAGCAACGATGAAGATGGAGATGATTTGAATAATGAAAGAACAAAAAATGGTGCATCTAGATATAATTTATGGAAAAATGGATTTTCTTATGATATAAATTTCTTATCCATGTTTTTGGATAAAGATAGGGACCACTACAGGTCCCCTTGGAGCTCAGGCAACAGCATTGGCCAGCGAGAACTAAGAGAATGGTTATCCAAACTTTGGGTTGGAAAACCAGAAACGAGAGAGCTGATATGGAAGGTATAACTTTGCACTCTGGACGCACTCTTTAAGCTCACAGAGTCAACTTATTCAATGGAATGACCTTTTTTTATGTATGTTTAGGGGGCTTGTATTGCACTAAATGCTGACAAGTGGTCAGAATGCCTGTATGAAATTTGTTCCTTGCACAATATGCCCTCTCCCTTTGATGATGAAAGGCTTCCTGTTGGTACGGGTAGCAATCCTGTGAGTTTTCATTTAAGCCCTTGTTAATTTTAATTATTTTGTTTTATGGAAGATTGGACTACTCCAATTTTTAGGCTTAGATGAAAAAGCATGGTCTTTGACATCCCATCAATAATGATTATGACTTGCTTTTGCTTCTGAACTGAAAAAAATCTTAGTGGAATTATTTACTAAGACTCATTGGTTCAGTCAAAGTGCTGGTGCCAGACTAAATGAGTCTTATGCTTATAAGTATGAGTTCACATTCTGAACATAGCCTCCCTTGCTGTATATTTTGGGGCATTATCGAATAAATGGCTTCTGTAATCTTGGGATGTAGACACTTGATCATACAGAACATAATAGTGAGAGATGAGTACAAATAGTAGAAAAGTGCTTTCATGGAAAAGTTACCAGTGTCTTTGTTTACCTTTTTATCATCTATCACAAAAGGAGTTGGTTGCAATTTGTGAACTTAAAGGTAGTTGATATAATTTATATTTAAATATTCAGAGTCACTTTAGCATAAACCCCACCTTGTTAAAGCAACTTAAGTATGGCATAATACTTGTATGTGTGTTGTTTACAGAACATAGGACTGGTATGAAAGAGTCCTAATAATGGTAGACGTGAAATGTAAAATACAAAATGAGTTATAGATTTTAATTCTTATTTGCTGGAAAAGACTTTTCCTTTAGAAACTTCATAGCATATAGAATGTGAAGTTTTGAACTTTCGTTAGCTTTCTCATAAGGAACCTCTTCTATTTTCCAAGATAATTCTCTTTCTAACTTGTAAATTTTCTCCAATTTGAGGAAAATATATTTTCTTATGGGAAACCCCCCTCGCCCTTTCTGAATCTCATGCCTCCTTATTCAACAGGTTTTTCTTGTGGGAAACACTGTTGTCAAAATTTTTGTTGAAGGAGGGCTAGAAGCTGTACTTTATGCTCTAGGCACAGAGGTACTTTCTAAGCAATTTGTTTATTAATTTCATAAGCTACACAAATCTAACTTCCATAAGTCCATTTTACAGCTCGAGTTTTACAATATATTGCATGAAGTCAACTCCCCTCTCAAGAATCATATTCCTGAGGTTTTGGGCTGCGGCATTCTTTATCTTGACAACGGAACATATAACAACCTTCCTTGGGATTGGAAGGGAGTCCCTGATATTGTCACCAAGAATAATCTAACTGGGCAAAGATGTGGAGTTGATGATTTCTCATTTGGTGTATGGGGCAAGAAACAGTTTGAATATAGGAATGCTGAGATGCCAAAACCCGAATCAGTTAGTTCAGCTGGCCCCTCAAATATGTGGCCTTATATTATAACAAAACGTTGTGAGGGTAAAATATTTGCAGAGTTGTAAGTGTTGTCCTTGTACTCAGTTAATAATATTCTCTTGCAGCATATCAGTCTAATTTTCTGATTTCTTAAAGCAACAGAGTTCTCTGATCTTCATTTTCATTCACTTGCAGAAGAGATAGACTATCAAGGGAAGATGTAGCAAACTTAGCTTCCTTCCTGGGAGATAAGTTGCGCCACATTCACCTTTTACCACGTCCACCGCTGAACATTTTACCTTTCTCTGATATTGAACAGGATTCAGGCTTGCCTAAGATTAATGGTAATATTGCAAGTTTTAATTCTCAATCGAGCATGGTAGCAGAGTGGGAAATCTTCATTGGAACATTATCAAGGAGAAGGAAGGATGTCTTGAGCCGTTTGACTAAGTGGTATAATTTGTCCCTTTGGTCACTTGGTGATATTTTTGTTGAGATGAAAAGTTTGAAAATACATAAGAAATGCATTATGTTGCTTATCATTTATATACTGATGCAATGATCTTGAGTACTTAGTATGATTTTTTCATATTTATATCTTGTCCTTAGTGGTTTTGTTTTGACTTCTGCTTGCTTAAATTGTATTTTATTCATGCATAATAGTTGTGCTCTGGTATGATTGCTCTGCAATTGTGGTTTTGTGCAACTGTTTTTTTTGGAGTCATTGTTCTATAGAGCTGATAGGCATCATATGGGTTGTTACCTCTTCTATTTGAAAAATGGCCACTGATGCTTTCACTACAATTTTGCAGGGGAGATCCGATCCCTAGGAAATTGATAGAGAAGGTCGATGAATATATCCCTAATCTATTTGCAAATATGTTGAATATAACTGAGGTTTCTTCTTAACTTGTCCTTGTTTTACATTTCAAGACTAAATGTCTATAGTGGAGTATCACTGGTTTCCTGTAATTTCCCCCCCTCATTTTACTTTGGAATTCCCAGGGCAATGCTTGTAAACCATGCTCCTGGATACACTCTGACATTATGGATGATAACATTTACATGGAACCATCTTGTGTTTCTACCTCAAGTGAAACTTCTGGTGAGGAAGCGCAGGCAGACAATGGTTTTTTGTGTGATTCCAGTGTAAATAGAGATGTGAAATCATGGCGTCCTAGCTACATCCTAGATTTCAGTGATCTTTCAATAGGTTGGTATCTCTTCTTTACTAAGAATTATGCCATAATCTCAATTTGGTCCTTGATAAAGAAGAATTCACACTAGTCTTGTACTCTTGTTCTCAAGTAATTATTGACCTTCAGTTGGGTATTGATTTTTTTTTTTTTAATATACATGCTCTGAATACCAGTGGTGTTGAGTTATTTTTTATTTCTTTCTTTTGCATTTTAGTGAATTAATAAATTGAGTTGCTTGCCTTTTAGTGCGCAGAGCTGTCCTTTGTAATTGTTACATCTCTCCACAATATGCAGCTTCGTATTTACATTGATAAATATGCTGTCCTGATTTTCCAACCAAGGTGTTTTTCTTCTCTCCTTTTTGCAGGTGATCCTATATTTGATTTGATACCGATTTATATAGATGTATTTAGAGGTGATTCCTATCTCCTAAAGCTATTTTTAGAAAGCTACAAGCTTCCTTTTGCAATTAATAATTCAAAGAATGAGTCGACGGAGAATGATGATAAATTTGGCCGACTTTCATATCTTGCCATGTAAGTACTTGTCTCCAAAATTCTGCTGCATATTGTTTACTTTCTATCAACTCGCTTGCTAGATCTCCTATCGTTGATGAATAATTCACATTTTTTTAATTCCTTTATCTAAAATTGTGCGTTTACATTACCGTAAAAAAAGAATTGGTGAACCAATAATATCCACTTGTTGTTAGTTCAACACTTCCTTGTTTCCCATCTTGGCCTATGGCCTTTGCAATATCCAGAAAAATGTTTAGATAATTCAAACTCAAGCATGTTGGTGAATGCATTATATCCCATGGATAAATTGGTAGACGTGAAATGAAGACTTTCTCCTAATTCCAAATATAACATGATGCTAAGTTGGCTGCCTTGATGTGTAACTGCAAATAATCTTTGAGCTGAAAATTTGTCCTTTTTGTTTGGCTCATCATAATGAAAGTTAGCATTATGTTTGCTGTGAGTTTCACGAAGAGTTCAAGTTTGTAGGACCTTTTGTGCCCGCACAAAATTAAAACGAGTTCAGCTTTGTTCCTGTTTCAGGGACCGATGCAATTGCTAAACCTAATGTTGGGATTTCATTGTTCTTTCATGATTGCAGGTGTTACTGTATATTGCATTATGATGATGTCTTGGGAGCTATTTTTAGTATATGGGATGAACTTAGATCAGCAAATTCATGGGAAGAGGTTGAATTAACTGTGTGGGGGGAGCTGAACAATTACAAAGGCTTTCCTTGACCATCTTGGCCGTGTAATAATAATGGTGCCTAGATAGACATTGGAGTAGTCCTCTTAATAAGCACATTTCTAACATTTATGGTATCTCAAGAGGGAAGTGCATGATTCAAAGCAATTGTAGTCCATAGGATTTTATATTTATGTATTCATTGAATATTTTGTTTGATAATTCATAATAAAGTGCCCCCACTATTCATAGCTGGTGCAGTTTTGAAGCAAACACGATTTTTCTTTGTTGCGGCAATCACATTATATTGATGATGTCCGCGACTTGATTTCTGCCCATAAACATCAAAAGTGAAGGGTTCAATCTCTTAGTTTTTTTTTTTTTTTTTTTTTTGTTGGGGGTTGTTGTTGAATCGGTGGCGGCGGCTTCTTATTAAAGAAATTATTGCAGATTCGGTGATTCGGCATCCTTTCTTTCACCCGCTTGAGGAACTTATGCTGATCTAGCGTGCAAGCGGTAGGTAACGACCGCATAGCATATGCTTAAAAAGTAAAAACCCTTAAATGTTGATAGAAGTATAGAAGAATATTTTAGTTGAAGAATTACTAAGTTTAATAGACACTATCTTGGTGAATAAAATTAAGCATGCACTAAAATATACAGTTTTATACAACAATTTATAAGATTTAAGAACCATCAAACTCAAACTCAAATGAAGTGTTAAGCATTTTTTTTTTTTTTTTGGTCCATTCACAAACCTACAATAGGCCTAAATATAATTTGATTTGAAACCAGGGCAAGGTTTCAAGATCCACAATAGTGTCCTATTTGAGTAGAATTTTAACGTTGATCACCAATGATGATAAAAAAAAAAATCAAATGTAAATGGCTTAGAAAAGATTGGCCAGAAAGAAAGGAAAAGAAAAGGCCTGGCATAATCATTCTAGAAAACAACTTCAAAGCCCCCCAGAAAACAAAACAAAATTCTATGCACAGCAAACAATAGCTTAGCATGTCGTTTACAGGCATGCTTAAATATACCCTCCAAAGTCGCCACTTGTCCCTATATCTTCAAAATCTGCATCAGCATCCAAGTCATCAAGGTCCATGCTGCTGCCTCCTGCAAGAAGCCCAGCACCAACCATGGGGACGTTGGGAGGTTTTCTTGCCTCTTGTATTATGGACAGCACTTCCTCCACACTTTGCCATGGATCATTCACGTCATTGCTCTGCCAGCTCCCTCCTTCCATTAGTTCAATGGGCAAGTTCGTCAGAAACCATGGGTGGTTCTTAATCTCCATCATACTTATTCTCTGCCCATAAAAGAAAAATCAATAAATAAGCTAGAGCCAGAAATGACTCGATGCTCTGAGACACAGTCTTCGATCCAACAGCTTAATAACCAACCCTAGAACATGCATTCAGTTATATATAGTGGTGTTTGGCACCTTTTCAGGATTGGCCACAAATATTCGTGATAGGAGATGTTTGCATTCCATGGAAACTCGTATATGATCTGGGATTGAATATTGGACACTAAGTATCCTCTGCAATATGCCACATTATGCACAGGTAAATCACCAATGTAGAGAAAGTATGATAAACATAATTCAATCTCATTTTTATGTAGCTGGAATTTACAAAAAGGATTTATGAAGTTCGTAATTATCACTCACCCCTATGGTTTTTCTAAAGTTTTTTGGATCCTCTGGGTCTTCAAAGGGATAAGCCCCTACTAACATCACATATAAGGTGACTCCACTCGACCAAACATCTGCTATCTGTAGTTGTCAACGATTACACATATGGTTAGCTCAGAAAAGAAATAACAGGACACAGCTAGAAGTAGGAAGAAGAAGACATGATCAAGGATAAACCATAAACGTGAGAAGAACTTCACCTTTCCATCATACTCTTTCTTTGTTAGTACCTCAGGGGCAATGTAGGCTGGAGTGCCAACAGTAGACTTAGGTTGTGAATGGAATACAGATGACTGAAAGATAAGGTAAAAACACATTAAAAAATCGTTTGATGAAGGTGGAAACATCTAAAGTTTGTAATCGTTCACATTGCTACCTTTGAGTATCCAAAGTCACAAATTTTGACACGTGGTGCAGTACTGCCATCTAAGAGCGTATTTTCAAGCTTGAGATCTCTATGACAGATTTGCTGCAGCAGTAAGCATTCAAGTAAATATCTATGCATTGAAAACTTACATGACTCATTATAAAGGAATGCTTCATTTCTTACCATTGAATGACAATAACTGACTCCTGATATCAATTGCTGAAAGAAAAATCTTGCCTGATAAAAAAGAAACAAGTCCCCCTTAAGAGTTAAAGCTACAGTATTTGTGTATACACAGACATACGCTTAGCAAAAACAATTCAGCATAGATGGGTTTAGTTCATCTACGTTGAAGATGGACACATCTCATACACGATTAAAATCTAATTACGCAAATGACTACACAAGGTCCCACATAAAGTTATCATCAAATGATATCTTCCCCTTTCACATTACCTCATCCTCACTAAATCTACCAGCGCTACATATCCTCTCAAAGAGTTCCCCACCAGCTGCATACTCCATCACTATGGCAAGATGAGTTGGCGTTAGGAGGACCTACAGGAAGAGTAATCAAAGCTCACGTGAATGATCCTGGTTTTGAAAGAGTGAGTAAAATATTCAGGAGGTACGTTTGCAGATGAAAAGGGAAGAAATAAGCATTCAGCAACTGACTACAAAACAGAAGAAATAGGGAAAAGAGAATTTTAACATCCGAATCGACTTTACCAATGGTTAGAATAACGAGATAGCGAACTAAATAGGAAAGGAGCCTGTGCACCTCATGCTCATATAGCACCAAAAAGAATTCTACTCAAGAAAGATTGGTATTGAATATTTTAAATGATATTGGACAATGACGATGAACTACAGCTAAAGAGTGTTTGGATAAGCAAATATGTCCAATTCCGAGGCTTTCCTTCCTCGATAAAACTCTGAGTATACTAACCTCTTTGAATCTAACAATATTGGGATGCTTCAATGATCTATGGTTCATGATTTCCCTTTGCACGTGTTCATCAATCTGTGACACCAAAAATGACACGATTCCGCAGTTAACCAGATACCAAAATCAGAAACAGATAAATAGCCGATAAGATGAAGATTTAAAAGTCATCGAAAAGGAAAAAATCCAAAAAGCAATTGAACGAATGAAGAAGAAGAAACAGACCTTGTGGCCTCTCTCAATAAACTTGACGGCAAAATACTCCTTAGTCCCCTTATCCCTAACTAGCTTAGCTACAGAAAAATTCCCAGACCCAATATCTTTGACAATCTCGTAACGCTCCATGTTCTTTTTGCCTGAATCGCAAGCGAACAAATTCTTCCTTCGATCAGTCCAATTCCGAAAGCTGCCCCGTCCAACAAACAATATTATTTCTTTTCCGGCTGCGAATACTTAGGCGTGGGGTTTTGGAACTTATGCAAAAGTCTTGAACTTCACAGTTCACATTGACTGAAGACGGCCTTGGACACTTCCACTGCCGCGAAACCAGAGGCTAATTCTTTCCATATGCATAATATTGACACGTGTTAAATAGGCACCGCGGAGGATAGAAATGTCGGGTGAACGAGCCGTACGCTGTGGGAGAAGGAAGGAAAAATGCTCCGCCTGGTATTATTAGGTCCTCTAATTCTTATTATAAGGCACCAACTAGCAATTTTTATATACCAATAAAAATAGTTAAAGTCAATAAAGTTCTCATAAAATTTAAGTAATTTCCAATACTACCCCCATTAATTACACTAAATTCTAATATTCTATTAATTATTACTCTCACCCACTACCTTTATTAATTAGGGGTATACATGGAAAAAAATAATTAATACTCATTGGGAACAAGCAAATATCTTATAAAAAGGACTAAATAAACTTGTTAGTTGGTGCCTTATAATAAGGACTAGAAGGAGTACTATGGGACTGTCCTTGTTCATTTTTTATTTTCCTGCGGTGATGGTTTGAAATACCGGTTGGAGTAAAAATAACATTTCGATCATAATTTACTGCTTATGAGTTAAGGAAATAAAAAGAATTTTATTTCAATTTATATAAATAAAACACTTTTAAAACCTCAATCTAAACAGCCAAAACTTATTTCAACATGTAATATTCTTGTTTCTTTTAACATGAGTGTTCCTTTTTCCAAAAAAGAGAACATAAATCCCAATTTATTAAAAATATGATTTGTTAAATGAATTGCACTGACATGCTTCTTGAAAAATAATTAATGGGGCCTATAACACGAGATTAACAGTAGAGGCATTGTTGTTGTTAGCCAAATAATCATTCTTCAAAAAAAGGTTGGAATCCATATACTCATGCTTAATAAAGTTTCAAGAGAAGTATTTGATGCTACGGGCAGATGGCAGAGTCATTGCTCTCATCACTAGCTAGTGGGTGCCTTTGTTGATAAGATTCCCTGAACTTGCAATATTTTATGTTTTCGCTAAACTCCAAAACTCAATCAAGCTTGACAGAATAGTGAAATACAAATTGGGTTTTGCCGGATTGGGATTGAGGTGCCGTAAAATTCAAAACTCGTGAATCGAACAATAAGTATAAAGTAATCAAAGAAGATAGAATCTTTCCTTTGATGGAATAGACGTATATATAAATAATGGATCAATCACATGAAGGATCTAAATAAACAAGATTAACTTCCGTTGGATGGCCAGCACGTGGTGCCACGGAATTTTGCTTCTTTCCACACAAAAGGATAAAATTTTGGGCGTAACTATAAAAAGTTGGGCGTTGAAATTGGAAATGTCAGTATATAATATACAAAGTTTTAAACCACAGGGCAGTGGCTATGTCTTTGCTCTTTAAAGGGGCATGAGGCCCCTTGATTATGACGTTAAAGCTATCATTTTAAGCAGAGGAACATTGCGCAGTTTTGGGCTGAAGCGTGTCATTTCTGGGGTTAAAACTTGTCCACACACGCAATTACACATCTGGTGGTTTTGGGCTTCTGCACATAGCATAGACACATTCTACATGGCCAAAGTCATACATAATTTCTGAAACCGCACTGACAAAAATCACATTCGGTGGCAACGGGAGGTCCCAGATATGGTGCTCCTTTCACAATGAGGTCATCTGGCAGTGGTTTTTCCTGCAGCCATGTATAACCTGCACGTGCATGTATAAACACAGCACACAACATCAATTAAATGGATCGCAGTAACTTGATTGGGAATATTCAATGGAAACGATGAATAAGAATAGGAAAAGCACCAGGGAGGGAAGGGATGGGGAAGTGAGAAAAGTAAGTTGAAGGCCTTCCAAAGTCTGGAGAGTAAGGAGGAGAGAGGACGTCGAGGATGGCACAAGGCGTCAAGGCAGTGAAAGAGTGAATGTTGCCTCCACTTCTTGGAAACAGTATGGATGCCTCTCGTGGTGCTTTCGTTATCCCATCTATCACACTGCTTGCCAATCCCCCTGCACCCACTATTCCTCGATTATTACTATAAGTTTATAGCATTAGTTATGATTAATGGGTTAGTTTACTTATTTGACAATGTTTGAACCACCCAATGGACAGAGCTTGCTTGACCAGAGGACAAGCTGGTTCGTTCATATGCACAAGAAAATGGAACTGACATGTTGGGCAGCCGCTGGCTTCCAACTTGATCCAGTCATAAGCTTTGATGTGGACGGAGCCATATAGGACCTTGCTAAACACTGTCATTCCTGGATGATCATGTAGCGGAAATACCCTACCTGCAGGAAAACAGAACACGCCCATCTGCATGTTCATCCACCTAATAATTAAATCGCTGCTTCTCATGAATTACCCATCATTCATATATGGCTTTATATGTATTAGCTTCTACTCACAGAGAAATGATCGCATTCATGGATGTGAATGTATGTTATTTCAGGGAAAGCTCGTGCACAGAGCAATCCCCTGCTTCCACCACTCTCTGAGCTTGACATCGAACAATCGCTCGTCCCAAACTCATCGATTCCCACATCAACAGCTTCAATCCTGTCTGTAAAATTAAACTCATTCACCTCAAATCATCTATACATTATTATTAACCCAGAGAGAGAAAACACACTTGACTGAGAAGGATAACTACCCACCAAGGAGAGTTTTCAGATACTGGATTTGCTGAAAAGTTGGAAGCTCTTCCTGAGAAAATATAGCGCAGCAAGCATCATAAAGCACTTGAACTTTGCTCCTATCCATTGTACATGTATAATTTAGGAATAAGCAGTGAGGCGGAAGGTTAAAAGTTTCAGAGGCTTGGCTCATGACTTTTAAATGGAAGGACGGTGGACGACGGAAAACGAGGAGAAGGAATATAATTGTGAGCAAAAGGAATAACAAATCAAACCCGGGGCCCGATCTAACTGTTATTATATTACAGTGGGCTTCTCTTCCTTTTTTGGGGTAATTGTTGTTTCAATATTTCTTATTCCTAGTATATACGTGGGCGACACCCTGAAACAGTCAAATTATTTTTAATAATTTATGCCACCCTATGTTTATGTGTGAAAATGGGTTAAGTAATGCTATTAAACTCACGAATTTAAGTAAACTCGTGATAATGACATAAATTTATATTGTGAATTTGAATCATAAACTAGTAAAAGCTTACTTTCACTATTAATTAGGTATTAATAATGTATAATAAATAATTAAAATATAAAAAAGACAATAATTTGATTTAAATAATATTTTAAATCTAAATAATTGAAATTAAATCCATTAATATTCAAAATTTATTATATTTAATAAAAAAATTTCTATAAAACTTATATATAAAACTACTAAGTATGTATGATCAAATAAAAAAAGTTAACACAAGTTTAAAGGTGATGTAACACAGTTTTGTAAGTTGGAAAAATAAAAATAGTAAACTCAATGTATAAATTTATGAGTTTAACGTGAGATTGACAAGGCTTTTGGTTACATTATAATATGCTGATCACAAGTAACAGATAACTGTTTGCGGCGGGGGACCGGATTTATCTGGGACAAACTGCCAAGCACTAAGATACTACTGAACTTCCAAAAGAAGAACACGTGGAAGTTCATATTCTGTGTCCATGACAATGTCAGCATAATTATCTTAGGGCACTTATGAACAGATTTAGATTGCTAGGGGCAAGCAAGATATTTGATCCCCTGGTTCCAACCACAGCATGTTGGTCTCCATTTACGTTCTGCTCCAATGTTATTCCAACTCTAAACTGTAACGAAACTGGTATTTGTGAAATCAGTTGTTCAGATAAATGATTTCTTACCCTCTTCTGAATCATTTTTACAAGGTGGTGTTATATTAATTCCTTTTCTAATATTAACCAAATTAGTTAAATGTTAAATTTTCTTACAACTTTCCAAAATAATCAGTAACTAAACTTAAACTTTCATCATTTATGCTAAAATTAAAAAAATAAAAGCATCTATTGAAATGTATAATTAATATTTAAATGAATTTTGTATTAAAAACGAATGAGTTACGCAGTCTTGCGAGTATAGCACCGGAGGGCGTAGCAATAAGGATGTGACATTTTCCGAATCATACAATATTTTGCTCACTTTGGCATCATCGATCCAGAGAGATGATTTCATTTTAATGTTATACGGATCCAGGCATCCAATATATATCAGTAATTATTTTTCTTATTTACTGTTTATGTTGATAAACACAGAAAAAATTACACAATATCAGGGGGGGAATTGATTAATTGGGTGGTTAATGATTCTAGAAAGTCAATTTTAAAATCCATTGAGTGTTACTGTGTGCGGTAAAAGGAGGGAGCCTAGGCCGTGAGGAAGCCACTAAAAAGGCAGCAGAATAAAGTTGAGTTAAACCAGGGCCTCAAAAAGAAGCTTTTTATTCCAAATGGATCTAAAAGTTGACCCCCCCCCCCCCCCAATGTATGAGGATCGTGAGTCACGCAAGCTTTGTCTTTCTTGACTCAATAATTCAACTTGTTGACAATTGATTGAAGAAGGATCCTCTTCTTGTTCCTTAATTCTGATCATTTACGGCAAATTCCTGTTTGGCTTCTGTCGCTCAGGCCAAGTTTGCTGCACTTGCATATTGCTGCTCCACAGAGATCTGTACGAAGGAATGAGCATTCCGCGGCTCCGCTTGGAGGAAGAGGCTATAGGCTATCTCATAATTTCACAGAACATCTCTGGACTGTATATGGAAGTATATTCAACCAAAACAAGCATTATAATTAAGCTTCTGCTTTACCAACAGAGATTGGGTAAAGGAAGGAGCTAGTTTCCTCAATCGGTCATGAATCAGACTTGGACTTACTGAAGAAGATACTCGTATATTTAGGTGTTCAATAATGTCTCAAATATGATCACCTTCAATAAGAGAGAATGCACGTGCCTAGAAAAAAGAATCTATCATATTTAAGTCCTTAACATCTAACCTCCCATGTTAATATACATGGACATTTACTTATTTGCCATGTAATCTTTGAAAAATCATCACTTCTTTCTAGAAAAGGCTAAAATAAACTGAGAAGAAGAAGATTTCTATACACACATGAAATGGTGGGACCCACATATATATATGAATTATTTCATATATATATATATGTGTGTGTGGGTCCCACCATTTCATATGTGTATTGTGTGACATGAGAAAACGCTTCTCCTACAACATGAGAAGTATTTTTCCCTTTATAAAATCCATTAATTATTTAGCCAGAAAAAACCATTGCTCATTTGTTTTCCTGAAAAGTCAAGCACTTCCTTTTCATATATTGCACGAAATTTGGGCACAACAGCATATTGTTTAGGACATGTGAGAAGACACAAACTATATATAGCGCTAAACATATATATATGTAGTGATAAACAGTTATTGATTTGTTATTGCATATTACTTTTGCTTGGAATCCCATTCAATGGAATCGACAAGTTAGATCTCTATATAGTAGCCGAGCTGCTCATTCTATGATCACCATTCCCATTTCTTTTATGGAAGTCCCACACCAAATTATATGGGCTGAAAATCATGCGGGAACATACCTAACTGAAACATGATTTTATGGTTTTACATTATCATAACCAAATCTTAACCTTCTTTAAACATATAACCATGAATAATATAATTTTAAAGGATCATTACTATCAATTTTTTGGTAATGTGTGGAGATTTTCTTACATAACTTTTGGTAAAGATTTCTTGCAAGACACAAGACAGTTATCACTTTGTACTATTACATTTATTACATAAGACAAGGTTATCTTATGAGGCTACGTAAAGCTTATTTCTTTCCAGACAACTTTCTCTTACTTCTTTATTTTTTATCATGCAATAGGGGTCAAACTTTAGTTTCACGTTATCTTTAATCTATAACTGTGATACCATTTATTAGAATAGCTAGGTCGTATACTCAAATATATAGAGAAAATATGTGAATGATAATATTATAGCTAACTATCAAATTCTAGGGTTTGGTCAAATACGATCTGGATCTTGGGAGGATACCTGTCATCTTTCATATATGAATACTTTTATAGAGAGCATTATATGCTTCATATAGACCTTCCTCCTTTGGATTATATTTAACACAACCTTCTTCTGTTTCCTAGAGGAGGCGCGATTACAAATCTCCTGCAAATGACAACTTTTCTATCTTTTTTAAGGCAATTTATTTCCGATAGCAGGCATGAATTACGTTAATACATGATTGCCGTTAATGTTATGAGCCTCATATGGCTTAAGCACGATTTAGCTCTACGTGAAGGGAAAAAATGTGATCCACTGCAAGTTAATTGCTCAAGAGATAGATGATCTATAATCTTTCTGTCAAATGGCTTTTGCATCTATTGAGGGAAATAAAATGAATATGAACATGCAGCAGCTAATTCCTTCTGAAAGGAGGAGAGAGAGGACGCGCATAGATTGACAAAATGTTGGAGAACTAAGAAACTATACGACTGATATAATATGTAATGGAATTAAAACAGTCCATGAAGATTAAATATTTTTTAATTAATAAGATTTCAAATATTAATTTATTAAAATAGTAATATATAAACATGTTTGATCAACATTTAATTGCATAGTTATCGTTTAAAATTATTGAATTAGTATTTTATGTTAAATCAGACTAACGGTGTTAACATTAAGAAATTAGATATGCACTTTACAAACTTACACTATGTTTGGTTTGAGAGAAGGGAGTGTGAGGAAAAATAGAAAGAGAAATTTTTTCTTTCATCTTTACAAAATAACCCATGAAAAATTTTCAATATTTTTAAAAATATACTCTGAACAAAAAAAAATATCCTTCTTATTAATGACAATTTGGTCAATAACTTCTCTAGAGATTGCTCCCCTCCCACTCTTCTTCCTCAAACCAAACACAACTTTAAGAGACTAAAATGATATCAAAAGACAAAGATAAAAATGGATACTTTAACTTATGATTTTTATCCAAATGGATACTTTAACTTATGATTTTTATCCAATCTTACTTTTATAAAAATCAAACCACGTTAAAGTAAGTTGTCTCTTCCCAAACGAGGCTGTGTGTGAGAATTCCCAAAACCTGCGAGAAAATGGTGTTTGACAGCTGTTCCTGATTATTAGTTATTATTATTATTAGTCAATCAATTAATTCCGCCACCCAGCGCATCTCAGCCCCTCAAAACAGATACACAGCTCGCATTTTCTCCTGGATCCAACGGCCCAAGGAGCCTGTTCCAAAACCTCCCCTCCCTGGCCCTCGACGCAATTATCGCTCCATTCGGCTCTCCAAAACCGCTCTTTCTTCCTCTCTCTTTCTCTCTCTAAGCCTCGCAAAGTTCAACCTCCATCCCTACCCAGATCAGATCTCATCCTATCTGTGATCTGACCATGGCGGCTACCACCTCTCCTCGCGAAGAGAACGTCTACATGGCCAAGCTTGCTGAGCAGGCTGAGCGCTATGAAGAGATGGTCGAGTTCATGGAGAAAGTCTCCGCCGCCGCCGATAACGAAGAGCTTACCGTCGAAGAGAGAAACCTCCTCTCTGTTGCCTACAAAAACGTCATCGGCGCCCGACGTGCGTCCTGGCGTATCATTTCCTCCATCGAACAGAAGGAGGAAAGCCGCGGGAACGAGGATCATGTCTCCATGATCCGTGATTACCGATCTAAGATTGAGACTGAGCTCTCCAACATCTGTGATGGGATACTCAAACTTCTTGATTCCCGTCTTATTCCCTCGGCCTCTTCCGGTGATTCCAAGGTCTTTTACCTCAAAATGAAGGGTGATTATCACAGGTACCTTGCCGAGTTCAAGACTGGATCCGAGCGCAAGGATGCTGCTGAGAGCACGCTTACTGCGTACAAGTCTGCTCAGGTTTCTTCTTGATTTATTCTCTAGCCTTTAATATCACTTTAATTTTGGTGGCTGGCGTATCAATTTCCTTGCAAATCTATTGATTCGCTGTTCAGATCTGTTAGGGCAATGACCCGATTTACTTTGTGCCCGTACTGTCATGCATCTCGTCTCATTTCTTTACGTTACGCCTTTCAGATTCGCATCCTCTGGCCAATTTTTGTCTTCAATTTTACCAATTTATTTATTTTCTTATATCCAGTGTGTACTATATGGTTGTTATTAAAACCTATGACCCCATTGAGAAGTAGGGTCGTTTGACTATAATTATAAGAATTGATCTGCACAATTTTCTTGTTCTGGGAAAATTTCATGATTGTGACTTCTTTTCCAAACGTGTGTCTCTCTTCGATATGGAGATTCGCCAATGCGTAATGCCTGAGATATATCTTTTTATGCAGGACATTGCAAATGCCGAACTGCCTCCCACCCACCCGATAAGGCTTGGCCTTGCGCTGAACTTCTCTGTGTTCTACTACGAGATTCTCAACTCCCCAGACCGCGCTTGCAATCTTGCAAAACAGGTTAACGATAAAGAAACTGAACATACCCTTGTGTTATAATGTCCTGAAGTGTTCTGCCATTTGAATTGGATTCTTTGTTGTTCACTTGTTTGCCGTGGTAAAAACAATGCAGTAAGCTTTGTGCTAAAACAATGGAACATATCTTGAATGTGAATTTTGAAGACCTTCATTACCGCTGCATATTGCACTTTCTCTAAACATGTTGAATTTGAATTTGGAAAACCTTCACCGCAACTTTTTACTTCTTTGTAATAAATATTGAAGTAATCTGGCTTTCAGGTTCTGGTTACTAAATAAGGATCTTCGTTTCTCTTTTTTTCCGTTTCTTTTGTTCCCCAATTTTGGAAAGGAGCAAGAGATTCTTTATGGTATGAGTCATTCTGTTCTTATGGTTACATCTGTTATTTATGAGCCATTTTCACATGGATAATCACCAGGCATTTGACGAAGCAATTGCTGAATTGGATACTTTGGGAGAGGAGTCATACAAGGACAGCACTTTGATCATGCAACTTCTTCGGGATAACCTCACCCTTTGGACCTCCGACATGCAGGTATTGACTAAGGGACTTGCCAGAGAATCGTGTCTCAGCTCGGCTTCATTATCTTTACTTAATTTTTATTGATGTTGTGCTTTGCTATGTTTTCAGGATGATGGTGCAGATGAAATTAAAGAAGCAGCACCGAAACAAGATGAAGAAGCTAAGTGAGCTTATTTTACTTTTAATTAGGGTTGAACTTCTCCTCTATATGTTTTAAAAGGGGGAAGGTGCTTGTTGCTAATCTCGATGCTACTGAGATTTAGGCATTCATGCCTTTGTTATGAATTATGGATGTACTGGGCCCTTTTAGTTTGTCCTTCCATTTTTACGTGTTTCTGAATTGCCTATTTTATTGAGGACATGGAAGTTTTTCATATATGCAATTGGAATTTCAAGATTATATTCTTTCCAGTCTGAACTTTCTATCCTTGATTCTTCTGCTGAGGCTGTTATTTGTATTCGTATGCTAGCTTTATTATGTTCACAGTGCTTGCCTTACATCTCGCTCGCACAGTCGCACCTGTGCCTCTACTGCGTTTTATTACAGGATTTAAGATTCGTGATCCTCTGATCTAACGGTGGAACTAATTTTGTATTTGTTGTGGGAGGAAAAATGCACGCGAAATCGTTTCAGATTCTTGCCCTTTTTGTTTGACCTGAGTGGCCTTAGAAATCTTTAGAAGTGGCAATTTTGTATTGAACGTTGTCCTTGTTAATTTTGATTGTTAGTTGATTAAATATGTTAAGATGACGGTTTATTCATTTTTGTTAAGGTGCATTTGCTCTGAAAGTGCATTGGTATTTTATTTTTTATTTTTTTTTTCAAAGTTAGACTTAAAATTTGCGGGACAAATTTGTACCATAATAAAAATGAAGTCGAAAATAGGTAAACTTAGTTCAATATATTTGGTCAACTAATAGTTAAAATTAACTAACGTTCATGACAAAATTTTAATCCCTATTTAATACTGCCATGCTTAGAATATACTAATGTTTTATAAATAAAAGATTGTGTTATTAAAGTTAAACAATGATTTTGCTCAATTTGAAATGAAAATTTAGTTTATCTAGTCGAGATACTCTTGGAAAGTTTTGGTGACCCTCAGGAATGATTTCTAAGTTACTCACTGGGTGCTCATGTTTTGGCAACGTGGAAGGCATGCTATTTTTATGAACCACGTTACTTATTGGGGGCCAGTGAATATGTTATCGGTAGTATAGCCTTAGCCTCTACCGCTCTGAGGGAGTTTTTTCACTTTTACGAACCATTTTGAGCATTGTTGCGATCAAGAAAAAATGGCAGAGGAGAAACGATAACAGATTAGAGCTCGCGGAATGGAATCTATCGACGGGAGTTTCTTCCATGTTTAGCAACAGGACGGACGAATGCCTTCCGTTTTAGGGTTTACTTGGGACTTCATGATATGAATCATTTGTGTTTATGAATTACTATGTACCATTAAACAATCAAGTTGAATAGTAAGACAGCTGTCCCTTATGCCTGTAGTGTCCAAGAAATAGATCATTTGTGTTTATGACTGCACCAAAAACATCAAAGAATTTGAGCAAATATTCTTGTTCTGCAAAGGCACAAATGGCAAGAGTCACCAAAACAAAACAAGCATCCGCTATAGTTAGTACTTTTCTTTTCAATTAGACATTTTTATTTTTAACCTCGCACAAAATTTAAGAAATAATACCTGATTTTATATTATCTATAAATAATCTGACTTAGATTAGAATTTATATTTTATGATGAAGTATTGATTGACATGTGTACACTATCTTTGCAGGATAGGGTACTAAATTGAGGTATTCCAAAAACCGGAAAACTTAAATGCGCTCATCCCGTTCACAGAGAAGATCATCTGTGAGAAAGATTCGTGATCCCCGATCTAAAACCTGCTCTTATTAACGATAATTGCCCACCAAAATCAATTGGATATGCCAAAAAAAGTAGAAGAATATCATCAATTTGACTAAATTAAATTTCGTAAGTCTTGAACTGGTTCTAAGTCACTCTAACAAATTTCACCCCATGACAGAAATTATATAGTTTCACACAATTAGTTGTGTCCACTCAACCACCACAACGACCAGTTTACTCAGAACGCAGTAGAAGTGATATCGGAATTTAGAAAATAACATTCCAGTCAGAAAATCTTGGAAACATGAGCAGTGCCATCCCATTATATCGTAATTTTATAGCTTACAGTATTTCTTATCGACCAGTAGATCAAAGCAGGAAAAACAAAGGCAAAAAAATGTTGTCATCTCGTGTCTTTGGTATCCATGTACAGAATGAAACTACGAAGTAGCGGATGGACTTGTATCATCAGTCAAATCCAACAACTACAAATTGAATGAACCTGATTTTGCTCCACCTAAAACCATGTACAAAACCCGCAAAACAAGTCCTAAACGTGAAAACAGACGAACATTCTAACATTCTAACCAGATTTACCTGAACCAGTTCAAAGACCTCTACGCCTTGGGCTCGGAACGGGCACCGTTGGCGAGAGGGGAAGTTGAGGAAATCCTAGTTGACCCGAGGAAGGCGAAAATAGAGGACTCGGGGAACACGAAGGGTATGGCGATCTCGGCGAATTCAAGCATCCGAGAGGGGCTAGCGAAGACGGTATTTGAAACTGCGCTTGCGCATTTGCTGAGGCTTGTGAAGGAATCGCCCCCTGCTGATTCGGCGTTATCAGCGATTGAGGCTCCGGCTGAGGCTGTTGCGGAGCCATATTGTTCCAGCGAGGTGAGACTAAAGGAGCTAAGGGCGGAAAACCCGAGAACTGCTTCTTGGGATTCCAATCCACGTTGGACGTGGAATTCTGGAGATGGCGCATATACGCGGACACAGGAGATTCTGCGTGGACGGACGGGAACGGTGGAAGAGGAGATAACGGCGGAAGCGGTCTCACAAAGTCAGAGAAATTAGTCAGAGAGCCAGCGTTAACAGGGTTGCTTGTCGACGCCGAAGCGGCGTTAACAGGAAGCGGTTGAGGCCGGGGAATAGCCCCGCCTAGCAACGGAGGCGAGCGATGGCTGATCTGAGCGAGGGGAGGAGGGCGTATCCGCTGAAGGCGAGAGCTAGGGGGCTTGGGTTGTTGAATAGGAGGGGGAGCAGAGACGCGCTCGTGAGCAGGGGAACCTGTGAGCTTCTGGACAATATCTCTGAAGTCGTTCTTGTTGATGTTGTAGACAGGTGGCTGATGCTGCAAATTCTGGGGCTGCGCCTGCGGCTGAGCCTGAGGCGCTGGTTGGGGCTGACAGGGATCGAGCTTGTGGGGCTCAGTGATAGAGGGATCAGAGGAAGGCTTCCGAAGAGAGGGCTTGGAAATCTTGTGAGAGAGCTTGTTGAGGTGCTTGAGATTATTATTGGAAGTGATGGTGGTGCCATTGCTGCTACTGGCCGTGGCTGTGGTAGTAGAGGAGTCCGCAGAGAACTGGTAGCTTTTATCCATTACACAAAACAAAAACACTCTTTTCTCTGTCTCTCTGTCTCTCTCTCTCTCTGGATCTACAATCTCTAATTTCTCCCCGGCTACAGCAAAGCTATGTTGGTGGGCTTTGTTCTTCTCATCGCATCGTGCTAGTAGGGACAGAGATGACTACCTATATAGAGAATTAATTTTTTGGGGTTAAAAACAGATGCGTGGTCTAGTTCCAAGACGCTAACATGTTTTTCCTGCAAGTTGTTCCTGAGGTCGATCTAACAAGGATGGTGGGGAAAAGGGGAATATGTCTGTCTCTTTACGCTGCTTGTACTCTCTCTTTTCCCTTTCGCTGCTTTTAATATTTTTTAGGGAAAATAATCCTCATTTAAAGATTAAAATTATCTTGTGAAATGACATAATTTTTATAAAAGTCCTTAGCACTACCCTGCCATTAACTTTGTTACTGAACGGCATTTCAGGAGAGCAGTTGATGCTAACGAAGTTGTTGCTATATCATGAAACTATCGTTATTTTCTATAAAATAAATTAAACATTGAGTAACACTTTAAAAACTTCGAAATTTCATATGAATAAAGTTGCTAATTACTATATGGAGGGTTTTAATAGGATAATTAAATAGCGGTTGGTCAGACGTGCCGCAGTGAGGAAGGGCCGATGGTGTTTGCTTATTTTAGAATGAGGAAAAACAAACATGGTACATGGGAAGGGAAACTTTGTGGGGGCCGAGGCCTGTTCACAAGTCTGGGTTAAAAACTCTGCGATGTCTGGTCAGACCTCAAGCACGACATGTCTTGGCTATTATTAACTTGGCCAACGAATCTTCAATCGTGTCCGTCCAATCCCCAAAATGACTTACCCTTTAGAAAGCCATAAAAGAGAAAAAAAAAAAAAAAAAAAAAAAGGAGAGAGGGGCTCCCTCATAGAACAGAACATGCGAACTATCTTCATTAATCTATTTAAATTTGTTAATTAACTCATATATTAAAGATAGAAGATAACCTATGTAAGAAAATCAAACTGTTGCTGTGTAAAGGTTGGCCCCAGGAGCCAGATAAACAGATCAGATTTCATATTATTTTAAGATGTGACATATACTGATACTTTTGAAAAATTAAAAAAGGAACACCGTGAAAGTTTCTGTCTTTTTTAAATATATCACAAGAAGTGAAGGAGTTATTTTATATTTTCTAAACACTCGATCGATACTTTAAACCGCACCCTAAAATAACGACTTTCATGTTTTTATTTTATTTTAATTAAACCTAGAATCAGACGACTCAGCTCAGTAACAGAGCGTGGGGATCTTGAAGATTCTGCGATACTGTTTCAGTCAACAAATCCTGTGAAGGCTAACATGTAGAGTGTAGACGACTCCCATTATCAACTGATGCCACTGCTGACGCAATCGAAGAGATTTGTCAGATTTGAAAAAAAAAAAGGAAGGATAAAACCAGAAGCAATTATTGCTTACATGCATGTGGCCATGTGGGGCATTTTTTTAAAAAAAAAAAATTCTTACTCAACCTTTTTTCCCCTCTATCTGCTCCTAATTAATTTTGACATTTTAACTAATTATAGACCAAACAATATGGAAATGGGGTAGGTGATGTAAATTTGAATTATAACTTATTACCCTTTTTTGCGGATTTAAAACCAGGTAGATGGTACTGTACACAGCAAATCTAGAATCTGGGAATAATAAGGGTGAATCTTGCAGGGTCAAGAGGAGGTTGTTTATGGAAGCTCATAATCTATGATAACTTGTGAGTTTAACGAAAAATAAAAGCTTTATTTTAAGATGGATGGCGTGTGAGAGGGGGAAGCGTGTTAGAACTGAGAAGAGTGTGGTGGGAGTGATTAAAGTTAGGTACAAGCTTGCTTTTGTTTCGATCATGCACTGACAAGTTGCTTAAACCAGTGGACAGTGATGGGAGGCTACCCAGTCGCATTCTCACATCTTCATATGCAACACCCTGGTAAAACTCATTTGTGCGCGTGTCTTGTTTCTCACTGCGTGAGGTATGGGGAAATTCACAGATTTAACCAAAAAAAAAAAAAAATTATCAAGATCGGCCAATAGAAAAAAAAAATTCACATCTAACTTAGTTGATGGTGCCACATTAGTGGGCGCCACACGTGGCGCCACCTTGTGTGTGACGTGACACAAGAGGCGCCAGTTGTGCTGGCACCTCTTAAAAAAAATAAAAAATAAAAGTTTTGCAGGGCGCTGACAAAGCTGCAGCTGGAAATTTTTTTTTTGGGGGGGCGTGAATAATTCATGCCCCTCACAGTGTTTTTTTTTTAAAAAATTTAAATTCTTCTTCTCTTCTATTTAAACAACCACACACACATACATTCACACGTTGCGGAGAGGAAGAGACGTTGGGAGCTTGTTTAAAGAAAGAAGAGGAGGATAATACATCAGTTGAAAGTTATTTTAAGGTATGTTATTTATTGTATAAGATTATTTAGGTAGCTAAATTAGAATCTTTTGATAAATGTTCTTCATAAAATATTTTGTATCTCTATTTGTCTCTGCAATGATGGTAGTCATATGTCGGTTAGAAAAAATGCTAGAGTTAAAATTTTTTAAAAATTGTAAGTTTTGACAATAGAAGACTGTATTTGTGTAGTGATTGATTAATAATAAATCCTAATCGGTTTAGATACATTTTTTGTTGTTTCAGAGATGTAAAACTAATTTTTACATTTAGAAAGTTTAACATCATTGTATTATAGGATATTTTTACTGATTAAATGTTATGCAAATAATATATTTGGGTTAATAGAGATATTATGGAAATTTTAATCGGGTTAGTTTTGAAATTATTTAGTAGTACATTAGAGAAAATACCAAAGTATGATGAGAAACTTAAATAAAAAATAATTATTTAATATATTATGAATTTTATTTTTTCGTTTAATTTTTGTTCTTATTTGTTGATTTTGATTTATTTTACTTAAATAAATTTTTATTTGTTGACTAATTTTATTTATTATAATATAATATTTATTATTTTTGTTATTATGAAATTTGATTTATTTTATTAATTTTTATGATTATTAATTTTTTATTACTAAAATATACTATGAATTGTAATGTTTAGATTAATTTTTGTTACATTACATTATATATGTTATTTTGATTAACATTATTATATATTATGAGTTTTCAAATGTTTTCTTTAATTTTCGTTCATATTAAATAATTTTCATTTAAATTTTTTCTTTACATATTATGAATTTTGAGTTTTTTTTTTTAATTTTATTTATTATTATATACATTTTGTTAAAGTTGATGAGTATAATATATTATATATTTTAATTTTTAGATTAATTTTTGTAATATTATATACATTACATTACATTAGGTAGGCATGTGTGTACAAGAGCTGGCCCTCTATAGTACCTAAATGATCATCCCATCGGCCCCAATGGGCAGCAAACCACTTCATCTTGATGTTTCCGCCAATCAAGTGCTCTTCGCAGGGAGTTCGTCCCATGTATTGATGCATGACTGCTCCCCAGTTGGCATGCGTCCTACCGGAAACTACTTGACCCTCAGTAGACAGACCTAAAATGGCCTCTACATCTTGTAGAGTAATGGTCATCTCACCAACTGGCATATGGAAGGTGTGAGTCTCCGCCCTCCACCTCTCAACCAAAGCAGTAATAAGGTCTTTGTCAATCTGCACCAACATAAAAGTAGAGATCAAATATGTAATCGTATTCAATTATCCGTAACATGTACAGACAACTAGAGGAATATAATTAATTACATTAAGAATAAAGCATACATTGAGTCTCTTCATGCGACACACGTGCCAAAACCCTGCCCGGAGAAGGTGCTGCTGCAACTCATGTAGGATGTCATCTGGGTCATGGATATTTCCAGGCTCTTGTGCGGCTCGCCTTACCCTCAAGAGAGCACAATCTCCTTCGTTCCACACAACCTGTGATCGGTGTGACCGCTGCACCTCCTCATCAAGAACTCCCCACTCTTTGGGGCCGGGATGAATTGTGGGGTCGGGTTGATAAGCCATTTGACTAACACAAATTTACGCTCACATAACACATTATTATTAAGTTACTAATTATTTATTATGTAAATACTTTAATCAAGCAATGAAAATTCGTAATATATAATAATTATAATAATCAAAATATATAATATAATGTAACGGAAATATGGTCACAAAAATATGTAATGATAATTTAATTTAATGATAGTATTTATGAAAATATAATGTAACGAAAATATGGTCACAACATAAAAATCATAATATTTAATAATAATAATAACATTCGAAAAATTTATGTAACAATAATGAAAACAAATTGAAAAAATTTAAAATTCTTCATAAGTACAATTATTCAAAATTATATAATCTAACAAAAACCAATCTAAATATTGCAATTCATAATATATTTTAATAATAGAGATAACAAAGTTGAGTTAATCATAATCCAACTTCATAAAAAAATAAAAATTCATAATATGTAAGATTATTAAAAATTATTTAATATAAAAAAAATAATAAAAAATTGAAAAATCAAAATATATATCAATTTTAATGAAAATAACATATATAATGTAATCTAACAAAAATTAATCTAAACATTACAATTCATAGTATAATTTATTAAAAATAACAAATTTTATATAATGATAAAAATTAAACTTCATAAAAAAATAAAAATTGATAATATGTAAGATTATTAAAAATTATTTAATAATAACGAAAATTTAAAAAAAAAAGAAACTACTAATATATAATAATAATAATCAAAATAACATATTCAATATAATCTAACAAAAATTAATCAAAGAATTAAAATTCATTATATTTAATAATAAAAATTAAAATAACGAAATTTATATATAAAACATGAAAATTAATTAAAAAACAATCAAATTTCATAATTAGTAAAATTATTCAAAGTTATTTATTAATACCGAAAATAATATAATGCTAAGAACAAAAAATTAATTTAAATATTAAAATTCGGAACATCTAATAATAACAAAAATAATAAATATTATATTATAATAATGAAAATTATTCAACAAATACAAATTTATTTAAGTAAAATAAATCAAAATCAACAAATAAGAACAAAAATTAAACGAAAAAATAAAATTCATAATATATTAAATAATTATTTTTAATTTAAGTTTCTCATCATACTTTGGTATTTTCTCTAATGTACTACTAAATAATTTCAAAACTAACCCGATTAAAATTTCCATAATATCTCTATTAACCCAAATATATTATTTGCATAACATTTAATTGGTAAAAATATCATATAATACAATGATGTTAAACTTTCTAAATGTAAAAATTAGTTTTACATCTCTGAAACAACAAAAAATGTATCTAAACCGATTAAAATTTATTATTAATCAATTACTATACAAATACAGTTTTCTATTGTCAAAACTTACAACTTCTAAAAAATTCTAACTCTAGCTTTTTTTTCTAACCGACACATGACTACCATCATTGCAGAGACAAATAGAGATACAAAACATTTTATGAAGAACGTTTATCAAAAGATTCTAATTTAGCTACCTAAATAATCTTATACAATAAATAACATACCTTAAAATAACTTTCAACTGATGTATTCTCCTGTTCTTCTTTCTTCAAGCAAGCTCCCAACGTCTCTTCCTCTCCGCAATGTGTGATGTATGTGTGTGTGGTTATTTAAATAGAAGAGAAGAAGAATTAAATTTCTTTTTTTTTAAAACAAAACACTATGGGGGGCGTGAATAATTCACACCCCCCCCAAAAAAAAATTTTCCAGCTGCTCGGTGGCAGCTTTTCTAAAAGCTGCCACCGAGTAGTCAGTGCCCTGCAATACTTTTTATGTATTTATTTATTTTTAAGAGGCGCCAGCACAGTGGCGTGCCCACGTGGCACGCCACACACAAGGTGGCGCCACGTCACGTGTGGCGCCCGCTGATGTGACGCCACCAATTAGGTTAGATGCGAAATTTTTTTTCCTAGTGGCCTATTTTGATAATTTTTTTTTTGGGTTAAATCTGTGAATTTCCCTGAGGTATCATCCCCAGTGCTTTTGTCAGATTTTGGGCGTTGCTAACTTGTGCAGCTACTCTGTCATCCTATTCTTCCCCGTCTCACCCGCTCATCATCATTCCATGCATACTCCAAGAATTTTAAACAATAACAGAGAATTTTAAACATAACATTCTAGGGTTAGTAAGATTCGGATTGTGATTCAGTGCTCTCAATTTTGCTCCCTCCCTCCCTCCCTCCCTCTCTTAGGTCGTCAATATGCAGGGAAATGTGCCCAGAAACGCATGAACCCGGCTCATGAATAATATAAAAAGAAATGATACTAATACACGCATTTAAATTTCATTCATTCAGGTAACATTAAATAATACCCAACCCCTATTGGTTCAACGTAACTACTTTTCATGGGGTGCTGTGAACAATTTGCTCGAGTCCTATTTTATTTTATTTTCTTCGTTAATGTTTTTGGGCTGTAAGATTTGCCCCCTTTTGTGCTGGGATGTAGGTTTTCACCTAACTGGGAGCGGAAAGATTTGGCCCAAAAAACGTAAACGAAAAGGCCCAAAAGGGGGTATTCTGGGGTCCACCCGAATAACAGCCTGTTCGGACTGACTCCTCGAAGATGTCGGGTTCCTTCTGAATGGTCCAACGCCTCCGATCAAACACGTGTCTCGCACACATTCTAGTTGGGTTGCCTTTCGCCCATCCCCACTCTCTGCCTTTCAAGCCGGTGAAGCCACTATTCCTGTATTCCACACTCTTAACCTACACCCCCATCCACATCTACCAGCCCGTTACTCCCATTACTATTCCCCGAGCTCACTACATCCATGGCCGAAGCTGCAACCGACAATTCTCCTTCTCTAGGCGAGGTATACCTTCTGACTTTTGTCTTCTTAACTGTATGCAATGTAGAATTCGTTTTTCAAAAACGTGGCTGGATCATTGCGTTCCGGTCACGAAGCTCGATTTTGAAGTACCATATTAGATAAAGAATCGCCCTGTTTGAATTGATTTTGATGTCTGCCACTTCATCGATCCGCAACAAATTATCGTTTCTCGTGTGAGAACAGGAAAATGGAGCTTTTATTTGATTAACAAACTGAAGTCGTTGACCTGGGAATTGATTATTTAGTACTCAAGCATATTATTATAGAGTGAAATGCTTGCTAATGTATTTCATGGAATTTTTCATTAATTCAGATGATTATATGCAGTGTTGCTCAAGCCTTCTAGAGATAGCCTTCTTGCTTTCTCCCCCCTTGGTGGCATTTTGTAATCCCCTTTCGCTGCAATCTTTGAAACATTTCCAGCCAACCAATAGTAATAATATCTGAGGTTGCCTACCAGGAATTCTATGCTAAACGTATATTGGCCAATGGCTTAGGCATATTGAAAGACAGTACCTTGTGGCGGAGTTTGAATTTTGTGCTTAGGCTTCCTGCTCTAGTAGAAGAGTTTATTGCTAACTTAGTCATTGTGGAGGACCAAATATACATCATTCATTTACTTTTTGTGGTACTGTCCTATGCCTAGGACACTGATAAAAACATGGAATTATGTGTTATAGATTGCAACACAAAAATTGGTCCAGAAGTATTTGTGAGTACATAAACGTGTTTTGTTTGATAGGTTTTCCGGGTCAGTGGTTTTTACTTCTCTCTTAAGATGGGACATTCGTGTTCTCAGCTCAACATATTACCTGAAAGATGTTTTTCTGTTGCTTTGACTTTCAGCAATATTTTGTGAACGATAAAGAGGATAAAGAAGATATAGGCAATAAACCTGTGGAAGTTAAAGAAGTTGAAATTCCTGAGGAGGCTTCTTCTGAGGAATCTGTCGCTGAGAAAACTGTGAAAATGTCCCCTGCACCTGCTGAAGAAAGTGGTGAAGTCGCCCCAGTGACTGAAGAAAGTGCTGAGCCCAATTCCGCTGTTTCTGAAGAGAGCAATGATGTAGCTACAGAGCCAAGTAGTGGAAACACTGGAGAAGAAAACTCTGGTGCTCAAGAAGCAGCAGAAGAGACTCCAGAAATTAAGGTTCCTTCCCCCTCCCTTTTTTCACTTAATCTAATATACCTGCACCTTTAGTTGATTTCTGCTTGAGTATAATTATTCTTTCTTGTATGTTAACTTTTGTTCTATTATCCAGCTTGAGACTGCTCCAGCTGATTTCCGATTTCCCACCACAAATCAAACAAGGCATTGCTTTACCCGCTATGTTGAATATCACCGGTGAGCCAAAGTTTCCTTCTTCCTTTTGATTCTTTCATGCTTGTTTCTGACATAATATGAAGAAACACACTATTTCTGCTATATTTATCTTTGGATTCTCGTGTAGATGCATAGATGCAAAAGGAGAGGGTGCCTCAGAATGTGATAGGTTTGCAAAATATTATCGTTCTCTTTGCCCTGGTGAATGGGTATGTATATTCAATGTGTATTTTAAGTTTATCACTATCTGGCTCTCTGCTAATTGGCAATATGGGGATCAGTTGACTTGCATGTATTTCTTGCTTTTCACTGATCCTACGTCAAATACCTATCAAATTGTGAGCTTTCTGGACTCTGATCATTGCAATGGAGAAGCTTCATATGCTCTGTTACTATTAGAAATTTTTTAAACAAATGTGAGCTTTCCGAAGCAACTGTATCAAAACATAACACTGGCCTTTTCAGTGTGTTGAGAAATGCCTGGTTTTGTTCCTTCTGTAACTCACATTATTGCTGACTCTTTAAGTCGAGTCAGAAAATTGCTGAAAATGACGAGAATAACAACTGTAGTTATGAACTTAATTAGGCTGCACGGGTAAGGTACATATACATGTAGAAATGCGTGATATAATCGGGATTCTCATCGATATAGTTGGCTTCTGACTTTCTGGTAGCTGAGCTTTTGCAACTTTTAAGTTTTATTCTGTCATCATGCCTTTAGGCCTTCAATTTTTGTGACTCAAATGTGTGTATATGGTGCATTCTTTGAAATTAAAGTTTTCTTTTTTTATTAAGTTAACTTCAATCACCTGGCCAAACTAGTACGTAACATATTATTTCATGTCCTTGAAATTACCAGGTTGACAGATGGAATGAACAAAGGGAAAGCGGAACGTTTCCAGGTCCTCTGTAACCGTTGTTTGTCTGAAATGGCTGGCGCAATTTGCTTGTCCTTGTTGCATTTAAATTTCTGTTCTGCGGGGAGATAAACTCTCCTGGCTTCGTAGAAGGTTCAATTTAACGCACCGGGTGGTTAAAAGAAATTTGGCTACCTATTTGAAGTGGCCTGAGTTGGATGCGGATGCTTCAAGTATTTATAGAGTTGTTTTCTGGCATGGGTAGAAGCCTATCTTCTATGTATGGCCTACTTTCAACTTGCTTATCAGCGGGCTAATAAGGATTTGGAGAGAATGAAATCTGGTGATACCGTAATGGCCACACTAATAATTTGATTATGTTTTTATCTCTATTTCAGTGTTTAATTTCAGTTTTTTTTTTTTTTTTTTAAATAAGGATAGCAATTGCGCTTAGAGGGAAGAATTGAATAACTCCTAAATAATGTAAATATTTATTGATTTTATATTTATAATAATTCATAAGATGCATTCCTAATAATTCGAATTAAATATGACTTATGTACTTAGTTACTTACTGTAATGTGAAAACACACTTGGTAATCTTCTTGGGGGGAAAAAAATACACCTTGTAATGGTATTACCAAAAAGCAGAGCAAGTCAGCTGTTGGCAGAAAAAACAAAGAAAGTTCATATGAGCTAGACATATAAATTCGTAATCGGGCCGCATACTAGTTGTAATAATTTTTGGGAAAATTGGCCAGGTAAGAAAATATTGTCAAAAAAAACCTTAAGAAAAGTCAAAATGTCAAAAAAGATCTTAGGGTCTTTTTTACTATTATTTTATAAAAACGTAGTTGTTAGCAAGTACTGATATAGTTGTTAACAGATACTGATTTTGTTGTTAACGAAATTGTTGTTAACAGATACTGATTTTATTGTTAATGTGGTATTGATATTGCTGTTAACACTTTCTAAAATAATACTATAAAAGGCCCTATAATCTTTTTTTTTTTTTTTTTTTTTATATTTGATTTTTAGGGTTTTTTTTTTTTACAATATTTAATTTTCCCATAATTTTTCACCTGCGACGTAAACGACGCGGTTAAGCGAGAGCAAGCGAACAATCAAAATGCAGGGATCCATAAGGAATGAGGATAAAATCGGCCGAAAAGTTGAGGCCTTTTTCGCTTGAAGGCTTCTCTCTTCGCGTCCTCTGCTTTGCTGTGACCGAAGCGACATGGCTTTCCACTGCTGCCTGAGCAGCCCCCCCTTTCGAAGTCTTCAAATTCCCACGGTTGCCCCTTCATCCTCCTCAGGCCTTGTTTTCCCCAATAGAATTCCAATTAGTCTCCATAGCTACTTACTCAAACTACCCTGGCAACACATCACTAGAGCTCTTTCAACCTCTGCTGCTGTCCAAACATCTCCCGCCTCATCGTCATCAACAACTAACAACACCCCTGATGACAAGGGTGATTCCTTCTTCCTCCTCCTCTTGTTTTTTTTTTTTTTTTCCAATTTCGTTCTTGGCTGTGATACTCAAATATGAAATTTTTTTGTTGATGCTTGGGTAATGTAGGTGCGAAAGCTCCGTGGAAAGCAGCTATAGACTTCAAGTGGATGGGGGATAATAAGGAAGCAGTAGCCGCCAACATAAAGAATCGAAACTCTAATGCTAATTTAGAGCTCGTGCTTGAGCTATATGAGAAAACTTTTAATCTTCAGAAGGTTAGGTTACTCTACAATTTTCGTGCTCTGATATTTGTATTCATTTTATTCATAATTATAATTTGGACCTCGTCTTGATTTTCAAATTACTATATAATGTTTATTTATATCTTAGTGATCTTGCTTCATCCTTGCATACCACAAACTATCAATCGGGAAATGGAGAAAGGAAAAGGTCCCTTCTCTTCTGAATGCTTTAGCTAATTTGTCCCTCACAGATAGCAGGAAGTTGAGAGGGTTCGTGGGGAAAGGAATGCGGTGGCAAACAAGATGAAAGGAAAAATGGAACAATCAGAGCGTCAGAGACTCATTGAGGAAGGTGCTGTTAGAGAATTTATCATCCATTAGGCTTTTTTCTGGTTTTCAAGTAAATTACTTAAACCTGTCGTATTGTGCGTGCAGGAAAAAGTCTGAAGGATCAGCTGGCTGCCTTGGAAGAAGAGCTTGTCAAGCTTACCGATGAGCTCCAACAGGAAGCTCAATGTATTCCGAATATGACTCATCCAGATGTCCCAATTGGAGGAGAAGATAGAGCAAGAATAAGAAAGATGGTATGTCAATTATTACAATCCCCTACCTTTTCTTTTCCTCTCGAGAGGAAGGTTGGGTATTGACTTTCTTCATGCTCGAATTAATTTTTCTCAAATATTAATTTAGTGTGCTCCTTTTTAGGTTGGTAGTCCTCGCAAATTTAGCTTTGTTCCCAAGGATCATCTGCAACTTGGAAAGGAACTTGATCTTTTTGATTTTGATGCTGCCGCTGAGGTATATACCCATTGTTTAATATAAGGTATTAAAGCTTTATATGTTCCAAGTTCATGTATTGATTACGTCAATTTATGTTGTTGGACAGTAGTTTGTGGCAACGGGGTGAGATGAATTCCGTGAATTTTAAACAAAAATAGTTGATGAGATTTTATACTTAAAAACCATTATTTTTCTAGGAAGTGCAGGCATAGCCAGATGGTAACCCAGGATTTGTAGTAGTAGTGAGGCTTCGTTTTTCTTGATAAAGACTATATTTATCTAAAGCTTTTTAATAATTTTGAAGAGTTTGGACTTCTAAATGAAATGCGATGACATAATTATCTTCAGTTCTGTCTCACATGCATCTGATGTACTACTTGCTCTACCAGGTCAGTGGTTCAAAGTTCTATTACCTGAAGAATGAAGCGGTTTTGTTGGAGATGGGTCTTTTAAATTGGACACTCTCAGAAGTAATGAAGAGAGGCTTTACCCCATTAACAACTCCTGAAATCGTTCGCTCCTCTGTTGTTGAAAAATGTGGATTTCAACCACGTGGAACAAATACCCAGGTTTGTGATTCTATTTTCCAGACATCACTTGATTCCTGTCAAGTTCCGTCAAAATAATCTTTGCTTCACAAGACTGAGAGGTAGTGCATAAAACTAATGAAAAACATGCTTTTTCATCCATTTTAAATCTTGGATCATGAACTAGGTATTATACTTACTGCTAGCAGAATAACTGTCTGTTTCCTTTCATCTTCATCTTGTTTTATCATATGCTGGGCATGAGACCTACATTGGTTGGTCTTCAGATGAAAATCACAGTGAAGTTCCCTCCTCTAGTATGATGCAAATTGATACTGTCAAGCTTTTCCTTGCAACTACTTCTGCTTTCATTTTCCTGATTTGGTGTACATGGACCGCAAAGCGTGTATTGATGCTGTGTACCAACTATTAAACAGGTATATTCCATTGATGATAGTGATCAATGCCTCATAGGCACTGCAGAAATTCCTGTTGCGGGTCTTCACATGGATTCCATACTTGCTGAGTCATTGTTACCATTGAAATACGTTGCATTTTCTCATTGTTTCCGAACTGAGGCTGGTGCTGCTGGTACTGCGACAAGGTAAATATCTTGAGACTCAAAAACAGTTGAATTTTAAACCCCAAATTATTAATATATGTGAAGCCTTAATCTCCAATGACAAACCTTACATCACATATTTTACTGTGATTTATGAGTCAATACAATAATCATGCTGCATTAGTCATTCTGAATTGACTGGACTATCTGTAGCCGCTATATATTTAACTTCTTATCTTAGATGGTGATAATAATAATTAGAGGAATCTCTAGCACCTTCCTCATCTATATAATTGTTTCAGGAATGTCAGATATGCCAATACAAATTGATCCTATCATGAATCTTCGAATCATATTTTTTTGGTGATGTCTATATTGCACAGGGGTCTTTACCGAGTTCACCAGTTCAGCAAGGTTGAGATGTTTATATTTTGCCGCCCTGAGGAGAGTGAACACTACCATGAGGAGCTTATTACAATGGAGGAAGATCTCTTCTCATCCCTAGGTTTACATTATAAGTGAGTCACTTAATCTCTTTCTTAATCTTCAGCATATTTCTTTCTTTCTTTCTGTTGAGATTGTGAAATTTTTTGGCAGAACATTGGATATGGCCTCTGTAGATTTAGGTGCCCCTGCTCATCGAAAATTTGATGTGGAAGCATGGATGCCCGGCTTAGAACGGTTTGGCGAGGTATTTGTTTCGACTCATCAACTTTCATGGATGCATCCATAAGTTTTTCTTTGGTTCTTCCATCCATGATTTTGATTTGTAATTTATCTAGAGAAAGCAGGTATAGCAGCTTATTGTGCTTACACACAGATGCTGCAACTTGCTGTTTTTTCACGAATGTCATAGAGCTCTGTTAATTATCCGCTATCCTTGAAATATTTCCTCACAGTGATTCAGTATTATGATCAGATATCAAGTGCATCAAGCTGCACAGATTATCAGAGTCGTCGATTAGGAATTCGGTATCGCCCCTCAGGTCCACCAACCACAAGCGCAAACACAAAAAAAGCTAAAGGCAACCTTGCGCCCCCACGATTTGTTCACACATTAAATGCAACCGCTTGTGCAGTACCTCGGATGATTATTTGTTTGCTCGAGAATTACCAGCAAGAAGATGGATCAGTTTTCATCCCTGAGCCCTTGAGGCCCTTCTTGGGTGGCCTTAATGTCATATCTCCAAAATCTGGATAAAATATACTATTCTATATAGTTGCGGCATTAAATGAGGACATATCTGAGTCTACGCATAGCTGTAAGATGAAAGTGTGATCATCAATTCATCAGAGAGGTTGTCTATTATTACACGGAAGTGTTCAATATTGCTTCGCAAATTGCAGCTGATCTAGGAAGTTTACCTGCTAGACTGATATGCTATTATATCATCACTACTTGCGGCTGCACACATTTTTTATGTCTATTTGGATTAGTGTTAAAAAAATATATTCATGTAAGCCGAGACAAAACTCTTTTTGCGCTTATCTCATAAACTAAAAATGATGTTGAAAAAACAGTTTCAAATCCAAACAGGCATTTAATAATTAAATCTTTCTATACAGTGCTGAGAATATCCCCCAGTTTGATCCATGTCAACATTCCATAATGTATAAGTCTTACCTCTTGGATAGAAGTCGCATATCAGTTTTCATTCCCTTGTTTCTTCTTTCGTGTACCACACGATATACTTAAATTTTAAGTGAACTTGCCTTCAAGTTTTCTCGTGTTTTCCCGCCACCGGCCTCTTATAGCATGTTGAAAAACTTCCAGCCGCAAATCAGAATTTAATTGACATTATCAGAGTGACCGGGAAGCTACTGGGAGAGAAGGTGTGGTGCATATCAAATTCCATTGCGGTACAAGTTTTGATTGATAGCGGTGTCGGTGTCCTGTACAATCATTTATTATTTTTTTAAAAAAAATTCTGCCGACTGAGCTTAACCCCAACCTAATAATAAAACCAGATCTGAGTCATGACCATGCTCTATCTCTATTTATGAATATGAGCTGGAACGTCCCATGCCTTCACATTTATGATTTAACTACACCCATATTCACATCTTATCAAAATAATATATTACGACAAGGTACTTGCTTATTACCTACACTGTTCCCTCGTTCATTTTAAATGGACGCTTGTCCAGTTACATATATATTCTTCAGTTTCGGTCCTTCGTATCCATATTTTATCTGTACTCGTATATATGTTATCAAAATTTATCGAACAATGGTATGCTGTATCATAATGTGATAACGGGAATTGGGAAATCTCTCAGATTAATTAAGTCAACCATGACTGCTTCTTTTTAAAAAGATTTTTTGTGGTAGTATTTGGGCCCTTGATCTTAATTCTTACTTACAACGGATCTTGGCAAAAGTCTCCAAACCAGGCCGAGTTCGATTGAGAATACGCATATATGCTTACAGAGTGAGACAACTAGGGACAGATTACTAATGGAAGGAATGGTCGAAAGCAGTTTAATTACTTTTTTCCTAAAGATGTCATACAAAAGGTGGCTAAAAGCCCATAACTATCTGGCGATCGAAGAGATTAACAGCCATCGAACCTCTCAGCTAGTTTTAGACTCTATTGGTGTATGTGTATTGATTAAGCAACGTCCAACAAGTACCATATATTAAAAAAAAACATCTGAAAACCAGATGATGTGATGCGCAGAATGCAGTAGTTTGTCGACCAAATATGACAAAAATCAGCTGAAAAGTGCAACGAGGCAAAATGGTGATGTTCTACACTTCTACCATGCTTCCTATTCAAAATGAAGCAACCACTAAACTAGCATGTATTTGTAGTATCCCTGGGTTTGTCTCATTCTTGGTATTGTTGAAATTTTGAAGGATTATAATATAGATGTAAGGTAGAACAAGACCCTCTCTAAAATAGTATTATGAAGACTACATATGAACCTCTTTATATAGGTAACTCAAGAGCTAATCATAGAATTTAATTTAATCAAATCAAATAAAAAATAAATCAAAACCACTAAGATATAAACTTGAGATATAATATCCAAATCTAATCCTAAAATATAAAATCAAACCTAATAATAAAATGATAATTAATCTAAAATATCTTGAAACATTATCCTATATGCATAAAGATTAAGTGATTATTACACACACACACTTGCACACACTCATAGCTTGTGCTGCGCGCGCTTTTTTCATGTATATGAAATTATTGAACTGATAAAAAGTATGCCTCCTCTCAATATAGAGCTAAGCAAAGTCGGAATCCTTTATATTTATAGTTTTGTAAGGTAGCTAGGTTCGTTGATACAAGTTTATATTCCATGATAATGCAGTTGTTGATAACACCTTATCGAGTTGCTGGTAAATAGAAATGTGGATCACGTCAAGGAAGGAACTTCTTAAGAGTCGATAACCTTCTTTCAATGTACATCAGCAATAGCATGTTCGCAATCCATACTATTTTGTCACCACCAGCCCTTCAAAAGAAATTACAATGCACACATTGATATGCCAATATAGCTTAGAGATGTTATCAACAGTCGCACTATTAGTCTATTACGGTACCTGTAAAGCCACCTCTCGGTAAACGTCGATTAGTATAGCTGTAAAGATTTTTCTTGTACGAAAGCATGTACTCTTTGAAACTACCGTGAAGGCGTGAAGATTAAATCTATGTGCCGTTTCTTTCCCCCACTTCAAATTAATTTTAAATTCTGCAGAGTTCCAGCTACGGGAGAGGGCATTTATTCTCAGCTTTAATCTGTGGCGCCAACTCACACTAGTTTGAACTTTGAACTTTACAACGCATGCAACGGGAAATTGCTGGCGTTTGAGTTTGTGCGTGCGTGTGTGGTGGCCCCACGAGTATTGCACGAGCTGTCTTGTAGGGTTGAGTTTTTCAAATTTCATTTACGACTAACTCCTGCATGTGTAAAGACTAAAGACACGAAGTTGACCCAAAAGAAAAGAGACTAAAGACTAAATAAAGATTAACCTAGGAAAATTCAAAGTGGAAAACACCAATACCGTGGACGGAGCGCTGGAATTCAATTTGTAACCTCGAGAAAATTTCATCGATGATGCAGTTTAGAAATTAATGACAACAGATAGCGAAGCAGTCAAGTCGAATAACAATACGAACGCCTCTCTGCTGGTTACCTATTCTCATTCATCACACATACTCATAATTTGTCCTCTTAATTATTCACAGCCATGATCGACAGAACATCAAAGCAACAATAGCAAAACAAAAAATGATAAAATCATCACCAACTATAGACGACCTTGTTAAATCATTCATTAATTTAACTTTCGACTTTCTAGCTTTTGTTTTCTCTTTCACTATACAAAGAGAGTATGCATGAATTTATATACAGATCAATGCATGTGTACTGTGATACAATATCTCCCTTTTTCCTGCCTAGCTTTCTGTGTAAAAAGAATTGGAAAGAATCGCTTATCAATAATAATAATGATAATGAACGCCCTAATTTGAAAAGATGGTGACCATATATATTAGCCTGCCACCGTCACATTTTGTCTCACGGACGGACAACGAACCAGCTGATGATTATGATCTTTATGCCCCGTTTTCTTATGTCTAGGACGAAGCAAGTTGAACAAAAACCCTCGACTTTTAGCATTTGGATCATCATCACCAACTGAACCTCTCCTTCTAGAAGAAGCAGCCACTGATCTGCTCTTGATGAGTGCATGCTTGGCATTGAACAAAAAAATGGAGACGGACGAACCAGTAGTAGTCTTGGCCTCAGAAGGAGAAGCACAAGAAGAAGCGCAAGAAGAGGAGTAATAGGAGGACAAAGAAGAAACAGAAGATGAAGTCGCAGAAGAAGGAGCGGCACGTGACGTGGACGAAGAAGGTAACTGGGAAAGCCTCTCTCTCAGGCAGAGAGAACAAACACCGGGCGATTGGTGGTGTTTGGGGTGTTTCTTGCAGCTAGCGTCGTGCTTGAAGCGCCCGACGACATTATTGTTCTTGTTCCTGGAGAATCTCGTGAGGTTTAACATATCTGAAGGCTGCTACATCATCATCGTCAGGAATGAGAGCGAGCTGGTTTGTATATAGAGAAAAGGAGAAGGAGAGAGAGATGTTTCCATGTTAGTTCATGGGAGCTTCGTGCGGCATTTCTCTCAGAATGACTACCTTTTTCTTTTGACGGTTCATTTGGGGCCAGTTGAAAAATCAAAAATGGACTTTGGAATTGGTAAATGGACGCCTGTGATTGAGTTGGGGGCGGGGCCCACGGTGGGAGTCGGTGGTTAAGATCTGAGTAAAAGGTCGAACCCGACTCATTCGCGCCTTCGTGGGGGGCGGCGTGGAAAACTACAATTTTATGTTTTTCAAAACCGAGAGAGGGGTTGGCGTGGACCCAAATGTAGCATATCCAAGCAACCACCGCCAACTAGACTGGGAAACGTGGTCGTTTTGTGAAGCTTTTTTTTATTACAAAAAAAAGAATGATTGGCTGGTTTCTTGGAGGACAGCCAATGGTACGTTGCCAAATTGATAACTTGGGGTGCCAACAGTACTTTTTCTGGTCACCAAAAAGATTCGGCCACATTTTTTTCTATAGGCAGATAGTATTGTTCATATTTTCAGAAAAACCCTCCTCCTCCAATATGGGCATCACAGATTTGGTCCAAGTCCAATAAAGCACGACCAGATTTGAGGACGGTGAATGTGGACGCGGTTTCTCCTCTTTGGGTTTCGCCTATGCTTACTCCCTATCCAATGCCCACATCACATCTCCTCTATCAAATTGGATTCTACCTCCTTTTTTCAAGCAATGACTTCCTCATTTAACTTAAATATTTTTCTACACTTCATTTTTCTCATAACCATATAATCAATATATTCCATACAAACAATAAAATATTATAAATGACATTATTTTACTTCCCATTTGCTATCTTATTAATTTGTTGCAAGGAAATGAAGAATTCATGGGTAGATTGGAGTTGCAAATTTCAAATAAGCATTGGCTTTAAACGCGATAAAACGAAACTGGTACTCAAAGATAAAGATATAAGAAACAATGGGTCTCCAAAAGTATGCGTATGCTATAATTCCATTAACCTGTAGTTTTTGGTTGTGGTACAAGAGAATGATTCTTTTCACCCATTAAAATGCGTAATATCAATACTGAACTAACCTATCCATTACTGAGTCTCCAATTGTGCATGTTACATAATCCTCAGAGGCAGCATAAAGGGTACAAAATTTACGCTGCCAGTAATTACAAGGTGACTATAGACATAGAAACCTCTCAAAAGGCCGAGCATTTTCGTCATTAGACAGAAATTGACACTCTCATTTTTAAAATAACTAATAAAAATTATGACAAAAATTTTAAGATATGGAGATATCTCATTAGAACTCAATGGAATATCGAGAATTATATTTTTTTTTATCTCCAAAAATGATTTGTATAGCGTCAGCTGGACCTTTTCCACCTCAAAGTCTGCCCGGCTTCATTTCCATCTCTTCCTCCCTAAAACAATCTACGGACTGGTGTTCTTGGTATGATGGGAACGGAGCACAGCAGGAAGAAATGTCAATTCCAGCCACCTCCATGGCATTGCAGACCCATTCTGGAACATCACCTTCCGGAAACTGCAGCAGGAGGATATATGAGTAGGTTTAATTTGCAAATATTAAATAGAAAAAGATGAATATCATGGATATAACTAGAAAGTTCATATTCGAAGTTTATTTCAAAACTATCCAGAAATAGGCACCCAAGGCTTAGTCTGGGGCAAACAATAACTATTAGCCCTAAAGTGGCTCAATCCTCGCAACTCGCAAGGCCTTCGTAAACTCTACCCTAAACATACCATCCGCTCTCAAAAACGACTGCAAGGTCATTAGCTCTTGGTTTAGGTGGTTATAGGAGAACGCGGAAGGTAGGGGAGGCTAAGATAGTCTCGTTTAACTCGACATACTAAAGCCTAAAATATTCAAGGATCCTTTTTTTTTTTTTTTGGTGGGGCGGGGGTTTGAAATACATAATACTCTCATGCAGTGACTAGTGAAGGTCTTTTTTCTGCATATGCATAATAAAAGAATATGTGCGTGTTAGGTAGAGAGCAGTTATAAATGGGGAAAGTTTAGTAGTATATACCATTTTACGTAGAAAATCACAGACAAACCTGCCAAAAAAAAACCCTGTTATTGCCGTATAGAGAAGGGATAAATTTATTGGTCAGGAAACATTAATTTGGATCAGAATATTTAGATAAGACAGAACAAATCATTAAATTCAAAATGTAGACATACTTTGGGAACCTTCCCTCGATTATTGATGAGTGTAGGTCCCTGCTGAGCTGCATATTTCAAAAGGACCTTTACTATAATCACCCATATGAATATAAATATCATGAATCAATATACAATTATATATAATAGTTCATAACAGTGTTCGTACCTGCATAATGTAATACAAATTATGATATGACAGAAGCTGAGATCCCATAGCATCTTTTGTCACAAGACAATGGATGTAGGCCCTGGTGTAGTTCTTGCACACCTATGGTAGACAAAATATTAAAGGCATGTTTTATGAAGTTTGCATCAAACTGAAATAGCTCTTACAACCATACCATACAAGAGCAGGAAGGATCGATGGGACGAGTGTCATCAGCCATGGCTCTTTGTTTAAGTTTCAATACTCCCTGCAGAAGTATTGAAATTCCGATAGTTCCAAAGTGCATAATGAATGAATAGATCTCAAAAGGTGTCATCGGGAAAGTGGTTTAGATTGTTATTGAATAGATGGGTACGAATTTCAACAAAAGAAGAGCTGATAAAGGCAACATCATCAGTCATGAAATAATAGGCTTTTTTAATGCAATGTGCTAGACCTAACACACATACAGCTATTAGGAATGGGTTGAAATTGGCAGTCCCGCATTCTACACAAAGGTCTATGTACTTATATACTCCCTCCTATCCTTTTATAAAATACAAATGACTGAATTACATAATTAGTCAAAGTCTTAAAGACAATAAATATGTAAAAAAAAAATACAACTTATTTTCCAAAAACAAACTTATTTATCAAAGGAGAGAGTGTGTGGATAACCAACAGAGTGAGACTAACCAATAATCAATGGGGGCAAAAACTGGAAAATGATAATAAAAATTTCAGATAGACTATTAGTATCTCTTATAAAGAGGAATAGGCCGTCCCTAAAAAAAATCTCTCATATATAGGACAAAAGGGAGTATTTCCAGAAGTTTAAGAACATTACAAAACAGTCAATTAGCAGGACAAAACTTAATCACCTCAGGAACAAGGGCAGTGCCAAAGCGTGCAGTGCGGGTAGGATAAACACAGTCATACATGTCGGCACCCAAAGCACTACAAACAACTATATCCAGTGGATAACCAACTCCCTGAAAGAAGTCCAGGGAAATATCACGATATCAAATTTAAATACATTTAAAAAAAAATGTCGCAATGACTAGAGTCAGTCTGTGTTTCTGACCATAACATATCGTGGTTTATCTTCTGGCAAAGCAGCAGTGCACTGAGCGACAACACGCCAAAATGAATCTTTATCTTCACCACCAGCAAGACCACCAATAGCATAGCTGTAACAGGAAAAAAAGTTATATCTTGACAAATCTAGATATACATGGTATTTGAATGCTACTGACTCTGGGATACATGATGGAATGCAATATTAAAAAAAAAAAGAAAATCCATCAAGCTTTTCTTTCTTTCATGAATAGAATGTAGTCTATCTTTTAAATAATCCATTATCAGAAATCATTTGAAATTAGTTATCAAGCCATAGATCTACATTAACATTGGAAATAACTCAATGGTTGAGACAAAATATAGTCATTCATACATTACAGATAAATTGACACATACCCTGGTAAATTGCGATCAACCAAGCCTCTGACACATATATCCCTGATTGCATTATCCCATAGTTTAGAAGCGGTTTAAAATAACCATATTGGTAAAACAGTGAAGAAGAATTAAAAACACCATGGATATAAAAATAGCAAAAAGTTAAAGTTTGCCCTCAGATTTACCTCAACACAGGATCTAAACCACCTTGTACAATACCAAACAAGTTCTGCTCGTGTGGTCTCTTGTGAGCTGTTTTTATAAGGCAAAAAGCATAAATATTCAGTATGGCAAAGCAAGATTACATTGGACTAACACAGAAAATTTATTCATAGAAGAAGAGTGCTGGATTTTCAATAACAAATTACCTGCTATACATCTGTCTATCCATCTGAGTGTTCGATGCATGGCTTCCTCTATTCGTGGACCGGTAATAGTGGTCCTAACAACATCATCAAGAGCCATAATAATATCTGCTCCGATTCTGTTCTGCAGGATTTATTAATAAAAGCAAGCAATAACAAAGATAAGATTCAAATATTCATGGAATGATGGAAGTTTAAAAGAAAGACTATCCTTCTCAGTTAGAAAACCATGGATTGAAAATAACTATAACGTAAATTAATTATACTTGAAGCCAATCATTGTATGAAGAGCCCCACACATATCAAATAGATTACATTCCTCAAGGATGATGCGAAAGAGAACACCCAGGAGAAACATAAAAAGGAAAAATATTAATATAATATACCTACTTGGATTTGAATAGACTCCTCAGGGGTTAGGAGCATTGGTTTTCCATCAACTGGTGACTGAAAACAACAGTCTTTAGTAACAAACAACAACAGAAAGGCACTGTAGTTCATAATCATAGACTGGAAACTGAAATAAACTGGAAACTGCCTGAACAGCATTCTTCCAAGAAATTTCAATCTTAGATTCAAGACTGGTTGGCATAGGAAGTGCACTGCACTTGCACTTATATTGTGCATTCAGCGAAATGATGATTCAACTTGAGAAGAATAGCTTTTCAATCACATCTTCTTACAGCATTTTAGGGGTTTCACCAATGGTTTCTCTAAGAAAGTGTAGTTGTCTATAATGTAGAACGTGTGAATTTTCATTTTGTTGATGAATTTATAAATTTGTTAATTCCTTATCCTCTCTCTTTCTATGTTCCCCTTTCCTCTTCCAAATACAAATTCTCCTTTTATCAAGTGGTTAAATACAAAATGACGGCCATGAATACTATCTATTCAAGGAGGAAAAGTTATTGGTTTTTATTTTATCATATCACGCCTCAGACAAAGAAACATGTGATTGTGGCCCTTTCCAAAATGAGGAAAAAGATAAAGTTTTAATAAATCTCAGTCGGGCTGTCCATTAGCACAACCAATGAGAAAAGTCAACACATTTTGGAGAAAAGCAAAAACACAATCTCATTCATAAAACTGCATACTAATCAAAAGATGACAGAATGAATTTTGCTTTAATCAAATAAAACACGCATTTGAAACCATGTCTATATCTTGAAACACAAATATACCTGAAATGTCACACCTTTTTCAGTGATATCAGCAAGACGCAATAGTGATACCTGTAAATCATTAGAATAGATTTGTGAGATAGGCCTCGTAAACCTGATATAAAAGAAATTAAAAAAAAAAAAATCATTGTTCAAAGGATGTATACGGAATAAAATAACAAGAATATAACACATCAACTTCACATGATAAGTCTAGCTATAATATCATTTTGATCGTCATCTGTACATTTATAGCTCAGAGTCGTGGTTACTTTCAAAAGTACTCCATTTTTGGCTGAAATGGTTCTTCCTACTACATATTCAAGCAATACAGGACATATTATACTAAAATATTGCAAACAAAAACTTCGCTCACATAAAATAAAAAATAAACAAGATAGACAGAACAAAACACTGAAAAATGCAAATTTATTGCTATCTTATACTTGCTTCACTTTGAAATATGCTCTCCAGCCACAACAGACCATTTATCTTAAACCTTCCTTTTTACCTTATTGTGCATCTTATATTTAGTCCATCAAGAGTAACAATTAGTATAAGTTATTTGGTATGACTAACTATTATCAAAACAAAGAATATTGTAGAATTATGCTATAGTAATGAACAGGGACATAGTGAATATGCATAAGAACCATTTGAAAGCCACCAGAGTCTGTAAGTAGAGCCCGTGGCCAGTTCATAAATTTATGAAGACCGCCAGCTTCATCAAGAAGTTCAGAAGTTGGTCGAAGCGCCAAGTGGTAAGTATTTCCAAGTATTATTTGGCAACCAATCTCCTCGAGCTGGTTTGTTGTCAGTCCTTTTATTGTTCCTGAGCATAAAAAAACCATACAAGTACAGACAAATCATACCAATTCAGGCACACCATGACGAACTGATGAATAGTTTATTATAGTATAATAAGATAATTATTGGAAAATTGAAGCACGCTAGAGTATAATAAGGAGTCCCACATCCAAAAGTAATGAAAAAGATGAGGGGTATGTAGGCTTGTGGTAAATTCTAATCAAGCAGCTTCAGCTATTTTGCATTAAGAACTGACTCAATTACTGTAACATACAAAACTCAAGAAGCTGCTTACTCTCGTAAAATTACTATTAGTGATGACAAAGATTTGGCAAAAAAAAAAGAACAAGTTGGAGACCAGATGAAAAGCAAATTGCATTCTCTTACAGCATGAAATGCTATTGAAACGGTGAAATTTACTTGAAAGATTACATTTGCAGCAGCTGCTTGCCTGCCATAATAATTACAAAGGAAATCAGTTTAAAGTCTGACCTTGTGTGCCCACTGGCATAAATAAAGGCGTCTGGCACACAAAGTGAGGGAGTGTCAATTGAGCTGCACGAGCCCGGTTGAACCTGCCAAGAATCTAAGATAGGAGACAAAGCCGCAGATTGTTTAGCGCATTTGGTACGACAGAAACAGGAACACGCTCTTGAGCGCGCGCAAACTCATTGATGACAAATAATTAGGAATGATAATTTCATCCAAATGATAATATGCAGCTAAAGTTTAGAGCATCGCAAGAAATATTTATGAGATGATGAATGCAGTGCAGAAGTGCAACTCAGTCCTCAGGTAACAACCGAACCAGAAATCCACATTGTTAGGATATTTAAATCGCGCATGAGTTGGAGGAGGTATATGAAATTAGAAGCGAAGTCCGACCTCAAAACGAAGCGCCATGAGATGATATGATCGTTTACTTAGAAGCGGAGCAGGGCACAGTTATCCCGACCAGGAAGCAGGAGGTGAATATGAAGTTGCTGAGAATTCGTTTTACATATGGGAGTATTGGTGAAAGTAAACGCCCAGAAAAGAAATGAAGCAGAGAATTGAGGAGAGAGTGGGGTGGTAAAGGAGAAGCAAAAGGCTGTGGTGGCCTGAAGGCTCTGAATTGAAATTTTGAAGTGAAGCAGGTGGTCGGACGCGCTTTTTTCTCGTTAGTCGTTGGCGTGGCGGCGCGCGCGGCAGCCCGCCTCTCCTCAATTGAAATTTCTTACCTCTCCCCTTTCTGGTGGGTCGGGTTCACTGGGACATGGGCTGATGACGGCTACAACCTCCATTATCTTTATCCCCTTTCATCTGGGTTGTTATTTTTTTCAGTTGCAGATTCACGATGCTCTTCGTAAGTATATATATGTATGGTATACCGTATCATATCAACAAAAAAAATGTATGGTATACCGTATATACACAAACGTGTAATCTCTCTCCTATCCTATTTACAAGTCTTTTTTTTTTTATAGGACTGATACGTTTTATAAATAATTTTTTTCTTGTGTCTTCAAATTTAAATTATTTTTTTCTTTTCTAACCTTATTAAATAAATATTTTTATATTATTATACACCACTTAACATTAATTCTCTTTTATTTAATCATTTATTCACATTATTTTCCCACATTTGATACCAATTCTCTCTCTCTCTCTCTCTCTTTTTTCTCCCAAACTCTCATATTTATTACTTATTCTTTTTGCTATACTCTTTTTATAAGTATGGACATATTTAAAAGAAATATAACATTTTTGACAAAATTATGATTTTAAATTTTAGCTGTTTGTTCATTTTAAACAATCAAAATGAAAGTTGATTATAAAATGTGAAGATTAATAAGGCGGCACTCTCATTTATAGGTTGATATGATTCCTATGTTTAAAATCAAATCCTCTATAACCTCTTTAGAAAGATGCACAAACAACCTAGTTCTACGGAGCGATATTTAATTTTGAGCACTGCACGTTAGGGATATGGGGAGAATATTGACTCATATTGGCATATTATTAAATGATAATAGTACTACGTAGGTAATTAAAAACTTAAACACCTATTTAACACATGTAACTTAAAAATGTTTTTTAAAAAACTTGCATTAAAGTTATTATTAACAATATAAAGGTGAGCATGTTCCCAGTTGAACTGACCGGTTGGATTCCATTTAGTTTTATCAATAGTCTCATTAAAATAAACCATAACTTCAATCTTTGACTTCCTAATTACTCCATCTGGTCCTAATTATAAGGCATAATTGACTTTTCTGGAGACATAGTTACTTTAGAATATTTTTATTTTTATTTTTTTCTTCAAACTAATTAGTTTGAATAATAAACTAATATATAATCTAAAAATACACAACATATAAAATGATTAAGTAACTTATTTAGCTTCATTAATCCCTTAAAAAAAATTAACTTTACCTTATAATTAGGAGCGAGGTAGTAATAATAAGCAGCGATAGATGGGTATTGTTTTCTTTGTCAGGCCGGCAAATCCTCTTACTCCTACAAGCAGATCGTAGGCACTTATTCATATTCTCCAACCTCTTTTCACCAACGTCGCGGAACAAATTATAACAACGGAGGAAAGAAAGGGAGGTAATTTTAAATTCCGCAAACCTCTTTTTATAGCAAATAAATCGACGATAACTACATGAGAGATAATTGTTCGAAATTGCTAACAAATGAAAAATGAACAACTGCTTCATTTATTCTCATTAAGCCATCACATTGTAGGATTTTGTTCACATCCTCTTCTTCATCTTAATCGTTGAATTGAAATATAAACGGTTTAAATTTTATCTTTTAAAAAAAATTAAAAAATAATATTTTTATAAAAAACGAAATATGAATCATTCATATTTCAATCAAACGGTTGAGATAAAGAAGAAGATAAAAAAGAAGGTGAATGGGAACCGGATCCCACATTGTACGTGAAATAAAAATATTCCCTGGTAGCTAAGTCACAATTCTCTTTAAAAATCTATTGACTCTTGGTATTTAGAAAAGTATTCATTTGCATCTTGACTGACCTGACCGTCATGCCGGGCCTCACTCAATATAACTGAAATAACTAGTGGGCAGTGACAGTATTTTATTATGATTATGACGTAATGATAGGATAACATTTGAGAATTGATTTTCGGTCTTAATTAGATGATAAAGTTGTAAATTTCATCAATTTGTTTCTAAAATACTTATATTGATGCTTTCTTAATAATAATCAAACATAATAATAACATAATAATGCGTTTATATATTTTACAACGTGAGTAATGCTTACAATTCATTAATGCCACAAATGTTTTAATTCTACTGTTTATTTTTTTTGTTTTTTTAATAAAATTAAAATATGACTGGATTGAAGTAGTGTAATAAAACAGGTGGAAGCGTGATCGCAGATTAGGAGCATGAAGGAGCGACCCAATTTAAGAAATAGAATGTCAATCCTTCTGGGTTGGTCCAGCTGTAAAATGTTCACGCTTCCCTGTCTCAATAGCAAAAATAGGTTTTGGCCCTCCCAAGAAGTCCCACGCATGCCTATTGCCTTGTCGGGTTCTTCATTTGATATTTAAGCCGATTAAGCTTCCAAAAACCATGATTCCATCTAAGGTGCTTCCGAGTCCTCACTGACACATGCCTGGGATTAATATCGTCCATGCTGACGTGGACACTCAATACCATACGGTTTAGGAAAGGATATACTTATCACATTCTTTGTTTTTGGTGCTATTTCCTTACGCAACTTTCATCGCAGTTGACTATTTGACCGTGAAGGAGTCGTGAGGAAAATATCAAAATATTCGCGGCTTATTGACGCCAAGTCGCCAAGGCTCCCAAACCGACTAAAACCTAAGACCCCTCAATATAAATACCCCGCCTCCAACCTTTCATACGCCTCTATTCTCACTGACTTCCTGCACTCTCTCGAGTTTCACACAATGGCGAACGCTGTCTTCCTCGTGATCTTGGCCGTACTGGCCACGTCGGCTTTGGCTCAGACTCATGCTCCCGGCGCCTCCCCCGCCGCTTCACCAAAGCGCTCCCCGGCCCCAGTTTCCTCTCCTCCATCACATTCTCCTCCGGTGTTGTCTCCACCATCCATGGCCCCCTCATCTGCCCCAACCGCTACCGTCAATCCACCGGCCTCATCCCCGACTACCTCTCCTCCCGCTCCTCCTGTGTCTCCCACCGGCTCACCCACTGTCTCCCCGGCCGGCTCTGCTCCAAGCATTAGCGAGACGCCGTCGTTGGCTCCCGGTTCTCCGACTCCCAAGAGCGGTGCTGTTTTGAACCAAGGCGCACTGTTCGGATCTGCAGCCGCCGTTGCTCTGGCTGCTGGTTTTCTTCTTCAGATCTGATCGATGTTCGTAGCTTGGTTTCATGTTTTGGGTTTTGATATTGTCAGGATTTGTAGAAGAGTATGTTCCACAGGACATGAGTATTCTTAATATTTGGTATTTTAGGTAGGATGTTAGAGATGTGTCGAGATATTACTATACAGAGTATCTAGTTTTATTTTTCTTGGGTATTGAGGTTGATTTCCATTTTTTTTTTATATATATATTGATATATGAATAGCGTTGCTTATTACTATTTTGATTGTTCGTTGTGGGTGACTTCTATTATTGAAGTTGATGTATCTCATTCTGATTAAAATTCTTCTTCGTTTTTGGATACATCTCTACACCCGTACGTGCTTGATTAAATTAATAACGGTGAGGTTATAGATTCGATTATGCGAAGGGAAGTGTATGTTGTTAGATTACGGGTAGATTATGGCTAATTTAGTCATCAACGTTGGATCAGATTTGATTTAATCGCATGTTGGAGAGAAAATTTGTTTTATTCCTTTTTTCGGATGTAATAACTAATAAAGAAAGTCCTAAGTCGAGTACAAGAAAATTAAGTAGTGGGGTTCGGGTCCCATACATAAGTTGTCCCCTAGTGCCAGCAGAGCAGAGGGGGGGCAGAATTAAATAAAAGAAACCCATCCTAGTGAAATAATCCAATTTCTAGACACATGATTGTTAATTAGGAGAAGAACAACATGGAGGAAACTGAGTGAAGGTTGAAACTGTTTAACTTTGAACGAGAAGTCAGATTCAAGTTCAATAATTACATTCCAAATCCCAGGCAAAGAAAGCGCCGAAGGCAACTGGCATCTGGCGATAAGGTCCATGTCGGAGGTTACTCGCTTTTTTTCTTTTCTTTTTCTTTTTCGGAAAATAATGAAAGTTACACAAAATAGTTGAAATAAGAAAAGAGGGAGTAGGGTTAGAACAGGTGTCCCCTTTACGCTACTACAGCGATCACATGGGTAACAGCTGTAGGGGCACTTTGGTGCGTCACGTTGATTACTGCCTAGCCTGCTCCATAGGATACCCTGCTTTTCATTGTTTTGAATAGTTAAGGAATCCAGGATTAGGCCCTTGAGTTGTGGGTTCGATCCCCTCTCTTGTTGCTAGGACTCCTTTAATAGGCGATCTCGTAAGTCTCAATAAGTGCTCATAGAACCCCAGGGCCGTGCCTTAACCTTGGTGGGGGACTGATGTCAAATCCTTTCAAAACTTTTTCATATATAAAAAAAAAAAAAATTGTTGTGGCCCAAAAACAAGGCTCTCTAAAAAAAAGTTACTTGAACAAAAGTGAAAGCATCTTTAAAATTGTCTGTTGGTATATTAATGAAAATCTTGTTATTTTTTTATTCAACATGCATACTTTTAATGTCAGAAGACCAAAATATCCCCACCAGGCAAAAAAAAAAAAGCCTAAACTAATCTTCTCAACGAATTTTCCTCTCTCTCATCTTTAAACCCATTGAAATCATAAAATTGAAATATGTAAGAATCACAAAACGTTAAATGTGAGAACTGCTAATAGAAGAAGCCATATCAACCGCACGCAAGGCTGCTAGCAGCAACAATAGAGCGTTCCTTCAGGGCTTTAACAAATTGGCTTTAATGATTTCTACAAATGAGTGAATGACCACTATTCCTGCAAAGCCAGTAGCTCAAGAGAAAGAAACATCGTAGTTAACATATAACTCATGATTTTGTTATAGCCTAAGCCTCTGGCATCACTCATCATCATCACCCACAACTCCAATGAAAACTTAACCTCTTTGGCAAGTTGTAATGTTCAATTTGTAAATCCAAATAGAAGAAGACTGATGAATCATACAGCTTTTGAAAGGGCGGGGACATCGGCCTTGAGGACAGATATTGGAGGAAGCCAATTCAAGTTTCAGAATACCATAAATAAGCCACTTGGCATTCTTCTGGCGATTTTTCGCACATTGATATTTCATTAAAACAGCCAAAACTACGGAGATACACAGAAACAGAAAATACATAAAGAGGCCTTGAGTATTGACAGCGTGATTTTTGTTAAATCATGCAACTATCATTCACTCACCTTGTATGGGAATTTCAGGGTCAAAAGAAAACAATGTTTCGAGTTTCAACATAGAAATAAGAAAATGATTCAATGCAAAACACAAGAACATAAATTAGAAAGTCAGGATTTCACACGCCAAACTCGAAGTATTAGTGCCTGTTGACCCAGTAAATTCATGTAAAACAGTTTTAGGTCAAATAATTAAAAAGAGCTTCTATGTCAAAATTTCGATTTAGGCATAATAGTCAAGTAACTGTGACAACTGACAATATTAATGCCTGTTTACAATAAAGACTTTACCGACTCACGCTTATTGGATGTTTAAATCTATTCAATCATTGTAACAAATGAGTCTCTGTTTATAAGGATGCAATGCCAATGCAGACCACCTGTAAAATAAGAAGGATTTCCATCAACAATGACTTTTTATATGTCATTCAACATGAACAAACAAACAAAAGCTCTGCAAAAGATCATACAACATCAATAGTGTGAGATGGCGTCAATCGGTTCTATCTGCTTCTACCCCATTCACGCTGGTTTCAGAAGATGTATCTTCAGACCTTGCACTCTCCTCTACCGGTTGTTTAACAAACTGCTTGCTACGTGCCACCCTGATTGGCCTTTCCATAAAAATCTGCACGACAGCCATTTTACCCAACATTTTTGGTTAAAATTGGCATTCCATAACCCAAAAAAAAACGATAATGAAAATACCCAGAATTATGAATGAAATATGTTCAATCAATTTACTGAAGTATGAAGTCCATACTTACCTTCCCTTGGAACTCAGAAAGGGCAGCCTCAGCTTCTTTCTTAGACCTGAATGATACAAATCCATAACCAGCGGACCTTCTAGGCTTGTCATGAAATATAACCTCGGCAGAAACAACACTACCACTTCCTGAATCAAAAAACTCCCTGAGATCTTTAGCCCTCGCTTCATAGGACAATTCTGCAACAAATATGTTAAATGTTACTGTCTCCTGCTGCACAGGAGGTGGATCTTTCTTCTTTTTCGGCCTAGCATATGCGAGTCTCAATGTACGCCCTTCATATTCCTATCAAAAAGTCAATACCCAATTTAAATCTATTATCTACCCATAGATGTGAAGAATAGTGAAGTCATCAATTAAACATGAGCATATGAGAAGGTTAAAGCAATCATAAGTAAAATCCTAAAGAGAGACCACTTATAGAGAGTTCGGATCCTCCGCCTAACAAAATTTATTGCATGTGGTGTGTTTGGAGAGAGACCGCAAGAAAAAATTGGAATAGTGTTATTATAAGATACAGACCCCATACACATATACACTTTCTCATAAGATATATCACTCTCCAATCGCCCGCATGACTATAGATTATCTATTTTCCTCATACGAGCATCCTCAAGATTTAATAACACAGAGCCTATCCTATCTCTAATACAAAAGGAAACACGAAATTATTTGGTCCAAGTCATTCCCGTCAACAAGTCTATAGAATTGATGAAATCCGAAGTCAAAACATTTTCTACAACAAATAATACCAACACACACCCACACACAACAGCTACGGCTTACAGACGATTCCAGACTATTCAAAGCCGCAAGAGCCTCTTCTTCCGAAGCCATTTCAACGAACGCCAAACCCCTGTTTCTAGTCTTATTATACATAGATAACTTAAGGGAAAATACAAAACATAAGCTTCGTCAGTTTAACAAACGAAAGCTCGATCGGAGCAGCAGAAAATAGAACTCAAGAAAAAAAAAAAGGAAAAACAGAAAGAGGAGGTTGAAAACCTCAACGTCTACAACCCTTCCATGCCTCTCGAACAAAGAACGGACGTCTTCAGGAGTACTGGTCCAGGGTACGTTTTGAGCAAGCAACCTGGTTCGAGAAAATTCTTCAGCTTTTGCCTCATCTGGTTGGTTGTCATCGGACAAATTTGACGGAGAGGAAGTCTGCGCTTGTTCTTGGGATGTAGTGGCAAATCTTGGTAGAAAATGGGAAATTTCTTTGTTTCTATCGTTCAAGGGATGCGCAAGGGACAGACGTAGAAAATGAAACGAGGAAGACGAGCGACAAAGCGAGAGATTGACGACGGAGGGATGGGGAAGAGTAAGGAGAGAAGAAAGCGGGTGAAGTTGGCGTTTTGCGGAGAAATTAGCTGTTGACGAGAGGCAGGAGATACGAAGCAGCGCCATTGCCACTGGAAAGATTGAATCTCACTCTACTGTTTAGTACTAATCGTTGAATCCAGGGGTGACAGCAGCATCATGGAGCAATGGGGTCGAGGAACCGAAGAAGAAGAAGCTGCTATAGGACAGGAAGCGGGGTAATGGATAAGGGGGCAGGACATCTTGGGATATAGTAACTGTGTTGGCTGAGAACCTGCTTCCAACGACACCGTTTTTCCAATTTTGTTTTGATCCAAATGTCAAGTGATTTTCAGTTTTTAACTTTGATTAAAGACTCCATGGAGAAAGAGCAAGTAGGTTTTGAACAGAATAGTGAATTATTATTCTTCCTCATAGTTTATAAGACAATATAATCAATAAAATTTAATTTTCGTTGGAGGACAATCATCTATGCTAAATCCTACCCTTTTAAAATTGATTTTCTTCCTCCTGTATTTCAAAGAAAAGTGAGTGTATGACCAAATATAAATTCACATATTTTTCTGATGTCTTGGGAAATAATTGGAGCTTACTCTTTGCTATCATGCCATTTAAAAACCTTGCAAATACCACCACAACCTATATTCTCTCTCTTGCTGTCTGAAACCAAAAATTGACAATGAGCATCGCTTCCTTGCTTATAATGTTTCGTAAGTTCGCCGCAGAACATCACCAAGGATTTCAATTTTGACGCCCTCAATGAACGATGCACTTGTAAGGTGGTACTTTACATTTATTTTTTTGGGCAAATAGGTATTTACATATATATATTAGCATCGTTGCATCGCATCGACTGTCAAGTAACAGAAGCTCTAGTGGAATCGTGGGGCAACGGAGGTCCAGTGTTGTGTTTATTTAAACAGGCCCAAGTAATGTTGAGTTTATTTGTCTTGTCTCCCTGCGATCTCGACCATAAGGCCATAAAGCAGAGTATTTCCTCATCACTTGCCGTTTGGGTCTATCCAAATTGTTATAGGTTCATTTTCGATGAGATTCACATATAGCACACTCTCAATATTTCACTTCGTTTTTTCTTTAAAAAAAAAAAAATGAAAGTATCATAATACTTTGAAACAACTTGGCATCGCCTGAGTATTTCATCATCTGTGGGATAATCCACACTAACATGTTTCATAAGAAGGGTGCTTAAATTTATTTTTAGGGACAAAGCCTGGTGGAACTTCAGCATCACTTTGTCAAGGTAGGAGAGTTACAGTGAATGCACCAAGGTTGAAGATGGGACATCATCGTCATGATTTGAACTCAACACCAAAACATTTGCAAATGCTGCTCCTTACTCCTCGGAGTATGTTCTCACTTCCCTTTTAAAATATATTTGCAATTGTACGTACAATAAATTTAAAATATTCGTAATAAAAATTATATGTGCAACTTTGTGGTTGGCAATGCAAAGCAACTCAGGGCATGCTAGTAGAGGAACAGGGAAACTGCACTAAAAAATCACAAACAGGAAGCCTGCGAATGGCAACCATCTTGTGTGCATCTTTTTCCGCGGAAGCTTCGCGAGTTCCAACAAAAGATAACATATAATTGATCATTCGTTAAACAAGCTTACAAACCAACAAAAATAGGAGGAAGGCACGAAGTTTCTTTCCAACTTGTTATCATTCACCAACCACAACAAACACAACAGTGTCCACTAAAACGTTTGAGAGAGACGGTTAAACTTTTAACAATGTTTCTTCTCTTTTAATTCTTACAACACCCATCTCACGCTTCTCACACAAACACCATTCCCACTTTTCCTTCTACTTGTTTACCAATTCTGTCTCTAATTCTTTTTCACAAAACTTTCATATCCAGGATGCACAGAAAGCTCTTCCCCGCATCAACCACGACAAATCAAACACAAGATTGTTCTGATTTTTGTGACCCAGCTTGCCCTTACAACTGCTACTCTTACCCAGTCCACTACTTCCCGCCGCCGCCCATTTCACCTCCAAGTATTCAGATCTCATCCTACTTGGCCATCGCTGCTTCACTATTCACTGTCGTATTTGTTCTTGTCGGTTTCTATGTTCTCAAAGTAAAGTGCTACTCCGATTGGTGTGGTTGGAGACGCAATGGATCCTTTAGCACCCAATCAGGCAGGCTTGTGGATGAGTTTGTTGGTGAGAATCAAGTTGATCATCGTATCTGGCTGATAACCACCTTTGGTTTACAGCAGTCAATCATAAACTCCATTACGGTTTCCAAGTACAAAAAGGGTGAGGGATTGATCGACGGAACTGAATGTTCTGTGTGCCTGAGTGAATTCAAGGAAGACGAAACCTTGAGAGTGTTGCCAAAGTGCAACCATGCCTTTCACATCCCCTGTATCGACACGTGGTTGAGCTCTCATATCAACTGTCCTCTTTGTCGTGCCCCTATTGTCCCCAGCAATGCCAGTTCCAATGCAGCCATCTTAAATGCGAGTTCAATGGAGGAAAACTCTGTCACAGCGGTGAGAAATGAATATGCCCAAGTTGAGCGTGAAGGCGGTGAATCAATTAGCATGGTCTCCGAAAACCGCGAGGGAACACGACAAGAAGGGGAAACCGAAGACTTCACTCATGAATCAATTTTGAAGACCTGCACGGATTCAGATGAGGATAAACAGATCGTAGATGGAATACGAAAAGGAACCAATTCTGCATCGATGGATTCTTCCGTTGATCATATAAACGGTGACATTGAACGACACACAGTCAATCTTCTGAAGAAAGATGGTGAATATTCAACACTCTTTAAATCAGCGCGTCGTTCTTCAGTTTCACAATGTCTTCACGTAACCCCTATTTCCATGAAGAGGTCAGCCGTGTCCTGCTGCGGGAGGATTGCATCTACGGGAGGCTACAGGAGTCTTAATTCAAGTCTTCCTCACCAGTATTTAAAAAATATCAAAACATGTACACAGATTTCATCAACATGAAATGTTTTTTGTACCGTCTGAATATTGGGCGTGCATTATTTTTTTTGATAAAAGATGGATCTTTTTTTGAGACCAAAATCCCAAGCAAGTTGTAGTCCCTTAAATAGTGCCCGTTGTTCAGCTTCTAGTAATTCACAGCAACCCATAGCATTTGTAAAACCCACAACCCAAGCTTCCAGATGGATCTTAAACAAGGCAGTTTTCGTGATGGTTTAGTTGTTATGCAGAGTTTGGAACATTGGGCCCTACATTTTTGTTTCTTCTTTGTTTTTCTGAAGCCTATTGGGCTCGTAAAGAGATAATAATTGTGAGGTGAAGGCCCAACTCTGAATGAGACTCTAGTCTCTATTCAAGTCCTTCGCCCACGAAATATCAAAAAAGAAAAAAAAGTCCTTCGCCCACGAAAACGAAGGTCCTTCAAATTAAATATCAATCGTTTAAGAGTTGGCATAAATGGTAAGGAATCCAGGACTAAGCCCTTAGATCATGGGTTCGATCCCCTCTCCCGTCATCGCCTACTCTTTTGATAGGCGATCTCGTAAGTCCCCAATAAGTGCTCATAGAGCCAGGGGCCGTGTCCTCTCCTTGATAGGAGACTGGCGTCAAACCCTTTCAAAACTTTTTGTTATAAAAAAAATATATATATCAGTCGTCTTCCACACACTCCACGGCCTTTAGACCCTTAGGGGCATAGACAGACAAAGATGTCCCAAAGCCGAGAGGTTGTGATTTTAAAATATACGTGTAGCTCTCAGGAAAAAAAAAAAAGAACACACAAAAAAATTGATAAGAAACTATTTAAGTTGCTCAATGTCCAGTGCTTTGATAAAAAAGGAAAAGAAAAGAACAGGCTCATGTGTTAGCCAATATGTCATATTCATGAATCAGCATTAACTTTGGGAGTGATATGATGTCACAGCTCATTTGAACGCCAAGGTTGGGTTACCACTCATAGTCGAAACTCCAATTGTGTCCAGCCAAACTTTTATGGTTTTATTCTGCAAGACCAAAAATGTATAAAGATTTATTCTCTAATTATTACCCGAAGAAATATTCACATAGCTAGCAATAATGGCTTCCTCTTCCAATCTTCCATTACCCTCCTCTCCATTGCCTGGTTGCTTCCAAGAATCGTAACAGTGGAATATTATTCATTCGTCCATTCTTTATTGCCAAGAAGCAGCCTCTTCCTGACAAATACAATCCGTGCATGCATGTGGTTATAAATTTATCTAGATATATATCAATTTTATTTAAAGTCATGCCCCATATTCACAATTCACAAGTTATGAGTATTTCTCACCTCATACTCTATATAACAACCTGTACTCACATATGATTATAATATATTATGAAATCTTTTGGCAGAACATTCTGTTAACATCTTTCCTTAGGAATGGAAAATGTTGTACTCAGTACTGTTATAACTATAAGATATAATTAACTTATTTTTAGAAATTTATAAAATTAAATAAATTATTTATTCATACATAAATTACATATTGGTTTATAAGTTAGGAAAAAAAATTTAGAAAAACTGACATATAAATATTTTAAAATAATTGAACTAACTTTAATAATATCTCTAAAAAAATTAAATATATTTTATATTTAGGACAAGAAACCGGAATGTATCCCTCGGCAAGTTGTTTCCTTTTCAATTAAATCTCAATGATTTTGAAACTCCCATGATATTCTTGCGAAACTTCCTGGATGATACATCAAAATTAGTCTGTACGTGCTAGTATTAGCCAGCCTAGTTACGAAGGATATCTCCCAACAAAGCACTTTATGGTTTATGGTGTCTTATAGTCTGTGAAGTTTTCAAAATCTAAAGTTTTAAGCAAATTGAAATAAAGCTCTCTTCATCTACTTACTTCCTTAAAATTTAAAATTTAGAAGGATTTCAAACACTGTCTAATTTACCTCAAAGGTTAAGGGAGATGAAGTGAAATGACTCCTTCCAAGTCCATGACGAAAGTCGAAGTTTAACAGGGGATGAGAGAGAGAACAAACGCATATTGGGGCACTGAAAATTAAAAAGGATGATTAGAATTGAAATGGAGACACAGTAGTGTTGATTGATCGTACGAATAAATTAATTTCAATGGATAAGACAGGATCGGCCTTCGGAAAGCTTCACAAGGCAATAAAGCTAGGTTTGCCTCTATAAATATCTACTTTTTCCCTGAAGTGACAAGCAAAATCTAATAGATCTTCCATGACTTGGATGTGAAAATATATTCAATTGCCTATGATCATTGCTGGTGGTATTGGTGGACCAAGCATAGACACGTAACTTGGATTCATATTAGGGGCAAATTTATTATGTGCACCTTATATGCTGGGATGATTGGGATGGGCCTATTTTATATATATTAATTATATTTATTTAGATTAAATTATATGATATATCTTGAAATATTATTTACATCTAGTTTGTTAAATTAATTAATTTACAGTTTTACATTTACAAATATTTTTCTTATAACACCAGTGTTATAGAAAATAATTACTTTGAGATATTGAGTGCACAAATCATTTTAGGATGTAACATATAATTTAATCTAAATAAATAAAAAATATAAAAAAAAATGCTTATCCCTCTTATTTCAAGATTCAAAAAAGAGATGTGCGCTAATGTGAACCCATAGGCAGACCCATGCATTGGAGAGCAGGGGCACGTCCCCCCTGATTTTAACCCTTCTATGTTTTTTTTTTTAAAAAAAAAAACAAATTTCACTTCTATACCTTCCTCAACATGTACGCCCAGCTCTGTTCCTTGCTCTTTAATGACCTACTATGACAAGGAAGTGTCTCCCTTGATTGTTTAATGTCTTATATTGAAAAAGATGTATTTGACAATATTGACAATGAAACAATTATGATAGAATTCCAAAAAATAAGGCCTAAAACAATAACATTGTAATAATTGTAATATACTTTTGTTATTACAATATATATACTTGAACTTATTTAGTGTCAAGTCTTACTATTTTTAACTGGACTTAGCCTTATTTTTCTCTTTATATTATTTTATTTTTTTAATACATTTAAAATTTTGTTTAAAAAATAAATTTTGGGGTGGCTGCCCCTGAATCTCCCACCAATAATGCCCCTTCAATTATTTTCTAGGTAAACCCCTGTGTGGACCCATATCACTTACGAACCAAATTTATAGCTCACAAGGTCTACTCATAGGGGAAAATGCTTTTAAGGTATTAAGAGATTAAAGAAATCAAAAAGTCTTTGAGAAAATTCTGATAGAAAAAAAAGTTTCATTAACAACACCTTTAGTAAAGCATTAATAACTTATTCTGCAGATTTTAATAATTTCTTGAGATCTTTTTTATATCATAATTTTTTCTAAATTCTTTTTTGACATTTCTTAATCCCTTGAGATTAATTTTCCCTGTATCTCTTCGAAACAGTAATGTGTCTGCTCATACTCGTATCTTGAATTATTTTTCAAAGCAACAATTGAGTATGCTCTCTGCGTGTCATACGGCAATGACACGTACACAGTTTTCTGGGGGGATATAAATATATCTATAGGTATAGGGGGTGTCACATTGTATCAGAATGAAAGCGAAGGGAAATGGTCCGACACACACACACACACACACATTTTCCTTGGGTTGAAGCTGACATATATATACAAATGAGACCTTCAGGGAAACCATCCTAATTAAATTCCTTAATCATAAATTTGATGTCATGCCTTCATATGATGACGAATTTTCTGCCGATTATATATCACGGTCTTGCAACAACGATAATATTACTATTGATAATTAATATTCCCTCCCGTTTTAATTATAAGACCAACTTTATAATATAAAAATAATTTTATAATTAGGACCAAATTAGTATTGATTAGACTCATTAAAATGGACGGTTATATAAATCAGATAGAGGTGATATTTCAATATTACTCCTCTAACTCGATTGAACCATCATGAGAGCGCGCATGAAAGTTTTGCTTTATATTTTGTTGATAAGGGAAAGTGTTTGCTTTAATCAGTAATTAACATGATGAAGCCAGAAGATGAAGTGTTGTGTTTTTTTAAAAAAAATAATAATTAAGGCGTTAGGGGCAGGATAAGGACTTGGGTCTAGCGTATACAGAGGTTGAAGGGGCCATGACATCTCAAATGGCACGATAGTGCAAGGCCAATGATCATGACCACTGAATCTCCGGCAGTGCGATTTATAGTTGGTGAAGACTTTCTTCTTCTGGACGAAAGGTGAACAATAAAGATACAAAATCTATATTTTATATTTGGCGTTATAATGTTTCAAAATGTCATGGCTTTGATGACTTGTGACTTAAATTATTCTCAAAAGTTAACTTCTCACACACACACTTCTATATATGTATCTTGTAGCTAACCTACAACGAAGTTTTTTCGATTGTGCATAAAAGATGATGCGGTCAAAGACAATATAAGTATTTTAGTTTTATTTAATTGAATAATAACAAATTATGCAAACTCCACGCACGTTAAAATAAATTGACATGATTTTTTGCCAACGGGCCTTGCTGTACACGTTAAATTGAAAAATTAGTATGTGTCTTACCAACAAATTATATATGTACGTAGTTGAAATTTTAAATAAAAGATAAATCAAAGTATAAAAAAGAGTGTAAATGACCGAGGGCTAACAATTAAAAAATATGATGATGATACGGGTTTAATTTCTTGAGAGATTTTCCGGTTTAAGATGCTGTTTATTCTCATTAATTACCTGTTGAGCAATAATGTAAGGAGGTTGTCCACAAGACGACCATGCCTTTAATTATTTAATCTTCATGCCCATGTCTCCGTGGTGGCCTAGCTTGGGATAAAGATGATGGCGTTCAATGGCCCTTCAAAGACGCATAATTGATTGAATATAAATAGCTTGCTAGAGTGTTCCTCTGCTATTCTTTTATACCGGCGTGACGTGGATATATCGATCTTTGCCTATTAGTTAAGGTTTCAGCTTAAGTTAGTATGAATGTCTATCTGTCGGTTGCTTCCTCTCTCTCTCTCTCTCTCATTTTGTTGGCCAATCCAATTTCTAGCCAATGTTCATAGCCTGTAATGGCATCACCAGATACATTGTGCAGTTGATGATAAAGACAACAGAGAAATTAAAAAGGATACCAAAAGAATATTTACATGTGAGAGACAAAATGGAAGGTACGTGGATAATTGCCCATTCTCAAATCCCATCAGTAAGAATGGTGCATGTTGCTGTCAAACTATTCGTAATGATTCTTCCCTGATTTTAATATATATCAGATCTCAAACCTGAAACCCAATCCATATATAGATCTTCGTCATGTTTCCCTTTTTGTTTATCTTTTCTTTTAATGCCAAATGGGATGGGCACGATGAGCATCGAGAAGGTTTTCAGAAGAGCGAGCGATGAGCTAATTTCATAATCCTGCAATTAATGGAGTTTTCCAATAATTAAACTCCACTCCAACCCATACACAGCTATATATACTCCTATTTTGGTAATTTGACCATTACAAAAATGATTCCATAGCAATTATTCAAACATGTCATTTTATCAAAATCATTTTCTTAACAGAATCTATTGCGTTTAAAAATTATTCTCTAAAATCATTTTCTTCACTTTTTCTCTCAAAGTTGTTACTTAAAAGGTAATTCAAACGCACTCTTGATTAGATAGCACAACTTTAATGTTCGTCTAACAGAAACTTGATACTACCTCCAACGCATAGTACAAGATATAATTTATAATACAATTAATACTATAAAATACAGAATAATATCTTTTTTAAAAATTAGATTTATATTAACGCATCATATAATGAAATTTTTTAAAATGAATAGATTACATTGATAATCAGGGGTATGTCATTTTAGAAGCCTGAGCCTTCTTTAAGTAGTTAAAAGAATAGAAAACTGTGGATAATTTTTAGAAGAAGTTTTGTTCAAGAGTAAACATTCTCATTGTGATTAAAAAAATGGAAGGTCTGATCTGATTCAATCTTGAGCATGGAGATTCAAATGGGTAAGTATATTAACATTATTTCTGCCCCTTGAGGCACGTTGTAGGTGTGTTGTTTGATAAGTCTCTTGTTTTGAGATGCCTATCGTCGATTTACTGGAACGCCGTTATTTTTATCGCCGTTGGTTCTGGAAAGCTGGTGCCGACAAGTCAGCATAAAATCTGAAGGAATCAATAGTACCGTAGAGTACCATGCATTCTCGAAATCTGGGTAACTGCGTGGTCTCAATTTCAGTCTCCCACAATTTATCGATTATTTCCAGAGAGAGAGAGAGAGAGAGCATGTAGGAGGAGAAATAAATTTAAAATGGTTGGTGAATTCCAATCATATAAAGCCTGGGATTTGGTAAATTTTGTTGTACGGGAAACATATCATCATGCCCCAATTGACCAAAAATGATCTCCACTTCTTTCAATTCCAACTATTTATTTGCGTCACGCTGACGCATAAGGGATTCTTATTCTTTCTTTTTTCCCCCTTAAAAAAATATTAAGTGCTAACAAAAGAGATCAAATTTAACTCCAACGGAAGTAACCTTAATGTTCACATTAATTAATAATTCATCCATTTTCTTAGTCTAATGTTTTTTTATTTGACCATTTGTTTAATGTTTACTTTCCGGGGCTCACTTGTAACTTCCAACAAGATGACATGGGAGGGGAAAAAAACACCTGAAGCATCCTTATTTTGACAGGAAATATGGAATACCATGGGAGATTTGGGAGGCATAGAAGCAGGAACGTGCTTTTAGCCACCGTAAACACTGACAACATACACAACCACCGCATTTTTCAACTAAAATAATATTCATATATCTTGCATAATTAGTTATATCTCACAGGGTCGATTGAGACAGCATAATAAATTTAGAACCACACTTCCGTTAGAGAGATAAGAGATCTGTCCCCAACATATAGGCCCCCATAAAAAAACAAAAACAGAAAGGAAGGGGGAAAAATGAAGAGAGACGTCTTCGAGTTTATCAGAAAGTCGCTTCCTCTTGGATTCTGCGCATTAATTGATTCACAGCAGCAGCGATTTCATCCACCGTATTCAGCTCGCACCCATCCTCAAGCTGTTTGGTACAAATCACACATATAAAATTATGACATGACATTCAAAAAAAGAACAAATCAAAATGGGGAAAGATCTCTTTAATGACGGCATATGGAGTATATGATAAATAAAGACGGAGAAAAGGGAAAAAGACCTTGACGCTGGCGGAGTAAAGGGCCATGTCGTCGTGAGTGGAGACGTTGAGGTGGAGAACGGTGAGGCGGAGGGCTTGAAGGCCGACTACGATCTTGGTAAGCTGGTTGGAACGTTTCTTGGAGAGTATCTTGAGGCTGGCGTGGGAGTCCACCATGGTGACCTCGATGTCTGCGACGGCCCATTGCTCGGAACTGGTACTGCCGTCATTTGCATGAGTGGAGTACTGAGGGAACGTGAAGAACTCGGCGAACGGCGAGCTACAAGCCTCTGATTGTTGCTTCGTCTTCTTCTTTCGTCCCTCCATTGACTGCAAGAGCTGCTCTAGCTCCTTCACAAAGTTAATGGCGCCTCCTATTATAGAAGCCTGGTCCCCCTGTTTTGGCCCACAGAAACAAAAACCATGTTCTACGTCGGTAATAATATCATAATTAATAAGGGGCCTCACTCTTGACTTGAAAAAATAAGAACCAAATTATTACAAATAGGATGGAGCGGCTGTATGTACTTAGCAGAGAAAAAGGGGAGCTGACCCTTTGAACGAAAGATGGAGGCATCAAGGAGCGAAGCACCGCCAGGTAGTCATTCATCTGCCTCCGTCGATTGCGCTCCACCGCAATGTGAGTCATCCTCTGGTTCTCAAGCTCCTCCTTGTTCTTGGAGCTCTTGGTGCGACGTCGTTTACGCCGACCCAAGGGGGCAGGGGAAAGAAGTGATCGGCGGGCCTGATCAGGAGAAGAGTTAGAATCCCAAGTTGCATGGCCATGTCTGGGTTCCATGTTACTGCTGATGAGTACTCCGACAGGGGATTTTTCTTCCTCTGCACGGAAGCAATGCTCGCCGGGGTTCCAGGCTGCGGCAAAGGAGTATGAGTCCTTGCAGCAACTATACGAGAAGGGATCCTGTGGGAAAACTACAGCCTCTAGTGCCATTTATGTTCACTTGAATCAGAGTTTTCTGTGTGATTGCTCGCGAGGGCACACTACTTCTACTGGCCAACAGTATTCAGACACAGAGTGAAACAGAGAATAACGTCAGAGGAAGATATAGATGTGGGGCTAATGATGAGGTGGACAGATGGTGTAGAAGAAGAGTTTGTGGAAGGAGAAGAAGAAACTTAGAAAGATAACATAAGCTCAGAGGTCGATCGCAATGTGTCCCCGAAATGGTAGAAGAAACAGGGCTTATATCATGGACCCGGGGAAAGAAAGTCTTGCAAGTTGAAGCAGGGTTACTCAAATAAACAAAATGCTACAGGAGCTTGCACGTGAGGTTTCTTCCTAGACCACTTCCTTGACCGCCCACAAGCCACTCTCCTAACTCACAGACAACTCACAAACCATGGCATCAGATATAGAGAGTGAGACACACACACACACACAAGATTCTCTCGTCACCTATTGCAAACTATATATGTAACTTATCTACTCATGAGCCACAGGCTCTTTGCAAATGATTTTTATAAAATCTTACACTTTATGCACTAACAAATAGGATTTTGTTACACAAGTGTGAATTAGATACACACACAAAATCTCGATTCGTGAATAGCTGTATCTCACCCCTCTAACGACGACTCACATTCAATTGATTCTGAAAAACACAAAAATATATAATTAAGATCGAACAATGGAATATATTTGTGTGTATTCTAATTAGGTGTGAAAGCTTACAAATACAAATAATGGTTGGTTGGCGAGAGGGCCAGAAGCAGCAGCCTGCTTGTATTGTATCTGATACCAATTTCGTGAACGAAGCAGGGGTGTGCATTGGGAGGCACGAGGACGGTCATCTCCTTTTAGCTGTATATGAATTATGTTGTTCAAATATTATATAATTGCATATTGGCCTGTTAGTTGGAATATAGAATATGGGGTTTCATTTGGTAATAATTTGGTCGGACACATGGACATGAAAAAGAGAAAGGTGACGAAAAGCTGGAAATAACTGAGAGATTCTCAGAAAAATCCATGGATTTTTTTTGTTTTCCTTTTAAAGAAGAGAAAGGGAAAAAAGAACAAGGACCAAACAAGTGGGGTGAGGAGGAGAGGACAGGGCCAGACATCAGAGGAATCCATGTGACCACACAAAGAACCACTCTGTATTCATCTGCCATCCCACACTATGCTCCCCTCTCTCTCACTTTCCGATGCCACCGTGTACTCGATCTCCTTCCTTTTTTATTCAATAATATACTAATATTTTCCTCTTTACTGCTATTTAAATGTTTGTCATTACTCCTGCTCATTTTCATTTCACCGCTCCGATTAGACTTATCCTCATGGGCTTGGTTAATGTTTGTTTGGTTAAGCGGTAGAAGTTAAAGTGATTTTCGAACGTAATTTATAATCTATCAATGAGATGAGTTTTGTTTTAATTTGTGTGAAGGTACCTTTCAAACAGTATAATTGTATTTGTTATAGCTTCAGAGATATAAAATTATGATTTCATGATATTTATAAACTCTTTCACGTGATATAGATTAAAGAATATATATTTGTAAGTCTAACTCCCGCTATTCCTATATTTGTATATTAGTACATAACATTTTCATTTGTATGTTCCTCCTGAATTTGTGAATTTGTATGCCTAGATATTACTTGTTTGAGTTGTTTCAAATAATATTCATGTTTGATGGATGACATCAAATGGACGTTGCTGTTCATAACATATATAGAGTTTTCCCCCTTGATCAGGAGCAAGTTTTTTCCTTGAAGATGAGTGAATATGGACTAAGAAAGTGTATGGTGAGATGTAAAAAGAGTCGAGCATCTCGTCGATCAGAGTCTCATGATATAATATTATTACACACACACACAAACTCATGAGTTCTCAATAAAAAGCTGGATTTTTCACCTCCATATATTACTCTTGCCAAAGACGAACAGATTTCACAACACCGTGTTAAGTATCAACCATTTGACCACATCTCGATGAGACATTCTCTAGGTTTTTAATTTCTTCCCCTTTTTCTTGGTTCTCTCCATGCACGGGGGAATATTGCTAACACCGGCCTTGAGATAAAATGAGTATATCAGTAATCAAATCATCAGCTTTACGATTATTCCCTGAGCTTATATTTAATAGTACAGGTGCGTTGCCAATCTCTGATCCATGACCAGGAAATGATTATCTAGGAAAGAAAATCCAAGCTCCAACTGGCATTACTTGGAAGTTGGAATGTATCCAGGAAAATTGTAATTTAAAAGATTCCCCGACTGAAACTAAGTCTTAATGACAGGGCAACTTTGATTGATTAAGATCTACGACTAGCTAGTAGCCTCCCCTCTAAGCTCCATTAATTATCTGATTTGTTTATAAAAAGCTGAGGGCTTACGAAACCATTAATTGTTAACTGTGTTGAGTGTCTTATTACGCTATCCCGCGCGTATCGTGCTCCCCTTTTTATACAATAAAGCTTAATTTCCCCATCATCCGTCCCATTATGACAGTATCTAATCTTAATTAATTAATTAGTTTAATGTAAGATGCATGCATCAGTAATCAATAATAATTTTCCCTGCACGTAAACTAAGCTATAACTTTTCCATCTATCAAACTCATATTTGGGCCTCCGTGCAATATATATGCTCGCAGCTTATTTAATTTTTTATCAACCCTGTCCCTGCATGACGTGAAAATGATCCAAAAGAGAGTTGCATGAGTGTCTTGTAGATATCTCCAGCCTGCAGTGTCCGGGAAGTCATTTTAATTTGAATATATGTGGAAAAAAATTATGTTTTCAACAATGCAACGATTAAATAAATAAATGCGATTCCATGCAGCCACCAGGCCTTGGTCCTAATAAAAGGATTTTTAACTGCTTAAGCTTGATGAAATCTCAAGCTCTAGTATATGTGTGATTGCAGAAAACAAAATACCCCGGCTGAAACTGACAATGCTTGGGTTAGATGATCATATAAAAAAATGTGGTTTCCTGCGTGGCATAAAATTTGAATTCAAGGGAATTATATTTTTATAACTTATGAATATAATACATCTTATAACAGAAATTTAACTAAAATATTATGTGACATAAATCTATTATCAATACTTCTCTAGTAAAATTGTGTTGTGCCTCTGTACTCTTCATACAGGAGTATTTTTCCTATTGACGATATGTCATCAGTACTAGTATTTGCAGAGATATAAGCTGATTTTTTTCTTCTTCATTTTGGTATTAAAAAAAATGATGAAAGGCGCTGATTCAGAGCAAAGAGGAAAAATATGCTGTGGTGTTTGGGCTCGCGCATAATATCTAAAAATTGTGGAGACAGTGGTAGCAGCGTTTCTGCACACAGATACTGACTTGTGGCAAAGCTGAGGACATAATTCACATGTAGTTATCAACTTATCATGCATATTTTGATTAATAACATTTGAATGCTTAGATTCCACTGATTAATGCGCGATATATTTACATACGAAGACATCAATGTCCGGCCTCAATATCGTATCTTAATCATATTCACTGAAATGATGTTATTGTGAAGTGGCAGCATGCATCTATGGGGGGAAACAAAATTTGAAGTTTCCTTATTACTTGGAAAGCTGTAAAATGACCCGTACCAAGTTAACACTGAACGTAGTGTTATTAGATATCACATTATTGCTACCAGTTGAAATGGAATAGAGGTCAAACTATATAAACAGTGAAGGAATAAGAGCGTAGGATCGATGATATGGGATAGAGGCTAAAGCGTAGGCAGGGAAGAGGCGACGTCATCTTTGAAACCTTTTGTACGAATTTGGAAGCTAGGGTTTCCACAGATGAAGACAAGAGTAATCCTGAATCGTGTGCAACTAAGCGTCATATTATTATATTCGAGGGGCCAGTATATGATTAAAACAGTGATTGCTTGCATGTGCTTCAACCGCAAAACACGCTTCCTTACGGCATGGTGACCGAGGCAGCCGGGCGCAACCAACGAACAGGTCGCCTCATTATTTACCAATTTCCTTATAATTAATATTTAATAGTACTAATAGTACATATATATGCGTTTTTCATTGGGCTTTTTTATTTAGTGACGCAGGAAGCTAAGGCGAAGCAGTGTTCTCAGATAGTAGATGGGTATTACCAGCAGTAATACCTTCCTTAATGTTTGTGGAAATGGCAACGATAGGGAGGAAGAGATGCTTTAGAGAATATAGGGGTAATTTGGTATTTTTAATTTTCTATTTCAATATCTCATCCTTCTAAAGGATTAAAATTTTTATGTTCCTAATAAATATTAGTCTTTTATACTAATTTACCCTTAAATAAACCAGCGAAAGCAGAAACTGAAACCTCAAATTCTGGGAAACCATTCCTTGTTTTATGCATAAACGCTGGCGTTTGCTGTGCAGATTCTCCGGGTCAGGCTTCTTCTTCCGTGGATGCCATCAGAAAGAGTATATATTAGGAGTTGTGCTGCTCAACAATTGGTTCAATTTATATCAGATTTATTATACTACATACTGCATTAAATATATGACAAAATTAACTTTTTTCTGAAGAGATTAAAAAAGTTAAATAATTTATTTAATCATATCATATATTGTATCCTTAAATGATATATCAAGTTTATAAGTTAGGTAAAATAGTTTGGAAAAAAAAATTTAAAAAAAAAAACATTCTAAAATAATTTAATTGGTTTCTTTAATCTCTCCAAAAAATTTCAACTTTATCTTATATTTAAGATCAGAAGTAGTATTTTTTATAATAAAAATATTTTCTCTCCCATAATTCTTATACGTGTATGTGTGGGGAACTGGAGAGAGTGTGTGTGGAACTTGTTCGCTAACAGTAGACAATATGGCTTATCAGGGCTATAAGTTCATATTAATTAATCAGTATGAATAAATAATTGGTTGGAGAAAGAATAAGGAAAGTCTGGAAAGGGAGGGGATGATTGAGGTTGAGATGAGAAGGTGGGGACCCACCAACTCCGACTTGAGCCGCCGTAGGTGGAGGAGGTGGAGGTTTGTGAAGGAGTAGCGTGCAGACGGAGGGGATTTACGTAACCAACAACCCATAGTCAATTAAGTAGGAGATAATGCGTGTGGGTCTATATATATATATATATATTATAATTGATTTTCCCTCAAGCTTGTCTAATAATTGTGATTCTTTTATATATTCCATCTCTAGCTCTCTAACATGCTCCAACCTAAGAATATGGCCAAGGCTTTCTTTTCGCTCTCTATGAGTATGTTTTTATTTTATTTTCATTGAGTCCTGATAATTTTTTTAATCATAGATACTAGTTTTTACATATTTGTAATTTATTAATTTATAATTACAAGAAATTATGTATTATTAGTAACATAAGACATGAATCTTACTCAATATGTACCAGCATTAATTAGCTAATTTCACCTTAAAAATGTTAAGACAAAAAAAAAAACGTAACACTAAGTTTAATGAAAGTTGAAACGTTTATTAATCATAATTCAAATATTGTTGTTTACGTGTCTTCATGCAACGTACGTACTCCCATGTTTCACGAAAATGAGGATGGAGGTGGCTTTGGTGCGTGCACGGTTCTAAAGATCAATTACTAATTATATGCTTCCACTCACACGGATAATAGTCGTTACGACCAAAAGAAGAAAGTAACGTCTATTTACAGAAATTATCAGTTGAAAATTGCCACCTCCAACTTGTATTATATGCTGGCGGTGCTTATATTAATCATATTATTACTCGTGCCCACTCACCTCGTTCAATGACCTCTTTGGCTTTAATTGATTAAAATAAATATCAAGTTTTACTTTTCATCGAAAAAAAGTACTATGATTTTCCAGGGTTAGAAATCGGAGAAGATTTATACGGAAGAGCGATTATTTTATTTATATTCTCAATTACATCACCCTTTCTTCGTTTTCTTTTCTGTTTTTTTTTTAAAAAAGATCTTTTAATTTTTTTTTTCATTTTTAAATACTACTTAGCTAATTTAATAATGATTTTATTTGTATAAATTTTATCTTCAATTATATGATTTCCACTGAGATCGATTGTCATCTTAGGAGCATGTAATTAATATTATAGCACACTTTTTTTTTTTTTTAAGAATGTGTGTTTAATGGCCTTACATATAGTGCTTAGGACTTGTAGGCAAGACCGTGGTCTGTTTTGTTTCTCCATATATCTCGTGATCTATTTTATTATACGATTCTCGCTTTCACAGTGAAATTTCGATATGATATCAATCATCATTCCGCGCTGTTTCTACGTAAAACTGGTGTTTCTTCCTACGTAAGCTATTGGAATGTACGCACGACGAAGTAGAAAACATTTGAACCAGACCTAGACTAGCTATAGCTAGAGGGCCGTGGATTACCTGTTCTGCCTCCAAGCTGGTCTAATATATATATATATAGAAAGAGACCCGTTTATGACTTGGAAATTATTCTTGGGCATCAACATTGAGAACGCTGTCTTCCACACGCACGAGGGACATAAATTAAATGAAATTAATAGCTTGCCGGTTTACGCATACTAGCCACACACACACACATAACAATGAATTAATGTACGTTTCCCAGAACCTTGTACGCGCCAAAATGCAAGGTGGACATGGTATAATAAAGTAGAATCGGAACAACGTGTGTGAATACGCAGAATATAATTAGAGAGGGGGAGTTCTTGGATCGAGGAGGGGTTAGGTTTAGAGAGGCAACATGTTGGGAACCCGTTTTCCTATTCATCCAAAAGATGGGCAGGGAGAGTCTATCTGATCTAGGACGTTCAGATTTGATCTGGATCGCCCAAATTTAATTTTTTTAATTTTTAAATAAAAAAATTATTTTTTCAAGAAACATTAATAAAGAAATTACCTTTATTTTAGATTTTTTCTTTATTAAAATTATTTTTTTCAAAAAATAAAAAATTAAATTTGGGCTATCCAAATCTGATCTGGACGGCTCAGATCAGATAGGCCCTCCTTGCACATTCAAAGGATGGACAGGGAAACGGTTCCCAATATGTTGCTATAAAATGGGCTCGGTAAGCTGAAGGTAGTGAGGAGGAACGTCTGTCAATGTAATGCTAGCTACTTTCCCAAAACCAGTTGCCGGCTACGTATCATAGTTCTTCACGATGGCTCTCGTTTTTCAGACTCGCCACTCGAAACTCAATGGAATATAATTAAAACTAACAAAGTGGGTCACCCAGAACATCCAATGAGGACCAAAAAGAGTTTGGGTTTTGCCCAAATGCAAAAATTTAACTTGGCTTTCATTTCATCATATATCAGTCATGCACGGCGCATTGGGAAAGCAATTGACTTCTTACGTATCTTGGGACCTTTATGGGCAGATTTTTAAGGCTTATTTGTGACATTAATGTTGTAAATTAGAATATTTATTTTATAAAACAAAATTAACTTCCCAGAGAATAAAGAGAACGAGGCAGCAGGAAGGCAGAGACAGTGTTGAGATTGTGTAAATCCCTTCCACCCGAGTAAGTAATATAATGCAGCTATTGTTTAGTCCCTCAATGTCATGTTGTTGTTCATACACACATACCCTCTGAAGCCTTCGTATTTCTTCTCCACTCATCCCACGTCAATGGCTTGGCCTCCCTCACCTAACCGTTTTTTCCCCTCTAATGGCTGTGCTAGCTCTCAGCCTTCTTCGCTGGAACTCGTTTCACTTTTTTATTTTTTGGCTGAGGTATTCTTTTATATATATATATATATATATATATATTAAAATTTTAGGAAAGGGGTTGGGTTCACTTACAATCTAAGGACAGGGTGAAATCTCTCTTCCTCTTAGGTGTGTTTATCTAGGCACCCTGGAGCTAGGATGCCTCCCCCAGTACTTTAACTAAGGCCAGAATCGAACCCCATCCCTTTTGGTGAGAGTGTCCAACCCCTTTGCAGTTAAGCTCAAGGACAAGGGTGGCTGAGGTATTCTTATATTAGAGGCAATACTATATTATCCATTCATTCCACGACTTCGGCTATCAGCCTGATGTAGGCCTCAATGGTTTTCCAACTTTTCATGGGTCCGTATTATTTGGGTTTGGCCCACTTTTAAGCCTAACGGTTTATGATTTTCATATTCTTTATTTTTGTCTGTCTTTTGTTTTACAACCCTAACCCTTTTTTTCTTTTGGTATCCAACAGGCCACGACCTTATCCTTTGCCCATAGGTTCAAATCTTTGTCTTCCAACCGGCACTACTAGTAGTGCAGTGGTATTGAGAGTAATCTCCCCACCTTCTTTACTAGGTTCGATCCCCCATCCCCTATCGCCTATATATCAAAAGAATCTGTTTTCCAATGTAATAAACTAATAACTGTTCTCATTCATAAAAAATACCCCTCAAAAACAACCAATTTATTGATATATTGTTAATGTTAATAGAGAACTAAGAATTATTCTTTATTCTACAGCATGGACGAAGCTAAGGGATAATAAATGGAAAGGTTATTTTATATTTGTCTTTATTTATGGTGATTTCACATACAGTAGATTGTCAAAAATACATGATCCCTACGTTCCAAATCGAGTTCCATAAGATCAGATCAGAACACCTCGATCTGGATATGCTCTCCAGCGGATGAAGATAATGCATTTACACAAAAAGTGATTGTATTTATGTAGGGCTCAAAGACAATAATCTGGTGTGAGGCCAAAAGCTTTACTTTTGTTTTTCAATGATCACTCTAAATTTACTCTTTTAGCATTCATCTGGCGAATGGCAGATCAAAGTTTGATAAGATGAAAGAGGAAGATCTCCTCGAGTCCCGGGAATATAACGACAGATCTATAATATAACACTAACATTGCATTTTCCTGTTTTGGGCTTGGTAGATCGCTTCTGGGATTCCTTTTAAATGTCTTATTCAAAAGTAAGAAAAAGTGCAGAAAATAAAATCAGAAAAAGAAAAGAGTAAAGAGTAAAGTTTTCTAGTCCCTTCTATTCTTCATTGTTGTTATCTTTGAGACCTGAAGAGTGAACAGCACGGTAAGGCGTAGGCCAACTTTATCCCCCTTCACTCTCCTTATTGTTTTTCTATATGCTTTTATCTATTTCCCAAAGAACCTAGACATATATGAGTATTGGTGTCTATGGATAAAAGCGAGGATAAGTAGCCACTTTTGATTTTCTCAGTTGAAGTTGTTCGTTTCCCACTTATTAATTATTTCAACAAACAAGAAGTCCACGTGACCAATTCCCCAACGAGAGTGACCTATATTCTGACAATGACTATGCGGCCTTGTATTTTTCATACACGCAACCAATCTTTACCAATTGCATATGGGCATCGATCACCCTTATCAATTATGAATGGACGGGCTATTTCTGAATAAGTGTGGCTCCATCAAATCACTCCATCCATCCCTACAACTTAACATCACACACAAACACACACACACACCCTCAAAATCTTCCATATGAGTGACACATGAAATCTGTGTGCTTTCCCTCTGTTCTGAGACGCCGACTGATGGAAGAAGAGATGCCACAGATAGAGGTCATCTAATGAGCACTTCATCCTTATTTATTCCCTACGAGTTTTATTTAATTAGCCTGTAATAAAGAGATTAACAGATATTCATTTTTAAGTGAATCAGATGAACCCCTGGAGATAATGCAAGGTCATATATATGTATATATTGGTTTTGACATTTTTTCTATGCTTCTAGCTGGCTGTCCTTGTTGCGTTGCCAAATAAATAACAAATATTAATATCCTTTTGGCATGCGCAATGGGGCGCCAAACTTCTGCCTCCCCAGACTCATAAAGTTTTATCAAATTAATTAAATATTAGTTAAAACTGATGGGATTGGATCATGTCAACTACATGCAGACCAATCGATCATCACCGTTTTTATTTTCCTCGCTCGCAGTATAAACCTGTCCAATATGGAAAGCCTCAAACAATAATACAGTTAATTAACCGTCCACTCTATATATTTCTCTGCCTTCTGTGTGTGTTTTACGTGTTAGTTTATTATTAAGAGGAACGCCCAATGGGTGGGTAGATCTTCATGCACGAAATGAAGAGTACCTCCAACAAGGAGGACCGTGGGGGCGCAGGCATCCCCAGACTGGTGAAACTTGAGCATGAACGTACCTGGGTTTCTGTGCCTCATGTTTCGGTACAGGCGCCGCCGTCACGTGATCAGTTCGTGGAGCCACCGATGGTGACCTACGACAACAAGACCATGGCCATCATCATGGGCGTGGTGGTCATCGTATTCTTCGTATCGGGCTTCGTTTCCCTGTACAGTCGTCAGTGCTGGAACCGACGCCGATCACGAGGCCATATCGACCTCACTTTTCCAATGGGGCTGCCGGGATCCAGTTCCCGGGCGCAGGGTCGGGGTGTAAGCCCGGAGATCATCCAGAGCTTCCCGACTTTCGTGTACTCGACGGTGAAGGGGGGGAGAGGGGCCCTGGCATGCGCGGTGTGCCTGAACGAGTACGAAGACGACGAGACGCTGCGTTTTATCCCGAAATGCAGCCACGTGTTCCATCCCGAATGCCTCGACGGCTGGCTCAAGTCTCACTACACGTGCCCCCTGTGCAGGGCCAACCTGTTGGTTCCAGTAGCAGCACAGAGCGAGAGCGAGGAGACGCCTTTGGTCCCCATAGAAGTTTCAGATTCAGAGGAAGAAAGAGAGAGTGATAACGGAGGAGTGATTAGAGGGAATATAAGAATGAATAGGAGTAGGACAGTGAAGGAGAGGGGTCCAAGTCGGTCAAGGTCAACGGGATTTGTGATGGGGATACTATTTGGGAGGTCTCGGTCATCGGGAGATGGGTACGGGAGGGAGAACTGGGAGAGATATACACTGAGGTGGGAGGAAGTGAAGAGAGAGAGGAGGCTGAAGCGGACAAAGAGCTGCGTCGTCACATTTACCGGAATGAGCAGCGGCCGGAGAGGGTATCGAACGAGAAGCGTGGGCAGCAGCTACTCCCACTCACACTTCGCCTACGATCGCTTCATCCATTCTCATACACTACCCTTCAACCCTCCCGCCACTCCTTCATCTTCTTTGTGACACCACAAAAACGCCCTTCCAAGTACCTGCTACTAATCTTTTGGTCTTTAAAGAATGGTACGGTCCGTTATTACCAATTACCCCCAGCCCACATAATTTCATGAACAGGCCCACTCGGATATAGCATATTCTATTTTGTAAACTGCCCATATGAGTTTTATGAATAATTTGTTTGATTTATGCCTCGTAAATATTGCAAATTTGCTATCAAATTTACTGTATACGTCTGGGGAAAAATCATTTTTACTATCTTGTAATTCACTAATTCAGGCATGTTTCCTTATACATCACACGAAGACCAGCCAGCTGATAGTATAATATCAATAGTAAAAATTTATTTCTTCTAATTTTATTGAGAAAAAGTACATTGAGTATACTTAGGTTTCTTGAGCAAAAACAAAGGATATGGCTTTCCTCTAATGCATAGGAGAATCCGCTGCAATTTTTACATTGATTTTTTTTTGTCATGTTTTTTTTTTTAAGTGAAACATTTCAACTGAAAAATTCTAATGTCAGAGGAAAGCCGCGCCAAAAACAAAGTAGGCAAAAGTACGGAAAAAACCTTAATTAATTAATTAATTACCAAAATGCCACTGATGCAAAAGTATTAACCCATCTGCTCCTCTGTAAATGATTACAGGGGGTCAGATCTTTTTTTTTTTTTTTCATTTTTTGCACTATGTAATCGATTACGTCACTGTTTAGTAATCAATTACATAAAATTGGCCTGTGTAATCGATTACACCAGTATGGTGTAATCGATTACACCAGTATGGTGTAATCGATTACACTGGCTGCAGAAGCACAATGAAGAAGAGATTTTGAATTGATGTATGTCCAAACTGATTTTTAACTTCTTTTTACATACAAATGCGACTTGGGGAAGGTCTTTTTGGCAACAATTAACCATCTACCCTATGCCTAGTCCATCGATGTCCCTATATCTGTTTCTGGAGCTACGACATATCATTTACAAAATTCATCACCTTAAATCATATGAACTGAAAGCATAAACATTCATAACTAAAGTAAATGTCATAATTAGTACAAATTCACCAAGTCAAAAAATACATCAACAAATACTAATACACGGAAGTTCACCCGTGTCATCATAAATGCAATACAATTACATAACTTATCCACTTTAACCTTGCTTATTCCTCAACGGACACGTACGTATATTATGACCAACTTGCTTGCAATACCGACATCGGGACTGACTTCTTGACGGTTGAGACTCCACCCAATCCATCTCATTCTGTATCCTTGTAGACTTTGGTCTTCTCTTTCTGCAGGACAAACTTGCATCCGGGATAACAATTGGGCCATCTACTTGTTAAATCAATCGTTCATTGTCTATTGGGTACCAATGTGCAGCATATATTTGACTAATGTATTGCAAGGTGAACACCGGGTCAACATAATTATAATGGTTCAAATTTTCGGCCCTGCACACTGCTAACATGTGGACGCATGGATACCGTCTTTGCACTCTCGAAACTTTATGTCAAACTGAATCTTTGAACTCATGTACCCTGCATGACACGCAAATGCAAACTTATCACAATGGAAACATAACCAATGATTACAACAAGTAAATGGAAGGTAAAATTTCATACCTAGTGTCATAACTGTTTTCTTCAATTCAATATCCTTAAACCTGGTGTGAAAGTTGCTCTTGAAATAACGCAGGCAATACACATAATAGGCATTTGGAGGCTGCTATCCATGGTGATCTTTAACCGCCTTTTTGATACTGGCGTGACTGTTAGATATCAGACAAATACCCTGCCTCTGGGTCACATGAACACACAGGAGATCAAGAAACCACAACCAATCATCGTACTTCTCACCAGGAGGAACGACCGCAAAGGCAATGGGCAATAGATTCCCATCCCTGTCCTGTGAAGTTGCAATCAACAAAGTGACTCTATATTTACCATACAAGTGGGTTCCATCAATTTGCAGTACTGGCTTATAGTATTTGAAGGCCTCAACGGTCTGGTGAAATGTCCAAAATACCCTACAGAATATGCGCATGTCGGTGTGGACACGCTGTCCATCGAAAGCTTCAAAAGGTATCAAGCCTGAACACCGAACCCATATTACACTGCGTCATGTATGTTAACCAATTGGGCAGGAATGTGTACGATTCCTCCCAATCACTAAACAACTTCACAATTGCCTTCATTTTTGCCCTCTAGGCCTTCCTGTATGTTACGTTATATCCATACATACGTTGTATCTTCTCTTGTATTAGCGCTGGTTTAACAGCTGGATCTTCTCTTAACATACCTAATGAAAACACCGTATAATCAATTAATGTGCTCTTAATAAACATGACGAATGACACTGTAATAGAAGAGAAAACATATCGATGATGACTACACACATAACGTCTAAATCCAATTGTCTGTGGTCCCGGACGAGAGCATGGTTATGGCAGGTGTGATCTTGACCCCATTTACGAATCACCCAACAGTTTCCATTCTTGGGGACCATTGCCCTTATGTACCAAGGACAACCGTCGACATGGTTTTGACACCTCATGACAAACCTATGGTCATCGCTTTTCTCAACTATGCCTGTGCGACGAGACTTCACGCAATATAATTTCACGGCATGTTGCATTTCAGACTTCAAAGGAAACTGTTGATACAAATAGCATGGATCACCTAAATGCCAACCACATTGCATGTCATCATCACCATACAACATCTCCGTCTCATAATCACATTGCGCCCAATTAATGCTGAAATAGTGCGGGCTTTCGTTCCAGAATGACTCAATATCAGTCCTGACAGCTATACAAATGATTCTTTGTGAAAACCACTGAATATGAATTACAGATACAAATACAAATTTACTAACTTACCACTGCTAATTGGGTCCACACGAAGTGGTGACAGTGAATCACCATCGACATCAGTATCTGACGTGTCACATAGTGGAACCACACTGTCAAGTTCTCCCTCCTCGCTGTAAATATCATCGTCTTCATCACACTCGTCTTCGTGATCCTCCTCCTCCTCCGTCAATCTCAGCTGACTTAATACTTGTAACGGTGTAGATAAACTGACGGCTTTGTCTTCTTGACTATAATATTGTGGAGATATTGTATGCATGGGAACAAACGATGCTTCACCGGATTCAACCTCAACATAAATCTCAATGAAATTTTGTGATTTCCGATTGTCAAAGGCATCTATAATGCACTCTACGTTTTCATCATCACACACATCATTACTAATGTAGTATACACTATCAAAACCGACAACAGTCTCCACTTTAGCAATCAACCGATGAATTAAGTGGCTGCCATGTACCCCAATTTTCGACAAATCCTTTTTTTGAGCTGGTTGTACGTGGTGGCCCGATTGATTTTTATCATTTTGGTTTTTCCTTCAAATTGAACACCATCGGGTCTTTCAAAATGCCTCCTACTATGGTAGATTATGGCAATGTAGTCGTTAGAACTTGAACTCATCCTTCACAACAGAAATTGGGAGCTACAAGGGAGTGAGTTTCAGATTCAACACAAAAACAAAGGTGGATGAAGTTAAATTACAAAAATTACACAACAATACCACATTCAAAGAGGAGAATGACCTTACACTTTGATGGGTCGCACAAAAACTATCCAAAACATGAGCAACTAGAAGCTTTAGGGCAGAAACAGAGAAATGACCACGAATGAGCTCAACTTGGCTTTTAAAAAACACATCTGTCACAATGTAATCGATTACGCACTGTAGCGTAATCGATTACATAAAATTGGCACTATGTAATCGATTATGCCACTCATCGTAATCGATTACATAGTGCCAATTTTATGTAATCAATTACTAAACAGTGATATAATCGATTACATAATGCAAAAAATGGGGAAAAAAAGAGATCTGACCCCTATAATCAATTACATAAGGCATGTAATCGATTACAGGGGACAGATGGGTTAATACTTTTGCCTCAGTGATATTTTGATAATTAATTAATTAATTAAGATTTTTTCATACTTTTACCAACAAAGTATACATAGGTTTATTTAACCTTAAAGATACAGAGAGTTATGGTTTATGCACACTCCTTGTCGTTCCAAGAGATTTTTAAGATTTTATAACCATGAAAAATTTTAAATTTTAAATAAAATTGATATACCTCAGCCAAAAAATTTCCCTCCGTTGAACCTAAAGTCCAAAACCGGCCTGCGAAATATCCCTTCTACAGATCTAGGTTTTCTCTTCAAGCTTTCATCCTGATTCTCATTATTTAAAATCGGCCTGTGAAGGAATAGATTTTTTTGGTGATACTTTTGAAACGGACAACGCTTTATTCAAGAACATATTGGAAACAGGGGACGTAAAAGGAATAGATTTTATTTTTGTCCCTTCAACTCTTCCTGTGCTATAAGAGGTATTGATCTTGCTCTTTGGAGCTTATGTTTGTTCCTTTATAGTCAGAAAGGTGCTTCTTTTGCGCCAAACACGATGACTAAAATCGTGATGGATGCTCAAATTGTAAGTTTTGGTCATTGTAGTACATTTTGTGGTGCTGCTTATGATGTAGAAAGGACGCGATATTTCTGTTAACCAGATAAAAGCCTCTTCTCATTATTTAAAGCTTGGAATCAAGTTTTAGAATTGTTCTTACTTTGAAAAATGCAAATTGAAAAGATTGCTGTTCCTGGAGAACTTGTTATCTTTTACCTTCTTACTTTGATAAAGATAATTTTGAAATTTTTTTTGCTTAGGCATTTGATGAAAGGCAAAATGAAGTCATCACTTCTGCATCCAATGAGTTGGCTCGAAGAAAGGCGATCTTGAACAAAATTTAAAATTGACTCATTATTTGAAGGTGATTTACTTTTTCTTATTTGTGTTGGTGTTTTGCTTACCTTACTAGGATTCGTCTTTGTCCAGCTGATATATGTTTTTTCCTTTCCCCAACTATTCACTTTATGGTTTAGGGAAAGTAAGGAGCTTGAAATTCCTTCTCAGGTCCAGGAAAATCCGTGCCCCCCACCAAATTCATAACATCAGACAAAAGGAGAGTAACACAAGCACTCAGTAAGTTGTCAAACTTCACATGTTAACCATATGTCATCCAAGATCTGAGCAATATCTCTTAAATCTTAACTTAGCATTAGTTTGGTATGTTGCAGTGACATGGAAAGTCACATGTACATATGCACAATTTCTAGCTTAGAAAACTCCTACAAGGGATTAACAGTATACGGAGCTATAAGCAAGTTATTTTGAATGCCATTGTTTCTATGTATTTCTCCTGCCATGTTTCTGACAGGAACTGTGTATGATGAGTATGAGTTAAGGATAGAGAGAGACCAAAGAAAATGCTCATTAGTGTATAAAATCGTTGAACATGACTTTTTGATTAACAATAACAAGTCTAAAGACTTAATTGTTGATGGATTAAAGCTTGTACGTAGTCTAATGGAATGAAACTTAGTATTTTTAGAACATGCATGTACGTCATCTGTCACTACAATAATTCTACCACTATTACTACTTATATAAGTAGTGTATAGATTTACACGACTGGTTTATGTTTCTCTCATATTTACCTGGTTGTTCACAGTCTGTGAAGACATGTTTCAGTTCCTTCTTTTAAATTTTAGCATATACTCGTATATTCTAAAGGGGGTTTCGACTTCTTAATCTTATTCACCATTTCAGGTGGAAACTATGACTAGAAGAGTCATCCTGCAAGTTTGATTGAACTTCTAGGTGCCCTGATGAAATTTTCAAGAGAATACGAGTGACTGCTACCTTTGAAGATCCCAGTGGGAACGGGAAGTTACTGAAGACATATGGCACTAAAACAAATCGGTTCATAATTGCTCCATGCCGCTGGTAAATTGAGGGAGATTATAACTTCATCTTTAACATATGCATTTTATTTTATTTTTTTTGTAAATTAAAGGGACTTGTTTTATTACTCCTAAAACCTTGAAGAGAATGCTCAGCAAGATGGGGGAATCAAAAACGATTGATGAGTGCAAATTGATGATCACTCCATTTGATTTGAATAGGGATGGCAAGATTAGCTTTGAAGAGTCATAATTATAATAATGCAGTAGTAATTTCATTTTGTTTTGTATTGATCCTTCTTTAATTTTCTGGTCTGTAAGACTGTTTGTTATGTAAATTGAAGTGTTTTTTTTGTTAATTCTTCGAATTTGTAATGGTACAAAAACATGCCTCAAGTTATATATTCATGCCTATAGTTTTCCTAAAGCTATTATTACCATGAATTATTACACAATTGAATGTATTACATTTTTTAGTTGGATGAAGATGCTAATTTTCTCATTTAAGCACATCAAATTGTTTTAAAAAAGTTTAAAAACCAAGGAAATTAGCCACATTTATAGAAATTGTGTGAGTAATTTCCGGCGAAATTTTCCTGTCTCTAATTTCCAATGAAATAATTTCGTCGCTAATTACCGTAGGTAATTATAGATAGAATATTATTTTGTCAATAAATGCCTTTGCCACAGTATTTGTTGAGACGAATTTCATTCCGTTGGAAATGAATTATAGACAAAATTCTGTTAATAATTTTTATCATAAAATAAATTACCAATTGAATTCTGTACATAATTTCATGGTTTTTTTTTTTAAAATGTAGTGTACGAGTAGCCACTTTTGATTTCCTCAGAGGAAGTTGTTCGTTGCCCACTTAATTATTTAAACAAGCAAGAAGTCCACGTCACCAATCCCCCAATTAGAGTGAACTATATTCTGACAATGACTATGCAGCGTTGTATTTTTCATATACGCAACCAATCTTTCCCAATTGCATATGGGCATCGATCACCCTTATCAATTATGAATGGACGGGCTCTTTCTGAATAAGTGTGGCTCCATCAAATCACCCCCTCCATCCCTACGAATTAACATCACACAAACACACATCCCCTCAAAAACTTCCATTTGAGTGATACACGAAATCTATGTGCTTTCCCTCTGTTTTGAGATGCCGATTGATGGGAGAGGAGGTGCCATAGATAGAGGTCATCACAATTATTAAATAGCATTTCATCCTTACTTTTTTTTTACATCAATTTAATTTTATGAAAGAGGTTGGGTTCACCTACAATTCAAGGGTAGAGCAAAATCTCCCTTCCTTCTAGGTGATATTAATGTTGGGTAGGATGAGCCGTCTATTACCCTCAGGTGTTTACCTAAGCATCCAGGAGTTAAGATGTCTCCTCCAGCGCCTTGACCAACTCTAAGATTGAACCCTCTCCCTTTAGTGAAAGTGTCCAACTCCTTTGCCATCTCCAGCACTTCATCCTTACTTATTCTCTACAAGTTTTATTTATTTAGCCTGTAATCAAGGGATTAACAGATATTCATTTTTAAATGAATCAGATGAACCCCTGGAGATAATGCAAGGTCAGATGTGATGTATTGGTTTTGGCATTTTCTTTGCTCCTAGCTGTCCTTATTGCGTTGCCAAATGAATAACAAATATTATCCTTTTGGCATGCGCTAAACTCCTGCCTCTCCTCCCCAAACTCACAAAGTTTTATCAAATTAATTAAATATTAGTTAGAACTGGGATTGGATCGTGTCAACTGCATGCAGGCCAATCGTTCATCACCGTTTTTATTTTCCTCGCTCGCAGTATAAACCCGTCCAATATTGAAAGCCTCAAACAATAATACAGTTAATTAACCTCACACTATATATTTCTCTGCCTTCCGTGTGTGTGTGTTTTAAATGTTAGTTTATTACTAAGAGCAACGCCCAAAGGGTGGATAAATCTTCACGCACGAAATGAGGAGTACCTCCCATACCTGGGTTTCTGTGCATCATGTTTCGGCATGCGATCGCTGCACATGGAGCCAGGGACGGTGGCCTGCGAAAACAAGACCATGGGCATCATCGTGGGCGTGGTGGTCTTTGTATACTTGGTTTACCTCTACTGGCAGTACAGTCGTCAGTGCAAGAACCGACGGCGATCACGAGGCCACATCGACCATACTTTTTCAATGGGGCTGTCGGAATCCGGTTCCCGGGCGCAGTGTCGGAGTGTAAGCCCGGAGATGAGGGGGCTTAAGCGAACAAAGAACAGCGTCACGCTTACCGGAATAAGCAGCGGCCGGAGAGGGTATCGAGCGAGAAGCGTGGGCAGCAGCCACTCCCACTCACACTTCGCCTACGATCGCTTCATCCATTCTCATACGTTACCCTTCAACCCTCCCGCCACTCCTTCATCTTCTTTGTGAGACCACAAAAACTCTCTTCCATGTCACTGCGACCAATCTTTTGGTCTTTAAAGAATGGTACGGTCCGTTATTACCAATTACCCCCAGCCCACATAATTTCACGAACAGGCCCACTTGGATATAGCATCTTATATTTTGTAAACTGCCCATATGAGATTTATGAATAATTTGTTTCATTTATGCCTCGTAAATATTGCAAATTTGCTATCAAGTTTACGGTATACGTCTGGGGAAAAATCATTTTTACTATCTTGTAATTCAGTAATTCATCATGTTTCCTTATAAATCACACGAAAGCCTGCTAGCCGATAGTATAACGTGGACAAAGAATCAATTTCTTTTAATTTTATTGAAAGGTTAAAGTATACTTTTAGTCCTCTAAGTTTTATATAAAGTATATTTTTGGTTCCTTAACTTTATAAAGTATACATTTGATCTTAAAACGCTAACACCGTTAATATTGCTAACGGAAAATGCTGACGTGGCGAACTCAAGTGATGACTAATATCATTTAATTAAACAAATTTTATATATTCTTTAATTTACTCATATTTTAAATTTAAATTTAATAGCATTTAATTACACAATTATCACTTAAGTTTATACCGTGATCACTTGAGTTTGCATTTTCCGTTAGTAAAATTAACGGTATTAAAATTATAGGACTAAAAGTATACTTTATAAAGTTAAGGGACTAAAAGTATATCTCATATAAACTTAAAGAACTAAAAATATACTCTAACCTTATTGAAAAACAGTACATTGAGTATACATAGGTTTAATTTAACTTAAGAAATATAGAGTTATGGTTTATGCCCGCTTCTTGTCGTTTCAAGAGATTTTAAGATTATATAAACCATGAAAAAATTTAAATTATAAATCAAATTAATATTCTTGATCAGTTTTTTTTTTTTTTTTTTTCTATTAAAGATGGCTAAAAGCCAAACTACAATACAAGAGGATTAAACATGGGGAATAAATCCTAGACTTTCTTGATCCAACAGAGGCCTTAATGCCACAGGACACTCAATGAACAAAGCCGTCTTCGACAATCCCACCTTCGCCAGAGCATCTGCAGCCTTGTTACAATCTCTAGGGATATAAGCAATGGATACCCTCCAATCTCTCGCTAGCAGCTCTTTAATTTGTAGTAATAAAAGGCTACTAGCAGAAAAATTAGAGTTAGCTAGGCTGTTAACTAAATCATTAGCATCAGACTCAACTATAATATTCTTATAACCTAAGTCCCAACCGAGCTTTAAGCCTTCATAGACAGCCCACTCCTCTGCTGTACAGGGGGGCTACATAATCCCAGAGACTTGGAGAATCCCGCAAGCCATGCACCCTGATGATCTCTCAAAAGACCCCCACATCCAGCCTTGGACGTACTCAGCACCACTGCTCCGTCGACATTGATCTTTACAGAACCAGCAGTTGGCGGTCTCTGGGAATCTGGAGAGGAGGTTGGTCTAGAGCTCTCCAACAAAAAGTCCTTAATACAAGAAAAATATCTCCAGGAATGTAGGATAATAACTTCAGGCTTCCCTGGCTTCCTAAAGTCCCTATCAAAAGCCATAGAGTTTCTCCAACTCCACAATTTCCACAGTGAGACACCAAAAATCAGACCCCAGAAAGGCCCCATATCACTACAGATATTACCAGACAAATTCATTGAAAGCCAGTTCCTCAGACTTATGGAAAAGAATTGAGTAACATACCTTAGCTTAATTAACGCCAACCACATTCGCCTAGAGTACGGACAGTCTCTCAATATATGCAGGATATCCTCAGCAGCACCATGGCAGAAACATCACTCAGCAGATGCATTACACCAGGAGCTCCACCACAAGTTGGTGGGAAGTTTACCAAGCACACCCTCCACAGGAAAACTCTAATTCTCTCAGCACCTTGCCATTTCCAAACACAATTGAATAGGCTATTCCGCATATGCTGAGGATTTTTTTCTATAAGAAAATAGGCACTTCTTACAGAAAAATCACCAGTTCCTGAAGCACCCCATGACATGAAATCAGAACCCCCAGATGCTCTAGGAATTAGATGAGAGGCCAAACGTTGGATAATAAAAGGCTGAACAGGGAAGAGAGAGCCTGGAGATCCCACACTCCATCTTTGACCCAATTAGCAACACAAGATCTTTCCTCCTCTTCTAATAAAGGTCGCACACAGAAATGTTTAATAGCTCCCTGGAACAGCCACTGGTCATTAAAGAAATTAACCAATCGACCATTTCTAACCATCCATTTTGAACCTAGGTTAAGAATATCCTTTTGGGATGTAATAAACCTCTAAAGCTTGGAGTCACCAGGCCGGAAGTTTAAAAGAGAGGTATCATCACGAAGCATACATCTGTGCTGTAGAATTTCCGCCCATAGGCCATTTGAGCCCAATAAGAGATTCCAACCCAATTTGGCACCGCAAGCTTTGTTAAAGGACGCCAGACGTCTAAAACCAAGGCCTCCGAAGCCCTTTGGCCTCGTAATACAATCCCATCCGACCGGGTGATATCTATTCTGGGAATCATCGTGGCCCCAAATGAAATTCCGTTGGAGTCTCTCCACTTCCTGGCAAACACTCTTCGGATCCTAGCGACAAACATCGGGTATACCGGGATAGAGCTCAAACCTGACTTGGCAAAGGTAATACGCCCAGCAGTAGATAAAGACTTAGCCTTCCATGCAGCAAGCTTAGAGTGCACTCTGTCAATCACATACTGGTAAGTTTCCCTACTCTTCCAACTATGGGACAGAGGAAAGCCAAGGTACCTACCAATTTCGCATGAAATTTGCATTTCCATAAGAGAACTTATTGAATTCTTCACTTGGGGGGCGACCCTTGGGGAGAAGAATAGAGAGGATTTAGAGTGGTTAACTCCCCCCCCCCCCCGACGCCATAGAGAACTTTTCTAAACATTGCTTCATACATTCTGCTTGGTGAAGGAAAGCCATTCCAAACAATAATAAATTGTCGGCAAACATTAAATGAGCTATTTTAGGGCCAGAGTGTGAAGTAGCTATAGGTTTCCAATTACCACTTTCAACTTCATCACAAATTAAATGAGAAAGCTTGTCCATGCAGAGGATGAACAGCAAAGGCGAAATTGGGTCCCCTTGCCTAAGACCTCTCTTTGGAAAAAAGAATTCAGTTTGAGAACTGTTCCAAAGAACATTGTAGGAAATCGTGGAGACACACCTCATGATTAAGTCAATGAACTCCAGCTCAAAACCTACCTCTAAAAGCACTTGCATCAAAAAGTCCCACCTCACTCTATCAAAGGCCTTCTCAAGGTCAATTTTCATGGCCATGAGTCCTCTTCTGCTTCTGTTATTACTTATTATGTGGAGCAACTCTTGACCAATAACTATATTATCATGGATATGTCTACCTTTGATAAAGCTAGCTTGATACGGGGAGATGATATCATACAACAGGCTCTTCGGTCTGTGACTAATGAGCTTAGTAACACATTTGTAGTGCACTGAACAGAGCGAAATGGGTCTGAAATGCGAAACTGATTCAGGGATCTCCCTCTTCGGGATTAATGCAATTAGGGTCTTATTGGCTTCTCCCAACGAAGTGGAGCCATTGAAGATACCTTTAACAAATTCACACAAAGAAGGGCCTACACGACTCCAGTTCCTCTTGTAAAAAATAGGGGGAAACCCGTTAGCCCCAAGGGCTTTAAAGTTACCCACGGCAAACAAAACACTTTTAATTTCAGCATCCACAGGGGTTTTAGAAATGCTACTTAAAAGGTCTCCTCCCACAACAGGGAAACTCAAAACAGTAGGCAGCAAAGGGGAAGCTGAAGTATCTAGTTCAAACAGATCCTTAAAATATCTAACCACAAGCAAACGCAGCTCATCCTCATTATCTATCCATCTACCTTCAGAATTTTTCAGAGACAGGATCAAGTTGCATCTACGCCTCATTTTGGTAGAGAGATGATAATACCTGGTATTCCGGTCTCCTTTAGTGACCCACTGAACTCTAGATTTTTGGAATCACTTAATCTCTTCTAGGCATAAGATTCTTTCTAATTCATCCTGCAATTGAAGTTCCAAATTACACAAGAATGGGGACGATGGATAGGCCTGAGCTCTCTATATGCCTCTCAATCGCATCTGGATGTGGAATTTCTGCTTCTCAACAAAGCCAAAAACATCCCTGTTCCATGGGCCAATTTCCTTTTGAAGATTCTAAAGCGCAAAGTCAATGCTATCCCCCGCCTCCCAGTTACCCGCAAGAAAGGCATCAAACTGAGGATGATTAAGCCACATAGCCTCGAAACGGAATGGCCGAGCTTCCATACTTCTACTTAGATGATTCTCCAAACAAACATGGAGGGATTGTGATATGAAAATTTAGTTCTTGCCAATACTTGAACAGAGCATTCAGAGAAACTTGACAAGAAGGAGGTATTCGCCACCGCCCTGTCAAGACGTTCATACAAACGAGCACAATTGGGCATCTTGGGGCCACGCCAAGTGAAGCGAGGGCCGTGGAACCCCAAATCGGTAAGATGACAAGTTTGAAGCCTCTCCTGAAATCTGCGAAGTCTTCCAAAATCACAAATTGACCCACCCACTTTATCATTGGCCAATAGGATATCATTGAAGTCACCTACAATTAGCCACGACGTCAGATGGTCATTGGAAAAGGAAATGAGATCACACCATAAAGCCTCCTTAAATGATGTCGACGAAATCGCATAGATTACAGTAAGAAGGAATGGAGTCCTATTCACCCAGGACACTCGTAAATGAAGATACTGTTTGTCTTTCTTGACCACCGTGACTCCAACGTTTATACTTTGCCAGGCTACCACCAGACCGCTGGATCTGCCCACACTTGGGACGAACTCTAAACCATCAAAGCCAAGCTTTCTAAAACAGAGGAAATGTCTATCATCCTCGCACTCAGTCTCGACAAGGGCAAGAACATCACGGCAGAAACTCCCCCAAGCTGCTCGAAGGTTCCTGATTAGACTCTTGTTCCAAGCACCACATGCATTTCAATAAAAGATATTAGACATTATAATAAGAGAAACCAGATAATAAAATCCTACTATTAACAAACAGAAAAAAATACACAAGCAGACAGAAATAATGGGTAAGAAATGACGGTCCAAAGACCAAGTTATGGGCTTTGAGTCTCCGGGACCATCGAATCTTAGACAGGCTCAATTGGCCCATCTTCATCCATGTTGAGCTCCTGGTCCACCTCGTCAGATGCAGACCAAAATTTTCCACCCAGGCTCGCAAGTCTACCCACTTCACCAGGGTCTAGATGGGGTGAGTGAAAGTCATCCCCAAGTAAGGTCTCACCTACCCCCTGAATATCCTTGACACCTTCCTGAGGCACCTCAATCAAAGGGTCCACCAAGTACGCCTCCGCCATTTTGGATTTCGCATAGGAAATCCTCAAAACCTTAAAGTTTTTAGCCACCTTTTGTACTCCTTCTCTTTCCCTCTTTTCCTTCCTTATAGCTTGACGGCCAGATCCTATTCCACTGCTCTCTGCCACCTCCTGCTGTGCCAAACCTACCCTCTTTTTTGCTCCTCCCTTCCTTCCTCTTGATATATTCACAGAGGGAACCTCAGAACTAGGTAGTACAAAAGCTACGTTGATCGTATGATTGATCTCCTTATTAGCCATCTCCTCTTCAGCTAGTACACCAAACCGAGAACCGTCGTCGGTGTGCCGGAGCAGGGCACTTCCTTTCTCCTTCCCTCCTTTTTTCGCTCGTCGAGGCTTCTGAACTATCTTCCACATCTTAGCAACCTTCGAGATGTTATCCTCTTCTGGAGACACATATTCTCTCCTAACTCCATTGACACCCTCCTCGCCTCTTGGATTAGCATTCGCTTGATCCTCTGTTCTTGGTTCCCTTACCACAACACTGCACTCATCTCTTTTTTGCCTATAAATACATTCAGTGCATAGACCATGAAGGCCCTCATACTTCAGGTAATATTCTTCGTCATCCATCCGAAAGCCGGACATCAACTGCTTCTCAAGATCCACCAGGACATAAATTGCAGCATAATGGCCCCGTAGTTGTCCTAAGGTGTGGATGTCAATTTTAACTATTTCTTCAATTCGGTTGCCAATCCAAGTCAAAGTCTCCTTATCGTAATATTCTAGAAACACGTTTGGCAGCCGCACCCAAACTGCAACTCTGTTAATGGTAGCTTTCCAGGGGTTGAAACAAGGTTCCCATGGTCTAACAGTTAGATAATGATCAAAGATCATCCATGGTCCTCCTGTCAATGCCCTATCATAATCCTCCTGGTTAGTAAGCTTCACCACGAAGAAACCATTACCAATGTTAATGAGGTTAATGACCCCTTTCTTAGCCCACAAAGATTGTAAAATGGACAAGAGAAGCTTATAATCGATGCTTCTTCCCAGTAGTTTAACGATGACAGCCCTGTTCCACGCTTTGTATAATTTTTTCTTCATTTTCTTGGAGAAAGAAAAGGTGGGGAAGTTCCGGTGAGGGTCTTCTGAAATATCACATAACGGTTCACTATTATCCTCATTAGAACACTGCGAAAACTTATAAATCATCTACCATTAGTTCTCCGTCACCTGAGGTTCCCGACAGGATATCTTGCTTACTAATCCCTTGTAACTTTTCAGCAAACGAAGGGCTAGATGCCCATAACTTCTTACTTGCCGCAGCAAGATCAGGCCACTCCTCATTTGGGAAGGCTACGACATCATTTTTGACTTTTTTCAAGCTTCGTGAGAGCAAATCGTCGTCTTCCTTAGACGAGGGAGTCAACGCGAGAGCCTTTTCGTTGGAGAGCATATTAGAGAGAACTTGCTGGGTATTCTTAATCAGTTACTATACGCATTCTACACACTAGAACGAAAAGTAAATTTAAGGCTAAAATATACTTTTAGTCCTTTAAGTTTTACGTAAAGTATACTTTTAGTCTCTTAACTTTATAAAATATAATTTTAGTCCTAAAATTCTAATACTGTTAATGTTGCTAACGGAAAACGCTGACGCAATGAACTCAAATGATGGTTAATAACATTTAATTACATATATTTTATATATTCTTCAATTTACCCATATTCTTAATAGCATTTAATTATATAGTCATCATTTAAATTTACACCGTTATTTCTTAAGTTTACATTTTCCGTTAGCAAAATTAACGGTGTTAGAATTATAAGACTAAAAGTATACTTTATAAATTTAAGGGACTAAAAGTATACCTCATGTAAACTTAAAGGACTAAAAGTATACTTTAGCCTAAATTTAATGACATTAGTTAATGTCCGTCTTTAAAAAAATAAAATTTAAAAATGAGGCAGTGGCATTTTTTTAAATAAATAAAGTCATTAAAAGTTAAAATAATCTTTCAAGTAAATAAAAAATAAATGATATTTTCAACTTTCAACAAGTATTTTTCAAAAACAGTCATTAAAAATCTCATTAAGCAAAGAGAAAAGGGAGTTACATTAATTATTTTAAAAGAAAAATCATTAAAAAAAAATAGTAGTTTAAAAATTCTTATAAAATTTTCTCACTTCCTTCAATCCTCTTTTTCATATTGGCTAAAGTATATTTTTAGTCCTTTAAGTTTACATAAAATATACTTTTGGTCTCTTAACTTTATAAAGTATATTTTTAGTCCTATAATTTTAACATCGTTAATTTTACTAACAGAAAATGTAAACTCAAGTGATAATGGTATAAACTTAAGTGATAATTATGTAATTAAATGCTATTAAATTTAAATTTAAAATATAGGTAAAATGAAAAATATATAAAATTTGTGTAATTAAATGATATTAGTCATCACTTGAATTCGCCACGTCAGCATTTTGCGTTAGTAATATTAAAACTAAATGTATACTTTATAAAGTTAAGTAAATAAAAAAAATGTCTTATATAAAAGTTAGAGGACTAAAAATATACTTCAACCTTTCATGTTTCAGGCCAACCCCAGCATATAACCCACCGCCGACGAGCTCTCATTTAGTGATAGCGACCTCTGGCAAACCAAGAGGGAGATCACGAGCAACCCACGACGGCGACCTTTGGCTTTGGCTTGCAAACCTTGTCAAATCTAGCTCTCCTCCCACCGTCATAGCTCTCTTCATCTTCTTCGGCAACCCATGACAGCGACGGTGACAACATCATATGACGACGGCGACCTCCTACTTGTCAGATTTGGCTCTTTTATTAATTGACTATCTAGTACGATCTGAAATTTTCGCTCACGGATCTCATGGCTCATCTCTCTATCTTCATGGCCGAATTTCGACTATGGCTGGAAGGGAAGCTCGTCCTCTCCATCTTCGTTACCAAATCTCGACTCTAGTTGGAAGCTCGTCCACTCTGTTGACGTGACCAAAGCTTGACTCTTATTCAAGATTCATCTTTGCGACTTCGACTTCACTTTCTCCAAATTTGCAACTTCGTCCCGTTCTTTTATTTTGAGCAAGATTCAAAAGTGGGTTAACTTTGTTTTATTTGATTCTACATATTTTTAAGAGATAAAAGAGGTTTTGCTAAGTTTGATGTTTGGGCGAAGGTTCTCAAGGTGTATCAAACCGGTAATGTCGATCTGAAGTGTAAGTTTAAACCAAGATTAATGAGAATATGAGAAAGGATATCAAGATTGAGGTCTTCCCAAAATGACTTTAAAAAAATTGGGGCTTTACAACGAGACTGATTTTTAAAAAAGTTGTTGTAAATATGACCTACAACAACTGTTTAAAAACAAAAATCTATGTTAAAACTTTCAAAAACACTCATATACATTATCTTCTAAAAATAACTATCTTAAGGTCCCAAAAAACGGATGCTAAAATGTCTTATATAGGAGCAACGTGTTTAATTTTTTTCTAAATGTTTCTTTGGTTATTCGGCTAAAAAAAGTAAAGGTTAATTGGTGTCGGTTTGTTTTGACTCTTTGACAAAAGTACTTGTTTTTCAATTTGATACAAAATTCTTTCTATATTTTTACTCGGAAATCATAAAATCGCTTCCAAAATCCAATTGAAAAAATATATATATATTCGATCACTTTTATATTACGAAACGAGCAAGGTATTTGGGTGTAATTTATCATTATATAATGCCAAAGGTTTGATCAGGGCTAAGCGCAAAACAGTACGTACTATTATTTTAAATGAGATGTGAATCATAATACCTATTCTTTGTTTGTATAAATTTTATAAAACAACAATACTTTATGTTTATAAAAATTTATCTCGAATAAAAAATTTTAGTTTCGCTTTTATTAAACCTGACTCTGTTTACGCTGATCGAAATAAACGAAAGGCCCAACTTGGCCTATTTTCAACGTTGATAGGTGGGAAGTTATTTGCAACATTTCAAGCTTTATGATTTGCTTGTCTGAATATGAGTGAGGAACAAAAATTACCATAATTTTATTTATTTATTTATTTAACGGAGGTTAGGGAATATAATACACAATTGAAAACAGAGCACTTGAAGCAGGAGAGCCGAGATGGAATTTAGCCCAAAAGTGGTCATCCTTCCCTACGACGACTTATTATAGTAAGTGGGATCAGGCAGCTACAATTAATTAATACTCATCGATCTGGCGCTTTCTGGACTTTAAAGAGTAAGATTGTGCTACGAATTATCATCCATTTAGTTAGGTGTGTGAATTAATCATAAGTGTCGCTGGCCAAAAAAGGAAAGTCAAATAATCATGCGTGTCGCCTTAAAGAACCGGTTGCCTTGCCCCGCGACACATTTGAATCCAATGATCCATTAATTGTGATCAATTAGTTTGGCACATATCAGACATTGGCTCATGCCTCTTCCAAATTAATAAATACTAGGGAACCAGTTGAGTTGCATCGACCTCGCCGATATGCACTGGTGGCTCTGAATTAATTAACTGACTTTCTTAACTGATAATGCCACATTTATATATTTACCAGAAAAATGGCAATGTGCAGAATTTAGAGACGTAGTACTAGAGCCACCGGCAGAGGCAAGCCAGTACTCGCCACAAACACTTGGTGATTTTTGGGGTTACTTAGTTATCTGCTGGATATAACAATTTATTATTTTTGGGTGCGGACGTTAAGTAACAACTAACAAAGACAAGTACCTGATAAGAGTAGAACTACAGGTGAGCTGCCTAGAAAAACGAAGATGAATTTGTTGAATGAACTGGCGGAAAATATAATAACAAGAAAAGAAACTCATATTAAATTATTGTGGGGTGAGTTGAAGACTCCAATTAGTGGAATGGCAGTGGTGGTTTACTGAATTTGAATTCATCAAAACAAACAATTCAATCGCGAACCTTCCTTCGCGTGACCGGAATCTACTTTGTGTTTTCCACGAAACTAGGTCTGCGTTTCATTTTTTTTATAGGACTTTAAACCACTGGGCTGAGACGGCCACGGAAAATGTCGTGCGAACCCTTTTTGTTCTTCTCGATTAATATTAAAAACTAATGACGTGCAACTAGGGATGTAAAAAGGCCAGGGGCCTGTCAGGGGCCTGTGGCCTGGCCTGTTAAAAGCCTGGTCAGGCCTGGCCTGTCAGGCTAAAAGGCCAGGCCAAGGCCTGTTATGAGGCCTGTTTCCCTTAATAGGCCAGGCCCAGGCCTGATAAGAGGCCTTTTAGGCCTGTCAGACCGGCCTGTTTATATTATTAATATTAATTTATGTAATTTTGGCCTGTTTTTAGTCTGTTTAAAGTAGGCCTGTTTTCGGCCTGTGGCCTGTTATTTATATTATTAGTATTAATTTATGTAATTTTGGCCTGTTGTTAGCCTGTTTAAAGTAGGCCTGTTTTCGGCCTGTGGCCTGTTAGCTTAATTAAATAAAAAAAAATTAAAAAAAAAATTTTTTTAAATTTTTTTTTTTTTTTTTAAAAAAAAAAAAACACAGGCCTTAACAGGCCACAGGCCAGGCCAGGCTTATATACAGGCCAGGCCCAGGCCGAAAAGTAGGCCTGTAACAGGCCACAGGCCAGGCTCAGGCCAGTATGTTACAGAACAGGCCTGGCCTGTTAAGAGTAAGGCCTGGCCTGGCCTGGCCTGTTTACACCCCTACGTGCGACCTTTTCCAACAACTCCTGTATTTTCAATGGCCTTCTTCTTTTCCTGACATCGACCCTTGTTTTTTTTATTTATTTTCCGTGGTTAATCAATCGATATCAAATGTCAAATGTGGGAGTTGTAGGTCCACCGGCTAAAGCAGCCTTTAACTAATAAGCTTCACATTGTATAATCCACCGAGTTTGGATTTAAAAAAAGGTTGAATTGGGTTATTAATTAAGAGCTCGATAATATAAGAAAAACACACTAGTGATTTCGTTATGCACAATGAAACATTTTTGTGGTTTCCTGGTTCTGAACTTCCAAGATCAAGATTTAAAAATATGTATATGTGCATATAGCCCACATCTGCTGATTCAGCAGGAAAGGAGGATGTCTGACGTCTGACCAAAAGAGCCACCCAAAAAGCGCGTAACAGAAGAATCAAAGCATGGATCCTGGTCTGAAGGGTCCAAGCAATTGATGGGAAGCTCGCTCGTGAAGTAAATCCAACTCCAAGCATTGAATTCTCTCGAAACAGTCGCATGTATGAAACACACCATAGTCACCAAGGAAGGAAGCAAGAAAGAGAATCGCACACGATATATACATAGGGACAAAATACATAATCTAAAGGCCCAAACTTTAGTGACCAGAACACCCTCATAAATTGCATGTGATCGATTGCCACGACACAAATAACCTTGTGAGGACACCAACCTCAAACACAAATAACAACAAATAAATGTGGATTCTTTGGCAACTTTTTTATTGCGAGCATCAATACCCGAAATCTTGGAACGTCATATCAACCCCCTCGGTCCCCACTCACATTCCCTTGCGCGCTTCCTCCATTTCTGTTCACTTTCTTGTTTTGCTTCCCCCTTTGAAAGTATTTCAAGAAATTTACACTACCCATAAAAAAGCCAATTACGCGACATTGAACTAGAAAAGTTATTCTTCTGTTCAGAAGCAAAACGGTCCCTAAATATATCGCATCCGATCCATTTCATGCCCTGCCCGTATCTTTAACCAAAAGCGTGCCATGCGATATTTAACGGCCGGCCTTTTGGTTTTGCTTTGCTTTCCAGTTACAACACCATCATTCCCATTCTGAGCAAACCCACACAAAAGAAGAAAAATTACATCAGTGGGGCAGCCATCACTGCGTCGTCGTATCGTACGGCCTCATGTGTTGCGATTGCAGCAAAATTCTTTGCTTCCTATAGCTGCAACCACCTCAATCTCATGATCAGCTATGACAATCCACTCCCTCATTCCCCCTCCTCCCATTCTCCCACTCGATCATCACCATGGCCTCCGTTGCCTTGCCCTCTTCCTACTCGCCTTCCCGGCCACCTCGCAGCTCCCCGCAGCGCCTCCGCCTCCGACCACCGATCCCTTTGCCAGGCTTAAGTTCGACAAGAACATGGCCATCATCATGGTCATCCTGGTCCTCGTGTTCTTCATTCTGGGCTTCCTTTCCATCTACACTCGCCAATGCGCAGAGCGCAGAATGAGAGGAAGACTCGACCTCGCTCTCCCCATCGGCATCAGCGGCCGGCGACCGCGTGGTCTTGACCCCGAGATCATCGACAGTTTTCCCACTTTCGTTTACTCCTCCGTCAAGGGGCTTAAGATGGGGAGGACCTCGCTGGAATGCGCCGTCTGCTTGAACGAGTTCCAAGACTATGAAACTCTGCGTTTGCTACCCAAATGCAGCCACGTGTTTCATCCTGACTGTATCGATCTTTGGCTGTCCTCTCACTCCACCTGCCCCCTCTGCCGGGCCAACCTTATTCCTAAACCCGGTGATTCATCCTTCGTCGCCGTTCAGATCCCCAATCCGGACGTCGATTCCCCTCAGCCTGATTCGAGTCCTAATACTCGTGAGGTTCCCCATGACAACATCAATACGGCGGCCCCGGAAACTCCGAGTCTGAGCCGAAATCAGACCTTGAACCGGAGCCGGATACCTGGGTCAAAGTCGACGGGGTTCCGATTGGCCGGATTGTTCCCGCGTTCTCACTCCACGGGTCATTCCTTGCAGATTCAGCCCGGAGAGAATTGGGAAAGGTTTACTCTGAGACTACCGGAGGATGCCCAAGAGCAGTTACTGAAGCGCACAAATAGTTGCGTGGCGTTCACAAGGGAGAGCAGTCAGAGGAGGGGTTATAGGACAAGAAGTTTGGGGAGTGGACGCGGAAGGAACTATTTCCAGTACGAGCGATTCGGCGGCGAGGGGCGGCCGGAGCAGTGGGGCTTCACGATGAGGCCGCCGTTTTTTAGCAGGAGTAGTTCGATGGTGGCCAACAAGGCACCGGTGGATCCATCGGAGTTGGCTATGGACGACATCGGGGAACGTTCTTCTGATCCATTGTTTCCCGGAAACAAAGATTAGATGGTAGGATAGAGGTAGCATAGTTTTTCACAAAGAGACAAGTTTCATGTTCATACCTCATACTAGCATGACTATACGGTTTTCCCCTTTTTCTTAAATGACCCTCTCGGCTCTTGCGAATTTCTTCCGTATATTTATATTTTTTTTTCAGTTCATCTGACATTTCATTTTTGAAAAATGGAAGCCAGATGAACTGGAGATGTGCTTGAGAATTCCAGAAAATGGTTTTGTATTATATGAGATTATTACAAGTTTGTGGCAATTTTCATTGCATATTTGTACTTATTTTCAAAACGTATAATAGCATTAATTATACTTGAGGTTTTTTAGGCAAAGAATTATGCCTGTGTTTTGTGTCAGCCAGAAGATCTAATGAAAGTTTTCGAGACGCTGCTGAAAATAACTCAGCTCTACCAGAATATTTCTTAAAAACAGCCTTATCCGTTGATGTCAGCTAGAGATAAACTACGGTACCTAATACGTTGAAATTTGATGGCAGAGAAAAAGGAGGAGATCAAGGAATTAATGACACAAATGATGATTAATGAGTTGTTTGATATAAAGCAAAACATGCTTGCGGGTTGATGATGACACCGTGTATTGTTGAATTAGCAATAGAAACCTTTTTTAAAAAAAAAAATCTGATGTATGATATATAAGGTAAATTTGTGAGAAGATATTTATATCGATTTACAAAAACAGTTTTTTCCAACACTAATTAAAACTGTAATTATTTATAAAGAAAAGGATATGATTTAGCTTCTCTCTTATGCTTTTCCCTCCTTCTCTCCGTTACCTCAAAGTTAAAATTATTGCTGTTGCCAATGTACTTACATGAATGGAGATTATATTTAAAGATATTATTTTTTCAATTTTGAGAAAAAAAATTATATGTTATGGAGTGCATAAAAATTATTTTAAAATATTAGATGTTGCTAAAAAAATCCTTCAGACATTAAATGTTATTAAAAAAGGTGGTTTATTCTCGCTGTTTACATTTAAAATGGTGTAATTTTGAGTATTGGAGAGATAAATGATTGAAGAGCATGGAAAGGGGCGGGATCCCAAAGAAACAAGGCAATTAAGAATGGGGGTCACGTATCATTTTTGTTTTGGAAGTTTTGATTAAAGAGTATTGAATGCTTAAAAGTTTTTTTTTTGGAGTAATTTTATTTTGATTTTTTCAATGAGCAATTTTGTAACTAGAAGTTTTTAAATTGGAGCAATAGTTTAATAGTTAAAATTAATACAAATATAACATTGCTATATTTTTAAATTTCTGCGAAAATTTTGATAAAAAGAACTTTTTAATATGCAATGCTCCTCAACCAAAACTTTCAAAATAAAAATGAGGTAATGTAAAACTGTGAAAAAGAAAAAAGAAAAGAGGGGTCATCAAAATGAGATAAATGATTGAAGAGCATGGAAAGCAGCGGGATCCGAAAGAAACAAGGCAATTAAGAATGGCCAGACCTATCATTTTTATTTTGAAAGTTTTAGTCAAGGAGCATTAGGTGCCTAAAAGTTTTCTTTAGAATAATTTTGTCTCAATTTTTTTTTTTACAAGCAATTTTGTAACTAGTAATTTTTAAATTGGAGCAACAATTTAATAGTTAAAATTAACAAAAAGATAACATTGCTATATTTTTTAATTTCTGCGACAATTTTGATAAAAAAAACCTTTCTAATATCCCAAAACTTTCTAAATAAAAATGAGATAATGTAAAACTGTGAAAAAGAAAAGAGGAGTCATCAAAAGAATGGACCCCATAGTACAACCTTGACCCTTGGGCCACAGATTGTAAAGATCACAAAGCTTGACTCTATCTTCGTGGAGGGAGGATTACCCTTAGCGATCGGATCAGGCTTCTCCCCTGCTCCTCCGTGGTCTTCATATTCTCAAAACGGCGCCATTGTAACATAAAACTGTGAAGAAGTTGGTGTTTTTTTTCCTTTCTTTTTTAATATCTCACGGTAGGATTGTCCAAAAAATCGAATAGTTTGATTGGTCCAGTATGACTCGGTCTAGGCAAAAAAAAATTAGTCTCAAACAATTTGACAAGACCAAACCGGACTAGACTGTTCGGGTTGGACTGGACTTCGATCTAGAGGTTTAGACTTCTTGGACTAGTCTGATTTGACCTGATTTTTTTTTTTAAGATCTAAATCACTATTACACTTTACACTTAACCACCTATTGGAGTCTGGGTATCCAATGTGCTTTTTTAACTTATAAAAATCACTTTCCACTCAGTCACTTACTTTCGAAAGTAAGGTGAAACCAGAACTAAAATACTGCCTCACAAAAAGGTAAAAGAAAAAAAAAAATTGGACGATTTAAACTGGTCCAGGCAGTCTATTGGTCTGGTCCAATCCAACTCGACCTCAGGCTAGTACTAGATCAGACCGGACCTTCGGCTGACTTGTCCAACCCGAGATCCTATCGAGTAAGACCTCGGGTTGACCTCCAACTCGGTCTGGCCTGATCCTTAGACATCCTTATCTCAAAGTACTAACGAGTATAAAATAAATACTTCAGGATACTGATTAATACTGAAAAACACTTCATGATGTTGAAAAATTATTTTAAAAATCTTGATTAAATATTTTAGGATATTATTAAAAAGATATTTCAGAATACTTACTAATATGGGGAAAATACTTCATGATCTTAAGAAATTAATTTAGGATCTTGAAAAAAATATTTTAGGGTACTGAATAATACTAAAAAAATATACTAAAATATACTTTATGATATTTTTTTGAAGATCCTAAAACAATTTTTCAAGATCATCAAATATTTTTTTTCAATACCTAAAATATTCAATCAAGATCCTAAAATAATTTTTGAAGACTATGAAGTATTTTTCTAGTATGTATCAATGGTCTAAAGTATATTTTTACTACCTATCAGTACCCTAAATAAAAGCACCAGCTTTTTCATTGTTTTGTGCTAAAACGATGTCTTTTTGAGAATAGGAGGGGAGCGGATAGGAACATGCAGAGGAGAGAAGCCTAGTTCAAACTATTTCATGGCACTAAATGGTATTAAAAATATATTTTAGGACATTTTTTCAATATCCTAAAATAATTTTTCAAAATTAAGAAGTCTTTTTTCAATACCAATCAGTATTTTAAAGTATCTTTTCAAGTACCCGTCAATATACTAAAATATTTACTAAAAAAAGGCAAAAGCTTTACAGTTTTGTGCCAAAACGGCACAATTTAAATAACAGTTAAGTTGCAGATTGGGCAACAAACTTTTACTCTAAGAGCGTCCAGCACAAAAAACTTTTAAGTAGACCTTAAATACTAAAAAATTTTAAAAAATGTAAAATTAACACAAATTTGTTAAAAGCAAATTAACGTCCATTACTTTGACTGGAATTGTTGCAGATGTGGCACACGTGTCAACGAAATTTATGGATTTTTTCGTGTGAACTCATAAATTTTTTCTGAATTGTGAAGAAGTTATTAACTTAGGGATTTCTGAGGAACGTAAAATGGGAGGGGCTTCATTTGCAGGCTTACAGGAGCACATCAAATTGGCGAGAGACTACGATGTTGAAGGACTCTAATACCTCTATCATCTTCTTCGATGGGGCAGTTGCATAGATCAACAAGTATTCTTTCATTTCCTATCATTTTTTTTTTCTGGGTTATTAATTTTTGTATTTCCTTGGTTTATTTTCCTATGGTTCAGTATCAGTGACCTTGAAAATTTCGGTTTTGTCGAATCTTTTTCCTAGTGGTGTTCTTTACGAAAAAGGCAATTTGGTTGAATTGTTTAAATTTTGTTTGTGTGGGGGGATTCATTTTGTTTTGTTTTTGGGGATAATCAACTTGCGAAAGAGAATCACTAGAAATTGCATTAAGAAAAGCTCCACTTAAATGTATTGTAATCGCTATAAACAATTGTATCATTGAATGCTGTAATCATCAGAGTTTTTGTTTTGTGACTGATTACAGACCTACCGCCATAAATTAAAATTTTTCAGTGTTAGAGTTGCATTATTTTGAAGGAAATTCATAGATTTATTAGGACGACATGTATTGATATTAATTGGGTTTGAAATATGATGTTGGGTATCATATGATTAAGTTAGTTTGGTGGTTTGAACTGCCTTTCACTTGCTGAAGATTAAAACATGATTTCAGGAACCTAAGCACCATTGATGACTCTTTAGTTTGTACAAAATGGATGACTGCTGAGAAAGTCATTTATGAAGAAACAGAAGTTGTAAAGCAGCTAGATGCTAAGAGGAGGCCTTTTAAAGAAACCCCCAAGTGGTAGATGGCCTCCTTCGCCTCTGATATCTACTAAATCATCATTTGTATTGCAACCATTAGATGAATATCAAACTTCATCAAGTGGTCCCATGGATGATCCTGATATCTGGAGGCCTTCCAGTCGGGATAATGCAAGTAGAAGACACATAAGGTTTGGTCAAGTGGACACTCGGAAGTCACCGCAAGATGGGAGTTGGGCTTAAGGTTCTACAAGAACTGGTACTGTTGGGCATATATAGGAGAAAGAGTGTATGCCATGTTTGCAAAAATTGCAGTCAAAGTAACGGACGTTTATTTGCTTCTAACAGATTTGTGTTAAAAGTCTTTTGGTAATTATAGTCTATTTAAAAGTATTTTGTGTTAGGCGTTTATTGAGTAAAAGTTTGTTGACCAATTTGCACTTTAACCCTTTAAATAAAAAGATAGGCAAGGACGCTAAGGCAAGGGACGCAACCCAAACTCCGATCCTAAAAATGTCGAAGAAGAAGAAGAGTTCGATGAAATTAAATTTTGACCAGGGACTTAATTTCAAATTAAACATCAAAAGTTCTAAATAAGGGACTAAACTGAGATGGATTGAAAACATTTCTAGGATGTAAATGTAATTTGTAAAAAATGTAGGCAGTTTTATGTAATTTTGTTTGGTCCCTTCCTTCATTGATTTATCATTTTTAGAATTTTAGGGACCTTTTCTGTAATTTTACTCAGTTACAAAATATTAATTCTGACCCTCTAAAATATTAAATTTTCTTAAGCACCTATAATGTGAAGTTAAGTATAATATAGTATCAAAAGTTTGAAAAATCATTTGTATAAATAATTAACAAATTATGACCATTTTATCTATAATTACATTTAATTCAATACAAATATTTCTAATTCAAATTAATATTTAATCATGTAATAATGTCATAAAAAAATATATTAAAAACCTCAATTTAATTATAAAGAAGTACATAAAAGTATGGGTTAGTCATTTCCTCTATTGCAGCCAGCCACTGCTAACACTGCAAAGAAACTCACGAGCCAAAAACCCATAGAATTATGAAGCTCCTTTGGGGTTTCTCCCTCTCGCGATTGATTCCTATGCGATACCTCTCTACCCTATACGTTCTGCAGCTTCCTCCAACAGTTTTCAGGGTAATCCATCAGAGATAATCTCTAGAACAACGAATAGCGGGCAAGATCTTGGCCTGTCTCTTCATTTGCTGAATCAGACGGCTTCAAGCGACGAAAACATGTTCGGCGGTTTGACTCCAGTCAAATTTGGGTCGAATTTTTAGAGGATTTTCGAGTCTAATTCATTGACGGGGCAAGGTTTGATGTTTCTTCAAAGGGGCCTTCAGTTCATTTTTTATTTTTTTTCTACTTGTATTTTTTTTAGCAGGAGTCCAAACACAGCCTAGTTGGAGTTCCTTATCCACATGTATGCATGGTCATTTGCCACCTCACTCGAAATAAAACGGCGTTAGCCTGAGTTAATCCTCCATTAACGCTTTTACACTATAGGGATGGATGCCTCCAATGGTTTAATGTATAAGGACTAAGAAAAAAGAAAAAAAAAATTAGGGACCTCATTCAAAGTTTGATGAAACTATACAGACTCACCTATTAATTTCTCTATTTTTAAACGAAAAATGATAGAAAACGGACTTAAAAATTGAAAATTTTAAATCAATTTTGTTACTATAATTAATAATAAAGCAATGATTATACTTGATAAATAATTCATAATTCATAAGAGAAATATCTTATTTAAGAATTTGTAATTTTCAGGTACTTTTTATGCCATTTTCCCTTTTCTGGATTGGTTAAAACTTTTTTATAAGCTTATTTTTTGGATTATCTGAATTTAAATATATTTTTACCAATATTACCTTTATTTATTTGTTCCTATGTCATCATATTCCTCAGTATTCGGTATTCCTCTCTCACATTTACCCTCTTGTAAATAAAGAGTGTATTTGAAAAACACAAGTATATTGCCTACATACTTATTATTTTTATATAACTTTTAATGGTTTTCTTGAATAACAACATTTGGTTAATCAGACCTTATAAGCAGGGACGGACGGTTGGACGCTAAACATGTGCATCAGGCATGTTGAAAATGAGTTGAGGAAATAATAATGGATAACTATTATATTCTCTCTTGTCTTTATTATGGGACATCAATAAATAAATGTTATTAGTCATTTTTATAAGACACTTATAAGTTTATAAGGAACATTTAATTTATTTCTCAATAATAAGTATAATCAGAGAGAATAATAATTAATAGTTATTTAAGTTTAGTGAAGTTGGTGAAGATAATATTGAAAATTACTTAAATTTTAGAATAAATTTAATACTTTAAAATTTTAACATTTCTTATTGATCTGTGAAAATTAGTAATTAATACCCCACAATAATAAAAGTATTATAATTTTATAAGAGTTGGCCGAAATATACTAATTTATGTGGAATTATTTCTTGCCCGGCCACATGATCTGGCTCGCACAAGGTGTGCGCGTTTTTCATAATGTTGGGGTCCACATCATTCCATCCCAAATCCCACTAGGTCAGGTCAGGTTAAAAGGCAAAACGCTAACATGAAGTCACTAAGAGCCTAATTACTATTTAATATTATCTCTTGTTTTAAATATGGAAAAATATTTTCTCAGGATAACTATTTTCTGATGTTATATACAATGAAATGGTGGGGCCCATATATACATATAGCAGTTCATATATATATATCTGGGTCCCACCATTTTATGTGTGTAGGAAACTTTTTTTTTCTCATATAATATGAGAAAACCAAAACCCTTTAAATATATGACATCATTTATGGTTATGTCATTAATTGTAGCATTAGGTGTTAATTAACCCTTCGATTCTTCGTTTTCAGTCGACATTAGTGGCTGCCTCATCTCTGTCATTTACTCACGTGCACCCGTTTTCTCTAGTTCAATTCCCATCGCTCTCTTGAATTCGTGTGCCTGAGGCTTTAACTTAATTAACTTGACTCCTTATTCATTTAATTACCTCCTCCACGACTCACACAATACATGCATGCACGTGGGAAATTAATTTGCTGAGCTTAGCAGCTAACTAATCCGCAAATCATTTGATTTTCTTTCAGTTAATCAGCGATGGGCGGCGCTGATTAGGATACAGCAGGCATCACATCCACCAAGCAGCCCGGGGATATGATAATGATGCCTATTTAATTTGCTACCAAAAATTCACTCAAGCGTCTCCCGAGTCATATCAATTCTCCCACTTTTATATTTGTGATGCTTCATGATCCATTGTCGGTCACTGGGTTTGTCTTGTTATTGACCTTTCATGTATGCAGCTGGGGCTCCACCCACCAAACTACTCCTAATATATATCCACCACTCATGACAAAAACATTATCTATTCGTAGTAGATAAATAAAACCGCTACAAATATCAAGATTTGCATCGATTTATCTTGAATCTGTTATAAAATTTGCAACAGTATAATTTACGACAAGTGACAATTACTTTATAGCGGTTTATATGACAGACTGTTCTAGAATATAGAAGGCCGCATATTGATAGGCGTAGAATATAGAGCTCAAGACTTCACAAATACATTGGCCGTATGAAGTTTAAAAAAAAGAGTAACATATTATTTCTACAAGGATTTGATACAAATAAAAAGGTTGAATAATGACTTTTCACTTTTGTTTAAGTCGAATGAACACAATTTGGATAAAAGTTAACTAAAATAAAAGAAAGAAAAAATAAACCTAACTATAACAAAGACTAAAGATAAAGATGATTCTAGATTTTAAGTGGTGACTTGTATTATTATAGCTTTGGTTATTTATTTGGTTATTTATGAGTGTCTGATTCCTCCACTTAATTGCAATTAAAGCAATATTTGGTAGTTTATGACTCTTATTTACCTAAGAGTGTCTTTCACCTCACTAAAAGGCATTCCAATTATATTAAACTCTAATGTCTTAGGCAACTAGTACTTAATTGGATATTTAGATTACTTAAGTGCAAGTCTAATCAAATTATATAGGGCCAATATGTATATGTCTATCATACAAGCAAATTAAATCCGGGAACCTAATCCTACACGATTCAACTAAAGGTATAGTCTAAATTTCCTACATCTTGACTCCTTTAGAAAACCAAAATGATCCCAATCATATGTCTCTTGTTTCATGATAATCAAGCAGACAATTAAATCAACAAATAAAAAATAATAAGAAAGCAATTGAGCCAAAATTTTACACTAAAATTTGTAATGGTTTTAAAATTGCTAAAAGATTTTCAAATAATGTATCATCTACATATATATATTGTAATGGTGTGACGGGACCGCTACTATTGTAGTTGCAGGTTTGTTATGATCGTTACGGTAATGATCACAAAACCCTTTAGTATAATGTGTTTTGTAGCATTTAAAATCGTTACAAATACAGCAACGCCCTCGGAGTGCAGTAATATGTAGTAATATGTAGGTGGCCTTTAAGTGCCACCATTAATACACAACCCCTGATTGAGATCATTTGGTCCCCTTTAAAAAAAAAATCGTTACAAATACACTATATTAATAGGTGACAAATTTTCTTAATGATTGATCTACCCATCGACATTTCTTACCGCCGCACGTCGTGATCTCTGGAACAAATTTGCAGGACCTTTTGGCGAATATATTCTAGAAAACCGTATGAAATAAAACATTTTTGATTCATAAAACGTGATGCTTAATTGTTATATGCTGTCAATTTGTTTTGGTATTTGAGTTTTTTTTTTTCAATCCGGGACCACGATTCGACCAGAGAACGTACGAATCAAAATGTAACTATGAGCCCACTTGAACTAGCACAGTATGCAGCAAGTTATGTGGTTTAACTTTGATGCATTTTAATCCTTGGACCAACACCACATGTTTGTGCTTGCATTGTAACTATGAGCCTACGGGAACCGTGCGTACAACTCAGTCTCGTCAACGATCTCAACGTCAAACGGAGTGGTTGCGTGCAGTGTAATGGTAGCAGCACGGTTATTATATAAAGCCCCCACCCTATGGGAAATGAGGACACCAAAGTGTATTTGGTAACACCGACGGCCGAGCAAGAAGTATGAGTGTGAAGGGGCTGGTTGAATCCAATAGTCTGAGCTCTGTTCCCTCCAAATATGTGTGCCCTCAATGTCCAGAAGATTCCGTATGCTACGAATCTGATATTGTTATTCCCACAATTGACTTCTCCAAACTTACCTCCCGCGATCCCAGCGAACGCTCTGAAGCAACCAAGATGCTTGGAGATTCCTGTCGCGAGTGGGGATTCTTTTATGTATACCTCAAGACCTTTTTCTCCGTATAAGTTATTAACCCTGTTCTTTTCATTTTAGCAGCAGTAATATGTAATAGTTGGGTTGGTGAAATGCAGCTGATAAACCACGGAGTGTCGGAGGCAATGATGGATGAGGTGTTTAGAGGATGTGAGAGCTTCTTTAATCTGACAGAGGAAGAGAAGAAAGAATTCGAGGGAAGGAGTTTATTGGATCCCATAAGATGCGGGACCAGCTTCAATCCAGGCGTGGAAAAGTCTCTTTTCTGGAGAGACTATCTCAAACTCCTAGTTCATCCTCGCTTTCATGCTCCTTCCAAGCCCCCCGGTCTCAGGTAGGTATCGCGCCTCCTCATCTTCGTCTTCTCTAAACAACCACGTTTCACACACACACATGAAAATGAAATATCAACTGCTAACAACGGATGCAGCGAGATTATAGAAGAATTCTGCAAAAAAGGTAGGCAAGTGACGGAGGAGTTGCTGAAAGGAGTAAGTAGAAGCTTGGGGCTGGAAGAGAACTACATACATGAGAAGATGAACGTACGTCTGGGGACGCAAGTGTTTGTGGTGAACTATTACCCACCATGTCCTAGCCCGGAGCTTGCCAAGGGACTCCCTGAACACACAGATCATGGGCTTCTCACTCTCCTCATGCAGAACGAACTGGACGGGCTTCAAGTGCATCACGATGGCAAGTGGGTCCCCGTATGCCCGCCGCCCAACTCCTTCATGATCAACGCCGGCGATCACATGGAGGTATACAATTTTTGTTTTTTATATAAAGTTTTAATCAACATATGGAAAGTGAAGGTGTTTTGTGGTCAGATATTGACCAACGGCAAATACAAGAGCGTTCTGCATCGAGCAATGGTGAATAACAGAGCGACGAGAATCTCCGTCGGCTCTGCGCATGGGCCTTCCCTGGACACTATAGTCAACCCTTCGTCGGAGCTGATTACGGAGGCTCATCCACCTGCTTATCGGGGCATTACTTACAGGGATTACTTGCTGCTTCAACAAAGCAATCCTCTCAACGCAAAATCTTGCTTGGATCGCATCCGCATTTAATTGATCCATACGTACATACGTAGTGCTTTTTCGATCATCTTACCTATTTCTGTTTTTGTTTTGGAGCCACTGTCGCGTTACTGTGTGCTCATAATAATAAGGTTCCTGATCGAAAATCTACGGACGTCCTCGTGGTTTCCCACTTCCTTGTTTCTTATGCCATGCTCCTTCCTTGTAATTGGATAATATAATATTGCATGCCACCTTTTTATCCATTATACTTGTCGGCAATTTTCCACCATACACACACACACACACCTTTATTGTGCTGGCACAACACTAACATAACTCGCAGACCAGTGAAGTGAAATTCGCAGGAAGAAAGTCCACACTCTTATACCACGCGAGATTTCTAGATTAAGAGAGAAGTTTGATAAGTCGAGTGGAGAATGAACCCCTGTACCTCAACGACTTGCAGTTCTCTACTCTCTCTTCTTCTTCTTTTTTTTTTTTGATAATAAGTTCTCTACTCTGATATATCAGTGAGTCTTGTTCCCGCTTAATTGACGAGTGGGCCAGATCCAAACTACCAAGCCCAAGACCACAAAGCGACATAACACGGCCCAATGCTAATTAATATAAATTGATTCCATATGGCAAAAAAGAATTGCATATGAATATACTTCGAAGGACAACTTGTTGTTGACCAAAAAAAAAAAAAAGGACAACTTGTTCAATTTTTATATGGAAAAGAAGGCTTAAAGGTGATTCCTCTTTTGTATTTTAGTGTTTAATTAAGAACTGGCCTACAATTTATTACTTCAACACCTTTGTTGTCAACCGATTCAGCCCTGCTAAATCTCTGGACTTCCAAGAAGCAACCCCTATCCCTGCACTGCAAGAAGGCACAAACGCATGTGGCATAATTCATCGAAATCTTACCTCTTTAATGCGATATTTTAGTAGTTTTTCACAGTTTCTTTTTAGAGCTTTCTTGGCAAGACTTATTTATTCTCTTTTGGTTTATATCATAGTACTTTACAAATTGCTAAATTTTGAACTTCATTATTAATGGCATTTTGATCGATTCATTAAAAAAATAATACATACGCCTGACACTTTTGAATTCTCTTTTTTGATAGCTAGCGCAATTAATTTTCATTCTGACGCCGGCAAAAGATGCTGAAAATAATTTCTTTCTTTTAATTTATAACTGGCGCATCAAGTAATTGAGTAGATGTCATCTTTTTGGATCATAAAAATATTACTAGTATACACTATAATCACAAGGAATAAAGTAAAAAGAACCGGGTTGATTTAGCGGCTAGTGTGCACTTCATTATATAAAGAATTAAAGTTTAAATCTCATAACAGAGCAGAGAAATTTAAAATATAAGAAAATAAAATAAATTTATATAGAGCTCACATTTTTTTAAGCATGAGCGCTTAATAATAAAATTTTAATTTTAATTCTACACACACATATTGATATAGATATTGTCCTGTGTTACAACCAAATGTCCGATTAATATCGTATGTAATTTGTTCTTGTTTATTAAAAAAAAAAAATCATATTAATAAAATAAAATAAAAAGACAACTAATTCCAAGAAAGTGACACACTTATGAAGTCAGCCAAATGGATAATTTTAATTCATATTCACAAAATAAAATTAAAAGACAAAATAATTGAACTCTAAGAAAGTGACGCACTTAATTATGAAATGGTCAGCTAAATGGATAATTATATTCACAAAATAAAATTAAAAGACAAAATAATTGAATTCTAAGAAAGTGGCACACTTATGTAATGGTCAGCTAAATCGATAATTTTGTGAGTTCCCACTAAGCACGCGGAGATGCAGAATAGACCTCGGCAAGAAAATAAGGCGGGGAAAAAACACAAGGGTTGCTTTCCCGCGTATGCAAACGATGCTACGCGTGGAAACACTGACAAATTGAGGAAAATTAAAACCCATTCAACCCCGTCGATTCCAATATTAATTTCCATTCATAAATATTGATCGCACATTTGTTGAGATATTTAGAGTCGTGCTCTGGCAAATTAGTTTACTCTAATTCTCAGAAAGAATTTGGGCCCGTCCATACAAGAACAGCCCTTTATATTCATTCCCTTGATTCTTTTGTCGTTCTCTCTCGACTGCTTTCTTTCTGTTGTTTGTTTCCTTTTTCCAATGGCTCCCAAAAAGAGAATGAGAAATATCGTTCACAGTCTCAAAGACACGGCCTCCATATTGGCAGCAACTCTGTCGCTCAATAGCCATGTCTCCTCTGTTCGCCTACACGTCCTGCGGGCCACCAGTCACAGCATCTCATCTCCCCCGTCGCCGGAACGAATCGCTGCCATCCTCTCTGTCGTTCAAGGCTCGCATATTCTGCCACGTATCTGCATAGAAGCTCTCATGGACAGACTTCACAAGACACGAAATGCCACGGTTGCCCTGAAATGCCTTTTCATTCTGCACAACATAATCAGGGGACCCCTCTCTCTGAGGGATCAACTCTCCTATTACCCTTCCTCTGGTGGACAAAATGTCCTCGATTTATCCAACTTTCGTGACAATTCGGGGATGGAATTATTGGAATTATCATCATGGGTTCGATGGTATGCGGGCGTTTTAGAGCAGTCTTTAACAGCATTGAGAGTTTTGGGTTATTACCTGACCACCGGCGACCTAAATAATGAAAACAATGGGGTTCAGGAAAGAAAGCATCTCCAGGGATCAAACTCGGACATGTTGTGTAAAATTGAAAGTCTTGTGGGATTCGTAGAGCAAATAACAAGAGTGCCCGAATCGTTGTACCTTCAAAAGAATGAGTTGGTGTATGAAGCGGTGAGACTGGTGGGTGAAGATTACAGAAGTGTGCAATCAGAAATATTATTGCGGGTGGAAGAATTTGGGAAAAGAATGGAAATTTTGGATGTGGGAGAGTTGAGTGAGTTGGTGGGTTATTTGAAGAGAATAGAGGATAGCAAAGAAAAGCTGGTACTTCTGTTTGTGAATAGAAGGAGGAACGATGCATTCTGGGATTTTATTAACCAGACGAAAACAGAGATGGGGACGAAGAAGGGGGAGATGGAGGGAAAGTGGCTGACGGTGAGACCTGAGTCGATCAGGTGGCCAAACCCGTTTCTCGAACCGGGCCAATGGATCGAGATTCCACCCGGCGAAGGATGGGTGGGTAAGATCAGAAATGGCGTTCTCTAACTGTTCCAACGGTAGGCTAACGATTTTTCGGTTTTTGGGCCAATACAGTTGTAGAACAGTTGACAAGCATGTTCCCCCTTCGTTCTCTCATCATGGGGTACCAAGGATATTTCGATATTTTTACCGGTGGTCGTAAGATGGTGTGCTGTACATTTTTTTTTTTTTTGGGATACAACAGATAGGCGAGTGTGCTATACCGCTTGTCCAGTCGTTTTTTAATGATTTTTGCCCAATAGGAAAGGAAAGAAAAGAGAGAACATCCACCTGAGAGCATTGAGTTTTGACCTGCCTTGTATCCTATATTTCTTTGTTTTCTTTTTGATACATGGGAGGGCTTTGGCCCAAAAATTAAAATAGACTAATTAAGAGGGGATAATTCCCAGACAGTCCGTAGATGATACGGACAAACATGAAGAAGACCGGAGACTGATAGTCCGTCTTTGACCTCAATTTTGTTCCCTTGCAAAGAAGACGACAATTTGCTCTATTTTGTTATCTCGTACCTTCTGGAATACTTTTGATTTATCAATTATTAACAGGAAAATGGACAAATACAATTTTTCTTTTGACAGCAAAATGAAGAATGAAATCACAGAATAGTGGAATGTTTCTTCCAGGGGACCTTTTTTACGTTCGGGGTGAGTAGTGGGAGGCATCTACATGGAATCACTGGGGTCAGAAGTGGACCACTTGTTCACCCTGGAGCTCGCTATCATCGCCTGCAATTTCCCAAAACAGAAAAATTAACCATGAACATGTCCTGCTAATTAAGCGCTAACAAAAGCTTCTAAGTTGTAACTCCAATAATATTTTCTAACACCAGTTAAATAGAATGGTGCCCTAATTAATAATAATAAATTGTTCAAGCGTGCACATATACGCACCTGCTTTTCCCAGTCACATCTTGCTGTTATTAAGATGAGTACCAGCGTCTGAATTACCGTCCCGCCGAATATCATTCCCCCCCATATGCCCTGCCATGCAAAACCAAAAAAAAAAAAATTACATTACAAATGAGCAGTTAATTTAGCCAGGTTTCTACACACACACACACACACACACACCTCGACACCAAGCTTGAAAACCCATCCCATGAGAAATCCAAGAGGGAGTCCAACGACGTAGTAGCAGCCTAGATTTATATACGCTACTGATGCTTGCCATCCCGAACCAACAGCCACTCCTGCATTTACCATATCATTAATTATGAATATGATCAGCAAAGAGAGTGTGTATGTGTTTCATCTAAATTTATGTGGTTGCGTATGTTAAATATTTCGACCTGACAAGACTGGTTGCACACTGTTGAGAAGTATGGTGACGGCCAAGAGGAAAGCCATGCCATCAACGGCCTCAAGTACATCTGAACTGGACGTGAAAATGTGAGCAAGCTGGTCGTGTAATCCCATTATTAGTGCGCAAAAGAATAGCCCTATCACTGTTGATTCTGCGACTGATACTTCCATCGCAAACTTCGCTGCTCTCCCATTCCCAGCTCCCAGCTCGTTCGCCACCCTTACCCTATTGTGTCAAGTGTGAACATCCATTCATTATTTATGTACGTAAACTATGGTCTCACCTCAATTTCATTCGGTCATAATGTGCTGATTGATTAATAATCGTTTCAAACTAGAATACCCCCAATGCTAATCTCATGATAATCAACCTTTAAATATTCAAAGCGAAATTTGGTAGTCGATGTGACCCTTGAGGTTGGGTGCAGCTTTAATTTTTTAATTTTTTTTTGGTTTATCGTTTATGCCTATTGTCATTTAATTAGCAAGAACCTAAAACCGACAAGGTAGTAAATGTCGATAACTAGTAGTAGTTGTTTGACATGACAAAGTCTTAAATGCTTGCCACTAAACAATTATTCAAGAGACTTTACAGTTGTCTTGTGAACGAAAGAAAAGGCGAACGACCGACGGAAAGGGGCAAAAAGAGAGAGAGAGAGAGAGAGAGGGGAGGAGTGATTAAAGTTAAAACAATACCCTGTCCCGGCGAAGAAAGCAAAAGGAATCATCATTTCCCATCCGTTTATAGTCATACTGCGTGCAGAGAATAAAACAAAGACCAGTTAGGATGTCATCAGTTTATTATTTGCAGGGAATAAGCAACAGTTCAAAAATTTAAGAACTCACCATACTGAGAGCGCATCTACCGCAACAGTGGCGTTCTTCAAATGCCCCGTCATCAGTATGAGTATCCTATAGTACCAGTTCTCCAAACTGCATTTATCACCCACTCAATTAATCAGTCCGTCTTGTACTCCTATCTATCTAAAGCTGTCAAGTCAAATATTAGCACACGCGGAGAGAGAGAGGGGTAGGAGACCATAGCATGACCCCAGAAGCCGCAGAGAGCTTGAGAAATTCCCAGAGACCAGAGAAGGCTTCCATGGAGAAACCAGTCCAAGTTAAAGGGCATCCACCACAAGCTACGTAGGCATACATGCCCAACACCAGAACCCACCACGATATGTCCAGAGCAATAGCCGCACCCACCACTCCTACATCCCAAACGTACACCAGCAGCCAGCTGGTGAGAACATTGACCGCCAGACCCGCCAGTGAAACCCAAGCAATGACATGGGTCTTGAGCTGGCACTGTAGGAACCTTTGAAGCGGGAACTGGAACGCAAAACTGAAGTGCAAGGGTATGAGCCACAGAGCCACCACGCCTGACTCCACCGCCACCTCTTCCGGCTGTCCTAACAATCTCAGAATAGGGGTCGCAAACACATAAAACGGCAACAGCAAGAAGCAGCACACAAACAGAACTATCCAAGACCTTTGCATATATATCCCCAACATGTGGTATCTCTTTGCCCCGAACGCCTGCCCGCACAGTGTCTCCAGCGCGCTTGCCATCCCTAACTAAATAATATATATAATAACACGAATTAAATTCACAATAGTAATAGTGGGAAATATAGGCAGAGAAAGTATGGCCATCAATTAATTAATTGAGCATATATACAAGGAGGCCGAAGTTGAAGCCGACGATGACGGTGTTGGCGATGGATATGGAAGCGAGCTGAACATCTCCGAGGTGACCGGCGAAGGCTTGGGTGACGACGTTCATGGTGAACAACGCCACGCGGCTGAAGATAGAGGGACCCACGATCAGCCATAGCTTCTTGGATTCCATCCACACCTTGGTTCCAAGTTTATCTTGCTGATTCGGAGTCGGAGACCCACCCTCGGGCGAAGACTCTGGAAGCAGAGGCCGCCTGAGGTTGCCTTGATTATCTTCGTCGTGTCTGTTAACGTTCCCCATGATCAGAATGTAAGGCGCGCTTCTCCGTACTAACCTTCCGGTGGTTGCACCAGACTAAGCTAAAATGCGGAGTGTGATACGTCTCTTGAGATTCGATTATGTTCGTGGCTCTGTACCGCCCTCACAGCGTTTCAGAATAAAGCTTCAACCTTCATAAAGCTGAGCGAGGGGGGATAGGGACTGAACCTTTTCAATTCCATTCCAAATTTGCTTGTCACTGCCCAAACAAAAATGGGAAAATTGATTACAGAGCCCAAAGAAGTAAAATAATTATAAAAAAGGCTCAAAAAACATTCACATGCCAGATAGGACCTTTTCTGGCATTTTTTCAAAAAAAAATGTACGGACATAGTTGTTAATTGTTACAGATATAGTTGTTAAAATGTAGTTGTTAATTAGACTGATTTAGTTGTTAACGGGGACTGATATAGTTGTTAACCGCTACTGATGTAGTTGCTAACGTTTTTTGAAAAAATGTCAGAAAAGACCCTGACATGTGAATGTTTCTTAGACCTTTTTTGTAATTATTTTGCTTCCTTGGGCCCTGTAATCAATTTTCCCAACAAAAATTCCAATTTTGCTTCTCCACGGTTACGGCCCAATTTAGAACTCTTGTTTTTTTTATTTCGGTTCACATTACACATCGCAAACTTCCACGTGTGTCACCTTGTCACAGGAGTAAAATGGCGTTTTGTGTATAGTATGGATTTATTAATTACACTTGTTCCTTAATTATAAGAAAATTCAATCAAGTTTATGTATTTAGTGGGAAGCGTTTCTATTATATTGCGATTACTCAATTATAGATGCCTGATTTACTTGGAGATAAGGGGAACAGATCTGAGAAGACGTGACAAGTGCTAATGTCCATACATTCGATGACGAAATTAAAGGTTGAATATGATATGTCGTCATATGTATCAGCTCGATAAAAAATAGTTATGCTGTTGTAAAAAAATGTCATATTCAGAATTTCTTTGGTGAATCTGCGCAGCTACCTGCCACATGTGTATACAAGCTTTTGAGCGATGCTTCAAGACTCAAGAACGAGCATGCTCCTCATGAGATGCATTAGATTATTTAGTTCATGATTATATTATTATTAGATTTTATTTTATTATTAAATATTTATTATATCTTATGATTATTTTTTGATATTGTATCTTAGATACTTTGATTGAATCAAATTAAATTATAGGGTTCACTTTAGATCTAGCTATATATAATAAAGGGGTATTTGTGTACTCTCTTCTATTTAAAGATTAATCAATATTATTTTATAAGTTCTTTTTTTTTTCTTCTACATCAATATAATCCTTCAAATTCAACATAAATATAGAATGGAATTCATAATAATTTATAACATTTGTTAATTATGAACGAGACTATTTACTTGTTTTACTTCACTAAGATGGTTTTGAAGTAATATAATTGTAAATACTTTAAATTGTACGAAATGCATCTGAGAAAAAAGCAATATAATCCTTCAAATTCAACATAAATATATAATAGAATTCATAATAATTTATAATATTTGTAAATTATGAACGAGACTATTTACTTGTTTTACTTCGGTACGATGGTTTTGAAGCAATATATATAATTGTATATACTTTAAATTTTACGAAATGCATCTGAGAAAAATGTCACACAATGTCCCTAATTTTGTTTGTTTACGTTTAAAGGGTAATATTATCAGTGCAAAAATGCTGGATAAGTACTATAATATAATTGGAGGATATTATTTGGATGTCATAGTGGCGGAACGGTTTCTTGGGCAGCTTGGGCAACTACTCCCATCGCTTTAATGAATTCTTTCTTGTAACCCCCATTCCTGTTCGCCATTAGAAATTGTTCATATTGGAATCGATCCAGCTTGTGGTGTGCTTTCAGTTAGAGTCAGTTGATTTATTATTTTTTTTGTCCCAAAAAAGTATAGATGTGTTTTTTAAGAAGAAAGTAATTTCAGAAATTAATATTTCTAAGAAAATCATTTCTAAAAGTGATGCACCTTATAATAAGTCTCTTTCCAAACGTCATAGAATTGAACATGCTGATGGCATTATTATGGTAAAAAATAAGCCTTTTAAAAGTGATCCGGGTAAGTGTAAGTCAATGTGGAAATATTCCGCTAATGAAGTTGATGAGATATGGAGAGCTTATTTTATGGTTGGGCCATATTAATCTCATCACTTCAAACCTAGTTATCATTTTTCAAAGAAAAAGCATTCTCAATGATTTCAAGCTTCTTGGTTCAAAGAATTTTCTTCATGGCTTAAGTATTCACCTCATATAGATGCTTCATTTTGTTTTCTATGTTATCTTTTCACTAGAAAGGTTATTAGTGGGCGACATGGTTGGGATGCATTCACAATCAAGGGTTTTAATAATTGGAAAAGAATTCATAATAGAAAGGATTGTGCTTTTCTAAGTCACATAGGAGATGATCCTTGTTGACAACATACAAATGTTGTAAAGTCTTTTGCAGATTTAATGAACCGGTCTTGCTATATTGATAAAGTTACGTAAATGCATAGCTCCCAACAAATTGAAAAAAATAGGATGCATGTTAAGACTTCAATTAATGTTATTTGTTTGCTTACTTTTCAAGGATGTGCTTTTAGAAGGCATGATAAAACTACTGATTTAATAAATGGTGGTAAATTCATTGAAATAATTAAGCTGTTGGAATCTTACAATGAAAAGGTTGCAATATTGTTTTTTAAAAAATGCTCAATTGACAGTCAAATATACATCACCTTTGATAGGAAAGGAAATTTTACATGTTCTAGCAAATAAAGTGCAAAATCAAATTTAGAAAGATATTGGAGACTTTAAGTTTTATATTATTATTGATGAAGCATGTGATGAGTCCAAAAAGGAACCAATGGCTTTTGTCTTGAGATTTGTTGACAAAGATAGTTTCATAAAAAAATATATTCCTTTATCTTTCTCACGTTCAAGATACATCATCTATGACACTTAAAATTGCTATTAGTGAAATACTCTTACATCATTGCCTTGATATCCAAAATACCTGTGGCCAAGGATATGATGGTGCCAGTAATATGCGTGGAGAGTGGAATGGATTACAAGCATTATTTCTTAACGAGTGTTCTTGCGTTTATTATGTACATTGTTTTGCTTACCAGTTATAATTAGCCCTGATTTTTGCTTCTAAGGAAATTTCTTCCACTTATCGATTCTTTCATAACTTAAATTTTATTACTAATATTATCACTGCTTCTTCTAAACGTCATGATCAATTCTAAGCTGCCCAAATTTTAGAATTTAAACATTTGCAGACTATTGGTGAGCTTGAATTTGGTAGAGTCTCTAGCCAAGTAGGCACACTAAGTGCTTGATTGGAAACTCTCAAAACCTATGTTTGTGCAAATCAAGATAAAACTCCTCTCACATACTTACTTCGTAAATTCCAAAAGTTATTTTCAAAAGCTAATCCAAACGGGCACTAAATTGGGCTAGTGATACTAGATGTGGTTCTTATTTCTATTCTATATGCAGTTTTCAATGAAGGCATGACAAATCTTGTTCAGTGCTTGAAAAAATTCTTAGTGAAGGCTCAAATTACTTTCAAAGAGGAGATGCTACTGCAGCTTATAAGATGATAATTTACATTTGATGAAGGAGATCATGAGTACCACTGAAGTTATTTGTCAGGCATTATAACAATAGTCTTAAGATATTTTTAATGCTATACAGTTAGTTTCAAGTACAAAGGAACTTATTCAAGAATTAAGAGATGGTGGTTGGAAAAAAATCTTGAAAGTGTTGCTAATTTCTCCAGACTTCATGAAATAGATGTTCTAGATTTTGATGCTCAATATATTGAAGGTTATGATCATCGACAACATGATCAAATAACTATTGAGCGTCATTATCATTTTGATATTTTCAATTCAGCCATTGATTTTCAATTTGCAAGAGTTAAATAGAAGGTTTAATGAGCAAACAATGGAACTTTTGTCACTTGACACTTCGTTAGATCTGAAGGATGGTTACAAAGCTTTTTAATGTTGATGCTATTTGTAGTCTTGCAGAGAAGTATTATCCTCTTGATTTTTCTAAACGAGAGAGAATTAATTTGAATTGTCAATTAAAGCATTTTCATAAAGCCATTCCAAAACATCCAAAGCTACAAAATTTGTCTTCAATTTCTGAATTATGTCAAGGATTGACTAAGACATGAAAGACAAATTCATACCATTTGGTTGATAGACTAGCTAATCCATCTTATCATAACACTGTCAGTTTCATCAGCAAGTGGTGAACTTGCATTCTTAGCAATGAAAATTATAAGACAAGACTCCGAAACAAGATGGAAGATGACTTTTTTGCAAATAATTTGGTTGTGTATATTGAAAGAAAGATTGCTAAAATATCTACTATTGATCCTATCCTTGAAGATTTTGTCAATTTAAAAGAGTGTGGTCTATACAATTTTATGTTTGCATTTTTTCTTGGATCATATTTTATATAATTTTATTATACATATAATTATTACTTTTATGTTTGTTATATCTTTAGGACAATATTTAGTTCATTATTCATTGAGTTTTAGGAAAAAAGTAAAATTTTTGTTTAAGATACCTAACGAAAATATTAGTATTATCTTATATGTTATTTTGATTTATAATTATCGGTTATTATTTATTTTTATTTTTAATATTATATTATTCTATTCAACAAATAGTTCAATATATTTATCTAGCACTGAAAATATTTTTTTAGTTCTACCAGTGGTCATGTATTGATGAGTTGTTCAAGTAGATTCAGGTGTGGCAGCTATTTAACGGGTTTGTTCTTGCTTTTCCTGGTACGATACAAGCCCTGGGCCCGTGAAACACGACTCTCAGTAACAAGTCTCATCACCTTTTAAAAGGACAAAAGTGGGCTTTCCATGCCACACTCACGTTTTCAGATTAGGCTAGCGTCCGACGCTCTTTATCATCTGTTTACGGTCCTTTTTTACAAAAACTGTGCCATGTTTTTTTTTTTTTAGTTTTTGCATGTTGTATAAGAAAACTAAATTTCTTATACACACATGAAATGACATGAAATGATGGGACCCACATATACATATATTAATTAATATATGTATATATGGGTCCCACCATCTCATGTATGTATAACATAAAATCATTTTTTTCTACAACATGAGAAATATTAATCCCTTTTTTTGTGTGTGTGTAGAACAGAGGCAGCTGATGCTTTTTTTCTTTCTATATTTCATAATTATAATAGGACTAAAAAGATATTTTAGAATATAGATCAATACTAAAAAATATTTTATGATTTTAAAAAATTATTTGAGGGTCTTGAAAAAATATTTTAGGATATATATCGGTACTAAAAAGATACTTGTGAACACTGATGCTGAAAAATACTTCATTATAGTACTAAAATGATACTTTATAATACTAAATGAAACTAAAAAAACTTTATAATTTTGGAAAATTATTTTAGGATCTTAAAAAAAATATTTCAAAGTACTCATTGGTACTAAAATATTACTTTAAGATACCGGATGGAACTGAAAAAAATACTTTATAAACTTGAAAAACTATGTTATGATGTTAAAAAATATTTTAGGGTACTTATTAGTACTAAAAATGTACTTGAAGGTATTTTTTTAGTATCATTTAGTATCTTCAAATATTTTTTTAATACCATTTAATACTCTTAAATATTTTTTCAAGATCTTAAAATAATTTTTTAAGATTATGAAATATCTTTTAGTATCTATCAATATCATAACGTATTTTTTTAGTACTAATTATAAGCATGAAATATTTTTTAAAAAAAGGGCATCAGCTTCCACAGTGTTACATAAAAAACGGCACAGTTTTAAGAAGAGGAGAATACGGAAGATAAAGGATATTGGTTGCTTTTTCGCACAAGCAACAAGCGTCCCTTACATGCTTGAGCGGCACTTCAATTCAATCATTTTCTCCCCGACTTCCTCCTTCACATCCTCTACTATTGAATATCATTTTGCTTGTTATCAAAAGAAAAAAGAAGCTTTGTCCAAAAAAGAAGCAGTACTAGCGTCTTTTCCATTGTATGCTGAGTTGACATAAAAAGCTAGGAAGGATGAAGAAAGGCATTTTCTCAATACTAAGCAGCTCTAGCTCCTTTATTTGGTGACAGGGGATCGACTTTATTTCCTGTCCATGATAATTGAAAGCAAGGGCATCTTTTTTTTTTTTTTTTAAATATTAAAAAAGTTTTGGAAGGGTTTGACACCAGTCTCCTACCAAGGCCAGGGCACGGCCCCGGGCTCTATGAGCACTTATTGGGGACTTACGAGATCGCCTACCAAAGGAGTCCCAGCGACAGCAGAGGGGATCGAACTCACGACCCAAAGGCCTAGCAATGAATTCCTTCCTATTTGTGCCAACTCTCATTAGTAAAGCAACGACATCTTCTTACAGCGTGGTGCGGATCTATACTGTGGTGTGGGCATGTGAAGCCCAGTATAGATTTTACTGGGCCGGAAAGGCCCAAGAGTGGTAGCTGACTAGCTGTCTCCCTTTTATGAGTTTTCGTCTTCCTGTGTTTTGATCTCACAGCATGTTGTATTACCAAAATATAAAAGAAAGTGAAAAATAGCACAATACCGAGAACTATATATGCAAAGTGAAGTTGTGATATCCTGAACATTCTGATTTTAAAACCAACTGCTTTGTTATGATGATCAGACATATGTGTATATATACGTTGTATGCTTGAAGTAACTAACAAATGAAATGAAAGACAGGCAAAAAAACAGATTGCAAGATCCTCATAGATTCCATCGATCTAAGTCTGCTTCACCTCCAGATCATGGATATGTGAAGCGGCCTTTGAAAACATCCTATTAATGAGGGATTTACTCATAGATATACTCAATTCAATTGGATTACCGCAGAAGCTAATAGAGTGGTAGATTAGACTGCTAGCTTCACGAAAGGAATTGAGTTATGTGTGCCTTTGATACGATACAAGAGGCAAGGCCTGAAATGCTTATAAAAAACATGATCGAAAATATGGGAAGTTGAATAAAAGTAGCTTGTATGGAACGCCCAGCATGTAATTGCGCACACAACTTCTTTTGACCTTTCAACTCTCTTACATGTACACACCCACCATCAAGTGACCTTGCACCCACACATGCACCACTCTCTACTTAATTTGTTCATGTGGCTTGGTCTTGCACTCTTCTGTCCACGCCTTAAAACACAGCCCACATCATCAAAATATTCTATACTTTTTCATTTTAATTTACTGTCGTCATGGCTTCTAGTTAGTAAGTAGTAGACACTATTATAATAAATGGATTCTATTTCCACTAAAAACGTACATATTTTAAAAGGAGGATTAAAAAATAAATGCTGTGACATTTTTATAATTTTTTGAAATAGGGTGTCCCTATTTAAAATTGGGAGGCCTAAAAGTGGACCTTAGGCGTCCCAAATTTAAATTCAGACGCCTGAAGTCAATTAAAGGCATCTTAAATTAAATTTTGGATGCTTATTCGTACACTTTAGGTGTTTCAACTTATATTTGGAATGCCTAAAACGACTAATTAATCAAACTGCTTAAATTATTTTAAACAACTTTTCACATCTCATATTTCATACCCTGTGACCTTGAAGTGCACTCACTCATTTTTCACTCTCACTTGTGCCTCCACTCTCATTTTTCACATATCGTCGGAATCCTCTAGTAAGTCACTCCTCCTCCTCATCAGCGATTTGCGAGTTGCAAAGTTGCAAGTCACAAATCGAACATGTGGAATTGCAAATTGCTAGAATTCTCGTCGAATGTGTGGAGACATAAGTCACCCTTGATGTTGATCTTGTTGTAATGTTGTTGATCTTCAAGTTTTAGCTCGACCTTGGCATCGATCTTTACTATGATCTGGATTTTGTTTTTCCTTTTCTTCTGATTGTTAGATCTAAAATTTTGGATTTGTTAGTCTGATTGTTAGATTTGGGATTTTGGATTAGTATTATTTACATAATCTAATCTCAAATTAAAGGGTTTTGCCTACAACGCATTTGTGCGACGATGAGTTCTTGTTCTTCCTTTGTCTTCAAACACACATATTTAGGGTTTTTTTTCCAAAAAAAACTTACGACATCCCAAATAATTTGGGACGACGGCGTAAATCTCTTAGGGTGTACCTATTTTTAGAAACATTGTATTTTGAATTTACTATATCCCTGGAATACGATGGCAGATTTAGGGGGGCTCAAGGTCCTCCCCCAAGGCCTTTTTTTTTTTTTTTTTTTTAAATAGGTATATATAAGAAGATATCTTTCTTTGTCTGCAGTTTATTTTAATATTTCAACCATACACAAACAAACCCATGCACAAGGGAAACTTATTATGTATAACTTGTTTGTCTTTTGATCTCAATATATAATAGTTTCATATAATCTTGACTTGCGTTTGGTCTTTAACTTTTGAATTTGAAACTGTCATATTTAACAATATATAAGGAGATATCTACATGTATATACAAGTTTAATAATAAGCTAAGCTTGTTTGATTATATTATACTTCATCATTTGTATTTTAAAAATCTATTTAATACTCATCCAGTCTTAAATATAAGACATATTTATCTAATTTAGATAGATAAAGGAAGTTGGTTGAGTAAGTTCATTTGACGTGTATTTTCTAAAACACCATATATAGTCATCATCTTCCCTAATTTTTTCATTCACTATCTTCCTTGATTATTGTTAACAACTATGAAAATTATATCTTATAAGCAGGATAAAAATTAACTATCTAAATATGTCTTATATTATGGATCAGAGGGAGTAATTTGTTGGAATATACATAGTCTATTCGTGGTGAACTAGAGCCTCCCAAACTCAATGCAAATGGGGCTATTATGTGATATTTTTTTTTTTCAATTTTTTGTATATCAAGTCTGTATTATATTTTAAATACTTTTATTTATGATATAATATTTTTTATTTTTCACCCATCGTCATTAAAATTCCTAACTTCGTTAGTGTTGGAATAGACATCCCCTATTTTTGAACGTTAGGCCTAAATAGCATACGTGAAAAGTATTATTTGTTGTAGTGAGAGTATTAGAGAAGAGCCTAGAAATTAGTGAAATGTATCCGGAGAGAAAGCATATTTTTAACGTGCATGCAACATGCGTGGCTGACAGTTCGGTGGGTATGCAGCATTTTGTGATACAATATTAGGTAATATTAGGTATGTATTATATTTTAAATAGTGTTATTTATGATACAATATTTTTTATTTTTTACCCTTCGTCATTAAAATTCCTAACTCCACTATTGTTGGAATAGACATCCCCATGTTTTTGAACATTAAAAGGCCTAAAAAGCAAACGTTAAAAGCATTATTTGTTGCAGCGAAACTATTAGAGACGAGCCTAGACATTAGTGAAATGTGTGATGAGAAGCATAGGCGGATCCACCTCTTGGCCTATATGATATAAATTTGTATATATGTATTACATGATATTTTCTTTTGGCCAATAATTTGGCCCTAGCTATATATTCTATAATTATATTTTTTTTTATGAGGATAATGTTTGATTTATTACCCATTAGGCTATGAAAGGAAAATAAAATTCTTAATCCATTTGAATTTATTATTTGGTTTTCTTATGATTTTATAATGAATTTATCAGTAATAAAAATTGTAAAGATAAGGCTTGGGAATAAGATGGAAGATGACTTTCTTGCAAATAATTTGGTTGTGTATATTGGAAAAGAGATTGCTAAAACAATTACTATTGATTCTATCCTTGAAGATTTTATCAATTTAAAATAGCGTCATCTACAATTTTAGATATGTATTTTTTATTTGATTATATTTTAAATAATTTTATTAAATTTCACCATACATATAATTATTATGTTGATGTTTGTGATATTCTTAAGACAATGTTTAATTCATTACTCATTAAAATAAAATTTTTATTTGAGATATTTATTGAAAATGTTAGTATCATCTTATGTATTACTTTGATTTATAATTTTTAGTTATTATTTATTTATATTTTCAATGTTATTTGATAGTATTTAATAAATAGTTCAATAATTATTTTTTGTTCCAGACTAAAAAAATTTTCTTAGTTCCGCCCACAAAGGAGAAGAGAAGAGAAAGCATATTTTTAACATGCAACATGCATGGCTGAAAGTTCGGTGGGTATGCAGCATTTGGGCTGGTAGATGGATAAAGCTAACATTCTTTCTAGCAGCAAAAACCTAACTTTCCCGCAACACCTGATTTGGTTATAGCTGTTCCCTGGGTATTTAATTACCTTTCCTTGTCACCGCCTCCATGGTCGCGCCGAGTACATTAATTAATTAATTTAATTTAATCATCGAGTTCACTGCTCACACACACACACGCATCACCATTATCATGATCGTTATCAAGGGGGGCGATCCACGACAAACTCGTTTCTTGTCTGACGTGAACCCAAGAAGGACAGCCCGCTTGCTTTTCTTTGGGAATTGTGTCCGTTTGAATCCAAATTCATTAATTTTTTATTAAGACAACTAATTAAGACTGCTATAGTTTGAATCCAAATTCATTAAACCGCTATAAAATATATTGTCACAAATGAATTTTTAGCGGTTTAAAACACTACAAAAAAAATGGTTTTTTGCGACGAAAAAATTCCGTTGTAAAATAGGATTGCGATGGAATTTGTGACGGAAACAGTCCGTTGCAATTGCGACGAAAAATTGAAATTCCGTCACAATTTACGATGGAATTTTGTTTTCGTCATTGCAATTGCGACGGAATTGAATTCCGTCGCAAAAAATTAAAAAATAATTAAAATTTTAAAAAATAATTTTAATTAAAAAATTGGAAAAATATTTGTATATATATATATAAATAAAATTATTAAAAAGATATATAAAATTGCATAAAAAGATATATAAATCATTAAAAAAGGAAAATATATAGTGGTCTTGCAATCATTGATTAAAGCAGTAATATGCAATATCCCTATCGGGACCATGTTAAGCCGAATATCTAAAACATCTCAGCAATGACTAATGGAGTGTGTGCTTTGGACAAATATCTACAGCAGATAAACATATAATTTCAACATGCTCAGGCCTCAGATCATTAGAAGGCAGCAGGATTGAGTGTAAGGATCTTCTAACTTCAACTGCAGAAAGCCAAAAAGAATTAATAAATCAATATCATTCATTCAAATCAGAAATGGTAACAAAAAATTTAAACAGTTGTTTTCCTCCCCACAAACCTCCATGCACAACACAAATACTCCTCATTCAGTTATTTTCCAATCAAGACAAGTAAAAAGCATACCTTGCTTTAATTCTGTCTTCCCAAAACTAAGTTCATAGAAAACAGTAATTGGATGCAAAACCCCAGGAGGTTTAAAGTGATAAGGGGACAAACTATAATGAAACATCAAAGCAAAATAAATGTCAAGCACTTAACAAAGCAAAAGCTGGGGAGAAAAGAATCACCAAATAAAATAAATTTTTGAAAGACTCAATTGCCGCATGTTATAGACTGACACATCATCCTTCATTGCTACTAATACTACAACCACATAAATATACCTTATACTTTGGTTGCACTACAAGAAGCTCGTTTCTTTACCTAAAATATTTTACTGATATCATTTAAAGGGACAACTATAAATATTATTTGGCGAAAATTAAAGACATGCACACCAACACCAACACCAATGCTTCTCATCTTTTGCCTTTTGCTATGAGATTGCATGATTAGATAGGCTCTGAAAGGTTTTGTATATGATTGCATTAGTCTCACTTACACACTCATAAATCATAACCCTTAGCAAACAAAGGTGTCACACTGTCACGGATCTGATTATTTTCACCAATTAGAACCATGAAAAGCTTATGTAACAGAATAAATGAGAGTGCATTGCCTCACCTGAGGATGTTGTGTCAAAAGGTTGGGCAAGATTAAGTTCATTATGAAAGCAATGATTTAATGTTCAATTAGAATGTTAAGACACAAAGTCAAATTAAATTCAAATATTCAATGAACAAATATGTGTCTGGAGGTGTGGCCCTCAATTCCTGACGTGGAAGATACTCGGCAATAGGGGCAGCAAGAGTTGAGGACTTTTCTAAGCTATTAAAGAGAACACTAACTTGGATGGTATCTACATTCTAAGCAGAAAAAAAGTCTCACAAGATGGATTACAATAATCATTTGACTACCCATGAAGCATGTATAAAAGCAAACTAATAGGCAACAACATCAACAAGTTCCATCAGATAACATCATGAAAGCCATTAACAGTAAGGAAAATTTGACCAAATTATCTTACCTCCACAGAAAATATTGGTGAGCCTGCTTTACTTTTCATGGAAAAGTAAGAACATGACAGTGAATTTGCATCAAAGCCATCACCTCCAACAGCCAAAGGCCCGAGCTTGGAGAGATCTGTTTTGAAGTCTAATTGTACCCCTCGGACTATGGCTCGTGGAGGTCGATCCACATAGGCTTTGCTTGATGTCTCTAATATGTACACTGCTTGTGGATCTCTTAACTTAGCAATAGCAGCTTCAGGTGCACAAGAAAATGCTTTCTTAATATCTGTGGAACAAAGTTTATCCATTATTCACTGTCCGTACATTGTGGTAAAATATAAGCCTAAATAATTTACTAATGTTTTCATGTTACGCAGGTACAGTTGCAGAATTAGAAATACGATTTCTTCTTCGGCTAAACCATCTAAACTACTGCCAGCCATTTTATGACCAACTATTATTTTCATTTTCACCAATTACTATCCCTAGCAACAAACTCGTAGTTTCGTTCCTTCAATAGCATCACACACTACAAAAAAAGCATTTTCAATAAGATCATAACCATTCTTCCATTAAAATGAAGTAGCATATCAATCAATGGAGAGTATATCATCTTAATATAGTATAACGCTCGATGATTGGTGAAACAAGGAAACCTACCACTGGGATTGTTTACAGCGTAATACACCGGCAACTTAACTGGAAGCTCACACCGAAGCAAACAGCCCTTATTCTCTGGATGATCTTCGTACACAATTGACGTAACAAATTTGAGGCTTGTTTCATGTCCGCTTTTGGAGATGAAAAATCGCATGTCACTGGCATCTAAACCTGCAACAGCTCCTACCACGGGTTGATTTTCACATTGGCTTTCGCCGTAAAGAAGCTTCCTCAATCCACGAGCAGCATCTATGGATTGCGAGCATTTTTCTCGAAATCTGAGTGTCCAAATTTCAAGGCTCCGATGATCTCAAATCCTTTTATTATCAAAGTTCGAAGTTCGTCTACTCAGAATACGAAGATAGGGTCATCTTCTGAAAACGTTTAGGGAAAACAAGAACAAACGAATTTGAAAATGCTGACAAAAATAGGCAAGAAGAAAAGTTGAGTGATAACGAATTAAGAAAATAATGACCTAATTCTTGGCGTAAATCGGGGGAAGTGGAGTCGGAAGAAGTAAGGGCGTGGATGCATCTGAGAGGAGACGATGGTAAGTGGCAAGAAAAATAGGGATCCAACGAACTAGTGGATTTCGGGCCCAGAATCAGCATTGTGGAAGACAAGCTTTGGGCAGAGAATTCTCACGGTCCCCATCTATGATATGAAGATTTTGTAGCCTAGGAGAGATCTTCATTCCGCCCTAATCCGTGTTCTTGCGACGGACATGTATTCTCTCGCAAGATTGACGGAATTCCAATTTCATCGCAAAAAAACCACTTTTTGCGACAGAAACCCAATTCCGTCGCAAAAAATTGTTTGAAAATTTGCAATAGAATTTTAATTCTGTCACATTCTGTCGCAAAAAGTGATTTTTTTGAATTCCGTCGCAAAAAGTTGTTTAGAAATTTGCGACGGAATTGGATTTCTGTTGCAAAAAGTGGTTTTTTTGTGACGGAATTTGAATT